>OX422212.1:352882456-354212492 GCA_949130495.1 Sambucus nigra
CATTACACTTATATATACCTACCCAATAAATATGGTTCCCGTACTCATCCTCGGTATAGCTTTTGTGGTTGCTTAGAGGTTACAATCTCGGAACAAATAGTTTTTTCAACTTTAAATAAGACTTTTTTTTAGACAAGAGTATTTGAAGACATTGGTCGTGGACAAAAAATGATGGTGGTTTTGAAGCATTCTTCATGTGTTGGAAGTTCCTTCGAGAAATGTCATGAAAGAGTTTCTATTGAAAGTTACATAAGAGTGTCATGTTTTCATTTTATAAAACTCTACCATAATATGTTTGTTTTTCATTTCAAAATGAGGTTTTACCTATTAGTAGGGTTTCCATCGTGCATTCGGTCTTTTGCTATTGTTACACCTTTTTTCATTTTAAGAATCATTGTCTTATATTTTATAAGATGAAACTTAAATTTTAAATTTTAGTAAAACATTTTTCTCACATGGACATTACGATTTGTTTACCCTTTGCAATAGTAAATTATTCTTCCTTTTTGACCAACTAGGTTAATTAATTTTTATTAGCGTTGTTACCATCAAGAGGGGCACACTCTCAACATTAATTCAGGTTATTTAAAAAATTCATAATCAACATTGTGTTCTATTAGGACAACGTTATGCCTTAAGTTCCATATAATTAAGTGCATCATATCGTTGATTACCCATGAAGATATTTAAAAAGGTATAAACACAATAATGGAGGGATAAATCTATGACATGCTCGTTAAGAGAAAGAAATCACATATCTTTATATCTTACATAATAAAGTTAGGAAAAAATAGATGTTAAAAATGATAGTTGATAATTTTGTAGGGTATCTTAGTTATGCAACATGGTTTCAGATCGGACTCACGCCATATTAAACCTTTACATGAGGTAATGAGATTGAGTAGTGTGAATAACGTCCAAATGTTTGCAACTATAAGCCACTTTCCCAACACAAAAGGTAATGGTCTAGAAGGAATTTGATGAAGACCTCAAGAGCATTAATAGTTACATAAGACCCCCACCATTACTGTCAAAGCCCAAGAGTAGTGACAATATACACTTTATCATTTTCTGGTGTTGAGAGTACCTAGAGTGTGAATAGGTTATGGGTATGCGATATCTACAGCATGTGGTATGTATGATGTGATTTGCATGCAACAATTTGATATTTATGTGATAAACTTTATTATTATTTGTTTTATCTCTTGATGTATATTATTACCATGGAAGGATGAAGTCACCTTTCTTGGTTTTTGGTTATCCATTAAATCGGATTTTTTCTATATAACCACCTAATTCGATTCATTTGAAAAGTATCATTTTCTATCATTGACAAAAGATATCAAATTTAGTTTTATTGAAGCTTATTCTTATTTAAAAGGTTTGCTAAAACTTTAGAAAAAGAGAACCAATAGTTGTATCTACTTCTTATCTATAATTTTCTCTTTTCTTTGTATGTGATCACCTCCGGTCTTAGGGATTCATCAATGTCGAAGAATAAGAATAAGAATAAGAATAAGAAACCTATGATAGTACTATCTTTTATCACTTATTCTCCCATAAACTTTAGGTTTTATATTACTAGGAGCATATTTTTTATATTTGTGGGTCATTTTCGAGATCCTCGTCATTGGAATATGTCACACCACACAGTTTTTAATAATTAGGTTGATCAAGTATGTTTATGAAATCTTACAATTTGTCAATTCAATTTTAATATTATCCTTAGAATGGGGAATGGGTGATAACCAACAAAAATGATATTTAAACTGGAGTACGATAAGCTAAATCCAAAAAGAAATAACATGATAGGAATGACACCACCACCAAATATAATAAGAAATAAACCATGATTCAACTACAAAAGTATCCCACACACTAGAGTCTTGAAATAAGACTCGATCAAAACATTCCACCATAAAATAATTTGTACAACCAACAACTAAAAATAATAAATGCTAAATACTAGCAATAACAAGCATCACATATCTCAAACGTAAATGATGAAAATAGCCACCAAAACCTACGTCCTGAAAGCGGTGATGTGATTGGAACATAATATGGTGAATTATAAACTAGGAATTCTAAACCAGATGTTCATGAACATTCGAAAGAGGTTCAATAGCAATGATGAGGCCATTGCAAGCTAACATTGATACTCCACCCTATGATAGTTACGCAAGTAAATAATTAATCCATAGTTTACAAGTATTTATATCTCTGATCGTACAACTTGCCTCAAAATTTACAAGTTTAAGTTCCTTGATTAAATAAAATATTAATTAAAATCGTGAATATACCTAGCATCCAATCCTTGTTAGAGGTAACTAGCATCCCGCCATGCAATATGCAATAAATAAACAACACTAAAGTAAATTTCGATAATAAACAATGTCCAAACTCCTCTGTATATAATGTAAGAGCTCATGACATAAAACTCCAATGTCCTCTGTATACACCTCAAAGCATCGTCATAAATCATTGTACTCATTTCTAACCAACAGTCCCCTTTGGGGCCACCAAGTCCAAAGATAAGAAATTCAATATGCTCTACATACACTCTAAACATCTCCATCACAAATACAACAAACAACTATGCCCCTTACGTAGAGTCATGTACAATATATATATATACACATACTAGGGTATTCCCATGCCTGAAGGCACGCTGATAATTTTGAAAATTCTAAAGTCGTATACAATGTAAATAATAAATATTTTATATGTTAGAAGTGTAAAATTTTAAAGTACAGAATCATGTAAATTTAAATCATATAGATTTTTTACAACACAAATGTATAAACAATTTAAAAATTTTGGACAGAATCCCTTTGTTTATTGGACTATCCATCTGCTTAAGTAATAGTCCATTTTGGACCTCATATAAACACATAATTAATTTAACTCAACTTGACGAAATACAACCAATGTATCAATAAATAAATAAAACATTAGTCAATTTATTCATCTATACAATAAAGACTTGTAATTATAAAATTTATTAGAAAACATAAAAATTTGTACATGATTTAGAAAATTTGGGCAATTCTTCCCCTATTTATAAGACTACCCACTTGATTAAGAAACCAAAATTACTCATTTATACAATTAGTCCACCCCGGACATTATATAAACCCAATCATCGATTTATGCTTATAATAGACTTCGGGTATGATTACACAACAAAATCATTATTGACAACTTTATGAATAAAATGATGATAAAATAATACTCAAGGTATCTACATGTGTCCTAGTGAAATTTTTCAGCAATGGGGAATTTGATTAGCCTGCTAACATTATGTGCAACACCAACACCTAAGTTTCCTATTAAAAAAATTAATATAAGCAAAAAAAATCAAAAAAATAAATAAATTTATAAAATGAATCATAATTTAGGTATCAATTGTAGATATTCGCATAATAAAAAGATACAAAAATTTAAGATATTAATATAAATTTACATGATATATCGTTTTCATTTCGAGACAATTATGGAACATGTTCATATCAAGTAAAAAACATCATTTATGCCAAGTCAAATTTAGACGTGTTTGATAAAATTACCAAAAAGGTTAAAATATTATTCAACTTAGAAGTGTTTAATTAAATTAATTTATATGGCCAAAAAATGGTATGATAAAGATACACAACAACTTGATACACAAATACAAAGCCAAAATTTAATAAATTCCACTCTACTTTAAAATAAATATCAACATATAAGAATAATACATCCATTTTATAATGGGCATTCAAAATGAATACTTTTTTACAAAATGTAGAAAACTTTAAATGATACAAAAAAATTACTTGTAAATGAGTCCTAACATGTGCCAACGAAGCTTCTTCACATCCTGAAATGGGTGTAGCTCCTACAAAAAATTACTTGTAATCGCAAAATGACAAATTTTCGAAAGTACATAATTGCGAAACGAAAACAATTTCGTTCCCCCAACAAAATTATTTAATCGACGTTAATTTTCGAAAGTGTACGTTGTTGATAGGACCATACGTATTTTATTTTGTTCGCAACGGATAAACAATTTTTTATATAACCTATGAAGCGAACCTATTAGATTCAAAAAAATGGAAAAATTTTGAATTTTTTTATATATATACACACTGTTCTAAAAAATCCGCCTAGGCACGCCTAGGCTTGAGGCTTGGGAGAAACGCCCTGCCTTAAGATTTTGACGCCTTATGCTTGGTAAAACCCTTAAGGCGTACTTTTTCTCAAAAAACAACAATGCTTAAGTGAAACGATATCCCCTTTTAAAGATTTTTTTACAAACCGAACCATTATCTCATCCAAAATAATCAAATAGTATTTTTATTTGTAAATATTCAGACATATTTTTATGATATGTACAATTTTAGTATTTTAATAGCCTTGTTATGGTTAAAAAATATTAAAATATATTAAAAAGACCTAAACGCCTTTTCACGCCTTTTTACGCCAAGGCCCGCCTAGGCTTCTAAGGCTTAAGGCTTGGTCTCCACGCCTCGATCACGCCCCGCGTTTTTTAGAACCTTGTATATACATACACCGTGTTTATGTACAAACCAAGTCAAAAAGTTTTTTTAGGAACCCATTTGATTTTGATTTCAATTTTTGTTTTGATTTCCCGTATTCTCATCGTTACATGACCTACCAAAAAACTCATGTCAATAATAAATCACAGATAACACAACTGTACTTCTTGTTTGTACTAAACCTCAATAGAGTTAAGGCATAATTACTATCAACAAATAAAGACCAACTAATCTCACTATAGAATAGTCTTTGCAAAGAAGGAAATTATTGCATAAATTGGATTGAATATAGGAATATCATTTTCATTATGCTCTTACCAAAAATTTGATGACAAAAATTGAGCCAATAATTACAAAGGCAGGCCAAAATAAGACTACAAAACAATTAACACATCATGGGAATAGGGGTTTAAAAAGTACAGGACAATGACTCTAAAAGAATAAAACAAAATCACTGAGCTATTATGCTCAAAAAGTAGTCTCCCACTGTCAAGAAAAGATGCTCTCCCAACACCACTTCCACATCTGGCAGGTTTTCAAACACTGCACACTAACCATCAATCAAATTATTAGATTCAAAAGAATAATGTGGGGACAGATACACCATAAGCAAAGAATAATATAACTGGGATTGTATTAATATATAGAGAATTAAAACATACACCAATGTCGGCAATCACTTCAGGTTGTCTTAATTTCTTAAGAAGATAGTGAGTTCAAATCTGCAAGAAAAATGAAATGATTAATTAAGATCGCATATAAAAAAATTCACACAAAGAACGTAAACAATACTCAGAATGAACCCAATACATTTTATCTTGCACCTAAGAAAAGAAACAACAATAACCCCTGTTAGGAAATGTGTATGACGACACAGTAACTGTAAAATAGGGAGACGCAACATAATGCACCATCGAAGTTCTTCACATATGTTTCCTATCTCAACTATCACTTAACAAATATGACTAATGCACCTAAAAACCTATCCAAAATCATGAAAAAAATGTAATAATATAGCATTTATATAGACTGAGATTAGCAGTGCTCATGCATACCAACAAATGGAGTGCAAGCTTCTGGAACATAGGTTGGATGCTTAGCCGAGGAGGGCTTAAGAACATGATTGTAGCTGCCTTTCTCCATGAAAAGCTATGACCAAATATATTTGGCTATGACCAAATTCAGTTAATATATATTTCAATTTATGTTAGTATACAAATATAACATCATCAGTTTATGATATATACTCCTTAAGTGCTATATTCTCAAGATGACGATGTTAGTATACAAATATAGCATCATCAGCTTGAAGAGAGCAAGGGCAATTTTAACATCAAATGTTATATTAACATCATCAGCTTCAGCTTCAAGTGCAACTTTTAACATAAACTGCTAAATTTCAAATTCTAAAAAAAATACTGCTATATTCTCAATATCATCAGCTTTATTTTGCAGCGCTTTCATCTTTAAAGCCATCGCATCTCTGATTCTTTCGAACCCCTTCTCACTGCATATTTCTGTAAAAAAACATCTGGAATTTAGTTATGGACAATTATCACGCTTCGGATCAAGGATGAGAGATATATGACGTGAATATTTAGTAACCAACTTGATCTGAACCGGTTGGATAACCTCCAGCATTAATGATCGAACCATTAATGATCGCACCTAGAAAACTATGATATGATTAAGGTACAACTGGCAATAAAAAGAAGGCCCCATTGTTGATGGTAATGAAATGCAAGGGAATGAATTTCAATCATGCACCTAGTGGACAATATCATATGACTAATCTTGATTGTTGTAATGGATTTGACCATACAATCCAACCTAAAGAGGTGAATCAAGTATTTTTAGCAATGAAGCTTGAGGAACATCATAATAACTCATGTTTTTTTTTTATACAAAATCCTCATCTCATATGATTTCTAACACTGGTATACTTCATTCATTAACTTTGTATTATGGTCCTGATCAAATAATTGTGGGCAATGGTGCATTTTTGTATATATCCCACATTGGATCTGCATCAATTGCTTCGGGTAATAAGAAAGAGCAACTCAACAATATTCTTGGTGTTCCCAATATGAAGAAAGACTTGTTATTTGTCAATCAATTGACATATAAATTTTCTTGAATTATGGAATTCTCATTGAATGTTTTTGTGATAAAGGACAGGAACATGGGATCAGTGATAGTATCAGGCAATACGTTCGGTGGTTAGTATGCTTTTGGAGCCTTAGGATGATCAACGAGGTTTAGAATGGTCTGGGATGAAGTTTGGTCCCAACGTCTTGGCCATCCACAAATAAAATTCGTTGATATATTGAAGGAAAATAAGTTTATTATAAGAACCAATAGGGATAAGGTTGAAAAAATATGTGAAAGTTGTCAAATGGAGAAGGCATGTCATCATCAATTTATTTTCTCTACTTAATTTTCTAAGAAACCTCTTGAAGTTATGCATTATGATTTATGCGGTGCTTCACCTGTGTTATTATTTCAAAGTTCAAAATTTTAGTGATATTTGTGGATGAATGCACCAGTTTCACATGGTATTTTACACTTAGTTCAAGTGCTTTGTTAATTTTTGAAAGTTTGATGAAAATCGATTTGATAAAAAAATCAAAATTTTCCAATCAGAAGAAGGGGCATAATTTAATAACCACATATTTTGAGATTTTTTAAAGGAGAATAGAATAAAAATTAAAAGTGCTTGTGCTATATGCAAAAATCAATACCCAAAGACACCCAATTCAAGAGAAAGACTTGTTATTAAATAAATCTTTACACTAATGTGGTTGTGAAGACAGATTTAGGCATTTCTGGGATTGGAATGATTGTGAGAGATTCTGAAGGATGAATTATTGTAGCTATGTCTAAATAAATTTAGTACCTTAATTGTGTTGAAGTGGCAGAAGATACATATATGCTGGAAGGGTTTCAACTTCCTACACATAAAAGAACTACAAATTCATGAGTTTAAAGGTGATTCTTTGACTATAATTCATCAAATCAGCTCACCTATTAATACAAATTCTCAATATGCAAAGAGCTTCGATTCATATTTGTTTGATGTCTTAGTTACTGGAGAAAAGCCGAAAAGACTTCATCATCCAAAGTGAAAGTTGTTAATAGAAAGTGGGAAGAATAATACATTTTCATATTACTACCAAAATGCAAAACAGAGTGTCCATTCATGCGACAATTTTGCATTAGCGTATCGAAACACTAGGAAGACACATACTGCCCAAGGCAATGAGTTCATCATGGTTAAGGACAAACAGATATGGGACTGCAACTAAATTTATATAATAGTTTCCAGTGACAAAACAAAATGTGGCAAAGGAATTAAGAGTGTAGGCAGAAAATAATTATTTATTTAAAGAAAGAAACACTGAAACAAACAATCTCAACTTTATACTTAAACGTAACTGACATCTATATAATATGAGGACTATTGATAAATGGTAGAAATAATTAGCCGGGAGGGTTTTTTCATACAATAGGGAGGTATTAGAAGAAACCCTGTGTCAATTATTGTATTTTCAGTAGACTCACATACATTTAAAAATGATCAAAACAAACCTATAATGAAACCATCCTATACCAAATATATAGAGAAAGGAAAACCTTCATGACAATACAATCCTCCAAATCTCAAAATTTTCTCATATATTCATTCAAACCTTCTGTATCCACATTGATGGGATACCCAAAATCTAAAACACATACAAAAATAAAAACAAAAAATTAGTGCAGGTCTTCTACTGCTGCTTTAAGCAGGCCTAGTACGGCTACTGACATGTAAGGTCCAGTGGCACAATGGCCCATGTTAAGTTTGATTTAATCGGTCCTAATTTTCTGTCATTAGCTGATGATACCACCATGTCTCCTATTGGTAGTTCGGAATAGTAATCTATAAGTGGATCTAGTTGTGATAGAACCTATAAGAAGGATGGGTTCTCGAATGCATTTGAAATGACCCCTCCGCATAAGGCAATGAATAATAAGCCAGGTAAGATATTCTGCTCATGCTTGGCATTCAAGAGGCGGATGACACGTCATTTTGACATTCAAAACCAATTCATCTAAATAATTATTGATCCAATTCATCAACACAACCAACATTATCAAAACACCCAAAACCAATTCATCTAAACACCCAATTGTTAGCAGAGAATCATTGAAATTTCCAAAAAAAAATAACATATCCACATGATCCAGAACATAAAACTCTTCTGGAACACAGAAAACAAAAAAAATAAAAATTCTTCAACAATGAGAAATATTCGGGTTGATAGTTTATTAAACACATATCAGGCAACCATAAAAATGTAAAAATTAAAAATTCAACTTAATATATTTTGAGTTGGCTATTCAACTTGTGCCAGCTCAACTCCATGCCTATGATCTGTTTTAGCATACATCCAATAGAAAAACTAAAAACTTAACTTACCATCTATTTCAATAGGCTTGGAACTCCACCCCTTATATCAAATCCTCGACGCTATTGATCATCTTCAAAAACTTATGGTCCGACGGCCCGTACTAATCGCACAATCATCACCACCCAGATTTTTCTTTGTATCGTTGTATAACCACCATATACATGATATACATGCTTCGACTGAAAAAAAATAATACTCAGAAATTGTATTATAGAATCTATTTCATTATCAAATGAAGTAAGCATCATCGAGACGCCATATAAAAAGTGTGAAAATCAAATTAGTATTAAAAACTAAACCCCAAAAATTGCATTATGGAATCTAATTAGTACCAATCATAAATAAAATATAGTATAAGCATACCTCAGTGAAAGGAGATTCACCACCAGCTCCGCCAAATCCATCAAAATGATAAACCTACAATCACAAAATGAAATGAGAATCTAAATATTAAAAGAAGAATCAAACTCATATAAAAAGGCCCTAATAGTTTGATGTCATTAATAGAGACAAATCCATCACTTTAAACAAAAAAAACCATGATACAACAACTCATGTCCTCACTGAATTAGTTTAAAATATATTACTCAAAGGAGAAATGTATTAATCTAACACTAATTTGAAATAAATAAATAAAAATTTGAAATTCATCTAAAATTAAAACCCCATAAATGTATTAAGAACATGAACCAATCGTTTATATATACCTGTAAAAATCGTGTACATATATACCTGTAAGAACAGTATATTAAACCATAGCTTCTTGCTTCCACATCAAACTCTAGCATACCTGAAAATTATAAATAATAAACATCAAAACCCCTAAAATACAAAATGAATATAAGAAATACATTGGAAGACCTTTGAACATGATTTTTTCAAGAGGGGGTCTTCAAAATGAAGAAAACCTAGATCTAAAACCAAGAAAACCCGAAATCAGTGATGTGTATTTAGGGTTTACAAAATGTAAACTGGGTTTAATATTCATACCTCATCTAGAAGAGAAGATGTGGTGAGAGAGACGGAGAGAGAGGTGAGCGGCGAAAAAGATAGAAAGAGGTGGTAGGGTTTTTTTGGGCTTGCTGATTAGAGAATGGGAGAATCAGAGGTTTGTGCGAGAAATGAGAGAGCGTTAACAAATTGATGAAGTAACTTTGAACAAAGTAGCCCTAATTTTGAATTGAAGTGTAAATTTGGTAAGTAAAAAAAGAGGGGGAACCAAAAAATTGAGGGTAAAAGAGGTAGTGCTGGAAAATTTTATATTGATGACATCATCTTTTGATCTTATGACATACATAAGTTTTCTACTTTATATATATATATATATATATATATATATATATATATATATATATATTGGTACCAAAATCCACGTCCTAAAAGTGTTGATGATATTGGAACAAAACATAGTGAATTAGGAACTAGTAATCCTAAGCCAAATGTTCATGAATGTTCAAAGGAGGTTCAATAGAGATGATAAGGCCACTGCAAGCTAACATTGATACTCCACTCAATGATAGTTATACAAGTAACTAATTAATCCATAATCTACAAGTATTTATATCTCATTTGTTACAACGTGCCTCAAAATATACAAATTTAAGTTTCGTCATTAAATAAAATAAGAATTAGAACCCTGAATGTACCTAACACCCAATGTCCCATACAGGTAACTAGCATCCCTCCATGCAATATGCAATAAATAAACAACACTAAAGAAAATTTCCATCATAAACAAAGTTCAAACTCCTCTGTATACATCCTAAGAGATCATGACATAAAACTCCAATGTTCTCCGTATACACCTTAAAGCATAGTCATCAATCATCGTACTCATTTCTACCCAACGGTCCCCTTTGGGGTCACCAAGTCCCAAGATACGGAATTCAATATGCTCCGTATACACGCTAGACATCTCCATTATAAATATAACAAACAACTATGCCCCTTACGTAGAGTCATGCACAATATATATATATATATATATATATATATATCTTCCCTCTCGTCTCATCATAAGTAATTATCTTTTAGCTTCACTAATTAATTTAATGCCATTTACTTTTCAATTATTTATTTTGTTGATTATTCCCGAAATATTTTTTCTAACAAAAGGTGGTGGGGTAAGGCATGGATTCCATATAGTAAAGTCTAAAGACGAAATTTATTACATCAAAATTTATTTCCAATATTTTTAGGTATCTCTTAATTTACTATTTATCTTAAATAATCATATTATGGTGACATCCTGAATTTATTCAAAATCTCATTTTCACAACTAAAGTCATGTTTGTAAATCATACAGATGGGATATCAATTTTAGCGTTACACAAGAATTTACTTGAATCATTTCTGTCAACATATGTGTGAGGGAGATTATTAATACTTGGGACACAAGTAAAGAACTACAAACAATTTCTATTATCATACAAATAGCCAAAATTATATGAATTCCTAAATTCTGCATAAGTTCATGAATTACAAATTAAAGGTTCTCTAAGAGAAATTTTATATTTAAATCAAGTTTTGTGATTTAAACTAATAATTACATTTAGCAATTTTACACAATCAAAATAGTCATAGGAGTCATATAATTTAAATTTTAGGAATTTTACATAACTAAAGTAGTTGAGCAAATTATAAAATTGAAAACTTCTCATGAATCAATCCAAATCCCAATTATGAAGGATCATCAAATTCCAGTTAAAATTTATAAATTTTTAATGATTTAAAAATATCATCTCACGTTATTATAGAATTTCATGGAACTAATTATCAACCCTAATTATCTATAATTGATTTTAATTTTTAAAATTAGGTTGATGTACGAATTAATTTTATATCCACGAGGATTAGAATGTTAACTTGCCTCAAAGTATAAATCCAAAAAATTGAAGAGAATGCAGAATACACTCCCTCATAAATCTTAAAAAACCTCTCTAATTGTTCCAAAGAATTAAAAAAAATTAGTTCCACAAAGTGCTCTAAAAAAATTTCCAGAAAAATAAAATTTTGTTGAGTGGATTGTAGGGTATGATTTTTGGGTTGGAAAATATGCAATTTGGGGGTAAAAGGATTGGGGTTTGAGGGATAATTCTATGTTATATAAGAGGTACGTAGGGTTTTAGGTGTTAGGGAAGTAGAAAACAAATAGTGTCAAGGAAAACAAACGATGGAAAAAAAATAAAGGCAAACACTAGAAAAATAAAAGTAGATCCGTCTTATAAAATTGGCTTTCACCGCTATAGAGGTAAACGAAACTCTCTATATGGGTTATACCTTGCTATAGAGACCTCCCACTTTTGTCACCTGAATAAAAAATTCTAATTCTCATAATTTATTATTTTTATTTAATCTCCCCTTTTATCACTAACCTAAGCTCTTTTTCAAGAAAGTTTCTAAATACCTATTTACCCTAATTCTTAACCCAAAATTCATTTCTATTTTACTTACCATTATTAAAAATCAAATTCCTACTTTAACGACAAATTATAATTAAACCCGAACAATTTCATTATTTCCTCAAACAAATTACTTTCATTCAATAATTTACATTCCAACTCTAATTCAACATATAAACCTTTTAAAATTTACTTTTCAACTAGAACAATTAAATATATTCACATTTTAATTATATGGAATTCAAAGTGGTATAGTAATTAAGGATTTTGTGTGTGTTTGGTAGTTGGGAAACAAAGTAAGAAAGAAATATCACTAATGATAATCACTTTTATCGATTATACGAGGATTTGGTTTAGTTATAATTTGGACTATTGATGTGTTCTTGTCAAATAAGGGTCTTACATGGAAATTTCTACTATAAAATACTATTTTATGTTGTTTCAATCATCAAAATCTATCATTATCCTTGCTTAGAATATATTGAAGCACTAGTATATAAAGTTTTATTGTGTTCTGTCCGTTTTATCTGCTTTAAACTTTTAATTATGTTAGAGTTTTTCAAACAATAAGCATTAAGATTTATTATGTTCTATTCATTTTTATCGTTTTAAACTTTTAATTATGTTGGAGTATTTCAAACAATAAGCATTGATTGGGATTAGTAGCTATGTATTGATTGATGTATAAATATTTCTTCACTTCTATGTCTGATCCGTAGCTATATCTTTCTCAACGTTGCTTGTACCAGAGTAACTACTATGTTTGAGTACTTACTACTATATCTGAGTTATTTTTTTCACTGATAAGCAACTGATATGTGTGAGTAGTTACTTTTTTTAGTTACCAATTGATATAGCTACCCAATATATAGCTACCAACTAAGCTATATCTTCCTATATAATTAATAATTGATATAGCTAATTTTTATTCTAACATTGCATTTGAGTTAGATTTGCAGTGATGACATCCTTTTCCTTATTTTAGTTTTATCATTTTGTGCTTGCAGTCATTAACGTTGGTTACGCTTGTTGATAGACAAATGTCACAAAGAATAGACATCCTTGTGGGTGTAAAAGACACGAAGAGATTTTATTTTTAGGTGCGCGGCTATGTTAGCTTTCTACTTAAGACCTCATTGCGTAACTTATTCTTTTCACCTCCATATATAATATAGAACTACATTTATTGGAGCTCTAATTAATCTTTTCAATATCGTTGATTATAATTATAATTATAATAGCAGACGAGAAAAGGGCAACTACAAAAGCAAGAGGTAAAGGCCAGGGATCTCATTTTGACAAGTCCCTTGCTTCGAGCTTAGAGACATGCAAAAGTTGTTCACTCCGCTTGTTAGGATGAGATAATAAGAGGAAACTGTTGTAGTTGCTGAGGTAATTTTATACATATATCGACACGTAACTGTTTTATTCATGTTCTACTTTCTCGTCATTTCTTTTATACTAATGAACATAAATTTATTTCCCTCAACGATGATCCAAGTCAAAATGACCCTTAATTATAATGTACAGATTTATATACGAAGACTTAGATTAATCATCGCATAAAATGGCTTTTTGAGTAATTAAGGATCAAATAATCCAAATTTTTGAATTCTAAAACTTTAAATTCGAATTCCATTTTTTTTTATTATCATATCGTGTTAAAATCTTCTGATTTCACATGGAAGTTCTTACCCTCATAGATGCTTGCATATCCATGTAATGATTTTAGGGTCATATTGACTTTCACCCTGAGTTTTTATGTATTATAACCCCTATTTTGTAGATTTAAGATATATTCCCCAAAGCATTGGTTAATCTATCTAAGTGTCATTTTGAGGGCCTTGTATAACATTATGTGAATTTTAGCGATCCTTTTATGAGTGTATCTCAAATTATTATATAACTGAGGGTGTAATACGAAAGTTCAAATAATAGTGAGGGTGAAATTAAAAAAAATATTCATATGTTGATCTATGTTTTCCTTATCGGAGATACGCAAAATGATGGAGTATATAGGCTTTCTAGAAATCGACAGACCGGTTCCACAGGTTTGTAAATTTCTTTATGTTCATGTTCGATAGGTTCATCTTATGGTTATTGTTGTATGATTAAAGGATCTAGAAAGATTAGAAAGCCTACAGATTTAATAAATAAAAATTATTTCCTTTTAGACAAGTGAAAATCCAAACTAGCCCCCAAACGGCCCCGTAAGAAGCACTAACACCTCGCACGGGGCCAATGTAACTCGTAGGAACTGACAGCGTAGTCATGGGACATATAGTTTAAGAATACAATGATAATTTGAAAATATCTAGACTTTTCTTAAAAACATGCCGCTAGTGAGTGAAAACCTAAACTAGACCCAAAATGGCCTCGTAAGAGGCACGAACACCTCGTACGGGACCAATGTAACTAGTAGGAATTGATCGCATAGTCACGGATCTCTCAGTTTGAGAGTATGATGATAATTTGAAAATATCTAGATTAGGCTTAAAAACAAGTCGTGTTAAAGGGTGAAAACCCAAACCAACCCCCAAATGACCCTGTAAGAGGTACAAACACCTCACATGGGACCAATGTAACTAATAGGAATTGATCGCTTAGTCACGGGTCTCTTGGTTTGAGAATATGATGATAATTTTGAAAATATCTAGATTAGGCTAAAAAATAAGACATTAAAGGGTGGAAACTCAAACTAGCCCTCAAAAAGCCCCGTAAGAGGCACGAACACCTCGCACGAGACTAATGTAACTCGTAGGAGCTAACCACGTAATCAAAAGAGTTTTGATTTGAGAATACAATAATAATTTTAATTTTATATGTAAATTTTCAGCTTGAATAAGATTTATTTTAAATTACTTAGTTGATACTATCATCTCCTTTTTGTATCTTATTTTTTTGCAGGATAACATTTTGTCATTAGCTTTTATCCACGTGGAACACACGAAGTCAATGGATTACAACATGGGGATTATTTACTAAATGTCATTAATATTTAGGATTCTATTTTTTATGTTATGGTCATGCGGGCTTTTGTTTTTTTATTGTTTGCTTTTATGGTCGTGTGTGCTTTTGTAATTTTATTGTTATATTTTATGGCCATGCGGGATTTACATTATGCAGATATGATATTAGTAGGTTGTAGAATGTCCAAAAAATAGAGGAAACACTGCCCATTTTTTTAGCCTATCAACTATTATTAGTTGTAATATTTTGAAGTTTGTATGTACATTAGTTTATCAACAACTTTCGAGATTCACAATTTGTGAATTTTCTTGTTTTAAAATAATTAATTTTTTTCTTTGATCCAAAAAATTTGGCATAGTTCAAAACCGTGCCAAAAGTGTATCAAATTTTGACACGATTTTGAACTGTGCCAAAAGAGTACGAAAATGTAGTCAATCTGGCCCAGTTATAAAGTGTGCCAAAAATATCAAATTCTGGCACAGTTTTAAAGTGTGCCAGAAGTGTTCCTATTTGGTAAAATCTGGCACACTTTTAAACTGTGCTAGAAAAAAAAGGTCATTTTTGAACTCCTGATTCTGGCACCGTTCAAAATCGGACCAGATTGTTGTTTTAAACTATGCCAAAACTGTGAGAAATAATTCTCACCTCTATAATGATTTTTCAATTTTTTTAGTGAGAGTGTTGCATTGACCCAATTTTATGTGCTATATATGATTAATATGTGTTTAGATTTCGTGAGAGGCTGAAATAGTGTTAATGTGGGGTGGATATGTACTAGGTCTAGTGTAACACTCTTTATTTTTTAAGAAGAATTTATAAGCAATTATTTGAGAGAAATTAAAATAATTAATTCTAATTCTAATTAATTTGATAATTTAAATTGTGAATGTGTTTAATCGTGGGAATGTAAAGTTAAAATGAGTTAATTTTTAATACAAAAGCCTTTCGATAATTTGATTAAGTTTAATGGGATAAAATTTAATTACTATGAAGATAATATATAATTTGGTAATTAAATATTTTAGAGATTGATTGGACTTATAGGTAATTTTTAGAAAGGATTGGGGAAGAATGGTACCTTTATCTTTTATTGTGAACTAAGTTTGGGTGTAATACTTCACTTTAAGGTTTTATAAGGCGTCACCCAAAATAGGGAAGTTTTTGCCTTTGGGTCGTAATCGCAGCAGTTTTGGCTGCCATTGAGGTTCACAAGCCGTGATCGCGATGGTGCCTAAATCATGGCTAGTTTCAGGTCCATGAGGTATACGGTCCGAGTCTTTTAGTTTCTAGACATTTAAGACATTTGGCCTCATTTTTACACTCACCAATCATCATTTCAACCTACATTCTTCCCAAACAAAACCTAACACACTCAAAACCATTTTCCAAGCAACCTCTATCCTTTAATCAAATCAAAATGACTTTTCAAGTCTTCCGTGGTAGGATTCAATGTGTTTTTCCAAACATTCAACAAATAATTTTGAATATATTTTCAAGAGGTATTTAAGTCTATCTTTTCAATATTTCTTCTTTAATTCAACTCAATTTCAACTTCATCTTTTGTAAAAAGTTTCTCAACTAATCCTCTCCATTTATATATACATTTGTTAATTTTACATAGTTTTAAAATATGTTAGAAACCCGTAGGTATTTGAGATTACTTATAATATTATCGTGTTTAGGTGTGTAAGATGTGGGTTCTTGGAATACAGTCAGTATCAAGCGAGGCATAACCCCTTATCAAGATCGGGATTAATGCACATGACAATATTTAATAGTGGTGATAAATGCAGGAAAGAGAGAGAGAGAGAGAGAGAGAGAGAGAGAGAGAGAGAGAGAGAGAGAGAGAGATAAACATTCAATACTCGAGCCACTATTAAATAATATCCTTACACTATAAATCCACTATAACACAATAGATAAATAGGATCAACAAGTTACTTGATCTGAGGGAGAAAGAGCAAGCACTCGAGGCACAATAAAGGCAAGGCAGGAACCTCAGAACCTAGGTAATGCTCAATGATATGGGTTTTAATGGATGTAAGAAATATGTTTAGACAATAAATGTTCTCTCACAGAAGCTCTCGTATATGAGGAAAATCCAACAGCAATTCAGTATCATGATTGCCATCATCGTGAACTATTTGATTGAACTATTTATATGAAGGCAAGATTCCTCGAGTAAACTTTCTTTTGTTGAATGTTATTGACCGGTCTTAAATGCTGAAGTACTATCACATTAATATCCAAGATACTGCATTAAATGTATGGGATATTATTTTTTAGCGGGAAACTTCCTAACTTGTTAGAAGCATGGGGACATTATTAAGGGACGTGACGTGACGACTCAAAGGCTTGCCTCATAATGACTATGAAATAAGGTTTAGTAGCCTAGGTCTGCCATCCTAATGATAATCTCAATTGAGTGCTATGATTCTGAGTTGCTCAATGTCAGACGATATGACGTCATAAAGTGGATAAATAGTGACTCTAATAGACATGTAGTCACTTCAATCGACCGGATGATGTATAGCTTGAGGTGGCTCGATCGGCAGGTGGCTCAAGGAATTTAGCATGTTGTTTATTGGCTAAGATCTGTTTCGAGGCCAAAAATACAAAATTGGGGTTCCTCGAGGAGGTTCCACGAATAGGTTTGAATCATAGTAGCTCGACTGTAAGTGGATTGAGCAACCATTTGTACTGGATGAAGTTTTTTGCCCAAGTGTGCCAAGAGGGTTGGTTATTGCATTCCTAAAATTTCCTTTCTCTCAATCCTCCAAATCATATCCCTTTGAGGTTCCGAAGAGGAGTTCGTTTGATAGAGCATGTAATCTCTCATATTCCCCTCCAGGCATAGTCCCTTGGGGGTATCAAGCAACCTCACCCATATTACAAATAAAGTTTGCATAATAAATGTATCACATAATAAAATACATCATTCTCTATATTATAACATATCATTATTCAAATAACTTTGGCCTTCGAGAGGGGTCCTTCGAGGAATGTCTGTGGAAGGTCTTCATGGGGGCTTCCTCGAGTGATCATTGTCTTCCTTCTTTCTTTGAAATATATTAAGATTTTCTGAGAGCACCATTTTTTGATGGTACATTTGTGATTGCGTGTAATAGCTGTATTAGGGGACGTGAAGAGGTTTTATTCAATTTCCTCCCAAAGCGCTTCATCTCCCCCAAGTTGAAAAGACTCCAAGCATTCCCCATTTATTGCTTCGGTCGTATCTCATTTAATGAGGTTGTCTCTTGTACTTCTGCACTTTGCACGTAGCGGCTTTAGGCTAGTGCATTTTTCTCACGTGAGAGTATCATCACATCATTTCATAAACCATAATCATTATCATATTTGAATTCCTTCCCCTACGCGCACGTGTAAGCCATGCGAGATGGCTTGATCATCACCACATTTCATAAAGGGCTTCCATTTGCCACCTTTTGGGGTTTGTACTGCCCCTAAAAAAAGGTGTGTTTGCCTTCCCAAACCTTCACCTTTGGGTTTACTTGCAATCGTTCTTTTTTCTTTACTTGAGAGAGAGAAAATCCAACATTTATCCCTTGATTTCTCTTCAACCCTAATCACACACTTTCTTCTTTGTTCCCATGGGACCCATCGTGAAAAGAACTCAATCTGCTAGAGGCACTTCTCTTTGTACTCAAGTGCATCAGAGCCAAGGGAAATGCTATTAACGTGCGCCATACATTAGTGAGTATAACCTCTTTTGGTCGGCGACTGAACATTTACCTGGTTATCTTTTTCAGTGGACCCTGCAAACTTGTTTATGGATGAAAGTGACAATGCTGAGGACTTTGCCTAAATCCAAAATTCCACCCTTACGAGATTCAGTATCGAATGAGGTGATTACCCACTTTATAAGGTGGAGTTTGAATCCACTTCAGGTACTTGTGATGGACTGGGTCCTTGGATCGACTACATCCTCTCCAAGTATTCTGTTAAAGTAGTTTTAATTAGTTTATCGCCTACTAGAAGGTTGGGTGATCTCACCCTTGTGATGAACAACAAAACTCTCCAGTTACTTATATCTCGCTGGAGCCATAGGTCACACACCTTTGTTGCCTCTAGGGGTTAGTTCACCATTACCCTTGAGGATGTTTGTGAGTTGCTAGGTTGGAGGTAACAGGTTTTGACACCTTCTTTGAGGAGGTTGTCTCTAGTGCCAAGAAGGCTACCCGAGTCGAGCTAGAGGCAGTTTTGAAGGATTGTAAGGTGATATAAAATAAGTGAACTTACTCAGAGGTGATAAGGTATTTTTACTTCATCAGAGACAAAGCCGTGATAAAGGCGCACGAGGAGGCCAAGGAGAACCCAAAAGGGAAACAAGTATTCGACTACCCACCAACTGGGAAGGGGTTTAATTCGACGGTGGAGAATGTAGGTTACATTTGGGTTATGCTATCGATGATATTTCACCAAGACAAACCCCATAACTGTTCTAGGAAAAATATGATCAATATGGTCGTGTGCATGGACAATGGTGTCAAGCTCCCCCTGGCTACCATTATTCCTGTCTCACTATATACTTGGTTAGATCGCATGCAAGCTGACTCATCTTGGAGCATTGGTAGGTTTGATGTCTCCCATTATGAAAATCATGTAGTGCTGACAGCCTTTCTATATGCCCAGTTTTTGGAGTATGCACCAGCAAGTAGTTATCCCATCTCTCATCCCATCAGAGTCCCTCATATTTATTGTTGTCATAATAAGAGTTTAAAAAATCATTCGTGTATTTAATTAACAAGGTTGAAAAGTTTGTACCTCGCCTTTACGTTAGGGTTGATTAGTTTTTCTCGAATTACTTATTTGTAGACGTGGAGTGTCCTTTCGCCCCCATTGAGGAAGTGCTGGCTAAAAATTTCCTAGTGAATAATGTTCCTTTACTATTGCTTCCCTCTTACCTGCCTTCTTATAAAGAATGGTCCTCTTTTTACTCCATTTACAACCCACACTGTGTAGCCACGCAATTGGGCTATGATAGGGAAATCCCATGTTAAGCCACCTCACCCGAGAGAAACCCACCAACTTCTCCTTTGCATGCAACAACTTTTTCACTTCCACCATTATGAATATTTATTACAACTACCATTCCAAATCTATTATTCCAATAAAGGGAAGCTCGAGGTTGCAGATATGTGATGTACCTGATAGTGTTTTGGCCGAATTAACTGGGCCATTTCCAAAGTAATCTTCTGAAAGATCCTCAGTATCCTGATGTGTAGAGGTATCTTTCGACGGAGTTGGGGTTGAGGAAATTCACTACTTAGATCTCTCTATTCTCTCTCAGCACTACTAACAGTATTATTCCCTCTGAGATATCTCCTTTGGCTCCTATGGATCAGACTGTGGTGAAGAAGAAGAAAGTAGCCCAATTTTCCCCTCCAATTGAAGCAGCTGCCGTTGCCCCTATTCCCTCGACGCCAATTGAATAGGGTGATACTCCCCATGTTTCTTCGATTGGAGAAGTTATGAGTACTACTAGGAAGGCCCCAAAAAAGAAGCTTAAGGTTTCCCTAGAGGTCCTAAAAAATCTAACACTTGATTCCAAAGTTGCTCAACAAGTTAGCCTATTATTCGACCAACTTAAACAAACTTGGGATAACGTTTTTGAAGACGATAAAGCTTTCATGTCCTCCAAAATGTCCTCGAGAGGGATTTCTTACACTCCCCCAGCTGTTGAAGGCAGTAAAAATAGGAAGTTGGTTAGCCCTGTAAAGATTGTGTTCGAAGAAACAGGTGAGACGAGCGAGGAGGAGTATTCTGAGGAAGAAGAAGAAACTGTTGGTGAGGAGTTGGTAGTTGATGAAGAGGAAAATGATGATAAGGAGGAAGAAGAAGAGAAAGGAGTTGAGGAAGATGAGGATGAGGAAGAAAATGATGAAGATGAGTCTCTTCTTCTTTGGAGACATATGTTAGGAGAATGGTTTCTCCTTCTAAGCCTACTTCACCTCCTCAAGATTATGATATTTTAGAGGATGTTTTGGAAGAAGAGGTGTGTCTTATATTCTCCATTTTAAGTCTCTAACTTTTCCTCTTTTCCTTTGTCATATTGACTCCTTTTTCTTCTTTTCAGATTAATGTTCGAAGTAATATGCACGACGATGTTGAAGGCAGTGGGTCGTTTAAGAAGGTTACTGAGGTTTCACCTTCTTCGAAGGAAGTTTCACCTAAGGGTATAGCTACCCCTACAGCTTCATAGGTAACTATAAATTTCCCCTTAGGGGAATTTCTATCTCTTTGTTCTACTGAATCAAGTAGTGTCTATTCACTGACTAAGCCTTCTTGCGCGGGCAGGTTGGTCTCGAGGCAGGTGCTCGTGATGCTGTTGAGTCAATACCATCAATTATGGGAAGAATATTATTTTCATTTTATAGTAACCTTTTGCCTTTATTTTATTGTTATTATCATGTTTTATGTTGTGCTTTGTAGGTTTCACTTCCTGAACAAACTGCCCCATTAGTCCCTCCCCCCCTCAAATGACCAGTTCCTTGTTACTCTCTTTAGTCCTTCAATCCTCCATCCAGAGGTTCGGGTAGAAAGGGAGAAGGAGGAGGTTGTTAAAGTGGGGGTAGTGTTATTGTTACCTTGGAGAAACGTCTCTTGGTGGGTCCTGGACATTTGCACGAGGAGGAAGATTTGATACAGATGGACATGAGGCAGTTCGCAGATGATTCGCAACTAGAGGGATACACTTTTTCTTTGTAACTCCTGTATTTAGATGTTAGCATTTCCTAAACAATAGGGCTTCGAATCTCCCATAACCGAGGTTCATGCGGGCCACATCATATTGGTCTTAAAATCTCCCATAACCGAGGGTCGGGCAGGCCAAGTCATATTGGTCTTAAAATCTCCCATAATCGACGGTCGGGTGGGCCAAGTCATATTGAACTTAAAATCTCCCATAATCGAGGGTCAGGCGGTCCAAGTAATCTTGGTCATAAAATATCCCATAACCGGAGGTCAGGCGGGCCAAGTTATATTTGACTTAAAATCTCCCATAATCGAGGGTCGAAATGACCAAGTTATATTGGACTTAAAATCTTCTTGCAAGCCATCTTGTATTTGCTTCTTATTTGATAATTTCTTGCATTTCAGGTTGGATTTGAGTAGTCGAATGTACGCGATCCAGTAATTGAAGGTGTAGCACATGAAATTTCACAGGTGAGGATGATGGTTGGTTTGACAGTATGGGGCAAGGCTGTTGGTGTGCAAGTTCAAACAACGGGCCCAAATATTAGTGAAATGCTCGAGATGGTTATTTCCCAAGTGAAAGAAAGTGATAGTGCTTCATACACGCAAAGTCCATCTGCGAGCATTGGTGTTTTTAGTGTGCATGCTCCTGAGGCGGCCCCTGAAGTGGTTATGGGGTAGACCTTGCCTAATTTACCCCACATTTTGATGGATGGTCCTCGGACATTGATTAAGAAGCCATTGACCCGATTTCCTTCGACATTTGTGATGAGGGCCTTCAGACTACTTGGCCTGGCCACCATTTTGGACGAATTTATCAACACTCGTCTGGAGTTTCTAAGCTCTAATGTAATTAAGGCTTTATTAGGGAAGCTGAACGTGCTTGTCAATGATGGGTTTTTCTATCTTATTTAGTGAAGATGTTGCGTAACTTTAGGAAAGATGGCTTTCCTACTCTTTATAACCAACTGCAAAGTTCTCATCACTCGCAGGTAGCCATCTCAGAGGAATTAGCAAGCTTGGAGACCGAGTTAGCTATGGTCGAACAAAAGGTAGAGAATGCGCGTTATGAGTTACTCAAGTGTAAGCAGGATTTGGATAATGTGCAATAGATAAGGGAGCACCTCCAACAAGACTTAGCTGATATAATCTCTAACTAAAGAAGGCTCCAGAAAATACTTCCTTAGCCTCATCACCAGCTTCTTGACTCGGCCAATCTTCATTTTATAATGGACGCCCCCTAGCAGCTTTTGTTTAGGTTTCCCTTTTGTTTGTATCTCCCATTTTTTCATGTTTGGAATCTATATGGCATGTAATCACAGTATATCTTTATATAAATGGAACTTTTTTTTGGCATTTGTGTCTCTTCCTTTTCTTCCTTGCCAGATATTATTTGATCTAATATATCAAAGTGATTTGAATAGACGACTCAACATTTTTCATAACAAAGAGACTTTATTTACTATGTTAGACTGATAGTTCAATGTTTACATGGATCATTCTCCCAAATGAGTATTTAATAGAAACATAAAGTAATAGATGGAAGTGTTGGGTGTGAATCGAGTACCTTCAAATATAGTAGGGTTTGAGTCACTTATTGTTTACTTTGAAAGTAACATCATCTTCCACTTTGTATATCTCGCAGTAGCTGGAATCATCAACTTCTTGAACGATGTAGGGTCCTTCCTAGTTGGCTTCAAACTTAGGTAATGACAATGCCCTAATGTGCCTCGTGCAAGCTTTCAAGACCAGGTCTCCTTCTTTTAACTTCCTTGTCTTTACCATTTGATCATAGGATCTAGACAACTGTTTCCTATACATATTGAAGTGGCTCACAGTATTCTTTATTTTCATCTCATGCTTCGACTTGTACATGTTGGATATGAGGAGGCATGGAACTTCATAAGTTGTATCAAGCGGAAGGTACCTCGAGTTCTACAGGAAAAACAACTTTTGCTCCAAAGACTAAGGAAATGGGGTATACCCCATTGGTTTCCTCTTTGTTGTTCGATAATCCGATTAAACCTCAGGTATATTATCATGCCATGTGTGGCCATCCCCGATCCGGGATCCTCATGGAGGGCAGGCGCGTGATGGAGGATCCTAGGTTCCACGCGTCCCTCTCGAGAGCGCTTCGACAGGCTTCATTTGGTTGAGGTGAAAAACGTAGAGAGATTAGAGTCGCCAATCTATTTTACTCAAAATAGACAAAAGAAAAGGAGCCATCCCGAAGGACATCATCCAAATACATACTGATGCATTCGAAACCAAAATGATTCGAAAAGGTTCCGGAGGCTAAGTTACAAAATGGGAAGGTGTTAGGCACCTATTCTGCCCTTTCGATCTCTCACGGGTTTTTGCTATTTTCCTTTTATTTTCCCCGTGATGTGTCTGCATGTGTATATATAGTGGAGATAGGAATCGTCGACTTGTACGATGAAGAGGTAAAGCGAGTCATCCGTAGGAAGGTATAAAAATATTAGAAAATATAATTTACATGATTATCCTTACGTTGACCATTATGATGGAACAATAATGCTTGTGGAATGATACGCCACTAAGAACAAATATATGTATATATATAATATAAGAGAGTAGAGTTTAGAGCAAATAGAAATGAGAAAAAAAGTGAAAATAGGACTCGAGTCTAGGGTTTTACTCTGAGATGCCTATGTAGCCTATAGAGGCATCTAAATTTATGTAGTTCGCATGCAAAACGAGGGGTGGGGTTTATCCCATAAATCCAAACGAGGGATTCTCTTATTTGTGTGTTTGTAGAAAAAGTGTTTTAGTTGTGAGAAAACTGTAAGAAAAGTATGAGAATTCCCATTTGGAATTTATGAGCAAACCCTCTTTTTCTTATTTTTTGGGTTTTTATTTATATGAAAATAAGAGATATGCAATAATACTAAATAAAAATTACACTAGGATGTGTGATATGAGATAATAAAAGTGTTAAGTAATAAAACAAGTTATTGCGAATATACGAGAATTTAAGGAGAGAGTTGAGAAAATTGGACCTTCTTGAAGATCTTGAGCTTGATCTTGAATGTCGGAGAGCATCCCTTAGACTTGTATGATGATGGAGGGCAGCTAATTCACCAAATTTGATGAAAAGGATGATGAAAAGTGAAGGTTGGAAAGGGATTTGGGTTTGGAAATCACGCTGACTTCGAGAGAGGTTTTCTGGATTTGCTGAGAGTGATATGTTTCTGATTTGGGATCCCCTTTGCAAGTGAGTTAAGGTCTCTTTTTTATAGTCCCAGGTCACCGCCGATTGGCATAGCCCTGGTTCTGTCTATCGGCACCTGCCAATAGGCAGGGTCTGGACCCTGCCGTTTGGTAGTGTCTTTCAGGCCTTTTTGGAAGATCATCCGCAGAACGTAAACCGTTGATCAGAATTGTGCACGGGGTGGACCATTGGAAAGGTAATTCATAGACCTTTGAAAGTCCTTTGGACTGCTCCCGAGTTCAGAAGTTGACTTTGAGTCAAATATGGCTTGGAAGCATTCGTCAGTCCATTAGGCGGGGAATCGTCAGACGCAAACGGATCGTTCATCCACATAGTAAGTCTGAATTGTGCAAGGGGTGGACCATTGGAAAGGTTAAGAGATGTACTTTGACATTCCAAAGAGTTTGATCCGGTTCGGGGAGTTGACTTTGGTCAACTGGGCCCTGGAAATATTTAGTGACCTCTCGGAGTAAAACGGATCGTTCATCCGTACCGTAAGTTGGAATCACGCATGGGATTGACCGTTGTAAAGGCGTTTCGGTGCCCTTTGAAGATTCATTCAGTCTCGGTCGAGATGAAGAGTTGACTTAGGTCAAACAGTGCCAGGGAGCGCCCGATGGCCTCCTGATTGAGTTTTGGGGGAATATAGGTCGTTCGTCCGCATGGTAAGTCGGAATCGCGCACGGGACAGACTGTTGGAAAGGAGTTTTAGTGACCTTCAAATATTCATTCAATCTCGGTCTAGCTGAAGAGTTTGACTTTTGGTCAAATGGAGCCCGGGAGCGCCCGGTGGCTTCTAGGTCAGTACTCGAGGTATGACCTGGGTTTATAATGATGAAGGGAGGTGCTAGGGACCTAAGGAGAGTTTAGGGGGTAACATAATTGTAACAACCCGCGTAATTTTGGGGGTATTTTGGAAATAAAGAGGAAAAATAAATTTTGAGATAAAATTATTTGTATTGGTCAAATATGTTGGTTATTATTTTTAAGGGCGAGAATTTCAAACGGTTTCGAAATCGGAATTAAAATGGAGATTTAATTGAATTTTTATTATTTAGAAGAGTCCTCAAAATCTAAAACTCTCTAAGAGTCCTCAAAACATAAAACTTTCTAGTAAAAATAATATTTTTAGAAATCCGACCGTTCGATCAAGCTGAATTTTTGTCAGCAGTCCTGTCTCGCCGTTCGCTACAACATGTTAAATTTTCAAGTGATTCCAACGGTCCGATCGTCTGGAATAAATTTTTTAGTGTTTGTATCTGATTAGAACTATTTTCTTAATCAAACACTTAATCATTTATATATCAGCAAATTCGTGGCTTGGCTTTTCAAATCACTTTTCCTCAAACTTTTCAACCAGAAGACCTCTCCAAAATTACTCCCTTTCATCTACAAACCATATCCCCAAACCTATTCAAGATTTCAACCTTAGATTAGAAAGCTTATTTGGTGTTTTCTTGAGTTTGGGCTAGAACGAGATTTGATTATTTTCACGAGAGGAACGTGATGGTGTGATTAGATTTTGAGGTTGAATTATGTGATGATTCATGTTGGTTCTTTTTGGTGGTTTAAGGTATGGGGTTTTACACAATATGCTCCTGAAATCTCGCGAGTGTTTATTCCGTTGAATTCTTGTTAATTGAACTCATATTTTGAATTGTTAAATTCTTGGAAATCTGGAAAAATAATTGTTGGAATTATTTTCATTCATGAGGTATTATTCATGTTGTTTTGAGCACGCTGTCGTGAGATTTTAATATGGCACTGATGTTGGGCACCCGCCAAGACTCCTTTTTCGGCTACTTGATAAAGTATGGCGTGGTATGGTGAGGCCTGGTGACTCCGATTAATGTGTTGCAGACATGTTAGTCTTAGACATGCACGAGCATGATGTGATTATTGGTATGGACTGGCTCGCAGCTTATAGAGCCATGATTGATTGCTTCGGTGGGAACATTATTTTTGCCATTCCGGGGCAAGAGATGTTTGTAGTGGCGATGCCTCGCCCAGAGGGAGGTTCTACCGCTCATTTGTATTACATAGAGGAGGATACGTCTAAGGAGGTTGTGATTTCTTTGGATTCGATCCCAGTTGTTAGGGAGTAGTCCGATGTGTTTCAGGAAATACCAGGCCTACCGCCCAGTCGTGAGATAGACTTTGTTATAGATTTATTGCCAGATACGAGACCTATAGAACGCGCACCGTACCGTATGGCTCCGGCAGAGATGCGAGAGCTACGAGATCAGATAGAGCAGCTGTTAGGTCAGGGCTTCATTCGTAGGAGTACCTCACCTTGGGGCGCTCCAGTCTTGTTTGTGAAGAAGAGAGATGGTTCACTGAGATTGTGTGTGGACTACCGGGAGTTGAACAAGGTCACAATACGGAATAAATATTCGTTGCCTCGAATTGATGATCTGTTCGACCAGTTGAGGGGAGCAACTTTCTTTTCGAAGATAGATCTGAGGTTGGGGTACCGTCAGTTACGTATTAGAGAGAAGGATGTTTCAAAGACTGCCTTCTTATCGAGATATGGGTCTTATGAGTTCAGGGTGATGCCGTTCGGACTCACAAATGCGCCAGCCGTTTTCATGGACTTGATGAACCGAGTATTCAGAGAGTTCTTGGATCAGTTTGTCATCGTCTTTATAGATGACATCCTGATATATTCACACTCCGAGGAGGAGCATGCTGAGCACTTGAGGAAGGTTCTTCAGACTCTACGAGAGCATCAGTTGTATGCTAAGTACGAGAAGTGTGGATTCTGGTTGCGAGAGGTACAGTTCTTGGGCCATGTTGTTTCTGAGCAGGGGATTGCAGTTGACCCGAGCAAAGTGTCAGCGGTGAGGGAGTGGGGACAGGCCACGACACCGACGGAAGTGCGTAGTTTCTTGGGATTAGCCGGTTACTAAAGGAGATTCATTCGGGGATTCTCCAAAATAGCGAGTCCATTGACGAATCTGACTCGCAAAGGGGTACCATATGTTTGGGATGACGCTTGTCAATTGGCTTTCGATGAGCTGAAAGACAAGCTTACTTCAGCGCCAGTCCTTGCGTTACCGAAGCCGGGTGTGGAGTACCTGGTTTACACCGATGCGTCTTTACGGGGACTGGGAGGTGTACTCCAGCAGGAGGAGAAGGCTATAGCTTTTGCTTCCCTCAAGCTTAAGCCGCATGAGAAGAATTATCCCACCCATGACCTGGAGTTGGCAGCGGTCATCTTTGCATTGAGGATATGGAGGCACTATTTATTGGGGGAGAAGTTTCGTTTGTTCACAGACCATAAGTCACTGCAGTACCTGTTCACTCAGCAAGAGCTGAATATGCGTCAGTGCAGGTGGTTAGAGTTTGTGAAAGACTACCAGTTCGATATACAGTATCATCCGGGGAAGGCCAACGTAGTTGCTGATGCGTTGAGCCGTAGACCGATAGACGATGTAGCGGAAGTCTGGAAAGCAAAGTGGAAGGAATTGGGTCACCAGGATGCAGTGGCACGATCTTTCATATCCTTGATGTCAGTGACACCCGAGATTGTTACGAGGGTGATACAGGCACAGACTACACACCCGTTTTGCCAGGAGTAGATTGTGAAACTTCTAGCAGAGGGTGTTGAGTCCTATTCTGTTAGTTCTGATGGAAGTTTGCGGTTTAATGGGAGATTGGTGGTTCTAGAAGGAGCAGAATTACGTCATGCGGTGATAACTCACTCTCATGGGTCCGGATTTTCAGTACATCCTGGAGGAGATAAGATGTACCATGATATGAGGAGGCAATACTGGTGGAGTGGGATGAAGAAGGACATTGTTGAATTCGTGTCCAAGTGTTCTACCTACCAGCTGGTAAAGGTGGACCATCAGAAACCGTCAGGATTGCTTCAGCTATTGGAAGTACCCGCGTGGAAGTGGGAGAGTATTTCCATGGATTTTATTACAGGGTTACCTACATCACAGCGAGGCCACGATTCTATCTGGGTGATTGTAGACCGTTTGACCAAGGTGGCTCATTTTCTGCCGGTACGGACAGATTATACCACGAGTCAGTATGCTCAGTTGTTCATCGCGGAGATTGTCAGATTATATGGGGTGCCCCTGAATATTGTGTCAGATAGGGACAAGATTTTTGTGTCACGTTTCTGGGAAAGCTTTCAGGAGGCTATGGGTACTGAGTTGAGGTTGAGTTCAGCTTACCACCCACAGACAGACGGACAGACAGAGTGCACTAATCAGATGTTAGAGGATATGCTACGTATGTGTGTTCTCGGTTTTGGAGGAGGTTGGGAGCCACATCTCCCGCTAGTAGAGTTTGCTTATAATAACTCTTATCAGTTTACGATTGGTATGGCCCCATTTGAGGCTTTGTATGGCAGGCCTTGTCGTTCTCCAACCTATTGGCTCGAGGTGGGAGACAACAAGTTGCTAGGACCAGAAGTGATTCAGGAGACCTCCGCGAGGATTGAGATGATCAGGAGTCGCATTCGGGTAGCCCAGGACAGGCAGAAGAGCTACGCCGATGCGAAACGGTTCTTCCGGGAGTTTAATGTGGGAGACCAAGTGTTATTGCGTGTATCCCCTATGAAAGGAGTGATGAGGTTCGGGAAGAAGGGGAAGTTGTCTCCGAGGTACGTGAGACCATTTCCCATCATCGAGAGAATTGGGCCGGTTGCATACAGGTTGGGATTGCCAGAACACTTACATCGCATCCACAGTGTATTCCACATTTCGTCATTGAGACGATATCTTCGGGATGATATGGCCTATACTCACATTGCGATAAATGAGATCGACTTATAGCCTGATAGCTCATATGAGGAGAGACCAGTGGCCATTCTAGACTATATTGAGAGGATATTGAGATCGAAGATAGTTCCACTTATGCGAGTCCAGTGGGAGCATCATAATGTGGAGGAATCCACTTGGGAGCGTGAGGCAGATATACGCGAGAGATATCCAGAGTTTTTTTACCAGGTATGCCTTATTTTCTAAATTTCGGGACGAAATTCCGTTATTAGGGGGGAAGTATGTAATACCCCGTATTTTTATGCTATATTAATTTGGGGATTTATTAAATTTAATGGGAATGATTTATTTAATAAAAAAAAATGAAAATTAATTATGATATAATTATTAACGTGATGAGAGTTAGTAATTATGAGAAATTTGTTGAATATTACTTTTGAGCAAAGTCATATATATTATATTGGTTATATTGAATGTCATGAGTGAATTAAATGACGATTTCGGAAATTTAAGTCGGAACGTGCTCGTGTCACGTCGGGACTAATTGGGTTAAATAAAAAGTGAATATTTTATAAGTTGTCCGTATGGTCGTTTTGAGTGCGCCAACACGTCTAGAAGGGTCGAGATAGTCAGAAAAGTATACCCGGGGGTTTAGTTTGGGTCTCGGGGCATTTTTAGGCCTAATTAGTACCCCAGGAGGGCATTTTAGTCATTTTACATAATCGGGTAATTAAACCCACGAATTTCAGCCAACCTATATCAGCCATTAGGTTAGGCTCTTAGGGTTAGAACATTCACAAATCAAGTGACGGCCATTAGAGAAGAGAGGAGAGAGCTCCAACGCAATTCAAGGCAAAAAAGCCATCGGTTTGCACCGCCACCACCACCACCGCGTAGATCACGAGACGAGGAACGCAGCCATACCAAAATACCCCCAAAATTATGCGGGTTGTTACAATAATGGGGTGTCTACACCATAGTCCTGGCAAAACTTCCAACTTTTCGGCGAAGATGTTGACTAAAGTCTTCTTAGTAGCTAAAACCTGCCCATTGCACTTTGGTTATGATATAGTTGACTTGTGGTGGATGATAGAGTATTTAACTGTCTGCAAGCCTACTTCACTATTTATGTAAGGAGGGCCATTATCTGATAGGAAAACTGTTGGGATGCCAAACAAAAAATGATATACTCCTTCATGAATCGAAGGATAACTCCCGTTGTGGCCCTTTTTAGCGGTATGGCTTTTACCCACTTGGTAAAATATTTAGTGGCCACGAGTATCCAAATCTTTCCTATCAAGCAGGGATTTATTATCCCTACTATATATAACTCCCGTTGTGGCCCTTTTTACGAATAAATGTCGCTGAGCCTTTCTCCATCGTAGGCCAGTAATATCCCAACGTCATAAGTTGATCATAAAGTTTGGCACCGCCAATGTGTCCTAGCTCGTGGGATTATTTCATCACTTCATCAACTTCGTCCCCCATAATGCACTTCAAAGTCCTATCATGATAGTCTGGTCGATATAACTATCCTTTTTTTACATAATATCTGGGTGTTCATCTCTTTAGCTGTGTAGCGTCATCTTTGTCAGCTGACATCACTTCATCAACCAATAAATCCATGTATGGATGCCTCCATTCTTGAGGTTAATCGATGAAGTTGCATTCTGCTGCCTGATAGGTCAATCAACATTTCCCACAGTCCCTTTGTACTAATACTGCATCATCTTACCTGATCGAAGGCCAAAAATAACCCGCTCTTTGGACCCTTCTGTATAAGGGAACTTTAATGGTCTCGTAACTGTCTTCATGCACTTCGATCAATATCCTCTTGGCTTCCTTATAGTCTACACATATGGATATCCTACCTCCTTTATTTTTATAGTATATGTTTCCTCTGGCAATAAAATACTGCCCAAGATCAACTACACTCAGCGGGCCCTCACTTGTGTCGAGTTGGTTCCAAATTTTACCCCTCTAATCATCACTGTCATATGTGGGCAACATTTTTAGTATAGTCGAGGGAGTTGCCCTCTTAGTTATTCAAATAACTATTGATTCTCCATCGAAATCAATCTTCTCGGCAATGGTCGCATAAGCGTCAACATGATAACTCATCATTCGAGGGAGCCTTTTGATTTTCACCACCTCAAATTGTCCGAGCAATCGTTGTATAATTATTCGGTAACACGCCAAGCTCATGTGCTTCAAGGAAAACTCCCCTATCACCTATTTGAACACTAAATTGGAGTCTCCTTTTATCTTGAGGACATGGATGCCTCTTCTCAGGGCCTCGAGTAACCCCAGTACCAGTGCTCTATATCCGGCTTGATTATGCGAACACTTGAAATCCTACTTAAAATATAGTCGAATTTCTTCTTCGTTCTTCCTCAAGATGATACCGACTCCCCTTTGTTTTTAGATAATGAACCATCAAACTCCATGCTCCATTCATCGAATTTGGTTGCCACAAAGTTGTCTTAGATATCATCACTCAGAAGTTCCTCCGCAGGTGGCTCGAATGTACTAGTAGGAAAGGTATCTAACAAGTCCGTGTTATCTTGTCTCTGGATTGGTCGAGGCACTATGCACTTATGATCGTATTCTAAGAGGATTAATAACCATCGGGTTGTCGTGCCTATTAATAAAGTTTTAGAAATCAAAACTTTATAGCGTCACACCTAATTATAATATGGATTATGAAAGACAATAAGTAATGTCTAAGTTTTTGTGATACAAATGCCTCTTAAATCTAGTGTATCTTACCTCAGGCTCATGTATAATCCTACTCAAGTAATAATCAAGTTTCTCCACACCGTCCATCTCTTGGTCCAGTAATTCCCCAATTGATCGTTCAGTAGATTTGAGATATAAACATAAATGGAAACCTTCTTTCGGGGGAAACATCATCTGAGGGGATGTGAGAAACACCTTTATCTTGTCCAAGGCGTCCTGGTGTGTCTGCTCCCATGCAAACTTGGAGCCTTTTCTCAGAATCTCCATCAGTGTATGCGTCACTTCGGCTAGCCCTAGTACAAAACTCCTCAAATAGGAGACTTTCCCCATGAGGCTCTTCAACTCCCTAACTGATTTTGGCCTTAGTATATCTAGGATGGCCTATTTCTTGATCAAGTCCATCTGAACGCCTTGCCAATTCACCATAAACCAGAGGAACTTTCCACTTGTTACCCCGAACACACATTTAAGAGGGTTCATCTCCAACTTATACTTTATGCCTCGGGTGAACACCTTCCTCAAATCATCCAAGTGAGAAGTCTCCTGTTTGGACTTGATTACCAGGTCATAGACGTAAAATTCCAAAATTTTGTGGAAACAATCTTGAAAAATAGCCATCATGGTCCTCTGGTAGGTGGATCATGCGTTCTTCAAAGCAAAAGACATAACTGTGTACATGAAGTTGCCCAAAGGTGTTCAAAAAGTGGTATTCTCAGCGCCAGTTGGGTCCATTTTGATCTAGTTATACCCCACATAACCGTTCATAAAGTTATACATTTCATTCCATGTTGTTTCATCGATCAGGCTATCTATGGAAGGGAATGGGAACTCATCTTTTGGGCCTGATCGATTCAGATCCCTAAAATCCACACAGATTTTGATCTAGCTCATATCTTTTTTCCCTATGGGCACGATTCTAGATAGCCAAATTGGGTGTTGGATGGGGACGATAAACCCAACTGTAATCTACCTTTTAACTTCTTCTTTGATATTTAGATGTAACTCTTCCTTATATGTTTGAGTGTCCAACTTCACTGTAATAGCCGACGAAAAAACATTCAAATTATGGCAGCTCCTTCTTTGTCCCCCCCCCCCCCCCCAGGCATCTTGGTATATTTCCACACTGAAACGTCTTTGAATTCCTGGAGCAACATTATCAAATCCTCTCGAGGCACTCCTTTCAGGTCCGTCGAGATAAATATGGGGCTAGGGTCATTGCCTTCCTTTGCCAAATCTATCTTTACTAATTCTTGAATTTGTGTCCTAGGACTGTCTCCATTGCACTTAGGCTCTTCTTTTACCTCTTCAATAAATTCTTGTACATTGGAGTTATTAATCCCCAAGCATTGCCCTTGTTGTCTACCAAAAAGAATTCATAAACTGGGTTAGCCTCATCATCTAGGCTCTCATCTGCCTACTTACACCTTCATAACTTATGGATGATTCTGCCATTAGGAAACACCACTCTCTTGAACTTCTGGGATCTTTCCTCCCGATGAGGCCTCTTACGTTAGTTCCCTTCTGAATCTTTCGCAGAGTGCCTACTGAGAACACTCTAGGTCTGGACTTGGTGTTCGATTGGGTCAATGCGTGGCATCATTCGATCATGCAGCTGCCTCGACAAATATGGGGATTTCAGTGGCTGCAGATCACATTCTTTTTCATATGTCACCAATGGTCGAGCAGATGCCTCCACACACTCTTAAGTGCTTGGAATCCTTATTCCTCTAATATACTTTGTTACCACCCTGGCTTCCTCGGGCAACTCGATGTAAAAACAAGTGTCCACCAAGTGTGATTTTTCCTTCGTGAAGGGCTTCTTAGATGCTCGAATCACCACCGCTTTTACCTTTACGTTTTCCTTGACACATTGGTGGTAAGTGGAGGGCACCAAACCATGGTTATGCATCCACACCCTTTCTACCAACGGTTGGTATGATGGCTCGCAATTCATGATGTGGTAAGTAATGTTCCCATTATGATGCCCACACTGACTATCCCACATAATAAGATGACTGGTTGTCATACACCAAAATTTCCAATGGTTGTGGTACCATTCTTCGTTCAGACAAGGAAATATCATAGAAAGACCCAATGGGAATTATGTTAATGGATTCTCCCTCATCCAATAACACATACGACAATACACAATCGTTTATAAATGTTGTAACAAAAAGAGGTCTGTCATGAGGGTACCTGACCAACCTATCTGCCTCCAAGAACGTTACCTAATATAGATATCTCCTCACTAGCTTGCCCATGGGCCCTTTCCATTTCAGGTGTAGCGCCATATTTTTCTTAGTAATTTCTAGGATGGCTCGAGTGACCTCCAATCGTGAGTGCTCAGGCATCCCAACGTGATTGAAGAACTAACCAAACTTTTGCAAATGTGAAACTACTCCTCATTCAACCCAATGATCTATTTATTCTTCTTCAAGTTCATAAACTTCTTCTACGTCTCTGTAAGAAGCCTCATCATTGACTATCACTGCATTTACTGTCTCCATAGAACATGCCCCCATTTGTGTGCTAAAACTCTCGATGGGGTTAGTTTCAACTTCACCGTCTTTTTCTGACTTATCTTATAGCTCTAGTTGAGCCATCTCGTATGTGTATTCTTCCAAGGACTCTTCAAACTCTTTATTGAGGAGCCAGTGCTCCTTCAATAGATTCTCAGTCTTTTCATCACAAGCACTGGCCATGTGGGCCCCATGAGCCGACAAAGGATTATCGTTCAAAATTCTTTAGGAAATTCAATGTCTCTCTTCATCACATGATGATATATCAATCTCCTCGGCAAAAAAGATATATTGGTTGGGTGATTTACCTTGTTGTGAAGTGAACAATAGTTCGACTTCTCCATGTCCTCTCAATAAAGTTTCATTGTACTGATGTTGATTGGTTTATAAACTCTCTCAAACTATGAGATCATATAGGTTAGAGCTTTCTCCATCGAATATGGCAGTTAGGGGTGATCCCCCTCGCCTTCGAACCTTATCTTATTGCCTCTGCCTCTACCACTTCTTTCTCGATCGCCACTGCCTTCCTTTCTACCTCTGTCGTCTACATAATTTACCCTCGAGGGTATTCCCCTCCCCAAGGTGGCTGATGGCCTTAGTAGTAAACTTGACAAGGTAGGGGGTGTGGGCTTTACCACCGACGCAATATTCCTTGTTGCTTTTAGAAATGCCACGAACGTACCCTCTCGTGTTTCATTGATCAAATGGAAGATATATTCTGGTAGCATCCCTTCCGAACATACTGGCAAGAGCGTATCCTCTCGTGTTACCTCCCTTATACCTAGGGAGCACTCGCAAAACCTCCTAATATAGGTAACAACATCCTCCCATGTCTTTTTCTTCTCGCGTGCCTGTTGTGTAAGTGTAAACTCGTCCTCGACCAAAAAGAACTTATGTACAAACAAAACATGCAACTCTTTCCATGTGGCCATGCTACCTGAATCCAAGTGTGAGTACCACGTGTAGGCTTTCTCCGTTAGATATTTCAAAAATTCCCTTAGCCTCAGCTTTTTGTCATTACAATGGGTCCCAAGTCCTTCAATGAACCTTTTCACATGCACTTTAGGGTTTTCACATTTCCCCGTGTACTTTTCAAATATTGGTGGAATATACCCTACTGCGTAGGGTTCATTATTATATTCCTCTAGGTATGGAGTACGAAAGTCATCATACACCAAGGAACTATCTTTAGTTTTAGACGCTTCTATGAATTTTAACATCTCTTTCTTCATGTCTTCCATGCTAGATGGTGGGGAGTTAGTCGACGGTATTATCATGACAGTTGGCATGGCTGACGTAGCTGGCGTACTCTTTCTAGCACCTCCACCTGTTGTATGTTCCATTAAGGCCATTCCCTGGCCTTAAGTCATCGACCCTTATGTTACAGGTGGAATAGAGGGAGGTGGAGCAGTGGGAGGTACATTACTGAAAGTAGTTGGAGTAGAAGGGGGAATACTATTGAAAGTAGAAGTGGTAACTCCACCCATAATGGAGGGAGATGGAATCCCCGCTTGTGGTGTCGTGAATGAGTTCTCTCCTATAATAATTCTTAGCATCTCCTAGGTCGCTGGGGTTTTGATGAACTCCGCAAATAACCCCATGAGTCCCACCATTTGCGTTGAACCTATTCCTACCTGCCCGCCTCCTCTCTTCGTCACACCAGTAGTAGATGTGCCAAGCTTCGTTCGCATCATTCTCACTTCTCTAGGCAATGCATCCATATCTTCCTCTTCCTCAGGTTGTATGGCATCAATAACAATGATCCTGGCAGTATTATCCTCTGGCATATTTTTAAAAGAGAATACCTCTCCAACGGAGTCTCCAAATTTAAGATGTGGGTTCTTAGAATACATTTAGTATCAAGCGAGGTGTAACCCCTTATCAAGATCGGGATTAATGCACAGGACAGTATTTAATATTGATGATAAATACAAGTGAGAGAGATGGAACAACATTCAATACTCAATCCAGTATTAAATAAGATCCTTACACCATTAATGCATTGTAACGCAGTAAATAAATGGGACCAACAAGTATCTTGGTCGGAGGGAGAAAGAGCAAGAACTCCAGGAACAATAAAAGCAAGGCAGGAACCTCAAAACTCAGTTAATGCTCAATGATACGGGTATTAATGGATGTAAGGAGAGTGTTTGGATAATAAATATTCTCTCGTATACGAGGAAAATCCAATAGAAATTCGGTATTATGATTGTCGTCGTCGTAAAGTATTTAATTGAACTATTTATATCAAGGAAAGGTTACTCGAGTAACCTTGCTTGTATTGAATGTGATTGAACGATCTTAAATGTATAAGTACCATCACATTAATATCCAAGATACTGTATTAAATGCATGGGATATTATATTTTGGCAGAAACTGCCTAACCTGTTAGAAGCATGGAAGCATTAATGAGGGACGTGATGTAAAAGCTCAAAGACTTGCCTTAAAACGGTTATGAAATAAGGTTTGGTGGTGAAGGTATGCCATTTTACTGTCAACGTACACAACTACATCACCATTATTTTAGCCTCACCTTTCTACAAAGTTCGATTGTGCATAGTGTCGAAAACTATGTAGATGAGTGTGCACATACCAATAATCCTACTATTAGCGAGAACCTTGAAATAATTGTTCTCCATATTCACCATGAGTGATTGCCAATGATCTAAGACCTATGACAGACAGAGGCACTAGGAAGGGTAATGTTGAAGGAGGTGGCATTGGGGGAGGGTAATGTTGAAGGAGGTGGCATTTGGGAGGTTAATGGTGAAGTAGGCGGCAATTGGGACAGGAATCTTCCAAACGAAGGAAACGGGAAAACTTCAGGAGGAGGGTAAGGGAACCTAGAAGAAGCACTGGGTCCTAATAACCTTTAGTAAAAAGAGTCACTTGTTTCCCAATTTTATTCGTCAAGTGTCCCAGGTTATTTTTAATCTCCTAGACATCACCATCGATCATGGACTATTGTTCCTCTTGGTTTGAGATATGTTTCCTAACTGAAGAAAGTTCATCCACGAGAGGTGCCGTGTGTTGAAATTTTGTTTTTGCCATATGTGATCCAACACCTCTCATCCTCCCTATTTTATCATTTCCTAAGTTCTGGGTCAGGGCAACATTATCCAAGTCATCAAAAGGGCTAGAACTTGAATGACTTCTAATGGCATCTATTAATTTCAGAGTCTTAGCTAACTATGGTGTGAATTAATTATCTTTTCCCGGTCGATCATGAACGTAAAAGCTGACCTAATTTGGTTATTTACCACATATGAAACATCTTTTATCCAACTCGATCATTCATTCTTCAAATCTTTATAAGATTTAGGGCTCAGCCCATGGACATTAGTTTTTTTGCCCTATTTTGTTTATTCTTCTCCCTATGGAAAAGCTTATTGTCCTTCGACTCATTATCGAAAAAGTCATTCCACTGCTCCACCGGTATTTCAACATTGCAAGGCATAGTGTGTTTTAGAGCCAAAATTTTGGATCTCGATTCATCCTTTGGGAAATTTTAGAGCCAACATTGCAAGGCACAGTATGTCCTTAATTTTACAACAACCCGAGAAAGAACCGTATGCTTTGACTTATTAGGAGATGTAAATCACTTGTAGATTTGATCGTAGATGTCATCTTTGATGGCTTGATCAATAAGGTTCCAATTGTCTTCTTCCCCAACTACCACATTCATTTTTCCCAGATATGAACACTTGGCTTTAAAGCGCAGCAGGTCATTTTCATCACCTATAGGGTTATTCCTAAGAATGGAGAACCTAATGGGCTTATTTTCATTTGTGTGGGAGGTGTTGGGAGTGCTGGATGGGGGTGTTGGATCAACAAGGGTTTGTTTCCTACTCGTACTTAGAGTCGTACTTGGAGTAAATGAACAAACCAAAGGTGGAGTTTTGAATTTCTCAGCTATTGGTGACGACAATTCTTGGCATTCGAGAGTATCTCGAAAAAAAAAGCCTCTTGGCCTAGTGGTGTAAGGTTGCCACTAGGACCGTCTTGGGAGTAGATTGGGTTTGGTCCCTAGTTCGATTCCTGTCACTTCCAAAATAATGCTTACTAGTGAAAGTCACGAACCGTGAATGGATATTAGTCGAGGTGCGGGTAAGCTGGCTCGGAAACCTCATGGTATGCTTAAAAAAAGAATGAAAAAAAGATTACGTTATTACACAACAATTTCATAGTAACATGGATCTTGTTACTCAAAGAGAACCATTTCATAGCTATAACTGAGGTTGAGGCCAACCCTAACAATGACATTGATATTGATCATACAATCAAGATAACTCCTTCACATCCCGAAGTACAGGTTTCTGATCGACCAGATATAACCCAGGGTTCTTTAATGGCAACAAACCCAATTGTGGATATAATTCGAGTCTGTTTAATGGAAACAATCCCAATGGTCAACAATCACAACAAGCAGTCAATAAGATGACTTCCCATCGCAAAATCAAGGAATAAAGTAAAAATAACCAATGCATGTCAACTTTGTGGGAGAACCAATAACACAGTCATAACATGTTATTTCTGTTTGGATTATATTTACCAACTCCAAGATGAAAACACCCAAGAATCTCCAACAGCATCTAGCATATAATAAAGCATTGATTCTTCCTTCTAGATGGACTCCAATGAAACTTCCCATATAAGCAACAATCCAGGTACCCTTTCTGATTTTAATATAGAGAGAGTGAATGAAAAATTTATGGTACGCTGTGGTTCTTTTTTGTACATGACACATATTCAGAATCATAAAGTAAACTCAGTTACAAAACTAAAAAAACAAGCTAGTTGTACGAAAATTAAAGAAAAATTCAATCTCGGTTTCTTAACTAGCACAAGATTGTGATTGTATTTTACAATTTTCTGACACCAACTTTTTTTTAAGGACAGGAGAACATATTAGATCATAGCAAGGGGGAGTAAGAAAGGGCATCTATATGCACATGATGGAATCAAGAGGAAAATTATAATAAATAAACGAACTTCATAGAACCTCCTTATACCATTTGAGGAGGTAGTGCATCAAATCAACTACGACATGAAAGACTAGGACATCAAAATATACAATTTCCTTTTGTTTTGAATAAAAACAAATGTATAAATGTCAGTAATTGGACAAAAGCTCCCAAATTTTGTGTTAGTTTCCAAATGGGCAAGAGTAGTAAACTACCTTTTGATTTAAATAATTATATTTTGCAATCTCAATTTGAGAATATTCACTACAACCGATGGGGGCAACACCTATCCAACACCTAAAAGGAATGAAATATCGTGTGATTTTTTTGAATGGTTGTACTAGATATACTTAGTTTTACCTACTTAGGAATAAATCTGACTTCTTTAAAATAATCCTGAGCTTTTAACAAATGATCTACACATAATTTGATAGAAAAATAAAATATTATCAATGTTATGATGGGGGAGAATTTGCAAGTACGGAGTTTCTTATTCACACGGATTGTCTTGAAACTTTTTGGTGGATATCAAGTGGATTACCATGGAACTATTTGGTAGATATTGGATTCATAAACACCTAAACAGGATGATATTGTTGAGTGAACTAATCCACACTTGGTTTAAATCAGCCTTGCCCTTTTATTTTACTCTAAGTTACCTATTTTTCTATGGGCACAAGCCTTTATGATTGTTCAGCCGTTAAGCAATAGATTATCATCCTCAAAATTACATGCAAAAACAAAGTTTTGAGCTAATTTGGTGAGCTCCCTAACTATGTTTCCTGTAGATTATTTGGTTATAGTGTCTTCCTTATTTAAGAGAAAAAACAAGAACACAAGTTTTAGTCTAAGACACACCCTTGTGTATTTTTAGGTACAACACAAAGGATACCATTGATATCATAATGCAACAAGAAAAGTGTTCATCTCATGTCGTGTTATATTTAACGAAAGAACACTCCCTTATGTTCATCCAGACAAGTACATTAGTCAAATTACTTCACATGCAGACCTCACCACATATCATGTATTTCTCAAGAAAAAATCATTAATGCCATATTTTAGTTAACAAACACCTCAAGCTTATAATAACATTATAGGTTTTTCCAATCAAACTACTGTAAACACTATATATATTAAAAAACAACAAAGAATTGATATACAAGAAGTCATACACAATGCACAAAGGTTTTTCCCTTTGGGGGTATTCATTTCACTCCCCAATATAAATGTTAATACCAATTTATCTTAGTTTAACATAGACCTACCTTGTGACACCCCATAAAATTTAAACTAGATTGACCATTTCTTAAATAATTAAAATATGAGTCTTAGCAATTGAGTACCACCCTAAGCATGCGACACACTAATTAATATGTGCAAATTAAATAACCGAATGAAACCCATTGACCAAATCAATATAAATATATGATAGCATAATCATCCAAAGTAATATAACCCTACACATGATGTATAATTGTATCAACATAATATCAACTCCCAAAATAGATTGATAACTACCAAATTTCCAACATGATAGAAATGAAAATAAGAATATAAAGAGTGAGAACGTAGACTCAAGCCTTATATCCAATACGAGAAACAATTGAGAAGTACAAGATGAAATTAGGGGTGAGGCTGCACGAACGGCCCATGTCATGAATATATAATTCAACAACAATGTTAACAGTAAGTTTACGAATAGTAAGACTATGACGTAGTTTGGACTATAATATAACTATTCATCTTCCTCTAGTCTTTTAGTTTCTTTATTGTTATCCTAACCCACACAACCCCAAATATCACATGTTTCTAATCCTAACCCCGGGTGAACCCTATGATTGCATTTTATTTATAAGATTTTAATATAAGTAGAGATCCAGAGTAATACCAATATATAAATATCAAGTATATGCATATCTCTACAACTTTAGGAGATCTCTCGAGCGTACTTGGTATAGTTATAGGTTGTCCCATAATTATAACCTCAAAGTATATATGAAGGATAATCATTATACATTCATACCAGTCATATGGCCCCATACCATAGGCTATATGAGAGGATCACCCCGTAAATCACATCCAGATACAACGTGTATTTTCCTCATGGTGTCCGAGGTAATCATTACCAAGGTAAAGTATGTCTTTATCTATCAGGGTAACAGTACAGTGCACATCATATGCGCTCCAAATGATATTCCCCTAGTATGTATTCCATGAGTACACACACCAGGCATGTTACACAAAATAGACAAGAAATGTAATCTTAATGACATAAAGATTACAAATCTTAAATCCCTACATATCAGATTAATTAATCTCTTTTAATTAGGAGTAAACTCTCTAAGTTGTAGCCACGTTTCGAAAATACAACCAAACAATGCCCAAAACCAACCTTGGCCAAACCTAGGGGGTTAATAAATCGACTCAAAGGGCCGATTGACTGGCCTTCCTTGATCGCAAGATCTTCTTCTCGTCAACCCTAACAACCTCCATTCATGAACTTCCAAGCTTCTAATTAATCTAAACCCCAACTATGCTCATGTATAGGTGTTACAAAGTCAATCCTCACCCATAACTAATGTTTTTACATTATTTCTACATGAATTATAGTGACTATGTCAAATTCAATCCAAAAACCCTCTATTTCTACATTTCATCAAATAGGTTGACATTTTTTATCAATTCTTCCAATTAATAATGGGATTTATGTTGATTTTCAATGTATAATATCCTTCTAACAATTTTATACCAATTCTATCTCATATCATAAGGAATTATACTAAATTCATAATATCTCAAGAACATGAATATTAATTTAAATTATTTTTTAATTTAATTACGTAAAATGGTTAATTGATACTAAAATCACATTTTAATATAATTATGTTTTGATTTCAATAAGTAATCATATTATAACACAACAATAGTTATATTCAAACACTAAATAAATTTGTCTCATTCCAATTGGGATGAACTACAGGCTTAATTGTCCTAAATCCCTTTTATTCTCCAATTTACCTCATATCTCTACCCTTTGGGTTTTTCTCCAAAAGTGTTAGAATGAATTAGGTTTAACCTAATGACCTTTTTAAAATGACAATTTCTAAATTGGTTTATGCCCCATATGGACCTTAACCTAATGTCCAAATAACTCTCAAAAGGACCCCAAAACTTAGCTCGTGTCATAAATCAACCTATAGTACCCTAAACTTATTATTTTAACTCTTAAACGGACATTACACATGCCCGAAATGTCAAACCAAAGTAACAAACCAACATCCTAATATTCTAACCGATAGGAGTCCAAAAAGTAATTATTTTATTATTTTTTAAATAATTATTAATTAGTTATTGTGTATTAAGTCTGATTTAAACTTCGAATAATACAATCACATAAATCATATGAAAATATAAATAATGACATCACATGTCAGTTCTAGCCCATATAATGAAAACTAAATAAATTTCACCTTTTAAATAATGTAATAAAATTATAGAGTATTACCTACTCAATAGCAATCGTACACTAACCAATAAAGTGGCCCATACCACACAAGTTTGCTTAGTGCACAACATAATCATGTCGCCATTAACTTTAGTCTAAACATATTACATCTTCGTCTCCCACCAACTCCTACCTACCTAGTGATGCCTGCCAACTTCTATTTAATCCTACCCATCAACCACAAAACCCTACATCTCATGTATTCACCAAACATATTTTAACCATTCGTCTTTAACATAGTTATTCATTTACCTAGTACGCGCCATTGACTCCCTTACACCAACAATTAAAAAAATTTGACAAGTATCCGTCCCATTCAAACACAGTAAAAAACGCATACTTCACCACTCTTTTCTCATCTTGCACTTTCCACGTTCCACGCCCTACTCTAACCTCGTACAATCGTTATTTTGCTTTCTCAGCCACACCGGTTATAATCTATGCAGATGGAATCCATGCGCTGGCACAAAATAACACTTGGAATCTTATTCCACGAAGTCCTCGCATACATTTTACTAGGTCTAGATGGATTTTCAAAACTAAACTTCAACCTGACAGTTAATTAGATAGATATAAATCATGGCTGGTTTGTAAAAATTAAAAATAAGTTAAGGGACTTGATTACACTAATATGTTTAATGGGGTCATTAAACTAGCCACCATTCTAATTATTCTCTCACTAGCGGCCACATGATTGATTTATTCGCTAATTTGGCATGAAAAATAATTTTCTTCATGGTCTTCTCCAAGAAAAAGTCTACATTCAATAGCCCATAGTTTGTAAAATCTAAAAACTCCCAAGCATGTTTATCTCCTTCAAAAATACATTTGCAGTCTTAAACAAGCTCCGTGAGTCTATTTTGATCGATTTATCTCTTTTCTCCTGCATGTGGGGTTCACTTGTATCAAGGCTAACCCTTCATTCGTCACTCTTTAATCTCATCTTGGTATTCTCCTTCTACTTATATACGTAAATTGAAAATTTTCTTATGGGCTCCAATACTACTCTACTTGGATTCCTTCTCATATAACTCCACTGTGAATTTACCATCAAAGACTTTGGTCTTTTGCATTACTTCTTTAGCATTAAATACATTTCCTTCTCCATTAGTCTTATTGTCTCCCAAACATAAATATGATTTTTAACTTCTTAAAAGGATAGTATATTGCATTCTCACTTTGTTCAAACTCCCCAAACCACAAAAACTAAACTCGTGATCACAAATAGTCCACTGCCCAATCGTATTTCTCCTTGCTCCATTGTTGGATCTCTAAAATAGGTCAAAATTACTCGAACTAAACTTACTCATGTCGTAAATATTATTTGTCAATCCATGCACCCTTATACCTTGTCCGGCATTCAAGCTATTAAACGTGTATTACGCCATCTAAAGGGAACTCCATGGCTCATTATTTTCCTTTTCTTTACCTGCTCTACCACACTTTATTGTTTTTCAGAGGTTGATTGGGTGAGTTACCCTCTCACCAGATGCTTTACCTTGATGATTTCAATTTTTCTTGGTGCTAATTGTGTGTCGTGATCTTATAACCATCAACCTACCATGTCTAAGTCTAGTTGCGAGGAAAAAATAGTGCCATGGAACCAAGCACCACGGAAATCACAATAATTTCATAGCTTTTACATGATATTGGCATCCCTTCCATTGCTCCTCCAACATTGTTTTTGTGATAATCTTAGAACTCTGTACATGAACATTAACCCTTTTCTTCATGCATGCACCAAACATGTGGAATTGGACATTCATCTTATTCATGAAAGAGTGGCAAAAGGATGTTTGATTACACATTTTGTTCGCTTAAAGGATCAACTAGATGACATATTTAGAAATAACTATATACTCCTCATTTCACATATCTTCGATCAAATCTCAATGCATATCCTCCACCAATACCAAGATCGAGGGGGAGTATTAAACCGAATGTGTATCTAGCCATTCATATTTAACTCATTAAACCACATGTGGCTAGCCATTTGATTATTCCATGTAAATAGGAAATGTAGTGCTTTGAATAAGTCATCTCTACATGCAAAAGATACTCAACAACATGGACAATAATAGGATCAACATATTCTCATGTGAATGACTACTTAATGTATAAAAGAAACCACTGTGACCTTTGTTTGGGTAATGATAAAAGAGTTGTAATTCTATATCATAATACCCTATATTATTTTTATATAGTTATTAAAGTAATTAATTGAGGAATTTCGTTTTGATAAATTTAAGTGGCGTGTGTTATAAGGTTAAAATTAATTCAAGTGGTACAATTATAATGTTAATTTTAAATTGGTTCAATTAAAAGTTAAATCAAGATTCAACTATTGTATTAATTGACTTAATTAGTTTAATTGGTTTTCTTACTTAAATGAATTATTTTATTCGATTTTAATGAAAATACTAAATTTTAATTAGTTAAATTGTAAAATTTAAATGTTCGTTAAAGTGGGTTAACTATTAAATCATTGGGTCATTCTCTTTTAAGTGAGTTAAGTATTAAATAATTGGACTTTTAACATGGGATGATGTATTTAATGGGATGTTTGGTTTACATCAAGGCCCCATTTGGTTCATGGTAAAGTTGGGTGGAATCTGATTCCTTCCAAACATTCCTGAAAAAATGTAAGATTACTGCGTTTGATGTGAAGTTAAGTTGCATTGGAATGTGGGTCCCAATAGAATCAGATTACATCTATTGTGGAAAAGTGGATGGAATAAGAATCCATCCAATATAGGTGGGATTCTTACTTTCCCATGAGAATCCTTACAAAAAGAATTTGTAAAGAAAAAATGCCATTAAAAATATTAAATTATAATAACTCTTAATAAGGTCTAAATATTTATTTTATGTAGAAAATTTTGTTATGCCGGTTTGTACTAAATTTAAAATCGAACAAATTTTATTTAGGCATTTTTTTCTACTCATGTAATAATACAGATATCTACAATAAATTATTATATTTGGTAAATATTGGAAAAACTATATATTTAGAAAAACATATTTAAGTTCATACATTTATAAATAGTGAAGCAGAATATTATGAATATATACGTGTGTGTGTGTGTGTGTGTGTGTGTGTATAGTCATTCTCTCCAACATACCTCACTAAACACACCTATGAACATATCTATTTTTTTTAATAATAAAAAAAGTTATTCTAACTTGATATCTTTATATGGGTTCATGATATTTTAGTGTGCCGCTGTAAAAAAAATCAATTGAAAAAAATGTTTTATGTCATTTTTAAAAAATAGGTAAAGAAAGTCACAGTTTTAAAAGTATAAATTGTTATTTTTTTTGAGCTATTTTTTAAAAATAAGAAAAAATTTTATTTTCAATTGATTTTTTTTTACAGGGCACATTGAAATACAATGGACCCATGTAAAAAATATCATCTCAATTTTTGTTTTACTATTTTTAAAAAAGGGTATCTTCATAGGTATGTTGCTAAGAGATATATTAAACAGCCTCGCTGTATATATATATATATATATTGTGAGTACCCATTGTCGACCAAGCCCATAAGAGTAGTCGGACAAGCCCAAAGAGATGAATTAGGCGCCCGACCCAAATTATGAGTCTTAAATAACAGTTAGAAAAAAGATGTGACCAAGTTTATCCCCAAAACTCTCGAAGAGATATTCAAGGGATACAGGACTAATGTGTTAGTTACCAACACTTTCTCTTAACTGAATATATATTGTACCCCTAGCCCGCGGAATAGGGGCATATAGAAAAACACCATCTCGAGAGTTACTTAATAAAAAATAGTAGACCTCTTCGTGGACATAGGAAAGTTGTCGAACCACTATAAATTCTTATATTATGATTATGATTGTTTGTTGTTCTTATATTCTTGGTGATTGTTTTCTTTCATTGTTATTTGTGTTGTGATTTTTGTCACTACAATTGGCGCCGTCTATGGGAAAAGATTGTTATTCCTTTGAAAAACTTCATTAAAAAGAACCAGCGTTGTCCTATTACATCAATAACGTCCCTCATCCAGGTAACATCCAGCAACAGCATAACCCTCCAAGGGTATGGTCTGAGATTCGTCATTCAAACCCAAGACTTCACCAGGAGAGGCAAGTCTCCGAAGAAAGCCAAGGGACACCCAGGTCCACACAAATCACTAGATTGATAGACGCATATGAGGCTAGACTCCATGAGCAGGAGGAGGATACTTGCCAGCAGCAAGATGAAAATGCTCGCCTCAAGAGACACCTGGAAATGATGGGGAGAGAACTCCGTCGAAGAAGAAGAGGGTGAAGCCACAATTGGACTCCTAGCCCTCAGGAGAACAAGTCTCACAGTCGAGGAAGGAGCCCGAGGCATGGGTCAGAAAGAATCGAAAAGCACTGGTCAGATGATGACCATTCTGAATGACTGCAACCAGCTCTCTATTACAGGAGTCCCTGTCGGGAAAACGACGACATATGAAGTTTGGTCCTGAGGGAGATGGACCAGCACACAGCTCATCAGGGCTCTAAATCCATGAGAGAGGTAGTCGGGTGAGCTCTCAAAACTCAGATGAAGCCCCCTTTTTCAATGACAATAAAAGAAGAAGAGGCCCCGAAGAAGTTCACGATTACCAGGTTCAAAATCTACGATGGGAAGACTGATTCCATTAACCATGTCAGGAAATACCGGTAAGTTGTGACTCTATGAAGTCATAATGATGAGCTCATGTGTCGAATCTTCCCTTCGAGCTTGCACGATGTGGCCCAGAAGTGGTTTGAAAAGATACCTTATAGGTCCATTCAAAATTTCAAATCCTTGGCTGAGCAATTTATAACTCGCTTAGTAAGAAGCAACTCCCACCCAAAAAAGATGGATGCACTGCATACTATGAAGAAGAAGTAGTAGGAGAACCTGAGAGAGTACACAAAAATATATTGGGAAGTATTTAATGAAATCGAGGATTGCTTGGAGCAGGTCACCGTAGCATCCTTAAAAATTTAGTTATCGAGCTTCTGCCTCCTACACCAATCCTTAACTAAGAAGGAGGCCACATCTATCGACGACTTGATGTCTCATATTGAGAAGTATGTCAAATTCTAGGATGTGACCCATATTAATGCAGGGGATAATGGTCGAGCGAAGGCTAGAAAAGGAGTGGAAATTAATGAACCTCGAAAGAAAGGGAACAAGAACGGGGGGAAAAATGGTTCCAAGAATGGAAACAAAAATAAAGCCTAGAAGGCATTTCAAGATTTAAATACATTCTTCAAAGGGCTAATATACAAAATTCTTGTTAATATAAAATATGATCCATTTATTAAGTGGCCGAAGAAGATGGGATGAGACCCTTTTAAGAGAAATAACGCACTAAAGTTCTCCTTTTACAAGGAGGGCGACCAAAAAACCGAGCATTATAAAGCCCTCAAGTATCATATCGAGGAGTTAGCCCAAGACAAACATCTTAATGAGTTCATAGAAAAGAAGGCAGAGTAGGTAGCATAAAATGGCAAGCAAAGGCCCGATAATGTAGTCGAAAAGGATATCAGACACGAGTTTGCGGTGATACATGGGGCATCAGACCTGAAGAAAATTCAAGGAACTGCAGCTCAGATGGAAGTGAAGAAACTTACTGAAGTCATACTGGCCTTTTAGATTGACCCAGCCAAAACTCATGCCGGGAAGCATCACCGATTAGAGGATGTCAATTACAATAAGCACATTGTGTTCATTGATGAATACTTGATTGGGGTGAGAACACCTTATCATGATGCACTGGTCATCACACTCAGGATATCCAACTGGAACGTCGACAGGTTTCTCGTCCACCAAGGTAGCTTGTCCGAAGTAATATACCTAGAGTTGTTCAGAAATCTGACACTAAGTGTAGCCGACCTCAAGGAAGCCACAGTTATATTGCATGGCTTCGCTGGAAAGATTATAGTTCCTTTGGGAAAGATGTCTGTGAGTCAGGGTAGGAAGTAGTTAAAAAATTATCGAGTTTCTAGTAGTTGACATTGAATCTCCATACCACACCATCCTTGGCAAGGGGTGGATACATGCAATGAAGGTCATACCCTCAATATATCATCAAAAGATGAAGTGTATAACAGATTGGGGAGTGATCGAGATATATGATGACCCAGCTATGACCAAGAAATATTTCATCGCGGCCATTCCCCCTAAGCAAGAAAGGAAAATTGATGAATCAAAAAGCAAGGAAGAAGCCCAGGAGGGGTTGATACTCTCTAAATATCATTTAAGGGACGGCCGATCGGGAGTGGAGGAGACCAAAATCTATCCCTATGAAAGGGTCATTGAAGACCTGGAAGAGGTCGCTGCTGGAAATAGCCCAACTGAGAAAAAGTTTTTGGTTGGTATATCTTTGACCAATCGAAGAAAAAAGAATTAATCATCGTCCTCTGAAGAAATTTAGAAGTCTTTTCATAGGAACCCTACGAGCTGCCTGGGATTGATCCTACCGTTTCTTATCATCGATTACATGTTGAACTGATCTTCAAGCCAGTCACATAAAAGGCTCGTCGAACAGCCTCAAAGAAAGCTAAAGCAGTAGAGAAAGAGGTCAGAAAACTATTAAATGCAGGTTCCATAGGGGAAGTTCAGTTCCCTAAATGGTTATCCAACCTAATAGTAGTTCCTAAGAGTAATGGAAAATGGAGAGTTTGTATCGACTTCATCGACCTCAAAAGGGTCTGTACCAAAGACAGTTTCCTTTTTCCGAAGATTGATCAACTAGTCAACAGTACAGCAGTTCATGAGAGGATGAGCTTTTTAGACACCTACTCTGGATACCACCAAATCCCCCTTCATGTGCAAGATCAAGATAAGACCTCCTGCATAACCAATGTTAGTTTTCATTATTATAAAGTTATGCCCTTCGGTCTTAAGAATGCAGGAGAAACTTATCTAAGGCTAGTTATAAAGATATTTAAAGAGAGAATGGGGGATACTATGGAAGTTTACATTGACGACATGCTAGTTAAGAGCAAGTTTAAGGATGATCACCTCTCGGACCTGGAGAGGACCTTCGACATCCTCAGGAAATATCGAATGAAACTTAACGCAAGTAATTGTTCTTTCGGTGTCCAGTCAGGACAATTTCCTAGATACTTGGTCAAAAAGAGAGGAATAGAGGTCAACCCTTGACCAGATTGATGTAATCAATAAAGTTCAAAACCCTCAAATAGTAATAGATGTATAGAAGCTCACCGAAATGCTTGTTGCGCTAAATCGGTTCATTTTAAAATCTTTAGAATGGTATCAACCCTTCTTTCAGTTGTTAAAAACAAATAAGGACATAACATGGAACGAGGACTGCTCTAAGGCCTTAAAAGAACTTAATGCCTATATCGGTAATCCCCATTTTTTCGTGATTCCTAGAGAGGATGATCCTTTATATCTCTACCTCACTGTGTCAGCCCATGATGTGAGCTCCGCTTTGGTATGTGAATGATAGGGAAGCCAACATCCAGTCTACTATGCAAGTAAGATCCTTTTGGAAGCCGAGAAGCGATACCTACCATTGGATAAGCTCACCTATGCATTGGCTATAGCCTTGAGGAAACTGAATCATTATTTTAGGGCCCACTCCATATTCATGGTTACTTCGTACCCTTTAAAGTCTGTTCTGAGGAAAGCAAACCTCTATGGACGACTGTCAAAGTGGTCAATCGAGCTCGAAAGATTTGATATTCATGTTCAACCAAGAACAGCCGTCAAGGGCTAGGTCCAAGATGATTTCATCATTGAGTTCACATGATAAAAACCTGTCAATCAACCCAAAACCAGTCGACTAAAGGAGACCTTACGGGAACCAAACATTTAGACATTGTACGTTGATGAAGCCTCCAACTCAAAGGGGAAGGAGTAGGTATCGTACTATTAATTCCCAAAAATATAGTGCTCGAGCAAGGCATCACACTAGGATTTGAAGCCTGGGGCTTCAAGTCTTCAACAACTCTAAGCTAATATCAAACCAGATAAATGGTGAATTTAATCCAAAAGATGGTAGCTTATCTCACCGTTGTGAATGGACTAATAGCTAATTTCGATCAAGTGGATGTTCAGCAGTTCACCAGAGGATAGAACAGCCATGCAGATTCCCTAACAGCTTTGAGTTCAGTAATAAACTATAACTTATGAAGAACAATCCAAATAGATTTCCTCGCATAGCCCAATATTGATCAGACTATTGAGTCACTAAATCCCGAGTAGGTTCTCCATAATAAAAAGTCTCCGAGATAGATAGACCCCATTATAGACTACTTACGAAATGATATACTGCCAAGTGACAAGAGGTCATCTCATCAAATAAGAGTCAAATCTGCTCGCTTTCACTTATCTTCTGATGGAAAGTTGAATAAGAGATCCTTTATTGACCCCTACCTATAGTGAATTCATCCACATAATGTTAAGCAAGTTCTGCACAAACTTCGTAAGGGAATTTGTGGAAGTCGCTAGCCTTTCGAGCAATGAAAGAAATGTATTAGTGGCCACACATGCAGAAGGATGTTGGAGTCTACATTCGGAAGTGCAAAAAATGCCAAACATCTATTATCCACCATCCCTCCAGTGACCTAAAGTCATTAATCAGCCTGTGGCCCTTCGCCTAATGGGGTTTGGACATCATAGGTCATTTGCCTACTGCGATAGGCAATTGAAAGTATTTCTTGGTCGCCACAAACTACTTCACTAAGTGGATAGAGACATAACCAATTGAGAACATCAGGTACGCAGACATGATGAGGTTTATATGGAGAAATATTATTACCTGCTTTGGCATACCCAGAACGATCATTACTGATAATGGGACCTAGTTTGAGAGTGGCCCCTTCTAAAGTTTTTGCAACTATCATGGAATTAGGCATTACTTCAGCTCTATAGCATATCCTCACATCAATGGTTAAGATGAGGCTTACAATAAGACAGTGATCGATGAACTGAAAAATGACTCGAATGGGACAAAGGAGCTTGGACGAATGAATTTCCTCATATCCTCTGGGTCTATCTCACCACCCTAAGGTGAGAAACTGGGGAAGCACTCTTTACACGCACATATGGAATGGAAGCAGTTATTCCACTAGAATCTTGTTTCCCTACCATGAGTTCTACGTTGGTCGACCAAGGCCACAATGATAAATCATTGCTCATTGAACTTGACTTAGCCGATGAATGACGGGAATTGGCTATAGTTAAACTAGCATCCTACCAGCAACATCTAGCTAAACAGTATAACCAGAAATTCAATCCAAGGAAATTTCAAGTTGGGGACTATGTCCTGAGGAAAGTCCTTAGCAGTGCTGTAAAACCATCAGATGGAAAACTGGGACCAAATAGGGAAGGACCTTTCAAGGTAGTGAGGGATGACTTACAAGGATCTTATCACTTGGAAACTCTAGAGGGCAGGGAAATACCAAGGACTTGGAATGAAGCTGACCTGAAGAAATTCTACTTCTAGATTTATTTATGTATGCACCATTAGTTTAGGTAAATATTTATTTTAAAAACTAATGTTTCTCTTTATTTATGACTTTAATTAATAAAGATCGATTTTCCTTAGCATTCTAGACGTATTGGTTATCTCGAATATGTTTTATTATATGCACCATTTCCAAGTTACAAGCTCCACTGTTTTTATGAGTATAATAGAATTCCTGGATTACAATAAGGTTAACTTACTTCAGTCAAAGGATCTTTTGAACTAACATCTCATGGTTGCAATATAGTGGTTAGGACTATCCTAGCTAAACTTGTTCAAAGTATAATTATCACGGTCAACAGGTTATAACCCTCCTTGGTCCTTTGTTAAAAAACACAGTTGTCTTCCTAGATTGCTCCGATAACAAATAAAGACCTACAGGGGATCCTAAGGCAATACGACTAACTCGGGTTGGCATCCAACATAGTTTGGCTCCAAAATCCTGCTCGGGTGGATCGCCCCTTAATCAGGTGTATTCTCGCAATTACCCTACTTAGGACTAAGGTAGTGTGACGACTCGATCGAAAGTGTAAAGTGAATGGAATGGTATGGCTAAGGCATACTGGACTGAGGGAATGCTCAATTGAAAGTAAACTCTAAATGACACTTAGTCGGTAGAAGTGCCCAAAATAACTATAGTTTATTAATAAGTCAAAAGCAGGCAACACATGTTTAGTCGGCCTATGCCCAAAACATAAATATTTTATTTCTCACTAAAAATTACATAGTTACACGTACAACAATAATGAAATAAATTAACCCTAAGAGGACCCAAGTCATTAGGCAAGGTAGTCTGCTATCGGAGGTCTCCGACCATCATCAGGGTGAGGGGAAAATATCTCCATAGCCTCTTTCGAGCTCGGCTCCAACAACTTCTTTGGAATAACATCTATGGGGATCTAATGATCATCCCCTGGAAAAGGATTCGACTCCAAGATTGGGGGAGTGATCTCATGCCCATACCACAAGGGAGAGTTTTTGGGGACCATCAACTACTTTAGGTCACTTAGCCACCCTCTAATAAAGGCCATCTCCTCCTTTTCTTTTACCTTAGCGGGGGCCTCTATCCAACCTTGATCATAACTATCACCCCCATACCAGTCGAGGACCCTTTGAAAAAATGTCATAGATTTGTGATGTCCCATTGTAGTCTGACAACGATTATGTATGCTCGCCGAACATCCCCCTTGAGCTCGTTATCTCCCTCTCGGAACTGCCATCATCTTTCCTAGCTCATTGCATGGATGATGACGAGGAACCTTGAATAACTCGAAGAGCACTTCTTGGAGCATTTTCCTTAAGGTATGCAATTTCCCTCCTTAATGCATCATTTTCCTGTTACAGAACCTCCCCAACCTGATTGATCTCGGATGCGTCCAACAGCTTATCCTTCATAGAACCCATCTCTTCTTGAATGAAGGCACCAATCTCCTCCATCTATCAAGCCTATCCTTCAGCCTGGCAACTATTTCGGGCAGATCTTTATAGTCCTGGTTCCTTTCCCTAAGGGATTTGCAAATCTTGACAAATGCTCGACAAAGTTGGTCGCTTACATTTCAACCAAGGATTTGGCCTAGGCAAGAGGTGGAAGGAATGTAATCATCAAGATCGACTAATTACAAGACATGGAACACAAATGACAGGTATATCAGTGAATGCGAAAACAAAATTCTTTCATTTCACTGAAAAATGGCACTATCCAGGTACAAATACATGGGATGACAAAAAGAAAGAACAAAAAATACTCAAGTAAATGAAAAAAGCCAAGAAGTGTAAAGGTAGACCTCAACCTGCTCGGTAGGGGTTGGATCCTTCCTCTTATTTGTATTAGCCTCACTTGTCTCAGCCCCAAGTATACCTCCCTCACCCGGGGTAAGATTCACTCCCTGGTCACCAGCATGGACATCAGTAGCAGGAGCAGCACGCTCCATAATAGTCCGATCAGTAGGGACTTCTTCATCAATGTGTGGCTTGGGACCAGGAATGTGATTGCTGAACAGAGATGAGTCAGTGGAAACTCCAGCAGAAACTAAGGCTTGATCCCATCCTTTCTTGAAGTTTGCCTGACTGATGTAGTGGATCTATTATTTTGTATCTTTAAATGCTGCCTCCCAGCCTTCATTATAGCCACTCTCTCTGACGGTAGACAGGTCTACTTCCAAGCTCTTCACCTTCTTAGCAAGAAATTTATTTTCATCTATGACATCCTGTTTTCTCTCCATGACCAGCTTGTAGGCCTCACAGAGCTCCTTCAGATCCTTGGTCGCTTCAACCATCTCCTTAGCAAAAGAATCCTCGACCTCTATAAAGTCCTTCTCGGAGGACTTTTGGGCCCCCTGGGTAGTCTTCAGGCTTCTCTCGAGCTCAGAGTTCCTCCTCGCCAACTCATTTTGACTGTGATGAAGGACGGTGTAGTAAAAAAAACTATTAAAAAAGATAGAGGTTTGTAAATAAAGCAAAAAAAAATGTACAAATTAAATGAATATAGAGAAGGGAAGTGGCCTTACCAAATCAAGCCCTTGATCTTCTTTCAGGGATAACTATTCTGGGTTAACTAGTCTAGGTCTATGTTCAAAGATCTCTCACGGTCCTCCATGAGCACATCTCTCTCGAGCATCATCGTAGAGATATGAGGGGTCAGAGCCATAGAGTTCCCCTCGTCTGGGAAAGCCACAAGCACAAGAGAAGGTTGTGCTTTCTTTGTCCTCTCTTCTGCTCTCATCCTCTCTTTTTTTTTCTTCTTCTTCTCCGCTTCTCTCTTCCTCTTTGTTTCTCTCTCTCTCCTCTCCTTTCCTCTTCATCTCCACCTATTTCTAATGAGCGGATGTCTGGGAACCACTAGAAGTATCCCCAGACCTTGTTTTATGGATTTTCATCCCGTTAGATAGAAGGACATCATCATCATCATCATCATCAGGGATCAAATTTTTTCTTTTAGGGGGAGCCATATCTTCCTCATTAGAATTCTCTGACCTGGAATCTCCCGAACTAGAACCTTCCTCGCTAGACTTCTCTCCACCAGATCCTTCCTCGCTGGATACCTCCTCACTAGATCCTGCTTCACCACTACCACCTATAGAAACACCAGTATCTAAGATGCTCTCCTCCTTGTCGTCTAGATCAATGGGTTCAAGAGCACATTCTTCCTCTTCTTTTTGCTCTAGGATATCAAGATGGGGAATGGATTCAAATAGACAGATGATGAAGACTGTGGTAGTGTTCTTATATTTCAACAAGAAGGAATCTGACATGGGATACTCACCTTCTATAATTGAGTCCCTTATCTTCCAATCTTTGATCCACTCAGCAACACAGATCTTATGAGGAGAATGCTCTTAATTTTTGGACTTCATTAAAAAAAGAAGACAATATTAGAGGAAGAACACATTAGAGCAACAATCAAAAAGAAAAAAGATTGGACAAAAACCTATGTAATCCTCCCTAGATGTAGGGATTCGATCCCCTGTACCTTTCTCCCCCTACTTGGGGAGGGAATTTCCAGTTACTAGTAATAAACCCCTCAGACCAGTAGTCCTTATGGGAATTAGGTAGGTTCACTACCAATACCCTGCTTGGACTTCTCACATTCAAATAAAGAAGACCAGAGCTCGTACAAGAAAATGTATAACATATTCAAATTTCAACCAGCCCTAAGTTAGTGACATAAAGTTGGTGTATTATACGGATGCCATTTACAATTTTCCAAACATTTGGAGAACACTAAGATCGGACTATATCGAAGTATTTCAAGAAATGTAAAAACATACAATTTGGGGGGATACATGAAGAACATGAATCTAGTGGTCATCCTTAATGTCACGGGCTTTACGAGGGACAGGGGCACACTCAATATCCACCCAGTTGGGGATATTATAGCATTTCTTGAATTCAACCAGAGACTTGTTGTCTATTCTTTTCATGAGAAAACCCTAGCTACAGTAGAAATAAAAACGACGAAAGGAAATACAGAAAGAGAAGAGACTGAGAACTTACGAGGAAATAATGAAGCTTGAAACGATGGAAAACCAAAAATATGGAAGATGAAGAGCAAACGACAGCTTGGGAGCAAGAGATATCTTGGAAGGGGAGGAAGAAAAGAGTTTAACTGATGATAGAATCATCCAACACTTCAGCTTAAACCCCTCGGTGATGGCACCCACTGATCAAAGAAGATTTGGCACTTAAACTCCCTTCCAATTGACGATACACACCCTCTAATCGCAAAAAATTCAATAGATCCATCATTTAGGGATGAGGAGTTTAAAATTTGTGAGCTCAAATTTTGGCCCCAGAAATTTTAGGGGCAATTGGGGTTACCCATTATCGACCAAGCTCATAAGAGTAGTCGAACAAGCCCAAATAGATAAATCAGGCACCCGACCCAAATTATGAGTCTTGAATAACAGTTAAAATAAAAGTTATGACCGAGTCCATCCCCAAAAATCTCAGAGAGATATTTAAGAGATACAGGGCCACCGTGTTAGTTACCAACACTTTCTCTTAACTGGATATATATTTTACCCCTGGCTTGGGGAATATAGAAAAACACCATCTTGAGAGTTACTTAATAAAAAATAGTATATCTCTCCGTGGACGTAGGCAAGTTGCCGAATGATGTAAATTCTTATGTTGTGATTGTGATTGTTTGGTGTTCTTATTTTCTTTGTTATTATTTTCCTTCATTGTTTATATATATATATATATATATATATATATATATGTGTGTGTGTGTGTGTGTGTGTGTGCGCGCGCGCGTGCGCTAAAGGATATTATTAGTATATATGATACATTACCATGTCACTTTCCATGCATGAACCAAACACAAAATTTTGATTCTCAATAGGAATCAATTGGTTAATCAAACAGAACGAAAGGATTTAGAATCCTGGTAAAAAGTGTCCTGGTAAAAACTTTCCTGGTAATCACAATCTATTGAAAATATTACTGCGAACAAAACGGAGCCTAAGAGGGTTGAGTTCAAGAAGTAAAAAGGAGGGTGGGTCTCCTTTAACAAATTTTGACGTTAGTGCATCACTTTTTAAGAAAAGGTAGAAAACTAAGAGAAAAATGGTTAGAAAGAGGAAAGTTGGCAAAGGTGAACAGGAAGGCAACAAAGCTTTGGCTCTAATACTCTTTGCAATATTTTTTTTCCACTAAAACCGAGTCAAAGGATGACAAACCCTTCTTTAATTTATTCTCAATCATTTTGATTGAATTTCTTCCACCTTTTTTCACCTCCATTATCTCAAAACTCACTACCCATCCTAAACCAGTTATTACTTTCAGCGTACACCCAAACTTTAATAAATTTTCAATCCAACCCCTACCTCTCATAGGTATATATTTTTATAGAGGATTTCAAGACCACTTTTAAAGGGATTTTCAAAGGGTTTCTTTATATACACGAATAATAAATTTGGGGAATCATTTTCTCAAAGAAACTAACTTATACTCTCCTACTTTTATATGCGTATTTTTTAAATTCACCTAAATTAAATTTTAATGTTAAAATTTATTAGGAACCCTTAGGAAATTGGGTAATGCTAAATTATGTTATATTAGGTGGATTTAAGTAGTTTTGTAATTTTAAAAATATTCAGTATTTTTTCAAGAAGAAGATTTTCAACATGCAGAAATGATGGTGGTTTGAGTCTGTTAAAGACTACCATTTTACGATTCATTGCCACCTATGAAGCTCAATGTGGTGGCAGATGCTTTGAGTCAGCGCACTAGTGGCAGTTTATTTTCACTTTAGTTGACTGATTTGGGTTCCATTCAGGTGATTAGAGAATGGGAGGATGCCTTTATGGTCATACCTTTGTCACTCACGACGTTATTATGTGGGTGTTTCGAGCGTAGAAAAATGATGAGTTTTGTAAGGATAAAGTATCAGAGCTTTTGCAAACCAGTACATCTTTACACCAATGGTTGGGATGGTGGATTATTGTACAAGCGGTGGTTCATTGTGACGTCAAACAAGGAGTTGTGTTGGGCTATCATACAGGAGATCCATGGATCGTAATTTTTTATACATCCCGTTAGGGATAAAATGTACCAAGATGAGGAGATAATATTGTTGTTCTGCGATGAAGTAGAACGTTTCTACGTTTTTGTCCCAATGTGGAACTTATCAGATGGTAAAGACGAATCATCAACGATGACACGAAATATTTTATCCTTACCCATTCTCGAGTAGAAGTGGTATAGAATTTTTATAAACTTCATCATCGGGTTTCCTTGGACTCCAAGATAACATTATTTTTATTTGGGCTATAATGGACCTTTTATCGAAGGTTGCGCACTCCTTTCTCATTCGTACAGAATTCATAACAGAGCAATATACACATTTATATTTGGCAAAGGTTGTTTGGTTACATGGGGTACCATTATAGATAGTCTGAAATATAGATCCAATTTTTGTATTGCATTTTTGGGAAACTTTCAAAAGGTTATGGGGATTAAATTATAGTTGATTACATCGTACCACCCTCAAACATAAAGTGAACCAGATTTTTAAGAATATGATTCGGACATGCGCGTTGGATTTCAAGGGTAGTTAAGAAATGAATTTACATTTGGTTGAGTTTGTATACAATAACATTTATCTATAATCAATTAGTATGGCACCGTACGAGTCGTTATATGGACGACCGAGTAGGTCATCGGTGTGTTGTTTAAATCAAGGAAAGAGTTACTCATTAGGGACTGAGTTCACTCAGGAGATTTCGAAGAAGATCAAGATGATTTGTGAATGAATAAAGATAACTCAGAGTAGGGAAATATAATAATGTCAAATACAATTGGGAGGATGTGGAGTTTAAAGTGGAAGATCAAGTAGTTCTCAATGTGTAAACCATGAAAGGGGATGATACGTTTCAAAAAGGAGGTTCAAGTTGGACCCAAGGTACGTTGGGCCATTTATGATCATGGATCGTGTAACTTCCAGACCACTTAGTTCAGGTGCATAATTTGTTTAACGTATCAATTCTTCATAGATTCTTGCTAGGTGAAACAATCTCTCTCTCTCTCTCTCTCTCTCTCTCTCTCTCTCTATATATATATATATATATATATATATATATATATATATATATATATATATATATACATAACGAGATCCAATTAGATGATGGTGTTTCATACACTAAGGAGACAAACCCGTAACTTAGACCATAGGGTCAATATTTTGAGAACTAGGGAGATTTCATTAGTTCGCGTTCAATGATATCACCATAGCAAGGACGAGCCCGCTTGAGAGCGAGAAGACACGATGACACAACAATATCCTCATTTATTTTAACGCAAGTAAGTGTTACTTTTCCATGAATTCCAAGGATGGAATTATTTTTATTCAAAAGGAAAATTGTAATGCCCTATATTATTTTTATATAGTTATTTAAGTAATTAATTAAGGAATTTAGTTTCTATAAATTTAAGTGACTTATGTGTCATAAAGAAAAAAATAATTAAAGTGGTAAATATACAATGTTAATTCTTATATTAGTTAAATTGGAAGTTAAATCGAAATTTAACTATTGTTATTAATTGACTTAATTAGTTTTCTCATTTAAATGAATTATTAAATTTGGTTTTAATGAAAATACTAAATGTTAATTGGTTCAATTGAAAAAAGTAGAATGTCCTTTTAAGTTGGTTATGTATTAAATCATTGGGTCGTTCTCTTCTAAGTGGGTTAAGTATTAAATCATTAGGCTTTTAATAGTTAATGATGTATTTAATGGGATGTAGGGTTTAGGGTTGAGTTCAAGATTAAGATGATTGTGGATCTCTAACAGATTTCTGCGCTATTGCATTCCTTTTTAGGTAGAAGGTTTTTACTATTCATGAAAGCTTTTTTTATTTCTTTGGTTGGCATCTGATTGTATGAGCATAGGGTTAGGAGTGTCAAAGATGGTAAGGGTAAACAACTGAGAAAAGAAAAAGAGTCGGACAAAGGAATGTTGTCGAGGTGAACAAGAAGGCGGCAGAGCTTTGTCTCTAATACTCTTTGCGTTTTATTTTTTTGTGTTGAAACCGAGTCAAAGGAGGACAAAAGCGCCTTTAATTTAAAGTCAATTATTGATGATTCATTGTATTCAACCTTTTATCCCCTCCATTATCTCAAAAATCAACATCCACCATGAACCATATATTACTTTCATCCAACACCAAAACTTTAAATAATTTAGAATCCAACACCTAACTCTCACATTTATATATTTCAAAAGAGTATTTCATTACCATTTTGAAGAGATTTTCAAAGCATTTCTTCCGTTACATGAAGATTAATTTTTGGAACTCATTTTCTCGAGGCAAGTAACTTTTTACACTCCTCATTTTATATGCATATTTGTTAAATTCACCTAAATTAAATTTTATTATTAAAATTTATTAGTAACCCTTAAGAAAGTGTGTAATCCTAAATTATGTTGAATTAGGTGAATTTAAATAGTTTCGTATACTTAAAAGTACATGTTGAGCCTATTAGTTTATGGAAATTAATTATTGGCCCCGGTGCATGAAAATGATATTTTTTGGTTTGGTCCCCATTTGTAGAAATTGATAATTTGAGCTATGAGAATAGACGATACGGACTTAATTTAGAGTTAATAAATTATGGAATTTTATTTGCCTAGTAGAGTTGTACCATAGCTTTAAAAGTAGTATTTTTTTATACATATGTACCATATTGATGAGATTTCTTATGCGGGCCATATTCATACTATAATAAAAAATATAAATATCTTGTAGATGACTTGGGGCATTTGATAGACATTACTTGACCCCTTATGATATAACCCATTCTTGTAAAATAATTATGTGTTCCTTTTGTGCTAGAACATAGTGTCAACCCATTCTTGAGTCCATGTTATTTTTTATATACGTTTTGTTATGTAGGAGATAGAAGGAGTAAGAGAAATTATTGGTTGTTAGTATGTGATTAAGGGTGACAAGTAGTGCAGAGTTAATACGCCAGTCGTTGATTCATTTCACCGCCTCAATACAAAAACCAAAACGATTAACTACACTCTTTACGGGATTACAGTGGCCAGTCCGTGTATCGAATCCACAGAGACTCGTTGTTAGAATTCTATTAATTTAATACTTATAGAATAAGAGTTTAAAATATAATTTGTTAATAAAAGAAAACATAATCCGGCCTTGTATGCTTAAGCTAATATTATAAAAAAGGAAAAACTGTAGATTGCGACTAATATCCCTCACCTTGAGTTAATTAGTATAAATGGTTACATGCGAAGACATGTCTATCAAGATTAAATCTCATTTTATCGATTAATCAAATCTAGAGTTGTCACCCTCTAAATTGTCATAAAATCTTGCATTAACAAATCGATTAGTTAAATCTAGATTTTATCATAAAATCGATTAGTTAAATCTAGACATAAAATCGATTTTGGCATCAACAAATACCCCGAAAATTACACACGTAAGGTCACAAATACGACTCATACATGATATACACCGTTAAATCTCCTAGACATAATATCAAGAACAACCCAATCGAATTAAACTAATAAAACCCTCCACCAAAGCAAACTAACCAAATCAACCCAATGTGAGTTCAATTAATCACAACTTAAACTAAATTAGCCAGAAGGCATGTTAATTGACATTAATTAAGTGAAAGAAATAAATGTAAGAAAGTAAATGAAAGAAAAAAAATCTAGATTGCAAAGCAAGTAAACAAATAAGAAAACAAAAAAAAATAACAATGGAAGCTTGGATTAATGAAAGAGATGATAAATAGTGCACTTACAAACCCAATTAGGTGAAACCCTAGGAGAGTGAAGCAAAACCCAAAATCACCTCCAAACCCTAACCTCCCTAACCTAAACTAAGAGAAATACAAGGTAATATAATATATGTCTTCCATTACACAAAACCCACTTATATAGTAATAGGTAAAAGAAGTAAATGGAAAAGAAGTGATTTATCCTATGTGGGTATGGTGTTGTCCTTCCTCGGCGATAAATCCTGTAACTTATTCGTTATTAATCAGAATCACGCACCGTCAGGGCCAGGGATGACTCAGAGGGCTTCAACATTTGTGAAGACATTGGGCCAAAAACCTAAATTGTGAAATTACTAAAATGCCCCTATACATGCAATTATCGACGAAACTTCCGTGGAACGCTATCGAACTTCACACTAAGCACCGTAATACCTACAAAAGCTCAATTATGCCTCACAAAACATGTAAACATGTAAACATATAAAATAGAGGTTGTATATTTAACGAGCATAAACATAGAAATTAAGTTATCCGAGGGGACTAAAATGCATAAGGAAATAGGGTGAATATATGGAATATTCAAGCCGAATCAGTATGATTATTGAATAGTAGTGTGGATTAGTTGAAAGATTAAACACGTAGATATTTAAATCCTTGTATTTATCTCTCATAATAAACCTTAATTAAATTACCTTAATAACTACTCTATCTAAACGAAAGTGCATCGGGAGGGGGGGTGTCCTTGAATTTCACTTCATTAAGATGTCTAAGGATTGATGTGATGACTCAAAATCCTTAATTAAATTTATTTACCCTTATTTAAATGATTTACTTTATGGGAGGTTATATGTAATTATTTTGACCCCTTAACTCCTTATAAAACGGACTAAATGTATAATGACTCTAAATGATAATGTCGTTGGTGGGGTAATTGAGTTTTGAGTAGATTGTCCAGAGTGAATATACATGTGTTAAACTGTGAATGTTAACTAAACATGTGAAAGAGAAATGAATGGGTGGGCACCATGGAGGTCCATATTGACATTAGGATATGTAAATTTTTGACCATGTGAATACCAGGTGGCATCAAGGGTGGAACGTGATGTTTATGATTTAATTTGATGTATTATTATGGCACTGCATAGTGGGAGACCGAATTTTATGTGATTGTTTAAATTTGGCATACCATATTGTAAGACCACGTATTTCTAAATATTTAGAATTTAATTAATTCAGTTATTTTTAAATTACACGTGTGTAGTAATTTAATTAAAAAAATAATATGTGTTTATTAAATATTGATTGGGAGAGCGTATGAATAATATTTATAGGATAAATTTACTAAGTGTGTAGTAAATAACATGTGGTAATTATTATACGTCGTAGCGAGTAATATCGACGGGTCTGTGTTATACCTCAACATGAAGTCGCATGTAGGCTATGCTAAGGTCAAGATATAAATATATGTAGAGTGACTCGAATGGCGATTTCGAGGTCACATTTTATTCTAAATGGGTTGAGATAGGCATAATATAGTAGCCAGCGTATTAATTAGGTCTCGGGGCATTTTTAGACCACCCCAACATCACATAAGCACATTTTAGTCATTTGGGAATTTAGGGTTGGGAAAACTCCAAAATTTTAAGCGTTATATCAGTCACTTTAGTATAGATGATAGGATTAGAACACTTGGAAGAGAAGAGAGGCCATATGAGAGGAAGAAGAGAGGATTCTTAGGCCATTCCACACCGTTTTTCACCACCAACATTGTCAGAATCATGATCGGAGCAAGGGAAGAACAAATCCATCACCTATCAAGGAAAATAATATATACAAACATAAGGCAAGTGTTTATCTTGAAATCTTTTGAGCATGTGATAGTACCCATGATAGTGTAGGGTTTATATTGCCTAAAAATATGATTTTGGGAATATATGTAGAGTTTGAATTCATGATTCGTGGAGATATCATTGTAGAAATCAACCGCCTATTATTATAACAAGAAATATGATATATGGGTTTAAAACGAATGAGAAGATCTGAGTTCTTGAAGATGATTATGAATGAAAAGTAAATCTAGAGTATATATGAATAAAGTGAAGATTTGATCTTGTTCTTGGTTAATTTTTAATGATTTGAAGTTAAGTTTACATTATATTATGTCCATATACAAATATTTGATGATTGGTGATGTTATATGGCAGTTTGGGAAGATTCCATGGATGATTAATGGGTTAAACATGGAAGAAAAAATAACTGGATGAAGTTGTCATAGCAGGTATCCATCGATCGATCAAGGGATGTCGATCGATTGATGGATCGATCGGTTTTGTCGACCAATCGAACAATGATGTAAAGGATCCTTGGTTTAATTGTGTAGTTTTCTAAACCGATAACTATAAGGGACTTTGGTATTATTTTATTAACTATATGAGGATTTGGAGAATATTAATAGACCTATAGTTCAAACTCGATTTAGTCTTAAAGAGGTTTAAATTGGTATTAGGACTGAAAAAATAAAACGAATGTGTTAAATATCAAGAATCTAAAATTGGGTTACGAGAGGCATATATAATAACCCAAGGTTTATACCAGTTGGTTGGTGATGTTTGAACTAATGAAATTATTTAAGGGATAACTAGGACCCTTCGAGTAATAATTGATACTTGGAAAATAAGAAAAGAATATTGAGTGTGAACCATTAGTATTTTGGGTATTCGAGAGAGATATGCTATGTATTGGATATATTTATGGGTTGTGTGTATACCTATACTAGAGATATTTATACGTTATGTGTATGCATATTATGTGCTTTCTTATGTGTGTCAACCTACCTACGTTGTCTATCATGGGAGGTTCCGCGCAGTGGGCGATCCCATCTTGGTGATACCAGAAAGATCTGGATGTGTGACCCATAGCATAGTACTTAGGGTAGAGCACTATTTATGTGTATAATAATGTTTACTATTCATATGGGTTAGTTAAGTATGTGGGTAGCCTAAAGGATTTGGACTATGTTTGCCTCCAATATGTGTTTATTTGATTTATGGTTTTTGGTGACATTCCGAACCTATATTATTTAATTCGGTATGAGAGGTACATGAACTTAATAGCAGAGTATGCATGCATCGCGGTGGCCATATATATATATATATATATATATATATATATATATATATATATATATATATATATATATATATATATATATATATATATATATACAAGTGTGATTATTCTACTTTTGTTTGATGGTAGAAAAGATAGATAGTGTATGTCTAATAGTAACTTATGTAAGAAAAACTTAATCAATAGTTCAATAATAATATTTGGTTAATATTAATTATTGGTGTTTTGTTAGCGTATCGTATGGGTATTATGTGTGAGTTAAACTTGTTGTGGTTAGCTAGAAACTTATGTCTAGTTTCATTGGGTAGCATAACTAGGTGGGTAAAATAGGAGACGTTAGGCGTGCACTATAGTTGAGAGGTGAGGAACTCAAAGGAGTGTACATGAAACTAACGTGTGTATCTTTCAAAGGTTTTGGACTCTGACACGTATCAAATCTATTTCTAAAAACTTTTAGGTGTCCAGGGATAGGGACACAAAACTTGATGATTCTTTCCAGGGAGGCGTAGCTACAGCACTTGTGGATGCATAATAAACTTAAGTAGACACTTTAGTCATTTCAATCCTAGATTAGTATTCATGATAAGTTATTTTAGTTGAGCATGTTGCCAATTCAGTTTGGACATTTATTCAGATTTATTTACGACACTCTGTATTTAGATTCATTTTCATTTTAGTTCGATTTATGATGGGGATGTTGGTTTTGGAGTCGATGGTTTATTCATCATTTATATTTGATCTATTATATCATGAGATGTTTCGGACTTAAATTATTGTGTAGATGATTTATATCATTTTTATTTTCGCATATTACTGTATGATTAATGAAAGATAAAATTTGGCACCTACTGAATTTAACATAGGTGGTTAGTAATTTAAAAAGTTTTGACAGTGATGCTAAGAATGAACTAAATGAGATTCCTATTTATTTTTGTAAAGGAGTGATAGCCGTGATTAAAATAGGTGGGGTGTCACAGATGCTATCAAATCATCAGGCTCTAGAGTCCATAAGATCCGTGCGGCTTGCTACTATTTCAGTGTAGCGTCCTTTGATATAAAGCCCTATTATTAGGACGGTTGCATTCACTTTTACGCATTTAATATTTCATTATTCTACTATTATTTTTTTATGGACTCTGAGCTAACATAGTTCAATCTGATTTTTGATTCCACCTAAGAGAGAATGATCGACTAGGGAAGTGGCAACACCCGATCAGGGGGAGGCTCAGCAGGAGCCACACGCACCATAGGCACAGCCACCGTAAGGGACAGTGATGACTGCAGAGGTTGACACTATTATGGCATATGAAGTTAATACTTCTATCACTACCACAGCACCTCATTTTCCTCAGACCTAGCAATTGCAGCCAATGGCGCCAATGGTCCAGGCCCATCCGAGGTCGTCTGATTGGCAGAGAGTGAGGAAGACCTTCCAAAAGAGCCACCCACCAGAATTTCAGGGTAGTTTGTATATGATACTTGCATATAAATGGAAGAAATACATTCAGTCCCACCTTTGTATGGTTGAGTGTAGTGATGTTGAAAAGCAGATGTTGGCCACGTTTAATCTTTTGGGATCAGTTTTATAGTGACGGAAGTCCATTACCACTTCCGAGGAGAGAGATGTTATGCCTATTGCTGAGTTTTCAATGCGGTTTGATATTAAGTACTACCCACCATTTATTGAGACAGAGATGTGGAAGAAATTTAATGAGTCAGGTCCGGGTGACCATATTTTAGCAGAGTATGAGGAGGAGTTCACTCGTCTAGCTAATTTTGTGCCCGACGAGGTGAACAACGAGGAGAGGAAAATGTTTCATGGATGGACTCGCTTCGAGGATCAGGAAACACTTTAATTGTAACCCAACATTGAAGACTTATACTGATGTCGTCAATTCCACACTTCTTCATTGTTAGTATTATCGCTTCCACCAGAAGGGAAGCAAGATAGGGGGTAATCCTAATTATATAGGCAAGGTAGGAGGGAACGACACTAATGGAACACCACATCATCAGACGAGTAGGCACCAGGGGTAGGATTCCCGACAGGGGGATTTGGCCAAGAGATTCAGATCGGAAGGTTACTAACCCGAGAGTAATAAATTCAAGCAGGGTCGATAGGGTCCTCAGCAACATCATCATGTTCCTCAGGGCCATTAGGGATAAGAAAATAATGGGGGAGGCCAACAGGGCCACCATTAGGGACAACCTCGATAGGGCCATCAGGGCCAGAGGTAGGGGACTTTTTGGGTTGTTAGTTTACTTGTGGACAGACGAGTCACAAGAGGAGACATTGCCCATTGCGGAGTAAAGTGCCCAGCAAGTAAAATTGGTGCAATTACCTCCTACTGCACCAGCCCTTCAAGCCCCATAGCAGTAAGAGCAGTTACAGTAAAGACGTGTCTATAACGTTTGGAATGCACTCTTATCGCGGACATCATAGGCCCCACCAGAAGTAGATGGTATGTTTCCTATTAATGGGATTGAAGGTCGGATTTTGTTTAATTGGGGAACTCACACTCAAATATAGCTACCATATATACACGTTTCGCTGGTCTATTAGAGACAGTCGACAGTCTCCTTATGTGTGTAGAGTCACGTTTGGGTAGTGGCTCACTTATACAGTCGGTGATTTATTAGACATTGACATTGGGAGACTCTGTTTGTCCGTAGACCTTCAAGTGTTATATATGGAGGGTTGTAATATCATCTTGGGCATTATTGGGTTAACAAGTTATAGAGAAATAGTGGATTTCTTCGGGAGAATCATTGTGTTTTCTATTTTGGGACATGAGATTTTCCTTATTGCAATGACTCTTCCCGAGGGAGGGTCGAGCACACACCTATACTATATTGAGGAGGAGACCTCACAAGAGGTGGTTATCTCTTTGAGTTTGATTCCAGTGGTGAGGGAGTTGGAGGATGTGTTCCAGGAAATACTCGAGTTTCCACCCAGTCAAGAAATTGAGTCCGTCATTGACTTAGCAACGGGTACAAGGCTGATTGCCCGATCTCCTTATCATATGGCTGCTTAGGAGATGTGGGAGTTGAGGGAGCAGATCCAGCATCTTCTGGGGAAGGGTTTCATTCGATAGAGTACATCACCGTGGGGTGTGCCGGTATTGTTTATTAAGAAGAAGGTTGGGTCACTTTGTCTGTGTATTGATTATCGGTAGTTGAACAAGGTCACGATTCACAATAAGTATCCGTTACCTTGAATCGATGACCTGTTTGACTAGTTGAGAGGATAAATGTACTTCTCCAAGATATATTTGAGGTTGAGATATCATCAGTTGCACATTAGGGAGGGGTACATTCCTAATACAACTTTCCTGACATGGTATCGATCATACGAGTTTGGGGCGATGCCGTTTGGGATAACTAATGTGCGAGTAGTGTTCATGGATCTTATGAATCGAGTTTTCATAGATGATATTATGGTATAGTTTAGTTCTAAGGATGAGCATGTAGAGTATTTGCATATGGTTCTACAAGCATTACGGGATCGTCAGTTGTACGCCAAATTCGAGATGTATGGATTTTGGCTACAGGAGGTGCAGTTTTTGAGACACATTATGCCCGAAAGGGGAATTACTATTGATCCAAGAAAGTTATCGGTAATGAAGGAGTGGTGGCAGATCCTGACACTAGTCGGGATTCAAAGTTTCTTGGGGTTGGTCGAATACTTTCATCGCTTCATTAAAGGTTTCTCGAAGATTACGGGTTTATTGATGAATCTGACTCACAAAGGAGGTTAGTTTGTTTGGGATGAGAACTATCAATTATCTTTTGATTAGATAAAGGACAAATTGACTTTAGGACCTGTGCTCGAATTTCCTAGGGGATAAGTGGACTACCATATTTATATGGATGCATCCTTAAAGGGACTTGGGGGTGTATTATAACAAGAGGAGAGGGATATAACTTATGCATCTCGCAAGCTTAGGCCCCAGGAGAATAATTACCACATGCATGACCTTGAGTTAGTAGCGGTTATGTTTGCCTTGAGTATTTAAAGGCACAACCTTCTGGGAGAGAAGTTTTACTTGTTCACAGACTGTAAATCACTTTAGTATATGTTCACGCAAAAGGATCTGAATATGAAACAGAGGAGATGGTTATAGTTCGTGAAGGATTACTAGTTTAATATTTAGTATCATCTTGGGAAGGCTAACATGGTAGCAGACGCATTGAGCCGATGGCCTGTTGGGGATATAGAAGACGTTTAAAAGGAGAAGTGGAGGGAGATTCAACATAATTATGAGATCTAAATAGCTTGTATGTCCGTATTATCCATCACTCCCGAGATTATTATGCAGGTGGATAAAGTCGAGGCCTGGAATCAGTTTTATGAGGAAAGAGTATGAAAATTACTTGAAGAAGGGTAGGACTCCTATTCGATTAGTTTTGAGGGAGACCTACATTTCAGTGGGAGAATCATTGTTCTAGAGGATGAGGATTTGAGGCATGCATTGATGACAGAGTCTCATGGGTCGAAGTTTGTAATACATACCGATAGGGATAAGATATACTTGGATATGTGTAGGAAGTACTTATTATCCGGGATGAAATGAGACATAGTCGAGTTTGTCTCGAAGTATGCTACTTTCTAGCTAGTGAAGGTAGACCACCAGAGAGTGACACCGATGTTTCATCCATAATAGGTCCCAGCGTGGAAGTGGTAGAGTATCTCTATGGATTTCATTATCTAGTTATCGACATCGCAGAGAGGTCATGACTCTATCTGGGTGATAGTGGATCATTTAACTAAGGTGTCCCATTTTTTACTAGTTCATATAGATTTTGAGATGAGGCAGTACGCATAGTTATATATTGCTGAGAAAGTGAGGTTGCACAGGGTTCCTATTGACATCGTGTCGAATCGGGATAAGATCTTTGTGTCCCATTTCTGAAAGAGTTTTCAGGAGGCTATGAGAACAGATTTGCGATTCGGTATCGCATATCACCAACAGATGGATGGGCAGATGGAGCGATTTAGTGAGATATTAGAGGATATAGTGAGGATATGTATACTCGACTTTGGAGGAGTATAGGAGAAGTAACATCCATTGGTGGAGTTTTCTTATAATAACTCCTACCAGTTTACCATCAACATCACCATTTGGGGCACTGTATGGACTGTCTTGTCATTCACCCTCTTAATGTTAAGAGGTGGGTGACAACAAACTGTTAGGTCCATAGATGATTCAGGATACGACTTCTAAGATTGAGTTGATTCGAGAGCGCATTTGTATATCTCAGGACAGGCAAAAGAGTTACGCCAACCCAAGTAGGAGACACATAGAGGTTGAGATTGGTGATCAGATTTTGGTGTGAGTGTATCCTATGAAAGGAGTCATGAGGTTCGAAAAGAAAGGGAAGCTAGCATGAGATATGTGGGACCTTTTTCGATTATCGAGAGGGTGGGACCAATTACATATAAGATGTGCTTACAAGAGCACTTATATCAAATTTATGATGTGTTTCATGTGTTGTTACTGAAGAGGTACCAGAGGAGCGAGAGGGATTATTGGCATGTTCCATTAGAGGAGATAGACATATAGCCAGACATCTCCTATGTGGGGAGACCAGTTGCTATACTTTATCGTAGTGAGCATTAAGTTACGGTCTGTGGTGGTGCCCTTGGTTCAAGTTTAATGGGGGATTCATAATGAAGATGAGTCAACGTGGGAGCAGGAGGCTGATATGCAAGAGAAGTATCCAAAGTTCTTCACCATAGGTACGTTTGAATTTTGGGGACAAAATTCCTTTGTAAGGGGGAAGTATGTAACACCCCGTATTTCTCAATATTTAGAATTTAATTAATTCGGTTATTTTTAAATTACACGTGTGCCGTGATTTCTTTAAAATAAAAGATTTTGTGTTTATTAAATATTGATTGGGAGAGAGAGTATCATTAACATTTATAGGATAAATTTACTAAGTGTGTAGTAAATAACATATGATAATTATTATAAGTCCTAGCGAGTAATATCAACGGGACTATGTCATATCTCAATCGGTAGTCGCATGTAGGCTTTGTTAAGATAGGGATATGAAATTTATGTAGAGGGACTCGGATGGAAATTTTGAGGTCACAGTTGATTTCAAATGGAAATAAATGGAATAGAGTACCTGAAAGTATTAATTAGGTTCCGGGGCATTTTTAGACCAACCCGACACCACGTAAGGGTGTTTTGTTTTTTTGGCAGTTTAGGGTTGGGAAACCTCTAACATTTTAAGTGTTATATCATCCACTTTGGTATTGGGGCTAGGGCTACAACATTTGGAAAAGAAGAAAGGCCATAATAGAGGAAGAAGATAGGATTCTTAGGCCATCCCACACTGTTTTTCATTAATGACATTGCCGGAAACAAGATCGGAGCAAGGCATGAACATCTCCATCACCTAGCAATGAAAATCAGACCCACAAACATAAGTCAAGTGTTTATCTTGAAGTCTTTCGAGCATGTTATACTACCCATGATAATGTAGGGTTTATATTCCATAAAAATAAGATTTTGGGAATATATGTAGAGGTTGAATTTATGATTCGTGGAGATATCATTGTAGAAATCAACCTCAAGTTATTATAACACATAATATGATATATGGGTTTAAAAATAATGAGAAGATCTGAGTTCTTGAAGATGATTATGCATGAAAAGTAAATCTACGATTTATATGAATAATGTGAACCTTTGATCTTGTTCTTATTTAATTTTTTAGGGTTTGAGGTTAAGTTTACGTTTGATTATGTCCATATACATATATTTGAGGATTAGTGATGTTATATGGGAATTTAGGAAGATTCCATGGATAATTAGTGGGTTAAAAATGGAAGGAAAAACAACTCGATGAAGTTGTCATAGAAGGTATCGATCGATTGATCGAGGAGTGTTAATCAATCGATGGATCGAGGAGTTTTGTCGATCGATTGACCAACACTAAAAAGGATCCTGGGTTTAATTACGTAAATTTCTTTACCGATAATTGTGAGGGACTTTGGTAAAGTTTTATTAACTATATGAGGACTTGGAGAATATCAATAGAACCTATAGTTCAAACTCAGTTTAGTCTTAATGAAGTTAAAATTGGGATTAAGATTGACGAAACGGAATGATTGTGTTAAATATAGAGAATCAAAAATCAGGTTACGAGAAGCGTACATAATAACCCAAGGTTTATACCAGTAGGTTGATGATGTTTTAACTACAGAAAATATTTAAGGGATAACTAGGACCCTTATGGGAGTGAGTGATACTTGAAAAATAAGAAAAGAATATTAAGTGGGAATTTTTAGTATGTTAGGTATTCGAGAGGTATAGCATACATACTGGATATATTTATTAGGGTTGGAAATTTTTGACATGATAACCCATTTATAGTAATAACTCGAAATGACCCGAACATGACACAATTAACTTGCATAAATTTAAAAGTACCCAAAACTTATACTCAAATAAAAATCAACACGACACGAAAATGACATGACTAACCTGAATTTCCATCTCTAATATTTATGGGTTGTGTGTATACCTATATTGGAGATATTTATAAGTTTTGTGTATGCATATCATTTGCTTTATTATGTGTTACCATACCTATGGTGCCTGCTATCATGGAAGGTTTCGCTCAGTGGGCGATCCCACCTTGGCAATGCCAGTGAGGTCTGGATGTGTGTCCTAGAGCATAGTACCTAGGGTGGAGCACTATTTATATGTATGATAGTGTGTACCAGTCTTTTGGTTGCGTTAGGTATGTGCGTAGTCCAAAGTCTTACGACTATGTTCACCTCCAATATGTGTTTATTTGATTTATGGTTCGAGGTGACATTCCAAACCAATAGTGCTTGGTTTGGTATGAGAGGTACATGAACTTGATAGAAGAGTATGCATGCATCACGGTGGCCATTCCGCAGATGATGTTGTTGTATATATAATAGTGCGATATATATATATATATATATATATATATATATATATATATATATATATATATATATAAATACAAGTGTGATTATTCTAGTTTTGTGTGATGGTAGAAAAGATAGATAGTGTATATCTAAAAGTAACTTAAGTAAGAGAAATTTAATGAACCGTTCAATAATAATATTCGGTTAATATTAATTATTGGTGTTACAGTAGTGTATCGTATGGGCGGTACATGTGAGTTAAACTTTGAGTGGTTAGTTAGATACTTATATCTATCTAGGCTGGGTAGCATAACTAAGTGGGTAAAATCAGAGACATTAGGTGCGCACTATAGTTGAGAGATGTGGAACTCAAGGGAATGTATGGGAAACTAACGTGTGGATCTAATAACTACTTTTAAGTGTAATTTAAATACTTGATAAATGTTTTTCAAAGGATTGGGCTTTGACAAATATCAAATATATTTTTTAGAAACATTAAGGCATCCAGCAACAGGGATGCCAGATGTGATGATTCATTCCAGGGATGCGTATCTGAAGAACTTGTGGAGGCATGCATGACTTGAGTAGACACTTCAGTTATTTCATTCCTATATTAGGATTCATGACCAGCTATGTCAGTTGGGCAACCTGTTCATTTTATACAATTATTCAGATTTAGTTATCACACTCTGTATTTAGATTCCTTTTTATTTTGGTTAGACTTGTCATTGAGATCACTACACCAAATCCTACGAATGGTCACCCCCAGGGGGTTACGGCCCAAATCCTTGACTAGTTGGTCACGACCTAAAGTCATAACCACATAAAATTTGATGTGACCCTATCCATGACCCAGTGTGACCATGGATGGTCTTGGAAATTGTGATCGACAAAATCCCTAACCAGTATGGGTCACGGCCTTAGGACGTGACCAGTTAGTGACTATCATGGCGCCAAATTCTTGCCAAAGTTCCCTTCATGATTGGTCATAGTAGGGTCACGACCTAGAGCCATGACCAAGGCCACAATGCACGCCTAACGGGTCACGACTTTGGGCCATAACCATACCAATTTGATCACTCGTGTGGTTTAATACTTAATGTAATGACCACATGATTGCCTACACGCTGATGTGGAAAAAATTTAAGGGTGATGGAAGTGGGTCACGGCTCTAGGACGTGACTAGGTTCCTTATAATCAAAACCCCGCCTTCATCTCATTTCTTACCGCGTCAATCATTTTGTCTCTCTTTCGGCGATTTGCAATCTCAAACCCTAATTTTGGCTATTTGCATTCTCAATCTCAATCTATCACTCAATATCAAAGGTAAACCCCTAATTTTTTTATTTATGTGTTAAATCCTAATGTATATGTGTGTGAATGTGTGTGTATTTCTACGTATGTGTGTGTAGATTTGTGTGAATGTGTGTACGTATGTATATTTGTGTATGTGTGTGTCTGTGTATGTATATCTGTGTATATGTGTGTATATTTGTGTGTGTATATGTGTGTATATGTTTGAATATGTGTGTATATGTGTGTACACTTTTTTTCCAAGAAAAGGGTATTGTCGTTATTTATTGGGTACTCATTGGATATTGTTAACGTTGAATGGAAATTGTTATTTAGAGTTTGAAATTAATTACATTATTAAAGGGTATTGTCATTATTAGTATTGAGTGAATGTGGTTACTTAGGGATTAAAATAAATTGCGACACATAAGGGTATTGTCATTTAGGGCTTGAAATTTATTTAGAGTTTGAAATTAATTGAGTATTATTAGTATTGACAAAATGTGGCTACTTAGGGATTAAAATAAATTTCATTGTTTAAGAGTATTGTCATTTAGGTCTTGGTATTTATTTAGAGTTTGAAATTAATTGAGTATTTTAGGTTCTTCACCTTAATCAAACAAATATAATCAAAATCTTTTCAATTCTCAAAACCTTAATCAAACTAATATACACTAATATACCCTCATACCTTAACCGTATGACTCATATTAATGCCCTCGTATATTTTTCTTAAGAAATATGAGGCCCGGTGATAATCACTAGCAATAAGAGTTGGAGAGTTTGCAATTGGACCTCACACTTAACTCGTTTATTAGTGAGCATGGTAGAGGGTACTCCTATTTATATATATGGAAATTAAAAGACCGAGCAATTGAACTACTTTGTAACTCATGGAGTTAATCTCCAGCAAGATTACTTATTCGATTGTATTATATTTTCCCTACCAGGAAACTAGGATGATGTTATACAAAATATATTTCACATACATAATCGTAACATAAGCCTGACCTTAGTTACGTTGTTGGAGTAGGCAAAAAAAAATTCACTCGTTATGGATACAACTTCATATAGAGAGCATGGACATAGACTGCAATGTCTCGTGCTATATGCACGCTAAATTGAATCTTGCCAACAAGTTGAAAATAATGGGATTCCGAGTTCATGTCATAGATATCTACACATCAATCACAGATACCCTTCCTCCTAGTTGTCCACGTGCAAAAATTCATAGGTTCTTAAAAACTAATACTGAATGGATGGAGATCAGGCACATTGAATATATTTTAAAGTCTTACATTGAAAAGGTATATATATACACACACATAGTCAAAAGCTTGATTAATCAATTATAATTTCTTATTATAATTTTTTAGTCACTAATGGTTTGTCATTTTTGTAGATAATGTCGGGAGGAAATAACCCAAGGGAACAAAGTGCCGAGGGGACACCATAATGAGGTTCACCATCTCCTGCACAACCCGAATTCTCAACACCAATTGGTGAGCAATACATAACTCCACCAATGGTTCCCTCCTCACCAAGCGTAACTGCACCTTCTTCGATGCCCTCATCCAACACTCTCGTTGCTCCACCGCCCCATCCAACGTTGTCGACACCTCCCGCTTAATCGAAAATAAGTCCGTTGGGTTCTCCTTTCTCAAGAATAACCCGACGGGTGATACGAATGACGTGCTGAACTTTAAAGCTCGGTGTGTAGCTTTGGAAAAAATGAACGTGGGGGTTGGTGGACAAGACAACTGGAACCTAGTTGATCAATCCATCAAAGATGACATATACGATCAACTCTGCAAGTATTTCTCATTTATCGGTCATTCAAAGAATAAGGTTCTATATCGGGTTGCTGAATCATTGAGGACATACAGGAGAAAACTTCGGAAGAAACATTTCCCGCAGGAGGTTGTGAGCTCCGATATTTTTGTCTTTCAAAGAGAGAGTGCCTCCCAATGTTGAAATTCTGGTGGAGCAATAGAATAAGATTTTGGAGAATGAGGCAACAGAGAAAAAGTTGGTCCAAAGGGAGGAAACCAAAGAAACAGGGCACAAAAAACTGATATCCACATGCTGGGATCCAAATCCTATGAGGATTTGAAGAATGAATGGGCGAGTAGGACAAAAGATGGTCCAGATGTGGGTAAAAAACAAATTGGTCCAGCTTATTCATTTATGCTCGATGGGGAAAAGATAATAAATTCCCGTCGCACTTGGTTGAGGTGCTAGAATTAATAGAGGCCATCAGCAGTCAGTCAAGCTCGAGACCTACTGATGACTTTGACCTTGAAAATGATGCCCTGACTTGGACCTTTGGAAACGAAAAAAGGGTGAGGATGAGAGGTGTTGGATCAAATATGCCAAAAATAAAATTTCAACACACCTCACCGCTCGTGGATGAGTTTTCTTCGATCAAGGACCGTTTCACATCCAATAAGGAACAACAGTTCAAGACCGATGGGGATGTCCAGGATATTAAAAATAAACTGGGAATGTTGATGAATCAAATTGGCCAACTCGTGTCCCTTTTCCAAAATTATGGGATCCCAATGTTGCGTCCTCAAGGTTACCCTTACCCTTACCCTCCTTCTCAAGGTTTTCCCTATCCCCCCCCCCCCTTCAAGTTTCCCTTCCCAAATTCCACCTCCAATATTCCCCTCTCAAATGTCGCCTCATCCAACATTCCCCTCCCAAACACTGCCTCATCCAACATTTCGCTCCCATATGCTACCTCATCCAATATTCCCATTCCTTGTGCCTCTGCCTATCACGGGACTTGGGGGTGTGCACACTCATCTCCAAGGTTATCGTAACTCGAGTACACAACTGACCTTTGTGACGGGTGAGGCTCAAATACTGGTTGATGAAATATACAACGGCTACAGAGATGTAAATGTGTTCGCTGCAGGCGGGGATAGGCTGGAATTGAGGAATTATGCAGACTTTTTTCTTGCTTGTCCAATTTATCTGTTGGAAAAGATCAAATAAGATTTTGTTTTCTTTAAGTTGTAGTAACATTTTTTTGTTTCAGTTGTAATAATATTGGTTTTGTTTCAGTTGTAATATTGGTTTTGTTTCAGTTTAAGAATATTTGTTTTGTTTTAGTTTTAATAATATATTTTTAATGCTTCACTTGTACGAATATTGTTTTTGTTTCAGTTGTAATAATATTTTTTACATATTACACAAGACTGAAATTTAAATATTATTACATGGATTTCCCACTATACGATGAGTGTATGGGAGAGACTAACCTAATTTCAAGTAATCATGTAAATAGCATTCAAGAATTTGTTAAATACGCTTTTCAAAATCTTAAAAGTAATAAGATTACATGTTCTTGCACCCGTTGTATGAATGAAAAATATAAGTCATTGGAAGACATTGAGTTGCATTCAATAAAGTGGGAAATATGTCAAGACTATAAAATATGGACATACCATGGTGAAAAAAATATTCCTTATGTTTCGAAAGAATTTTTGGTACCCGATCGCATAACGGAACCCCAACGAGTGGAAGTGGTACATGCTTCCCTAACACATCGTCCATTGATAGACTTGATTGATAGTTCTTACGAACTCCATAACCGTTAAAACCACCAACCTATGGATAAGGATAATGCACATTATGGCCAACAAAACGAAAATTTTGATGTTGAACTTCCAGGAGATTAGGAATACATACGGTTGAAAGCCATTGGGGCTAGATCGTTATATAAATATTATGATGAAGATAACTCGGTATTATATGCAATGATCGGTTTGCATAATTTGAAGAGTCAATTTGGTTTTTCTGGCAACAGTGCAACCAGTATTCTTAAGTAAGTTAAAAATACTCTCCCAAAGGAGAACATGTTACAAAAAAATTATCCTACCATGAAGAAGAGCTGAAGGGTTTGGGTTTGAAATACAAATATATTCATGCATGAAAATATGCATATTGTACTACAACGAGCACGAAGAGACAGATGAATGTCCTGTATGCAGAGAGCCTAGATATGTGGTTTGTGAGAATGGAAAGGATAAATCTGCAAAAAATCTCAAGTGCTCGCAAGTCCCATAAAAGGCTTTGATGTATTTTCCACTTGGGCCACGGTTAAAATGGTTTTTTACAACATCGTGGATAGCGAATGCAATGACATGGCATGGTCGATACGATGTGGGTGGGAATCTGATGCATTATTCAGTTGATTCACCCATATGGAAAACTTCAAACGCACAACACCATGAATTTACAAAGGAATCATGCAATTTTTATCTTGCAATCTAAATCGATGGGTTTAACCCTTTCGATAATGTAAGTACTAGTCAGAGTTATTGCTTAGTGCTCTTGGCGAATTTAAGTCTCCCTCCGACACTATGCATGAGAAAGGAGTTCACATTGTCGCCTTTATTGATACCTGAGTCGAAGGCTCCCAGTGATGATATTTATATATTCTTAGCAGCATTAATCGAAGAACTTAAAGATTTGTGGGATAAAGGCATGACGGCATTCGACTCTCACAAGGGTGACTATTTCACACTTAAAGAAATGGTGATGTGGATAATCCACAACCTTCCAGCCTATGGGACCTTATTAGGTTATAATATTAATGGGTGTTATGGATGTCCCATATGTGGCGAGGAAACTAAAAATTTTTGGTTAAAACATAATAGTAAGATGAGTTACACGGGTCATCGTAGATTTTTTCCGACCAGTCACCCTTTTAGGAACGATAAGTCTAACTTTTTACCTATTGGTCACGAGCACATAACGCCACCTACTCAGCTTTTTGGTCAGCAGATCAAGGAGAAGGCGATGAATTCAACTGCGGGGAATATGTACATAGGCAAACACCCCCAGTTTGTAAAACTGAAGCATAAATCTAGGGGTGATCCGAAAGACCCTAGTAAAGTGAATCCGTGGTCCAGGCGATCAATATTTTTTATTTGTCGTATTGGAAAGATCATTGTGTAAGGCATGTAGTTGATGTGATGCACACAGAGAAGAATTTTGCAGAGCAACTGATAGGTACATGTCTGGGTTGACCTCATTCCAAAGATGGAGAGAGGTTCCGCCTAGATCTATAGTAGATGAAAATAAAGAAGAAACTGTTGATAAAAAATGATCCTACAATAGGATGAATTTCTACCACCCGGGTTACTTTCACTTTGACTACGAGTGAGAACAAGATCCTCTTAGACACGTTGTTCAACTTAAAGACTTCAATCGATTATTCTGGTAATTTACATAGGGTAGTAAGCTACCAAGAAAATAATTTGAAACAGTACAAGTCTCGCGACTGGCACATAATCATCCAATTAATCCCTCTGTTATTTCGGCATTACTTTTCTGAACACAAAGATCTCCGTCGAGAAATTATGCAAATCAGTTTGTGTTTTACCCCTAGTTTGTGTAAAAGTAGTAAACATAAGGGACACTAAAGCTATGAAATTAACTTTAATCGAGGTAGTTTGTGTATTGAAGAAATATTTCCCTCCGTCATTCTTCGATATCAGCATCCACCTGCTAGTGCATTTATGCGATGAAGCTTTGTTATGTGGTTCTATTTGGTATCATTGGATGTATCCTTTTGAGCGCTTGATGAAAATATTCAAAGATTACGTAAAGAATATGATAAGAAGCTTTTTGCATATGGTCGTTGTCTTCAAAAGCTACTCTCAAAAATCCCTTGAGTACCTACAAAACTTGTTTAAAAATAACTCGTATTGCGGTAAGTACGGGTATCAATCTAACTTTCAAGGTGAAACAGTTAATGTGAAAACGTGCAATTCCATTTTTTTTATTAAAATATATATTTTTTATTTTTTATTTATTTTTTTAAAACAATTTCAAGGCAAAAATTAACTAACAAATGCTAAAATTATAAAATTGACTAAATAATGAAAAAATGTGCAACCGAGTGTGAAATATGTGAGAAGGTCAAGAAATGGGATTACACTGCATTTTCAATTATTTTAATTTCTCAATTTATTAATTTGAAATATTTCGAGATAATATTAAATCGATAATCTAACTCTCGTTAAAATTATAAATTTAATAAAATCTTTTTCAGAAAATTAATTTTAAAAATGTCACACGATGAAAAATTAGGACTACACTATTTTCAGAAAATTATCCACTAGGATCAATTTAATGAAAACAATATCAATCCTCAAATTTCAACATCGAATTAATATTCAAATATAGGAAAAACCTATCTTTAGTTCCATTCCTAAATTCAAACATTAATTTGTTCAATTAATTTACTAACTCTCGTTACATAAATTAATTGGTGACAGTTAAAATTAATTTATCTAGAAATATAAAATTAATGAAATCAATTATTTAAATTAACATCATATGCAGTGCCTCCCACCCCTTGAACGGGGTGTTTAGCCAAACATTCTCTTGTGTGCATAAACAACAATAAATAATATGTCAAGAAGGAAATAAATTGAAAAGAGAATGTAAAATAAAATACGCAATTTTTTCCACAAATTTGTCTTGAAATACGCATTGATATTCGTCCAACATCTTCACAATTTTCAGCACTTGACTACAAAAAGAAGACAAAAAACTAAACTTAAAAATTATTCTAAAGCTAAACTATTTTTTTGTATTTTTATGGAATTTTTTTATGACCCTAAAGTGTACATAATATACCCAATGTTTTTTTTCTCTCTCTCCGCATCTCTTTTTTTTCTGTATATGAGAGAGTCTACTTTTAAAGTGAGCTTTTCTTATCTTTTAAAGTCCTCGATGCTTTGTTTGGATTGTTGGATGAGAGATTCTTGGGGGATTTGGAGATGGCTAAATCAAAGGTGGGTAAAGGTCCTATTTTGGTGGAAGAGATAAGGTTGGAGATTTTGGATCGGCAGCTAGAGGCGGGTTTGCGTAGTGGGATCGGGTCGGTTTTGGGTTTTTGATTTGTGGGTATGTTGGTTTTGAACAGGGTTGGGGGGGAAAATGGGTATGGCTACGGGTGGACACGGGTTGAGGGGTTTAAGGGATCGGAGGTCTGGCAAGGGGGTTTTTCGGCCGGAGGGTGGCGATTTTGGAGTGGGTCGATCGGTGCCGGAATGAGGGCAGGAGTTGACGCCGGCAGGTGGATCGGGTTGGGCAGCTGGGCAGTTTCGCGGGTCAGCGCCACCAATTATTACTTGGGGTCGATGAATCATTCCGAACCAAGAGTCCTTTATGTGTATAAAAGGGGAAAAATATCAGTGACTAATATTTAGTATATATTGTGTGTGAAATATATATACCTGATGATATTCTACTTTCGTGTATTAGTAGATTGATATATTATGTATTTAAAGATACATACTGAATTGGTAAGTTAAGTAGTGAAACTTAATTACGAAATGAACCTTTAGATAGAGAAAATCTATTTAGTAATTCAAGTAGCAAAACTTAATTACATAAGTGGGAAAGTCAACAATTGTGTAAATTGTAGTAATTTTAGTAGTGAAGCTAAATGAGAAGTCTTGAAAAATAACATAGATGAAATGTTACTTGAGAGTTAATTAACATACGCGAGATGTTAGTAAAACGGTTGTACTGTATGGGGGATACTGGAACTTGGGTACAGATAAGTTCAGTTTACTACTTTGGTTTTAGTTAGCTTGAGAAGTATGGCTAGAAAAACTAAGTGTAGAACGTTAGGTGTGCACCAAAGATGAGGGGTGAGTTAACTCAAGTGAGTGTACGAGAACCTAACATGTGTAATCAATAATCGCATTTTATTGTTGGTTTCAACTCCGGCGGGATTTTGGTTCTGGCAGGTCGCTTGATTTTGGGTGAGAGGGGATGTGGTTTGTGGTGGGGAAGATGAAGATGAATGGGGGTTGGGGTATGAAGAGGGTGTAGATGTTTTAATGGAGGACATAGATAAATGGGTGGTGGGTTGAAGAAGATGGAGGTGGGTAGGTTAGAGTGTGGTGAGGTGTAGGGAGGTAGTGGTGTGAGTGAGGTATTTGGTGTGTGTTAGTGTTTAATGTGTGTGTTTAATTTGTAACCCTAAAAATTAACACAACCTAAAAAAATAAAAATAAAACATAAAATCTAATAATCCTAAAAAAAACTAACATTTCGAAATAAAGTTTAAAAGAATCTTAACAAAAATTAAAAGAAACTCTATTAAAACTAAAAAAATATAATCCGAATAAAACTAAAATAAAAGAATTCAAAATCTAATAAAACTAGAAAATAAATTCCTAAAAACTAATCCTAATAAATAACATAAAGATTAAAAATTAATAAAATAAAAATAAAAAAATAGAAAATAAATTCTAAAAAATTCTAATTAAATCTAAAATAATCCAAAAAATAAAATGACTAAAAATAAAAATTTAGAAAATTAATAAAGGTACAAACTCAACACACACGGGGCTCGAGGAATGGTTTGGGCTCGGTGTAGGCTTAGGTTTGGGTTACGGGATTGTTTCGGGACATCGGATCACATCGAGGCAAGCTCAGAATGGACTTCTTACTTCACGGTCTCTTTGGATTTCTTCGATGCACGCTTTTGACTGCTATTGAGTCTCAATTGTACTGATTTAACATTATTTGTACCGCAACTGCGTATTGACCTGAGAAATAAATAAATACGAACATAAGGTCATTTTTATTAAAAACGAACGACTAAAATGCATCTATTTCAGGTGTAAAATAGACACTTTTGGGTGCTTATCAGAATACGCGGTATATTCTAGGATTAATTGCTAAAGAATACGTAACGGTGGAATCATCACTATATGCTAAGGAACGTATAACAGAACAAGAGGCGAGGTGGTTCAATCCTCGTGGAGAATGAGTGATTGAGGAACCTGACGAGTCTGAGGACAAATTGCCATTTGGGAACTCTAAGGGGGTGAAACTCACAAATCTATAATACGAGCAAACAACTCGTTATGTCTTCAAATCGCAAAAATGAAGTCGAAGATTGGAGAGAGTGAGTATTTACTGAATTCTTCTTTAATTATATGTTTTTTATATTTTATGATCTAAAATCTATAATTTATCGGTAGGAAGTACAAGAACAAAATTGTCAAAAATCAAAGGAGAAATCGGACGATAACTGATTTTAGGGCATGGGTATCAAAAGAGGTAAATTTCACATCTTATGTGTGAGGTTATTTATTCACATGTGATAAAAACATGCCCTAATACAAATTCATTAATAAATGGAGCTTCTAAAAAGAGGTGATGTCTCTTCCAGGCTTGCATGCCTAGCCAAAGGCCCTAGTTTTTGTACGAAAGAGTTTAAGAAATTTTGCACCAACGGTTTTGATTTCATTTCATATCCATGTGAGGAAAAGATTTCAATGCAAAATAGTGAATATCAATTCTTTCCCTGACCACCAGTATCGCTAGAAAAAAGCGATAAAAATCCAAAGAATACAGTGCTAACCTATTATGGGATAATTCAACAAATCTTACAACTTGATTACTTAAATTTCAAAGAAATCGTATTCTATTGTGATTAGGTAGAGGTGAAGGATACAATGAAATCTGGCAAAGTTGATCCTAACTCGAAACTTATTATGGTATATTTATCAAAGCTGAAGAGTAAATATTGCATAGTCGACGAGCCTTTTATATGTGCCTTTCAAGACATAAATAAGGTATTCTACTCCAAGTGCATAAAGGATGGCAATTGGTATATTGTTGTGCATGGACCAAAGGGTATGACTACTGTAGTGGATGCATTAAAGGCTCCAAAAGAGTTCCAATCAGCTCTTGAAGATAACCCTATTTTGAAAGATCTTTTAGTTAATTTATAGGAAGATTGAGTATCAAAATATTACGTCATTCTTGTGAATCTTATTTGTATCCTATTATGATATTGACATTGTATTAGAGCTTTAATTTGATGTATAAATGTTTAGTTACTTTTACAAATGTAATTTTGGCCCAAATCTCTCTCTCAATCTCAAAGGTAAACCCTATTTTTGTATTTTTTATTTTAACCCTAATGTATATGTCTGTATGTGTGTGTAGGTCTGTATTTCTATGAATGTGTGTGTATTTATGTTTACGTGTGTATATGAATGTTTATTTACTTTTATGAATGTTTGATAGTATGTTAGATACTGACTTTGTTGTTGGATAGTATGTTAGAAGGAGTCTCGGATAATTATAGGTTTTGTTTGGTTTGGTTGTTGGACAATTATTGATTGTTGTCTTGTTGGTGGATAGTATGTTGGAAGCAGTATGGGATCATTATTGGTTGTTGACTTGTTGTTATTTTTTTACTATAGGCACCGTACGAGGTGTTGGCACCGCTCATAAGTCCGTTTGGGGGATATTTCGGGGTTTCGCCCTCTAACGACATGTTTTCAAGATTTAGTCTAGATATTTTCAAATTATTATCATATTTTCAAACCCGGGGTCCCATGACCACGCGAAAATATAAATCCGCAACTAACATAGCTTGTAATTTCGCAACAATATAATTCCGCAACTGACATAGCTTGTAATTGAAGTAGAGAATGGTACGACCCAAGTCGCAAAAATATTTATGACCCGACCTTTTATTTCCTTCACACAACGGTTTCTTTCTCGCTCATATTAAGTCTTCTGTTTACAATAGAAATTCCCACCAATAATATGGAATTTGAGAAGGAGAGTGTGGAATCAAACTATAGTTATATAATAAAATTGAACTCGCACTCTCACTCTCCTTAACAAAATCGAACTCCACCATATAAAATCAGTAATGGGAACCTTTTCTATAGTTGTGAAAACCCAGGGCACTGGTCCAAAGATTGTCCAGATAAAAATCTAAAGAAACTAGCGGTAACTCGTGGGAACCGACCGCGTGGTCAAGGGACCCCAGGCTTGAGACCACAACCCAATTTTCATAATATCCACACTTAGGCTTGAAAACATATTGTTTGAGGGAGAAACCTCGAAACATCTCGAAACGACCCCGTAAGTGGCGACAACACCTCGCACATGACCAATGTAACTTGTAGGAACCAACCACGGGGTCATGGAACCCCCGGTCCAGGACCACGACCCAATTTTCAGAATATTTACACTTAGGATTAAAAACATGTCGTTAGAGGGAGAAACCCTACCCCCTCCCCCTCCCCCCCCCCCCCAACGTCCCTTTGAACGACGCTAACACTCGCACAGGACCAATATAACTTGTAGGAATCGACTACGTGGTCACCAGACCCCACCATCCAAGAGCACGGATAAATATTCAGAATATCCACGCTTAGGATTAAAAACGTGCTGTTAGATGGAGAAACCCTGAAATAGCCCCAAATGATCCCATGAGCGGCTCCAACACCTCGTATGAGACCACTGTAACTCGTAGGAACCGACCACGGGATCACGGGACCCCCGATCCGGCACCATTGCCCAATTTTTAGAATATCCACAGGTAGGATTGAAAACATGTCATTAGAGGGCGAAACCCTAACCCCCCCCCCCCCCCCAACGGTCCCGTGAGCAGTGCTAACACCTCGCACGGGACCAATGTAACTTGTAGGAATCGATCGCGTGGTCACGAGACCCCCGATCCGGGATCACGGATAACTTTTCAGAATATCCACACTTACGCTTGAAAACGTGTTGTTAGATGATGAAACCCTGACCCCCCCCCCAACGGCCCCGCGAGCGGTGCCAACACCTCGCACAGGACCAATATAACTCGTAGGAACCGACTTCATTGTCACGGGACCCCAGTCCGGGAGCATGGGCCAATTTTAAGAATATCCACACTTAGGCTTCAGAACATGCCGTTAGAGGAAGAAACCTAAAACACCCTCCAAACGGGTGCGTGAACGGGGCCAACACCTCTCACAAGACCAATGTAACTCGTAGGAACCGACCGCGCGGTCATGGGAGCCCCGGTCCCAGAGCACGAATCAATTTTCAGAATATCCACACTTAGGCTTGAAAACATGTCGTTAGAGGGCGAACCCCCCCCCCCCCCCCATATGTCTCTGTGAGCGGCACCGACACCTCTTACAAGACCAATGTAACTCGTAGGAACTGAATGCGAAGCTATGGGATCCCTGGTCCGAGAGCACGAACCAATTTTTAGAATATTCACACATAGGATTGAAAACATGCCGTTAGAGGGAAAAACCTCAAAACACCCCCCCCCCAAACGATCATGTGACCAGCGCCAACAACTTATACAAGACTAATGTAACTCGTAGGAACTGACCTCGCAGTCATGGGACCCCCGGTCCGGGAACATGAACCAATTTTCAGAATATCCACACTTACGCTTGAAAACATGTTATTAGAGGGAGAAATCCCAAAACAACTCTCAGACGGCCCCGTGAGTGCCTCCAACACCTCACACGAGACAAATGTAACTCATAGGAACCGAGTGCGTGGTCACGGGGCTCCCGGTCCGAGTGCACGGACCAATTTTTAGAATATCCACACTTAGGCTTGAAAATATTTCGTTAAAGGGCGAAACCCCAAAACACCACCCAAACGGCCCACTGAGAGGTGCCAACACCTCTTATGGGACCAATGTAACTCGTAGGAACTGATTGTGTGGTCACGGGATCCCCGGCCTGGGAACATGGACCAATTTTCAGAATATCCACACTTAAGCTTGAAAACATGTTGTTAGAGGGAAACACCCTGAAACACCTACCAAACAGTCCCGTTATCGGTGCCAACACCTCCTACGAGATCAATGTAACTCGTAAGAACCAATCGCGTGGTCACAAGACCCTCGGTCCGAGAGAACGAACCAATTTTCATAATATCCACACTTAAGCTTGAAAACATGCCGTTAGAGAGAAAACTCCTGAAACACCCCCAAACAACCCTATGAGAAGCTCCATGTGAGCGACGCCAACACCTCGTACGAAAATAATGTAACTCATAGGAACCGATCGCGTTGTCATGGGACCCCCCGATTCGGGAGCACGTATCAATTTTTAGAATATCCACACTTAGGCTTAAAAATATGTTGTTAGAGGGAGAAACCCCGAAACACCCCGCAAACGTCCCCCATGAGCAAAGCTAACACCTCACACAGGACCAATGTAACTCGTAGGAATCGACCGCATGGTCACGGGATCCTTGGTCCGGGAGCACATACCAATAATTTTAGAATATCTTCGTTCTCTCAAACCGGGGGGTCCCGTAACCATGCGGGCTTTTATAGTTTATTGTTTAGCGTTATGTCCGTGCGGGGTTTACATAACACATGTTATAGAATGTCCAAAAAATAGAGGAAATCCTGCCCAATTTTTCTTTAATAAATTTAAAATTGGTTATTGTTCTAATCCGTGACCATCTCTAATTGTTATCACGTATAAAGAGGGTCACGGTTTTGGGTCGTGAGTATATTTGTAAGGACAAAGAATGGGTCACGGTATTGAGCCGTGACGATTGTGGTGACCATTGTGATATTATTAAGGATGAGTCACAGTTGATGGCCATGACTAGAGACGTAACCAGTCTCATATATTTAAGGATGGGTCACGATTAAAGGCCGTGACCAGGTGCGTGTATGGGTCACGGCTAAGGTACGCGACCATTATTCGTGACCCCCAAGGTCCATGAACCTTGCTGTGGTCAGGGATTTTGGTCGTGAACCACTAAAATGGTCACGCCCGAACTGGTTACGTCCCTTGGTTGCGACCCACGGTACTCTTCAGGGACTTTGGCAGCGACTATTCACCTAATATGGTGTAGTGGATGTTGGTTTTAGAGCCGATGATTCATTCGGCATTTATATTTTATCAATATTACCCTGCGATGTTTCAGACTTCTATTACTGTGTGGATGCTTTATATAATTTTTATTTCCATTTACTACTGTATGATTAATGAAAGATAAAATTTGACACCGACTTAATTTAACGTAGGTGGTTAGTAGTTTAAAAAGTTTCTACAGTGATGATAAGAATGAACCAAATGAGATTCCTGTTTCTTTTGGTAAAGGACTCATCAGCCGTGATTAAAATAGCCAGGGTGTCACACATAAATTTATGAGATGGTTGAGAGGACGGGACACATGTCGGTTATGTGTCGTTTAATTACCAGATTGATTGAGATAATTTTAATGCATTATAATGATTTAAATTTTGGCACACCGCCTGTTTATGAGATGGTCGAGAGGAAGGGGCACATTCCGGTTGCATTTGCTTAAATATTGAGAATGAGAAATTAACTAAATGAATTGGATAATTATAATACATTGTGAGACTACATTTATGGGTTAGGTCACTCATTAAGTTATTAAACTTTGACTTTATCATCTATGCACATAAGTTCTTTGAGTTGCGTATATAAATTGCTTGCTAGGGTTTTGACCCATCGCTTTATGTGAAAATCGGGTTCTAGGGACTGACCTTCTGTATAGTTTCCTTCTCCCAACGGATATTGTTATTCATCTCCCTCACTCAGGATATCAGTTTCAGAGACATTATAGACCTCTATCTTATTTAGGTATTATTTTTACTTTTTGAGTCTTAGATGATTCTGGAGACACTCTAGTTTGCATATTGAGAAGAAATTGACTTGAATAATTCAAAGATTCATTTGGATTGCATGGAGATATTATAGTTGAGAAGTTATTGTATATCTTTAATGATTATGGGTATTCTATTATTGGTTTACATTGAGGATCTTCATATCGTTTTCACATCATATGTGTTATTATTTCGATTGATCTTTCGATGTTGGGAATGGCATTTGACTTGTTTTAAATATTATTTATAATTTTATATTTATACTTCATTGACTTAAATCTTTAATTATACATGGTATCACATATTTCAAAATATATTTTATCCTTTTCATTTCCATCTCAAATTAATTGTTTTGATTTTTTTGGGGCCATTTTAATTTAAAATTCCTATCTTATTTTAATAAAAATACATGTTTTCATCTAGATATTGTTAAATTGGAATAAATGGACTATCTTGTATTTTACATATCATGTCATGATAGTTTTATATTTTTAATAAACCTTATAAATGCTTACAAACATGGTTTGTATTCAGTATTAGAATCTTTGATATATATATATATATATATATATATATATATAGAGAGAGAGAGAGAGAGAGAGAGAGAGAGAGAGAGAGAGATGAAAATATTCATTTTGATAGATTTTTTCTTGTTTATTGATTTAATTTGTACCCATAAAATAAAAAATAAATGAATGGAATATACAATGAAATATTGCATAATTTAAATTTTAAAACCAATTTCACAATTAAGATTTATTTCAAAATTATATTTTAACATAGAGAGGTTTAGTATTGGGGATCCTCCTACCATGCGTGATGATGTAAAGAATTCATAAGAATCAAATTAATTTTTTTATTAGAAAATGATTCAATAAAATAAACCTGCGTAAGGAGGCGGAATCCCGTATACATAAAGTATTCAAAGCATAAAGCAACGGGATGAAACCCAAAATAGACTAACCAAGAACTTGGAACTCTTACAAAAACTCAAGAAAGGAAGAAAACGACGAGTCATGCCATTTCTTATACCAAGTAAGAAGAAGGTTTATAAAGCTGTACCAAATTCGAGACGAATCAAGTTCGACCCCCTCGAAGTATCTTCTATTCCTCTCCTGTCAGACGGTCTAAAAAATATAATGAGGGACCATCATCCAGACACCTCGTCGGCCAGCCCAACTCCTTGGCCTCCTCCAAGATGCCAACACCTCATACACCATGCAAGGTAAAACCCAAAGAATCTGGCATAAGGAGGAAATCAAATCCCAAAGGCCCCTAGTCACTTAACAATGAAGAAAAAGGTGATTGGATGTATCCTCCTCATTCTTGCCCAACCAATATCTACTGGCCATCCTCATCCCTCCACTCTGGAGCCCCTCACATGTCAAAATGGCCTGTATGGCAGTAGTCCACACAACGAAGCAAACCTTGGGACGCATCCGACTCTTCCAAACGGACAACCACTGAATTGAACCACCCCCATGACCCCTTAAAACATTTTAATAGTCATTAACGGAATAAAGACCATCCTACGAGCTCGACCACCACAACTCGATTGCCTCAAAAGACGGAACCGATGCCAAACTCAACCACTCAAAAAACCCTTCGCCTCCTCCAGCTGCTGATCCTGAAGACCACTCTAAAATGTCAAACCCCACACTGCATGGTCCCCTATCCTCCGCCTATGATCCTTAACTGACCCATCTTCATCTCCCCCAATCTAAAACATCACCTAGAAGAGATCTTTCAAATAGCCCACTGCAACCCATTTATCTCTTCAGAACCTAATACGACTCCCAGTCCTTAGCTAAATGGAAGTTAACAAAGAGAACTCCCCCACCCTCGCGCAATAAACCTCCACCACCCCTCCCCATGAGAAGAGCGCCCCGCAGTAGGCCCCCACCCATACAGACCGATCCCATTCCTAGCTACCAACACTTTCCTCCATAATCTGTCCCTTCCTTATTGAACCGCTAGAACCACTTACCTAGTAAATCCTTATTTAAGTGGACTAAACTCCTCACCCCAGCCCCACCCTCTTTCAGCGGCATGCACACCTCAGCCCAACTCACCAAACAGTGTTTAAACTATTCATCGTGACCTCTCCACAGGAAGTCCCTCATCAACTTGTCGAGCCTCTTTCCAACGGAACCAAATAAAGGGAGAATAGACATAAAATAAGTCGAAAGACTCGATAACACGCTTTTGACCAACGTCAACTGATCCCCTTTTGAAAGGTAACTATGATTCCATCTTGCTAACCTCCTTTGCACCCTCTCAAGAACCGAATCCCACATCGAAGAAGACTTAAACTTAACCCAAAGAGGGAGGACAAGATAAGTAGAGGGGAATGAGCCAACCCTATGCCCAAGAAAACTAGCCAAATATCCCACATTACCCACCTCACCCACGACGTTCATCTTACTCAGACTAACATTTATACCTAAGCCCGACATAACCTCAAATCACACCAACAACATCCTCGAAGTCCTCACCTCATCCATAGACGCCCCACAAAAAGTAATAGTGTCATCCGCAAATAGAAGATGAAAGATATCGACTGGATGGGGAACAGAGCTCCCAATTAAAAAACTCGAGACCCTACCACCCTCCATCGTATGACATATCATCGGGGAGAACGCCTCAATGACCAAGATAAAAAGTAAAGGGGATAAAACCTCACCCTGCCAAAGACCACGATAACTCGAGAAGAAGACTTCCGGAGCCCCATTCACAATTACGGAAAACTTAGCAGATGAGATACACCTCTTCATCCACCTACACCATCTCTCCTCAAACCCCATTCTCATAAACAAATAAAGAAGGAACTCCTCACTCACATTATCATACGCCTTATTAATATCCAACTTGCAGATAATATCCGGGACTCCACTTCTCAACTTGGAATCAATGCACTCATTTTCCACCAATGCAGCATCAAGCATCTGACGACCACCCATAAAGGCTCTCTGATCATGCAAAACAAGATCATTAATCACCTTCTAAGTTTAACTGACAAGACGTTAGAGATGAGCTTTACACACTATCGACCAAACTAATGGGCCTAAAGTCTCTCAAATTTGTCGCAACCCCTTTCTTAGGGACCAATGTAATTAATCTGGCATTCAAACTCCTTATGAAGCACCCCATATCATAGAATTATCTGAATATAACCATCACATCCACCATGAGGACCGATCAACAATGTTGGTAAAAGGCCATAGTAAATCCAATTAGGCCTGGCACCTTATCACCGTTCATCAACCTCAAAACCTGAACCACCTACAACTCTGTGAATACCCTTTCCAACTGATCCACGTCGACCCCCAAGATGATAGCCACTGGAAGCCCATCCATCATAGGATTCCACCTACATATACAATCTTTTGTTAAACTGACAGACCTCCCTAAGAACCTCACTCTCCTCGGTGAACTCCACTCCCCCACTACCACTTTCCCTATATGATTAAATCAGCGATGGGAGTCATCCTCTTTATGATAGAATTTAGTGTTGTTGTCCCCTTCCTTAATCCAAAGAGCCCCAGACTTTTGTATCCAACTAATCTCCTCCTAAATCAATCTCTTCCCCACCTCCCTTTTTTTCTCTTCCCTAGTTAACCTCTTGGCCCCTGAAAGACTGCCCGCCCCTTGTTTCACGTCGAGAATATGGATGTCCTCCATAACCTTCTCAATCACCCCCCCCCCCCCCCCCCACATTCCCAAGCATGTCTCTATTGCACCTAATGATGTTCCATTTGAGACAGGACAATTTAGCCTCCAGTCTGTACTCGCATTCCCTACCAAACCGTGCCCCTCTCACCACTCTTAGACCCTACCAACAAAATCCTCCTCTTTTAACCACATATTCTCAAACCAAAACGGAATCATCCCCCCCCCCCAACACACACACACACACTTTAGGAGAATAGGGGAATGATCCGGAGTCATGCAAGGCAAGCAAAATTGAGTTTCCCCTGGGAAGAGCTCCTCCCACTCATTAGAAAGTAAAAACTGGTCAAGTCGAGAAAGTGAGGGCTCATGCCTATGAGTGGACCATGTGAAGGCCCTTTCCTCCAAAGGAAGGTCCACTAGCTCCAACTCATCGATAAAGTTTGAAAAATACCTCATAAAAGAATTCAACCTCCCCTAACCGCTCCTCTCCGAGGGGAAGCAGACGATGTTGTAGTCCCCCCTGTGCATCACGAAATATCCCAAACACTTATCGATCCTTCCAAATCCTCCCATAGATCCCAACGATCTGAGTCTTCCACTGGCCCATAAACCCCCAGAAAGCTCCGGATGAACTCATCCTCAACATTCCTGAATAAACAAGAAAGATACCAACAACCCACCAGGACATCAATTTTCTCCACCACATTATTATCCCACAATATGATTATCCCTCCAGACGCCCATGCGAATCTAGGCAACACCAGTCAATCCTACACCCTCCCCAAATAGACCGTGCCACCTCCCTACTCATAGCACCCAAATTAGTCTCTTGAAGGTAGACAATATCAGGCCTCCATTGTGAGATGGCCCCACTAACCACTCCCCTTTTCCCGAGGTCATTCAAACCCCGAACATTCCAAGATAAAAGTCTTACTTCACTGGAGACTTCTAGAATCCCCCCTCCCTACCACCTTTACTCTCTCCCTCTGGTTCTCCTCTATGTTATGGAACAACCTAAAAGCCTCCAGCTCATTCCACATAAATGTAATCCCTAAAAATTTGCTAAACCCTCCAATCACACTAGAAACCCATTCCTCCACCTCTCCCCCAATAATCCTCTCTTTTAATCTACCCCCAGACACCGCCCCTTCCCCCTTTGACAACCCTATCACTACCCACAACCTAAGGGATAGATCAACCAGCTTACCTGACACCTCCTCTCCGCACAAAGTCTCCCTAGACGGGCCGGTAAGCTCCAACGCATTACCCCCACTCCGACACTCCTTCACCCTCCTCCATGACCGTGCAAAGAGAGAGCCCTCGAGCCAAAATCTTATTACCCTTAACAACCATATTTTTACGTTTAGTCTTGCCATTGACCGATTCATCTCTATTTCGAAATAATGCACCATTCTTTAAAACTTTACCTGAATTTGGAAAGTGCCTGATCCCTTTTTAAATTTGATCACTGTTTACAATATTTATCAACATTGGGAAGGGTGCATGTAGGCTTCCCGAGTTGACCCGGAACGAAATCATCACCGTCATATTGAAAAAAAAAACTACATCCAACTGAGAATGCAAATGAACAAGATTTACAAGAGGAGGTGGGACCTGATTAGGCACCACCATCTTATACCCACAAGACACACTAGAATCTTCCTTGCCACGTATGATGTCACCATTTAAAACCACTTCCCCCATGTGGGTCATCTCAGATGGGACACCCTACACACAACCCACGTCACAACCACGAGACATATTAATCTCCTGACCACTTACGACCACACCCAAACCTAGAGAGATAACAACAATAGTATTATCAGCCACCCTATCATCCACATGACCCATATCTAGTACCCTATGAATCTCACTCCCCATTAAAAATCCCGCTTGCGCCTGCGCACAAGTGCCGACGACATGACCCCCGGAATGAAGCTCCGAAATAATAGAAACATCGACATCTCTGAGCATCCCCGCTACCATCAACACTCCAGCACCTGATTTGGTGATACAAGCCTTAGCAACCCCATCGGTAGAGGATTCACCCAAAAACAAACTGACCAAAAGGGTCGTGAAACCTTTCCAAAAAAGAGGCATCCCACTGTTGCACCTCCTCGACTGTCGGACGAGAATGTGAGCACCTCTCGATGGCCCGTCCATAGACCTATTTCGCCTTACTAATCCCTCTATAATCTCTGTGATTACCAGTCACCTGCCTCAACTTTTTGAGAAGACTTCTATTGAGATTTAGGCCAACATCAATCCCTTGAGTCATAGGGCTATACACTGTACCCATCTTCATCTCAGATACATCTTCACCTCCAAAGTAGCACCTAGCAGGCATCTCAATACAGACAAGAAAATCAAACACCCACCCACCAACTTTGAAAATCACATTCTCCGGTATACTCACACTCCCCTTAACCAAAATCCTTGCCCACCTCAAGTTCAGATCCGCATGCGTGTCCTCGTCGATATTCAAGTAACCCCACCCCACCCCCCACCCCCCACCCCACACGCCGGTCACCTATAGCCTGGAACACTTGAACGGCCGGCCCAAGGGGCAGGGCAATGAGGCAACCGTCTTGGCCCCCAAATTTGAGATAAATTTTTAGGCCCAAATTTTTTATTAGTATGGTGTATAAATTTTTACGCCCAAATTTTTTATTAGTATGCTGTATAAATTTTTTATTAGTATGCTGTATAAATTTTTAGCCCAAAATTTCTTAAACTAAAAACTCATTAACACCCCTCTATTCTTTATACCCAAAATAAATCCTACCTACCCTTTATCATTCCAACCAAAGTTGGCTGGTAGCGATTTCTCTTTCTTCTCTCATTCTCTTAAGTATTTTTACAAAATCTTCAAGAGGATAGGAAAAGGAAAGTCAAGATCAAGAGGTTTTAATCCAAATATATTCAAAATCAAGAGGTTTGTTTTTTTTCCATATAATGTTGTTAATTTTTTTATGTTTTTTCTTTTAATAAATGAGGTTGCGTTTTTTTTTAGTTAACTTAATCAAATATGTTATTAATAAAATATGTTAATAAAATTAGGTTGCGTTTTTTTTTGTTAACTTAATAAAATCTGTTATTAATCTGCTATTAATAAAACCTGTTAAAAAAATTAGGTTGCTTTTTTTTTTAGTTAACTTAAAAAATATTACTAATCAGGTTGTACTCTTTTTTAATCAGGTTGTACTCTTTTTTAGTTAATGACATATTAATAACAGATTTTATTAAATAAGGACGGATAAAAAAAATTAACTAAAAACGCAACCTAATTTTATTAACAGATTTTATTAATAACAGATTTTATTAAGTTAACTAAAAAAAAATAGCAACCTAATTTATTAAAAGAAAAAACATTAAAAAACTAATAACATTAAAAAAGAGTACAACCTGATTTATGTTTATTTTTTGTTCTAAATGTTGTTTATTATTATTTATTTTTTGTTCTAAATGTTGTTATGTTTGTCCTAAATGTTAATGTTTTTTGTGTAAGAAGTTATGAAGGATTTTTTGGGTTTTTATTTGATTTGAAGAAGCTTAAGTCTATGAATGATGATAGTTTGAAGACTCAGTGTGACAACCTTGAAGAAAAACTCAAACATGGAAGCCATTATGATATTGATGGTAAGGACTTTTTTTTGGAGTTAAAATTGTTGAGAGAATACTTGCCAAAGGAAGCGAAAAAAGCCGTTGATGTGTTGAATTATTTGCATACAATTGATGGGACTTTTCCAAATGCGTGGATAGCTTATAGAATATTATTGACTATACCAGTCACCGTTACAACTGCAGAAAGAAGCTTTTCAAAGTTGAAATTAATCAAATCTTACCTTCGATCAACAATGTCACAAGAGATGTTGAATGGACTAGCATTATTATCAATTGAAAAGGATATGTTGAAAAAACTTGATTATCCAAGCTTAATTTGTGATTTTGCAACAAAAAAGACGAGAAGATCATATTTTAATTAATATTTTCAGTTTATTATCCTTGTTTTGTTTACTTTTTTTTTAGGGGGAGGAGGACTTGAGTGATAATTGTAGGTCTTTTGATCATGGTGGGTTGTTTAAAAATGATACATTATATTTATCATTAGTATTCTAACAGCTTATATATTTGAGTCATTTCCTATTATCTTTTGTAAAAATACAAAAATATATATTTTGCATAAAAAAAAATTGTTATATAAAAAGTTTTATTTTACAAGTTTGGCTTGAGCCCAAAACGTACGGGCCCCACAAGTGAAGTGGAAGTCCCATAACCATGATCCATCGACAAGACAGATGTCTGTCATTCTTAGAACAACCACCCAGAGGATGCCACTTATATAGGAACAGATGAGCCGCATGAACAAACCACTGCTTGTTCTTCAAGATCCTAACAACTTCCATTTCAAATGCAAACATGAAGCAAAAGAGAGGAATTTAATTCTGTCACCACCACACCGCCAACCGGCATATAATGAATATCGATCCACACCTTCAACTTCTCTAACGACGGCTGCAAGCAATCTTCACCTCCAACTCTCCCCACCAACGCTCTCTGAAAAAAAAAATGATTCTGGACAGATAGGAGTTATCAACAATGGAGAACTCGAACTTCAATAGTGGGTCCGAATGAACTCTCAATGGAGAGAAAGTACAAGGCTCAACGGAAGCCTCTTGTAGATACAATCTAGTGCCCTCCGACCCATCTCAACTGAGCGGAAGAATCAAATTAATTACTTCAAAAAAAAAAAAAAAATTCAAAGCGTCAAATAACTTACTAACCCTAATGTCACCATAGGGATTGAAGGTTAACTACAAATGGTGGATCCCACACATTCAAACCACTCATATAAGAAGTTAAAAAATCAAAGTGTGGTATCGGAAAAGTAAGAGACCTTTAATAAAAAGTCAAGCGTTATTAAGGATGCAACGGTGTTAAAGAGTAAAAAACATAAAAAGCTATTTATGGTACGCAAATTCATATTATTTCCCGACTCCATTGTATCCACATGACATTATGAGCTTATTACACGTGTTTACAGATTATTTGTTCGAAAAGGTTGTTCTTACCCTATCAATGATTCTACATAGTTAGTACTTTTAAAACAGACTTCATAGGAAATCTTAGAGCCTTTGTAATCGACGTTTAATGAAATTTTGACTATCAACTAATTTTTGTTTCCCAAATAGTGGAGTGTAATTCATTTTTTTAATCAGACAAAGTGTGAATTTGTGGAGTAAAATGCACCTTGATTACACATTGTCACATCATCTACTCTCATAAAAAACACTATCATGTTATAAAACTCCCATTCCAAGTTAATAGTTTTCTTTTAAGACCACCAAAGTCTATTTTTCGTTTAAATAAAACTACTCAATTTCATTCAATTTCATTCAAAGATTGTTAATTTGGAATAACTGGGGAATCTTGTATTGTACTTGTCATATCATGATAAAATTTATAGTTTGTAAGAAGCATTAGTTTTCCTTATCAACATGATAAATATTAAGTATTGATGTTTTTTTTATAAATATTAGTAAATATAATCATGTCAATGTGTTTTTATCTTATTATTGCTTTAAATTGTACACATAAATTAAATATAAATGATTAGAGAAAAAAATCAAATAACATATAATTTGAATTTAAAAATTACTTTCACAATTAAAAGACTTTTAACATTAAGGAGGTTCATTGTGCAGGATGCTACTAACATATTTTTTGGAGCAATTTATAATTAGATTTCTTGGCAACAATTTTTAGACATTTAAGGATAATTTACTATTAATTTCACTTGTCATGCGACTAGTGTGGACTTATACAAGAAGAGAATTAATGGACATAAATATTTAAAATTTATCAAAATTCCTTTAGTATTTAAAATTTATTTATGAAAGATCTAAAAGTACATTTAGTTACTTTTTTAGGTTAGTTTAAACGTGGTTCCTACACATTTCAAACTAACAAAATAAGAAGTTAGATGCTCTAATGCTTGTATGTGTAAAGTAAGGAAGCTCCAATGCGGGTATCTGAACAGTAATGGATACATAACAAAATGACAAGTGTTATTAATGATTCAACCATGCAAAAGAAGAAAAAAACGAAAAGACATTTATGGAATGCAAATCCATAGTACATTGTAACTCCATGGTATTATTTACACTCAGAAACAATCATCTTCCATTTCCCATTAAAACCATCTCTAAAACATCTCTCTCTCTCTCTCTCTCTTTCTCTCTCTCCATATATATATATATATATATATATAAATTGGGTGTGACCTAGATTACTGGTTCATTCACCATTTTCATTATGAGAGAACCAGGCTACTCTTCTCAAAATAGGGAAGGCTCAACCTTCACAAGACATATTCACATTTTACTAGTCGAACCCAACAAGCAATGCCTCCTTTATGTAGCTGGATTGTTGGAGGCATGCTCATACAGAGGTATGTGAGGCTTTATTATTTTCAGTTTAGAATGGTTGAAAGACAAAGTGAACATATTAAGGTCTTTATAGTATTGCCCTATTTTCCATTATTTACTTTGTTTTCAATGACACCCCATTTAACTTTTCATACGGGAATTTTTGTATTTTTTATTTATATTGTTTTTGACCAATTTCTAATTTTAAGATCCTCCAATTTTGATGCATCATCTTTTATTTTGATTAAATATGTTCCTCTTAAAGGCTTGAATGCATCTCTCAAATCCATCTCATATAAAATGATGACTTTTCTCCTTTAGACGTTTAGGAAGGCAGTAAAATGTGGATATTTTGTTTGTATGTTGTTTCAAAGTACGGTTCTCTTAGATTGGAAAAATTCTTGAGGGTTGGTCTCCAATTATGAAAGTCTTACTGTACTTTGACAGTTTATCATGCCTCACCGACCATTTTACACAGCCCTTTTTCAAATCTTGAATACTATTTTCTATTTTTTTTGTTACCAAACTTAAATTTATCGTTATTTACTTCAGATAAATTTTGGCATGTTGGGATGCAAATGTGACCATGTTATGTACACAATATTCATCCATTAATACACATAAAAATAAATAATTATAAATTTCAGGATAATTTCTCCAACATGCTGAATTTAATATTAAAGATATTATTAGCGAAAGTATATATTTTAAATTATTTAATAGACTTCTAATTATAACATCTTGAATTTTTTTATGAAATTTTTTTCTACTTCAAATTAAAGTAAATGCGGACTAATGATATAGAATGATTTTGTGCAGGGAGGGGGTGGGGGAATGTGTAGGTAGACAAACAAACACAAAGATAACATTGAAATAAATTATAAAAAAAGGTAGGAAGTTATATGAATTTATTATATATTTAGAAGAATAATATAAATCCACTAATTTATTTTAGTTATTGGTCCAAAAATTAGATTAAAATCAAGAAATTTTGTTTTCTTAAAACATTTTGAAAACTATCAATTTTAGACATATCTACATCAACCTTATTCTTGTACATTTTGTGTCGCAATAGTCTTAATACATTTGTTTTAAAAAGATATTTTTTCTTATTAATGATTCCACGTAACTAATTCGTTTAATATAGATATTCATGTCAAATCTTAGAACATTAGTAATAGTAATCTGTATATATAGTTTAATGTAAAATTTAAAATCTACTATTTTTTGTTTCCATATAGTAAAATAAAAGACATTGTTAATTTGACAAAGCATAAAATGAAGGTGTGCAATGCACCATAATCATAACATGCATTGCACATTAACTTGTTTCCGTATAGTAGAATAAATTTAAAAAAAAGTATCAACTAATATCTTTTATTAATAGTAAAAATAAAAATGTAACAATTAAGTTTATTTATCGGTTGGGAATTTAAAAAACACATATAGCCAATTCAACCTCATTTTTGTATTGCGGCGTTTTCAATGCTCTTACCTGGTTGGTTTAAAAAAAATTATGCTAACCCAATCAATGATTGAATATAATTAATCTATTAAAAATATATCTATATGAAAATCTTAGAGAATTTTTTAATAGGGATGCAAATGTTAATTGCATGAAGAATTTATAGTCAACTATTTTCTCCCCCAAATAGTTGAATAAAAGTCATTGTTAATTAGGCAATTATTAAAATTGGGGTGTAAAATTAAGCATAATTACAGATTTCCACATCAACTTCTCTCAGACAAAACATTAAAATGTTATACATTTTTCTTCTCAAATTAATAGTTTTACTTTAATGTGGGCCTCCTATTTTTAAATTCCAATTTTATTTGATAAAACTATTTGTTTTAATTAAGGGATTATTAAATTCGAATGAATGAAATATCTTGTATCTTACATGTCATATCATGATCATTTATACTTTTAAAACCCTTAGTCTTTTTTTATGAACATGGTCCATTTTCTATAAGTTTATTTTCAATTTTCTTTTGCGCTTCTAAGAGCCATATGGGAGGTTGTTTCTCCTAATTATTTATAAATAAATCTCCTTTCCTATTGAAAAAAAATTACAGTCCATATTCAGTGTATATATATACAGTCAAGATCTCCAACCTCCTAATAACATACCTATAAACATACTATTTTTTTAAAATAGTAAAAAAATAATTTCGAGATGACATTTTTTATATAGGTTCATGATATTTTATTATGCCCCGTAAAAAATATCAACTGAAAATAATATTTTTTGTTATTTTTAAAAAATAGGTCAAAAAACTGACAGTTTTTACCCTTTAAAACTGTCAGTTTTTCACCAATTTTTTTAACAAAACTCTTTATTTTGAAGTGAATATTTTTACAGGGACACTCTGAAATATCATAAAGCCATATGATAAATATCAACTCAAAATTATTTGTTTTACTATTTTTAAAAAAAAATAGTATGTTTATAGGTATGTTTAATGAGGTATGATGGATATATATATATATATATATATATATATATATATATATATATATATATATATATATATATATATATATATATATATGTATATATATATATTTAAGAAGAAAATAATTGAGTGGAGTATAAAACAAGATATTGTATAATTTAAATTTGAAAATTACTTTCACTGTTATAATTAATTTTGAATGTGTATTTTACCATTAACGAGGTTTAGTATTCGTTATACTCTGAAAAAACGTGCCGATTTAAAGACTTCATAATAATCAAATTAGTTGTTTCTACTAAAAAACTCGAATGCAGGTCACACAATGCGTGGCCGAATTTATGTAAATTGTACTATTTTGTTGTAGTAACCTTTTTCATACATTATATTCTACGAATGAAAGATGATTGAGGTTTAAATATGTATAAATATATATAAGCGCACAAAAGTATACATACATATATTATGTACATCCTTATATTGAATTTTCAATATAAAAACAAAGAAAAAGGTGAGGCTTAAGTTTTTACCTAATGCGAGGTATTTAATGACGACATGAACTCATTCAGCATACTTGTAGGCCTTCGAGTACCAAGAAATATTGTTGGGCTGTAACTGAACAAAGAATATCTCTAATAGAACCCAAAGTTCATGCCGAAGTAAAATCTATAAAAATTAAAGTTCATTAGTTTATAATGCTCGTAAGTGAACTTTAACTAATATAAATCTAACTTAACTGTTTTAAAAAAGTTTATCATCTTCAATGGAAAAAGATTAAAGGCTTTTATGCACATTGATGAATTCATGAGGAAACAAACAAAAGGTTAGTGTTATCATCAAATCTCCAAAAAAAATCAAAACATATATATACAAAAAAATAAAAATGATAAAATCCATAATATTATATATGTACCACATATTTATATTTAGAAGATACAAAGATTCCTTTGCATTGGTCTAAAAGATCACCAATCAAGTAAGAGAAAAATGGTGATATAAGGAGAATTCTAGTGTATCTTTGAAGTATGAACCTGAAAGGTCATAAATCAACACACACATATATATATATATATATATATATATATATATATATATATATATATATATATATATATATATATATATATATATATATATATATAGTCTTATAACTTTCCTACAGTGCCACATGTCAACATCATTTAATAAGTTTATTTGTTTCTTTTAAGGGAGATGAATGGTATGTGTATATATAGTTGGATAAACATTAATAAGTTTATTTAATAACTTTCCTACAGTGCCACATGTCAACATCATTTAATAAGTTTATTTGTTTATTTTAAGGGAGATGAATGGTATGTGTATATATAGTTGGATAGACATTAATAAGTTTATTTAATAACTTTCCTATATATATATATATATATATATATATATGAGAGGTTCACAAGTGAACCTAAAAGATTAACATTTTAATGAACATTAACAAAAAACACCTAACAACCAATTAATTTTAATTTATATATTGTAATTGGTCCTCGCCAGTAACAACGGATACACGTGTGACGCGCATGTTTTTTAATATACACACCTTATCCCCCCACGCCCACCCCCACCGACACCTTGTGAACCACTCCCGGTGTTTCGGGTTAATCAGGTTTTGGATCTCGGTTTTTATGGTTGGGAAAACGGATATGGAGGTGGGTAGGATAAAAGGGTTGGATATGTAATCAGGTTGAAGGTTTTCGGATTTGATGGAGGTCGATTTTGAACAGGGCAGATCGGAGTTTGAGTTTGGTCCGGCCGGAATCGATTCCCGACCTCCAGTGTGGAGGTCGTGAATCATCGGGTTTTAAGCTTGAGTTCGCCGAAAGTTGGTAGGATTTGGCAATTTTGCTGCTGGCTAACAACGAGTTGGAGGTCTTGGTTATGGAGGGGTGTGGCAGGTGGGTCGAGCATCGAGTTGGAGTAGGGGTTACCAAGATATGGTAGGGGAGGTCGTCAGTAAATGGATTTTTGGCTCCGGGCAGTGGTTTCTCCGCAGGTATGCTGGCTGAATTGTTGCTGGTGTGGTATTACAGCAGGTGGGGGCAGTGGATATAGGAGATGGTTTTTGGCAGGTGGAAGTTGGGTTGCGATCAGGGCTGTTGTAAATGGCCGGAGCAGTAGGTGTGGAGGTTTTCGACGGATTTAATAGGGAGTGGGGGTGGGGGTAGTGAGGTGTAAAAAACTATTCGATCGACACACGTGTCCATTGTCGCTGGTGCAAACCAATTATAACAAGGGAATTAAAATTAAAATTAATAGTTGTATTTTTGTCTCTGACTGCCCAAGTCCATTGTTGTTTGAATAAAATTACTCAATTTCTCGAAAGATTGTTAATTTGGAATAAATGGAGTATCTTGTATTTTGTATGTTATATATATATATATATATATATATATATATATATATATATATATATGAGTCTCTCTGAGAGTAGAGAGAGAGATGAAATAAACACTTCGAACTACTTACTAACCCTAGTGTCACAATGGAGATCAAAGGATAATTATAATGGTGGTCCTACACATTTCAAGCCAGTTATATAAGAAGTTAAATACTCCAGTGGTGGTATAAAAAAAATAGATCCTTAACAAAATGGCAAGCTTTATTAATGATGCAACCATCTAAAATAGGAAAAAAAAAGTCATTAATGACATGCAAATCCATATTATTTCCTAACTCCATGGTATTCGCAAGACACGCGACAATATGAGTTTACTACACGTATTTACATATTTTTACCCTATTTGTTTAAAAAATATGTATTTACCTTATTACTAACTCTACATAGTTATAATATTTAAAATAGATTTTTATGGAAAATGTTAGAGCCTTTGTAAGAGAAATATAAAAGTTACGTTGATAGAGTTGTAAATTATTATAAAATTCATTTTTAATTAGATAAATTGTAAATTAGGGAAGTAAAATTCACCATAATTACACATTGCCACGTAAACTTCTCTCAATCATAATATTATTATGTTATGTGATTTTTATATCTGATTAATAGTTGTATTTTGTCTCTGACCACCTATGTCCATTGTTGTTTGAATAAAATTGCTCATTTTCTCGAAAGATTGTTAATTTGGAATAAATGGAGTATCTTTTATTTTGTATTTTATATCGTGATAAAATTTATATTTTTAAAAAGCGTTAGTCATTTTTTATCAACACGATCAATATTTAGTATTTATATATTGATGAAAATAATCATTTCAATGTGTCTTATTGTTGTCTCAATTTGTACACAAAAATTAAATATAAATGATTAGGGATGAAAGAAAATGATGTAAAATTACATTCACAATTAAAATTTATTTGAACTTATACTTTAGTATTAAAGAGATACATTGTTCGAGATGCTCTTAATATATGTGAAGATGTAATGCATTCATAACAATCAAAATTGGTTACTTGCACTAAAATATTAATTGAAACCAATTAGTTAACTACTAGCCTTAGTGTGACCATGCGAATTGAAGGTTAACTAGAATGGCTGGCGCATTCCACTCCAAACCAGTTACAAAAGAAGTTTAATTCTCATTTGGTGGAGCAATCGACACGTAACAAATCACAATGGCACTAAAATCCAGAGTGAGTCAAATTATGAGTTTTGTACATGTGTATAAATATATTTACCGTAATTGTTAAATAAACTATATGGTTACCATACTAATGATTCTACATAGTTGATATATTTAAAACAGATTTTTATGCGGAGTCTTACAACATTTATAATGGGAATGTAAGAGTTAGTTTAATGAAAAATTTATTGTCGAATAATTTCTGTTTTCCAAACAGTTAAATAAAAATCATTGTTAATTAAACAAATTGTAAAAGTGGGGTGTAAAGCGAACCATAATTACACATTTTCACATCAACTTCTCTCATCCAAAACATCTAAATCTTATGCAATTTCATTCTTAAATTAATAGTTTTAGTTTTGTTTGGAACATCCTCAATTATAAACACTTTTGTTTAAATAAAATTACCCTTTTTTAATAAAAGATCATTAATTTCGAATTAATGGAGTATCTTGTATTTTACATGTCATATTATGATAAAATTTATACTTTTAAAAACCATTAGTATTAAATTATTTAATAAATTTTGATGAAAACATTCATTGCAATGTGTTTTCGATTTATTTTTTGAATCAATTTGTACACTTGAAATTAAAAATAAGCAATTAGAGATAAAATAAAAAATATATAATTTGAATTAGATGATTACTTTTACAATTAATATACTTTAGCATTAAGCCAACGTTGAGGATTCTATTAACATATGGGAAGAGTTGGAAGTGCAGATTGCTTCCCGCCGTCCCTAGAGAGTATGAAGTCGTGGGTTAACATCCATTGGAGGCCATTTGGCGGAGTTAAGGTTAGATAGTTGAACTCTTCAATGTTTTGTTTCGTTTTCGCTTCGGAGAAGGAAGCTGTTAGGGTGTTGAAGATAAAAAATTGGACTGTGTTTGGGGAACATCCCTTCTTAGATAAGTGGCATCCACTCGGGTGTTGCTCTAAGAATGACCGGCGTCCTAATGTTCACTAGATTATGGTTGTGGGTATACCACTTCACTTATGGGGAGAAGAGGTATTTCAAGCGATAGGTCAGCGGTGTGGGGGCTTTATGAAAGTTGACGAGGACATTCTCACGAGGGAAGAACTGAGGTGGGCAAGGATCTTCGTCAGAGGAAGTAAGATTTTACCGGATTTCGTGGCTATCAAGGCTGGCGGGTGGGTTTGTAATCTACCAGTGTTTGTTCAGAGGCAAGCTTCTTATTTTTTTGGAAGCAAAGAACAACTCGAGAAGGAGCGGTGTAGGGTGCTCAGCCCGCTGGCGAACCGGGCAGAGGTTGATGTTGTAGTCGATGTGGATACGGTGGAGGTGAGTGCCTCTACTCATGGGTTTATGAAGGATGATGTCTTTACGTCGGAGTACACTCCTCCGAAGAGCGAGATGCCTGCAGTTCAGCACATGGGTTCTTCCCACCTATTGAAACGGATGACGCGAGCTGATGGGCCGTTTCAGTTGAGTGAGCCACTCCCCGGTAGAAATGACTTTTCTTTACTGTCTGAACCAGGTTCTCAGGTAGAGCTCAGGTACGATGTCCAACCTATTCTGTGTGGTACTTCTCTCGGCAAGGTTAGTTTAAAGAGGGATGTTGTAGCAGGCGTTGGGGTCTTGAAAGGGAAAGGGAAATTTACCTCGACCTTTTCTTCTTCTTTGGGGCAGTTTTTCGGCCACCTTGTCAACGGGGCAAACCAACTATTGGGGAGGCGTATGGGGTGTGAGGATAACAGGGGTCTAGGTCTGGGTCATGTGGGCGGTAGGGTGGTGGAGAAGACCGAGGTTGGAAGCTGCTTGGTTTTGGGGGATAAAGTGGCCGAAAGTGGTCAAGGGCTCAAGAAAGGTGTTGGTGGTGATTTGGCCAATTTACAGGTTGTCTTGTCTAAGAATACCCATTTGGAGGAAGTGGGATGTTTTGTTGACAATGTAGGTGATGTGGATTGCCTTTCTGACCCGTGCAACAACTTTATGGCGGTGACAGATAAGGGTGTCCAATTTTCTCAGTTTCTTGAAATTGATAATGGGGGTTCTTTTGAGGTAGAAGTTTCTACGGGGCCATCAGATTTGAAAAAAATTAGTGCTCAACTAGATAGGATCATTGTGGCCAATTGTGGGGGCCATTCTCTAGTTAAGCGAGGTAAGTGCTTGTCCATTTTAAAAATGGTGGGCCCTTGTCTAAATTCGGATAAGGTATTACAATGAAGTTTTTTTAGAAGAAATACTAAGGCAAAGAGCGGAATTAATAAGAAGAGGGAAAAGTGGGAAGTGTGAAAGTTTTTAAAGGTGAAGAAGAGTCAGTGGTCTCTTATGCTAAGCCACTTTTGGCACTTGTCTCGAATAATGGTATTTTTCCGAATCATTTAAATTTATGGGGATCCCATGAAAAGGAGTCTGTGGTTAGTGGTTTGAGAGTAGGGGCTCAATCATGTGTTAATTATGGTGAATCTAGTGGTGTGGGGAGAGCAGCTAATGTGTTTTCAGATCACTTTATTGAGACGTCAGGTTTTGGTAGCGTGGAGGGAAAGGACTCTTCTGAGGATGTTTTGGACGAGTCTCGGGAAGTAGGAGGAGCAGGCAAGGGCTTTTTTTTCTAAGGTTACCAATTCTGATATCTAGGTGGACATCGTTATCCCTAGACAGGAAGAGGTCTTTGGAGAGGGAGAGGACGAAGAGTGGGAAGAGGACCCGGTGGGTTGGACGGAGAATTTAGTTGGATTCAGTAAGATGGTAGGGGTCAACTTTGAGGGGAGTGAGGATAAGGCTCTTTTACTTTTTGAGAAAATAAGTGTTTATGGGAAGGTGTAGGGTTTCGTTTGTCCTCCACATGGGTCTAGAGTTTGTTCGCCTTGTGGTTTGTTTATTCATTGTGTTATGGGGTGGTTGATTCAATTGGCGCTAGTAGGTTTCTTCGGTGTCTTTTTCTTGAGTTGGTGGTTTTCTTTGTGTGATTGTAGGTGGTGGTTGTTTTTTTGTGGTGGATGCCTTTTTGGTATCTCGCCTTTTTTTTTGTTTAGTTATATACTCCCTGTATACGGGTATCACTCCCTAAGCGGTGTGGTTCTAATATATCATTTACTTATAAAAAAAGAATCAAAATTAGTCACTTTAACAAAAAAGAAATTGAAAGCAATTAACATTAACTGAAAGTAATTAATTACTTAGTAATCCTAATGTCACCATGGTCGTTGAAGGTTAACTCAAAGGGAGGTCCCCACACATTTCATACCAATTACATAAGAAGATAGATGATCTAATAGTTGTAAATGAAATGCAAGGCTCCAAAGCGGGTATCTGAAAAGTAATGGATACATAACAAAATGACTAGTGATTGAAGATTCAACTCCATCCTTTTTACACTTAAGACACAAACTAATTAGGTTTTAGCCCGTAGAATCACCACCCACTGCCAACTAAAAAACACCTGTAAAACAACTCTCTCTCTCTTTCTCTCTCTCTCTCTCTCTTAACAAAAAGTAGGTGTAACCTAATTTAATGGTTCATTCACCCTTTTCATTATGAAGAAACCAGACTATTCTCCTCAAAATAGGTAAGGCTTAACCTTCAAAAGGTATGCTCATACAGGGGAATGTGAAGCTTTATTATTTTCACTTTACAATGGTTGAAAAACAAGATGAACATATTTAGGAGTTTCTAGTGTTGGTCTATTATTCATTATTAAATCTGTTCTCAATTACACCTCATTTAACCTTTTATACCAGAATTTTGTATTTTTTAAGTTGTATGTTTTTAACAAATTTCTAATTTTAACATCCTTCAGTTTTGATGCATAATCTTTTATTTAGATTAAATACGCTCCTCTTAAAGGCTTGATTGAATAATTTAAATCCATCTTATTATAAAATGATCAATTTTCTCCTTCTTTAATCTTTTAGGAGGATAGTAATGTTAATTTTTTTAATGCCCTTTCAAGGTAGGGTTCTCTTTATGCGGGTTCCACTTGCTTATCGGTTGGTTTTTTCAATAAAATTATTTATAAAAAAAAAGTTAGGTTTCTCTTCGATTTGGAAAATTTTCCATGGTTGGTATCCAATTATGAAAGCCTAGGGTACTTCGCGCCACAGGGACCCTTTTACACTTCCTTTCCAAATCTTGAATTCATTTTTCTAATGGTTTTTTGGTTACATTAATTAATTTATCCTTATTTACTTCGGATTAAATTTTGACATGTTATGATGGAAATGTGACCATGTTATCTAAAACAAATCCATCCATTCATATACATAATAATAAATAATTATTAATTTGGGGAAAATTTATCCAACAAATATGTTTTTCAATAGAAAATTTTTACCTTGTAAAAGTTGTAAATGTTTATGCAACTATATGTCCCCATTATTCTAGGAGACATTATATAATATCTAATAAATTAATTTGAACCAAAACTGATTTCAGGTTAGTATTGAGAAATGCTTTCCCACAATTGGAGATTTGATGTTTCTTATATCTTAGAAGGTCTTAATTATATTTTTACGTCAATACTGATAAACCATAAAGACTACAACCCAAAATATCAAGATGAGGCTCTGACCTAGTTTTTTTGTCCAAGTTATTCGTGAATTTGAGGTTGGTTGAGGGAAAGAGTGAGGTTGCAAAGTGGGAGTGGTAGTGAAAATGAGATAAGGTGATACTAATTTATGTTGTAATTAATATGGAGTGTTGCTGCGTGGTTGTGGCAGTTTTGAGTAATGAGGGGAAACATATCGAATTTGTGATAGGAGATATGATGATATCGTATAACATATGTAACTATAGTGAGTGAATATCTATGTGTGTATGTGTGTGCTTGAGTGTGTTTATGTGTGTTTTGTGCTATATGTGTGTGTGTATGAAAGAGGTAGAGAGAGACCGAGAGAGAGGGATGGAGAGAGGTGGTAAACAATGTTGAGGTATTATCATGCAGTGTGAGAAGTCGCGTGAGAATATATGCGAATTTCATGGAAGCGACATGGTGTAAATAAGTAAATATAGAGAAAAAGAAGAAAAAATATTGTATGTGAGTACGAGTATCATTATAAGATTATAGTTGATAGAAATTATTTTCTCTCGAATAACACTACATGATGTATTAAATGGAAGGAAAAAAACTACATTCATATATTAAAAAGTGCACTGGTTTTTACTTCACACCCACAAAAGTATATCAACTTCATATTTTTCATGGGTTAATTACTCAAATCACGCATTCAAAATTGATATGTCATGCATTCACAACATCAATTTTCATTTTTTTTATGAACCTGTTAAATTTAATTATATTTTTATTTGTGGTTTGACGTTAAGATCTTATTCTCTATGGTGGGAAATCAATGTTAGAGACTAATAAAATGAAAAAAAAAAGTTCCATTGGAATAAATGAAAGTTTAATAAATGGGATATATATAAATCAATGACAACAAAATATAGCAAATGAAGAAAAAATCTAAAGCAATCATGTGAAGGGGAAAAGAGAAAAACGTGTAGCGTATTCACAATACCTTGCATTGTGGTATATATATATATATATATATATATATATATAGTAACAACGATGAATGTATTTGTATTATGTTGAGAATAGTGAGTACAAAACTCTAATATTCGCAAGAAGTGATTATAAGGACGTACTCACTAAACCACTCTTTTCTTATAGGTAAATGATTCAATAGAACAACCCACCTAAGGAGGCGGAATCCTGTATACAGGGAGTATACAAAAAGACAAAGCGAAGGACAAAACCCAACACAAACAACATAAGTCCCTAGAATTCCTCCAAAAACTCAAAAAGAGAGCCAAAGACAAATCATGTCTTTTCCTGTACCAAGTAAGGAGAAGGCTCAGTAAGCTATGCCGAATCCGAGAAGGATCAAGATCGACCCCCTCAAAGCATCTCTTGTTCCTCTCCATCCAGATAGTCCAAAAAATACAGTGAGCGACCATCTTACAGACCACCAGCTGACCATTCCAACCCCTAGGCCAACTCCGCACTACCAACACCCCACTCATCGAACGGGGCATAACCCAAGTAACCTGGCATAACGAGAGTACCAAGTCCCAAATACCCCTAGTGACCTCACAGTGTAGGAGAAGGTGATTAGACACATCCTCCTCCTTTTTACATAACCAACATCTACTAACCATCCTCCTTCCTCTGTGCTGGAGCCCCTCAATAGTCAAGATGTCCTGCCTAGCCACGGTCCACACAAAGAAGCATACCTTGGGAGGTGCTTGACACTTCCAAAGAGACTTCCACGAAAAAGAAGCAAAACCACGATCCCTTAGGACATCATAATAACTCCTAATTGGAAAATAATCCATCATGAGAGTACAACCACCTCTACCTATCCGCACCCAACGATGGAGCCGATGCCACTCTCAGCCAATCGAAGACCTCATCCGCCTCTTACATATCCCATTCACAAAGTCCCCTCCTACACTTTGGGTCCCACATCCTTCTATCCGCTTCCCTCCGCCTATGATTATCAACTAACCCATTTTTGTCATTCCCAAGCCTAAACATCCCCGGGAAGAGAACCTACAGAGATCCCCCCGTACCCCATTTATCCATCCAAAACCTGATTCGACTCCCGCTCCCAAGCTGAAAGGAGGTGTGCAATGAGAACCTCCCCCACCCAATCGCAATATACCTCAATCGCCCCACCCCCTGAGCAGAACGCCCCAAAATAGGATCCCAACCATACGGACCTACCCCATGCCTAGATACCACCACTTTCCTCCACAATCTACCTCCCTCCCTATTGAAGCGTCATAACCACTTTCCCAGTAAAGCCATTTAAAATGGGCTAAGGACCTCACCCTAGCCTCCCCCCCTCTTTCAGCGGCCTCCACACCTCATCCCAACTTACCAAGTAATATTTAAAATGATCATCATTCCATCTCCACAGAAAATCCCTCATCAACATATCAAGTCTTTTGCCAACGAACCCAGATAAAGGAAGGACAAGCATAAAGTATGTTGGAAGGCTAGACAAGACGCTTTTGATCAGAGTCAAACGACCACCTTTAGATAGATAGCTATGCTTCCAACCTGCTAACCTCCTATGAACCCTCTCAAGTACCGGATCCCACATCGAAGTAGACTTAAACTTAGCCCCTAACGGGAGGCCAAGATAAGTAGAAGGAAGAGAACCGACCCGACACCCAATAATTTGAGCCAGATAACCCACATGATCTACCACTCCCACTGGTATCATCTCACTCTTTTCGACGTTGATACGTAAACCAAACACAACCTCAAAAAACACCAGAACCAGCTGCAACGACCTAACCCCATCCACGGACGCCCATAAAAAATAATGATATCGTCCGCAAACAGAAGATGAGATACCTCAACTGGATGAGAACCAGAGTTCCCGAGAACAAATCCCGAAACCAAACCACCCTCCACCGTACGTATCATCATCCTAGAGAATGCCTCCATAACCAGAATAAAAAGGAAAGGAGACAACGACTCTCCCTGCCTAAGACCACGCGAACTCGAGAAGAACCCCTCAGGCACCCCATTGACAAGAATAGAGAAGTTGACCGAGGATATACACCTCTTCTTCCACCTGCACCACCGCTACCCAAAACCCATCCTCCTAAACAGATAAAGAAGAAACTCCCATCAAATATGATCGTACGCCTTCTCAATGTCAAGCTTGCATAGAATACCAGGATCCCCACCTCTCAACCTGGATTCGATGCACTCAATCGCAACCAGCGCAGCGTCAAGAATCTGACGACTCCCCACAAACTCACTATGTGCATCCGAAATAAGAGGGTCAATCACACTTCTAAGTCAAATTGATAAGACCTTATAAATGAGCTTATACACGCTACATACCAAACTAATAGTCCTGAAATCTCTCACATCCGTAGCCCCCCCTTTTTAGGAACCAAGGTAATAAAAGTGGAATTTAGACTCCTCAGAAAGTAACCCCTATCATAGAACTCGCTGAAAATAGCCATTACATCCACCTTGATCATCTCCCAGCAATGCTAGAAAAATGTCATAGTGAACCCGTCTGGATCAGATGCCTTATCACCGCACATCGACCTCAACATCTGGACAACCTCCTCCTCTTTGAACAACCTTTCCAACTGACTTACCTCAACCCTATAGATTTTTTCCACTGGAAGCCCATCGATCTTTGGCCTCCATGGCTCCTCCTTTGTATACAGCCTCTCGTAGAACTGACGGATCTCCCTACGCACCTCACTCTCCTCAGTGAACTCCACTCCCCCAATAACTATCTTACCGATATGGTTAAAGCGGTGATGAGAGTTGGATGCTTTATGAAAAAATTTAGTGTCGTTGTCCCTTCCCTAAGCCAAAGATCCCTGGACTTCTGCCTTCAACTCACCTCTTCTTGAATCAGACGCTTTCTTACCTCCCTTTTTTTCTCAACCCTCGACACCCTTTCCTCCCTTGACACCCCGCCCCCACCTTCTTTCTTGTTCATATCCCTAATGTCCTCCAAAATATTCTCAATAACTCCTCCCACATGGCCAAATACATCTTTGTTCCACAAAATGATATCCCCCTTAAGTCGGGATAGTTTAGTTGTCAGTCTGAAGCTCGCATTCCCCTCCACCTCATACCCCAGCCACTACTCCTGAACCCTACTTGTGAAATCCTCCTCCTGTAACCACCTATTTTCAAATATAAACGGGGTCCTCCCCCGCCCCCCTACACACTCTAGTAAAATAGGCGAGTGGTCAGAAGTCACCCGAGGCAGGCAAGACAAGATAGCCCCCATAAACTTCTCCTCCCAGTCATTAGAAAGTAAAAATCGATCAAGGCGAGATAGCAAAGGCTCGTCCCTATTACTGGACCAAGTGAAAACCCCTCCCACTAAAGGGAGGTCAATCAACTCTAGCTCATCAATGAATTCCGAGAAGTCCTTCATAAAAGAGTTCAACTTCCCCCCACTGCTTCTCTCAGAGGGAAAACGAACGATGTTTTTATCCCCCTATGCACCAACGAATGCCCCAAACACTCCTGGCCCCTGCCAATTCCTCCCACAGCTCCCAACGGTCCGAATCCTCCACTTGTCCATAGACTCCCAAAAATCTCCAAGTGTTGCCATCCTCCACACACCTGAATAAGCATGAAAGAGACCACCACCCCACTAAAACACCATTTTCCCACCACTCTAGTATCCCACATCATGATAACCCCGCCTGACGCACCCTCTAAATCCAGACAACACCACTTTATCCTACGACTTCCCCAAATAAACTTAGCCAACTCCTTATCCATAGACTCCAATTTCGTTTCTTGAAGGCCGACAATATCTAGCCGCCACCGAGAAAGCGCCCCACTAATTACCCCCCTTTTACCAAGGTCATTCAAACCCCGCACATTACAAGAGATAATTCGTAGCTTCATTGGGTACCATTTGATGCCCCACCCACCCACCTCTCTCCAACCTCTACTCTCTCCCTCCTCCTCTCCTCTATGGATTGAAATAACATAAGTGCCTCCTTCTCATTCCCCTCATAAGTAATCCCTAGGAATTTACTAAAACCTCCTATCACTTTAGAGACCCACTCATCTGAATCATCCTCACAGACCCTCTTATCAGCCCTACCATCGTAAACCACCCCTTCTGAAGCCCCGAGGTCAACCCACAACTTAGGGGACATGATAACAAGACTACCCAAATCATCCTGCCCGCACAACGTCCCCCCATAGGTGCGAGAAAAATCATGTGCAGAGTCCCCCACCTCCACCTTCCTCCAAAATCGTGCAAAGCGTGCAACTGTTGAACATTGGCACGTCCTCATAAGAATTATTATCTCCGGATAAACTTTCCTGTCTTTATTAACTATGCCTTTAACAAACACACCTTTTTGAAAATTCTCATAAAAACCCCATTTTTGAGTACTTTGCCCGAATTAAGACATGGACCCATTCTCTTAAAATCGAACCAATGTTTACCCAATTTATCAAGAAGTGGTAAATTGCATTTGGCCTTCTTAAGAAAGACAGGACCACGTGAATTGTGCCCCAAATTAATCTCAGACCCACCATTAGAAATCAAAGGAAATGGCCCACTATTATTTTTAACCTTGAAAGGAGTATTAAATGCAGCCTCCTCACTACAGCTACCCTCACATGGCATCCCTCCCATCACATGGGACAACTCAGAAAAGGTCTCCTGCCTACTAATCCCATCACCCCCATAAGAAACATCCATGATGGCTCTAGATGCCACTTTAACACCTAACCCAATATTAGCACCAAAAAAGATCTTGTCCGCATCCCTACTCCCCTCCTCATCCAACCCTCGTTCCCTAGTCTGTAGATCATCCAAGAGGCCACGCGCCAACTCCCTGGACTTATTCTGATATGAAATTGCAATCGTTGCCGGAGTTCTAGAACGTTGCAGGATCTTAGGTCGCCCCTTGTGTTGTACGCATGTGAAGCTGTTGTTTGAACTAAGTGGAACAATAGCAAGACCTTTTACCAGCGGATAAACCACCACCCCTCCCGCCTTAGGTGGCACAGGAATTAGACCGGCTACCGGCACATAACCCACCTTCCCTCTCGACTTGATATTCGACCTGCTGCCTGCGCCTAGGGAAGCGATGCCAAAAGATAGAGGAGCGTGAACCTCAAGACCCATAGCACCAAAGAGACCAGTGCATAACTTATCACTTGAACCGTCTAGAACCTAATTTTCTTTCGCCTACTTCCCCAGACCCTTAGCACTCTTCGCCTTAAACACAGAGTAGCCTTTCCCTCCAAAAGAGCACACAGGCGGAATCTCAACAACAAAGGGGAGAGAAAAACCCAGCCACCCGCCTTGATAGTTATTTGCTCAGGAATAGGCCCATTCCCTCTAACCAGTAACCTAGCCCACCTCAGCTCTACACCCGCCTAAGTATCAGCGTCAATCTGTAAAAAGACCCCACAACAGTTTCCAACCTCCTGGAACACCTCCATGCCCCATAAATGGATACGCAAACCCTCAATCCAAATCCAATGAGAGGATGGACTCCTGCCATTTTTAGAACAACATCCTAGTGATTGCCACTTATCAAGGAACATAGGTTCTCCAAATACATTCCATAGTTTCAAATCCATGATCCTATTTTCTTCATGTTCAGACACAAAGATGAAACAGAAAAGTGAGGAGTTCAAGTACTGCACCACCACTCCACCACCCGGCCTCCAATGTGTGTTGACCCACACCTTCATCTTCTCTAAAGAAGGAGGTAAATGAGCTTCACTACCCACCCTACCCACCAACTCTCTCTTGAAAAACCTAACTCTTGACAAGCAAGAATCATCATCAATGGAGAACTCAGGTTTCAAGAGAGGATCCGCTTTAACTGATAATGGAGAAAAAGGCTATGGCTCAACGGAGGCTTCCAGTAAATACAATCTAACCGTGGAAGAAAAAAAAAGAAAATAAAAACCTAGAAAGACATCAAATGAACCTCACTATATCTTACATTTGGGAGAACCACTCTTTTAAAACACTTAAAGAAGACCAACTCATAAAATACTACACTCAAATTAAGATACAATGTTAATCGCCTTATTGTTTTACTTCTTCCTGGATGATTATACAAGCATAGTACATGGGGTATTTATAGCATGGCGAATACATTTTAGGCCACACATTAAATAAGTAAGGAAAAATTACAACCAAATATAGGTAAGCAATGACATAATACATACTAATTTACCACCAGTGCAGTATAGGTAAACAATGACATCCACTGCACCAAAATGGGAAAAATTGGCACCCTTTCAGCGGCTAGCCTTATCACGGTCTTTGACTGTGAGAAAAAAACACGCGTTTTTTGTCATGGTCATTGACCGTGACAAGTTCGTGACAATGGCTCATCACGGTCATTGACCGTGATAAGCCCGTGACAAGTACAATTGTCAAGGACTTATCATGGTCAATGACCGTGATAAGCCTTTAAAGTTGTCACAGTCAATGACCATGACAAGATCGTGGAAATTCTGTCAGCAAAAAACCCTTTCCCCTCCTTTTTTCCTCACCGCATTGTTTCCCTCCAATTTCTCTCTCTCTCTCTACGCACTGCTCTCACTCTCTCTCTACTTTCAGGTTGGTTTCTCTCTCTCTCTCTCTCTCTCTCTCTCTCTCTCTCTCTCTCTCTCTCTCTCTCTCTCTCTCTCTCTTCCATTTATATATGTGTGTGTGTGTATATATGTGCATGTGTGTGGTGGGGGAAGGGGGTGGGTGGGGATGTGTGTATGTGTGGTGGGGAAGGAGTGGGCTATGTGTGTGTGTGGTGGGGGAAGGGGGTGGGGCAGGGGTGTGTGTGTGGTGGGGGTGGGGAGGGGCTGTTTGTGTGTTTGTGTGGTGGGGTAGGGTAGGGGGCTGCATGTGTGTGTGTGTGTGCACGCATGTGTGTATATGTGTGTGTAGTGTGCGTGTTTGTGCGTATGTGCGAGAGAGGGAAATGATGCGGGAGGGTGTGACGGGGGGTGGGGCTGCGTGCGTGTGGGGGGGGGGGGGGGGGGGGGAGAGGGGGGGCAAGGGGAAATGGGGCGGGGGGCTTGTTAATTTTTTTATATTAAATTTGATTGGTTTATTCAATATTTTCCCTCATATGCAAGTTAGTGTCCCTTGTAAACGAATTGATTGGTTATTAATAATTTTAGTAAATTAATATATGAAAGTAGGATTGCCCCTCATTGTGAATTACTAAATTAATAATTTTATACTTTAATTGTTAGTTTAATTGATGAAAATAATTAATTGAGTAGATGAGTTGTGATGTTGAAACTTAATACTCCCCTTCAACATCTACTCTCATTCCTTTCACCTTGCCGAATTGACGACGAAAGTTTTCAAATTTGCTTGTACTCAAACCTTTTGTGAAAAAGTCTGTAATTTGATCATCTGTCTTGATCTATTTCATCTCAATCTCTTCTTCAAGAACCTTTTCTCTGATAAAATAATAGTGAACTTCCACATGTTTAGTTCTTGCATGAAAAACTGGATTCTCCGCCAAACAAACTGCGACTGATTATCACAATACAATGAAACTTCATAGTCTAGTGGTTGATGTAGATCGTTCATCAACTGTAACAACCACATACTCTCTTGAGATTCCATTGCTATTGCTTCCGTAGTTGACAAAGACACCGTCGGTTGTCTCTTACTACACCAAGAAATTACTCCAGATCCAAGCTTGAAGAGACGTGCCTAGTACACTACACCAAATATATCGGATTGTCACAGTCATTGACCTTGACAAGTTGGACTTGTCAAGGTCAATGACCATGACAATTCTGGGGGTGACAACATTTTTGTCACGGACTTATCATGGTCATGTCTCAGTCCTTGACAAGTTTTGTCATGGTTAAGGACCGTGACAACCCGTGATATTTAATAAAAAATTAATACGGTCAATGACTGTGACAGGTTCGTGACAACAATTCTTTGTCACGGACTTGTCACGGTCACTAACCGTGATAATTATGGACAGAATTGAAAAAAAATCTGCTGGGCAGTATGGCCACTGCCACTGCCCAGCAGTATATTTGTACCTGTTATAGCAACGTTGCACCTGTTCAAGCATCGTATATCCAAATAAAATAAAGATAATGAAATATACATTCAAAACAATATGCATCACGATATAATCCAAATATAATTCAAATGTAACAACTCAAAATAATTTAATTCAAATAATGTCACTACAGAGGTGAGTAGGGCACACGATATACGAATTGACAGACCCAGCAATATACATCATGCCGCATTATTCGCGCAACCACAATGGGGAGTTCTTTTTCCCGGGTATCACATGCATGACGAGCACCTTGGACTCGATGTCTTGAAGCAAACATCCATGAACTGGCATATCCGAGACGGTATTCGGGTCCCTCAATCCCCGCCCTATCCGCTGGCCATCAAATATGTCCCGTATAAATACGCTCCTCCAACTAAGTGTCGACATCGGTCTGTCAAAGGGAGCCAAATAGGGGACTAGATCATCAAAGTCTGCACGTGTCGGCGATGAAACAGCGAGCTCCACATCCTCGTCCTCCTGCACCTCATCCTCCACCACCTCCTCCTGCACCACCTTCTCCTTCCCTTCCCCTTACGATTTTCTCCCAACGAACACTTATGAAAGAGAACATATCTTGGACCGTCGCCTCCAAACGGGACAGCTTCGCGTCATGCGAGTCCACCATTCGAGCCAACCTGGTGTCGCTTATCTCCAATCCGATGATCCTAGATTTGTCCATCCGCGAGCTCACCCCCTTGTCCTCCCCTTGCAATTAGTGCAAGCACTTGGCTGAGTGCATCTTGGACAAATATGCCTTCTCGGTATCAGACTGCGACTAATGCACTTCCTTAAGCTTTGCCTGAAACAACAAAAAGCACATGATTAGTTAAATAACTAAATAAAAAAATTATAAGGAAATTAACAAAAAGTAAACTGTAGATTACTTACAATCGTGGCCGTGATGCTCAGGGACACGTCCTTATCCTTCCCCTTCTTCGTCCGAATAGCCACATAAGTATCGAGCCTATGTGGCCTACCGCCAAGACCACTCTCTGTCCCCTGAAATAAAATAATGCAAAAATAGTATCGTTCCTGCAAAGTAAAATAATGAAGAATAATATATTTATGCAATTACAGAAAAATTAAATCTTACCATCATCCTATGCTCCACTTCGGTGTAAGACGTCCGACCGGAGTAGTGCACGCCCGTCTTTTTTACCCGATTTTACCTCCCCGATTGGCGAGATGTCAATTGTCGCTCCCCGATATCATTGCCAATGAACGTTTGCCATTGTGCCAATGAGATCGGTTCCTTCAGCGGGACGAATTCACGCATTCGGATAACGAACTCTCGGGTCTTTCCAAAATACGCATATTTTTCTTCCGCGTCTTGTGTTGCTCCCTCAACTGCTCCAAGACGGAATTGTGTAGCTTTGGATCCAGGCCGAATTGTTCCTGTCCCAAAAATACAATTTAGTTGAGAATAAATATAAATATAAAATTGAAATTGAAATTGAAATCGAAATCGAAATCGAAATCAAATCGAAATCAAAATTGAAATATTCATATAAATATAAATATAAATATAAACACATTACCTATAGTGCCACCCAAACCTATAGTGCCACCCAAATAGCTAACTTTAGATCATTTGGCACCTCCCTCCAACTATGTTGAACCCCGCCCAATACATTACATGAAACTTGTCTCGACGGTAGCCTATGTTCAACCCCGCCCAATAAAAAATTGGAACCTTTCTCAAATCTGAAAGTATGAGCCGGGGATAAAAACCTCCTATGGCAATGGTATATATTTTTTGAGCTAGCGAATAGACGAATAGATTCAGTCTCCTCTCCACAAATAGGACATCCCAAATAACTATGTACTACATAACCAGATAATGTCCCATATGCTGGAAAATCATGAATTTCCCACATCAAAATATCTTTTAGCATAAACTCTATTTTTCTAAAAGAGTTAAATGATTGCACACCCTCTTCCCACAACTCATTTGATTCTTCTACCAAAGGATCTAGGTAGACGTCGATGTCATCACTTGGTGCCTTTGGCCTAGCTATCAACAAAGACATCATCGAAAATTTAGGTCTCATACACTGTGAAGGAGGGAGGTTGAGTGGGGTTAGGATCAACGACCATACACTCTAATTAGTGGTTAGATTTCCAAATCGATTGAAACCATCTTTTGATATAGCCAAACGAATGTTGCGCTGTTCTCGAGCGAAATCGGGATATTAATAATTCATCCTAATCCAAGCTGTAGAATCAATAGGATGATGCATGAGATTACTCCCTACTTCTACCCTAGCATGCCAAGTCATTACCTTCGCTATCCATGGTACTGTGAAAAATCTCTTTAATCTAGGCCCAACGGGAAAATATTTCAGCACTTTTTGAAGCACTTTTGAGCTTGTCCCTTCCTTGCCTATAGATTGGACATATCTAGGGTCATCGCATACTGGATAACGATCGATATTTTCATACTCCTTTCGGTATAGTATGCAGTCATACACACAAGCATGAATCGATTTATACTTCATTCCCAAACCTTTCAAATTGTTCTTCATAACAGGATAGCTATATGGAAGCGTATTCTCCTTGGGTAGTAAACCCTTCACCCAATTCAGAATTCCTTTCATGCTATTGCCAGACAAACCGTACTACATCTTCAAACTGTGCAAACCAACCATGGAATGTAAAGTTATTTGATCTTTCTCATAGCCATAGTATAACGGTTGGGTCGCCTTAAATTTTAAACTTTGGTAGTCATCGTCAGGGTTTATCGTGATATCTTCACGAGCATTTGAACCTTGTACATCATCAGTAACCTCATTCTCCTCCACTTCATAAACTCCGTACGCATTATCAACTAAATCCTCTAACATATTATGATCTACGTCGTCCCCTTCTACATCCATCCTACATGTTAAAGGTTGTTGTGAAGGTTGTTCGAGGACAAAAGGAACTTTCAATTCACCGTGAAAACTCTAAAATCGATAAATATCTTGCATACCCCATCTTAACAAATGTAGTTCAACTATTTTCAACTCAAACACCTTACCATTTTTATACCTAGCACAGGGACACGAAAACTCTTCATCATTATGACATCTCTTTGCGTATTTTACAAATTCATTAGCACCTCTGCGAAACACATCCCATATTCTACTTGTCTCACCCATCCACTCTTTGTATTTCGTATATCCCATCACAGCTACCAAAACTAATCACCTATTAAAGGTAAGAAGCGTATATTCATGGATTAGTATAAACAAAACTTAGATTTATAGTATGCTTCATTTAATTATGTCTTATTTATATTCAATTTTTAAATTTTAAATTCAAATTCAATTTATAATAGAAATTCCTATTTCCTCCATCTCCTCTAAAGGGTGAGTGTCCCTATCCCATTCAAGACCACATATTTTTGTAATATACTTAACAGCTCATACACAATGTTACGATTTGAGAAAAATTCGGCAGCATATCCCCGTAGTTCTCCAAGTACACGGCGTAGATTGGCAAGTGTGAGTGTTATTTCAATTTATCAAATGAAATAACAGTCACACTTGTCAATCTAGTATGTACCTAGAGAACATTAGGATACGACTACAGAACTTCCTCCAAAAGAAACAACTTTAAGCCACTAAGAATATTATTATACAGAAATTACGTAGTCCCAAACTATCCAAACGGGACAATTAGAGAGATCTCATTACAAGGGTAATGACTCTCGAACGGGTCTAAGGGCTATTGAATGCGTACGCATAAGAACTAGAAGGCTAGTATCTATGAGAACTATATGTAATTTCAAGTATGTTTCATTTAATTATCATACTATATATATATTGTTCATTATATAAAGTAATTTTCAAAAAAAGTTAAAAAATCCCACCCCCCATATGAACAATAATGCAGTGGTTATGCCACTTTTAAAATTAACCAACCCAACATTGATCAACTATAATCCAACCGCAATGGCAAGAACAAATGTCTATCCCGTACTCCTTCTAATTCATCTACTCAATTAATTCTTTTCATCAATTAAAGTATACAATTATTAATATACTAATTTACAATGAGGGGCAATCCTACTTGCATATGAAAGGGGCACTGATTATTAATTTACTAAAAAAATTAACAACCAATCAATATTTAATCAATCAATTCTTTTACAAGGGGCACTAGAATATGAGGGGCAATATCTAATAAACTAATAAAAATTTAATTAAAAAAAATACACACACGCACATATATACACACCCCCAGCCCCACACCCCACCCCCAGCCCTGCCTCCTCCCCCCCATTGCCACTGCCCACTACACGCACACACACACACACACACACACACACACATACACATGCACATATACACACACACACACATATACACACACACGCACACACACGCACATATACCCCCTCCCCTCCTCCCAGCCCTGCCCCCTCCCCCCCCCTCCCCACATGCATATATACACCACACACACACACGCACATTTACAAGAACATATTTACACACATGCACATATACATACACATATACATAAATGGAGGAGAAATAAAGAGAGAAAACATACCAAAGTCGTAGAGAGAGAGAGAGAGAGAGAGAGAGAGAGAGAGAGAGTGCAGTCTCTAGAGAGAGAGAGAAATGGAGGGAATTAGAATCGGTGGGGAAAAAAGAAGAGGGATAGTTTTTTTACTGACAGAATTGCCACGGACATGTCACGATCCTTGACCGTGACAACTTTATAGGATTATCACGGTTAATGACCATGACAAGCCTTTATCACGGCATTATCATGGTCATTGATCGTTACAAAAAATGCGTATTTTTTTATCACGGTCAATGATCGTGATAAGGCTGACCGATTGAAGGGTGCCGATTTGATCATTTTGGTGTAGTGGTAGTTGATCGATGAGTGTTGTGATCTCCTGCATAGTCAGCGTCATAATAGCCAACTAACTTGCAATCTTTACCTTTCTTGTAAAAAATACCATAGTTAGTTGTACTATGCACATATCTCAATATTTGCTGAACTGCTTCCAAATGAGACTTCTTTGGATTTTGCATATACCGACTCATCACACCAACTGCATAAGAAATGTCAGGTCGAGTCAAGGTTAGGTAGATAAGGCTACCTACTAATTGTCGATACATCCTGGCATCTTCCAAATTTGTTCCTTTATGTGCACACAACTTGCCATTTGGTTCCATCGGTGTCGAGATTGGCTTGCATGCGAAATCTTTGGAATAATTTTACTAACAGAGAAATATTCCTTCTTGTGTACGATCAACCTCTAGACCAAGAAAGTGCTTGAGTTTTCCAAGTTCATTCATCTTTAAACGAACTGATAAATTCTCCTTTGTTCAAAGAATTTATGCCTCATCATCACCGGTTATGATAAAATCATCCACGTATACCAGTACGATAGCTAACTTTCCTCCATTAGCTTTAACAAATAAGCTAGAATCTGCAGGTGTTACTGAATAACCACTTTGAGTTAGAAATTCAACAATTTGACCATACCACGCCCTTGGTGCCTGTTTCAATCCATAGAATGCCTTTCGCAACTTACGCACATGCTCAGGATGATCTTGATTATGAAAACCTATGGGTTGAATTATGTAGATCTCCCGATCTAACTCCCCATGAAGAAATGCATTATTCACATCCATTTGCCAAAAGTTCCAGTCTTTGTTGGCTGCAAGTGCAAGTAGGACTCGTACAGTTGTAAGATTTGCCACTGGACTAAATGTTTCATCATAGTCTAGTCCATATTGTTGATAGAACCCTTGAGCCACCAGTCGAGCTTTGTATCTCTCAATTAATCCACGTGGATGACACTTTTAACTTGTAAACCTATTTACATGATATGACTTTCACATATCTTGGCTTCGACACGAGATCCCAAGTCTGATTTTGCTATAGTTCAATGATTTCTTCTTCCATAGCTTTAATCCACTCAGAATTCTGGGATGTTTCTTCATATGTATCATGTTCTTTTACACTTACTTCTTTTTCTATGGATGCATTAGCGTATATGGGATTTGGCTTTCTAATTCTTGTTGACCTCCTGAGTTGTGATTGTGGAGTTGATACTTCTGTTTCACTAAGTCCACCTTCTTCATCTGCTTGGTAATATACACCAGTTTACCAAGGATTCTGAGTTACTTCTTGCTCGATATTATCATCATCATATTAATATTCAGCTTCGTGCGAGCTTGATAGGATTTGAGGAGTCTGCTCTCCCATTTTCTGTTGCAACTTCTCTTCAAATTCCTTTGAGTTTGATAACACCTCCTTTTCTGAGGACCACCAAGAAGATGCTTCATCAAACACCACATCTCGTGACGTGTAACCCCTTCCAATCGTAGAATCGCAACATTTCCACCCTTTCCTCTGGTTATCTTATCCCACAAATACACATATGAAGACTTTCTTGGCAAACTTGCTACATAGATTACATAGCATACACAGCTGAATACTCGAAAGTAACTAACCGTAGGTTTCATGTCCCATAATTTCTAAAAGGATGAAACAAACTCTAACCTTGGTTGAGGAATTTTGTTAATCACATGGGCTGCAGTTCTCATAGCTTAAGCCCAAAATCTTCCCGATACATTCTTAGCATGTAGTATACTCCGACAAACTTCTATAAGATGTCGATTCTTTCTCTCTTCTACTTCATTCTGTTGGAGGGTGTTGGCACAAGTAAATTGATGATGTATTCTACAGTCTCGTAGATACTGAAAAATCCCAGTTGAGGTATATTCTCCTCCATTATCTGTGCGTAGATAAATAATCTTCTTACCCACTTCTCCTTCAATTGCCTCTCTGAACTCTTTAAACTTTGAGAACGTGTCAGATTTTTCGTTCATAAAGAAAACCCACACATACCTGAAGAAGTCATCAATAAACGTTACCATATACCGCATCCGACCAACTGATGGTTGTTTGACTGGTCCGAACACATCAGAGTGGACTAACTCTAACAGTTCCTTTTCTCTAAACTTTGATTCCTCGTATGGTAATTAATGTGCTTTATCATACTGGCATCTCGCACAGACCGTGTCTTTACTCACATCAAATTGAGGAAGTCCCTTGAGCATCGACTTCTTCATCATCACCCTTAGCTTAGAATAGGTAACATGGTCCAATTGCATGTGCCATAAATTTGTTGTCTCATTTTTTCTTGTCTTGTCTACATACGTAGACTGACTCCAATCGCTGTCCCTCTATTGTTGGCGTTCCTGAGATCTTGAGGTCTTGATATACCTTCACATCTCGTGGACTAAACAAGACAAAGTGGCCTGATGATGTTAACTGTGACACTGGAAGCAGATTTTTCCTCATACCCAAAACATGGTAGACATTTTGGAGCGTCACTTGGTTAGAACTATATTGAGGTGCTACTACTGTCTTACCGATATGAGTTATTGGTAGCCTTGAGTTGTTGGATGTTACCACAACTCTATTTTCCTTGTATTTTGACAGGATCTGTAACTTCTGTTTATCACTCATCAGGTCATTTGAGCAGCCAGAGTCGATAATCCAATCATTCTCGTAGTCGATACTCTCAATTGTCAAGACTGTGAGAGCTAACTCCTCTTCCCCAGTAAAAGATGCTTCAGCATCCCAATCATCTTCGTTTCTCTCCTTTAAATTAGAAGTACCAGCATTGCTCTCAGCGGACCTTTTGTTGAACCAATAATATTTTGCCATATGTCCCTTCTTGCTGCAGTTGTAACATTTGCCCTCAAATCTTTTCCCGTAGCCACAATTCTTTGAAGCTCCCCCTGAACGAGAACCTCCCTCTCCTTAATGATTTTTTTCCTTGTCATCATCCTTTTTATATTCTCCTCCAACATGCTGCTTGAAGTAGCCTTTGCTTTTGTTGGTGTAGAGCGCTTCCTCCCCACCCTTCAACGAGATTCCTTCCATTTGCTTAGCCATAGCTTCTTGACTGGAAAGAAAATTGTCAAACTCAACAAATGATGATTGAGTCGACCATCCTTGTACAACAGCAACAAAACTTCGGTATTCGGACCTCAAACCATGGATAATTATTCTTTTTATCCTGGTCTCACCAATAGCATCTGTTGGATCTAAATTTGAAATTTTGTGGCATATTTTCTTCACCTTGTGAAAGGACTTGGTGATAGTCATGTCGCGTTGCGCCATCGATAGCAACTCATTCTCGAGAAGTTGTAGTCTTGTGTTGTTCTTCTATGAAAAAAGTGTAGTGAAAGTGTCCCATGCTTCTTTCGATGTTTTGGCATCCCGGATGTGGTTCAACATTTCTTCTTCAATTGTGGCCTTTAAGGCAAACATCGCTTTACCCTCTTTAATCTTCCATTTTCGCGAAGAGCCATTAGCGTGATCAACCTTCGATTGTATAACTTCACTACCGCCAACGACCTCCCAAAGGTCTTGTCCTTGCATATAAGACGCCATACATGTTGCCCACATATTGTAATTTTTGTGGTTGAGCTTCTTGATTCTTCCAACTACTTGAAGATCACCCATTGTGTTGGTAAATTTTTGATAATACCAAACAAGCCTGATTTCAAGATACCAACTTGCAGAATACGAATTTCTCATGACTCAAGAAAACTCACTCCAAAAATACTGGTAGACGACAATCCCGCTCTGATACCAATTGTTGAGAATAACGAGTACAAAACTCTAATATTCGCAAGAAATGATTATAAACAAGTACTCACTAAACTACTCTTTCAAAACATTTAAAGAAGACCAACTCATAAAATACTACACTCAAACTACGATACAAATGCTAATTCGCATATTGTTTTACTTCTTCTTGAATGATTATACAAGCATAGGACATAGGGTATTTATAGCATGGCAAATACATTTTAGGCCACACATTAAACAAGTAAGGAAAAATTACAACCACACCTTTCTACCTAACACACACACACACACACACACACACACACACACACACACACACACACACACACACACACACACACACACACACACACACACTAATTTATCCCTAGTGAAATATAGGTAAGCAATGACATAATACACACAAATTTACCACTAGTGCAATACACGTAACCAATGACATCATATGGGTTGTGATATTGAAACTTAATATATTACTATCCCGTTTATAAGACCCCGATTTTTTCATTGGAGATATCTAGTATATAATCACATAATAAGTAATTCCTTGTGTCATATGTTTGTCTGTATATGTGCGTCGGTCCCATGATTTTAATTGCATGTGTGTGTCTATACTTGTTTATTTGAACTTAATGAATGAATGGGATAATGCATATGCATTAAACAATAGTTTTTTTTAATAAGCAAGTGATACGTTAAAATAAACCCGCCTAAGGGGGCGGAATTCCACATACAGAGAGTATACATAAAAAAGGCAATGGTAATGAACCCACGCGCATCTAGCCTATCACTTGAAATGCCTCCAAACCCTAAGAACATAAATAGTGAAGAATCATGCCTTTTCCTAATCCATGTAAGAAGTGAGCTCAAGAAACTGAACGAATACGAGAAGGATCAAGTTCACCGCCCTCAAGGAATTTTCGATTCCTCTCCTGCCAGACTGTCCAAAAAATACAATGAAGGACCATCTTCCCCACCAGCCTTAGACTCATCCATCCCCTGGGACTCCATCATGCCTCCATAACCTCACTCACCAAATGAGGCATAACCCACTGAATCTCACATATGGATAAGAGCATAGTCCACCCACCCATAGTCACCTGATAATGAAAAAGAAGATTATTGGTCATCTCCTCCTACTTGTGCAATCAACATCTATTGTCCACCTTCCTTCCTCTTTTTTGCTGCCCCTCAATTGTCAAAATAGCCTCCTTGACAACGGTCCACACAAAGAAACTAACTGAGGTGCTTGACTCTTCCATATAGCCTTCCATGGAAAATAAGAAGTCCCACTCCCTCTTTAATACAGTGTAATGTTTCTTACCCGATAACTGCCCATATTGAGAGCTCGCCCATCACTACCCATCCTAAATGTCGGTCGGGGATAGGTTCTACGTGTAGCAAATCAAAGAAGGCCTCCGTCTCCTCCAACTTCAAATCACAGAACCCCCTCTTAAACATCGGATCCCACACCATAAGAACCCCTACCCTCTACCTATGCTCTTCCACTAACCCCTACCTATACCCACCAATCCAAAACATCCCTGGGAAAAGGTCCACCAAAGAGCCATTATTTCTCCGCTTATCCCTCCAGAATCTGGCCATATTCCCTCTCCCGGGCAGGTAGGAAATGAGTAACAAAAAATCCACCCATCCTTGCGCTATGCTCCCCCACATCCCTACCCTATGAGCAGAATACCCCCGATAAGGCCCCCAAAAAAGGTTCGGCTCCACTCGTGGAACCAACAATTTTCCTCCACAATAAGCCATCCTCTTTATTAAAGCACCACAATCACTAGCGAAGCAAAGATTTATAAAGTGGTCGAACCTATGCATCGTAGCCCCACCCTCATTTAGCAACTTGCAGACCTCATCCCAACTCACCAAATAATATTTGAACTTATCCTCATGTCCTCTCCACAGGAAATCCCTCATCATCTTTTTTTTCCTCTTGCCAATACAACCCAATAAAGGAAGGACTACCATAAAATAAGTAAGGAGGCTAGAAAATACATTTTATATCAACGCCAGCCTCCCCCTTTAAAGAGGTAACTATGCTTCCAGCCTACTACCATCTTTTTTACCCTGTCTATAACCGGATCCCACATCGATTTAGGCATAAAGTTAGCCACTTAAGGGCGGCTAAGATGAGTATAGGGGAGCGAGCTGACGCTGCATCCAAGAACACTTGTCAAATAACACACCTTGGCCACATCTCCTACGACAATCATCTATCTCTTTCTCAAAGCATACCGGTAACAACCTTATCGTCCTCACCTCTTCTTGATCCACATCATAAAACATAATAGCGTCATATGCGAACAGTAGATGAGAGATCCTAACGGGGTGAGAAAATGGACTGATCATAAATCTTGAGATCAAGCCTGCCTCTGTCGTACGACCCATCGTTGGAGAGAACGCCTCCACGACCAATTTGAAAAGGAATGGAGACAACGAGTCACCGAGCCCAAGCCCACGAGAGCTAGAGAAAAATTCTTTTGGAACCCCATTCATCGGGACGAAAAATTTGATGGCAGAAATACATCTTTTTATCCACTTGCACCATAGCTCCCCAATCCCCATCCTCCTCAACAAATATAAGAGGAAACCCCAGTTCAAGTGATCATAAAGCCTTCTCTCTATCAAGCTTATAGATAATATCTCGTTCCCCACTTCTCCACCAAGAGTCAGTACATTCATTCCCCACCACTATCATATCTAGGATTTATCGCCACCCATAAAAAGCACTCTGAGAAGTCAAAAGCATGTATTTGTGGTACTATTCAATTTAACCTATCTTCTCCTCTCATCAAATGATACTTTGCAACTAGTATGCGCGAATCATCCGTAAATAATGAAAATAAAATAGTTTAATGGCATATTCCAAATTCAAATTTAAGATTTTCCAAAATATAATTACGAAATTGGATCGATAATGCTTTCACTATGCCTGTTTTTTTGTTTTTTTATATTTATTTTTTATTTCAGAAAGGAAAGAATGGTGAAGGTTGACACAAGGACCTGAGATTAAAAAAAATAGCACAAGCAAGTATACAAAGAAAAAGAACTAGTTAGCCAATAGCAATATACCCAAAAGTAAACATGACAAGAGAAGCTCTCACAACAAACCCAATGAGAAATTAAAGTAATACCCACTATACAAAGAAAGGTCATCAGCTATTAATATAGAGTGCACATTGATAATAAAATCTTGTTTTAAATGCTAAAAACGTCCTTCTCAACAGGAAATGTGAAAAAATTAACTCCAAAAGATGTTTCCCTCGCAATAAAGAAGTTAGTAACACGATTTGATTCTCTATCAACTTCACTAGAGAATTAAAAGAAGCCATATCAAATTTTAATTAAATTAAGTCCACAACCCTTATTCAATATAAGTTTAGTCCACTGGACAACCATTCATTCATTTCTTGACAGTTTTAGTAAAAACGTAATTTGTAGGATGTTCCGTTTAAAATATTCTTATTTCATTTGCAGTTAAATATAATCTCATTGTCTAATTGTAAAGATATCTCTCTCTTTCTATATCTCTCAATCTATATATTTGTATGTATGTATGCGTGTGTATGTCAGTTATATTTCTCTTATATATATATATATATATATATATATATATATATATATGTGTGTGTGTGTGTGTGTGTGTGTGTTAAAATATATGTTGTTTTTAATATTTTAAATATTCTAAATTATTTTATTTTAGTTACGAAAGCTGAGTGTGCTGCGACCGCTTTATCAATAATCTCAAAAAAGAAAGTGGTGTTTGATCTTTTACTGGCGGATATTGGTTCACGCGATGTGGACGCATTGACTCTTCTTCGATTAGCAACTAACATGGATCTACTAGCAATATGTGAGTATTACTTAATATTCTTGTGCAATACTATGCATTCGCATTACTGACTCCCAAATTTAATCCCAAGTACGTTACAATTCTTTCACCAACAATGGTTGTCCATCATTTAGAAATCAAATATTTATTGTATTTGGAAAACAATTTGATAATTCGAGGTATATTGAGGTTTCTAAACATTCTATTTTTACTCCTTTTTATACTGAGTGAAACATTTTTCTATATTTTGGGTGAAAATAAATATTATTTAATTATCTAGTTTCATAATGGAAATTTATTTCCTTCTGAATCTTATTGCCAACAAATTAAATTGTAATTATAATTTTTTTTGACATTGAAGTCCTTTGCATGATATGAAAAATATTTACTTCCTAACATCTTTTATTTGGAAAAAAATGAAGTAATGTCGGCAAAAATAGATGATGTGATGGCAAGGCGAGCTTTTCAAAATGGTGCACTTATGTTCCTCGAGAAACCTTTGATTGTGGACACTGTGAAATATCTATGGCAGCTTGTGATGAGGGAGAAGATAAAAAAGGGATACCACCTAAAAGATATAGATATACTTATTGAGCCGACCACAGAGGATGAGAAACATGGTACTGAATCGAAACAAAAAGTGAACGATGAGGAGACTGCAGAAAGCACCAATAAAAACGAGAAAATGGCGCACAAGAAGAGAACAACGAGGGATAGGAAACGTAGAAGGAATGATGAAGGTTACGAGCTGCCAAATTCCGACAATGGCAAGGTAAAGAATAAGTCTGGTATGGAATGGACTACGGAGCTACATCTCAAATTCATTGATGCCGTCAATCAGCTTGGCGAAGGAAGTATGTTTCTTAAAATCATGTGTATATCTTCATATGACTATACTATAATCTTACTTATTTACCTAAACAAATATTATTTAACAATACATGGTCAATTTAATTTAATGAAATTTTGTGAGCATCACGGCACCATGAACATTATCTTAAAGAATTCAACTACTTTTTTTTTAATATTTAATGGGTGAGATGAAAATGGCCTATATGAAAATTACCTAAACATTAAGACGCACTCATTCTGTCACAAATTAATTCTTATATTCTTCATGAAAAGAATTAAATTTAATCTTCATAATGAGGCTATAATTTTTTGTCAAAAAATGATTGTTTTAATCATTTCAAGAACTCATAGTTTGTATGTTTTTCATATGCCTTCTTAAATAGGATGTTACCCAAAGAACATATGTGATATTATGAATGTAGAGGGGCTTACGAGAATGCAAGTTGCAAGTCATCTTCAGGTTTGACTGTTGCCCTTTAAATTCAAAATCCACTTCAAATTTTAGATGTTTGCAACAAATATTGACCTTGTTCTCCTCACTTAATTAAAATTCGCCATCTTTTAAATACATTATTATTGATTATTAAAATTGTATATAAAGAAGTGACATTTCTATCACCACGAGGGAGAGAGAGTAGTAGATTCAAAATTGTACTTTAGGGCATAAAGAAAGAAATCAACGTAGTGCCCATGGGCTACACAAAATAAACGTTGTTGAGTCCATTTATTCCGTCCATGGCGATGCCGTTGTTGGTATTCGTGAATATCAATGAATTTTTTTATATAAAGGAAAATATTCCCATAATCGCAGAAAAAAAATACTTTATTTTTGTGAACAGGAAATCGAAACCGACACCCAGCTCTAAAAATTTGAGCAGCATAATAAATAATAAACCAAAACAAAGATACACTTGTAATTTTTAGTCTTATCATCCCCAATTATACTTTTCGCTTCACTAGGTATTGCTTATAAGGCCATCCACTGTGGAACAATGGAAAAAGATGGGTATTAATGAAGAAACTCAACATTAATGACTGTAATAATATTTGCAGAATGAAGAAGAATACTTTCGTCTTATTCTTTAATGCAGTTTATTTTTTTACATGAACATCTATTTATATACTTACACGAACAGCTTACATGAACATCTATTTATATATTTACAAAATACCAGAATTTAATAAGAGCAACATAACGTCTAGTTTGAGAACTTCTGACTTGGTAAACACATGTTATTATGCATGAGTTGTACAGCTCTTTGACTTGGTAACATTAGCAGGTGAGATCGATCTATTCCAGATATTATTGTTGGTGACTAGTTTGAGTTTGAGTAGTTCCTTCAAGAATTAACAATTTAAGACCTCAATTTACAGTTTGGATTCTACAATGGACATCTCCCCGTCGCTCTACCTTTCAGGGTGGAGGAAAGTGGCCCCACCTCTTACGCTAAAATGTCTAGCATGGAGTAGATAACCCGCATGCCAGCCTCTTCCAATGTTACCAGAGGCATGGGTTGATTTGGAGGAAATTACTGTTTATTCTTTAGAAGGGGAGGACTATGGATCAATTTTGTGCTTTAACTTCGTGCACTATATAATTGAGTGTGTCAAACCTTTCCTAAGCAAAACTGTTTTGCACCCAAGGAGTCGTACCCACTTTTACACTGTGTGTATGTAATTTTACACATTACGCATTTGTACACAAGAATGTGCACATTATACAACCCACTTCTAACACCTTCAAATCATCACCAAGACACATTCCCAGCCAACTATACCTCAAAGAGTGAAATAGCTCCTCACAAAAGATGAGGGGAAGGAAGCGGCAGAGAAGAGAAAGTGTGAATGAGAGGGTGAGATGGGTTTAAATAGTAACAGTAATTATATTTTTGGCAGATGCATTAACAGACAATATTATGACGTGTAAGCCAATTATTACCTCTGTTCCTAATTTGCGTATGGGATGCTTCCACGTGTCCCATGCAACCTGCCACCCTCTGTAAAAATGCATTTAGTACTCCTTTATTTATGTACCTTGAAAAAACCACATGAAACTAATATGTCACACAAAGAAAAAGCTTAGGTATTGTGTTATAAGTTTCCAGACCCATTCCCCAACCTCTATTTATAATTCAAGGAAAAAAAATGCATTTGGTACTTGAGTATGGCCATGCGGTTGTCCATGTTAGATTCTCGGCGTAAATCATTACCAGCACAGATAACACCTTAATCCTTCCCTCAAGGCACAAAGGGTCTCTAACCATCATGTAAGTAAAATAGAACGTGCAAAATAGAACATGCACTTATCCAAGTCCTGGTACAGTTGTCCCACCTGGGTTTTGAAGAGAACTCACATGAGATCACTGCCATGGGATCCTCGTAGACCTATTGAAGCTTCTGGTTACAAGTCAAGCTAAACTTCTTAATCTTTCACCAAATTTTACTTTCAGATTGCTAAAAGGAATATACATGTGTTTTCACCTTTATTTTCTCTCTATGTAGTAATGGCCTTTAGTGTAGAAAGTTTACTTTGATTCCTTTCCTCACACACACACACAGAGAGACTAAATGAAGTCATATTACTTTGTGGGTATTCTTGGATTAATTATATTATCATTTTTGTGAACAGAAGTGCCGTAACGACAACTGGAAAGCTCCCGAAGCAAGAAAATCATCAACTGGTAGTAATGATAATGGAGTCTCAATACCTAAAAGCAATGAAAGAAAATTTGGTTCCATGCCTTCCGTAAATGTCCAATCCGGCAATAATGATCAGCCCAACTTCCAAGATGGGCAACAAAAGAGTATTGCTCAACCACAAGCTGAATGTTCTTGTAGCAATCCATTGTTGACCCACAGTTCTTCCGTACAAAATTTGGGACAAAAGGGAGATGATCGGACTCTAAATAGGGTTCATAACACTACAAATCACAAACTGAACATTGGTGGGGAAATTGTTACTGAAGAAAATTTCACACAGGATCAGACAAACTATTTCCCAGTTTTATCAAATATCAACAATGACACTCTAGCTAATTATTATGGCAGTTCATCAAACCCGAACCAGATAGCGGATGACTTTATTGATTTTCTTCCCAAGTTACATGGTTTTGAGCCTTCATTTTTAACACATCATGATGTGCCTGTGATTAAGCAAAGCTCCGAACCCCAAGAATCTGTCTTTGGTTTCATGTCAGCGTTTTCCTCCTCAGGTTAGTTTCCAACATGATAACCAGAGAGTAAATGTATGTGTACAAAGTACCATTCCCAACTGATCTATCAAATTAGCAGACATAACAATAAATTATTATAATCTATCATTATTAATATTTATTATTACAATGATGCATCATTGGAGGACAGAGTAGGAGAGGTGGAGGGATGTATCCCTCTTTGTTCGGTTTTAGAGGAGGGAGAAGGAGAGCTGGTGGGAGGGGAAGGCGTGAGTCATGGGGATTGCCATTCTCCAAGGTTGTGGGTAGAGTTGTAGATTTCAGGGGGTGCGGGGAAGGTAATTGAGTGTAAGAATTTTGAGGAGGTTGTCGAGGTAGAGGCGGATGAGTGGATTACTTGTGTGATAGGAGGGTTTAGCAAATTTCTAGGTATTTCTTACGTGGGTAATGAGGATGAGGCACTGAGGTTGTTCCATTCCATAGTTGAGATGCGAAGGCACCGAAGAGGGGTGCGAGAGGGAAGGGTTGGTGAGGCTTAATGAGGTTTCCAATGAAGTTACAACTGATTTCTTGGAATGTTCGGGGTCTTAATGATTTCACAAAAAAGGGGTAGTTAGTGGGGCCATTTCTAGGTGGAAGCTAGATATTTGGTGCCTTTAGGAGACTGAAATGGGGTACATGGATAGGTAGTTGTTGCGATCTATTTGGGGAGGGCGTTGGGTAGAGTGGTGTTGTTTGGATGTGGAAGGGGCGTCTGAAGGGATCATCATGTTGTGGGATAGTAGAGTGGTGGAAAAAATTGACGTGCTAGTTGGTAGGTCCTCCCTTTCTTGCTTATACAACAACATAGAAGATGGGTTCATTTGGAGCTTTTCGGGGGTTTATGGGCCAGTGGAGGACTCAGCTCGTTGGGTTGGAGGAATTGGCAGGTGTCAGCAGTGTCTGGGACATCTCACGGTGCATCGGGGGTGATTACAATATTGTTCACTTCCTCTTGGAGAGGAGAGGTGGGGGAGATTGAATTCTTTTATGCGGGATTTCTCTGACTTCATTGATGGGTCGATGGATCTTCCTTTGGAGGGAGGGGTCTTCACATGGTATAGTCATAGGGACGAGCCCTCGCTTTCTCGGCTTGACCGATTTTCACTCTCCAATGAGTGGGAGGACCATTTTTCGAGGGCGACTCAATATTGTTTATCTCGAGTGGCTTATGGCCACTCCCCTATTCTCCTTGAGTGTGGTGGGAGGGCCGGGGGGAGGGGGGCATTTAAATTTGAGAACATGTGGTTAAAGGAGGAGGACTATGTTGGGAGGGTTCAAGAGTGGTGGCAGGGGTATAAGGTGGCGGGGAATACGAGCTTTAAATTGGCAGATCAATTGTTTCGCCTCAAAGGGGACCTCATTCGGTCGAACGCATATGTGTTTGGGAGTATGGGGGTGTGATTGAGCAGATTTTGGAGGACATTCGGTTTCTCAACGAGAAATAAGGGTCGGGCGGTCTATCGGGGACTAAAAGGTTGATTAAGGAAGAGAAAAAAGGGAGGTGGGGACGAAATTGATTCAGGAGGAGATTAGTTGGAGACAAAAGTCTAGGGATCTTTTGCTAAGGGAAGGAGACAACAATACTAAATTCTTTCATAAAGTGACTAATTCCCATCGCCGCTTTAACTATATCGGGAAGGTGGTTATAGGGAAGGTGGAGTTGACCGAGGAGAGTGAGGTTCGTAAGGAGATCAGTTAGTTTTACGAGAGATTATATACTGAGGATGAGCCCTGACATCATAAGATTGATGGGCTTCTTGTGGAGAACATTTCGGGGGTCGAGGTGGATCAGTTGGAAAGGGTGTTCACTAAAGCGGAGGTGGTCTAAGTTTTGAGATCGATGTGCGGTGATAAGGCACCAGGTTCGGAAGGATTCACTATGGAATTTTACCTGCATTATTGGTTGGTCATCAAGATGGATGTGATGGTAGTTTTCAGTGAGTTCTCTGATAGGGGGTACTTTTTGATGAGTTTGAACGCCACGTTTATTACTTTGGTCCCCAAGAAAGGGGGAGCGTCAGATGTGAGAGACTTCAGACCCATTAGTCTTGTCGGCAGCGTGTATAAGCTCATCTCTAAGGTCTTATCGGTTAGACTTAGAAAGGTGATTGATCCTCTTATTTCAGATGTGTATAACGCATTTGTGGGTGGTCGCCAGATACTTGATGCAACTTTGGTGGCGAATGAGTGCATTGAATCCAGGTTGAGAGGTGGGGTTACATGTATTATATGTAAGCTGGAAATTGATAAGTACTACGACCACGTGATATGGGAGCTCCTTTTATATCTACTTAAGAGGATGGGGTTTGGGGAGTGGAGGTGCAAGTGGATGAAGAGGTGCATCTCCTCAGTCAAGTTCTTTGTCCTTGTGAATGGGGTCCCATAAGGTTTATTCTCGAGCTGCCGTGCTCTTCGGTAGGGATACCCATTGTCCTCTTTCCTCTTTATCTTAGTCCTGGAGGAATTCACTCGGATGATGCGGAGGAAGGTGGAGGGGAGGTCTGGTCTCGGGTTTTTTGATTGGGATCTCTGGTTCACATCCAATCGAGATCTCTCACCTATTGTTTGCAGATGATACTATTATTTTTTGCGGGGAGACTGTGGATGAAGTTAGGTGATTAAGGATGCTGCTGGTGTGTTTTGAGGCTGAGTCAACTTTACGAATCAATGTCAGGAAGAGTGAAATAATTTTCGTGGGAGAGATGGGAAACGTGGGCTATTTGACTAGTGTTCTTGGTTGTAGGGTCGGCTCACTCCCATCTACTTATCTTGGCCTCCCGTTAGGGGCTAAGTTTATGTCTTCTTTGATGTGGGATTCGGTTCTTGAGAAGGTCCAGAGGAGGATAATCGGATGGAAACATAACTACCTTTCAATGGGGGTTAGGTTGACATTGATCAAGAGCGTGTTATCGAGCCTTACGACTTATTTTATGTCTGTTCTCCCTTTAACTGGTATCGTTGTAAAGAGGTTCGACATGTGGATGAGGGACTTTCTATGGATAGGTCATGATGATTAGTTCAAGTATTGTTTGGTGAGTTGGCATGAGGTATGAAGGCCACTGAAAGCGGGTGGGGATGGGGTGAGGACCTTATCTCATTTCAATTAGGCTTTACTGGGCAAGTGGTTGTGGCGCTTTAATAGGAAAGGAGATAGATTGTGGATGAAAGTGGTGGTAGCTAGGAATGGACTAGGTCCATACAGGTGGGGTCCTATTGTGGGGAGTTCTGCTCATGGGGTTGGGTGGTGGAGGCATATTGCGCTTGGGTGGGGTGAGTTTGCATTGCGTACTTCCTTCGAGCTTCGGAGTGGGAGTTGTATTAGATTCTAGAGGGATAAATGGTGTCCGAGGGGCTTTTTGGAGATCCTTTTACCTGGGGATACTTCAAATTGGAGGAGATAAAGAGGGGTTGGTTGAGGATCATAGGCGGAGGATAGGGGATCATGCGGTTTGGGACCCAAAGTTTAAGAGGGGACTTCAGGATTAGGAGATGGAGGAGGCAGAGGAATTATTTGTATGATTGAGTATGGTGCCAGTTCCATGTTTTGGGGCGGATGGGGTGAAGTGGTCGAGCTCTCAGGACGGTCTTTTTTCAGTTAAGAAGTTTTATAATGTGTTAAGGGGTAGTGGGGGTGTGTCTTTTCCATGGAAGACCATTTGGAAGAGTCATGCGCCTCCAAAGGTTTGCCTTTTCGTGTGGATCGCTACTAGACGGGCCATCTTGACCATAGAGGGGCTTCATCGTAGAGGGAGGATGATGTCCAGCAGACGTTGGTTATGTTGGAAGGAGGGGGAGACATCCAATCATCTGTTTCTTCACTGCCAGGTGACGAGGGGCTTTGGGATTTGTTTTTCCCTTTAGGCCAGTGTTTTTGGGATTTTCCTTGTACGGTGTGCGACATCTTGGCAGCTTGGAGGTGGCCAAGGGGTTGGTATGGTCCGCAAAAGGTTTGGACGATGGTCCTTCATTGTATCTTTTGAACCATCTGGTAGGAGAGGAATAGAAGATGCTTCGAGGGGGTCGATCTTGATCCTTCTCTTCTTCGATACGGTTTTTTGAGTCTTTTCCTTGCTTGGTAGAAGAAAAAACATGTTTCATCGTGGGCTTTCTTTCTTGAGTTTTTGAAGGACTTTCAGGTGACTGGTTAGAATGTTTTGGGTCTCGACCCTTTGGTTTTTTCTTTGTATACTTCCTGTATATGGAATTTCTCCCCCTTAGGCTGGTTTGGTTTAGTGAAACATTTGCTTATCAAAAAAAATTTAGGCATATATTCTAGACTCGTACCATTATTTAATCACATAAACAAACCCATGAGGTTCCTATATTAACTTTTCAATATAAACTTTACACAAACACACTTGCAAAAATAAGTTGCAAAAATATATAGGTAATTGTTTGTAATGACCAATTGTTGCGCTTGAGTACACTCTTAGTAAGATATCAGTTTTAAGTAAATTGCTACTTTTCTTGCGCGGTGGTCCTTGAAGATGTCCCAATACCTATATTACGAAAGGAAAATAATTTATTTCATTTGTAATATTTGTGATAGGTATCAGTGTGTTTAATCCTTTTACAATATATATATATATATACACACACACAAATTTTTTAAAAATATTAAAAAACATATTTTTTTTTTAAATTATAAAAAACATATTTTTGAGTTGATTTTTTATGTGATATTTAAACATTTTAACAGGCCCATATAAAAAACATTCATCTCAAAAAATATTTTTTGCTATTTTAAAAAATTGGTCAAACTTTCGCAACTTTTAAGGTGCTTAAAATCAGTGAAAGTTTGATCGATTTTTTCAAAATAGCAAAAAAAGTTTTTTTGAGTTGAATTTTTTTATATAGTTTCCTTGAAATGTTTAAATATCAGACAAAAAAACCAGCTCAAATTTTTTTCTTACTATTTAAAAAAAATGATGTGCAAACGTAGTGTACACATGAGTCTCTCTGTGTGTGTGTGTGTGTGTGTGTGTGTGTGTGTGTGTGTGTGTGTATTACATTTAGATTACTGTGTCTTTAGTCAAATTTAATCAAAAATGATTTAAATGTTTAATTTATACTTATGAATTTTGTATCATTGTTACAAATAAAAATTCAATATTATATGAAGATCTCCTATATATTTGTGAAGTTTTGCCCGTTTGAACCATATTTCTTTTTAATAAACAAATGTTACATTAAAATCAACCGCTATGTGAGCGAAACCCGTATACTAGGAGTATACACTACAATCGAAAAAAATCGTATCGAGCTTCGAACAAATGCAACCAAGTTACACGATGTTATACAAGACCACCAAAATCTCTAGAATGCTCCACAAACATCTCTTTATTGCAATTGTTATCTTTTTAGTAATTTGAGCTCTACTCAGACCCTAACTCCCTTATCAGTTTCTTATAATTTTTGTATAAACAAATGTTTCATTAAAACCAACTACTAAGGAGTGGAAGCAATATACAAGAAGTTTAGACTACAACCGAAATGAAACAAAAACACTACCCGCAATCGGGCCATAAATAAAAACCACCAGGCTTACACGCCACTACACAGCTCCTCCAAAAATTCTAGAAAGTTAGGAACAGTTGCCACATATTTTTTCTTATACCAGATTAAAAAAGTGCTCAGAAAGTTATACCGCATTCTAGCCGACTCTGTTTCCACACCATCGAAACGTCTCAAATTTCTCTACTGCCGAATATTCCAAAAGGTGCATTGTGGAACCAAGCGCCACACTTTACAATCTCCCTCCCACCACTTAGGAGGCTTCTAGACCTAAAGTAATGCCCTCAGCGACTCTGGCATCACTCACGTGATCCGACAAAGAGATAGTAAAACATCTCCAAGTCCTCTCGTCACGGTACCATTGAAGAATAAATGATTGGCTTTCTCCTCCACCTCCTCACATGACCAACATCTACTTTCCATTAATTGCTTTCCCTTGTGCAATCCCTCAATTGTCAGAATGGCTTGTTTCTCTGCGGTCCAGACAAAAACCAACAATTCTGGAGGAGCCTTGACCTTCCATATTTCTTTTCACGAGAAATAAGCTCTAAGGTTTCCACTGACTCTCAATATGGAGTAGGTCCCGACCGCTAAGAAGACCCATTTTGACCTATCTGCCAAATTAATTCATCATCCCCCACCCCTTGTTGAGCTCGAGGCCTCCCCAAACTAGTGAAAAGAAGCCTCAGCCATCTCGAACTCCCAGTTCTAAAGTCGCCCCTTGAACTTGTAATTCCACACAACCCTATTATCCAGAACTTCATATGATTCGCTACCAGACTGTCTTTATCAACACCTATGTAATACCCCGTATTTTCGCATATTTGGAATTTAATTAATTTGGTACGTTTTAAATTACACGAGTGACGTAATTTATTTGAATTAAATAATGATGTGGCTCTTAAATATTAATCAAGAGAGAAATGATGATTACTATTAGGTATTGAATTTACTAAGTGGATAGTACATAATTTATAAAAATTATTATGCGTTATAGTGAGTGATATTGGCGTAATCGAATTTATCTCAACCGGGAGTTGCGTGTAGACTAAATTCAGGTCAAGATAGGATATTTATTTTGAGTGACACGGATGATGATTTTGAGGTAACGAATGACTTCGGAAGGGTCAAAATAGTCAACATAGTATATTCGGGGGCATTGACTGGGTCCTGGGATAATTTTAGACTAAACCGGCACCGTATGAGAGTATTTTAGTCTTTCAGTAGCCTAGGGTAAAGACAACTACGAAATTCCTAACCTTATATTCGATTGTAGATGGAAGATGCTAGGTTAAAGAGATTAGAAAACAAAGGGTAGACATTAGAGGAGGAAGGGACAACATTCTTGTAGAATTGAAGAGGATTCTTGAAGTATTACTCATTGATCTTGCACCTTCATCAGGCTTGGAGAGAGGATTGGAAGAGAAGACACACAATCCATCATCTAAACCATGAAATCAGATCATGCAACATAAGGCAAGTGTTTACTTACGATTTCGTTTGAGGTTACAATATCCATGTGCGTAGGGTTTCAAAATATATTGAATAAATTTATGTTCTTTGGAGAAAAGAATGATTAGAACTCCTGTTTTGGGTAGGAATTACATGTAGCATGATTCAACATCTGTAGAGGATAAGAAATCAGAGCATATGTGAAAATCACCACGAATTTAATCTCGATTTTGATGAATAATGGTTAAAGAACACAAAACCTGGAATCTTTGATGAAAACTTGGTTTGATCCATTCTTGGGTGGAATCATGAGGTTTTGATGTTTTTATTTATGTTAGAATTCATCCTAATACATGTAGATAATGTTTGGGAATGTTGGATTTTAAGTTGATAAAGAAACATATAGGGTAGAATGAGAAAAATGGTGAAAAACGCACTTGCATAGAGGAAGAAGACGATCTGCAGTATTTTGAATCGATTCGGCCTAGAGGCAAATCGATTTGGAAAGAGAATCGATTCGGCTTCCTCGGCGAATCCATTCGGGCTTCTAGAAAATGTGAAATTTCCTTTTTATGCCTAAAACTCTTAAAATGAGGGAGTTATTATATTATAGTAGGCCTATGATGGAATTAGGATATATTCCTTTTGAGAGAATTAAGACGAGGATTAAATGGGCTTAAATTGTTACATAATTAATTCGAGAGAATGAGAATGATTTACGAGAATTCCGAGTGAACTTGCTTTGTAGACCAGTAGTGTATGATTGAGTTAACTACTGAATTTATTTAAGGGGTAACTGGGACCCTTAGATTTGAGAATAATACTCGAATTTATACAATGGTGAGTAAAATCATAAGATAATAAGTACGACGAGTATTCGAGTGTTCTATGTTACATATGAATGCTAATGATTAGGTTGTGAGTATACCTACTGAATAAATGTATATATAGGTTGTGGGTAAACCTATTATCTGAGTGATGTTATGTGTTAGTATACCTACGTTGCCTGCAATCATGGAGGTTCTCCCGCAGTGGGTGATCCCACCTTGATGATGCCAGTAAGGTCTGGATGAGTGCCCCAAGCCACAGAACTTAGGGTGGACCATTATTTGTATGAATATAATGGTACCGGTGTGTCGGTCGGCTACATTATGTACGTGCATGGTCCACGGATTACAACTATGTTCACCTCCATTGCTTGTGATTTGATTTTTTAGGTTCGAGGAGATATGGCGAACCAATAGTCCTTATTTTAGTACGAGAGATACACGGACTAATACCAGAGTATGCCTATTTTACGGTGATCAATTTGAGAGACACCGTAATTGTATATATTAGTGTGTAAAATATATAATTTTATGAATTTTGTACTTACATGTGATAGTAAATAGTTAGATAGTACGTATCTACAGTAATGAATTAAGTAGTGACTGTTAATTAACAAGTTGAATGAGAACATAATAGAAATGTTAATATCAACACTAATGACGTAAGAGAAACGTTAACTATCGAGTAGCATTTTGTATGGGCGACACATGGATTTAAATGTGTCACAAGTGAGTTAGATAGTTATGTCCAGTTAGCATGGGTAGTACAACTATGTGGTATAAGTAGAAAGCGTTAGGTGTGCACTATAGTTGAGAGGTGAGGAAACTCAAGGGAGTGTACGTGAACCTAATATGTGTATTTAATAACTTATTTTAATTTGTGCTAAATTGTTGCTAAATGTATTTGAAATATTTAGGGTTCTAACCCTTGCTGTAGATATTTTTCAAAACCTTTTAGGGTCCAGCCATAGGGATGCCAGAATTGACAATCCATTCCACTGATGATTAGCTGCAACATTGTGGAGGCTTGCAGGACTTGATTAGACGCTTCCATATTTCATTCCTAGTTTAGGATTTATTTTTAGTATCTCAGTTGGGCATGTTACCGTAATTAGACTTTATTTATTTAGTTATTCAGACTTATATTGGGATTCATTTATTTACTGTTGATTTTATTTGGGATTTGGATTTCTAGCCAATGATTTATTCAGCAAGACTTTTATATATTTACTCCTTGTGTTGGTTTAAACTCTATCAATTATGTGAATGTCTTAAATTAGTTTTTGATTATTATTATTATTATTATTATTATTATTATTATTATTATTATTATTATTATTATTATTATTATTATTATTATTATTATTATTATTATTATTATTATTATTATTAATGAAAGATAAAAATTTGACACCGACTTAATTAAGTAATAGGTGATTAGTAATTAACATGATTTTCGACGGTGATGCTAAGAATGAATCAAATAGGAAACCTATTTAATTTAATAAAGGACTAATCACCTAGTATTTAATTGGATGGGGTGTCACAAATGGTATTAGAGCGTCAAGTTCTAGTGTCCATAGGATTTGTACGTTTTACTACGATTTTCGCATATCGTTCTTTTGATATAGAGCCCTATTATCAAGACTATTGCTTTTACCTTCACGTGTTTGAGATATCACACTTCTGCTATTAAATTTTGTATTGATCGTGAACTCATACAATTCGTTTTAAATTTTAGATACCACCTAGAAGAGAGAGAGAGAGAGAAGGGCTAGAACAGTGGTCAAGGATGAAGTTAGGGAGTCTTAACAGGAGTAAGAGGTGCCTCTACCACAGCCATCACAGGGGATGGTGACTACAACACAAGTGGCCGATATAGTGGCCCAGGTGGTCAATGTAGCAATGACAACCATGGTCGTCCACTTTCCACAGACTCAGCTATAGACGCCAGTGGCACCAGTGATTCAGGCTCAACCATGGTCGTGGTCGTGGCAAAAATTTAGGGAGGCTTTTTAGAAAGGACACCCACCGGAGATTTCGATGAGCTCGAATGTGATAATATCATGTCAGTGAAAAAAGAACATACATCGTCACCTATGTATGATTGAGTGCAGCGATACTCAGAAGCAAATGCTTTCCACGTTCAGATTTATGGGGGCCACATTTCAATGGTGGGAGCCTGTTACCACCTCAGCCGAGAGGGATACTATGTCGATAGTACAGTTTTGGGAGTGGTTCGACCGTAAGTACTTTCTGTCAGCTTTTCAGATGGAGATAAGGAGGAAGTTTAGTGAGGTTACTTAGGGTGACTGATCGGTAGATGATTACAAGGAAGAGTTCACCCATTGGGTTGACTTTTTCCCAGATGAAGTGAGCAAAAAAGGAAAGAAGAAGAGAAGGTTCATGGATGGAGTGACATGAGGATCAGAAAACACTTACTTGGAAACCCAGCATTGCAGACTTATACAAAGGTCGTTAATGCTGCATGTTTGCATTACTAAGACCATCACTTTCACTAAAAAGGAAGCAAAAAATTAGGGAGCCGAGGCACTCAGGTAGGACTGGTGGGAGTAGTGCTAGTGGGGAACCTCAGTAGCAGGTGGTGAGACAGTAAGGACAGTATTCCCAACAAGGTGAGCAGCCCAAGAGGTTCGGGTCAGGAGAGTACCGACTAGGGGACCAGGATTTCAAGCAGGGCGAGTAGGGTCCTAATCAGCAACAACATGTTCATTAGTGCCATTAAGGCCAAGGGAACAATGGTGGGGTCCAACAAGGCTAGGGGTACCAGCGACAGCATTAGGGTTAGCCTTGACAGGGCCAATAGGGCCAGAGGCAGAGAGAGTTTTCTGGGCAATGCTTTATATGTGGCGAGTGGGGTCATAAGAGGAAATATTGCCTATATCAGCGTAGGGCACAACAATAGGGTTCCCAACAGGGGTAGAAGGCTCCGTTCCCTCCAGTACCGACATCATCCCCATAGCAGCAACAAGGACAAATGAATTATGGGCGTGTGTATAACGTCCGGGACATACCCATGCCACTGACACCTCAGGAGCCTTTAGCATTCGAGGGTACATTTCCTAATAATGGGAATGAGGGTAGGAATATGTTTTATATGGGGACATCACATTCCTTTATTGCCACTAGATTTTCACGAGCAACTGATTTTTGGGTGACAACCGATACTCGCCTTATGTGTGTAGAGTCACCGTTGGGTAGTGGGTTACTTATACACTCGGTAAGTAGAGGGATAGACATAATTATTAGGAGACTGAACCTAGAAGAAAACCTTCTTGTGTTAGATATGAAGGGATATGATGTTATTCTAGGCATGGATTGGTGGCGGGTTACAGGGCGACAATAGACTGTTACGAGAGGATCATAGTGTTCTCCATTCTGGGGCAGGAGATGTTCTTAGTGGCGATGCCTCTTCTCGAAGGAGGGTTGTGCACACACTTTTACTATAATTAGGAATAAACCTCACAAGAGATAGTTATACCATTAGACTCGATTCTAGTTATGAGAGATTTCAAGGACGTATTCCAGGACATACCCGAGTTGCCACACAACTGGGAAATTAAGTTTGTTATTGACTTACCACGAGTACGAGACCGATTGCTCGAGAACCTTTCCTCATGGCCCCATAAAAGATGTGGGAGTTGAGAGAGAAGATTTAGCATCTCTTGGGTTAAGGTTTCATTCAGCGAAGTACATCGTTGTGGGATGGTGCGCCTGTGTTCTTTGTGAAGAAAAGGGATGGTTCACTTTGCTTGTGTGTAGACTACAGGGAGATGAACAAGGTCAGGATACAAAATAAGTATCCGTTGTCGAGGATTAGTGACATGTTTTACTAGTTAAGAGGAGTCGTGTACTTTTCTAAGATTTATTATAGATTGGACTATCACCAGTTACCCATTCGATATGAGGACATTCCGAAGACCACTTTTCTGTAACGGTATGGGTCATACGAGTTTAGGGTGATGTCGTTTGGGGTCACCAACGCACCAGCAGTGTTCATGGATCCCATTAACACCGTATTCTTGGAGTTTATCAACCATTTTGTCATCGTGTTCATATACGACATTCTCATATGCTCTCGCACTGAGGAGGAGCACACATAGCATATGCATATGGTTCTGCAGACACTATGGGATGGCCAGTTCTATGTCAAGTTCAAAAAGTGTGGATTTTGGCTATGGGAGGTGCAGTTTCTTGGACACATCGTGTATGACAGGGGCATTGTTTTTTTATCCATGTAAAGTATTAGTGGTGAGGGAGTGAGGACAAACCACGACACCGATCGAGATTCGCATCTTTCTAGGGTTGGTTAGGTCGTCACTTTATTATGGGTCTTTCAAATATTATGGTTGCATTAATGAACCTGACTTGCAAGGGGGTACTATTTGTGTGGAATGATCACTGTCAATTAGCCTTCGATGAGATAAAGGAAAATTTGACATCAGAACTCGTACTTGCTTTGCTTAGGGGAGGACTGGAGTATCAGGTCTATACCGATGCATCCATGTAGGGAACTAGGGGTGTATTACAATAGGAGGAGAGGGCTATAGCTTATGCATCTCGAAAGCTTAAGCTCCATGAGAATAATTAACCCATACACGACCTTGAGTTGGCAGCATCTGTGTTTGCTTTGACGATATGGAGACACTATCTTATGGGGGAGTAATTTACATTATTTATGAATCATAAGTCACTTCATTATCTCTTCACATAGAAAGATATGAATATGATACAAAGGCGGTGGCTAGAATTTGTGCAAGACTACCAGTTTGATATATAGTATCACCCTAGGATGGCTGACGTGGTAGCAAACCCGTTGAGCCAAAAACCTATTGAGGAGTTGGTAGAGGTCTGGAAGGCAAAGTGGAGTGAGCTTCAACACGATGATGAGATCGCCAGAGCGTACATGTAAGTTCTATCTATAACTCCAGATATTATATTGCGGGTAGTGAAAGCAAAGGAGAAGGATTAGTTCTACCAGGAGATATTATAAAAATTATTAGCCGAGGGTACGGTGTCTTACTCGATCATCTCAAAGGGAGGTCTACATTTTAATGGGATACTTTTAGTGCCAGAGGATGAAGACTTGAGGCAGGCATTGATTACTGAGGTTCACAATTCGAGGTTTGCAGTACATCTTGATCGGGATAAGATGTACTAGAATATGAGAAGATAATATTAGTGGGCAGGGATGACGATGGACATAGTAGAGTTTAACTCAAAGTATGTTACCTATCAATTAGTTAAGGTAGATCACCAAAGGACTTCAAGGATGCTACAACCATTGTAGATTCCAGTGTGAAAGTGGGAGAGAATCTCAATGAATTTCATTATAGGACTACCGTTGTCATAGAGGGGTCACGATTCCATTTCGGTGAGAGTGGATTGGCTGACCAAGGTTGCCCATTTCTTATCAGTTTGCACCGATTTTAAGACTATACAGTATGTGCAGCTGTTCATTACGGAGATATTTAAGCTGCATGGGGTACCATTTAACATCTTGTCTGATAGAGACAACATCTTAGTGTCTCACTTATGGTAGATATTTCAGGAGGCCATGGGCATAGATTTGCGGTTAAGTACCGCATACTATCCCTAGACAGACGGACAAACTGAGAGGGTTAATTAGATGCTAGAGGACATGTTGAGGATGTGCATTCTGGATGTTAGGGGAGGATGGGATCGATATCTTTCATTGGTAGATTTTGCATATAACAACTCTTACCAATTTACCATGGACATGGAACCATTTGAGGAACTTTAGGGAGGCCTTGTCATTTGCCTGCCTGCTGATTAGAGGTGGGGGACAACAAGTTTTTGGGTCCAGATATGATAAAGGAGATGATTCCAAAGATTGAGATGATTCGGGGACGTATTCGAATAGCTCAACACAAGTAGAAGAGTAATGCAAATGCAGTTTGGAGACAAGTTGAGTTAGAGGTTGGGGACAAGGTGTTGCTACGGGTGTCTCCCATAAAAGGGGTCACGAGGTTCGACAACAAGGGAAAGTTAGTACCGAGGTATGTGGGGCCCTTACCTATTATTGAGAGAGTGGGACCAATAGCTTATAGACTGGGTTTACCAGAGCATCTACACCGAATACATGACGTGTTCCACATGGCATCGCTGAAGAAGTATAAGGGGAGAGAGAGAGAGCTTTCTGTCACGTTCCACTCGAGGATATTGATTTGTAGACAGACATCTCGTATGAGGAGAAACCCATGGCTATTCTAGATAGCAGGGAGTGAAATCTACGGTCTAAAGTTGTACCATTAGTCGAAGTTCAGTGGGGACACCATAGTGTTGACGAGTCTACATGGGAGCAGGAGAATGAGATGCATGAGCAGTATTCAGAGTTTTTTACCATAGGTATGACCTAATTTAGGGGATGAAATTCCTTTGTAAGGGGGAAGTATGTAATACCTCATATTTTTGCATATCTACAATGTAATTAAATTGGTAATTAATTTGTTTTATTTTAAATTAAACAAGTGACATAATTTATTTGAATTAAATAATAATGTGGTTATTAAATATTAATCTAGAGAAAAATAATAATTAATATTAGGTATTTAATTTACTAAGTGAATAGTAAATAATTTATGAAAATTATTACACGTCGTAGCGAGTGATATTGGCACAATCGTATTTATCTCAACCGAGAGTCTCATGTAAACTAATTTGAGGTCGAGATAGGATATTTTTTTAGAGTGACTCGGATGATGATTTTGATGTCACGAATGACTCTGGAATGGTCAAAATAGTCACAATAGTATACCCGAGGGAAATGACTGGGTCCCAGGGCAATTTTAGACTAAACCAACACTGTATGAGGGTATTTTAGTCTTTTTGTAGCCTAGGTTAGAGAGAGCTACAAAATTCATAACCTTATATCAGATGGTAGATGGGAGAGGCTAGGGTTAAGAGATTAGAAAACAAAGGGGAGCCTTTAGAGAAGGAAGGGAGAGCATTCTTGGAGAATTGAGGAGGATTCTTGAAGTGTTACTCATTGATCTTACACCATCATTGAGCTTGGAGTGAGGATTGGAAGAGAAGACGCACAATCCATCATCTAAACCATGAAATCAAATCATCAAACATAAGGCAAGTGTTTATTTATGATTTCTTTTGAGGTTATAATACCCATGTGTGTAGGGTTTCAAAATATATTGAATAAATTTATGTTCTTGGGAGAAAAGAATGATTAGAACTCCTGTTTTGGGTAGGAATTACATGTAGCTATTTCAACATCTGTAGAGGATAAGAGATCACAGCATAGGTGAAAATCACCACGAATTTAATCTCGATTTTGATGAATAATGTTTCAAGAACACAAAACCTAGGATATTTGATGAAAACTTGGTTTGATCTATTCTTAGGTGGAATCATGAAGTTTTAATGTTTTATTTATGCTAGTATTTATCCTAATACATGTAGATAAAGTTTGGGAATGTTGGATGTTAATTTGATAAAGAATTATGAAGATTATAATGAGAAAAATGGTGAAAAACGCAGTTTCATAGAGGAAGAAGACGATCTACAATATTTCAAATTGATTCGAACCAGAGGATAATCGATTCGAAAAATGAAACGTTGGTCAAATCGATTTGGTTTCCTAGAAATTGTAAAATTTTCTTTTTAAGCCTAGAACTCTTATAATTTTTGTCGGGGAAACTTTTGGGACCTTGTTAAAATATAATAAGGGACTTATTATATTATAGTAGGCCGATGATGGAATTATGACTTAGTCTTTTTGACAGAATTAAGACGAGGATTAAATAGGCTTAAATTGTGACTTAATTAATTCGAGAGAATGGGAATGATTTACGATAATTTTGAATGAACTTTCTCTATAGACCGGTAATGTATGATTGAGTTAACTAATGAATTTATATAAGGGGTAACTAGGACCCTTAGATTTGAGAATAATACTCGGATTTATACGATAGTGAGTAATATCGTAACATAATAAGTACGATGAGTATTTGAGTGAAATATGTTACGTACGAATGATAATGATTAGGTTGTGAGTATACCTACTGAATAAATTTATATATTGGTTGTGTGTATACCTATTATGTGATTGATGTTATGTGTTAGTATACCTATGATGCCTTCTATCACAGAGGTTCTCGCACAGTGGGCGATCCCACCTTGATGATGCCATTAAGGTCTGAATGAATTTGCCAAGACATATAACTTAAGGTAGATCATTATTTGCATGAATATAATGGTACTAGCGTGTCTTTCGTCCATGTTAGGTATGTGCGTTGTCCACGACTTAGAACTATGTTCTCCTTTATTGCTGGTGATTTAATTTTTTGGGTTCGAGGATATATTCATAACCAATAGTCCTAATTTTCGTACGAGAGGTACACGAATTGATAACCGAGTATGACTATTTTACGGTGATTAATTTGAGAGACACCGTAATTGTATATATTAGTGTGTAAAATATATACTTGTATGAATTTTCTACTTACGTGTGATAGTAGATAGTTAGATAGTACGTACCTATAGTAATGAATTAAGTTGTGAAACTTAATTAACACGTTAAATGAGAACATAAGAGAAATGATAATATCAACACTAATGACGTAAAAGAACTGTTAACTATCAGGTAGCGTGATGTATGGGTAGTTTAGCTAGGTGGGCTAAGTAGAAAGCAGTAGGCATGCACTACAGTTGAGAGGTGAAGAAACTCAAGGGAGTGTACATGAACCTAACATGTGTATCTAGTAACTAATTTGAAATTGTGATAAACTCTTGCTAAATGTTTTCAAAATATTTTGGGTTCTAACTCTTGCTATAAATATTTTTCAAAACCTTTTAGGTGTCCAGCCACAGGGACGCCGGACTTGACGATCTATTCCAGGGACGATTAGCCGCTGCACTGTAAAGGCTTGCAGGACTTCATTAGAAGCATCCATCTTTTATTCCTAGTGTAGGGTTTTAATTCAGTATATCAGTTGGGAATATTGCCCTATTTAGACTTCATTTATTCAGTTATTCAGTTCAAAATTATAATGGGATTCATTTATTTACTGTTGATTTTATTTAAGATTTGGATATCTAGCCAATGGTTTATTCGAAAAAACTTTTATCGATCTATTTACTCCTTGTAATGGTTTAGACTCTATTAATTGTGTGAATGTTTTAAATTAATTTTTTCTTATTGTTATTATCTGTTTAATGAAAGATAAAAATTTGACACCGGCTTAATTAACTAATAGGTGATTAGTAACTAATATGATTTTCGACATTGATGCTAAGAATGAGCCAACGGGAAAACCTGTTTAGTTTAATAAATGACTGATCACTCGACATTTAATTGGGCAGGGTGTCAAAGTATCTATAAATTTCAATAATCATCCCTTGAAGAGACCCATTCTTCCCCCATCTTTCTTTCCAAGACCTAATCATGCTTCCTCTTCCCACTTTAAATTCAATGTAATTACAGAAATCAACCCACTCTTTCGAAATATATTTTTTCAAAACCAACTCATGCATAAAATGCCCCACTCTCGAACCCCACCCAAGATTCAAGCATCCCCCTTTGCACCCATAACTCTCCTCGATAACCTATTTTTCTCACGAGGAAATCACCAAATTCACTTACTTAACAGAGATTATAATATCAATTACTTTGAATACAGTAGAATAACTTCACATAAATATATGTTAAGATGCACTTAATGAATATTGTGTGTGTTAGCTAATCACCATACAACCCTCTCTACATTTAGCAAAGACAAGACAACTTTCCTTTTTTTGAAAACTCTGTTTCTTTTGTAGAGAGGAATTATTGTGTTTCATTGATTACATAATGTTTTGCTTCCTCTCAACTTAGTTGGTTACCTTAAACAAGTTTATCATCTTGTAACCCCACCATTAATTCTCTCCAACCTCTATTCAAGTATCAGGAGCCCTTCCATGTTGATAATGGTAATTTTCTAGTTATGTCTCATATTGGTTCCAACATAATTCATAAACTATGCACATCTTTGGTTCAAATATAATTTATAAACTATGCACATCTTTTGACACACTTAATATTTTACATGGGCTCTATTACCAGACTATTTATTTCTTTCCAAAATCCACATTTAATAGTAATAGGTATAAATTTCGATCTCATTTGTTCTCTTTAAGGATGTCAATGTTCAGAAAATACATCTTAAATTTTAATCAGACTAGTAATGTGATCTTTTGATTATATTTGACTGATGTATGTACCCTTTAATCTTTGATTCAATATAAGGACAACATTACTAGAGTCATGACCCATTGAATTAATTTGTTATACCACTACAAATAAAATCCCTGCTATAAATTGTTTTGTGAGAATGGCAAGATCATGTTATTGTTTGTGTATGTGTGTCATAGTTGCTCAAATAATGTTATAACAACTATGTTTGTGTGGGCTTATGTTTACGACAATTTTCAATGGTGATGAATGGAGAATCTAGACAATAGGGGAGTTAAGTGATATCTAATTTTAATGAATATTAGAGGAGTCATGTGGATCATCTTTAACCATCTACACATGATGAACCTATGAGTATGCAGTGCAATACCAAGTTGTCTATCAATAATGCTAAATAATCATGAAAACCTTCACCATTGCTACTTTTGAGTACCATTTTGGATTAATTAAGGCATTGTTGGTTAATTGGTAACATTTGAGGATGTTCTTAGTTATTTGAGCATCAAGGCATATATGATTTTTCATCATTCCAAAATAATAAATAATAAACATCGAGAATATCTTCTGAAATATTTTACTAATTTAAAAATTAGAATCTATATTCAAAGAAAATTAGATAATTTATTAAAATCACTTGAAGAAATATCAATTTATGACAAACTCTTCAGCGAAGAAGACTATTTCCTCAAATTAATAGGTTTTTGTGACGAATTATTGTCGTCTTAAGTTATGAATACTATTTTGAAGTTTTTTTGGGAGGAATTAAATTTGTCTTCAAATATTAGTGTTCTCGAGAAATATTATAATTTGTTGCCAAAGAATGAGAGTCAAATTTCCCGATACAATTTTCCCTCTTACATTAAAAATATTATTTTTCCACAATTGGCGATGAATATATTTAGTTTCTCGTAAAAATCAATTTTTAATGAAATATAGTTGCGAATGTTTAAATGTGTCATAATAGGTAATTGGAAGTTAAAAACTTTAGGAAATGATTTACTGAGGAGAGGCTTAAGCCAGGGTTAAACAAATAGTTAAATAAACATATTGCACCAAATTTAGCAAACCACACTCACACACCTGGATCTCTCCCCAAACCAAGAAGCCCTCTCCTTTGTTATTATTTCCATTCTCTCTCGTTATTCTTTTTTTCCTTTACATTCTCTCAAAATATTAATTATGATCTATTTTGAAAGCATGGATCAGTCAATTGAAACTTTTGTAATGAAAAAGGTATGTTCATATAATTGATCATGGTGTTTTACGATTGGGTTAGGGTTTCGACTATCCTAGGTATTCGATTATGATGAAATTGATTAGGGTTAAAGTTTCAAGTCTGTAATGAATTAGGGTTTCAATTGGGTAAAAATGGTATTTTGTATATTCTTATTGTTTCAATTATATAATATGAAGTGCATTTTATTATTGTTATTTTTATTGTCATTTATACTCTGTTAAAAAGTTGCATAATGTATATTTTGTAGAGAACCGAATTCCTAAATTAGCATTCCATGTTTTGTTATTGTTTTGTTTTATTGTATGCTTTGTGAATATATATCCTCCAATGTGATACTTTATGAATCTCTTGTAATGTACCCATCACATGTAGTGACCCCACTTTTATATAGTTTGTTTTTACACTCTTGTGTTACTTATTATCTTATAAATGTTGTATTATTAGATATGTGGTATTATTGTCTATTAATCTAACAAACCCCATTTTTAATTATGAAGAATCAACTGTAAATTAGATCAAAACGAAGTCATATGACATATCTTAAGGCAACTAATAAATTTTGGGGTAGAAAATATAATTTTATGAAACTTTAAGGACTAAAATAAAAATGTAAAATGGGCCATTTTATAAATAAAATATTTTCAAGGACCTCTAAAAATTATTCAAAATATATAATGTGAAATTACTAAAATACCCTTCATGTGTGAAATGACCTTTATACCCTTATCACCTTTTCCACCACGTGCTGGTCACTTCCACCTTACACATGTCATCTTTAGAGAGAAAGCTAAAACACTTGTCATCATTTGGTGATATTAACACTGCAAGACCACTCTAGATCGCGACACCTCGGTGTTGAATCACCAATCCAAAAAGCCTATTCATTAGACACGTTCCAACACCGTAATACTTTTGGAAACCTATAAATAGGTCCTTAGGGTTCATTTGAAACTCACACCAATTCCATGAGAATTATAGTAAGAAAGAGTGATAGAAAGCTGGGAAAATATCTTAAGAAGGAGTTCTATAATTTCGAAGAAAGAATTCATTTCGTAGGTATGATTTTATTTAAATGTTATAATGTATTTTTATAGTTTTAATTTTGTGTTTTAAAGCTTTACTTAGTAGTTATGCTAGTAAAATACACTAAGGACTTCACTAATCAAAACTTAAAGTTTAGAAGAAATCCAAGTTGATTTTATTTTCATGTAAACTTGTTTGAAATTGTATATACGCTTTTAAAAATGATTTTTTAAAAGTAATTACTCGTTATTATGGAATCTCATTTAAGTAATTCCAAAGTCAGGCCCGGTGAAGTTCTGTCTATACGAGATGGTATTTAAGTGGTGCCCCTGTGACCCTCCATCTCTACTAGGAATGAATCCGAAAATGTTTTGTCTAGAGGAGATGGTATTTAAGCGGTGCCCCTGTGGCCCTCCATCTCTACTGGGAACCGACAGATTAGGAAGAACTATGAATTGAATCCTTTAATTACGATCAATAAGTTTTAAAAGTTAAGAAAATGGTTTTTAGTAATCCTTTGAAACAAGTTACTATTAAAATATTTTATGTAGACTGGACCTTGTTTAGAACATATACTTAAACCTTTATCGTATTTGTTAGATTAACGTGCGATCGAAGACTCGTTATCTATAATTTTGACCTCTATTTAGTTGAGTACTCTATGCAATTTCTTGTGCATTTTGATTATATTATATTATGCAAACTATGTATATTTTGTGAAATGCTTTTATTCTCAAAATGCATCTGATACCGATGATTTCGTCGTTTGTTATATGTTTATATCTCTCCATATAAACATCTAATTTGAATTATGAAATTATTGATTCGGCCTATGGAAACTCTCTTACTATGTTGACCTGGACTACCGGGTGTAAATATTTGGGTGGTACCTTCCCAACTGGTTTATTGCTGGTGTGCCCTAAACAAGGCGTTGTTCCAGAAATCATGATTATCTGTTGGTGATGTTACCGGGTGGAAACATTTGGTAACACTATCTGTCTGGGTATTAGAGGGTACATGGCCACTAAAATTGAATAATTGACATATGCTCAATTGTTTTATCTGCTCTGTTCTGAACTATATATATATATATATATATATATATATATATATATTGTCATTTACTTTATATATATTACTTGAAATTCCTATCTCTATGTATATACCTTTTGTTTTAAATTGAATAGGTATCAATTTTCTGAAAAAACCCTGGAATGTCTGGACATTGAATCTCATTCGTCTTTTAGCTCATGTTGTATAAATAACCATTTTTTCAGGAAATAATTAAGCTCGTGGATGGAACAAAAAACGACTATGTTGAAGATTTAGCTTTTAAATCACTTTTTATTTCCTTAAGTAGAAGTTTGTTTAATTAGATAGAGCATGTTTAGCTCTTTGTGTCAAGTTGTAAATCATTGATATTTTAATACAAATGAAGTTCCCTTTAGAAAGCTCTGATGATGTAATTCCTTCACTTTCAGTATTTTACGATTCATAACCATGTGATTATACTTACGCTACATATATTTTAAAAGAAAAATTTTAAGGCCAGAATATTGAATGCCTTGGTGGCATGTCAAGACACTCGTTCCCTACTATTTTCGGGTCGGGGTCGTGACAAAGGTGGTATCAGAGCATAGGTTATGAACCCGTATACTACTGAGCATAGGTTTCGAATGTTATAGATTCTATGTTTCCATCCTTAGGAGATAGTATTAAAAATCTAATTTCTGTGATAACCCTCCATATGTGTTATATTATTTATAATTGGTCTTTTAGTTTTCAATATTGATATAGTATAGTAGATCTTATGTTTGGCCATGACTGTAGAAAATGACCAAGAGAAGATCATCAATGGGAACTAGTGATTCGAGTATAGAAGGACTGGAAGGTGCATACAAGGCAATTGAAAGTCTGGCAAAGATTGTGGAGCAGCAGGTGAATAATGGAGTACCAAAGAATCTTGAACTAAGTAGATGTACTATTGAACAATTCAAGAAGTTGAATCCTCCATCTTTTAAAGGTACTCCTAAACCCACCAAAGCATAAAGTTGGGTGATGCAGATGGAAAAGATACTCGATGTTCTTAATTGTACCGATGAACAAAGGGTGTCATTTGCAACATTTATGTTAGAAGGGGAGGCCGGGCATTGGTGGAGAATGACTAAGAGAATACACGGGGAAAGGAATACTTACATAGGTTGGAATGATTTCTTAGTAATCTTTTATGATAAATATTTTCTAGAAATGGTGAAAGACGAAATGGCAGCTGACTTCATGAGTCCGGTGCAAGGGAATATGACGGTTAGTCAATATGAGGCAAAGTTTACTGAGTTATCCCATTTTGCATGTCATGTTGTAGCAACTGATGTTTTAAGAGCGAAGAAGTTTGAGCGTGGGTTAAGGTTGAATATTCGTAGTCGAATTTCCATCCTGAAATTAACATCATATATTGATGTCGTGTCTAGGGCTACAATAGCGGAAAGGGATGGTGAGGAGTACAATCGAATTAGAGATGGAAAGAGGAAGTTTGGGGAACAAAAAGGAAAGAACCTGAATAATAGAAATTTCTTTAGGAACACATCCGATGTTGGGGGATCTAGTGATAACAAACAGTATAATAACCAGACATGTCAGCTATGTGGAAACATGCATGGAGGACGACCTTGTTATAAGGATTCAAGTGCTTATTTTAGATGTGGACAAAAAGGACATCAGATAAAAGACTGCCCAAACCCAGTAAGGGTTCCGATAAATCCTTCAAGTGCAAAGAAGGATCAAGACAGACAGGGTAGAGTTTTCGCACTTTCTGATACCCAAGCTTCTAATGCGGTAGTGTCAGGTACACTTTATATATGTGCACAACCTTTTAAATCTTTGATAGATCCTGGTTCTACCCATTCGTTCATATCTATACATGTATTAAATATCTTTCATAAATTGCCTGAACCCTTGAATCATAACATACATGTTTCTACTCCTTCGGGTGAGTTATTGATGGGTAAATTAGTATACAAGGTTTGCCCCATAGATATTGATAGTCATAAACTATTTATTGATTCGATAGTTTTAGACATTAAATATTTTGAAGTCATTTTGGGGATGGATTGGTTAGCATCACATCATGTTAAGGTAGACTATTTTGAGAAGAGTGTTACTTTCCAAATTCCTCACCAACCAAAATTTATTTTTGAAGGAACTGACATCATATCTCCGATGTGTAATATTTCTGCAATACAAGCCTATAGTTTTCTTAAGAAGGGATGTCAAGGATTTCTTGCAACCGTTACTAGTTTGGAGATGATAGAGCCTAGATTAGAAGATATTCCTATTGCTAAGAAATTTATGGATGTTTTTCCTGATAATTTACCCGGTCTACCTCCTAATAGAGAAATAAAATTTACCATTGATCTTATTCTTGGAACTATACCGATCTCAAAACCACCATATCGTATGGCACCTTTAGAATTAAGAGAGTTAAAAGTTCAAGTAGAAGACCTTTTAGATAAAGGTTTTATCAGATTAAGTATATCGCCTTGGGGTGCTCCAGTGTTATTTGTGAAAAAGAAGGATGGGACAATGAGACTATGTATAGATTATCGTGAACTGATTAAGGTAACCATTAAGAATAAACACCCCTTACCTCGTATAGATGACTTGTTTGATCAATTAGAAGGTGCACAAGTATTCTCTAAGATTGACCTTAGGTCAGGCTATCATCAATTGAAGATTAAGGATGATGATATTTCAAAATCAACATTTCGTACTAGATATGGTCACTATGAATTTTATTGTAATGCCATTTGGACTAACTAATGCACCAGCCGCTTTTATGGATATGATGAATAGGGTGTTTAGTAAATATTTGGATCAGTGTGTGGTTGTTTTCATTGATGACATCCTTGTTTATTCCAAAAGTATGGAAGAACACGAAAAGCTTTAAGAGACGATATTACAAATCCGTAGGAAAGAGAAATTATATGCAAAATTAAAGAAGTGTGAGTTTTGGATGCCTAGTGTTTCTTTTCTAGGACATGTCATATCCAAAGAGGGAGTGTCAGTTGACCCTCAAAAGATTGAGGCTATACTAGATTGGACCAGACCAACTAAGGTGAGTGAGATTCGTAGTTTCCTTGGATTATCAGGTTATTATCGAAGATTTGTTGAAGGATTTTCTAGAGTTGCCAAACCTCTATCTAGGTTAACACAAAAGAAGGTAAAATATGAATGGTCTGAGGAAGACGAGAAAAGTTTTCAAGAACTTAAGAATCGATTAGTAATTTCCCTAATTTTGACTATTCCTTCCGGGACAGGGGGATTTGTGATTTATAATGATGCTTCTAAAAATGGTTTGGGATGTGTGCTAATGCAAAATGGAAAAGTAGTAGCTTACACCTCGAGACAGTTGAAAACCCATGAGCAGAATTATCCAACCCATGACGTAGAATTAACAGCTGTAATTTTTGCTCTTAAGATTTGGAGGCACTATTTATATGGTGAAACTTGTGAGATTTATACCGATCATAAGAGTTTGAAGTATATATTTACTCAGAAAGAGTTGAATATGAGACAAAGGAGGTGGTTAGAATTGATGAAGGATTATGATGTAAATATTCACTATCACCCGGGGAAAGCTAATGTAGTAGTCGATGCTTTAAGTAGGAAGTCTACACTAAATTTAGCATGTCTTATTACAAGCCAGGAAGCACTGTTAAGGGATTTGAGAAGTATGGAAATAGATGTAAGTATCTATATCAAAGGAGGAATAATTGCAAACTTACAAGTACAACCCATATTGATGGAAATGATCAAAATTGCATAAGTAAATGACCCACAACTGAAGAAGATTAGAGAAGAGCTTATTGAAGGGAAGCGAATGGAATTTGCGATACGGGATGATATATTGAGGTTTGGAAATAAAGTGTGTGTTCCACATGATGCCCAACTAAAGAGGCAAATTTTGGAGGGAAGTCATTACTCGAGATTCACGTTTCATCCCGAAAATACCAAGAAGTATAGAAATATTCGAGAAGTGTTTTGGTGGAATAACATGAAAAGGGAGATAGCAGAATTTGTATCTCAGTGTTTGGTTTGTCAGCAAGTAAAAGCTGAGCATCAGGGACCATCAGGATTGCTATAACCACTGCCTATCCCTGAGTGGAAATGGGAACATATCACTATGGATTTTGTGACAGGTTTACCAAGGAGCTCAAGTGGTAATGATTCTATTTGGGTAATTATTGATAGGCTAACTAAATCTGCTCATTTTCTTGCCATTAAGATTACCCATTCTTTAGAAAAGTTAGCTAAGTTGTATGTGCGGGAAATTATTAGGCTTTATGGAATCCCAATTTCAATTATTTCTGACCGTGACCCTAGATTTGTGTCTCGCTTCTGGAAAAACCTACAAGAAGCCATGGGAACAAAATTGAATTTTAGCACTACTTTTCATCCTCAAACGGATGGAAAATCAGAGAGAACTATTCAAACCTTAGAGGATATGCTTAGGGGCACTTGATTTAAAAGGGAATTGGGATGATCATTTACCGTTAGTGGAATTCGCATATAATAATAGCTATCAAGCAAGTATTCAAATGGCTCTGTATAAGGCACTCTATGGTAGAAGGTGTCGTTCCCCTCCATGTTGGGTAGAAGTTGGGGAAAGGAAACTGTTGGGACCAGAATTGATTCAGATCACAACAGAGAAGGTGAAATTAATACAAGACCGACTTCGAACCGCTCAAAGCTGTCAAAAGAGTTATGTTGACAATCGACACCGACAGTTAGAATTCCAAAGAGGAGATTATGTGTTCTTGCGGGTATCGCCTACAAAGGGAGTAATACGATTTGGGAAGAAAGGGAAGTTGAGCCCAAGATATATAGGACCGTTTGAAATCCTTGAAAGGATTGGAGTTATTGCGTATAAATTAGCCTTACCACCGGAACTCTCTAGTGTACATAATGTATTTCACGTATCAATGATAAACAAATATGTCCCAGATCCAAAACATATCTTAAGTCATGAGCCTCTTCAAGTTAATGAAGATTTGTCATACATTGAGCATCCAGTGGAAATTTTGGACCATAAAGATCAAATATTACGAACCAAGGTTATTCCACTAGTTAAAGTATTATGGCATAATCATTCCGTTGAAGAAGAAACGTGGGAGTGGGAATATGAGATAAAGAAGCGATATCCATACCTTTTTGAAAATTAATGTAAGTAAAGTTTGGGGACCAAACTTTTTATAAGGAGGGTAGGATGTAATGACCCCACTTTTATATAGTTTGTTTTTACACTCTTGTGTTACTTATTATCTTATAAATGTTGTATTATTAGATATGTGGTATTATTGGCTATCAATATAACAAACCCCATTTTTAATTACGAAGAATCAACTGTAAATTGGATCAAATCGAACTCTTATGACATATCTTAAGGCAAATAATAAGTTTTGGGGTAGAAAATATAATTTTATGAAACTTTAAGGACTAAAATAAAAATGTAAAATGGGCCATTTTTTAAATAAAATATTTTCAAGGACCTCTAAGAAATATTCAAAATATATAGTGTGAAATTACCAAAATACCCTTCATGTGTGAAATGATCTTTATACCCTTATCACCTTTTCCACCACGTGCTGGTCACTTCCACCTTACACATGTCATCTTTAGAGAGAAATCTAAAACACATGTCATCTTTAGAGAGAAACTAAAACACATGTCATCTTTAGAGAGAAAGCTAAAACACTTGTCATCATTTTGTGATATTAACACTGCAAGACCACTCTAGATCGCGACACCTCGGTGTTGAATCACCAATCCAAAAAGCCTAGTCATTAGACATGTGTCAACACCGTAATACTTTTGAAAACCTATAAATAGGGACTTAGGGTTCATTTGAAACTCACACTAATTCCTTGAGAATTATAGTAAGAAAGAGTGATAGAAAGCTTGGGAAATATCTTAAGAAGGAGATCTATAATTTCGAAGAAATAATTCATTTCATAGGTATGATTTTATTTAAATGTTATAATGTACTTTTATAGTTTTAATTTTGTGTTTTATAGCTTTACTTAGTAGTTATGCTGGTAAAATACACTAAGGACTTCACTAATCAAAACTTAAAGTTTAGAAGAAATCCAAGTTGATTTTATTTTCATGTAAACTTGTTTGAAATTGTATATACGCTTTTAAAAATGATTTTTAAAAGTAATTGCTCGTTATTATGGAATCCCATTTAAGTAATTCCAAAGTCAGGCCCGGTGAAATTATGTCTACACGAGATGGTATTTAAGTGGTGCCCCTGTGACCCTCCATCTCTACTAGGAACCGACTGATCAGGAAGAACTATGAATTGAATCCTTTAATTACGATCAATAAGTTTTAAAAGTTAAGAAAATGGTTTTTAGTAATCCTTTGAAACAAGTTACTATTAAAATACAATATGTAGACTGGACCTTATTTAGAACATATACTTAAACCTTTATCGCATTTGTTAGATTAATGTGCGATCGAAGACTCGTTATCTATAATTTCGACCTCTATTTAGGTGAGTACTCTATGCAATTTCTTGTGCATTTTGATTATATTATATTATGCAAACTATGTATATTTTGTGAAATGCTTTTATTCTCAAAATTCATCTGATACTGATGATTTTGTCGTTTGTTATATGTTTATATCTCTCCATATAAACATCTGATTTGAATTATGAAATTATTGATTTGGCCTATGGAAACTCTCTTACTATGTTGGCCTTGACTACCGGGTGGAAATAGTTGGGTGGTACCTTCCCAGCTGGTTTATCGCTAGTGTGCCCTAAAAAAGGTGTTGTTCTAGAAATCATGATTATCTGTCTGTAATGTTACCGGGTGGAAACATTTGGTAACACTATCTGTCTGGGTATTAGAGTGTACATGGCCACTAAAACTGAATATTTGACATATGCTCAATTGTTTTATCTGCTCTGTTCTGAACTGTTTATTCTGAATATATATATATATACATATTGTCATTTACTTTATATATATTACTTGAAATTCCTATCTCTATGTATATACCTTTTGTTCTAAATTGAATAGGCATCAATTTTTTGAAAAAACCCTGGAATGTCTGAAGATTGAATCTCATTCGGCTTTTAGCTAACGTTGTATAAATAACCATTTTTTGAGGAAATAATTAAGCTCGTGGATGGAACAAAAAAGGACTATGTTGAAGATTTAGCTTTTAAAGCTCTTTTTGTTTCCTTAAGTAGAAGTTTGTTTAATTAGATAGAGCATGTTTATCTCTTTGTGTCAAGTTGTAAATCGTTGATATTTTAATACAAATGAAGTTCCCTTTAGAAAGCTCTGATGATGTAATTCCTTCACTTTCAGTATTTTACGATTCATAACCATGTGATTATACTTCCGCTACATATATTTTAAAAGAAAAATTTTAAGGCCAGAATATTAGATGCCTTGGTGGCATGTCAAGACACTCGTTCCCTACTATTTCGGGTTGGGGTCGTGACATCACATGTTTGATGAGATGTTTCCATTTCTAGTGAACTTTGAAGAGAGGCATCTGAAAGATCAAACACTTTCCTTTATAGTATTACATACTTTTGATCAATGAATTTTGAAAAAAGAATTTGAAAAGGGCGTGACCCAAACAGTTGCTCCTAATACATATTCCTCTTTTATACCTTCATTTATGCCAATACCCACCATTTGAATCTAATCTAAGTGACCTATTATGCGTATATATACAATTCAAATTAGAAAAAGAAATAAGTTCACCATTGAAAATGCAAAGTTGTCAACATTTAGTTTTCCCTTAAAAATATTATAGGACAATTATATTGAACTGAGTTAAATGAGAAGGACAAAAGTTATTTTTTTTCTAGTTTTCTATGGAAGAGGAACCCCCCCCCCCCCCCCCCCCGGTCACACACACATTTTATTATAAGATATTAGGAGAAAGAACCCCTCCTAGACGGCCGTTACCAGTTCTAAATGCAAATGACATAAAAAAAGATAACATATCATTGGTACCAATATACCTGCAATAAAAAATCCATATATATGGGGATTTATGAATATCCCCAATACCTAAATGAAGATAAGATAAAAAACTAGAAAGAGACCAATAAGCATACTTAGAGAAAGCTATAAAATTTGGTTTTATAACTAAACCCATTACAAAATAGAGTGAAAAATTATAACACTAAGGAGACTTGCCTTATCCACTTTAAGAAAACCTTTGAATATTTGGGGAAGAGAATGTAATGACAAAAATGTTTAAGAAAAATGGGAAAATATAGTTGCATTAGCATGACCATCTCTAGATATATTGGTTCATCTCCTGATATGGATGATAACAAAGTGAGGTTAGGATATAAGATATGAAAATCTCTGATAGAAGAAGGTATCCAAGGAGGTTACCAATTTCCTTCAATCATCTCTAGTACAGACTTACAATTAGGTTCAATCAACACATAATTGACACTAACTTAACAAGGTATAAACTACACTACAAGTCTTTAGCCTTTGCATATATATTAGATTGAATCCCTCAAATTTTGGGGAAAGCCACCACTAAATTACATACAAAGTCTCTAATAATTCATCCAACGCCACTGAAAGCCAGATTACCTTTTGAAGATCCATTAAAATTAAGCGTTAAGATAACTAACTTGGGTTTGATCCACTTAGTAATGATAAATGATATCTATATACTTCCACCCTAAAATTGAAATGCTTAATAATTAACACAGTTTCTTCTTTAATTATATTATTAAATTGGTTGGAGTGGGCTATGGATATCACTAAACTTTCAAACTTACAGATATCATATCTAGCTAACATATTATATCCTTCATAGAAAGTAGGACATCTGGCCTTCCGAATTTCCCACATCATATAACGCGGGATAATAGGAAATAGAAATATTAAATTATTTTTCTTAGGTAAAGTAAGACACCAAGACAATAACATATCTTTGCAGGAGGAATAATTAAGATTAACAACCAATTTATGAGAAAAATATTTCCACACTATTTAAACACAACAATTGGACGAGAAAGTATGATTTAAAGATTCCATTGAATTATGAAAACATTTGCATCTAGAATTAGGGTTAATACTATTTCTTTATATTTTCTCATTTATAGGTCCAGCCTTATTAATCAACCTCCGCGCAAAAAAAAAATTATAGGAAAATATTTCCACGAAATCAATTGCCCACTAATAGATTTAGGGCGTTTGACTCTACCAAGATTTAAAGTAGACTTAATGAACAAGAACACAGTTTTTTTATGAGTCAATAACACTTGAAATTCACTTTATCATTTCATTATTAAGCGAAGAATGAGACGTATCTAATTATTTGGATTTTTTTATAGGTAAATGGATCAATAAAACAAACCAGCCTAAGGGGGCGAAATTTCGTATACAATGAGTATAGAAAAGCGAAAGCAAGGGTTAGATACCAAAAAAAGACTAGACTAACACCTAAAACTCTTCCAAAAACTCAAGGAAGAGAGACAATGACGTATCATGCCTTTCTCTGGAAGCAGTACCGAATACGTGAAGGATCCAACTCGACCCCGTCAAAGCATCTTTGATTCCTCTCCTGCTAAACAGACAAAAATATACAATGAGGTACCATCTTACAAATTCCCCTTGTACTAATCCAACCCCCATGTCTCCTCCAAGCCCCCATTATCTCGCTCACGGCCCGAAGCATAACCCACGATATCTGACCGAAAGAGAAAATCAAAACCCAAAGTCTCCGAGTCACCTCACAGTGAAGAAAGGGGTAGTTGGTTATCTCTTCCTCCTTCTTGCACAACCAACATCTGCTAGCCAAATTATCCCTCTTATCTGCAACCCATCAATATTCAAGATGGCCTGTCTAGCTACGGTCCACACGAAAGAGAAAAACTTAGGGGATGCTTGGGTCTTCCATATAGATTTCCAAGGAAGAGAAACACTCCCATTACCCCTTAGCACATTATAATATTTCTTAATCAAGAAACGACCATCCTGAGAGATCTCCCACCTCAACCCATTAGTCACCAAGGAAGGAATAAGCGTTGAATGCAACCACTCAAAGAACTCATTTACCTACTCCAGCTCCCAATTCGGAAGCCCCCTCCTAAACTTCGGGTACCACACCACACACTCCCCTACCATCCTCCTATGATCCTCAACTGATCCCTCCCTATCCCCCCAATTCGATACATCTCCGGAAAAAGATTCTTCAAATAGACACCTACACCCTATCTATTGCACCAAAACCTTATTCGATTCCCTCTCTGAGCTAGAAGTAAGTTAACTTGGAAAATACTCCCACCCTCAGGCAATGCACTTACACATCTCCAACCCATGAGTGGACCGCCCCACCGTGGGACCCCACCCAAACGGACCAGCCCCATGCCTGGCCATTACCACTTTCCTCCATAGTCTGCCGTCTTCCTTATTAAATCGCCACAACCACTTATCCACTAAAGCCATATTGAAATGGGCTAAACTCCTCACCCCCGCCCCACCTTCCTTCAACGACATCCACAGGAAATCCTTCATCAATTTGTCGAGTCTCTTGTCGACGGATTTAGGTAAAGGGAGAATAAACATAAAATATGTCGAAAGTCTAGATAACAAGCTTCTAATTAACGTCAACCTTCCCCCTTTGAAAAGGTAGCTATGCCTTCAACCTTCTAACCTCCTATGGACCCTCTCAAGGACCGGATCCCATATTATCGAAGACTTAAAATTATCGCCTAAAGTGAGGCAAAGAAAAGTAAAGGGGAACGAGCCTACACACTACAACTATGGACACCAGTCAAATAAGACACAATGCCCACCTCTCTAACGAAAATAATTTCTTTTTTCCTGATGTTGATTTGAAGTCCAAACATAGCTTTAGAACACATAAGCAATATTAATCACCTTTCTAAGACTGACTGATAAGACCTTAGATATGAGTTTATACACGCTACCAATAAGGATGATGGGTTTGAAGTCTCTCACATCCATCGCTTCCCCATTATTTGGAACCAAAGTAATGAAAGTAGCGTTCAAACTCCTCAGAAAATTTCCCCTATCATAGAACCGATCGAAAATAGCAAGCACATCCTCTCTTATAACCATCCAACACTGCTGGAAAAAATCCACAGCGAACCCTTCTGAACCGAGTGCCTTATCCCCACACAACGACCTCAAAACTTGAACCAAATCTTCCTATATGAATGCCCTTTCCAACTGAACAACATTATCCCACGAAATTCTATCCACGGGGAGCTCATTAATTTTCCTCGATGTACTCCACATCCCCTACTACTACCGTCCTAATATGGTTAAAAATGATGATGGAAGTTAGCTGCTTTACGAAAAAATTTAGTATTTATATCTCCTTTTCTAAGACAAAGATCCCCAGTCTTATGCCTCCAACAAATCTCCTCCTAAATCAGCCTCCTCCCCACCTCACTTTTTTTCTTCCCTAGTCACCTTATGATCCCTTGAAAGACGCCTCGACCCTTCATCCTTGTTAAGACCCTGGATATCCTTCAAAAATCTACTCAATCACCCCCACCTGCCCAAAAATATCACGATTCCACTGAATAATATCCCCTTTGAGACGAAATAATTCAGACACCTTTCTGAATCTCGTATTCCCCTATAACTCATACCCATGCCACCACTCTGGGACTATATCAACAAAGTCCCCTCCTGAAGCCACATATTATTAAATCTGAATGGGGTCCTCCCACCCCTCCTCCCACCACACTCTAGGAGGATAGGTGAATAATCACAAGTAACTCGTAGAAGGTAGGATTGAATTGTCACAATAAAATGCTCCTCACACTCATTAGAAAGTAAAAATTGATCAAGACGAGAAAATGAGGGGTCGTCCCTATGACTAGACTAGGTGAAGGATACTACCTCTAAAGAAGATCCACCAATTCCATCTCATCGATGAAATTCGGAGAAATCCCTCATTAAAGAATTCGATCTCCTCCATCACTCCTCTATGAGGGAACTTGAACAATGTTGTAATCACCCCCAGTACACCAAGGAATGCCCCAGACATTTTTGGCCACCGCCAATTCCTCCCACAACTTCCTACGACCCAAATCCTCCATTGGCCCAAAAGCCCACGAAAAGCTCCAGATAAACCCATCATCTATATTCCTGAATAAACATGAAAGAGAGAGACACCCTACTAACACATTAATTTTCTCCACCACTCTACTATCCCAAATAATGATAATCCCTCCTGATGCCCTCTCTGAATCCATGCAACACCACTCTATCACATGCCCTCCCTAGATATACCGCACCATATCCCTATCGATAGAACTGAACTTAGTTTCCTGTAAACAAGCAGTATTCGGCCTGTACCGTGATATGGCTCCACTAACCACTCCTATTTTCTCGAGGTCATTTAAACTCCTCACATTCCGGGAGATAATGCGTAGCTTCATTTTTGACCACTTTTACCCCCTCCCTCACGCCCTCTACAACCTTCTCCATACCTCTTTGCATCTCCTTTATACAATGGAATAAATTATGAACCTTATTCTCATTCCCCAAATATGTTATCCCTAGAAACTTACTAAAACCTCCTATCACACTAGAGACCCATTCTTCCCCCTCAACCTCAAGGTCCATCTCATTCCTTCTACCCCCGTCCGCCTCCCCCTCCCCCTCCAACCCCTCAGGCTCATCCCCCAGTTTAGGGGACGAGACTTCCATATTATCCATCAACTCCTTCCTATTCAAAGACTCACTCGAGATGCTAAATAAATCCTTCTCAACCACCTCCTCCTCAAACCAAAGTGTATTTTCTACCTATCCTTTCAGATCCTCTAACCACTCTTCCTCATCCCTCTCGCAAAAATATCGAACTGCCTACACCCAAAATTTGGATTTATTTAATTCTGAAGAAGAACTACCAACTCTACTACCACCCCTTAATTCGACACCGTTAATAACATTCTCGCTCGCAACTAATATCTCCAAATTTTTACCACCCTCAACTTCTACTCACTCCCCCTTCTTTCCTTCCTAAAATGGATCAATCTTGTTAAAAAAAAATTCTTATGGATTTACCCCTAACCAAACCATTTTTGTATAAGTTTCCACCCACATTAGAAACTGACTTGTTCTTTAGACCAATTAAAGAGTTACCGTAAGAAAACTATTTATGCCCATTTTTTCTAGCACCAGAAGGGTTCAAGTTAGAACTAAGCACCTGTTCATACCCTCCCCTTGTTACTAACATTCGACCAAATATTTTTTAGGTGAGGGTCTTCTGTATTGAGAGCCAATATGACCCACAAAATCTCTCCATCATCTTAATCTCTCAATTTCTCCACCAATGGAGGAGCACTATCATTCTCACCAACTTGACCCACCAAAGATTTCCAAAAGAAAGAAACTCTGGACAAACATGGCTCGTCATCAACCTTGAACTAAGCCTTTAAAGAAAAACCCTTATGCACATTAATGGGTGAAAACGGCCATAGATACACATAGGTATATTGTATATAAGATCTATTATCAACCTTCCCCAACCTCCCCCAATGGTAGATATGCCCATTTTTCAAGCACTGATTATCTAAAATTGATCTCCTCTTAGTGAAACAACATTGGTTAGGAGAGATAGTACATGGGAGAATATCAGAAAATGTAATATTGCAAATTTTGGGTAGTATTTTGGCTAAGAAGTTACACGAACTAATTGAAAGGAATGATAACAAAGATATGAAATAGTAATTTTGGAATGCGGGTGATATACGTGCTAGTGTAGCTAGTAGGAATATTAGAACAAAGAAGCTTTTATGAATGACTTTGGTGACATATTCTTTAATGATTTTCCAAAACTTTTGATAAAATATTTCACCAAACCCATCTAAACCAGGGGCACTGGTAGCATTTAAGTCTATAATAGCTGTGAAAATTTCATTTTCATCAGGAAAGCAGTTAAGATTTTAGGCTAATTCATTTAAGATTATATGATGGTTGACATCTGTAAGGGAAATACAAGAATAATAAACCACGAGAAACAAGGTTGTTAAAGTGATGCACAAAATATCTTAGGTTTCACCTAGATTTTCAGCCAACTTATCAAAGGATTTCTTTATTTTGTGTATAAATAGCTATCTTTTGTTACATTTGACAATTGCATAAAAAAAATTTTTTTATTGAGATTTCCTTTGTGAGCAATTAAATATTTGAATTTAGAGAACAATACATCTCCTGATTTATAAGGGAACCATTTTATTTAGTTCTGGGTTTGTTAAGAATGGATCTATTAGTGTGTCAAGTATTCACTAGAAAAGAATTAACAATTACTTCAAGATAAGATGAAAGTCTGAACTTTACTTGTTTATACTTTTTATCATAGAGAAAGGAAATAATTTCATCCTTTACTAGACGAGAATGATTAATTTTGAGACACGACATTAAAGCTTCATTTATAACAAAGATTAATATCAAATCAAATTTCCAAAAAATTTTACTTTATTATAAATAGTATCGAAGCAACCTTTTAATCGTTATTTAAGCTAAAACTTAGTGTGTTGATCTAGATTAAATATAGGTTCCAAAAGAACAATGCTCAGGATCTTATGAATATTAATTATCTTCTTAATTCTTCTATTTATAAGCTTATTAGCCATGCCTCTTCCATTTAAGAAAATTAAATTGATAATTAAACATTCTGATGGAAAGAGATTGTGTATAACTTCGTATAAGATTTTGTGATCCTTATGAATAAGGGTCTAGAGTAGATTTTTTGGTGGCCATGGTAAATTATTTTTGGATATACAAAATTTTGAAGATAGGGATCTTCCATCTTCTCCTTTTCTCTAGCTTCTGAATATCTTCTAATATTTCTATCTAGTTTAGCAATGAAAATTAACAAATCTTTATGCATAGGAACATGAACTTCATATTTGTATTAATTATCAAATATATACTTCTTTTAAAAAGTATGATGCTTCTCATAGATATGTAGATCAATTGATTTAGGAGAGATATTATAATTATAAACTTCCAGTGCTTCCTCATTTGATATATTGCATTGTTGTATTTGAACAATATGAGAGGATAATATATTTTTATCCATAATTTTGGGATGAACTTTCTTCTAAGCATCAACATGTTGATTGGGGACTGAATTCTCAACTTCTTTCATGTATGTTTGGGGGACATATCCTTCACCACCTTCTACATTCTATTGATGGTAATGCCATGTATGATAAAGGGATTCATTTGGATAAACTGTATGACAGTCATGGGCAGTTTTTTAAGGTATACAATAGGAGAAACTTTGGAGGGAACATGACCATTCTTTTTTCTAGGTCAAATAGAAGATAAGGTTTCTTATGAGGGATTTTAGTCATAAAAATTTCCACGTCACGACCTTTATTAAGTTAATGGCATCAATTAAATGCAATATCTTCGTAGAAAACTTCTTGCGGAAACCCTTTATCATGATATCCAATCCGTATTCTAAAGCGTCTATCTTGCATAATATTTTGACGTAAACTTTTGCAAGACATGGTCTTTGAAAAACAGCCTTAATACTAAAAGCCTTTTGTTTACAAAGTTGCTAACAAAATGTTATTTATGTGTAAACTCCGAATAAACTTTTTGGGCAAAAAACTTTTCGAAAAACACAAGAAGTGTTGTAAAATATGTTTCTGAATGGATGGAATAAATTTGATAGTCGATTACCTTCCTTTTTAAAATCTAATAAACATCTACTAAAATTATCATGTAGTCCCAATCACAACAACGGTTAAGAACATTCACAGAAATAGACACAAGAATTTTTAACGTGGTAAAACCCTTAAGCAAGGGAAACATCCACGGTGACATATACGCCACAAAAAAAAAATACACTAGAATAAAATTCAAGTTATAACATTTAGACAAACCACAAAGATTCTAACCTAAGTTTAAAATGTACCTACATGAGATTCTCCACTCCAGAGGTATTCTAACTTGGAACTTGATCTTTTCTTGATGCTTCTTTGTCTTTTCCTTGATATCCTTCCCTTTGAATTTAGATTCCAGCAAATCTTTCAAATTTAAGATTCTTAGACAGAACCACAGTGTCTAAGTGTCCGTGTGAGATAGTGTTTGTGATGTGCTACTACATGAAAACATGCTAGTCACCATCTCAAGAATTTTACAAACAATCCTAACAAATTACAAACGTTCTAATATGAAACTTATTTCTGAATCTTGATTTTTCAAGCAAAGACTTCTTGATCTTTAATTAAACCACATATCTCAAGGATACCTTGCTCGGAATACGGTTCAAGGTCTTAAACAATTTCAGGGTTTTGAAAATATTTTTGAAATTGTAAACCTCCAATTGAGATCCAACTAGCGTAGAAGTGTACTTTAATAAAACAGATTCAGACTTAACATGTAAGGATTGATTCAACAACTTTTGGTATATAAAACTTATTTTCAGATCTGTACACTTTAAAACTTTGGCATGAGTTCTTTTGTGTTTCTTTTATTTTTGAACACTAGTATTTCGTAAAATATGAAATAAAACTCAGAAACACACAACTCACTAGATCTGAAAACTTATTTTTGAAATATAAGTTTTTTATTTTAAAAACTCGTTGAAACAAAATAGATCTAAGATGTTAGATGTGAAAAGAGAAACATAAAACTATAATCGTAAGATTTTCTCTTTTAGAAAGACTTAGTTTGAATAATGAAACTTAAATATTTCTTAGAAATGAGTTCTGAGAGAATAAAAAATTTGAAGAGGTCTTTAAACGAAAAACAAAAAACCAACAACACATAAACCCTAGAAAGATCTAACTCTCAAAAGGTGGGTTTTCTGATGTATGGGACTTTTAGGTTTTGGTGTTTGGTTAGGGAGAGATCTCACAGAGGTTTGGATCTACGAAGAAACTAGAGTTTCCCCTTCTAATTTCTCTTTTTTTTTTCTCTCTTATCTCTTCTCCATTCTCTCTCTTCTCTTTTCTCTCTCTTTTCACTCAGATTTAACGAATTGGCAAAAGTCTCAAAATGCTCAGACTTGGTCTCTTTTTATATTGAGAAACGAATAATCGAGAACATTGACATCAATCCAATGGCTAAGATTGAGTCTATTTAAGTTGACTAAGATCAAACGGTTCATCACAAGCGTTTGATTAAACTAACACTGATTGGTTAAGGCTTGGGCCATGCAAATTAACTATTAACGCATACATATCGTTGATGGAGATGATTCAAGGGCTGAGATGGTATACGCGTTTTGTGTCTAAGAGAAAACACAAATTGCATCGTTGGGAAGCTAACACATGTACGCACTAGATGGGATTTAAAACGCGTGTTTTGAAAATAATTACAAGGCACACCTCCAGCTCTCTAGTGCTTTCGGATTCTACATAGGCAAACAAACAACAAAGAAATCAAGTTCCTGAAATTCCACTTTAACCCAAAAAACTTTTAATAACCAAATTTTAAATAATTCCAAAATCCTTGAAAATTATTTAATATATATAAAGTGATTTTGAATTGAATTAAATTGATTTTACAAAGATGTTAAGTGTTAAAAAAAATCATTAACACAATATATGATATGTATGATGTAGTGTAAGTGTCCTAATTATGATTTTTAGGGTTTAGAATGTCCTTCCCTTTGAAGGTTCTCCTGGATTGAATTTCTTCATGAAGTGTGTACCTTTGAGGAGATGGAGTTCCCAAAATATACTAACCTATTTTGTCTATATATCAAAACTAGTTAGAACTCCTATATATACAGACACAAGTGAGTCAATTTATAGTCTATTCTCAATCTCCCCCTTTGGATTTGAGAGACAAAATTTCCTTGAGTATTCTGTACTCTTGGGTAAAAAATAAAAAGAAATCCTATGTGTCCTATACAAAAATTCTAACTACCCTTTTCCATACTAGAACCGAAAATAAGGTAAAAAAATACATTACTCAAATAAATACAGACCACTACCCTACAAATTATAAACCAGATGTACAATGGGCCTGTAATGCTTGTAACAACATAAACACTAAATTTGGCATATTAGTTGAGTTAGAATATGAATAGATGGTAAAAATGCTAAGCAATACTCAATATCTCCTCCCCCAGTTTTTCTGAAATATACAAGGGGTATAAATCACAAAAACATAGAGATTAATTGAGAGTTATCATGCCTATAGCTGTACGCAAATACTCAAAATGAATGTTATCTAATGGTTTTGTAAAGAGATCTGCGAGCTATTTTTGAGTGTTCAGATATTCAATAATGAGGTCTTTGGATTCGACAAGGTCACGAATAAAATAATGTATAATATTAATGTGCTTAGTTCGTTAGTGCAAAATAGGATTTTTGGAAATGTTAATAGCACTTTGATTATCACAAAACATGGTTAAATATTTTTCTGTGAGGCCATAATCACTAAGCATTTGTCTGATCCATAGTAATTGAGCACAACAGCTACCAGCTGCTATATATTCAGATTCGACGCTAGATAATGAAATAAAATTCTATTTTTACACGACCAACCTACAAGATTATTGCCTACACAGTAGCAAGCACCAGAAGTGCTCTTACTATCATCAGTACAATCGGCCTAATCGGCATCGATATATCCAACAATAAAACTAGTTGCATCTTTTATGTACCAAATACAAAATTTTAGAGTACCCTTAACGTATTTAATAATCCTTTTTACACTTAATAAGTGAGACTCTTTAGGGTTACTTTTATATCTAGCACAGATACACACGACAAAGGATATACTAGGTTGAGACATGATAAGATACAACAAACTCCTTATCATACTTATATAAAGAGTGGGATCTACATTTTTTCCATTATCATCCCTAGATAGTTTAGTTGAAGTGCTCATGGGGGTTCTAGAAGGTTTAGCATTTTTTAAGCTGAATTTTTTAACTAAGCCTACAACATACTTGGATTGGGAAATAAAAAGACCATCACTGCATTGTTTAACTTGTAAACCCAAAAAATATTGTAGTTCACCCATTAAAGACATCTGAAATTCGGTATGCATGATATCAAAATAATTCTCTACTTGTTTAGGACAAGTGGATCCGAAAATAATGTTGTTACATAATAAGTTCTATGGGATTAGTGGTAAGGATATCATTATCCTTATTGTGTGGGGATTTACTTATTTTACCTTCTTAACAAGGTCCACATACAGGATTAAAAGAGTTTTTAATTTTTGGTAAGCCTCTAACTATCTCTTGGGAACTCAATCTTCTAAGATTATCATAATTTGTGTGTCCCTATATATTGTGCCATAGATTAGAATCCTCTAATCTGACAATATTGCAAGATTCAGAATCAGGTAAAAATGCAATTCCCATTTTCATCTATAATGTTGTAATCATTTTTAGAAAAGGTAACTGAGTGATTGGAGTCACAAAATTGTGATATACCTAAGAGATTGGCTTTAAGGCATTTAACTAATAAAACATCATTCAGTTTAGGAAGCCCTTGCTCACTCAATGTTCGCTTACCTATGATCTGAGATGAAACACCATCTCCAAACATGGCACTACCTCCAAGGAAGTCTGTCTTGTTTTTTAATTTTGTTTCATCCACGGTCATATGTTTAGAACATCCGGAGTCTAAATACCATCAAGTTTAAGTGCTTTGTGCCTTTAAAGAAGAAATGATAATGTTGCACTTGAGTTGGGGTAGTAAATTATCTTTTCTAATCCAAATAGGCTTAGTTTTAAAATTTTTATGGCCTTTTGACTTTGAAAAGATTTGAGGGGTCTTTCTAAATGATTTCTTATTAGTATTGGACCCTCCCTTTTTATTTTTAAAGTTAGAGTTGTTTGTGGCCTGTTCAGGGAGTATATAAGTATTTCTAGATTTCCTAGAATAGTTAAAGTTTTGTTAGCTAGGAGTGGATGTCCTTCTATGAAAACATTCATCTAGAGTATGTCCAAAAATATCGCAGTAGGAATAGTACTGATGTGTATAGGGCTTGACTTTCTTACTAAAGTCTTTGAAGATGGGTTTGGATCTATTGGGTACAGTAGTTCAGTCATTATTGTGTTTAGGTTTCTGTCCTTGGTCTTTGGAAAAAAGACAAACATATTTGGTTTGACAATTTGGTTTCAACTGTTGATCATACTGATTATGTGTTGTTTGAGAGACATTGAGTTTAGGTTCACCTTTTTGAACATTCTGAGAAGTTTGGTCTTGTTTTACAAAAGCAACATTTTCAGGAGAAACTTTTGTCTTACTTGTATTCACTATTTCTCCAAAACCTAGGCCAGACTTATCTTCAGAGTCAAATTAGCTTCCAGTAACAATTTTTTCAAAAGTCTTGGTTTGTGTTTCAAAATGTTGACATTTTTTAAAAACATTTGAAACATTTTTATTTGACTCTTCTAGTTCAATAAGGGTTGTCTTGTATTTCTGTTCCAGTTCATGGTTCTTTTGAATCAAATAATTTATTCTCAGGTTGTAATTCTCAATCTCAGTCTCATGAGTAACACATTGGCTTGTATAATCTTCATTGTTCTTCCTAATGGTTTGGTTAAGCAAATCGATATGCTCACTTAAGGTTTTATCATATTTTCTAGGCAAGCACTCTTCTTAACCATTTTACTGTATAATTCATGTAAATTAGGCAGGTCATCATCAGACTCACTATGTGCATCATGTGAGTTATCCCCTATGATTTGGCTAGGTTCTTTACTCACGCACACATCCAATTCATCATCAACATTCTCACTTTGACTCACACACAATCTTTCAGCAGTAATATGAACAGAATTATTATTAATATCATTAACAACATCAACGGGCATAGTAGGTTCATGAACAGGCAAGCATGCATCATCATTATATATTATCTTATCAAAGAAAGACATGAAGTTATCATTGATTTAGGTTGACTCAGTTTCATCCTCATCAGAATCACTAGAGTCATCCCATGTTTTACACATATTGGCCTTGTTATTGTTGTTAAAACTAGTTTACCAGAACGATGACACTTGACATCTTTTATATCAGTTTTAGGTCTGTTGGTGTCATAATTCCTCCTATTGTCATAAGTGTGTTTGGTGTTGTCTCTGTCATGAGGTCTGTGAGATTGATTACCTTGATAATTTGATTTGCCTTGTTTAGAGGCTACGACATTTCTAAATTTCAAAATCTTTTTGAAATGCTTACTCATAAGAGCTATTTCATTGTCAAGGTTTTCTAGATCATAGTTTTCAAGACAGCCAGTATTAAGGTCTATAGAGTTCAATTTAGGCACTGGTAATTTAGATGAAAACATAACATTAGAACTAGAGGCTCTACTGGCCTGTCTGGTTAATTGTTTTTTTAAGTCTAGTTCCAATTCTACAGTCCTCAGTTTGCTGCTAAGTAATTAAAGTGTCATATTAGGGTGGGTCATTCATTTCCCTAATAGCATATATCTCTTGTTGTTAAATTTAGATGGAAATTAACTAAGAATCTTTGATACAATTTCCTTTCTACTATAGGTTATACCATTTGCATGAAGTTTTGTAAAAATATCCATTAACCTTATGTAGAAATCGTCAAAGGATTCATTGTCATTCATAATCAAGGTATTATATTACTGAATAAGCATTTGGCCTTTTCCAGCTTTGACACGTTCATCACCCTCATGAGCAATGACCAAGGTGTCCCATGCCTCTTTGGAAGTAGAAAATATGGATATTCTTTTGAATTCATGTTAATTAGTGGACATAAAGATGGAATTCTTTCCTTTGTTATTATCAAGAGACAGTTTTTTCTTTTCCTCAGTAAATTCGCTGAGAAGTTTCTTAATCCTTGTGGGATTGGTTTCAGAATTAGGTTTAGTAGGATGTTCATGTCCAGTTTCAATCATTTCCCAGACTTCATCACCCAGGGTTCCTTGAATGAAAGCAGTCATTTGCACTTTCCAGTACGAAAAATTATTTCCATCAAAGAGTGGTGGTCTGGATAGGTTACCCAACTTCTCAAATTTTTCTTCCATATTCAGAAATTTTTTATAAAGAAGTTTCGAAAACGATTTCTCAAGTTTCAGGACCACAAAAGGTGTTCCCGCTCTAATACTAGTTGAAAAACAACCTTAATCCTAAAAGCCTTTTGCTTGCAAAGTTGATAACAAAATGTTATGGTTGTGTAAACTCCGAATAAACTTTTTGGGCAAAACACTTTTCGAAAAACACAAGATGTGTTGTAAAATCTATTTCTGAATGCATGGATTAAATTTGATAATCGATTACCTTCTTTTTTAAAATCTAATCAACATCTACTAACATTATCATACAGTCCGAATCACAACAAGAGTTAAGTAAATTCATAGAAATTGACACATGAATTTTTAACGTGGTAAAACCCTTAAGCAAGGGAAACATCCGCGGTGACATCTACGCTACAAAACAAAAATCCACTAGAATAAAAATAAAGTTACAACACTTAATCAAACCACAAAGATCCTAACTTATGTTCAGAATGTACCTACACGAGATTCTCCACTCCTAAGGTATTCTGACTTGGAACTTGATCTTTTCTTGATTCTTCTTTGTCTATTCCTTGATCTTCGTCCCTTTGAATTCAGATTCCAGCAACTCTTTCAAATTCAATATTCTCACACAGAACCACAGTGTCTAAGTGTTCATGTGAGATAGTGTTTGTGATGTGATACTACATGCAAACATTCTACTCACCCTCCCAAGAATTTATACAAACAATCCTAACACATTACAAACATTCTAATATGAAACTTATTTCCGAATCTTAATTTTTCAAGCAATGACTTCTTGATCTTTAATTAGACCACAGATCTCAAGGATACCTTGCTCGGAAGACGGTTCAAGGTCTTAAACAATTTTAGGGGTTTGAAAATATTTTTGAAACTGTAAGCCTCCAATCGAGATCCAAATAGGCTAGAAGTTTACTTTAATAAAACAGATTCAGACTTAACATGTAAGGATTGATTCAATAAGTTTTGATATAGAAAAATTATTTCACTTTAAAACTTTGGCACAAGTTCTTTTGTGTTTCTTTTATTTTTGAACAATAGTATGTAACACCCTGCGAGCCTGAAGAGACACGCGGCGTTCTACTACAATAAAACTAAACTAATTCCACAATAACAATGTGTATAGAGAATCTAAAAAATCCCACAATATAAAGGAAACCACTAATCTCAATTCTTCAAATTCAATACAACAAAGTCTCTCGAAATAATATAAATCACCAATGCTCTATACAACACAATAAAATAATACAAATCTTCGAAAAAATATTCTTCCCAAAACAATCCACGCTAAAATCATCCCAATTGGTCCATAGCGCTCAAATCCACGCTAACCTGTCAACTAAAAGAAAATATGGGGAAGTACACAATACGACAGGAAAGATGCTCAACAAATATATTAACGATGAATAAATTGTAACAAAACGAGTACAAATATTCAAATCAAATGCAAATCTCAAAGCATTTAATAATAAATTTCTTAACAACACATTAATCGGGTCATCAGCCCTCACCACATCCGCATATTCTTTATGAAGATATAGCCCGAGAAGCAGGAATTTTGGCAGGTGCCCAACCTCCATGCCATATTAAAATATCATGACAACGTGCTCACCAACAATATAATGATACCACATGAATCAAAATAATTCCAACAATTATTTTTTGAGATTTCCAATGAATTTATCAATTCAAATATGAGTTGATTTAAACATGAAATCAACAGAATAAAATCTCCAGAGAATTAAAGAGCATATTGTGTAAAACGACATACCTCAAACTCATCACATGAATCATCACATAAATTCAGCCTCAAGATATGATCGCACCATCATGTTCCTCTCGCGAAAATAATCAAATCACGTTCTAGCCCCAACACGAGATAACCCCAAATAGCCCTATTTTAAAAACCCAAAAAATTCAGATCTAAAAATTATTCCAACCTCAAATCCGACTTCAGATTTGGATTCTAGACAAAAAATTGCTTCAGGTATGTGTTTTCAGTTTTCCTCAACACTCATCCGAAAGCACTCAAAAAGAAGATCTAAACATTCCAAATTGGCTCTTCTCATTCTACTCGTTTTTGCCTCTTTGGATTTTGTTTTCGGCCTCTATTTTTCATCTCCCTTTCCTTATAATCACCCATAATATTCCTTATATAACCCCTATCTCAAACCTTAGCTTGGACCCTAAGCTAACCAATATTACTATATTGCCCTTTAATTCTAAATTATTAACTTTACATATTTAAACCATTACAAAATGTCCAAAAGCCAATTACATTTGAATTTAAATATTCGATTCATTTCAAATACTAATAAATATAATATCAACATCCCAATTAATAAAAAAATAATATTATTAAAATTATATACGATATTCATAAATAAATCCCTCAAAATTTCGGGGTATTATATCGTATTTCATAAAATTTGAAATAAAACTGAGAAACACACAACTCACTAGATCTGAAAACTTATTTTTGAAACAAAAGTTTTTTATTTCAAAAACTCGTTGAAACAAAATAGATCTAAGATGCTGGATCTAAAAAGAGAAACAGAAAACTATCGTCGTGAGATTTTCTCTTTTAGAAAGACTCAGTTTCAATAATAAAGCTTAAATCTTTCATAGCGATGAGTTCTCAGAGAATAAAAAATTTGAAGAGGTCTTCAAACAAAAAACACAAAACCAATAACACAGAAACCCTAGAAAGATCTAACTCTCAAAAGGTGGGTTTTCTGATGTATGGAACTTTTAGGTTTTGGTGTTTAGTTAGGGAGAGCTCTCACAGAGGTTTTGATCTACAAAGAAACTAGGGTTTCCTCTTCTATTTTCTCACTTTTTTTTTCTCTCTTCTCCCTTCTCTCTCTTCTCTCTCTTTTCTCTTAGATTTAACAAATTGAAAAAAGTCTCAAAATTCTGAGACTTGGTCTCTTTTTATACCGAGAAATGAAGGATCGAGAACATTGACATCAATCCAATGATCGAGATTGAGTCTATTTAAGTTGAATAAGATCCAACAGTTCATCACAAGTGGTGGATTAAACTATAACACTGATTGGTTAAGGCTTGGGTCACACGGATTAACTCTTAACGCATGAAGATCGTTGATGGAGATGATCCAAGGGATGAGATGGTATACGCATTTTGTGTCTAAGAGAAAACACAAATCGCGTCATTGGGAAGCCATCACGTTTATGCACCAGATGGGATTTAAAAGTCGAGTTTTGAAAATAATTACAAGGCACACCTCCAACTCTGTAGCGCTTTCGGATTCTACCCAGCCAAACAAACAACAAAGAAATGAAGTTCCTGAAATTCCACTTTAACCCACAAAACTTTTAAAAACCAAATTTTAATTAATTCAAAAATCCTTGAAAATTATTTAAAATATATAAAGTTATTTTGAATAAAATTAAATTCATTTTACAAAGATGTGAAGTGTTAAAAAAAGTCATTAACATAATATATGATATGTATGATGCAGTGCAAGTGTCCTAATTATGGTTTTTAGGGTTTAGAATGTACTTCCCTTTGAAGGTTCTCTTGGACTGAATTTCTTCATGAAGTATGTACCGTTGAGGAGATGGAGTTCTCAAACTATACTGACCTATTTTATTTATATATCCAAACTAGTTGTAACTCCTATATATACAGACTCAAGTGAGTCAATATATAGTGTGTTCTCAATCTTCATATATATATATATATATATATATATATATATATATATATATATATATATATATATATATATATATAGTAGATTCATCATTCTTTAAAGGTTTTTCAATAAATTGGGCTATCGAGTAAAGAGGGATTTTGCAAAAAAATGAATATGAAGAATTGGGAAGTTCACTCACACATGAGCTATGTAACTTTCTTCTATATATCAAAATTTTGGAGTCCATTTAAATGTATGCATGGGAGATCATTTTGTATAAAACTAGTTTCTTAATTCAAGTCTCGAGAATCTTCCTCACAATTGATTTTGGTAAGAACAATCTCGAAGTTAATGAGGCCAATGGGGTATCGATCTATGAAAAATAAAGATAAAAAGGTAATCATAATAATATCCATTGAGGGACGTCCATGATAAAATGGATTTTAATGGATTCTGCGATATTTAATTTTGTAATTTGTTAGTATTGTTTGTATAAATTCAAAATTTTCATTATCTAAACGACATGGGCGTGTTGCGATATCTAATTTGAATGGATTTTGCATGAGTCGTGTGGATCATCGTCAAACTTGTAGACGTGATGAATCTATGAGTATGCAGTGCAATTGCAAGTTGTCTATCAATAATCCTAAATAATCTTGAAAACCTTCGTCATTTCTACTTTTGAGTACCATTTCGGATTAATTATGGCATTTCTTAGTCATCTGAGTATGAAGACATTCAAAATATTTCAACATTTCAAAATAATTTATAATCAACATTGAGAAACGCTTTTGAAATATTTCACTAATTTGAAAATTAGAATATCTATTGAAAGTAAATTAAATAATTTTATTATATTCACTAAAAGAAATTAAATTTGTGACCAAATCTTTTTCAAAGAAGATTCCGTAAATTAATAGGTTTTGGGGATGAATTTTATGAACACTAATTAATTTTTTTTTATCTATTCGCGAGAAATATTACAATTGGTTTAAAAAAAATGAGAAGAAAATTTCTCGACGTTGTTTTCCCTTTTACGTTAAGAATATTACTTTTCCACAATTAGCGATGAATACATTTAGTTCCTCGTAAAAATCATTTTTAATGAAATATAGTTACGAAGGTCTAAATGTGTCGTAATAGGTAATTGGAAGTTGAAAATTTTAGGAAACGAGTTAGTGAGATGAGGTATAATCCACTGCCAAAAAATGGTAAAATAAACTTATTGCCCTAAATTTAACAAACCATATTCACATTCACATCTCTCTCCCAAAACTAAGAAGCTCCCTGCTTTGTTATTGTTTACATTCTCTCGTATTATGCTTTTTTACTTTTACATTCTTTCAAAATCTTAATTTTTTTGAATCTTAAAGTCATGAATTTGTCAATTATAAGTTTTTCAACATCCGAAGGTATGTTTGTGTAATTGATCATGATCTTTTATGATTGGGTTGGGGTTTTGATTATGTTAGGTATTCGATTATGGTGTAATTGATTAGGTTTAGGGTTTGAAGTCTATTATGAACTAGGGTTACAATTAGGTAAAAATGGTATTTTGTATATTCTTATTGTTTTAATTATATGATGCTAAGTCGATTTTATTATTGTTTAGTTTATTTTCATTCGTACTCTTTTAACGGGGCGTATAATAAATATATTGAAGAGAACCAAATTGCTAAGTTGGTATTCCATGTTTTGTTATTGTTTTGTTATTGTATCTTATTTTATATTGATGCTTTGTGAATGTCTAGCCTCCAATGTGATACTTTATGAATCCTTCGTAATGTGCATATCACATGTTTCATGATATATTTTCATCTCTAATGAACTTGGAAGAGAGACATTTCAAAGCCCAAACACTTTCTTTGACATGGTTACATACTTTTTATCACATGAATTTGAAAACATGTTAAAAAGGGATTTACATAAACAATTGCTGCTAACACATATTCTCTTTCATACCTTCATTTATGCCAATACCCACCATTTAAATCTAATTTAAGTGACATATTATGCATACACATACAATTCAAATTCGAAAAAGAAATAAGTTCACCATCGAAAATGATAAGTGGTTGACACTTAGTTGGCCCTCTATAATATTATAAGATAATTATATTGGACTGAGGTCAATGAGAAGGTCAAAAGTTTTTTTAATCAACTTTTTTATGGAAGAGGGAGAAGCCCCACATTTTATTATAAGATATTTGTTGAAAGAACCCCTTCTAGGTGCCTTTTACACGCTCTAAATAGAAATGACATAAAAGAAGTTAACATACTTTTTAGTCTAATAAACTAGGTATAAAAAATCCATATATATGGGGATTTATGAATATCCCCATTACCTAAGTAAAGAGATAATAAACGAACTAAAAATAGACTAATAACCGCACTTAGAGAAAGCTATAAAAATTGATTTTTATATCTAACCCCATTACAAAAAAGACTGGAAAATTCAAACACTATGGAGACTTGCTTTCTCCACTTTAAGAAAACCATTGACAATTTGGGGAAGGGATTGGAATGACCAAAATGTTTAAGAAGAATGGGAAAATGAAGTTTCATTAGGAAGACCATCGCTATATATATTGGCTTATCTCCATAAATGCTTGATAAGAAAGTGAGGTTAGGATATAACATATGAAAATCTCTGATAGAAGAAGAAATCTTCTAAGGAAATTTTGAATTCCCTTCTATCATCTCCGCAACAGACATACAATCAGATTCAATCAACACATAATTGATACTAATTTGAAAATGAATAAACAACACTCTAAGTCTTTAGCCTGTGTATGTATATATAATTAAATCCTCCAAAATTTGGGGAAAGCCACGACTAAATTACATACACAATCTCTAATAATGCCTCCAACACCACTAAAACTTGGATTACCTTTTGAAGATTCATTAAAATTAAGAATTAAGATAACTAACTTTGTTTGGATCCACTTAGTAATGATACATGAATTTATATATACTTCCACCCTAAAATTAAAATGCTTAAAAATTAACACATCTTCTTTTACAGATCAATTATAAAATTGGATAGAGTGGGCTACGGATATCAATAAACTTTCAAGGTTAGAAATATCGTATGTAGCTAACCTATTATAGCCTTCATATAATGTATGATATATGGCCTTATGAATTTACATATAAAGAGGGATAATAAGAAATAGAAATCTTAAATGATGTTGCTTAGGTAAACTAAGCCACTAGGACAATAACATATTTCTACAAGAGGAATAATTAAGATTAACTCCCAATTTATGGGAAAAATGTTTCGAAACTGATGAAGCAAAATAACAGGACGAGATAGTATTATTTAAACAATCCACTGAATTATGAAAAAAAATTCATCTAGAAGTAAGTTTAGTCCCATTTTTTTAGATTTGATCATTTATATGATTTATTTATTAATTAACTTCCACATAAAAAAAATTAGGGAAATGTTTGTACCCAATATTTTCCCTCTAATAGAGTTTGGAAATCTTACTCTAGAAAACTTTATAGTAGACTTAAATAAGAGCACCCCACTTTTTTAGGAGTCAAGAACACCATCAATTCACTTTATTATTCTTTTGCCAAGCTTCAGACCTATCTAATTCTTTGGATATTTTTAGAACCACATCTATGATTCTAAACATTGTATTTGTCTTTTTAGATTATAAAAGTATACCATGTAAAATTATCTATTCTCAAACTCTATGAAAGTCTGCGACTACTAAAATATATCACATCATTTAGGTTTCTATAGTTAACACGCTATCATTACAAGTGAAGTAGAGATCCTCCTAGTTAAGCCATTGGAATTTCCCATCTTGTTTTAAATTATTTACCCAAAATATATTTAAAAACATTATATGAAGTCACCTTATCACACCCTTAGTAGGATTGTTTTCTACAATAGTATAAATATGAATGGATTTTGGAACATTTCTAATAATAATGAGTTTTTCGGTAGAAGAAAGAAATTTATTAACAATCCCTTAATCTGAAGCCTTATAGTTTAACCAAATCATTTATAAGAAACTTTACTTTCTATACGTTCAAATAGAGGACATTCCAAGTACTTTATATGCAAAACATTATGAGATAAACTAATGCAACTAGAGATTCTATTCCTCCTTGAAATAGATATTTTTAAATATGGTGAACGTGCTTATCTCTCTACTAATCAACTGATCATAAGCTTTTTCTTAAGAGTAAAAAAGTTTGAGGAGGTTATCAAGTCTTCTTTTCTCACCATTTAAAAAAATAAATAAATCATTTGCAAAGATTAAGAGAAATAAAAATACAACTTTGAGGGTGAGTAAAAGGTTTGATCAAACCTTTTCGCATGTTGATAGCTAGATTCTTTCTTAAAGCTTTGGGTGATATAAAGAAAAGGCCTAGAAAAATATGACCTTGATTCAATCCCCTTGTATATTTAAAAAAATTTCCACCTGACCATTAATAAAAATTGAGAATGAATTAGTAGAGATAATTCTCCAAATTTAAGTCCTGCACAAAATTAAACTACCTCATAAGAGAGATAAGAAACATCTAAAAAATTAGGTTAAAATATTTTTCCATGTCAAGATTGATTATAAAACTAGAGGCATGAGCTTTTCATTCGAGATCTTGAGTAAATTCTTGAATCAGAAGAATATTATCTAGAATATATCTCCCCTTAGAGAAACCACTTTGGTAAGGAAAGATAATATATGGGAAAATATCTGACAATCTAGCATTGAATTTTTTGGGTAGTATTTTGGGTGAGATCTTGCACAAACTAATTGGTAGGAATGGGAAAAAGATATGGTTGGTAATTTTGGAATTTGGGTGATATACGTGCTAATGTAGGTAGTAGGAATATTGGAACCAATAAAGAAGTTATCAATGGCTTTGGTGAGATATGCTTCAATGATTTTACAAATCTTTTGATAAAATATCCCACCAAAACCATCTACATCGGGGCACTGATAGCACTTGGGTATATAATAGCTATGAAAATTTCATTTTCATAAATAAAGCACTTAATATTTTAGTTAGATTCACTTGATATAATATGAGGGTTAGAATTCGTAAAGGAACTGTAAGAATAATAAACCTCGAGAAATAAGATGATGACACCAGAATTGGTATCACTAAAGCAATGCAATATGCAAGTTGAAACCAGTGTATTAATGGAGTATGAACATGTATAAAAATATAGAAAGAGATGAGGCAAAGAGTAAGACAACACATAACATAAGTTGTTCATCCTATCTAGACCTACACCACTGTGGGACTGTGTTTGAAATACGCTAAAAATGGGCACTAATGGCCTTAGGATATATCACTAAAGCTTTCTCTCTCCTTTGTAATTTTGACAGAGTTTCAGGTAGGGTTTACAATCAATGATCCTTTACAAAGATGTAGAAGATAAGTATTTATAGTGCATAGGGGGTGTAGTCTACCCCTCATAAGTGTAATAAGCATGCGTGGAGTGTTCCTGTCCAATGAGGAGGAGCCAACTATCTCTATCACACGGAGGTCATGATGATTAAATATTACCTCATGTAGGAGGGAGATGTTGTTATAATGGTTTTGGTCCATGTGGGATCTATAGACCACGTGCACACTCTCATGCATTTCAAAATGCACACGCCCTTCTAGCTGTCAACCCTCATTCGACTGTCATGGATGAGCTGGGTAGTCTCGGCCTATCTTCATTATCCTGAGGAAGGCCGTGGATTAGGGTTAATAGTTCATAGGATTAATGTGTGTGAGACCTAGCCTAATTATATATCGGGTGATTAGCCCTTTATTAAATTAAAATTAAAGTGTCTGATTGGTTTATTCTTAGCATTAGTGTCGAAAAACAATTTTCATTATTAATCACTTAGTAATTAATTAAGCTAAGTGTCAAAACATTTTCCAATTTTATTATACCCAATTAATGGATTAATAAATTACATGCTTTAAGAAATAAGCCGTTCCCATTTCACAAGAATATATACTGAACATGAATCAAATACGTAAATAAAAGAGACTGGATAAAATATTACAGTTCAAGTCTGACACCAATAGAATCATAATACTCAATCCAAAAATAAAAGAAAAGCTAATAAGAAAATACAATCTCTGAGATAGCTAAGCTGGAAACGGGCGACACATGCCCTAATTGAAATGTCTGAACTAATGACTGAATAAGAAGATTGAAGCGTCTAATATCAATAACCTACAGCTTCCACAACAGCTGCAGCTCGTCGAATGATCCACGCGTCTAAGTCTGATGGTGACCATGTGGCCGGATAACTAGTATAATATATATATATATATATATATATATATATATATATATATATATAGCACAAGAGAAGAGAAATAGCAATAAACGGGTTAGAGCCTGTAGAGGGGGCTTTAAGATAATCCTGAGATTAGGGGTAATTCCCCAATTAGCAACAATGCTTGGTATTAAGAAACTGAGGTAGATCAAGCGTGTCAACTCATCGAGGCAGCTTGGCGTGGCAACTCATACTTTAGCTTGTTGCGTTAGTCATATTGTATCTTTGTTTATATTAACTATGAGATATAACGATTGTATTGATGTAACGAGAATAATAATGAGTTTTAGTGTGAGGTCAAATGGTACTCGCGAGAGACCAGGCTTGGCAGGGCCTGGGAGAGCTTTCATGCTCTATCGAATGACCTTGTCGTGGGAAATTTAGAGGTAATTAGTTTGGAGGATTGAGAAGTGAGGCACCGTTGGGGCTTGTCCTGACCATCTTAGATACACCTGGTAAAACACCGAAGGACCCTGATCATGGAACCTCGGGCAGAGCAGCTTGGAGTTCCATTGGGCATTGAGTTGTGAACCAAACAGCCCTCTACTTAATGTCACATCTACTGTAGGTGATGTCACTAGCTAGCTAAATAATATCAGACCTACACTTGAGTAAACCACCATGGTATTTGGGGCTGTCAGGCAGTTGGTGAGCCACCTCTACAATAACAACCTCCTGACATACAGTGGTTAGGCAAAAGGAATGTCTCGGCATTTAATGTTTATGACGTGGAGACAACTAGTGCATCAGGTATTTAATGTTTGTGACATAAAGTATGAGGGAGGTCTTTCACAGGCATTGATGACTGAGTTGCCTCGGGGGAGGTGTGAGAGGCTATTTAAGGACCCCAACCACCTTTGATGAGAGGATGATCTTTTGAGAGTTTAAAGAAGTTATTACTAGAGAGAATACACATCAGAGAGAGTTATTACAAACCAGAGGTCTTATTCCCTCACCATTGTCATTTATTATAAAGCTTTTAATACGTGACATAGATTCTTGAGGGTGTTTGGTGTATTTGCCTGCCTACCGAGGTGTATCTAGGGTGCTTACTTCTCTCTCCCTCTAGCTAAGTTACTTCTAAGTTCATTACTATCTTCTGAGTTATACACGAGAGATTTATGAGTTTAAATTCAGTCTGTCTTCATTAAGTTTGTGTTTGCATGTCCTATCATTAATCCAAGGTGCTGCTAGTTAACTTACCATTACCATACTCAAAAATGGGTTACGCCTCCATCTTATCTAAACTACCCTTTTATATTTGGTGACTCCGCTGGGGAGGCATTCTTCTGAGTAAGGAGTATGGCGCAAGATAACGTGTAATACCCCGTAATTCTGAATATTCCAAATAATTATATTTAATTAGATTGGAGAATTAAATGAGAAAATACAGCTTAATTTAAATTACGTAAGAGGAGTAATTTAATGGGATTTATTAAAAATTGTAATTTTGGAATATCAATCGGGAGATAGTTACCGATTTATATTGCCTCATTATATTTACTTAGTGCGAGTGGTAAATAGTTACTTAACGCGTGTAGACCGTGTTGGGGTGAGAACGAGTAATATTTGATAAGTGACTCAAATGATAATTTAGAGGTCACCGATGAGTCCGGGAGGGTCAAATTAGTCAAAATAGTATACCCGGGGGTACTAGTTGAGTCTTGGGGTAATTTTGGACTAAACCAAGACCATTCGGAGGCGTTTTGGTCTTTTAACATGAGAGGGTATGGCGACCTACAAAATTGAGAGCTTTATATCAGTCGTATGATAGAGGGATTAGGGTTAGAACACCCATGACAACACCAATACCATTAGAGAGAAGAGAGGCACAACTTTCTAAGGCAAAAGAAGGAATTGGGAAAGATTCAAAGGAGATTGTCACTATTAACTTGTTGGGGAAGAAGGATTGAAAGATGAAGATCATCAATCATCAACAACAACCACGAATTCAGACCCTACTGATCATAAGGCAAGTTGTTTATTACAAAAATTATAAAGTTATAATACCCATGCGTAGGGTTTTTGAATAGTTTTGTTTAAATCATTATTTTGATTAGAGAAAGATGATATTTATACATGTTGGGATAGGAATAGCATGTAGAATGATTTACCTTATGTAGAGGATTAAGATTCAGATTAGACTTGATGATTTTCGGATTAAAATCTGGATTTTGAATGATAATATGGGAAGAACACCATAACTTGGGTTTCAAGAAATTTTGGGTTTAATTCATTATTTCTTTAAAGGAATTGGAGCTTGTGATGTATTTGCCACGTTAGAAATTGTCATACTATACGTGAATACATATTAGGATCATTGGATCGAAGTTTGGTGGACTATAATGGAGTTTGAAGATTTGTTAATGGAGGAAAAATCTTAATGAAGAAGAAGACTGCGTCTATCCCTGTTCGATCGATCGACTATGTCGATCGATCGAACCCAGCCGTGGATCGATCGACGCAAGCTGTTTCCCGAACTTTTTTGTGTTTTAAATCCTTCGTTGATTTTCGGGAATGAATGAGTATCCTAGGATCTACATTATACTTATATGGGAGTGAGAATGAGACCAGTAGGTATATTATAGCGGTCTGATAAGGCCATTGGGTGTAGGGCTTGGATTACGGACCGATGAGTATAAATACGATTTAGTAGAGTATCAGGGACTTCGGAAATTGAGTTACGGGGCGAAGTAAATTCAATTTAAGTAATAGACCAGTAGGGTAAGCAATAACTACTGAAATTATATGTAAGGGGTAACTAGGACCCTTAGAGTTGTGTGAATACTCAAATAAATGCGATTAATGAGATAAATCGTAAAGCGAATATTGTACGGTAGATATATGAGATTAAAATATTACGTACGTATATAATTAATAGGTCAGGCGTGTACCTACTTAATTATGTGATCTTTTAGGTCGAGAGATTTATACCTAAATTAATTATGTTAGGGTCGATGAGGCATTCCGAACTAACATAAAGTAGTTATATGTTTGGGGTCGATGAGAAATGCCTAACCAGACCTTGAACTGGTGTCGCGATGGAAGAGTCCTGAACCAGAATATGTGTATATATATATTTTTAAAAATAGTTGGGGTCGATGGATAATTCCGAACCAACTCTCACTTGGGGTCGATGTATCATTCTGAACCAAGAATCATTTACGTGTGTATATAAACAATTGGGGTCGATGTATCATTCCGAACCAATTCTTACTTGGGGTCGATGAATCATTCCGAACCAAGACTCCTTTACGTGTATAAAAAGGGCAAAATAGTAATGATTGATATTTAGTATATATTGTGTGCGAAATATATATACTTGATGATATTCTACTTCTGTGTATTAGTAGATTGATATATATTATGTATTTAAAGATACATACTGAATTGGTAAGTTAAGTAGTGAAACTTAATTACGAAATGCACCTTTAGATAGAGAACATCTATTTAGTAATTCAAGTAGTGAAACTTAATTACACAAGTGGGAAGTTAACAATAATGAGAATTGTAGTAATTTTAGTAGTGAAACTAAATGAGAAGTCTTGAAAGATAACATAGATGAAATGTTACTTGAGAATTAATTAACATACGCGAGATGTTAGTGAAACGGTTGTACTTTATGGGCGGTACTGAAACTTGGGTACAGATAAGTTCAGTTGATTACTGTGGTTTTACCTAGCTTGGGAGGTATGGATAGATAAACTAAGTGTAGAACGTTAGGAGTGCACAAAAAGATGAGGGGTGAGTTAACTCAAGAGAGTGTACGAGAACCTAACATGTGTAATCAATAACCGCATCTTATATTGTGATAAATGCTTGTTAAATATTTTCAAAATGTTTTGAGTACTAACTCTTGCTATAAAATATTTTCAAAACCTTTTAGGTGTCCAGCCACAGGGACGCCATGTATGATGATTCCATTCCAGAGATTGTAGCACAGTGGATGCTTACAGGATTTTGACTAGATGATATCTCTCATTCAGATCTAGTACAGGATCTCACACTATTCTATGTATGGACTTGTGGTCCAGTATTACTCTCAGATGTTAGTTTCAGACTAGTGGTTATTCTATTGTTGTTTGGGATTTTTAGCCGATGGTTTATTCGGTAATACTTTTGTTCTGTTGTACTTTTACTTTGTTGTCTGAATTATAGTACATGATTATTTGTACTTTATTCCGCATGGTTGATTTATCTGTTTTAAGAAAGATAAAATTTGGCACCAGTCTAATTTTACTTAGGGGATTAGTAATTTAAAAAGTTTTCGACAGTGATGCTAAGAATGAACCATTTGAGAAACCTGTTTTAATTTAATAAAGGCCTGATCACCCGATGTTTAATTAGGCGGGGTGTCACAGATGGTATCATAGCATCAGGTTCTAGTGTCCATAGGATCTGTACGACTTACTATGTTTTCAGCGTATCGTTTGATTGATATAGAGCCCTACCTTAGGATTATTGTAATCCTCTACGTACGTAGTTTACGTTCTCCTGCTATTTAGTAAATGTAGTGTTATATATACGAGTTCAATTGGGCATGGTATGTCGAACATGGCGGTAGAACCAGCATTGGCGTTGGAAGGACTGCAGGAGGGAGGAGCTCAACATGAAGCCAGGAGTGTTCAAATATGGTAATCATAGGAGAGATGACCGTTGTTGAGGTCACTCCTACTGTGTAATGGAAGTAGATGCCACAAGGGTTGTTGAGGCATTGTAGGCATTTTCCAAGTATCGCGACAGCAAAGAGGGATGCTAATCTAGACCGCCCAATGCAGTGATAGTGGGAGTAGGTCTGAAGAAATTTTGATGAGAACGAGCCGTAAAAATGTGATAAAACGACGACTGTGCATGTTAACCAATGGAAGTAATATGTCCAGAGGTTTTGGCATTAAGGATGGAGTAGAAATACTCAGAAGTGAAAAATTTGAGTGAATTTTTGAGGCAATGTGGTGGGGATACCAGTCACTACATACGGACAGAGGGTCCGTATATATAAATAGAGGAACTTTACGTATAGTTTAACAACAAAGTTCTCCAATGATGATTCAGAAGCGTAGTGAATGGGAATATCTGAACCCCTCACGTGAAAGCCTGGTAGAGGCCAATCGTGAGAGAGAAATTTATCCTTCAAAGTGAACTTGTACCGATGAGATAGGTATAAAGGAAAAAGAGCCTTTGAGAGTATGGACTCTCGAGTTATGATTCGCAATTTTGGTAAAACTCTTCTTGGACGACTTAAGTATATGAAGACAATATGGTACTTCCTACAAGGTTGAGGTAAATGCTCCTAGGTGGGCGGAGCTAAGGGAGTTTATGGATTTTGTCAAAAAGTAAGACTGAAAGTAATGGGGCTGGTGCAAGCCATAAGTGGAAACCCACTAGAGGATTTAATGATTAGATTCTAAGTCGGGACTGTTAAGCCCCATAGTGCGTTCCTCTTGGGCAACAAAACTAAGGGAACCAGGATGATAGTTCTCAGAATTGAGGCTACCAAGTCCGAGAGGAGGGATACCCAAACTGGCCAGTGTGGCGTGGAGTAAGGGGATTTTTGTAAAGATGTCTAGTGTGGTTTGAAGGGCCACGCGTTTTATTTTAGCTTGAAGTTATTTAAGGAAATAATAACTCTGATAAGTTTTGCATTCCGGAGAGGACAAGCGTGTTATGTCCGGAAACCATCTGAACCACCAGAGCGATGGATAAGGAAGTATATGGGTTTTAGCCTCGAGTGAATGGGGTATGTGACGATACCTCACCTGAAAGGGGGTCGAGTTGTCATTATTCATCAATAGGTGAGGGACTTCAGGCATTACGAACGTCTCATAGTAATTGATTCCGGTGTGTAGGAACCTAAATGATGCGAGTCAATGTATGTCGTACGACTGTTGAGCGTAGAGATCAAGCTCGCTGTTGTAATTAATGCTAAGGACTTAGTGATAGTATAAGTGCAGTGCCACTTGACTCCTTTAGAAATATTGGGGTATGGTTGCACATATTGTCGAGGAATCGAATTTGGGCATCTCGACTATGTGTTGTTTTGATAATGCTCAATAAGAATACATGGGGAGAAGTACCTTGTTTAAGTTCGGTTGCGAAAGGGAATACGAACGAATTTTTATGCACGTCAGGAGAAGAGACGTTGTTAGATGCTAGGACATCAGTGGAGCCGGAACTGTTGTGGAGAAAAAAATGAAAGGCTTACTTCACCACGAAGGGATAAGTGGAACCTTGTGGGCAAGGATTTGATTTTTTTCTATAGGGGGTGGAGAATACCCGCAAGATTGTAGTCACGACATGTACACAAGGATAGAGTTGAGGAAAAACATGTTACGGGTACGACGCTTGCAATGTTTTTGCAAATGTACACGGAGAAAAGGGTGTATGGGTGCCCTAATCAATTGGATTCCTTAGACATCCGAGATAGAGGGATGTGGAATTTTTTTTTTGTACGATGGTGGGGAAATTAGGAGACAAGTCGTATCGATGAAATGGGTTGAACGTCATGGGAGATAGACAATGATCCAAGATTATATGTGCTGAGAGATCCAACACACCCTATGGGATGAAAGTCGGTGGGAAACCGTTCAAAAGTTATCTCTTGAATTGGGAGGCCTAACTGTTGTGAAGAAGTGATACAAGGTCTTACTCAACTGAGTGTTGAGAGTGACTTACGCGTTTTTAAAATGTCGATAAGTGGGAAGCGATGTTAAGGGGAGACATAGTGAGATTGTCTCCAGACACACCTCTAGTTAATAGGGCGAGATAGACTCGTAATGAGCAAACGGAATGTGGTAGTGAACCTACATTTCCAATGATGGAATGAGGAAACAGACTTATAAATTATTGATGGGTTGTGAACATCATAATTAAGCCAACATTTCGTTGGGGTAGCGAAATGGGGTGACCGGGATGGATTAGTATGTAGTTAAAAATGGAGAGTGCACGGTGCCGCTCTACATGATTGTGAACAGGGTGAGAGATGGTCAGGAAGGAATAGAGATAAAGTTTTATTTTGAGTACGTTGTGTTACCTACGACTCAATGTTAGTGAGAAAGAATGATGATACGCCCTTATGATAGTGGAATTTTGGAGAAGCCCACTGATCAATTCCTAGGTTGAATGTATGCCTATATGAGCATATTTATTGGTAGAGTGAGTGCCTATATGGAATGTACATGAGGATTAGGTTCGTGGGTACCGATTACGAACAATACATGTACTTTGGGTGTGCTTCGAGGAGACATTTCGAACATTTAGTCCTTAACGCGTGATATGAGGACATTCTATTGGAGTATGCCATTTAGGGTATATGAAATGTGTAATATATGGCTCAAAAATTGTCTACTCATGTGCGATGAGATATATATACATATATTGGTGCTCGAGATGTGATTCCGAGACAAGTAATTAATCACTATTGGTGATCGAGGTGGAATTCTGAGCCGATAACCCCAAAAGTGTTATAGAAGGGAGGTGATTATAAAATAAGTGTTGATAGTATATGTTATGTGTACGATATATATACCTATTGATTTTTCCTACTTATGTTCAATAGTAAGTGTGCTTAATCTCTGTATTGGGGTCGATGATATTCCGGACCAATACATGAGGGATCGATTTGGGGTCGATGATTTTTCCGAACCAAATCGATGATAAATAATTGTATCGATGGAAGGTCTGAACCGACATGTGCATTACATTTACCTTGGGGTCGAGGAATTCCCGGACCAATGTAAGTGATAGGATTATTGGGGCCGATGATTTTACCAGACCAATTTTCCTTAAAGTATATATTGTGTGAAATATATACCTTATAATATTCTACTTATGAGTGATAGTATACACTTAGATGTTATATAGAGATATACATCAAATGGGTAAATTAATTAGGGAGAAACTTAATTTCAAGAATTAACGTTGGATTGGGAAAATCTATGAGAAATTAAGTAGTGAGACTTAATTATGATATATGCGGCATGGGTAACGTGAGATAAGAATTCATAATGAAGCAAGTCACGTACTTGGGGCGACCGTTAGGATGTTATGATTTGGTATTGGGTATTAGAGTATGCAATTATACTTAAGGTCCTTAGCCTTAATACCATCCTTATCCTAATTTCGAGGACGAAATTCCTTTGCAAGGGGGAAGTATGGAATACCCAGTAATTCTAAATATTCCAAATAATTATATTTAATTAGATTGGAGAATTAAATGAGAAAATACAGCTTAATTTAAATTACGTAAGAGGAGTAATTTAATGGGATTTATTAAAAATTATAATTTTGGAATATCAATCGGGAGATAGTTACCAATTTATATTGATTCATTATATTTACTTAGTGCGAGTGGTAAATAGTTACTTAACGCATGTAGACCGTGTTGGGGGTGAGAACGAGTATTATTTGATAAGTGACTCAAATGATAATTTAGAGGTCACCGATGAGTCCGGAAGGGTCAAATTAGTCAAAATAGTATACCCGGGGGTACTAGTTGAGTCTCGGGGTAATTTTGGACTAAACCAAGACCATTCGGGGGCGTTTTGGTCTTTTAACATGAGAGCGTATGGAGACCTACGAAATTGAGAGCTTTATATCAGCCGTATGATAGAGGGATTAGGGTTAGAACACCCATGACAATACCAATACCATTAGAGAGAAGAGAGGCACAACTTTCTAAGGCAAAAGAAGGAATTGGGAAAGATTCAAAGGAGATTGTCACTATTAACTTGTTGGGGAAGAAGGATTGAAAGATGAAGATCATCAATCATCAACAACAACCACGAATTCAGACCCTACTGATCATAAGGCAAGTTATTTATTACAAAAATTATAAAGTTATAATACCCATGTGTAGGGTTTTTGAATAGTTTTGTTTAAATCATTATTTTGATTGGAGAAAGATGATATTTATACATGTTGGGATAGGAATCGCATGTAGAATGATTTACCTTATGTAGAGGATTAAGATTCAGAATAGAGTTGATGATTTTCGGATTAAAATCTTGATTTTGAATGATAATATGGGAAGAACACCAAAACTAGGGTTTTAAGAAATTTTGGGTTTAATCCATTATTTCTTTAAAGGAATTGGAGTATGTGATGTATTTGCCACGTTAGAAATTGTCCTAGTATATGTGAAAACATATTAGGATCATTGGGTCGAAGTTTGGTGGACTATAATGGAGTTTGAAGATTTGTTAATGGAGGAAAAATCTTAACGAAGAAGAAGACTGCGTCTGTCCCTGTTCGATCGATCGATCGATATCGAACTATCGATCGATCGACTATGTCGATCGATCGAACCCAGCCGTCGATCGATCGACGCAAGCTCTTTCCCAAATTTTTTTGTGTTAAATCCTTCGTTGATTTTCGGGAATGAATGAGTATCCTTGGATCTACATTATACTTATATGGGAGTGAGAATGAGACCAGTAGGTATATTGTTGAGGTCCGATAAGGCCATTGGGTGTAGGGCTTGGATTACGGACCGATGAGTATAAATCCGATTTATTAGAGTATCGGGGACTTTGGAAATTGAGTTACGGGGCGAAATAAATTCAATTTAAGTAATAGACCAGTAGGGTAAGCAATAACTACTGAAATTATATGTAAGGGGTAACTAGGACCCTTAGAGTTGTGTGAATACTCAAATAAATGCGATTAATGAGATAAATCGTAAAGTGAATATTGTACGGTAGATATATGAGATTAAAATATTACGTACGTATATAATTAATAGGTCGGGCGTGTACCTACTGAATTATGTGATCTTTTAGGTCGAGAGATTTATACCTAAATTAATTATGTTAGGGTCGATGAGACATTCCGAACTAACATAAAGTAGTTATATGTTTGGGGTCGATGAGAAATGCCGAACCAAACCTTGAACTGGTGTCGCGATGAAAGAGTCCTGAACCAGAATATGTGTATATATATATTTTTAAAAATAGTTGGGGTCGATGGATAATTCCGAACCAACTCTCACTTGGGGTCGATGTATCATTCCGAACCAAGAATCATTTACGTGTGTATATAAACAATTGGGGTCGATGTATCATTCCGAACCAATTCTTACTTGGGGTCGATGAATCATTCCGAACAAAGAGTCCTTTACGTGTATAAAAAGGGCAAAATAGTAATGATTGATATTTAGTATATAATGTGTGTGAAATATATATATTTGATGATATTCTACTTATGTGTATTAGTAGATTGATATATATTATGTATTTAAAGATACATACTGAATTGGTAAGTTAAGTAGTGAAACTTAATTACGAAATGCACCTTTAGATAGAGAACCTCTATTTAGTAATTCAAGTAGCGAAACTTAATTACACAAGTGGGAAGTTAACAATTGTGAGAATTGTAGTAATTTTAGTAGTGAAACTAAATGAGAAGTCTTGAAAGATAACATAGATGAAATGTTACTTGAGAATTAATTAACATACGCGAGATGTTAGTGAAACGGTTGTACTGTATGGGCAGTACTGGAACTTGGGTACAGATAAGTTCAGTTGATTACTGTGGTTTTAGTTAGCTTGGGAGGTATGGCTAGATAAACTAAGTGTAGAACGTTAGGTGTGAACAAAAAGATGAGGGGTGAGTTAACTCAAGAGAGTGTACGAGAACCTAACATATGTAATCAATAACAGCATCTTATATTGTGATAAACGCTTGTTAAATATTTTCAAAATGTTTTGAGTACTAACTCTTGCTATAAAATATTTTCAAAACCTTTTAGGTGTCCAGCCACAGGGACGCCATGTATGATGATTCCATTCCAGAGACTGTAGCACAGTGGATGCTTACAGGATTTTGACTAGACGATATCTCTCATTCTGATCTAGTACAGGATCTCACACTATTCTATGTATGGACTTGTGGTCCAGTATTACTCTCAGATGTTAGTTTCAGACTAGTGGTTATTCTATTGTTGTTTGGGATTTTTAGCCGATGGTTTATTCGGTAATACTTTTGTTCTTTTGTACTTTTACTTTATTGTTTGAATTATAGTACATGATTATTTGTACTTTATTCCGCATGGTTGATTTATCTGTTTTAAGAAAGATAAAATTTGGCACCGGTCTAATTTTACTTAGGGGATTAGTAATTTAAAAAGTTTCCGACAGTGATGCTAAGAATGAACCATTTGAGAAACCTGTTTTAATTTAATAAAGGCCTGATCACCCGATGTTTAATTAGGCGGGGTGTCACATAACGTTAACCGAAGGCTCAACTTCGATGACATCTAACACAATAAAGAACAAGCTACGAGAGAAATGGAGGCTCTAAGGGATGGGGCTCCTCGAATAGAGGTACCTCTAGTTCAGGTGACGACATACATTCCAGGGGTCACACAATCTTCAAGGAGTGAAGGGTTGGGACCCACTCAGGTGGAACTCCTCATGAGTATGTTTTATGAGTTTTTTCAAACTCCGGTAGCTTTAACGGCGTTGGGAGGTTTTGAATCCAATTCCTTCGTAACACCAGGGGCAGCCCCGACGGCCCCACAAGGTGCAGGTGTAACGGGAATGGTCCTAGCAGGCATACCCTCTGTTATGAATCCATCAGTGAGAACATCAACAGTATCAACAACCCCAACTCTAATGATCACTCCAGCTGCAAAGGGCACTCAGCCTATGGTTCCGTTGGTTGTAGCCCCAGTAGCATCACCCATGGAAGAAATGAGAAATGAGATGCAGAAGGGGATGCTGAAGCTCATGTAATCCTCCTCGCAAACTGATAGCGAGGTAGCTTCGGTTTATGATAACTTTTAAAAACCTTATCCTCAGAAATACAACGATGAACCCTATCCAAAGGACTATATTCCTCCTATTTTTGAAAAATACACAGGAAAAGGTGGGAATCCGAAGGAGCACATTTAGTGCTTCAATGAACACTTGGGGGAACATTGTAATAATAAGAAGCTCAGGTTGAGGGAGTTTTCTAAATCCTTAACCGATAAAGCATATACCTGGTATTCTCATTTGGTTCCCAGAAGTGTGTCTACGTGGGAAGAGATACATGTTTTTTCCATCCAGAAGTTCTTTCTGGCGAAAGATGAGTTTACTCTTACCTAAGTGGGTAGGGAAAAGCAATGAATCGTTGAAGAGGTGGTGGTCTACGTTCGAAGGTTTAGGGAGATATCCCTCGATGTGAGGGAGGAGTCCAAAGATTCTAAGTTATTAGATATCTGTGCTGAGGGGATATTGCACGAGTACATCTGCCATCTTATCAAAGAGACAAACGAGGGGACTTTTTCGACATTCTTAAAAGCGGCAAGAAATATATCCTTAGTGGTACGACCAAGTTCGGTGGTGGTGCCTATGATATTTAGACAACCGATACAACCTATGGGGGGGAGGTCTCAACCCCCACGGGTAGGGTACACCGAGGAAGGATATGGGGGAAAGGTGCCGAAGAAGGACAATAAAAGGAAGTTTGGAAGAAATAGGGAGGATCCACCACCATTGCCTTGTACAGTAGAGGTGGCTGTCAACTGTTACAATGAAATGGTTCAATGTGGAACGATCTATGAACTAAAAGACATTCCCGTTGGAGAACCCGATGCGACAACGAAGGTGGATCTTATGTACTGCCAGGTTCACCAGAGGATCCAGCATCCGACAAAAAGTTATTTCACACTAAGAAGAATGATCGACAAGTATGTAAAGGTAGAGACATAGCAAATCCCTCCACAGAACATCAACAATAACCCACTACCCACACATGGGGCCAACCTGGTGGTGGGCTATGATGAAGAGGTGGAGAAAGGAGAAAGAGAGGAGTATGAAAAGGCTTTGGAAGCCTGTACTGAGGGAATGGATAACGTAGTTTTGGCCTACGATGAAGCGAGCGCCAAAGACATGGGGGATGTGTATTACGTTGAAGGTAAGGAAGCAAACTTAGTCCTAGAGTACCGTGCAGTTTCAAAATCCTCGAAATTCAGCTGGTTCTTCGACCAGGTGGGGATACCAAAAGAAAGTAGGATGGAAATAACCCCGCAGATACTTGACATTACGAGGAAGAACGCAGTCCCTTCGCTGAGATGGAAGGGACCCATGGCCAGGCTGGTGAGGAGGTTTTTGTCAGAAGTAACCTTCAGCGATGCCGATAGGGCTGTGAGATTCCCTCATAATAGGCCATTATATGTGACCACCAGCGTCAACGAAGTTAGTTTTTCAAGGACTCTTATGGATGGGGGAGCTTCCATAAATATTATGCCAATTAACTCCTTTCACGCAGCCAATATTCTAGAAGAAAGGTTGGTCCCCATGCCTTTGGTGATTTTGGGGTATGATAACCAGTCTTCCAAATCCATTGGGTGTGTTAATGTTGGGATTTTAATGGGAAATCTGAGTTCCCACATCAAGTTCCACGTAATAGAGAGTGCAAATTCCTACCATCTTTTGATAGGAAGAGTGTAGATGCACAATCAAGGGCTAGTTCCTTCTACGTACCACTAATGTGGTAAAGAAAATATTAAGGGAACTAAGGTGACCATTAGGGCTACGAGGAGGCCTTTCACTATCGAGGAAGCTCACCTGGTAGACGTGGCATTTTACACTGAGTTGGAGGAGGATGTCCGGGTCCTAACGAAGAGAATGGAGGGCGCATGGGTTCCCTCGATCAGAGAAAGGATGGGTCATTTGAACGAACAGAGTAAAGAGGTTACAATCAGCGCAAGAGTAATGATTGAAGAAGCTCACCAGGTGGTCCCTCAGCCTCAAAATATCTCGAAGAAGCTCAAAGACAGATTAAGGCTCAGAGTGGATCCGATGGAACATGAGGTCCAACGACAAAGCGTACTGAGCCGATTCTCTAGAAAAAGAGTGGCCAAGGATTCTAGAGAGAAGAAGAGGAAGGCAGTCACCGTTACCAGTAGATAATGAAAGAAGCTCATTACTGAAGAAGGAAATTTGGTATATCGATTATAACGGTGTGAGCGGGTGGCCGAGGAAATAGATGATGAGGTTGACCCAATATATAAATTCTTTCTGGTGGATCAACGGGGACAATGTGTGGGGATAGACAACTCCAGCATACAAGAATTTGTGGAGGAAGTCATCGAGGAACCAGATTGCATGGCGGATCGACCGAAACCACAGGCACAAGAACTTCAGCAGTTGAACCTGGCGAGAGTAGAGGAGGACCCAATGCCTATTTTCATCTCTAAAGATCTCAGTGAGGAAAAAAATAGGCCTTGGTTGAGTTGATTTGGGAATTTATAGATGTTTTTGGGTGGAAATACACGGAGATGGAAGGGCTGGATGAGGAAGTGAGTTGCCACAAGTTGAACGTAATGCCTTCGGCCATTCTAGTGAAACAAGAACGAGAACGTACAAGCCTGAGTTGGATTTGAAGATCAAGGAAGAGGTTCAATGCCTACTAACGGAAGGGTTCATCATACCGATACAACTCCCACTCTCGCTATCTAGCATTGTCCCAGTGGGAAATAAAGACAAAAATCAAATAAGGATGTGTGTGGATCTTATAGATTTGAATAGAGCTTATCCCAAAGATGAGTTCCCTCAGCCCTCCATCGATAGGCTGATAGATGAAATGACTGGTCATGAGATTTAAAGCTTCATGGATGGGTATGTAGGGTACAACCAGATCAAGATGGACCCCTCGGATGCAGAGAAAATAGCATTCAAAACCCCATTGGGTAACTTCATGTACAGGGTGATGCCGTTTGGACTCAAGAATGCTGGGGCGACTTACCAGAGAACAGTGATGGAAATTTTCCATGACTTTTTTCACAAGTTTATAGAATTTTATGTGGATGGTTTGGTCATCAAGTCAAGAAAGGTGGAGTCCCATCTGAGCGATTTGAGGAAGGTGTTTTCCCGTTGCAAGAAGTTTAAATTTAAAATGAATCCAATGAAGTGTGTTTTTGGAGTGACAAGTGGGAAATTTCTAGGCTTTGTGGTTGATCCACATGGGGTGCAGTTGGACTAGGACAAATAGCGGGCGATCTTGGAAATGCTATGTCTAAGAACGGTGAAGGAGCTGAAGAGTTGCCTTGGCAAAGTCTCCTACCTTAGAAGATTTGTGCTTGGATTGGCCGAAATAACACACACGCTAAGGCAACAATTATAAAAGAACATGAAATTCAGGTGGGAAGAGAGCCACCAGGAGTCTCTCAACAGACTGAAGAAGCTACTCGTTTCATCATAGACCATGGTTCCCCTAAAGGCAGGAATACCATTGCAACTATACCTCACATCCACCACGAGGTCTGTGGGAGCTTTGATGGCATAAGATATTGATTGGCAAGAACGGACAGTCTACTACCTCAATAGGATCATCCATGGGCCAGAAGTCAGATATAGTAGCTTAGAAAGGCATTGTTTAGCCTTAGTCTTTGTAGCGCAAAAACATAGACATTATATGTTGTCTTTTACAATTCATATTGTAACTAGATGTGATCCCATTAAGTATTTACTTGCAAGAACTTTATTGATTGGCAGACAGCTAGGTGGTTCCTTATCCTCTTTGAATATGATTTGAAATGCGTGATTCCTCGTGCAATTAAAATCAAGGCGTACGCCGATCTGTTGGCTATTTTTCCCTCAGGAACGTTTGAGCCACCCAAAGAAAGTATCCTAGGAGATGACTTGCAGGACAATCGTCTAGATGGAAGGGATGGGGAATGGATAATGCACTTCGATGGGTCCTAAGCGAAAAAGAAAGGAGGAGGAGGGGTTATTCTTTCTAGATGAATGAAGGATATTTGACTTTCTTATAAATTAGATTTCCCTTATTCTAACAACGAGGCGGAATATGAAGCATTGGTTCTAGGGTTTCTAGAGGCTCTTCGAAGGGGGATTCATTCACTTTACATCAAGGGTGATTCAAACTTGGTGGTTCAGCAAGTGAATGGAGAATACGCATTAAAACACATGAGCCTGACACCATACAAAATAATCATCCAGAGACTTCTTTGCTAATTGCATCGGACTAAGATCAAGAGGTAGCCTAAAATGATGAATCATCACCCAGACGCCTATACAACCATTGCCTAGAAGATGGCCATGAGAAAATATACAACTACCATCGTGATTTAATGAAGGGAAGATCCTTCGCTAGTACGATCAATTTTACCAATAGATGAAGACGCGGACTGGAGGAGAGAGATTAAGAGGCAACTGGAGGCTGGTGAAGGAACGATGGGGCTCAAAGAATTGGCTTAGTACTTTACAAACCAGGGAAACCTTTACTTCAAAAATGCAGGGGGATGGTTGTTAAGATGCATCAACCTAGAAAAAGTAGGGAAGAGGTTGAAGAAAACACACGAAGAGCACTGCAAAACGACTGAGATACCCCTTTACAGGAGAATTCAGAGGGAGGGATATTTCTGGCCTAGTATGAAGCAGGATGCAGCCGAGCTACAATGGAAGTGCGAAAAATGCAAATTATTCTTCGAGGTAGGTGAAAGTCATTTTGTGGAGGCTTAGGCTCACTAGAGACAACACTATATTGACTTCATTGAGGATGAAATTATCCCAATAGAGAAAATTAATGCGATGGGACTCCGACGAAGGGCCCCGAGGTTTTTTATTCAAGAAGGACAACTTTATCGAAGGGGATACGTCAATAGGCCATTGCATTGTATCACAAAGAAATAAGCAACAGAGGTTCTCAAATAGACACACGATCCAACTCACATAGGGGGCCAAGTTATATGGCCAGTTGATGACTTTGGGATACTATTGGCCAATGATGGAGAAAGATTATGCTGAGTTTGTTCAAACGTCCAAGGCTTTCCAGATTCATGGAAATATAATCCATGCCCCATCGGTGGACCTACACTCCCTGGCAATGCCCTATCCTTTTCACACTTGGCCGTTTGACCTGGTAAGGGCAATACATCCTTCTTCGAGGGGGAAGATATGGATACTAGTAGCAACGGAGTGCTTCATAAAGTGGGCTGAAGTAATACCACTGAAAAGGGCAACAACAGGGGTAGTGATCAACTTCATCAGAGAATACATCATTTTCTGTTTTGGGATCCCAAAGGTTATCCTTTCAAATAATGGAACCCGTTTCGTCAATTCATAAGTAATGATGCTCATAGACAAACACTCCATTATCCATCACACTTCGACGGTGGCATATCCAAAGGGAAATTGTCAAGGCGAAGTGACTAACAAAACATTGGTTAATATCTTGGCTAAAATAATGGAGGATTTCCCAAGATCATGGGATGACATGATACCAGCCATATTATGGGCCTATCGAATTACTTAAAGGAAGCCTACAGGGTATACACCATTCTCTCTTGTTTATGGGGTCGAGGTGATTCTCCCAGTGCAGTTAGAAGTTCGCTTTGCACGATATGCTTTGTGAAGTAGCATGCTCCCTCATAATAGGCAGGTGCAGTTGGAAGCGTTGGATAAACACATAGATAATGCGATGCAGCACATTCAAATGTATGTGAAACAGCTCTCTAGGGCATATGATAATTTAGTGAGACCAAGGAAATTCATGGAGGGAGACCTTGTGTTGAAAGTAGCAGTGAAACACATTAGGGGGCTTCCTCTACCTAAGTTTGCAGCAAATTGGGAAGGACCCTTTATTGTAAAAGAGGCTCATGACTCAGGTTATTTCTTAATTTCTAAGATAGAAGAAGACATGCCATTTAAGATTAACATCAGATGGTTGAAGGTCTATCATGTGTAAGCAATTATGTTAGGGTCCACCGATGTATCTAACTGTTATGAATATACAAGTTCCTTTTATGATAAATATACAAGTTCTCTTTATTATAATTCAAGTAGAGATGAAAGAATTACATAATTTCACACTTCATAATTTATCAAAACAATTATAACACAAGGGAAAGGCATGAGAAAACATATATCTTTTTTCATTCATAAACCTTGGGGCATTACAAAATTGGGAGCTATTGCCCAAGAAATACATAAGAAGGAAAAAAAGGAAAATACATACAAAAAATCATCGAACTAGGAGGAACCATAAATCCGAGGAGGAGAAAAAATCTCCGGGAAGCCCCTAAGATGATGATTGGCAAGAATGTTGAGCATTGATAGAGACCTCCAACCTCGTTTGTGCTTGTGTGCGCTCAATAAGGAGTTTCTCCCGTTTTAGCTTCTCCAAATGCAGAGTTTTTTGATGTCCTCCACCTCCTTATCAATGGCTCTAAGAAGAGGTGCTAACTCGACCAACTTAGCTTCCTCTACCCGCTGATCCTCCTGATGTTTTCACAAGAATTCCCTCTGGCTGTCCAGTCGTAGGCTCTTCAAGGTATTTAAATGTGTGATGCGCCAGCCAAGATGGAAGACATCATGACCCAACTCCCTAAGATAACCCAGAAATCGGTTAAGAAGGGGTTTGGTAATGTTTGAGGTTGGAGTGTTGGCAATTTCAGTAACGATGGTAGCCATGCCTTAAAGCCTGTAACTCATAACGAAGATGTTTGAACGCAGGCAATCCATAGTGAACGTCTCAAGATGATGATTTACAAGCTGTTCAATAACCAAACTATGGTTGGCAGGCATCTGAGGAGAACACTGAAGTAACATCAGGAAGAACGCGTGAGGAGCTAGGTCGGGCAGAGGAAGCTCATAGCTAGATTCGCTCTCAGTAGTGTCACTGGTCGTGGAACCTTGATCATCGTGGTTGGAATCTTCTGAAACGATAAGATCCCGGTGCGGCGAGGCAATGGACGAAGGAGCTAGTGGAGAATCCTCTCGAGCAACCTGAGAACAGTTAGAGGAAATATGGAGTTTATAAAAAATCTTAACAAGTGTTTTCGTTGTTAAGTCACCGATATAGGTGGAGTTTATGAAAAAATCTTAATAAGTGTTTTCGTTGTTAAGTTACCGATATAGGTGGAGTTTTTGGAAAATCTTAACAAGTGTTTTCGTTGTTAAGTCACCGATATAGGTGGAGTTTATGAAAAATCTTAACAAGTGTTTTCGTTGTTAAGTCACCGATATAGGTGAAGTTTATGAAAAAAAACCTTAACAAATGTTTTCGTTGTTAAGTCACCGATATAGGTCGAGTTTTTGGAAAATCTTAACAAGTTTTTTCGTTGTTAAGTCACCAATATAGGTGGAGTTTTTGGAAAACCTTAACAAGTGTTTTTGTTGTTAAGTCACCGATATAGGTGGAGTTTATGAAAAAAACTTAACAAGTGTTTTCATTGATTAATTCACCTACATAGGTGAAGTTTGAGAAACTGATAAATAAAGAGAAATTAGAAAAGTACCTCCGAAGCAGTAGGAGCGAGAATGGGAGTCACCACGAGGGCCATAATGGTAGAAACCGTCAGAGGCGGGATCATTGCCTCAGTAACTTCAACGGGGATCTTGGCTGAAGAAGCCTCAACGGTAGGCAAACTTCCCTCGCCAATATAAGGTACTAAATCCAACACAGACGCATCATCGAAAGAAGACATTGGACCTTCAAGAGATGCCCCAACATGAATAGTAACACCAAAATGGGCCTGGGAAAAGAAAAGGCCACTAAGAGCAAAGGGTGGAGAGAGACTTGGAGAAAGCCGCAAATGTAAAACCAAGTGTTAGACACAAGGAGTAAACATACAAGAATAATGGGCAGGAATGCGTTTAAGTTACCCTCGTTATTTCACCAAAAAGAGGAACTGCAGTAAGGGGTCTTATCAATGCAGGAGGAAGAAGATGTTAGCTATCAGTGACGCCACTTCCACCTAAAACATCCCAACATATTAGAAATGGTAAAGAAAGAAATGGGACAAATAAAAGACGAGAGACTTGACAAGAAATTTACCTCTGAGGCACTCTCCTTGACCACAAAGAGGGGTAGAGGGACCTCTTGCTCGGGGGGTAGTTCAGAGGAGGCTGGAGTAGTTGCCTCTTCTTGGCCAGACATTTTAGAAGACCCAATGGTGGCAGCCCCCGTAGCTATTTCCTTAGCCCGTTGGGAGGACACACGCCATGAGTAGGTAAGGCCTATCATCGGGGAACGAGGAGGAGTGGTGTCGACTTGAGAGACACCAAAATGCCCCCCACAAAACGTCTTACAGGGGATTGAGGGGTTTGGGCCATTCTTCTTCAACTCCCTGTACCAAAGTTATTAAAGAAATAAGTGAATGCAAGTTAGCTTAAGAAAAGGGAATGAGAACAAAACATACACACATACCTAAGACTCGGAGGGAGATTGAGAGGGTATGACAACTAGTGAAGGTGGTGAGGAGGCAGCAACAGAAGGGGCTGGGGATGAAGGTTCCTCAATTGTTCATTTCTTCTAGGACTTAGTGTCTAGAGTTTTTTTCCGTACGCCCGTTATATCAGTACCTTCAGGTACCCTCGACCTTTTCCTCCTCTTCGCCATTGGCTCAGTTAGATCAACCACGATCACGGGGAAGGCAGTCGAAAGGGGAATGATGAGAGCGCATCATTGAAACTCGATGTTTATTCGTTCCACATCTGCCCGGGCTTGCCTTCTCAATTCCTCATCCTTTTCTGTAGGCATAGTAGGGGGAATGGAGGCAATAGGGATTGCCTTTAAGGGAGTTTGTGTTCGAGCCTGGGGCTTGAATTTTGAAGACTTGGACTTTTTGGTCTTCTTGGTGAGTGGCTGAGAAAGACCTTCGCCCGTTGCAGCTTCGATTGAAGGGGCAGGTTATTTGGGAGCTGCAATGGCCCTGGGTTTCATGGTGGAAGTGGGGATCATTATATAATGAGGGGTAGCTCCTAGGGAGATTCTTTAATGGTTTTACTCATGGGAAACTCAACCCCAAGCAAGGAGTTCCCCTTAAAAACCAGTTCAGAAGAAGAGAACGAAAGAACTAGGGGATATTGAGGGGGGACTGAATGTACTCACGGATTATTTACAGCTTCCCCAAATGGAACTTGGTGGAAAAGGAGGTGGATACATATCCTTTCCTAGTGGCACTAGGAAGGGTGACACGGCCGTCGATTGTAGACGTCACACCAAACACCACGGCTATAGTATAGAGGGTGTAGGCTTCAGTAAAAGTGGCCCTTGGGTGGTTATGTTGGAACACAGGTCGAGGGGACCCTTGATCGAACCTGATCTATCGTTTACATCTGTATGGGTTATAGTGTTCTAAGGTATATCCCCATTCAATGTAGGAAGGAAAAAACCCAGGGGTAAATAGAAGCACCACAGCTTGCGAGGGATCTTTTACACCTGGGATGGACTTAACCATTCTGGCTGCAGAAGGAAAGAAATCCCAACTATGGGCAAATGTAGACTCACTGTATGGCCTCATCATAAAGGAGTCTAAAAGATCAAAAACTTCAATTATCTCCTTTCGACTTTATTTTTTGTGAAAATATAGGACGCATGGGGGCTTAATACCTCGGCTCACAGGTAGAGAAATAGACTTGGCAGCAATGGCAGGAAAACGGGTGTAGAGGAAGCCTGTCAAAATGATAGTATTAGAAAAATTTGGCAAGTTGTAACGACCCAGTGACCGCGCCATGTCAATATGAGTTCAATCAACCCAGGTATAGAGGTATCCCAAGGCTCCAATATAGTGTGGACTTATTTTCCTTTCTTTCCAAACCTCATAACTCCTTTCGATGGTGAGATTTGAAGAAACACGTAATCCTCTTGCTGGAATTCCAAATCTTTTCTCCGTTTGTCTGCACAACTTTTATGTTTGGTTTGAGCTATTATCATTCCATCTTGAATAATTTTTAGCTTTTCAGTGGTGACTTCAATCAACTCTAGACCCTATATCTTCCTTTCACCAACTTCAACCCAACATATGGTTGTCTAACACCGTCTATCGTACAACGCTTCAGATGGCGCCATACAAATAGTAGATTGAAAACTACTATTATACGCAATTTCTATCAAAGGTAATTACATATACCAATTACCTTTTAAGTCAAGCACACAAACTCTATACATATCCTCTGAAATCTGTATGGTTCTTTCAAAATTCCCATTCGTCTGAGGATGAAAAGTTGTACTAAACCTTATGTTAGTACTCATAGCATACTGTAAACTATCCCAAAATATGGATGAAAAGTAGGGTCCCTATTTGAAACAAAAGAAATAGGCACTCCATGCAATCAAATAATCTCATTAACATACAATATAATACATCTCCCAACTGTAAACATAGTCTTGACTGCTAGTAAATGAGCTAACTTGGTCAACTGGTCCACCACTACCCAAACTGAATCTGATCCCTTCTGAGATCAAGGAAGCCCAATCACAAAATCCATAGTTACATGATCCCATTTCCATTCTAGTATTGCCAAGGGTGAAAGCATACTAGCAGGTTTCTAATGCTCCACGTTCACTTGTTGATGTATAAGGCATCTAGGAATAGAATTAGCTATTTCTTTCTTCATATTATTCCACCAATAATGCTCCTTTAAATCTCTATACATTTTAGTACTACTAGGATGCATAGTATAAATGGAATTATGAGCATCTTATAAAATTTCCACTTTCAATCCATCAACATTAGGCACACATAATCGTTCTTTATACAATAAAGTTCCATCATTAACAATATAGAAATCATCAGACTTTCCATCTCTGACATCTTGTCATTTCTTCTCAATAAAATGATCTTGACTTTGAAAATCACAAATACGAGTAGCTTTAATGTCCTCCTGGTTAAGCTCATTCTACTTGTCTTTCCATGCCTTCGTTAGTCTCCCCCACGGGTTTGTTGCTTGGCGCATCCACTACCCCATTCGCGTTTCCTTGGTGATAATAAATATCGAATTGATAGTCTTTTACGAACTCCAACCACTAACTCTGTAGCCCCAACAACATATTGAAACAACTTGTGGTCTGTGAAAAGACTAAATTTCCTTCCCAGAAGGTAGTGCCTCTATATCTTTAAGGATAATACTACCACTGCGAACTCTAAATCATGCATGGGATAATCCTTCTAAAGGGGCTTACGTTTGTGAGACGCATAAACAATGTCTCCCTATCCCAGTATTAACAACGAGAAATCTACTCTCGATCTTGACAACATGAGTGCAGGAGTAGGAATCATCTTAACATTTCACTCCATGTAAGCTAGGTTACCAACATAACGCTCTTTCTAAAGATGGGACTCATCTTCTTTTCGACCTAGTTTCTTGAATTACTCAACACTAAATACTCCTTATTATTGGTGACCCATTACTTCATAAAGTTATCCCACTAATCTACTCGTGGTTACTCCCTACAACCTCCCTAAAACAGCGTCACATGCCCCACTGGCCTTACATCCTAACGATTCTAAGGTCGATCTGTTTCCTATTCAATTCAAATAGGTACTATACTAAATATATCCCTAGTTACCAAGACCCTTCTCAATTTTCGACACTCGCTCGGTTTCTTGCGTGGGACGTCTCGTAAAGAGAAATGCAAATAAGGAACCCTCCCGTTACACTACTACCTCACATCGTTGGTCATCAAGATATAAAGGCCTATGACACATGTTAGGAACCACTACAATCGAAACTCGTAACCCTATTTATACATTTCTACTTCTATGTCCTACCATATCGATGTAATGAAAATCTAACTAAGGGCGCGTCTAGTGGGGAAACTCGGAAGGACGGTCTTAGAATCATTATATGTATGTGATTATAAGTATTCTTAATAAAGTGGAAATGGTAATGATGGTAAAGCATTTTTTTATGATAAACTGCTTTCAATATGTCTCCCGGACAAAAAGGGAACTATAAAGATAATTGGTATAAAACTGTATTGGTGAAGCATGTTCAGAAAAAAATTGCTTTAAATATAATTCCTAAAGAGAAAAGGAACTATGCATTTAAGTTGTGAATAATTGGAATGAAATCTCATTGAGTGAAAGTAGATGACTTCTCCCATGCATATATGAACATTGAGCATTATCACTGCTATTGCGCTAGGTTGTGCTTTTAGAATGAGAGGTGATGAATTTTATGATTAATTGTGAGAGAAAGTTAAGTTCGTGATGATGATTAGATATTTATAACTGTCATGGATTTTATTCACATGGTGATCATATTAAACCGGGCCCCGACCCGTCTATATCTCCTTGTTTTACATGAATTCTTTGTTCATCCAGGTGCTCCCCCGTAAGGACGCCCGTATTGACCTCTCCATTCCAGTTGTCCTGGAGCTATAGCATTTTGTGGATGTTATATGATATTTGTTATAGACGCTTATATCTTTTGTACTCTAGATAGGATCAGTTTACTTATTCGGGCGTGTTGCCCATGTTTTGTACCCGTTTAATATAATGTAATATTTAGTTGGAATACTCAATGTAACCTGCCTGTATTGGTCTGTTAACCGACAACTTATTCGGTTATTACATTATAAATTATTGTTATTTATGTTATTCGTTTGTTTTATATCCACCTTCTTTTCAAATTGGATTGTCTAAATCCTTTTCTCTTAACTTAAAAATTTAAATTTAACATCCGTTTTCAAAAATAATTGGTGGTTATTACATATTACTATTTTCACGACAGTGATGCTAAGAATGGACCATCTATGATTCCCGTGTTTATTGGGATAATGGGTTGGCCACCTCTTATTTTAATTAGCGGGTTATCACAGATGGTATCAGAGCATCAGGTTCTAGTGTCCTTAGGAATCTGTGCGAATGTACTACGCTTTCAGTGTTGCTTTTGATTTTACATAGAGCCTTAGGATTAGGATTGTCAATTTCTCTTGTGAGATTTTGTTCTCCTGCTATAATGTAAGAATTTAGAAAAATTTTATGCATTCGTTTGAGATTCGTAGGTTGAATGATGAAGAGCATCATAGAAGGCCGTTATGAGAGAATTGTAAATTTTAGTCGGGAATGAGGGCCACATAGGAGGTTTCTCCCTTTGTCGTAATTTCTTTGATTGCTACCGCGACCACTAAGTACAGTAGATATAGTTTTCCAAGTACCGCTACAAGTAGAGAGTGGTACTAAGCTTGGAATTTCCAGCGACGTTAATTTGAAGTTGAAAAGTTCCTTACAAGGGCCACACATGGAAGTTAAGTCAGATGGAGGCAGCGTAACTTCATTGGGTGGAAGTTTAGGGCCTGAAAGCTTTGGCCTAGAGAGGGGTATAGAAATGCCCAGATGTGAAAAATTGAGGAATTTTTTTCATTCGTTGGTGTAATGTCGAAATGATGAGAAGGCGGATTCTCAAGTATTCACATGAGGATCGGTCAGAGGCCGACTGTGAATAAAGAGTTACAGGGTTAAGGAAACCGCACACCAAAATAAGGTAGGTACAAGGAAGAAAGAGTCCTTCAGTGGAATGATAGGCTCACGAGTAAGTGTTTCTCACACTTATGGAGAAGTCGTGCTCATGAAACCCCATTGGTAATGAAAGGGAAGCCGATAATATGTCCTCTTTTGTTGAGTAATTTAAAGGAACTACATGAGTAATTTTCATAGTAGAGGTTATAGATTCTGAGATGTTGACTCCCTTAACGTGGTCAGGATGGCCAAAGATGGAAAACGGTAATGATGTGGAATGTAGAACCACACATTTTGATCTTGTCGATCGGAGTTAAAGGCAAATAATGGGATTCCTAGTTGGGGTATTGATGGAAATATTTTTGGTCTAAAAGACTAGAATATTGTATCTGAGAACTATTGGTAGTGGCCAGGGAAATTGGCAAGAATATTGTCGGGAACTCCACCCCAGATAAGGGTGGTACATTATGTGTGATAAGATGGAGTAGTATTTTATTAACCTTAGATTCGAGTGTGTAATTTGAGCTTGTGGTAGTATCAATGTTATTATAGAGAGTGTATATATATGATTTCCATGGTAAGGAGGTTCTACTTTCCTTCAATTGCTATCAAGCGAGTGTTGATATTTTAAAAGTATATGTAGTTTGTGTTACTCGTATTGTATGTGTTATATGAGTGGAACAATTTTTTTAATTGGTCGGAGCGATATCAGGCAAATGATTGTGAGGCTATCTTATTTGTAGTTCCAGAGTGGAATTAACTGTTCTATAATATCTCACCTGGATAAGGGATTGAGACTTTACAAAGATGATGTAAAGTATGCCAGAAATTTTCATTTTATTTTTGTTTTGTTTGATTTGTTTGTGTTTGTTGTTGCCTTATCTCCAAGACCAACAAAGTTAAGTAGTAGTGTATCGGAGGGGTTCCTTGTTTGTATTTCCCCTGCGAGACGCTCCACGCATGAACCTTAACGACGTTGGAAGTGGAGAGATGTTACTTTATGTTAAGATGTTGGTTTTGAGGGATCTAGACGAGAATCACATGATTGATTAAGGGCTCATAAAAAGTTAATGTGCGGTGCGGAAGCACTAAATGTAGTTATCTCATCTGATAGATGTCAGTGAGACAAAGATAAGGAAGTCGAATCGAGACTTATAGTTATGCCTTGATGAGAAGGCCGTTTAAGAAGATGCATATATATTGGGATAAAGGATTCGTAACACTTTGCAAAAAGCAGGCGCCCCGATTAGCTAGATTTTCATTTCGTCGATATGGTAGGACATAGAAGTAGAAATGTATAAATAGGGTTACGAGTTAGGATTGTAGAAGTTCCGAACATGTGTCTTAGGCCGTTATATCTTGATGATCGATGATGCGAGGTACTAGTGTAATGGAGGGTTCCTTGACGTCCCACCCATGAAATTGAGCGAATGTCAAAAATTGAGAAGGGTCTTGGGCACTACGGATATATTTATTATAGTACCTATTTGACGTGAATAGGAAACACATCGACCTTAGAATCGTTAGGATGTAAGGCCAGTGGGGCATGTGACGCTATTTTAGGGAGGCTGTAGGGAGTAACCATGAGTAGATTGGTGGGATAACTTTAAGAAGTATCGGGTCAGAAAGAATAAGGAGTATGGAGTCTTGAGTAATTCGGGGAACTAGGCCAAAAAGAAGACGAGGCCCATGTTTAGACAGAGCGTTGCATTGTTAACCTAGCTTTCGGGGAGTGAAATGCTAAGATGATTCCTACTCCGGAGCTCGCGTTGTCAAGATCGAGAGTGGATTGCTCGTTGTTAATACTGGGATAGGGAGCCATTGTTTATGTGTCTCACAAACGTAAGCCCCCTGAGAAGGATTATCCCACGCATGATTTAGAGTTCACAATGGTAGTATTATCCTTAAAGATATAGAGGCACTACCTTCTGGGCAGGAAATTTAGTCTTTTCACATACCACAAGTTGTTTCAATATATTGTTATGGCGACCGAGTTAGTGGGTGGAGTTCGTAAAAGACAATAAATTCGGTATTTATTATCACCAAGGAAACGCGAATAGGGTAGCGGATGCGCCAAGCAGCAAACCCGTGGGGGAGACTAACAAAGGCATGGAAAGCCAAGTAGAATGAGCTTAACCAGGAGGACATTATAGCTAGAGTATTACGTCAGTGTTGATGCGCGAGGAAGGATCATTTCCGAGTTTTCTCCCCAATCCACCACTTGTCAATTGGTGAGTGTAGATCACCAACAATCAACGGGATCATTGTAACCGTTAGAGTACCAGTGTAGATATGGAAGGGTATATCCATGGATATTCTCATTGAATTGCCGAAATCATAACAGTCATGATCCTATTTGAGTAGTTGTCGATCATTTGACCAAATCGCCACCTTTTCGGCCAATATGGGCGGACTATTACAGAGGAGTGAGCCCAGCTCTTTATGATGGAATTATGGAACTATATGAGGTTCCTATCAATATAGTGTTGGACTGAGATGATATTTTTGTATCAAATTATTGGGTAAAGTTTCTAGGAAGTAATGGGAACCGGATTGAAATCGGGTACATCCTACCACACGTAAGTGGATGAATGAATAGAGAGAGTTAACTAAATGTCGAAAGGCATACCCCGGATGTGTGTGGTTGACTTAAAGGAAGAATGGGGGCAGTAGTTTTTGTGGATCAAAGTTTTATACCATAATTCATATTATTTCACCATAGGTATGGCACATATGTGGCCTTGTGTAGCCGATTGAGTAGTTTGCCTGCTCATTGGGTAGAAACAACAGACAATAAACTCTTTGGACTTGAATTGGTCCATGAATACTTCTTTGACGATTGAGATCTCTGAGCCTCATACTTTCAAGGGCTAGATCGGTGCGAATATAGGTCATATAGGATTGGAGGTAGGGGATAAAGTTTTGGTGCAGTTATTACCGAGGAAGGGAATAACGTAGGCTCGATATAGGCATTTTATTTCTTTATTGAAAAGGTAGGATCGATAGTCATGAGGAACAACCGGATGCTATTTTAGAGCACGAGGAGTGTAGATTAAGATTGAAAGTGTTAACCTTAGTCCAAGTACAACAGGGATGCCACACTGTCGAGGAATTCGCTAGTGATGAAAGAACAATATTTGAGAGTAGTAACCCTAGTATTTTATAAGGTGTGCCAGAATTTTAAGGGCAAAATTCCATTATAAGGTGGGGAGTATGTAATAATACTTACTTTTGAGTGATTATTTTATATTAAATTGCCTGATTGGTTAATTTTATAAATAAAGGAAGTGGAAGTAAATAGTATTTACCAACTTTTGAGTGATTTAAGAGATAATATTTACCAAGTTCTGCATATTTACTGTTATGTGAATGCAAATAGATTATGTTGTGTTTTATTGCATCGTTGTGCTTTAAGCGACGGTTATGGCATATATTTCAACAGGATCATTGTTAATGGATTAAAATGATGTTGGAACATAAAATATTATATGATACTCTTGATGCCAATTTAGAGGGTGCGATTATTTTTGGAATAGTCGAGATAGTCAAAATAAGTGCCATATTGCTTTTTTGAGTTTCGGGGACTTTTGACAGGTTATGACTCAATTATGTAGTTACAAGTCATTTTAATGGTGTATCAATATTTAGATATGGGAATTAATGTTTAGTGCCCGTTTAAGTCTCCCAAACCCCTATTATTTCTCATTTTTATGTTTTAAGCTTAGAGAGAGTAGAAAGAAGAGAGAACTTGGGCGAAAATGGGAGAAAAGAGAGAGAAATTAAATATTGGAGCTAGAAATCGCTGCTACGGGAAGAAAATCCGAGACTACAAACTTTAGGCAAGTTTCTTACTTGCTAGAGTATGATTTAATGTGGATAAATTGTATTTATAGTTGTATTTTTAGAGTTTTTGCTATTTATAGGTTTTTGGGGTTTTTGGTGTTTAATCCCTTAATGTTTGATTTAAATTTGATTTGAGGAGAATATGTTAGATAGTAGTTGTGTAGAAATGATTTGGTAGAATTATTTCTTGTTGATGTTGGAGAAAATTAAAGATTTGGATTTTGGGGATTTTAGGGTTCATATAACCCGTATCCCAAACTGGGCATTTTTTCTTGGCGGAATCGATTCGCCACCCAAGAGAATCGATTCACCTATACGGGAGACTACAGGTCTGGGGAGCCAAATCGATTCGGGTTAAGGCCAAATCGATTTGCTCTGAGATAGGAAGTTAGTTTTCTCAGTCGAATCGATTCGCATTTGGGCGAATCGATTTGTAACCAGGGGCAAATCGATTCAGCCCTAGGCGAATCGATTCAGAATGCTGCTATTTTGTGGGATTTTTCTAGCTTTGTTTTTTTCCCTTTTCTTTAGGTTCAAGTCTTAGTAACCTTCTCTTGGGAAGTAATAAAGAGTCTTAGAGGTTTGTATTAAGTAGATAAATATCCTAGGTTAGCATGGGGGTAATTGCGCTTATCTCAAGGGTTAGTTCATAGGGGTTAATGTTTCGTTTGAGATAGGAAGTTATCCTAGGACTAACAGAAAGTATAATGGAAATGTTTGGTACTTCTGGGAGACTAGTATTGAGGGGAATTACTTTTGATGAATTATGGTATTACTTTGGACTCTTGGAGACTAGTGTGAGAATAATGGCATTTCGGGTCCTAGGTCATTAATAAAATATAACTTCGAAAATAAGAAATGCATATTAAAAAATTGGTAGTTAATGGTTAAGTATAAACGGTTTTGAGAATGTAAAAAGCGAAGATTTTCAAATGAGAATAATTTGTAAATGATAATTGGCATATGGGAAGTTAAGTGCATGAGGTGAAGTCCCCTGGCTAGTGAATGCAGGGCGAATATAGTCCTCGGCCATAGGACCTGTTATTATATTGAGTGATTATTGTTCAAAGTGGGGTAATTTCGCGTGTGGTTATGACTCACTGTCGAAGGTATATGGACACTTCCCGACGTCATGCGATGTAGGATGCCCAGGTTGTCTTATGAGATAGGCCTTGGAAGATGATAGCCATTTAGGGGCGCGTCTAGTGGGGAAACTCAGAAGGACGGTCTTAGAATCGTTATATGTATGTGATTATAACTAGTCTTAATAAAGTGGAAATGGTAATGATGGTAAAGCATTTTGTGTGATAAACTGCTTTCAATATATCTCCCAGCGAAAAAGGGAACTATCAAGATAAATGGTATAAAACTATTTTGGTCAAGCATGTTGAGAAATAAATTGCTTTAAATATAATTCCAAAAGAGAAAAGGAACTATGCATTTAAGTTGTGCATAAATGGAATGAAATCTCATTGAGTGAAAGTAGATGACTTCTCCCATGCATATATGAACATTGATCATTATCACTGCTATTGTGCTAGGTTGTGCTGTTAGAATGAGAGGTGAGGAATTTTATGATTAATTATGAGAGAAAGTTAAATTCGTGATGATGATTAGATATTCATAACTTTCATGCATTTTATTCACATGGTGATCATATTAAACCGAGCCCTAACCCGTCTATATCTCCTTATTTTTCATGAATTCTTTGTTCGTCGAGGTGCTCCCCCGCAAGGACGCCCGTATTGACCTCTCCATTCCAGTTGTCCTGGAGCTATAGAATTTTGCGTATGTTGTAGGATATTTGTTATAGACGCTTATCTTTTTTGTACTCTAGATAAGATCATTTTACTTATTCAGGCGTGTTGCCCATATTTTGTACCCGTTTAATATATTGTAATACTCGGTGTAACCTGCTTATATTGGTCTGTTAACCGACATCTTATTCGGTTATTATTTTATGAATTATTGTTATTTATGTTATTCGTTTGTTTTATATCCACCTTCTTTTCAAATTGGATTGTCTAAATGATTTTCTCTTAACTTAAAAATTTAAATTTAACATTTGTTTTTAAAAATAATTGTTGGTTATTACATATTATTATTTTCACGACAGTGATGCGAAGAATGGACCATCTATGATTCGTGTGTTTATTGGGATAATGGGCTAGCCACCTCTTATTTTAATTAGCGGGTTGTTACAGATTTGTTATTGCCAACAGGGAGGATTGTTTGGATTTCATATCCATGAGGTTGATATAAAACTCTTATTTCATACTAGGGTAGGATTTTTTGGATTTCATATCCACAAATCTGATATAAAACTGTTATTTCATAGCAGGGAAGCATTGTTTGCATTTATATCCACAGATTTGGTATAAAACTATTGTTCCATAGTAGGGAAAGATTGTTTGAATTTCATATCCACAGATTTTATACAAAACTATTATTGCATAGCAGAGAAGGATTATTTGGATTATACATCCACAGATTTGATATATAATTATTATTTAATTACAGGGAAGGACTGTTTGGATTTTATATTTAGAGATTTGATATAGAATTTTTATTTCATAGCAGGGCATGATTTTTTGGATTTTTCATCCACATATTTGATAAAGAACTATTATTTCATTTCAGGGAAAGAGTACCTCACTAAGCTTAATGCTTACGGGTTATATTTTAACATTTTCATGTTTGTACGCTGCCGCTAGGATATCATATGATCGTTGATTTGAGAGCTACATCATTAGAAAGATCTGGGTATTAGACGTGGGGATTTAGTCATTACCACACTGAGGTTTTACTAAACTTGCACATATAATATATTGAGTTAGCATGGGTTGATGTGATGATTGTAATATTTAATCATAGTCAATCATAATATAGCATGTTCGTTTAATTATGACTTTGATGTTAATTACGTTGTGGTACAAAGAACGTGATTATGTTTATTATACATGAAAAAAATATTGATGAATGAATTATATTTCAAATAGACTAAAGATTATGTTTTAATTATAATATAAATGAAAAGATTAGAATGGATTTTAATTTGGGATGTGACAAGTTTAGACTTGTACGATCTCACAAAGTTACCAAAGGAGTCATTTATTCAAAATCCTAGGGACTGTGAGGATTGTATACTCATAAAGTTATTTCTTTGATTGTTATAGATGTGAATCAATTAATGAAGTCTAAATCCCCACAAGTTTGGAAATTATTATAAGGGTATGTTGAAGAACATATTCCAAAGGAATTCGTGGTTAGAGGGTATCCTAGATTGTAATACACCCTTGATTAACATATAAGTTTGATTATGCCACTAAACTTGACCAATGGATTTTATAAGACAATAGAGTAATAAATAAGGTGTGTTTGAGAACAAGGAATATAAAGGATAGTTTTGAAAATTGATAATGAAGAATTGAGTTTTGCCAAGGGGTATTTTATGCTTTGTAAGGAATACCTCATTGTTTGAGTAATTGTGAGATAAATAAATTATAGTTCAATTGAAATTTTATATAGGAATTTAATATATTAACAGGATAGGTAAATATATTATGGGTTAGTAATATGTGATTTTTCAAATATTCATTTGGAATTCAATTTAATTATTAGTCATGGATCCTTAGTATAGTCCATTACACAAGTAGTAGGCCTAAACCTTCGGGAAACCCAAATTGGCCTAAGCCCATTTTATGTACCTACTTGCATGTGTGATGGTATGGATTCAAGTTACATGCAGTATTATCTAGGTTTAGAGATGGGGTGAAAAATATTGTTCACATTTATATAAAGTGGTGAGGAGATAAAAAGTGCATTCTTTAAAAAAATCAAGTTCTCTTCTCAGGGAGAGTCCACACACAATTACTACTTTGGGGTTATCATATGCTTGAAATTCAAGGCATTCGTGATATTCTATCAAGAATTTTAAGGAGGAAGACAATCAATTTGTTCATGTTCTACATTAAATAGTTCTCCTTGTTTAGATCACCTATATGATCAGTAAATGTATGATGATCCAATCCCTATATTCATTCCTCAAATATAGTTCTTTTTATTACTTTTTGAAACGTGATTAATTGAAGTTCTTAGGGAAAATATTTTTATATGACGTTAATATCCAACAATGGGTATCATAGTCACGATTATATACTGATCATGATTCAGAAAAATTCATGTTGTCCATCGTTACAACCCTAACAATGTAAAACCCCGTATTTTTGAGGATGTAGAATTTAATTAATTTGGCGATACATGATATAATTAATTTGGACGACTTAATTAAATTAGTGAATTAAGAATTATTTATTTCGGATTGCATTTTTTCAAAATGACATGTGTTATAATTTGAGGTTGAGATTAGAGATTTAAGTTAAGTAACTAAGATGGCAATCCGGAGTGCACGGTTGGTTTCGAATAGGTCGAGTTAGTCCGAAAAGAGTAACCTAGGTAGTAATTGGGTCTCGGGTCATTTTTAGGCATAACCGGACTCACACATGGGTGTTTGGGTCATTTTAATTTAGCCCACAAGCTTAATTTCGGGATTCACCTAATAAAATCTATGTTAAAAAGTTTGATGGAGTCAAAAATCAAATAAAAAAAACCTAGTTGTAGAGGAGAAAAGAGGGAGGAGAAAAGAAGAGATTGATGTGTCCTTCGTCAAATATTCGTCTACAAACAACAAAAATTAGACTCTATGACTTTTTCAGGAAAATAGTTAAACTGTCTTTAATTTAAATTTCGGTATTTCAATTCATATCATGACGGGTTTAAATCATAATCATTTGGGGTTGGTTATCGCATAAAAACGGGTATTGATGAATTAGTTAGCATGCAAATTAACGGTAATATCCATATGGTGTTACAAATCAAATGAGTTTCTATCTGATTTTTTTATGGTCTCAAGTCCATATTGTGTGAATTGGAATTCGAAATCCATTTTTGAGAAAAGCGTATAAGAGGAGTCATTAAGATTGTTTTGTTTTACGATTCAATATGATCAATTCTTGATGGAGGTTAATGCAGTTGAGGAATTAAAATTGTTAGCGGGCATATAAATGTATAAGGAGTAAGTTTCGGGTTGCGATTATAATCCTCGATGGTTTGTTAATGGTGGAAGGGACGATGCAGGAAGCGCATGGGAGAGAAGAAGACAGTGCGGAGCGTAATTTTAAAAAAATTAACTTGATTGTATCTCTGATGCTTTGATGATTTATATCCAGAGTAGAAACCGTGTCGATGTACAATAGACATTGGGGCTAATGGATTTGAATTCTTTATTGGGAGAAGAAAACTCAGAAGGGTTGTCCATGGTAGAACGCTGCGTCTATAGAAGACAAAGTGGTGATGGGCAAATAGGTAGCTCGAACGACTAATGGAGTCATTATATTAACAATGAATGTTTCTCGAATGATCCATGGTCTTGTTCGAACGACAGTGAAGGTTTCGGCGATATCCGTTTTGGTTTCCCTTTTTTGGTTTCTTCAGGGAATTATTTTAGATGGGTTTTATTACTATAAAAAGTATATTAACAGGGAGAAATCCATATGGTCATGGGAGATAATTTTTGGAGTGATATTTCTTTGAGAACTAGTGACAATCTAAATCAATAGAATTTTGTGGAGCAAATTCAAAAGGCTTAACACGTACCAAGTTAGGGAGATTGGGATTTATGGTTAAGTGTCACCACATTAATAAAATTAATTGAATTGAAATTAATTTAAGTAAGGGTTCGAGGTTTGACTCAGATTATTTTTGGCTTAGTGCGATGGGTTGAGCACGGGGTGTCCAGTATAATTTATTATAAAGTTATGTAATAAATTATTTAATATTAAATTTAACGAGAGGTCAACTTTAATAGTGGGAATTCATATAATAAAATTCTAACGGGGTGAAGATACAGACCGAATGAGTGAGTCGGTGTACTGTAGTTGGGTGACACGCCTTAAATGACAAATTAATTAATGTGTGACTAATTATATTACAAGTTGGGATGTAGACTTGGGTATTTTTGCCAAGTGCTACGGGTGTTAGGAACTAGTAAGATGAACTGATTAAATATGTTGTAATACCCCGTATTTTCATGGCTTTTAAATTTAAGGATTTATTAAATTTAATTAGGATAAATTAATTTAATTTTAATCCGGAATGTTGTTTTAAATATTTACTAGCGTGACGAGAGTTCGTAATTATTGGAAATTTGTTATTGGTTGCATATTACTAGATGAGTATAGTAATATATGAAATTTATTTTTATAATATTGTCACGTGTGAATAAAATGGCAATTATGGAAATTTGGATCAGGACGCACCCGTGTCGCGTCGGGACTAAATACTGATAAATAAAAGTGAATATTTTATAAGTTGTTCGTATGGTCATTTTGAGCGTGCCAACGCGTCCGAAAGGGTCGAGATAGTCAGAAAAGTGTACCCGGGGGTTTAGTTTGGGTCTCGGGGCATTTTTAGGCCTAATTAGTAACCCGGAAGGGCATTTTGGACATTTCACATTTTTGGGTAATTAAAGCCACGAATTTTATAGGGATATATCAGATGGAAAGTTTCACCTTCTAGGGTTAACATAATGAAATACTAATGACGACCATTGGAGAGGAAGAGGAGAAGCTCTCCAAGGAGTTCTAGGCCAAACACCTCCGATTGCACCGCCGTCACCACCAACGCGTAGATCGTGCGACGGGGAACGCAACCACACCAAAATCATCTGCAAACTAGAACGTCAAAAATCGAAGGCAAGTGTTTATCTTGCTTATTTCGTTGATGCATCTTTCATATTAGTGTAGGAATGATTAGGGTGAGTTTTATGGAAGAAAACCTAAGATTTGAGATAGGAATCGCATGTAGTTATGGTTTAAATGATAATTCTGGAAACCCTTGCCATGTAGAGGAATTTACCCACCAAATTATGATGTTTATAAGAAGAAATTTTTGGAAAGACAGATTGGAACCATGATTTAGAGATTTCTAGGGTTCTTGATAATTGTATAGATCTTGGGCTGTTAATCCATGATTAAATGACTGAAATCCACATGCTTTATGTTGAAAATAGCTAATATGATGATATAAGGTTAGTAGTATCAATTCTGGGATGATTTGGATTAGAAAATAAGGAAATTGTTGAAGTTAGGAGATGAAACCCGTAACCGCAGAATTGTAGTTTTCGCAGACCTACTTGATCGATCGATCGAGCCCAGAGCTTCGATCGATCGACCCCTCCTGGAAGACTCCTATTTCCCTTTCTAAATTAGTTAAGTTCAATTTATTGTGAAATAATTCTTGGGCATCCTTAATAAAATGTTTTGGGAGATAGGGAAGACCAGTAGGACATGTGAATAAATTTTGGGACCCTTGATGTCGGGCTAAGATTGTATTTTGGGATAATTACATAAGGGTCGGTGAATTTATGATTTAAAGAGAGAGACACGTAAGAGAGTTACTTTGGGACAAATGTATATACCTACTGAATTTTATAATTTAGAGAATAAAGCCATGAGAGTTGTGTGGTACGTTGGAATAATACCGAATCAAGGTTAGAAACGAACCGTTATAAGTGTTTACTAAAATATGATAATATGGATAAAAGTCGTAACTATGGGATTTGAGAATATACCTAATATGGATATGGTAATATTAGTATAGTTACATGATTGTGTATGCATAAGCTATCTATGTGTAAAAATCGTGCCCACGCTACTTGCTATCCATGAGGTTACCGCGCTGGGACAAGTCTTATCTTGATGGGACCTTTATGGGGGATATTGACTTGTACCCTAGAAGATAGATATCCTTGGTACAGACTATCGCTGTGATAGTTCACACGGTCCTAAGAGACGCGGGCATGTGCCATTCTCTTAGAGACTTGGAATCTATACCTCGCCTCAATTTTGTTTGTGTATGTGTTAATACAATTCGAGAGTGATTCCGATTGTATTCCCCTTAATATGAGTGATATGGGGTTTTGGATAGTAGAGTATGCCTGCACCATAGTTTTATTTTGGGGTGCTGTTATGATATATATATATATATATATATATATATATATATATATATATATATATATTTTACGAGTAGTTAATATATATATGAAATTCTGAAATCTGGAACTGCCTACTGTGATTTGATATGTAGGACATGGTTAATGACTCAAATTGTAAATACTTGTTTTGAGAAAGTATAATATGACACTAGAAAACTTTATTGATTAATAAAGTTAAAATGAGAACTTTGGTCACTAATTGAAATATTCTTTTCAAACAATTAAATCGTTAAATTTTGAATCCGGTGAATAACCTAAGATAAGTTAAACCATTGGGAAAGGATAGCGTGATATATTATGAGTTAGACCACTGGGAGGGTTAGTGCGATAGGTGTGCACATTAGAAGAGAGGTGAGAATTTCTCAAGAGAGTGTCGCACTAATATGTTGTTGCATTGGCCTGTATCAATTTAAATACTTGCTAAACAATTTTTAAATCATATACACTATGGGGCTCTGACCCGTTCTCTCTCTCTCTCTCTCTCTCTTGTATATATATGTATGTACTACAGGTGCCCAGCCACAGGGGCGTCTTTCTTAGGATCCCTTGGAAGGAACGTGCTGCAGCTTAGGTGGGAGTTGCAGGCCACTTGCTTAGATGATTTTATTTACTTGATTCCACTCCTATGTTTCTCAGTTATTGGGGCATGTGTCGCCCTTTCTTCTATTTATCTGTTTTGTTGGGACATTTGTATTTCAGTTATTTATAGTACTGTTACTTTGGGATTTATTCAGCATGTATGTTTTACATTTAGTTTTAAATGTTGGGATTTTGGATGTTGAATGTTTAAAGTAATTGTATTATGTTCCAGGATAATTGTTGTATGATTCTTACTTATTGAAAATGTGGTTAATAATTAAATAAATAAGTTTTTCTTTAAAAATACAATTTGGTTAGAAAGGTTAAAAAATGTTTTTTGACACTTAGCTTAATTAATTAGGGTGTTAATTTGGAAAAGTTTATTTTTACGACAGTGATGCTAAGAATGAACCAACTGTTCACCTTGATTTTAATTTAATAAAGGAGTGATCGCCCGGTATTTAATTAGGCGGGGTGTCACAGGTGGTATTAGAGCCGCAGGTTCTAGTGTCCTTAGGATCTGTACGGCTTATTATGCTTTAAGCGTTGCTTTGTTTGTTATAGAGCCCTATGTTTAGGATTGTCGATTCCTTTGACGAGATTTCGTTCTCCTGCCAAAATGTGTATACATTAGTGAATTCTAATTTCGTTCGGATGTGTGCGTATACCGAGCGATGATGGATGTCAGAAGAGGACCGTTAGGCGTACATTAGGAGGCAGGGCTCAGTTAAGATTATAAAATATAACCGAGAATGATGACCGTAGTTGAGGTCACCTCCATTATGGCTCGAGAAGCCACGACTAGAAAGGCGACTAAAGTGCAGCAATGATTTTCAAACGTTGTTACAGTCAAATGAGGTACGAGGGTAAACTTACCCAACGTATAATGAAAACGTGTAGAGATTGTCAGTGGGAAATTTTAGAAACGCAAAAATTGTATGTGTTTACCAAAGGAGGTAAAGTATCCAAAGGCTTAAATATAGGACGGAGTGTGGCAAACTAAAAGTGAAAATTTAGAGAAAATTTTCTTGGCTTTCGAGATGAAATTATAATGGTTGGAGTCAACCACCAATTTTAGAGGTGGAATGCTATGCCTATAGGAGAACCTTAGGTACAGTGTTGACCGTATGTTCCTTCCTCAACTGTTCAGGATGAGAAGCAAACGTGGTTCTGAACTCATCGTAGGAGGGCATGACAGAAGTCTAATTGTGGATATGAATCCTAATCGTTAGCAAATTTTGTATCGAAAGAGGTAGATACTAGTGGAGGAAACGACTCCAAGTGGGAGACCAACTTGTAATAATAGTTAATAATACTCGAGGAGGAAATTCTGATGGACGACCGATTCAGAGGTTGACAATGTCATATTTTGTCAATATAGATGATAACGCTTCTTTGTGGGGGAAGTTAAAGGAATCGAAGAATTTAGTGGAGAATAAGACTGAATAAAATGGTGGTGGTATAGCACCACAAAAGGATGTGGATACACATCAGGAAAACCATTTAAATGCTTTAGATAGTTAAATTCTTACCAAGTGATGGTAAATTTAGTAAGTACTATTGTAGATAGTAAAATAATCTTTATGGCCTAAAAATCTAAGGGAACAACTGGGATGGCTAAGAGGAATCGAGTCTACTAAAGTCCAAGAGAAGGACAATCCTAACCTGGTTAGTAGGACAGGTGGTAAGTGGATTATGTGTTGAGGTATTTTGTGCGGAGTGAGATCGCTCGTGATAATATGTTCCAAAGTGAGTATAAGGACAAGAATATGGTGCCTAGTAAAAGGCAATGATTAATGTAATTTTGTTTGGTTTGGGCAGACGTGTTACGTCCGGAAACCATTTGTGCAGTCAAGACGATTGCCAGGATGGAAGTGTAAGTTGTATCCTCAAAGGATGAGGCGTGTTTATGTGACACGAGCGAGTCACTATATTTTGTTCCTTGCTAGATTAGCATGTGAGACGAGTTTAATGCATATCATTATAAATGTTACCATTATGTGAATATTTCTCCTTTGTATAACGGGATTTTTCTTTGGTGCTATCCGCGGGGGATGAATGAGTATATTAACAGTGTTTTATACTTTATTGAGGTTACTCGTTGTAGTGATGCGATACACGAGTATGATATTATCTTTAATAAAACGTTATAGAAATGGTTAGTACGATAGTGGCCATTTATTACAAGGCTATCAGAGTAGTTGCATTAGTGCAGCATGTTTTGTTGTGGCGAGCTTCACCTGTAATAAGGTTGGACTCGCACCTATATTATCCATCCTAGAGACTTCGAAGGAGATAGCGGGCTCGAGATATTCGATGCCAAAGTATGTATAGATTTTGTCAGTATAATTCCGTATGTATCGAGATTTACCATTGAGCGAAAAGATTTGACTCAGTATTATGTTTAGCACTCTGGACTTAGTGATAGGAAAATTGCATTGTTATATTTATCCTTTAGAGATGTGGGAGTTAATATTTATACCCCTATTATTAGGGAAAGGAATTTCGAGAATTCCGAGTGTATGTTTCCGAGGTTTACGAAATGGTATTACCAACCACCTATACTGAACAAGAGTGCAATTGGTGAAACGTTCTTTGTTAAGCATAATTACGGGAGAAATTGTAACTTTTCTGTCAAGGGATGGAATAAAGGGGTATATACTATGGACGGAGGACCTAACGGATTTTGATAACCGAAAATGCTAGGTAGTAGTGTATCGGGGGGGTTCCTTATTTGGATTTCGCTTTGCGAGACATCCCACGCATGAAACTTAGCGTAAGGTTGGAAATAAGGAGACGTTTGGTCACTATTCCATGAGTTCGGTACCCTGGTCGAAATGGGATCAAGTAATTATGTATGTAAGTTGGAAGTTGAATTTTGTGTTAAAGCCATTGGAGCCGGAATTTGTGGTATGAAAACATTGAAAGTTATCCCCACGGTTTGAGGGGTGGAACGATGGTAAGGAGAATTTAAGAATTTTGATTTGTAGGGTGATTGAGAATACCCAAATGTCGTAACCGCGTACAGAAAACAAGGTGAATGAAGAGTTGTAATGATTTTTAGCATGGATTATATGGAAAGAACTTTATATTATACAAAATAGATGACCTGTAATTATTTTGATGAATAGAGCGTTAGTGATTTATTTTGGTTGTTGTACCTATTTGGAAAAAAAATTGTTGTACTTATCTGAGGAAGGTTGAGAATTATTATTCCTCTTTTATTGTCATGGAATTTGAATGCCCTATTCCTTCTATTCCGTTGAATTTATTTAGTCCTACAGATGAGTAACACGCCGTTCGCTCTCCCAGGGCGGTCGGAGTGTCGCAAAAAATGTGGGCATCTTGGTTAACTACAGTTAAAATAGTCTGAGTCGAAGGGACGTGGTAATAGACGTGTGAAATATATGTTTATGGGACTAGTATAAAGAAGTGGAAGTGATAGAGTGGATTAAACGTCACAAGAGGGGCGATAATCCATACATAGGTGTGTAATTAGAATAGCACACCCAAATTGGAATTGAAAGACTGTAGGAAGTCATTTAAGAAGAGTATTCCTTGAATGGAGCAGAATAAAATGATTATGAAGAACACTCAGAGCAGAGTTGTTAGTAGGCGAGTATGAGAGCGACTTACACATACAAAGGGTGATGATGTTAGTATGGTATAAGAGATCCAAAAGTGCGCTTCGTAAAGAGAAGAGCACGTGTGGAACTTTCGGCATACTACAAGGAAGGAAGGGGAGTATTACGTGTCACTTAATGTGAGGCATTTCAAGGGAAGAATCGATGTTTAGCGAGATGTAGTGGGTAGTCTCAACATGCACTTTCCATAGGTAAGATTTGGTTGAAAGAGGAGAATCAACCAAAGAATTTTGTGTTTATCGAAAATTCCTGGAATTGGAAGAGGTTGGTAAGTCGGTAAAGTTCTTGGATGGGATGCCATCCTCAAAACAAGATCAAGGGTTTATCCCAAATATATGAATTAAGTTGCCGAGAAGTAAGTGATTGATATTCCTTTGGGATGACTTACAATATTAACTAGTATGCCGTAGACTTCATTTGAAAGGAAGGATCGCGCCAGTGCATGGTCCGGCGCAGTATAATTTTTTGAATTAGGATGAGATTGGTGAATCCCACCTTTGAAATGGGATTTCAGGAACCAGTGGAGATAAGATTTCATTTCGAGTAGGATGTATCACCCTTAGCCAGGGAATAAGCGCATGGTGATTAAAGATTAGTGGAGCCACGTGAAGGAAATTTTGGAATCTTGGTACGATGATTTCAAGTATGCTCTGTAGAAGCACTCGTACCTGTTTGTCTCGTACGAGGTACTAATTATGGTCTTGTTATGGAAGAACCTCGACTATTCTCCTTCCGTATGTTTAGAGGAGAGTAGATAATCAGAATTTTTGATCGGTCGAGAGAATATCCGATATCTATGGTGGAATTCCACGACTGTTTTAGGCAGTCAAGAGTGGTCAAATGTTCGTATGATCCTCTCAGAATGGGAATTTTATGTATGAATAAATCCAAGTAGTTGTCATGTAGTGAGATGCGGCCTCCTAATGATAGTGAGATAATGGAATTTATAACGAATAGACGTAACCTATTCAAATGTTGTCAGTTGGGAGTGCAATGTGAAGTGTCTCCAATGAGAATGTAAAACAATGTTACTGTGAGGAAAAAGCTATAGCGATTGAGCGTCGTACTATGTAGATAGTTTGCATATTGACAAGGATATCCAGAATTGTGCTACCTGGTAGGCCCCATTTTCTGAATTTCGGGATGAAATTCCGTTATTAAGGGGGAAGTATGTAATACCCCGTATTCTCATAGCTTTTAAATTTAAGGATTTATTAAATTTAATTGAGATAAATTAATTTAATTTTAATCCGGAATGTTATTTTAAATATTTACTAGCGTGACGAGAGTTAGTAATTATTGGAAATTTGTTATTGGTTGCATATTACTGGATGGGTATAGTAATATATGAAATTTATTTTTATAATATTGTCACGTGTGAATAAAATGGCAATTATGGAAATTTGGATCGGGACGCACCCATGTCGCGTCGGGACTAAATATTGATAAATAAAAGTGAATATTTTATAAGTTGTTCGCATGGTCGTTTTGAGTGCGCCAACGCGTCCGGAAGGGTCGAGATAATCAGAAAAGTGTACCCGGGGGTTTAGTTTGGGTCGGGGCGTTTTTAGGCCTAATTAGTAACCCGGGAGGGCATTTTGGACATTTCACATTTTTGGGTAATTAAACCCACGAATTTTATAGGGTTATATCAGATGGAAAGTTTCACCTTCTAGGGTTAACACAATGAAATACTAATGACGGCCATTGGAGAGGAAGAGGAGAAGCTCTCCAAGGAGTTCTAGGCCAAGAACACCTCTGATTGCATCGCCATCACCACCAACGCGTAGATCGTGCGACGGGGAACGCAACCACACCAAAATCATCCGCAAAGCAGAACGTCGAAAATCCCAGTCAAGTGTTTATCTTTCTTATTTCATTGATGCATCTTTCATACTAGTGTAGGAATGATTAGGGTGAGTTTTATGGAAGAAAACCTAAGATTTGAGATAGGAATCGCATGTAGTTATGGTTTAAATGATAATTCTGGAAACCCTTGCCATGTAGAGGAATTTACACACGAAATTATGATGTTTATAAGAAGAAACTTCTGGAAAAACAGATTGGAACCATGATTTAGAGATTTCTAGGGTTCTTGATAATTGTATTGATCTTGGGCTGTTAATCCATGATTAAATGACTGAAATCCACATGCTTTACATTGAAAATACCTAATATGATGATATAAGGTTAGTAGTATCAATTCCGGGATGATTGGGATTAGAAAATATGGAAATTGTTGAAGTTAGGAGATGAAACCCGTAACTGCAGAATTGGAGTTTTCGCAGACCTGCTTGATCGATCGATCGATCCCAGAGCTTCGATCGATCGAAGGTTCGACCTATTTCCCTTTCTAAATTAGTTAAGTTCAATTTATTGTGAAATAATTCTTGGTCATCCTTAATAAAATGTTTTGGGATATAGGGAAGACCAGTAGGACATGTGAATAAATTTTGGGACCCTTGATGTCGGGCTAAGATTGTATTTTGGTATAATTACATAAGGGTCGGTGAATTTATGATTTAAAGAGAGAGACACGTAAGAGAGTTACTTTGGGACAAATGTGTATATCTATTGAATTTTATAATTTAGAGAATAAAGGCATGAGAGTTGTGTGGTACGTTGGAATAATACCGAAACAAGGTTAGAAACGAACCGTTATAAGTGTTTACTAAAATATGATAATATGGATAAAAGTCGTAACTATGGGATTTAAGAATATACCTAATATGGATATGGTAATATTAGTATAGTTATATGATTGTGTATGCATAAGCTATCTATGTGTGAAAATCATCCCCACGCTACTTGCTATCCCTGAGGTTACCGCGCTGGGACAAGTCTTATCTCGATTGGACCTTTATGGGGGATATTGACTTGTACCCTAGAAGATAGATATCCTTGGTACAGACTATCGCTGTGATAGTTCACACGGTCCTAAGAGACGCGGGCATGTGCCATTCTCTTAGAGACTTGGAATCTATACTTCGCCTCAATTTTGTTTGTGTATGTGTTAATACAATTCGAGAGTGATTCCGATTGTATTCCCCTTAATATGAGTGATATGGGGTTTTGGATAGTAGAGTATGCCCGCACCATAGTTTTATTTTGGGGTGCTGTTATGATATATATATATATATATTTTACGAGTAGTTAATATATATATGAAATTCTGAAATCTGGAACTGCCTACTGTGATTTGATTTGTAGGACATGGTTGATGACTCAAATTGTAAATACTTGTTTTGAGAAAGTATAATATGACACTAGAAAACTTTATTGATTAATAAAGTTAAAACGAGAACTTTGGTCACTAATTGAAATATTCTTTTCAAATAATTGAATCGTTAAATTTTGAATCCGGTGAATAACCTAAGATAAGTTAAACCATTGAGAAAGGATAGCGTGATATATTATGAGTTAGACCACTGGGAGGGTTAGTGCGATAGGTGTACACATTAGAAGAGAGGTGAGAATTTCTCAAGAGAGTGTCGCACTAATATGTTGTTGCATTGGCCTGTATCAATTTAAATACTTGCTAAACAATTTTTAAATCATATACACTATCGGGCTCTGACCCATTTCTCTCTCTCTCTCTCTCTCTCTCTCTCTCTCTCTCTCTCTCTCTCTCTCTCTCTCTCTCTCTCTCTTGTATATATATGTATGTACTACAGGTGCCCAGCCACAGGGGCGTCTTGCTTAGGATCCCTTGGAAGGAACGTGCTGCAGCTTAGGTGGGAGTTCCAGGCCACTTTCTTAGACGATTTCATTTACTTGATTCCACTCCTATGTTTCTCAGTTATTGGGGCATGTGTCGCCCATTCCTCTATTTATCTGTTCTGTTGGGACATTTGTATTTCAATTATTTATAGTACTGTTACTTTGGGATTTATTCAGCATATATGTTTTACATTTAGTTTTAAATGTTGGGATTTTGGATGTTTATTGTTTAAAGTAATTGGATTATGTTCCAGGATAATTGTTGTATGATTCTTACTTATTGAAAATGTGGTTAATAATTAAATAAATAAGTTTTTCTTTAAAAATACAATTTGGTTATAAAGGTTAAAAAATGGTGTTTGACACTTAGCTTAATTAATTAGGGTGTTAATTTGGAAAAGTTTATTTTTACGACAGTGATGCTAAGAATGAACCAACTGTTCACCTTGATTTTAATTTAATAAAGGAGTGATCGTCCGGTATTTAATTAGGCGGGGTGTCACATATATGTATACAATTTTGAGTTATAGTATATATATATTTGTGTGCTTTATAGATATCGGTGCGAATGATATTTATAGGAATAATTGCCCCTCCATTGCTATCATAGGAGGTTGCGTGATGTGGGTGAATCTCCTGGCTTGAGAAACAGGGAGAGTATAATCCCCAAGTCATATCGCGTATTTTTATATTGCGTGATTGATTTTCATAGGTGAACCTCTTTGAGTATGATTTCGTTTCACTTTCGGTGAAGGAATATAACTGCCTCCACTATGGTTATTATTTTTTTCCCAAGCTCGATGCGGCCTAATCATACTTTAGGTGGTCAGGTTATAGTGAGCATGCTCGGGACATGAGAGCATTTTAGAGAAAGCATCCGGTGAGTTATTAGTCGGGAACAGATGGTTATTATACACGATATGCGTGTCAATGTTGTAGTATACTAGTACGTATATTATATGAGTAAATAATTATATACGGGATTAATACATAAGTGTGAATGCATTTACTATATAATTAGTTTGAAATTTATATGATTTAAAAATGGGATTTCTTCTATAAGTAAAGTGAACATTATATGATTTAACATAGTTGAACCAATTAATAAGCTAATGAGGGGATAACTTAATAATCAAAGTAACAATAGTCAGGTTAGAGACGGGTGACGATAAGAGGGGTGATACGGATTGTTAGGTGGGGTAGATTAACCTGGAAGGTTAGAAGGGAAGCGTTAGGTGTGAACATTAGAAGATGGGTGAGTTTTACCTCTAGTGTGTGTGACACTAGCTTAAATACAAAGAGTGTGCATGCATATTTAATTTCTTGCTAAATATTTTCAAAAATATTTTACTTGGGCTCTGTCTCGTGTTAAAATGTTTTTTTAAAACATTTTAGGTGTCCATCCATAGGGACGCCTAGTTTGCGGATTCTATGCAGGGGTGCACAACTACAACTCATGTGAAAGTTGCATGATCTTGTTATAGGCACTTCGTTCATTTATTCCTTGTGTAGGATCTTTACTACAATATTCATCTCTGCATGTTGCCCATAGATGTAGTATACAGTTAGTTATTTGTCATTATGTACCTAGTTTATGGTTCAGTTTATTGTTGGATTTTATTATTGAACCGATAGTTCATTCAATCCTCTTTATTTACATTATTCATCCGTGTTGGATACAGTTATTTGTTGTGTTGATGGTTTAATTATTATTTAATTTCGCATGTTTCTCTTTAATGAAAGATAAAATTTGGCACTAGTCTAATTAAATTACTAGGTGGTTAGTAACTGTAAAAATGTTTCGACAATAACGATAAGAATGAGCCATATGAGAGCAACGTGTTATTTTGATCACGGGCTAGCCACCCGATATTTTAGTAGGCAGGGTGTCATAGATGGTATTAGAGCATCAGTTTCTAGGGTCCTTAATATCTGTGTGGCTTATTACACTTTTCCGTAGAGTTCTTTGATATAGAGCCTTATTAAAGGGTTGTTGTATTCCTTTATGTACGCGACTTACGTTCTCCTGCTATTATGTATAGTTGATGCGATTTATATACGAGTTCGGTTGGGCTTCATACACCGAACAATTTGGGCGACCTGCGGGGACCGTTAGAAGGACTACAGGGGGAGAGGCTCAACAAAAGCCATGGAATATTCATTGAACGATGATTGTAGTAGGAGTCACCATGGTTACTGATATCAGTGCTTCCACGAGAAGGGAGCCAATATTGTTGGAGAATCTAACCAAAGGGTAAGATGGATTCAACAGTTCAAGTGAGGAACCATGGGAGGGTATACCCAGTGGAGGACCCATTTTAATAATTGAGATTAATAGAATTTCTACCAAGTGACTGTGGATTCATTCAGTGCCATAAAGGTTGGCAATGAGTTCCATAAGGTCAGCAGAGCCAAAGGGACAATGGGGTAGTAATTAGGGTAAAGACAACAAGGTTCGTGAGAAGAACAACACCGACATAGCTAGTGGAGCCAGAGAAAAGGAAACGACATGGAGAGGTGTCTTATGTGTAATGTGTAAGAACACATGTGTGGATATTGTCCGCAGTGAATTGGAGGAAACAAGAACCGGGTTACTAGTATGGATAACAGTTAGGAGAAGTTTTTAGTCCCTGATGGGACGAGGGTATTATGTCAAGGAACCATTTGAATTGTGTGTACTGTTGACAATCGAAAGCATGACTTTTATCCTGGGGTGATTGGGTTATTCTTTGTGTGACACGATACACTCATAATAATTTTTTAGTGATGTATTCGCATGTGAAACGGGTTTATTAAAGGTATAATTATTATCAGTATAGCGTGTGTATATTTATTGTGGAGTAGCGGGGAACTCTTCACTTCCATCTGCAAGGGAGAGGGTGGGGACACTGAGATGATATATATTTTATGAGGATAGATCATTTTGAGAGGTGATATTCAAGGTATAGTTTTATCCTGGGTACGGACTGTAAGCGATAGTGGGTGGTTATAGCAAGACTATCGTGTTTGCTGTTCCCAGTCCGGATGTATATTTTTGCGATGTATCACTTGAAAGAGGGTCGAGCTCGCAACAATATTTTTATGAAGTATACTTCAGAGAGTATAGTTGTCTAGTTATATTGGATCACGATGCGTATGGGACTTTCACTAATGTGATTTAGGGTATATCGGGTTCACTGTTGAGCGAAGAGTTTTTAGCTCATTATTATTTAAGTGCTGAGAACTTAGTGATAGGGAGAGCTCCATATCGTGTGACGCCTTGAGAGATATGGGCATAGACTATTTTTTTATGTGTCGAGAGATAGAATTGGTGATACCTTAGCTATTTCATTTCGACCCACAAATTTTGATGAACGACAGTGCTAGAGAATAATGCATTGGGGAATGTTCTTTTGAGCTTCGTTGTGGGACGTTACACTGGGAGTTGTAAGACGTTGTTGGATGGTAATGTGAAACCCTGCCTAATTAAATACCGGGTGATCAACCCTATATCCAATAAAATAGGTTTCTCATCTAGTTCATTCTTAGCATCACTGTCGAATTTTTTTTAAAACATTACTAACCACCTAGTATTCAAAAAGCTGATGTCAAAATTTTAATCTTTTTATTTAACAATCAATAACAAAACATTATTACGTAAATACATCCCATGCAATAGTAATATAAATCCATCCACAATATAAAACATTGGAATGAAATAATACCGAATAAACCATCGGTTACAAAATCCAATATAAATTCCAACCTGAATAAAAGTCTGAATACAAGGTCTGACTGTCATAAATGAAATAACTGTGGGAAACATGTCTGAATAAAGTACTTCCCTACACCCTACACTAGGAGTGAAGTAACTGAATCGTATAAGTCCAAATCCTACAAGCATCTACAAGTGCTGCAGCTACGTATCCCTAGAATAGATCATCCTGCTTGGCGTCCCTATGGCTGGACACCTAAAAGGTTTTGGAAAAAGGTTTTTCATGTACGGGTCAGAGCACAAGTAAAAATCATTTAAAAATAATTAGCAAGTAATTAAATAACAGTTTAAATGAACAGTTATTAGATACACATGTTAGGTTGCGAACACTCCCTTGAGTTATGTATCTCTCATATATAATTCGCACCTAATGTTTGCTACTCAACCCCTCCTAGTCAATTCTAGACAATCTAACTAGGCATCCATTATCTAATAAACCCAAATCAATATAGCTCCTCCGTACCGCCCATTCAGTACGCTATCGAATACCCTTAATAATTAACATCTCTCTTATGTTATTATTAAACCCCAGTTACCCTTTCTACATAGGTTATTGTTCAAACTTTACCATTTAAGTTTCTCTACTTAAACTTTATTTTAGATATTCACTAACTATCTTCCTAATATTCACACATTAGTAGCTTCATCATTATATAGATATACCTTATCTAAGCTCCCTACTAATTACTCTTTAGTAGATTAATCGTTCTTTAGATACATACTATCTTGTCTCTCTACTAGCACACACAAGTAGATTATTCGTGTTGTATATATATTTTACACACCATATATAATATAAGTACACACTCTTCTATTATATCCCTGTATCACACATTAAGGGTTATTTGTTCGTAATCTTACCCGACCCCAATAGGTATTCCATATGTATTGGATCGAAATGTTACCTCGACCCCAATATTCAGATTACTTTTAGTTTAAATACACACAACTAATTAGTTTGAAATCATAAGTCTGCTAACCATAACTCATAGCGTCCACCAGCATTTCCATGCAATACATTTATTAAATATATATCCATTTCTCTTTAATATGGGCAAGGCTTTTCAAATTTTAGGATTAACTGTTCACATACTTAAGTCAAATAAGATTTCACTATCTTTATCGTCCATTAATTTTACACAACAGATAACATAAATATATATATATATATATATATAAAACACGACAACTCCCAGACCCAACTGCGGTGCATACAGTAAAACATATCAAAGGTATATATATTTATCATCCATTATATTTATAATAGTACGGCACCCCTAGGCACAACTGCGGTGCATGCATACTGTGATGTCATATCCGGGTACATCTCTCGCTGTACAAGGGACTTTTGGTTCGTCTTCTCTCAGGAACCATATATATCAAATCACACATATTGGAGGCGAACATAGTTAACATATCCATGGGTTACGGACATACCTACGCTCCCACAGTCAGCAGACTTATCGACTCACAAATAAGACCTTCACAGTACTATCTTCTTGAGGTACCAATTCTAAAATCCCCCCGAAGGCAACACAGGATAATATTGTCCTCTTTTGAACGCCAACCTACCGTGATAGAAAGTATGGTAGGTATGTCATACACATAATAAGCAATAATATAGGTACTCATTCCACCAATATAAATATAACATCAGCGAGGTATTCACACAACCATATAATAACGGTAGGCATTCACTCCACCTATATATATATATATATACTAACAATAGGGCATACACACATCCCATATCACAAGCCTCATACATTGTATATTTATATCCCGAATATTCTACATATTCCATAATTTATAACTTCGTTTATTACCGTACATTCCCGAGTATTTATCACCACTCGAAGGGTATATTTTATTCCACATATAATATCAGAATGTAAACTCTCTACCCCCTACTGGTCTAAGTCCTCGTTCCTCTTGAATTCTCGTAACTCGAATTATCCTTCAATTTAGATTTTTCCTCTCTATTAATCCAAATTAATTTAGCCCTTAAACTTCCCTCGTAGGCCACGACTAAAACCCAAACTAGGCCTACTGGGGTTTCATTAAAATTCCTTTATATTAGAAATTAAATCCCACAAATTAATTCCAAACTAATTCCAAAGGTCCTAAAGAAAAAGAAAATTATTGGCCAAAACTGGGCAACTGAATCGATTAGAAAATTTTCTGGCAGATTAAACACCCTGTAGTAAAATATCGATTACTCCCTCTACAGAACTTCAATTGACCTGATTGAAAGCTCATTTGAAATATAAGACATAGATATTTCCAAGAATGTACGGATCTCACTCTAATTCTAAGTAAAATTTAAATGGCATACGTTTAAAATTACGTAAAAAATTATGGCAGTTACTATGCTGGCAGATTAAACACCCTATAGTAAAACATCGATTTCTCCCTCTACGGAACATCGATTGACCTGATTCAAAGCTCACTAGAAATCCAAGACAAATAAATTTCCAAACATGTATGGATCTCACTTTAATTCTAATCAAAATTAAAATGGCATAAGTTTAAACTTACGTTAATAATTCTGGCAGATTGACCTCTTGTATTCATCAATTACACCCTAGGTCATTCAAGATTCATGATCTTCAATCAAGAACCCATCAAGATTCAATATTAATCATCAAATATATTCTAATATCAGTTTATCTTCGTATAGAGATAAATTTCCAATGAAAATTTACACAAAAACTTCAGAGATTCAACCCAAGAATCAAATTCTCCTTTAATTAACATAAAACCCTAATTTTCTCATGTTCATCAACTTTATAAATCAAGAACTCAGATTTCTCTCATATTAATCAACCCAAACACACTAATTTCATATTATCATCATTAAGGAACATCTCAACATGCATTCCCACTTTAGTTTATGAATTAAACCCTCCCAACTGCATATAAAACTTCCAAAAGTATGAAATCAAACCCTATCCCACATGGGTATTATAACATGATTGATATAAATTGCCATTTTAATAATTGACTCTTAATAGCAGATCTAGAATTCATTGATAAGATGGTGTGTTGGTCCTCCCCTCGCTCCGTTCTCGATTTCATTGCGTTTGGGGCGAAAAACTGTGATGGAAGCTTAGTTTTCCTCTCGTCTTCCTCTCGTATGGCTTCTATCCATTTTGATTTGTGTTAACCCTAGCCCCTCTCTCTAATGGGAAGATATACACTTGCAATTTTCAGAGTTTCCTAAATCCCAAACTCCCGAATGACCGAAATGCCCTTAAACGATGCAGGGATGGTCTAAAATCGTCCCGGGACACAGACTATACAGCCGAGTACACTTTTTTGACCCTTCCGGAACCAACCGTGATCGCAAAATCACCGTTCGAGTCACTTTATAAAATTGTCTTATTTTACCTCCAAATATGCCACATGTAAAATTAAACTTAGAGTGAATTAATTTAATCTGAATCATCGAATTAAATAATTTCTCCTAATTAAATAAATTCTCGGGGTCATCAATTTAATTAATTTCTATTTTTTCCAAAAATATGGGATGTTACATATGTCTTTACATGTCCTGAATCCCATACTCTCAAGACTATCACAATTATTTCTACCCCTCCCAATTGCGGGTTATATAAACATATCCACTAACTAGGGCGCCCAAACAACTTATAGATATGCATAACTTCATCGATGCTACCTGGCTCCACTAGCCTCTCATTATCGTATAGTTACTATCCTTTAGATATCACTTTATAAATAAATAATACTCAAGGTACTAAACACATGTCTTAATGGGTAATCATCTCCCCACTCCCAACATTACGCTAAGATTCACGCGTGGGACGTCTCGCAAAGCGAAATCCAAACAAGGAACCCTACCAATACACTACTACCTAGCATTGTCGGTCATTGAGATCCGTTAAGCCCTCAATCCATATTACGTACCCTTAAATACCCGTCTTTTGACATAAAAGTATAATCGTCCACTCGCATGCTACACAAGACAACATATATCACGACGCCTTTACTATCAGTAGTTTTTTAGCGCTAAAAAGTCATGAGCTATATCTCTCCGCTCGACAATAAGCCTTTCTACCCTGAATCACATCAGTAACCGTCCCTGCGCACCGGGATTAATTATGAGTAGACAATATATATATACGCATATATAATATATATAATATATATAATATATATACGCATATATATACGATCAACCCTATTTCAGGTGATACCTCACAAAATAAATCATACCCTGGGACAGCGGACATGATATCTCAATATCACAATCTATGATCGCTCAACCCATTGCTAACCACTCAACTCTCGTAACTAGTCTACCCTGTTTTCATAATTTTCAAAAGTTGTAAACTAATACATAATATAAATGTCCTCTTAGTGCATTCTCTTAGCCCAATTACTCTATCAAAAATCTCTCTCCTCAGAGGATTGTTGTGGCCTACTAACACCATTCCTATATACTTTTCCAGTCCGAGTAGTCTTACTTTCTCACTGTGGACAAGTTCAATATAGGTGGTCCAACTCTCTAAGCATAGGACACATTATTGTATATTCTCTTTATCTCAGGCCCCACTAGCCACGTCGGGGTGTCTTTCTCTCAGGCTTGGTACTCTTATTCCCCATTACTACCCCTGCTCTCCCTTTGGCTTGACTGGACCTATGGAACTCGTTGCTAGCCTCGATGGCCCAGATTGAATTCACCATCACTTGGTAGGATTTTAATTAGTCTGAATCATTTGAATGGGTTCTCAACTGGGTATGAACTCTTGTGGTGCTTCACTATCACCGTTTAATCCATTCTTGCTCTTCAACTAGATTCTCCAACCCCCTTGGCTCCCCTCTCATGGAAGCGTTGATAAATTCATGTAAGCGTATGACCCTGACGACGTCGATACTAATCATTCTAGCTGGATCTCCCATCCAGGCTTGTATATTCAACTCACAAGTCCATTATCAACTTAAAGAACCTTTATTTTCTTCGTATTCCCCTTCGTCGGTTACAAAGTTCCCTCAACAAGTCAACTCATTTCTCACAATTGGCCTATAACTTGCTCACTTGTGATAAGTTTCAAAACTAAATTCACATCTATGTTCGAACAGAAGATGGAATATCTATCAATCAAATTTCACTAAAATTTCTCGTTTAATCCCATATACTCCTTATATATGTTAACTGACTCTCATCACTTTATGCGCCCCCCTAAGAGCTTAGAAATTTCTGCTCGAAATTTTAATTTTGGGTGTCTCTACGCTCCGCCCTACACAATTGATTTTTGATTTTATCCTTCCATTGGCCTATTACTCTCCTTTTTTTTCCTTATAGATGACTCTCCCAAAGAGTCCCTCTATTTTTCCCCCACCTCTTATCGACAACATTGGGTGAGTCTAAAATTTGCACCAACATTATCTTATAAAAGTGCTTAGGAAAACTTCTCCTCCCGAGTGATTTTCCTATTGTTACCATCCTGAACAATAATTATGGTGACTTCCATCTCAATCAGCACTCCCAGAATACTATAGGTCTTTCTGCTAAGCCTCTCCTCTTGGAGTCCTTCTAATGGCCCTCACTGGTCGTCTTATAATGTTCGGTGTATAAAGCCCAATCGAACTCGTATACGAATCACATAAACTATATATAATGGCAGGAGAGTGTAATCTCATACATCGAGGAATACAAGAATCCTATCATAAGGCTCTATATCAAATAACGCTATGATGAAAGGTGAAAAGTCGAACAGATCCTAAAGACACGAGAACCTGATGCTCTGATACCATCTGTGACACCATGCCTAATGAAATACCGGGTGATCAGTCCTATATCCAATTAAAATAGGTTTCTCATCTGGTTCATTCTTAGCATCACTGTCGAAAACTTTTTAAAACATTACTAACCACCTAGTATTCAAAAAGTCGATGTCAAAATTTTAATATTTTTATTTAACAATCAACAGCAAAACATTATTACGTAAATACATCCCATGCAATAGTAATATAAATCCAACCACAATATAAAAGACTGGAATGAAATAATACCGAATAAACCATCGGTTACAAAATCCAATATAAAGTCCAACTTGAATAAAAGTCTGAATACAAGGTCTGACTGTCATAAATGAAATCACTGTGGGCAACATGCCTGAATAAAGTACTACCCTGCACCCTACACTAGTAGTGAAGTAACTGAATCGTCTAAGTCCAAATCCTGCAAGCATCCACAAGTCATGCAGCTACGCATCCTTAGAATAGATCATCCTGCTTGGCGTTCCTGTGGCGGGACACCTAAAAGGTTTTGGAAAAAGGTTTTGCATGTACGGGTCAGAGCCCAAGTAAAAATCATTTAAAAATATTTAGCAAGTAATTATATAACAGTTTAAATGAACAGTTATTAGATACACATGTTAGGTTGCGAACACTCCCTTGAGTTATGTATCTCTCATATATAATTCACACCTAATGTTTGCTACTCAACCCCTCCTAGTCAATTCTATCCAATCTAACTAGGCATACATTATCTAATAAACGTAAATCAATATAGCTCCTCCGTACCGCCCATATAGTACGCTATCGAATACCCTTAATAATTAACATCTCTCTTATGTTATTATTAAACCCCAGTTACCCTTTCTACGTAGGTTATTGTTCAAACTTTACCATTTAAGTTTCTCTACTTAAACTTTATTTTAGGTATTCACTAACTTTCTTCCTACTATTCACACATTAGTAGCTTCATCATTATATAGATATACCCTCCCTAAGCTCCCTACTAATTACTCTTTAGTAGATTAATCGATCTTTTGATACATACTATCTCGTCTCTCTACTAGCACACATAAGTAGATTATTCGTGTTGTATATATATTTTACACACCATATATAATATAAGTACACACTCTGCTATTATATCCCTTTATCACACATTAAGGTCTATTGGTTCGTAATGTTACCCCGATCCCAATAGTTATTCCATATGTATTGGTTCAGAATGTTACCTCGACCCTAATATTAAGATTACTTTTAGTTTAGATACACACAACTAACTAGTTTGAAATCATAAGTCTGCTACCCATAACTCATAGCGTCCACCAGCATTTCCATGCAAATACATTTATTAAATATATATCCATTTCTCTTTAATATGGGCAAGGCTTTTCAAATTTTAGGATTAAATGTTCACATACTTAAGTTAAATAAGATTTCACTATCTTTCTCATCCATTAATTTTATACAGTTGATAACTAAATAAGTATATATATATATATATATATATATAACACGGCACCTTCTAGACCCAACTACGGTGCATACTGTAAAACATATCAAAGGTATATATATTTATCATCCATCATATCTATAGTAGTACGACACCCCTAGGCACAGCTGCAGTGCATGCATACTCTGCTATCATGTCAGGGTACATCTCTCGCTATACAAGGGACTATTGGTTCGTCTTCTCTCACGAACCATATATATCAAATCACACATATTGGAGGTGAATAGATTCACATATCCACGGGTCATGCACATACCTACGCTCCCACAGTCAGCAGACTTATCGACTCACAAATAAGCCCTTCACAGTCCTATGTTCTTGAGGTACCAAATCTAAAATCCCCCCGAAGGCATCACATGATAAGATTTCCCTCTTTCGAACGCCAACCTCCCGTGATAGCAAGTATGGTAGGTATGTCATACACATAATAAACAATAATATAGGTACACATTCCACCTATATAAATATAACATCAACGAGGTATTTACACAACCATATAATAACGATAGGTATTCACTCCACCTATATATATAATAAGAATAGGTCATAAACACATTCCTTATCACAAGCCTCATACATAGTATATTTATATCCCGAATATTCTACTTATTCTATAATTTATAACTTCGTTTATTACCGTACATTCCCGAGTATTTCTCACCACTCAAAGGGTATACTTTATTCCACATATAATATCATAAGCTAAAATCTCTACCCCCTACTGGTCTAAGTCCTCGTTCCTCTCAAATTCTCTTAACTCGAATTATCCTTCAATTTATATTTTTCCTCTCTAATAATCCAAATTAATTTAGCCCTTAAACTTCCCTCGTAGGCCATGCCTAAAACCCAAACTAGGCCTACTGATGTTTCAATATAATTCCCTTCTATTAGAAATTAAATCCCACAAATTAATTCCAAACGATTTCCAAAGGTCCTAAACAGTAAGGAAATTATTGGCCAAAACTGGGCAACCGAATCAATTAGAAAATTTTCTGGCAGATTAAACACCCTATAGTAAAATATCGATTACTCCCTCTAAAGAACTCCGATTGACCTGATTCAAACCTCATTTGAAAGATAAGACATATATATTTCAAATAATGTATGGATATCACTCTAATTCAAAGTAAAATTTAAATGGTATACATTTAAAGTTACGCCAAAAATTATGGCAGTTAGTATGCTGGCAGATCAAACACCCTATAGTAAAACATTGATTTCTCCCTCTACGGAACTCCGATTGACCTCATTCAAAACTCATTATAAAGCAAAGAAAAATAACTTTCCAAAAAAGTATGGATATAACTTTAATTCTAAGTAAAATTAAAATGCCATACGTTTAAAGTTACCTTAATAATTCTAGCAGATTGACATCTTGTGTTTATCAATTAAACCCTAAGTCATTCAAGATTCATGGTCTTCAATCAAGAACCCATCAAGATTCAATCTTAATCATCAAATATATTCTAATAACAGTTTATTTTTGTATAGAGATAAATTTCCAATGAAAATTTACACAAAAACATCGAAGATTCAACCCCAGAATCAAATTCTCCTTTAATTAACATAAAACCCTAATTTTCTCATGTTCATCAACTTTATAAATCAAGAACTCAGATTTCTCTCTTATTAATCAACCCAAACCCACTAATTTCATATTATCATCATTAAGGAACATCTCTACATGCATTCCCACTTTAGTTTATGAATTAAACTCTCCCAACTTCATATAAAACTTCCAAAAGCATGAAATCAAACCCTATCCCACATGAGTATTATAACATGATTGATATAAATTGTCATTTAAATACTTGCCTCTCAGTATCAGGTCTGTAATTGGTTGATAAGATGGTGTGTTGGTTCTCCCCTCACTCCGTTCTCGATTTCATTGCGTTCGGGGCAAAAACTGTGTAGGAAGCTTAGTTTTCCTCTCCTCTTCCTCTCGTATGGCTTCTATCCCTTTTGATTTGTGTTAACCCTAGAACCTCTCTCTAATGGGAAGATATACACTTACAATTTTCGGAGTTTTCTAAATCCCAAACTCCCGAATGACCGAAATGCCCTTAAACGATACCGGGATGGTCTAAAATCATCTCGGGACCGAAACTATACACCTGAGTACACTTTTTCGACTATTTCGACCCTTTATAAAATCATCTTATTTTACCTCCAAATATGCCACGTGTGAAATTAAACTTAGAGTGAATTAATTTAATCTGAATCATCGAATTAAATAATTTCTCCTAATTAATTAAATTCTTAGGTCATCAATTTAATTAATTTCTATTTTGTACAAAAATATGGGGTGTTACAGGTAGTGCATCGATTTTAGATGCTAAATTATTTAATGCGTAGAGAAAACACTTTAAGATGAGAGCTCTTACGATAAATGGCTAGTGGAGCTAGGTAGTACTGCAAAGGGAGCAGTGAGAAAATCGGTGGGGAATTATCCAGAAGAATCAAATTGAAAATTCTTGGGTAATCGAGAATACCAAAAGTTTATGGCTAGTGGAGTTGGGTAACATTTGTGCAGTTCAGCACGGGTACAGGGTACATGGGCGTCCTGGGTAATTAATTTAATTTTAAAATAATTTGAGTTTAGAAGTAGTAGAAATCGGTGTAATAATCGTAAGGGTAGGTGATTTGCGATCTAGTCGAGGCTTGGGGTACTAGGCATATCTTAATTTCGAGGACAAAATTCCTTTGTATGGGGGAAGTATGTAATACATCGTAATTTTGAGGAATTAGAATTTAATTAATTTGGTGATACGAGATTTAATTAATTTGGAGGAATTAATTAGTGAATTAAAAATTATTTAATTCGGATTATATATATATTTCTTAAATTACATGCGTCGTAATTTGAGGTTGAGATTGGATATTTAAGTCAAGTAACTCGGATGGAAATTCTGAGAGCACGGTTTGTTCTGAATAGATCGAGATAGATGGAAAAGAATACCCGAGAGTAGTAACCAGGTCTCGGGGCATTTTAAGGCATAATCGGCCCCACATGGGGGTGTTTGGGTCATTTTAATTTGTCCCACAAGCTTAATTTCGGGATTCACCTAATAAAATCTATGTTAGAGAGTTTGTGGAAGTCACAAATCAAATAAGAAAACCCTAGCTGCAGAGGATAAAAGTGTCACACCCCGCAAAATTCTGGAGTTGGCCGCCACCAAAACTACGTTGGGTGCGAGTAAATTAAATATCATCCTTAACATGTGACATATATGAGACATAAAAATTTTAATCCACAAGATAAATAAATTTTAATCAAACCCAAATATGAATGACATCCAACCAAAATGCGATTAAAAATCAATCACATGAAATCTCCAAGTATCTGAAATATTAAATAAATAAAATCCAATTGAAATTTTAAAACAATTTTGGAACCGAAAGCCCAATAAACGCAAAAGTAGTCTCATAATAAAAACGACGAAATATGAGAAAAGTTTAACTACTAAAATGATAAAGTATCTCCATCTGCACCTCCCAAAATGTCTTCAATAAACTCTATGCAGCTACTCCAAATAATCCTGCAAAAGATTAGTCAACGCATGTGTCAGAGCCAAAGCCCCGACCATGAATACCGGCTACTCTTCTCAATTAGGGTCCTTGAACCTACACAATAGTGATATATATATCGACCATAACAATAAAATATTTTAATTATGAAAGTTATTAGTCCCCAATAATAAATTTCTAACTACCCGTAAGGTTTCTTTAAAATATGCCACACCAATATTATTTTAATTAACCCACATTCCAATGATATTAAATTTAATTAAAAGAAGGCCATTTATGATTTACCAAGATACACATCCCCTTGTCAAGTCCGTCGTCTGATCCGTTTTTATCCCGCGATCCTCCCGATATGATAAGGTTCCACACACACACACACAGACACACACACACACACATCCCCTTGTCAAGTCCGCCGTCTGATGCATTTTTATCCTGCGATCCTCGCGATATGACAAGGTTCCACACACGACACGAAATAAATCATCCTTGACCCGTTTAAACTGTCGGCCCTAGAAGCATTATGTCGCCAATAAATTTTAATATCCGTTCTAGTCCTGCGATATTAATTTCCAAAATTTCTTATACTCATTAATCAAAATTAATTTCCCCCATCCTTAAAAGCGATGTGAAAATCCTCAAAATACCCCTTAGTCCCAACTAAGGGTTCCCAAAACACAAATTCACCCTATCCTAAGTAAAGAACGATTATAAAATTTTCACTCCACCTAGATATCAATCTTAGTCTATAGTAAGAATGGCATAATATAGAAAATAAGCCCCCACCCCAAATTATATAACCTGCATAGACTCACACTAACTACTCCCATACCTAATAAGAATAATTCGCAACTAAAGACCACTTAATAGTCCCATACCTAACAGGTGTACTATAACAAGGGGTGTGTTGATACCAAATTTAATCTGCTGACTTGGATCAATTATATGAAGACACGTGGCTATCTACATGGCAACCACAAGCACCTCCGAGGAACGCTTACTCTTCGAGGAACAGGCCTTTCCGAGGAACTCATACGCTCAGAAGAACAGACCTCTCCGAGGAACTCATACGCTCCGAGGAACAGACCTCTCTGAAGAACTCATGAATACCAGAAAGCTTAGGCGGTCTGAGCTGCATCTCGAACAGAGCATTAATAGCTGAATAACTAACAGTTCAACTGGTTCATTAAATGCTTATCATTTAGATGCACACACTTAAAGGGCATTAAATATGTTGCCCTTTCATATGTATATCATTTAATGTATCACCCTTTTAGATGACGGCCTCAAGGCTATAAATACGTTGTACAATCCTCATTGTAGGAGACCGGATTCTGAACCCAAACTTTGGGATCTAGAACGCAATTTCTTGTAATCGAGAATTCCCAAACACTCAGTAATTAAACAACAGTGGACGTAGGCCATTCATATAAGGCTGAACCACTTTAAAAATCTTTTGTCTCATTTATTTATTTGTGATTGAATTATTAGAGTGATCTAATTTTTTACATCAACAGATTGGCGCCGTCTGTGGGAATCGACTGGTAATATCATTTTCTCACCAATAACAATCTAATACCAATGGCTGATGTGCCGGAATCCAGCAATCAAAATGTCGGAACCCCTGCAAATCCATTTGCACCACCAATCATTCCAGATCTGACTGGAATAATGGCAAATTTGGCTCAGGTCCAGACCGCCATGTAAGAAATAATGCGATAACTCATCCAAACCCTTCATGGCGGTGCACCAGCCCATTCCGGATCACGAAACATCCAAAGAAATACCCGTGCGCCTTCTATGCGTACTAGGCGTGTTAATTCATTTCGCAATGAGGAATCTGAAGATTTTTCTTATCAACCAGGACAAACTTCGTCAAAACGAGCCACAAATACTGAACAACGTGTCACCCTCTCCCCAGAAAGGGCCAGCGCATTGGAAAGATTAAGCAGGGCCTCTCTTTTTGATCGATTAGGCCCTAGGAGGAACAAAAGTCCTCTTAATGTAGCGTCGAGGAGATTTTGATGACCATCAGATTTAAGGGAAGGATCTGCCCAGTCACGACCAGTTACTCGTCGAGATGTATCTACTGATCGATCAGCTGCTCGCCATGATAAATCCCAGGAAGCCTCTTCAACGCGATCAGTTGCCCGGACCAATAGGCCCGAGGAAGGAAATGATGCTTGGAAAGGATCTATTCAAAGGCTGGAGGATAGATTAGGGCAAATGTCTAAGGCTAAGAACCCCCTACAATGAACCTTTGTTAGAGGAACACCTTTTGTCCAGGTCATTGTTGATTTTCCAACACCATCAAAGTTCAAAGAACCTGTTGTGACTCCTAAGTATGATGGGAAGACTGACCCTCTCCTTCATATAGAACAATATCAAGATGCTGCCGATATCTATGCTGTCCCAGACGAGATGAGATGCATGGCATTCTCGGGAACTCTTACTGGATCTGCTCAGATATGGTATAATAATCTTCCTCGGGGTAAGATTTCAACTTTTCTTCAACTGGACGAGTTATTCATTGGGGATTTCTGTTTTGGAGCAAAGCCAGTTAAACGTGTAGCACATTTCTTAAGTGTTAAACAAAAAGCTGGTGAGAGTATTAGAGACTATATAACTCGTTTTAATAACGAGAAGCTCGAAGTCATTGATTATGAGGAGAAGACATCGATTACCGCTTTGATGAGTGGACTGCTGCTAAACAAGTTGTACTACACTTTGGCCAAAGACCCACCTCGAACCATGTCGGACCTGATGGGAAAAGCATCCAAGATTATGAATGCCAAGGAGGCTATGTCTGCGAAGAAGAATACGGACTCCAAAGAAACCAAGGGAGAAGGTGATAAATCTAAGAAGAAAGAGCATAAGAATAATGGTGGTGACAAACATTCCAAAAGTAGGTCGTCATGGGAGGTTTTGAAGAAATTTGATAATTACACGCCTTTGAAGGCAAATATCAACCACGTCCTGGAAGAAATTAAGAATAGCGAGGATTTAAACTGGCCAAAGAAAATGAGGTCAGACCCCGACATGAGGAATAGGGAGAAATATTTCGAATTCCATAAGGATCATGGCCATATGACCAAAAATTGCATAGCTCTTTAGAACGAGATTGAAACAATCATCCGATGAGGAAAGCTAGCAAAGTATGTTGATCGGGGAGGCGAAAGAAGAAACAACGACCGAACTAGAGAGAGGTCTAGATCTCCTCGTCGAGCAGAGGAGAAAAAGAAGAGAAACCATAAAGATGATCCAGATGATGACCCTGATCTTCCCATGAAACCAAGGCAACCAGAACGAGAGGTATTTTCAATACGCTTTGGGTCATTTGATTGTAATGTCATTACAGGAGGAGATGCAGGAGGAGGAGACCTTACTGCAGAAAGAAAAGCTTACCTCGGAGAGGCTCAATCTTGATCGTACATTCAGCGAATAAATTTAGCCGAGGATGATCGCCCGAGAAAGGTGAACAAAGAAAAATTGGTCATTGGGTTTTCAAAGAATGATCTTGCAGGAGTTCTGTATCCTCATGACGACCCACTAGTGATCAAAATGAGAATGAAAGAGGTAATGATCTCAAGAATGCTGGTCGACAATGGTAGCTCGGCAGACATCATGTTCTACTCGTGTTTCGATAGTTTAAATTTGAAGCTATCTCAACTGGAGCCTTACCATAGGCCCCTCATCGGTTTTGCCGGCAAGAAAGTATTTCCACTTGGGACGATCAAGTTGGATATATTCATTGGTACGTGGCCTGTTTGTTGAACAAAAAGAATACGCTTTTTTCGTGATGGAAAAGAATGTCCAGTCATCATACAATATGATCATGGGAAGAGTAGGGTTGAAAAAGTTTTGAGGCTGTACCATCTACAGTGCATCAATGCCTAAAATTTCCAACAAACTTTGGAGTAGGAGTTATGAAAGGTGACCAGAAAGTAGATCGGGAGTGCTATTATTCATCCGCCGAGCAAGATGAATTAGAAGAATCGAAGAAAAAGACTACTACTTATCAAGTGGATGAAGGTGCAGAAATTGAAACCTTGGATCCTCGTGATGAGTCGCAACTCGTGAAGGGTCAAGTGGTGGAAGCTACTGAAAATATCATTCTGGACGATGAACACCCTGAACGAACAACTCAAACAGGTTCGTCATTGGAAGCCTCACTAAAACAGGAATTGACAACTTTCCTTAGAAGCAGAAAACAAACTTTTGCTTGGAGTCATGAGGATATGCCTGGGATTGACCCAAACTTCTTATGTCACGAGCTCAATGCGAATAAGGAGATCAAGCTTGTGAAGCAGAGAAGAAGAGTATTCAGTCCCGAGAAGAATCAAGCTATACAGGAGGAAGTCGAGAAGCTCCAGAAAGCTTGTTTCATTGAAGATGTAAAATATCCATATTGGTTAGCCAATTTGGTGATGGTAAAGAAGAAAAACAACAAGTGGAGGATGTGTGTAGACTTCACCGACCTCAACAAAGCATGCCCAAAAGATCATTTTCCACTGCCCCGAATTGATCAACTGGTGGATGCTACCTCGGGACATGAGTTGCTGAGCTTCATGAATGCTTATTCTGGTTATAATCAGATCAAAATGAAACCCGAAGACAGGGAGAGTACCTCTTTCATTACCCCTAGGGGAACTTATTGTTATAATGTTATGCCTTTTGGTTTAAAAAATGCAGGTACGACATATCAGAGGCTGATGAACAAGGTCTTTGCTGAACAAATCAGTGACAATATGGAAGTCTATGTTGACGACATGCTGACAAAAAGCAAGAAAGCTACAAATCATCTAGTTGACTTAAGTCAAACTTTTGATTAACTAGATAAATATCAAATGAAGCTGAACCCGATGAAGTGAATATTCGGAGTACGAGAAGGCATGTTCCTCGGGTACATTGTCAATCAAAGAGGCATTGAAGCAAATCCTGAAAATATCAAAGCTCTATTAGGGCTGAGATCTCCAACAATGAGGAAGGAAGTATAGAGTCTCACAGGACGAGTAGCAGCACTCAACAGATTTGTGTCACGAGCAATTGATAGATGTCTCCCATTCTTTAAGACACTCCGAAAAACTTTTGAGTGGAATGATGAATGTGAGAAGTCCTTTCAAGACTTGAAGAAATACTTGGGAACACCTCCACTGTTGTCCAGGTCGGTGATGGGAGAAAAATTGTATTTGTACCTTGCAGTATCCAAGAATGCAATTAGCTCGGCGTTGATCATAATGGAGAATGGAGTACAAAAAAAATTTACTACACAAGTAAGGCCTTCCGAGGAGCAGAGATCATATATCCAAGACTGGAGAAATTGGCACTGACACTGATTAAGGCGAGTAGGAGAATGAGGCCGTATTTCCAGGCTCATACTATAGTAGTATACACAGATGTGCCATTGAGACAAGCCCTTCATAAGACAGAGAAATCAGGGAGATTGATGTACTGGGCAATCAAGCTCGGAGAATATGATATAATTTATTAACCCAGATCATCACTAAAAGGGCAGGCTGTAGCAGATTTCATAGTGGAGTTCACCTATCCTGATACCCCCGAGGAGCAAACGTTGCTCGTTGATCAACCTGTGGATGTTACAGGATCAACAAACACAAGCCCAGACCAATTACGATTGGTAAAAGGACGTGTGGATGTTACAGGATGTGATGCAGAGATAGTTGGGAGGACTTCGGATGAGAAACAAGAGTTGCTCGCTGATCAACCTGTGGATGTTACAGGATCGACAGACACTGGCTCAGACCAACTCTGGTTGGTAAGAGGGCAAGTGAATGTTACAAGGTCATTAAATTCGAACTCAGACCAACCTCGGTTGGTAAAAGGGAAAGAAAAGATGATCGATGAGGAGCGAGAAAAATTCGGGGAGGATGAAACGAAGCAGCAAATATTTCACCGAGGAACTCTGACTGATCAAAAATTTGATGACGAGTTACCTATATGGAGGCTATATGTAGATGGCTCATCTTGCACTGCAGGATGTGGCGCGGGGATAGTTCTGAGCCCTCCGAACGAGGTCGACATGGAATACGCCTTGCGTTTCCAATTTAAAGCTTCCAACAATGAAGCAGAATATGAGGCCATGATTGCAGGACTTAATTTGGCAAAAATTATGGAGGCACAACAGGTTGTGATCTTCAGTGACTCTCAATTGATTGTAAACTAAATGATGGGAGTATATGCAGTTAGAGGAGAATTAATGATCAGATATCATGCAAAGGCAAAGGAGCTGTTGTCAGAATTTGCCGCTATTCAGCTGGTCAGAGTACCAAGAATGGAGAACGCGAGAGCACACGCTACTCGCACCGAGCTACGACGAACAATCCTAATTGAAGTGTTAACTGGCCGGAGTATAGATGAAGATCTGAAGATGAATTTTATCACCCTTGATTTAGGACCATCTTGGATGGATCCCATCAGGGTATATATCGAGGAAGGAGAACTGCCAATTGACAAGCTTGCAGCCAAGAAATTGAAGTTCAAAGTTGCTCGGTATGTATTAACTAATGGTGTTTTATATAGATGAGGAATTATGGCAGGATTGCAAAGATGTGTACATCCCAACGAGGTGAAAGATTTGATTGAAGAGATTCATGAAGGGTCTTGTGGAGTACATGTAGCAGGTCGAACACTTTTACAAAGAGTGATGACGCAGGGATACTACTGGCCGGCGATGAGGGCAGATTGTATAGCCTATGCCAAGAAATGTGATAAGTGCCAACGCTTTTACTCCATCCGAAGAACTCCACAAGCATTGTTGTCACCCATAACTTCCCCTTGGCCATTTGCCATGTGGGGAATGGATTTGGTTGGACCACTGCCAACGACCCGAGGAAGGTTCAAGTACCTCGTCATCGCAGTGGATTATTTTACTAAGTGGGTGGAAGCTGAGCCACTCATTGATATGACATACGAGAAGGTGTACCAATTTGTTTGGAAGAACATCATTTGCTGATATGGTCTCCCTTATGCCTTCATCACAGACTATGGGACACAATTTGATAATGAAGAGTTTGCCGCCTATTGTCACCAGTCGAATATTTTGAAGGTCCACTCAGCACTAGGCCATCCTCAAAAGCAATGGTCAAACTGAAGTGACAAACAGGACGCTGTTGAATGGTTTGAAGAAAAGATTGGATGATGCGAAAGCAAACAGGATCAACGAGCTACAATCAGTACTTTGGGCTTACTGAACTACTCCCCGAGTAGCAACTGGAGAATCACCATACATGCTGGCATTTGGAAGTGAAGCTGTCATACCTACCGAGTTGGGCCTCCCAACACACAGGGTACTGAATTTCAATTCCTCTGTCAGCGACTTAATGAGAAGATTAGATCTAAACATGCTCGAGGAAGTTAGAGAAGAAGCAGCCATTAGAAATGCTGCTTACCAGCAGCGAACAACTTTGTTCTATAACAAGAGGGTGAAGAAGTGCGACCTGAAAGAAGGAGACTATGTGCTAAAGAAAGTAATCCAAAAGCATAACAAACTGGAAGCAAACTGGCATGGACCATACCGAGTAACTGAAGTTGTTCGACCAGGAACTTATCGAATAGCAACTTTAGAAGGCGAAGAGTTTAAGAATGCATGGAACGCAGAGCATCTCCGCAAGTATTATCAGTAATGTATATGTAACACAGTTTCCATCGGTATGAATAAAATAAAAATATTCTGCAAATTTCTCTGTATTTTGAAATTTTTCGGGGAATACTAGTGCTATGCACTACTCGGCAAAGCTCGGCAGACTACTGAACAAAAAATTCCAAACTGTACCAACTTAGTTGATCGACGAGGAGAAAATATTCCAAACCGTACCAACTTGGTTGGTCGATGAGGAGAAAATATTCCAAACTGTACCAACTTGGTTGGTCGACGAGGAGAAAATATTCCAAACTGTACCAACATGGTTGGTCGATGAGGATAAAATATTCCAAGCTGTACCAACTTAGTTGGTCGACGAGGAGAAAATATTCCAAACCGTACCAACTTGGTTGGTCGACGAGGAGAAAATATTCCTAAAAATGCCAACCTGTTTGGCTAGGAAACAAAATATTCCAAAATTTACCAGTATGGTTATTTGGGGATAAACTCTCACTAACTATAATTGGTCGACGAGAACAATTTAACAACCTTGGTTGGTTGAAATTTTTTTAAACATTTTTATACTCATTACTTTATTATTAAGTGATCGAGCAACATTATTATCTTTTTAAACAGAGATACATGAATATAAAGTATTTGATAACTACAATAGCAATTGAGATTTGCAAGCAAGAATGAAAATCTTTCATAAAATTCAAAATAAATTACAAGTTACATTGATAATTACATGGATATGTATACTAATTGTTACATAAAAAATTCCTATTCTATTGGTCTTTTCCCCTCAGCTTTCGATACAGGTTCCTCGCCAGTAGGCGGATCATTTAAAGACTGAGGAGAATTGATGAAGTTCAAATCCTTCAGCATCCTGATGTTCATCACAGAAGGTCGATCTAGAAGATGCTCGGGATGAGATACCTCAAATTGAGAATGTAAATTATAGTCACCGAGGTATTTCGCAATTAAGATCCGAGGAATGGAACGAGCTGGGATCCATTCCATGTCCAAATTGTACGGTGGCACAGACAAGTCGAGCAACCCGGGATCATGGTAGTCCCACAGATAGTGTCCTTGTTCGAGCTTCAACACACCTAAGGCATTCAACCAGCCTTGTTTGTAGCCCTCATTTTTGGCATTCTGGATACGATCATCCAAGTGGAATAGTGCTTCATTGTATCCATTCATCCGAAACTCCCTGGGCTGTTTATGGAATTGATATGTTAGCCTTTCAAGCTTCTCGTGCAGATTCTTGATGAAAAGCTCCTTACTCCCCAAGACTGATTTCTGTACAGAGAGATGTTTCTCCAAGTCCATTATCTTCTTCGACATGTCAGACAAAGCTTGGTTCTTCGCCATTAGTTGGAAGGCTTGGTTCTCTAAGGCAGATGCCGTCCTCTATTCCTCCACAAGAACCCGAGCTTCTCTTCCTCATCCCTAAGGAGATCTTACTCGTCCTTGAGGAGATGTGGAAGTACCCGACCTCCTCAAGGTGTCCAACTCTTGCCTCAATTTGGCATTCTCAACCTCTAAAAATGAAAATCCATCGTCAGTCACTGGGATTATAGCTGTTGAAGAAGAGGCTGCAGACTTCAACTGTGCTAGCTCTTTCTGCAAATTGTTATTCTCTTGCTCTAACAGCTCGGCAATCTGTCTACATGCTTCAACTTCACCCTTTAGGGTTCTCTCCCTGACATCGTACCCACACAAAGAGCTTCTCGTAACCCTTCTCGGCAGAAAGCTGCTGATACCTCTTCTCATAACCTTCATGCAACAGGGCAGTTGATTCCTTGTACTAATTCTGAAAGTCTTTTAGGGTACATTGAAGATCCTCGATCATTTCATAGTAAGTCACATTATTGGACACAGCTCGGCCAAGTAAGCACTTTAGGTACTGATAAGCTTCGACTGCCTGTTCTGAAGCATCATGACCAAGGATGTTGACAACTTCTGATGCACTCAGGTCTGTGTGACCAGCCTTATAATATTCATTACATTGCTGCATCAGCTTTGTATCATTGGCAGATAGCATATCCATCCTTGCCAGAAACTAGCAGAGAAAGAAAAGACAATCATCAAAAAGAAGATCAAGACAGAGTACAAATAGAAAAGATACAATCGTATAGAGGGGAAAACTCAAATTTTATTAGATCATAGTGCAGATTTACAAAGATCTTGGTTACACTTGACAAAGAAGAAAAATAGAAAGAGAAAATCGAACAACACTACACCTTTTCCTTATCTCCCAAAACCTTCTCGGGAGGATGGGAAGAGGAGGGATATTGCTCAGAGGGAATTGTGACTTGCTCGGAGAGCACCAACTATTGCTCGGAAGAAGAAACTCCTTGCTCGATAGCATGTTGACTGGTTAGGGCATTCTCTCCCATTAACATTGAAGATTCTTCAGAGGTAGCTTCGTCCTCTTCTAATTCTTCTGGAGTAGGAGGGGGACCAGGGATGTGTCTTTGGAAGAGCTCGAATGACTCGTCGACCTTCAATTCCTGAAGGGCAGCAACCGATTCATCCCTGAAATACTTTACACTGCCATAATCCACTTGAGAGACCATGGCAGCACATCCCTTATCCCAACCTTTGTCCCAGCCAGAGCTGAAGGACTTCTTCACGGCAGCTTTCCTTTTAGCCTTCTCCAAGGCGAGCTTCTTAGACAACAAAACATCAGCAGCTTTCAATTTTTGTTCAGCTTCCTCCTTCTGCCGATTTACTTCCTGGAGTTGGACCAACCTCTCCTCAGCATCCTTGAGTTTATTTTCAAACTCCTCAGCAGCCTTGATCTTCACATCAAGCTCTTTATTAGCCTTCTCTAAGGCATTCACTTTCTTTTCCAAATCCCTAGAAGCCTCAGCAACCCGAGTTTTCTCCTGCTCGGAGAAAGCAAGTTTATTCTCCCAGACTGCCTTATCAGTAGTGTACTTCTGGCGAGATTCCTCCAAGGACTTGGTAGCTTCTTCCAGAGCTCCCTCCACACTGGACGAGGAGCAAGAAGCCTTGATTGCTTCATCCTTCTTGAGGATTATGTTGAAGCAGCTCGTCAACTGTAAACCGAAAAAGAAAGCAAAGTCAGAAAAAAATATGAGAAATAATAAAGGAAAATATGAAAATTTCAAAGTAAAGGTACTTAATGAAGAAACATGACGAGTAGCCAAAGAAGTAACCATATCCCGAGTAAGGTTATCTTCATTACCTTGCACCTCGGGAATGGTCAAGGACTTTACCGAGCTCATGTCAGAGCTCGGGGGAACAGATGTGGGAACCTTAGTCCCAGTAGTAGGGGGATGAATGGTGGCGTCAGTCAAATTAATCGAGGAGCTCTTCTTCAGTCTCCTCGGGGGAACAGGTACAACCAAGGAAGAATCCTTGGTCGGTGATATCACAATCACCTTTCCAGGAGAAGCAGAGCTGCTCGGAGCCACTGCGGGCTTGTCAACAACCTTCTCGGAGACTTTAGTAGGAGCAGTTGAAGGAACTACACCAGTCTTCTTTGTCCCCTCCTTTGGGACATCAATCCTGACCCTTTTACCTCCCCAGAACCGGAGGCAGTTTTCTCAAACAGAGCAGGAGTCCTTCTCTTCTTCATCTTTTTGCTCAACGGAACGTGAGATTCTGGTGAAGAACTTGCAGAGGGTGGTACTGGCTCTGCTTCACTGATCACTGGACGAGCAGTAAAAGAAGTTGTATAACTCTTGTATTGGAGCAGATAGGAGGCTGATCGAATGTGCTTGTTAGCAACCCTTTGATGTAGACCCCAGATAAGTCCCAAATGCCTTAGATTGACATATGTTTCTCTTGGGCACTTTCTCTTGCTATCAACTGCAAATAAACATGCATTGTTATCAGTAACAAATTTTATCAAACACAAAACAAACATGATTTCAAGATGAATAAAATAAATAAAAACAACCTATCCCATTGCCATAAGGAGGGCATCTGGGACCCTGGTAAACCTCATCTCCAGTTAAAGGAGGATGTTGCCAATTTTTTACAACAACTCCATGTTCAAAATAATCCATGTTGGCATCAGGGAGATTGACTACTAAAGCTCTATTTATAAACCTAGTTTTTAAATAATAAATATTATCATTAACTGCCCATCTATAGCAGTACATGATTTCTGGAATTCCTATACGAGTTCCATGCACTTGATTTAATTTATACACCCCATTAACTATTCTCCATGTGTTGGGGGCTATTTCTTGCAGGAACAACATCAAAGTACTGACAAAATTCCAAACACAGAAGATTTGGTGGAAAAGAAAATCCACACTCAGCAAAAAAGAGACTGGGGAACCAATGTCCCTCAGCCAAATTGAAATAATTAGAAGGCTCAGAAAGCTCTTCCAATACAACCTAAGAAGGAATGGAAAAATCAGATCGAAATTTGTCAAGAGACTCAACTGGGTAAACCATGATGATAAATTAAAAGAAATGAAGAAGAAGAAAGAGGATCTTACAGAAAAAAGACTGAAGCTATTGACAATTAACGAAGAAAGAGATGAACGCACAAGAGAGTAGAAGACAATGAAAAACTCAAAGATGAAAATCTGAAAAGATAGAAGACGATGGGAGTCTCTGTGAAGTTTAAATACTTTGCCTTGGGAACTGGCGAAGTAATGATTACAAAAAGGACGATTGCATTACCTGCGGCTAAAAAGGCATTAAATATTGGCGCGGGAATCAAAGCAAACAACAGCGGCTAAAAAGACGAAAAGTGACACGGAAACCAAAACGAGTAGAAAAGTCCGAAAAAGCATGATTCTACGAATTGGGATGGAGAAATAAATACAAGGGAGATGATCCTACAAATTAGGAAGAATTATTTAAAGCTACCGTATTTCGAGAAAGAATGTTCCATACTCCTCAAATTTCGAACTATGAAACATTGGGGGCTTCTGTTGATACCAAATTTAATCTGCTGACTTGGATCAATTATATGAAGACATTTGGCTATCTACATGGCAACCATAAGAACCTCCGAGAAACGCTTACTCTCCGAGGAACAGACCTTTCCGAGGAACTGATACGCTCCGAGGAACAGACCTCTACGAGGAACTGATACGCTCCGAGGAACAGACCTCTCCGAAGAACTCTTGAATACCAGAAAGCTTAGGCGGTCCGAGCTACTCAGGCGGTCCGAGCTGCATCTCGAACATAGCATTAATATCTGAATAACTAACAATTTAACTGGTTCATTAAATGCTTATCATTTAGATGCACACGCTTAAAGGGCATTAAATGTGTTACCCTTTCATATGTATATCATTTAATGTATCACCCTTTCAGATGACGGCCTCAAGGCTATAAATACTTTGTACAATCCTCATTGTAGGAGACCGGATTCTGAACCCAAACTTTGGGATCTAGAACGAGATTTCTTGTAATCGAGAATTCCCAAACACTCATCAATAAAACAACAGTGGACGTAGGCCATTCATATAAGGCTGGACCACTTTAAAAATATTTTGTCTCATTTATTTATCTGTGATTGAATTATTAGAGTGATCTAATTTTTTACATCAACAGGGTGCAAACCAATTACCTACAATACCCAATGTCTCCGAGATATAAAAAATTATAATACTTCCATAAAGTTGCGTAATTAACAATTTATAACAACAATCGCAACAACATAAAATTTCCAAATTGAATAATTTTAATCTAAATAGTGGAAATCAAAGACAAATAAATATTGTGATTTTAAGAATAATAGCTATATGCAAGTCCTATCATTGTTATTATTTTTCAACACAAGTAATTTATTTAATCTAGGTTTCTCACATGAAATATCAAAATTTGATTTCTAAGGGATCCTCTACATACACATGCCCATAATATAACCGACTACGCCAACACAACCCTAGGAACGTCAAAGTTATAAGTATTCAGTAACATTAATATTTCATACAAAACAGTCTCGAAATTTATCTCTTTAATAAATAAATTCGTAACTTATTGCAGAAAACATGAGTTTAATGAAGGTTACAATCAAGACACATAACACTAAAGGAAAAGAATAGGGTAAACATGCCTGTGATTAGTTTGACAAAAATATGATTAGATAGTGAGTTACTCTCGAAAAATGGATCAAAAATCTTCTATAACCACTTGGGACAAATTTGTCTTGGCCTTCAAATTGAGCTTGAAAACTAATTTCAATGGTGGCTAGGGTTTTCAGATGGAAGATGATGAACAAAGAAAGAGTTTGCTGCTCTAGGGTTAGTAAACTACAAGTTTTAAAAAATTAGCCCCGAAATATCACTTATATAAAATTATTTAAAGAGTTATAAAATAACAAAACTCGTAAAAAAGAAAATTGAAGTGCACGAAATCTGTTGGGGTCAATCGATCGATCGCCCAGTTATTTCGACAGTTCAACTTAAAAATATTTATAAGGGATAAACTTTAAAAATTCAAATAAAATCCGTTTGAACTCCGATTTCAATTCTGCTTGAATTTTTATTCTTCTAAAATCATAACCAAAATATTTAACCAATAATAATTATAAAATTCAAATTTTTGCCCAAATTTTCTAATTAATTAATTTAAATAAACTAATAAAAACATGTGGTGTTACAGAGGGATAAAGTGGGAGAAGTTGTGGGAGCCAAACAAAGAAGAAATTGATGTGTTCTTCGTTATATATTCATCTACAAATAAAGAAAATCACACTCTATGAATTTTTCAAGCAAGTAGTTAAACTTGATTTCAATTCATATCATGGTGGGTGTAAATAAAAATCGTTTGGGGGTGGTTACCGCATAGAAAATGGGTATAGGTGAATTGGTTAGTACGCAAATTAAATGTGATATTCCTTTGGGATTACAATTCAAATGATTGTGTATCTAAATTTTTTTTGTGGTCTCAAATACATATTGTGTGAATTGGAATACGAAATCAATTTTTTTGAGAAAAGCGTATAAGAGGAGTCATTAAGAGTATTTCGTTTTATGATTCAGTGTGATAAATTGTTCGTTGATGTAGTTGAGGAATTAAATTTTTTAGTGGGCGTATAAATGTATAAGGAGTTAGTTTTGGGTTGCGATTATAAATCTTGAAGGTTTGTTAATGGTGTAAGGGACGATGCGTGAAGCGGAGGGAGAGAAGATGACAGTTTAGAATCCGATTTGAATTTTTTTACTTTGATCGAATCCGTGATGATTTTATGATGTATATACTGAGTAGAAACCATGTAGAGGTACAATAGATATTGGGGATAATGGAGTTAAATTATGGGTTAGGGACAAAAAGATCGAAAGGTTCATCCATAGAGGAACCCTTCGTTTATAGAAGACGAAGTGGGGCTGGGAAAACAGGTCTCTCGAATGACCAATGGAGTCTCTCTAATGACAAGGAATGTCGCTCGAATGACCCATGGTCTCATTGGAATAATGGTGGGGGTTTTGGCGCTATCCGTTTTGGTTTCTTCTGGTAGTTCTTTTGGATTGGTTTTATTACTGTAAAAGTATATTAACTGGGGGAAATCCTTATAGTCGTGGGGGATGATTTTTGGAGTGATATTTCATTGAGAATTAGTACGAATATAAATCACTAGAATTTGGTGAAATAAATTCAAAGGGTTAAAGATGGACCAAGTTAGGGAGTTCCGGAGTTTGTGTTGAGTGTCACCATATCGATAAAATTAATTGAGTGGAAATTAATTTAAGTAGGGGTGAGAGCTTTGACTCAAATTATTTTTCGCCGAGTGCAACGGGAGTTAAGCACGGGGTGGACGGTATAATTTATTATAAAGTTATGTAATATTAAATTTAATGAGAGGTTAACTTTAATAGTACGAATTCATGTAATGAAATTATAAAGGGGTGAAGGTACGAACCGAATTAGTGAGTCGGAGTACTGTAGTTGGGTGACACAACTTAAATGACAAATTAATTAATGTGTGATGAATTAGATTACAAGTCGAGATGTAGACTTGGGTATTTTGGGCTAGTGTTACTGGTGTTAGGCACGGGTTAGCTCGACTTATTAAATATACGTATAAGATTTTGTGTGATAGCATATATGCATTTGTGTTCTCTACAGATATCGCTACAAAATATATTAATAGGAATGCATACCCCTCTAGTACTATCATAGGAGGTTGTACAATGTGGGTGAATCCCATGGCTTGAGGAGCAGGGAGAGTATCATCCCCTGGTCATATTGCCTATTTTGTTATTGCTTGATTTATTTTCAAAGGTGAACCGCTTTAGGTATGATTTTTTTTCACTTTCATGGAAGGAATATGACCGCCTCCACTATGCTTATTATTTTTTGCCGAAGTTCGACGTGAGCTAGTCCGACTTGAGGTAGACGGGTTAAAAGGAGTATGCCTAGGACATGATAGGGTTTTAGAGAAAGCATTCGATGAGTTATTACTCGGGAACAACTGGTTATTATATACGACATGCGTTTTAATGTTGTAGTATACTAGTACGTATATTATATGTGTAGATAATTATATACTAGAATAATATATAAGTGTGAATGTATTTACTATATAAATAGTGCGAAATTTATATGATTTAAAAAGGGTATTACTTTTATAACTAGAGTGGACGTTATATGATTTAATATAGTGGAACGGATTAATAAGTTAATGAGTAGATAACTTAATAATCAATGTAAGAATAGTCGGGTTAGAGAAGTGTGGTGGCAAGAGGGGTGATACGGCTAGTTAAGTGGGGTAGCTTAACTAGGTAGGTTAGAAGGCAAGTGTTAAGTGTGCACATTATAAGAGGGATGATTTATACATCAAGTGAGTGCGACCCTAGCTTAAATATAAATGGTGTGAATTAATATTTAATTATTGCAATTTAACTGGTTGCTAAATATTTTCAAATGTTTTACTTAGGCTCTGACCCATGTCAAAATCATTTTTTAAAACATTTTAGGTGTCCAGCCATAGGGACGCCCAATTTGCTGATTCTATCCAGGGATGCGCAACTGCAGCTCATGTGGAAGTTGCAGAAGGTTGCTATAGATGCTTCGTTCATTTATTTCTGGTGGAGGATCTTTACTTCAGTATTAATTTGGCATGTCGCACACATATGTATTATTTAGTTATTTATTTGTCATTGTGTATCCAAATTATAATTCAGTTTATTGTTGAACTGATAGTTGATTATGTCATCTTTATTTATATTATTCATTTGTGTTGGATACAATTATCAGTTGTGTGGATGGTTTAATTATTATTTACTTCCACGTGTTGCTTTTTAATGAAAGATAAAATTTGGCACCACTCTAATTAAATTAGTAGGTGGTTAGTAACCTTAAAAAGTTTTCGATAGTGATGCTAAGATGAGCCAGATGAGACTTATGTGTTATTTTGATCATGGGTTGGCCACCCAGTATAGTAGTAGGCGGGGTGTCAGAAACAAGTATGTTAGAAAATATATTCATTGGTGTGTATGTGTGATACAATAATTGTTTTATAGTATTTGATTACTCCTTTAATCATGGTCACGTATTTGGTTTGTAAACGGATCGTACATTAGTATATTCGTACTTATATTTTTCAAGAATTTTATTTGTTTGTAATAATTAGGTAACTTTAACTATGGCATTGATCAGTATATTTAGACGAATTTGGGAGGTCGTGAATTTTTTTTAGTAATGTAAGGTATTGGTTCTTATCTATGTGGAGTATCCATGGAGGTTCGTTACTTAATTCAAAAGAAGAAGTTCTTATAATGAAAGCTTTAGAAGTTGTAGAAGAAATGAACATCAATTGAATGAAAAAGTAAGGAGAAAGAAGAGAAACATATGAAAATGCCAATCCACTATCATTGAAATATAAGGTCTCTACAGTTTTCCTCTTTGGTACTATGATAAGAATCGAAACGTGTTTCAATAAAACCCCAAATAGACGGTTTTAAATTGCTAATTCCCAATAAAAATTGGTCTTATGTGCATTCATGTTTATCTTCTAGGACAAATGCCTCTTGAGGAGCTTAAAGCGTAAAATCAAGGCAAAATGGGGCACAAATGCGATTAATGAGATAAACCCAAGTCTTGTAGCCTAAACCTATCCCGTACCAAGCCATGTACACTCCTAGCATGTCCTATTCATGCTTAGTGTATGTGTGGTATTATTTCTTTTATTTTAATATAGATGTATATTTATTTAGGTTGTGTCATTTTTTTAGTTCTTCTATTTTTTTTCTCTTTTTATTTTATTATTTTTATTATAAGGTCTTTATTTTTTATATATATAACGTGTGAGTCGTCGTGATTGTGTTTGTACATATATTTAGGTGTGTATTTTTTTAATATTATATTTTTTTTATATTTTTAGTGTTCTTTGTTTTATAGTTATATTTTTATCTTTATTTTTATTCTTACTTTTATTTTATTATGAGTGTTTTTCTATTTTATATTATGGGTGTGTATGTATTTTTATATTTTTATTGCGTATGTTTTCTCTCTCTCTCTCTCTCTCTCTATATATACATATATATATATATATATATATATATATATATATATAGGGAGATGTTCAAAAGTGAACCAAAGAATAAACTTTTTAATGAACTTACTAAGATATTAAAAATTGATCCTTAATTTCTTGTTGTAATTAGTCCGCGCCAACGGGGGATTGAAAAATTATTCATTGTCGCTGGCGCGGACCAATTATAACAAGAAATTAAAAATAAATTTTTTAATGTCTTAGAAGGTTCATTAAAAAGTTCATTCTTTTGGTTCACTTTTGAACCTCACACTATATATATATATATATATATATATATATATATATATATATATATATATATATATATATATATATATATTCTTTTGGCATATAATAACGTACTTGCACAGACACACTATACTCCCATACACTCATATACATCTAAGTCACTCTCTAACCTACACCCTCATCCCATACACCTCACTTACACCAAAGACACACTCACGCCCAACAACCCAGTCAGTCATTGGTGTAAAACAGATGGATAAGGAGAGAATACCATAGTTTCCAAATCCATATCCAATTAGAAAACATATTATCCGTATCCTTATCCATATCTGTATCCGCCCAGATACTAATTACGACTATCTCTAGCGTTATTCGCTCGGATTCCCCACATTCGAATAATATATGTATGCGTTTTTATTCTTTAATAAGGTTATCAAACAACATCAATGTAACCACTAAATCAAATATAATTCTTTAAGTACAAGACATAAAATGTGAGAAATGCGATATCAAAATGTAAAAGAAATCGGACATAAAATAGTACTAACCTTAGTGTAAATTTTATTCAGTTAATTATAATACTCCATTGAGCTCCACAGACAAATCATTTCCTTCGATCGAACCTGATGCATCATATAACCTAAATAATTTATTGAAATAAAATATTAATCAATATCACAAATTTAAGATAGTAAATATAACGATATTTTGAATCTTTTTATACCTTTTTATTTCCTTATGGGAGTGCTCATCTCTTTTGTATCATTGTCGTATTTTACATCCATATACACATCTCATAAATTGCTATTACGTGAGACAAAGTACTATATATCTCTAATTTGAAAATAATCATTCCACAAAAATCATTCCTCTAAAATAAAAACAAACATTGGTTGTTAGTTTCTTGTTCTGCCCCACAACTTTATCACCACTCTCAACATTTCGGGGATCCGACGAAATATCTCAAGTGGGCAGGTGAAGAATCATATGCTGAAATAGTATTTTGATTAACTTCATCAAACATTTCGATTAAATAAGCAAAACGATTATATATATATATATATATATATATATATATATATAAAGGACCTGACAATGAATACATAGTTTATTAGGCTTCAACGCAAATTCAACAGTTTATGAATAAACAATATATATACATATATAAAAAATAAAAATGATATTGTCATTAAATAAACAAACAGGGAATATCAGATTTGTGCATATTCACCACAACTTAACAATTTCTCCAAATTTTATACCATCACCCCCAGCGAACCAACGAACTTGTAATAAACCAACAACACTCTTCTCGTCTTGAATTAGACTATTAAGATTTCATCATACAATGCTTTTGGGTGATCTAAGAAAAATTCGTAATTCCTGTATTTGTAACAAGTAGTATTGTAGTGTCTGTGGGATAAAATAAAACCCCACAAATACCCAATTTTGATATAGAAAATAAAAATCATAAACCTAAAATTTATCCAAAATACACTCAAAATCAACACAAATTATATAAAAAATACTCAAGTTTCAAGGGAGAGAGACAGAGAGTCAAAATAGAATATGACTTGCAGGTTTTTTTGGAAAAAGTTAGAGTTAAAAGAATAACTTAGTAAATAAATGTATCACAGCTGTATTAGTGTGCGTTATATATATTGCTCACCATTCTTAAATCTTCCCCTCCTGACAAATCCATCAATTTTTTCACCATTCTTAAACCTAACTCACTCCTCTCAATGCCAAAATGGCCCCTATCAACCAATTTCATTCCATCTCTATCACATATAATCTCTCCGGTTTTCATTAAAAAACAATCGACAAATGATTAAGTGTAAGATGTGAAAATATACATGCTTACTAGAGCTAGAAGTATGTTAATGGTAGTGCCTCCTAGATAGGGTTAGTGTGAGTTTTTATGGGAGGAAAAAAAGAAGAGGAGATGAGGGTCTGTGTTTAGTTTGCATGTGTGTGTGTGTTCAACATGTGAGTTAAAAGAAATGAGAGAATTTGAGTTAAATATAATATATTTTATTTAGTTGGGGTGGTAATATCATATATATAATTGTGTTAATTAATAAAAATATATTTATGTTACAGATACAGATATCCATTGAAACGGATATTTTCAAATACAAATAGGTCATCTCAAATGCAAATTGTCCTTCACGAATACTATCACTATCCGTATCCATTTTTCGGATACCAAAAAGGGTTATCCGTATCCTCTCTTTCGGATATTTATTTAGATAAATATCCAAATAAATTTGGATATGAATAGAGGATGTATTTGGAATTTTGAATATCCATTTTCACCCTTATAATTAAATTCTCTCTCCTCTTTCCTCCAATCACCATTATCTTTTTCATACACCTCGCACTCTCTCTCCTAAACCTCCATTAAAACCCACCATACAATCCTAAAACCCAAAACCCATTTTGGATGAAATTGAGTGTTCACCACTAGCCTCTCACCTTCGACCAGTAAATCCGTCTTCGTAGATCCATCTCCCATAATTCGGCCAAGAACCCTCCAACTTTGGCACATCAAACCCTAGCTCCTTCGTACGCATTGTTCAACCCGCCACCCAAACTCATTTAAACCCAAATGATACCACCAACCCAACTCCAGACATAATCGACCTCCAAAGCCACTTTAAAACTGAAAACCCAGTTCCTTTACCAAACTTTGCCCTAACCGTTTTAACCCAAGAAACTCCCAGACACACACTCATGACCGAGTTCCACCTCCATTTATCCAAACACCTTTTCAACACCCCATATCTCCAACCTGATTCCTCAACCCGTCTTACACCCAGGACCTGCTCCACCAAACCACTGTGGCTCTATTACCAAACCCTGAGCTCCTATACCCCACTCCCATACCAACCCTGTTCAATCTCCTTTCAAACCCCAATTTCATACAAACCTGGTTCCTAATTCCCAAACCCGTCGCCCATATCTGATCCAGCCTTAACCCCCAACTTTTAACCCTTGACCTTTTCTTCCTTCCAAGACCCTAAACAAATCAAAATAAAACCAAGAATTCCACATATGTTAAATTCCTTTTACCCTTTCACTCATTATACCCCTATCACCCCGTTATCCACAATAACTTATGTGCATTACCCTTACCCATCTCTCAGCTCACACCCCTCATGCACACTATAAACCTTCCATGCCCAGAACTCCCCGTAGATCCACGTGCATACAAAATAAGACACTCAAGGCCCATTTGAAAGAAGAATGTTCTAGATAGAAAGTTGAGAGCTATTTTTAGGTGGAAATAAATTTTATTCTTGGGTAATTTTTTTTTCAGATTTAAATTTATGGAATTAAATTGTAGTCAGTTCCAAATTTAGTGTGAGATTTTCATTTATATTTTTTTATCACTAAATTTCAAGGTTGTACGCTTCTTATCCAAGGATTGGAGTCAACTGGACTCAAAGAGATTTGGTTTGATTGTTATGTTCTCTGTTATTATTATTATTATTATTATTATTATTATTATTATTATTATTATTATTATTATTATTATTATTATTATTATTATTATTATTATTATTATTATTATTATTATTATTATTATTATTATTATTATTATTATTATTATTATTATTTTTTATCATATTTCACATCATGTTAATCCAAAATCCCCTTTAATGTTCATTTAATTAATTAGTTTGATTGTTTGAAATTCCCTTTGAGTATTAATTTTCACCCTTCATCTTTTAATTTACGCCCTGAGCGAGGGTAAATGATTATTTAGAGAAAATTAAAAATCTAGATACAATACTCATTTTAGAATTGAACTAGAGATGAGGGGTTTCTCCGGAGTGGTATTATTCCTTGAATTTCTACTCTAAATTGTATTTTGTATGATTTATGTTAATTTTGATGAATTGATCCTAGCAGGTGATTTATTAAAAGGAGTGTAAATCTATTTTCTAGAGTTGTGGGGGTTTAATTTTAATTTTTTAAAAGGTTAGTGCTAAAATTGCATTTGTGACGAGAGTTGACTTGTAATTTCAATATTAACCTGGGAGATTTCTAAAGAGTGAATTAAATAATTAGAATATATGTGTAGTCCCATTCCTTGATTTTTCTCACATTTATTTACCACATTTTATCTCCTAATTTAGTTTTTGATTAGTTCATTTTTAGTCACTTAGTTTAGTTATAACACCATCACATAAAATTGTTTTAATATAAAAAATCATAAAAAAATTGAAAACAGACAAAAAGCAAAATAAAATAAAAATCAAGAAAGAAAATAACTAGAAAAATGGATTACATCTCTTTTCTCGTGTTTCACTCTGTTAAGTTGGATTTATACCCTTAATTACCACTATATGAGTTTTGTTATATTTTTTTTGGTAATTGAAGGTTTTTTTTATCAGAGATGCTTTGCTACAATGACACATAAAAAGTTTTTCTGTCAAATGGCGCATTTCCACTTTTTGGAGATTGAAGAACTTGCAAAGTTTCCCAATTGTAATTCATTTGTTCCATATTTTTTTTATTTATATTACTATTTTTCATTTTACTATAAGTTTTGTAATAGGATTTTCTCATTCAACTTGTATTTTGGTGCTTGGAAACACAATTTATTTTTTATTTGTATTTGTAATCATTCAAAAAAAGTGTGATAGGAAAACCGGACAAGTTAAAGAGAGGGGATCCATCGGCGAGGAATAGACACCTCTATACTTTGGGTCGGTAGGACTTCCAGGGACGACTGGTCAATTGAAATCGGTCTTCATCCCACATGTGTAAAAGGCATGGGAGGTACATTTTTCATCACTAGCGACTCTTCTGCAAGTGAGTTCATTTTTTTGTGTGATTATTTTCTCATATGTGCTTTTAATTATTGCATCAAACTTAAGTTGAATGGTTTGATGAATTAATGAACCTAGGACCTAGACCCGATCGTTGAAACGAGAAGGGATTTCATCACCCGACTCCCTCTCTTATCGATTGTGTGGTGTCCTAGCTATCATTGAATTTAAAATCAATCAACTAGCTAGCTAAGTTGAAACACATTTTGTAAAGGCAATCTCAAATATAAATTCCAAGATTTTTGTGGCCCGCGAACTTGACTAAAATTTGGCTATGCTTTCACTAATTTTGAAGATAAAAATTGGCGACGTGCTAGTTAGGATTTATTCTTTACTTGTGGGTGTCTAAACCAATCTTTTGTTAGTCGGTTTTAGTGCATTTGTCCAAATCAAGAGTCCAAATATTTTTCTCTAGTATTTTCATCCAAAAAATCAAAAATATTTTCTTTCTTTGTTTTTATAAAAAACACAAAAATATTTTATTTCCTTTTGATAAATAATGAAACCCCCGAAAAAATCTTTCTCTTATCATGACCAATGAACGTCCTTTAAGGGTCTATTTTGGCCATTTCCCATTGTCTCGAAGCATACTTAAAGTTGAGCCCGAGTCTAACCTCCATACTTTACTTAGTCATGCCTACGTCGTCCACGCATGCATCACATTTTCCACTACCCCCGATGATTAGTGACAATGCGTTCATTGCTTTTTCATGGTCATATTACTTTCATGACGATCACTTGTCACATGAGTGTCCCTACTTTTCATATCCGTCCAACCAAACCTTGTCCTAAGTGTATCCATCTAACATTGTTTCGGAACCCACTCTATCTTATTATCATGACATGGCTAATGCCTAGTGGTGTGAGAAACCAAATTATTCATGGAGGCTTGATCACCCTCCTACGCAATATGAGTCCCAACCTTATGTTGTGGATCCTCACAATTTTTGATAGTGGTCATGGTCTTCCCGATCAGTCCCTAACTATGCCCCCAATTATTATCTACCTTGTGTCTCTCACAAAGACTCTTCTCTCGTGTATGAACAAATTAACCCCAATCCACACACTTCTTACGAGTATTCTTCGTATAGTTCTATTAATAGTGAGTTATGTCCACCTGAACCATACACCATTGCACCACCACCTATCACTTCACGACTATTATCCACATCCACTATCGATAGCCTCCTATAAACGTTCATCCTAGAGTAAGATTAAGCTACTTAATATCAAAATGAAGCCCCTCAATGGCTTGAATAAAGGTTAACTGAAATCCAGTGTGTGATAGAGTTGAATTTCACCAAAAGTCAACGCATTATTGCCCCTAGGTGGAGCGATGATGAGTCATCTTGTGACATAGATTTTGAGTGTGACCAACCCTATCACCCTAAGAATATCAAAGTTGAGACCACCTCGTGGTCCGATCCTTAACTTAGGACCTGTGTTGACTTATCAATAAAATGTGAGACTGATCCATGCCCGGACAAGCCAAAAAAAACTAGCGATGCGATTCTTCTAACCCCGACTTGCCTTAAAAAAACCACCATTCAGTTTCCTATTTTCCCTCGCGATGAATCCAAATATGTGCCTGAGTCTACACCTATTGAGCCCATCATGTGTGTTCTCCAGGCACCAATTCAATATAGGTTAGGCCCGGCTACAAGTGCTCACCATTTTCACGATATAACATTAGAGACAGTTCTCACCTCTATTGATATGGATGATATCCATTATGCATGGGTCCTTTTGATCCCAATATTTCTAGTGATTCATCTGTCTCCAATCCTGGTGCCTCATTTGACTTACCCACCACATTAATTTGTGATATTCTTGTGGAGAATTTGACCACTTCACGTTTAGATACCACATTCCCTTGTGAGTATTCCTTTACTCCCCATAACGAGTGTTGTCCCCTACACTTGAGTTGGATCACCTTCCTCCCACCCGATCCACCCATCATTTCACACTCTCCACTTCCTTATTTATACCTAGTCATGATACGTCAACAATTTACATATGTTTATCTAGGTCCTTACATGAACCCACCCTCCACCATTTATGAGAGTATATGTGGTGTTACTCCCACCTGTGACATTGATCTTTTTCCATAACACACACAACTTACGTCTAATGTTGATTTTTCATATTGTTATCTCATCAATGTGTCACGGCGTGACCATTATCATCATCCATTTATAGAAGGGTCATGTGATATCCATGAGCCTCGCCACATTCAACTTTCCAAACCATTTTTCCCGCACATCCAAATAGAGAACCATGCTTATAGGTCCCTTATTACCCTCACATTTATGCTCAATAAGGCCTGTGATCGGTGCCTCATCACCCTCACCCTTACCTTTATTCCATATACCTTTCTCCCCACCCTCCCTTAGTCCACCAATGCGGTGCATCGCCACTAAAAGAAAAAAGTCTTTTTACATCGGCTAAAAACTGTCATAAAAATCTATTTACATCACTTTTAATTATAAACAAAAGCGTCTTAAAAACCACAATCATAAAATTTTTTAAAAAAAATGTCTTAAGAAATAGAGCATTTTAAGATGCAGTATTTACAAGGCTTGCAAAAAACCCTAAAGCGACCCCCTAGTGCCCCCCTCCCCCCCACACCCACCCACCACCACCACCACTCTCCCACCACAATAGCACCCCCCAAATCTTGCCAACCCCCACTCTCGTCCACCTCCATTACAAGGACATCATATCACTTTTAGAATTTTAATAAATCAAGGGAAAAAATTTTGTATACAAAAACACACATAGATATTATTATTTAATATTATGCATCGGATATGAATGGCACGTGTACCATTAGCTAGTTCATATAAATATCACGCGTATGAGGTAGAGATGGAGACTTACTATGATTTGAGGTGACTTAAAATGAATTGAATGGAATCAATTCATACATCATCAATCTCATCCTTTGTGTATGTCTTTCTTAGATATCATGCTCATCTTAAACAATCCAAGAATAAACTATGAATTTTTAAAACATATATTAAGAGGCGATGGAAATAAGAATAATTAATTACGTTTGAATCATTACACTTAGAAGAACTCTATTAATTATCTCATTTATTTTATCTCATAGTATACGCACTCAATGTTGGTAGGTTGTTTAGGGCACTAAATGACAAAAGCGCTAAAATATTAGCAATAGGAAGTGAGGGAAAAAATATTACATTATTACTAATATTTATTTACCTTTACATCCTTCCACGTGGTATTGCGGGGCGTTCCTTTCCATCAAGAGTCAATAGAATGAGCACACTACAAGATAAGAATTTTATGATTAATTGTGAACGATTAATTATACTGGAACCAAAGTAGAGATGAAATTTTTCTCATGCATTGAAATGGAACTTTGTTTCTTCATCACTTGGGTGATGCAAAGGGTCCAACCAATAAACATTCATAGAAGAGCAAGCAATGACAATCAAAATCCAATGAATACTACAAAAGAATAAGTATAACATGCATACATTATGTATACATAATTAATAGTCAAAATACTAAAATGTAACAACAGTAATTAATACTCACCTTTCTTAAAGGTTGTAATGAACAAAATATATATGATTTCTGCTTTCCTATTCCAATCTTTTAGTGAGAAATTGAGGTAGATTCACATTCGAGGTGGCACTAATGGATGAAGGATTAATAAATTTAATGTTATCTCGAGAGCTTGGAAACTTATCATATAAGTGTCTGCATTACAAAATAAACAAATGTTATGGAAAAATTAGTGAGTAGTTGAAAAGAATTTTAATCTCATACCTCATTTACGAAACAATAATTGTGACATCTAATCAAATAAAAGACTTCCAATTCCCATAAATGATAATTATTTAACATGCTGATATTTGATTGTCAATCCAAGTCCCGTCACAATCTTCACATGCATAATTTGATGATCTTTCATCAATGCATAATTTTTTATTCTTGTGACCCATCAAGTGGAGTTTCTCTTCGAGGTGGATAATATTCTGGTAGTGGTGTTTTTTTAAGCAGTGTTTTTAGGTATAAATGTTTAAATAGGCTAATAATGTACATAAAAAAAGGAAAGTAATCTTTATGGTCTGATTCAATTAATGATATCCGTTAACATATATAGTTCACTTACCCCTATCATGTGTTTGGGACTAACTTATGAATAGTGGAATACATGTTCAGTCAGAGCTCAACACCGTACAATCCTCAATTAGTATGCCATTATATGGTATTCATATTAAGTAATAAAAAAATAATCAAATCAATATTAACAAAAATAATCAATATTATAGTCAAGAGAATCTGGCAAGTTAATAGTGATAGTTAGTGGGAACATTAAACGTGAGTGATCGATCACTGTTTACACTGTGTTTGATCGATTATGCCAAATGGAACTATTTATGTTTGATCGATTTTGCATAGATGGAGGAACTAATCATTACCTTATATGAATTAACTCTAATATCTTTTACTCTTGTATGACAATATAATGCTTGATAAACATAATAGATTTGATCCCCCATACCTTAGTCTCTATTATCCTAATATAGTTAGTACTATTTAGTGAGTACAAAGTGTCGCAAAAACATGGTTGGCCTTAACTTAAGGTCACAGTACTATAATTATGAGGTGGAGTGTTAAAGAGAATCTAGCAGGTCAATAGTGATAGTGCGACAGAGATTGAGAGATAATTAGATTCTTACAGTAAAAAGTAAAGAAAAAACTATTTGAACCAAATATACAAAATACTTTAATATCTGATAATACGGTGGTAGGGTACTATGGGCACCTGTTAAACCAATCTAATTGTTAAACCAATCCTTCATATTTATTACTACTATAAAAAGCAATAGTTTCTACCTAGGATCCATCCAACCAGAAATAGTAGTAGCAACAACAACAACATCAATATGAAACTAAATTCAACATCAACCACACATGTTACTCAACATTATCAATATGTAATTTCAATAGGTGTTAAATTCAAGTGAAATGAAAATTATGAAAACATATAATGTACTTACTGCTGCCATGGTTATACATTTCTCTACCGACAACCAAAGCTGTTTCCACGGCTGTTACTCTTTCTAGTTATATAGGCACATAGTTGTTACTCTGAATAAGCATCTTCTTGAGATAATAAAACACACTAGTCACAAACTTGAGTGGACTGAAATTCACACAACCAATACAATCAATGACAATATTAAATGTAGTATGTTCATATGCTAAAAACCATAACAAAAACATTGTTCATAATATAGGGAAGCAACAAAACTTATGGTGTTTGAGATTACTAAAGATCATTGAGCATATAAACAAAAAAGACACAATTGGAGAGCCTTTCACATTTAACAATAAGTCTCCCAAAATGTGTATACCATTTTGTACATTAAAGTATTAAATCAATCATCTTAGATATGTCACGACTCAATTTCACAATAATAAAAATAGCAACCCATAAAACCAAAGTCGATTAAAATTTTTGTAGAATTAATAGGAACATTCAAACACTATAATATATCTTTATGTTTATCAACGTCAAATTTGGAAGGAATTTCTTCAAAAGGAATGTTAGTTCTCTTGATATGGACACACAATTAGACTCCTAACACTAGTTAGGTATTGCCATCGTCGTCGTATCTCCTTATTTGTCTTAAAAGGATTCTATTTCCACAGGGAAATTTAAGACAATAAGCATGGGTTTGAAATAGGCAATTACACGCATAAATATGTTTCCTTATTCTGAAGACCACTTGTTGCAGAAAACACAATCTGGAGCAGTTGTCTCCATCATTGGCCTGGTCATAAGGGCCACATTGTTCTTTCATAAGCTGAGGTATTATATTACAACATATACAGTTCATCATATGACTATTGACTTGAAAAGTAGAGAAACTCTTCCAATACATATAAATATGACATTTCCATCTTGACCCTGTGATGTTGTAAGTGTGGATGCTATTGATATGTTAGGCAAACGTGAAGTGGATCTTGATACAAATATATAGAAACTTCGTCTGAATAGTAATGGCTATATCATCGGCACTGAATATTTGTCAGACCTTTTGGAAAAGGGACATAGATCACATTCGCACGATGGAGACAAATATGATCATGACGACTCAGACCCGATGTTGCATCGGCACTGAATGCTAGATCGATCGATGTACAGACTTCGTGTTCAAAGTATTGTCCAAAATTATTTTTTTATGCACTTAGTTATTTTCCAATAATAATGAGATCAATACTTTTACAATGTAAATTTTGATTAATCTTTTAATGTTTTGAAAAATATAAATATTTGTTGCATGAGTAAGTTATTCTCAACTATGCATTGTTATCATATCTTATCAGATTTGAATTATTTTATTGAATCTCGATAAGATTTCCAAATTCCTAATAATCTATATGTATTCGAATATTATCCAAATAAAAATATTCGAAGAGTAATAGTTCTCCAGGTATGGACAGGGAAGGACAAAGTTTGTATAGTTCACTAAACATATGATAGTATAGTGTCTGTTATGTATATACCCATAGCCACAACACTCAAACATATGATTCGGGCATTACCCAGCCAATTAATTATACCAAGAATGGAACGAACGAAAACTTGTCATGTTTTGAAACAAAATAGCGCATTATCTTTTCAAATTAACACTAGTTTTAAAAAATAAATAACACCAACTAGAAATTTAGCACCATCAAGAATTTCAAATTTTGACCCTCTGGATTGTGGAATTGTAATAGAAGAATAAGAGAGAAGTAAACTATCTACCTCCAATAGGTACTTGATTTCAAATCTTGTCAACTCATCCAGGAAGAAAAATCTTTCAAAACAACAAATTATACATAAAATATCAATCTGTTAGTTAGGATGCTTTAGCAAACTAAGACCCGTTTTAATCTTCTAAGGATGAATCATAGATGTTGAACTAAAATTACAAACCTGCCAGAATATTTGGAAGAAGTAAAATATATTTCTCATTTTTAAGGTTCCTTAAATAAAGTATTCCCAGAAACAAAACTACTAAGTGTCATGGGGTTTTAATGTTCTATGAATTCATCAATACAAAGAAAAATGTCAAGTATTTTTGTTATAAAATACTGTTGCATACTCATGCCTCTTACACTAATAATATCAAGTATAATAATTGTGCCTACACTACAATCGAAGTTCATAATTGAGGACCCTCTAATTATCCATACTTGCATAGTACTCAAGGTTCAGATCAGTTTTGCGCTAATCATCTCAGAGATACCCCATCCCTCCAATGCCTTCTATAGGATGTTTGTACCCCACCCTGTGGGTATCCACCACCTCTCTCACGTCTGGCAAAACCATAGATTTTTTTCAAAGATTGCATCCCTCCCTATTACCTAAAGGCCCCGATCAAGAACGAGGAGCTTTAGTAGCAGGTAATCGAGATTTGCGAGCAGGATGGGGGATTTGTGTTATACTCCCTTCTTGATAATAAATGATGAAACTTACAGGATGTACAACTAGTCATCCTGTAAAAAACTTATTCAATGTCAAGTACAGATTTCCAACCCTGCGACTCAAGGATATGATGAATCAATGAAACTAGGCTACAATTTTTTCTCCAGATTGGATCTCAATAGTGGGTATCATTAGAGATATATAAGATCAGGGAACAAGGGAAATGGATCTCTACACCTTCGACGTTCATGGGTATCATGACCCAACTTCACCTTTTAGGAGGGAAGTTTGTTGTTTTGTATTTTGATTACATATTTATTCGTAGTTGTTTAGATGAGGAGCATTTAACAAAATTAAGCAGGTTCTCACCGTGTTATGGGAAAAGCATTTTCCCCTGCACCATAGGATGTATCCATTTATGGTATCTTATATTACATTTTTAGGATATGTAATTTCCGAAGATAAAGTTTTAGTTAATAACTCGAAGGTACAAACTATCGTCAAGTAGATTACATCCAATACTATTTCATACTCTGATAACTTTCATGGGCTTCATGGTTCCTAACTTTGATTCATCGCAAAGTTCAACACTATTATGGAACACACAAACTTGATGTTTTTGGTTGACCAAAGAAATAGAGATAACATTTTATCAGATTAAGACCATGATGGAGACAACCCCCATGTTATCTCTCCTCATCTTCTCTAAAGCTTTTAGAGATTTCTTGCGACACATGTAAGACCAGTATTAGAGTGAACTTGAGCAATAATACGAGGCCTATCTATCGCTTCCAAACCTTAATTATTATAACTATGACTATTTTACATAGTTGTTCAATCCGTGAAACATTGGGAGGAGTATTTTTTGTAGAAAGATTTAGGGATATGTCTCACCACAAGACACTATGTTATTTTAGGGGTTTAAGAAAGTTGACATGCTAAATTAACCAACTACATGCAACAGTTCAGCTCAGTATAAGTCAGGGAAAGAGAACAGCATTGCCTATGCACTCAATCGTTGCAGTCGTGCTATTTGTCTTCACGAGGAGCACAATCTTGGTTTTGATAAGATCTGGGATATCTATTCCATTGAATATATTTTCATCCTTCCTAATATAAGTGTTATATCATGAGTATCTTTTATAGAATGGGTTCCTCTTCTATGGTGCAGCCCTGTGCATTCGAGTCTCATCCTTACGTGCAAAGATCGTGTAGAGGTTCATGTCTAGACTCTCAATGGGCATATGATAGTCGCATGCACACTAGATTCCCTATGTGATTGATTTTTACCATTAGTTGTGTTAAATTTATCATATAATAATGCGGAAGCACTCCAACACTAGCATATACAAGCCTAGGACCATTAGCCGGTCGACCGTGGCAAGATTCTTTAATAAATTTTATTATTGGGTTAAGACGGATCACAATTACTTTTTGTCATACCTTTTACTCCTCCCATGTTTCCACACTCGTTTATCTACATGCTATGACTAGGAATATTACATTGGTCGTGATGTATGATTTAATGATCACTTTTCGAGTACTATGCGCCACCTCTTCAAATGAACCCTCCATTTATTGACTACCATCCACTCACTAACTCATGCAAACTCCAGTTTTCAATTACTTTCCATTTCCATCATGAGTTATAAATATTCTACTGATCAAAGGATGTAAGGGTAGACTCGTCTACATTCATCCACACTATGGTGACCCCTGAAGAAGCGATCTTCTTCTAGTTGTGCCCAATTTCTGGCTCTGAATAACCAACCCAACAATAACATCAATTATTCCATAACATAATGGGTGGGGTTGCGCGTGAACTTGCCTACTTAAAGCATATGGATATTCTTGGACGCGGAAAAATGACACTGAACATCTATTAAACAACACCAAGAACAAAGTCTTACTATGCCCTCGGGACAAAAACGTACTGATACCCATGAATGTTGACCTTAAGGTGGTGTACATAAGTCTTCGTCGATTCCTATCAATAGTAGTGGCAACACTATGGGCTGAGCCTAATATTGGAGGGCCTAATATTGGTTGGGCCAAATGTCGGCGAACAAAATATGGGTTAGCCCAACCTATTTTTTCTACCCAAGTAAGTATTACAATCGCAAGTATATATAAAAAACTCATATTTTACTCATAACTTTCAAAAATGAGCTTTATGTTTGATTCTTAGCTTTTAAAAAAGTACTTCTTATTTGATTCATACCTTACAAATATGGATCCCATATTTGACTCATAACTTTTAAATATGGGCCCCATATTTAAATGACTAGGTTACTATGGGTTGTTTTATTACTTGATCTACATTTTGACATTACAACCTATCAACATAGTGCTCCTCCTTGTAGAGGGTGTGTAAATGTCGTGTAGACTTTAACTGAATGAATAATGATCAACTAATGGACATTTTGATTGATGAAGTCCATTTCGAAAATAGAAAAATGAAAGAGAGAGATCATACTCTCTTACTGCCTTTGGAATTTACATCACACGGTACAATACATTCAAATTTAGGCCGTTGACCTTTGAAATATTAGATAAGAAACTCAACAATAGAGAGGAAAAGCCAGTTTCTACTAATTCATCAGCATAAACCTCTAGTAGTTGTCAAAAGGAAGTAATTATTTCTCTAATTATTTTTTTATGATGGTTTTATTTATTCCAAAGTTTATGAAAAATTTGTATTAATAAAAAGTGTCAATGTTTGTTGTGCACACTTCTATTTTCTACATTGCTATATGTTTCTAGGAATAATTAAGCGTGGAAAGTAAATTTTTATGTGTGATTAAAAACTAAATGAAATCGTGAAAATTGTTTTTACGTTCATAAGAAAATTATTTTTATTTATCTACTTTTCTATTTCATTAGTCTTAACATTTCCAAGGTAATGTTTTATTAGAACTGGATCCACGGGGACAATTTCAAGATGTTGTTGGTTGCAGTGATTGTGGCACATGAATAGAACTTTAAACAATGGTCCTAACAAAAACGACTATAGAGGCTCATTCACCAAGTTATGCTCATTCACAGCAGAGATAAACAAGGTAATGCCTTTAAATAGTTCTGAATAAATCTTACTACATGGATTGTGTATAATTATTGTCATAAACTTTCTAGAGACACACATAGTTGTTAGTATCCTACAATATGAAATAAAATCTATCACAAAAAGCATAAAGTGTTAAACCTGAATTACCCATAAGAGGCACGAAGACCTCACCAGGTATCAATGTAACTCTCTGTTACACCCTACCTAATTAAATACCGGGTGATCAGTCCTTTATTAAATTAAAATCAAGGTGAATGGTTGGTTCATTCTCAGCATCACTGTCATAAAATAATTATTACCAATTTAAACACCCTAAATAATTAAGCTAAGTGTCAAAACAATTTAAAGTCTCATTTTTCCTTTATTAAATAACAATATGAAAACCTTTTTAATACTCAACAGTTAAAGAATCACATACATACTAAAGATGCCAATGAACACACAAGCATTAAACCATTTAGATAAACCAAACCAAGTTTAAGAACTATGACTGAAATCATTCATACAAGAGTTAACTCCCGAAGAGTACTGAACACTGGTAATATAAATGTACATAAATCTCTGACAAATCCAAACGGAATAGGAAATAGGGCGACACGTGCCCTAACTATAACGAACTAAAATAGGAACTGAGTCAATGATGAGGTTATCTAAATCAAAGGCCTTCAACTCCCACATAAGCTGCAGCACGTCACATCCAAAAAACCTATGCATGATGCCTCTATGGCTGGGCACCTGTAATACACATATATATATATATATATATATATATATATAATAAGGAGTATAATATTTTTACTATTCCATAAGTTGATAAGCTAAGTAGAGGTGGGGATTAAGCCTACAAGGCAAAAGATGAAGGGTTGAGATTGTTTTATTTCGTTTTACTCTTTTGCCCATTTATTTTTGGTTTCCCCCTCTTTTGCCTCCTTTTCAATTATTTTCCTCTCTTACTTTAATTCAAAACTAGTGCTAAATTAGTAACTGACAAAAATTTCCCAAACATTCACCAAACGTATCCCGCCATTCTATCTCTCCACTTCCTTCTAGGGTACGATTTGGGGATTTCATTTCCCATCTTCCTTTCTCTTTCCTTACGGAAGATGACAACGAAGAAGGAAGGAATGCGAAGCTAAAGTAAGGTACATTTTTTCATTTTCCATCTTCCTTTACACGATTGATTTACATGATAAATTTTTTGGAATGCGTTTGTGATAAAATGCAAGGGATGAATTTTTTGGCATGCCTTATTATTTACACGATTTTCTCACTTGGTCAATTTGTTTTTATCATATTTATAGTGTTTTTCATGTGTTTGTGGTTTATTTCAAGGAGCCGTGTCTAAATTTGTTACATAAGAACAATTTATGTACAGAGTTTAGATTTAAGGTTCTGAATGGGTTTTTGTACAACCATTTATGTACGAAGTTTACTTTTTCAGTATATTTTAAGTCTGATATATTTTATTTTAGCTTGCAATTTCTGTACTGAGTTCATAGTTTATTGAGGGTTATTTAGGCATTTAATCTTCGATTTTAGTTTTTGATTTTATATTCAAATTATGTCTTATTTATTGAGGTTTGTTTACTTTGGTTTGTTTATTGTACACATTTGAACTCAGTTTTCACCGTGTCTATCTTTTGAAATCTCTTTTTGCAGATTTGAAGTTTCTACATTGCAGATGGTGGTTAAGATTAAATCACGATTCGAGTGAGTATGTGAGATCTTTTGTTAAAATTTTTGTGTGGTTCCAAAATAGGATTTTGGAGTTATTTTTTTAAAATCGATTTCCAGATCAAAGTGGAGATTCAAATCTATGTATATGTTATATATTTTGTACTTTTCAGGTCAGGTAATTTTTCTTGGCTCAACATCACTATATGTTATTCAGTTTTTTATATAAACAAAAGTCATAGATTCAATGTAATGCATTCAATTATCGTCGAACGAAGCTATTTGTTTCTATGGGTTTATCACTAATTACCCTTTTATGTACTTCACTCTATAAGGTTGCTTTTGGTGCCTGTTATGTCCATTTGTTTGTTTAACTTTGGTAACTTTGTTTTTCATGTGCGTTTATAGGTATACATGCTATATGATGCCTGTTTGAAACACTATTTGTTTTATAGGTACACATTATCTGATTGCTAAAATGCAAGTAGAATAAAAAATTTCATTTTTCATAAATTAACTTTCATGAAATCAAGTAGCATGATTTTGTTTTATGGTTTGGAGAACTGGATTACTTGTATCATGTTTCAACTTTCATGAAATCAGGTAGCTTGATTTTTTTTTTTCTTCTAAATTCATTCCTTAGAATTTTAGAATCTATAAGTTTGCTTCAAACATCTTCAAAAAAGGGTTTGGTCTTAATATGATGTACTTAATGCTAACTCAATATGTTTTAGTTTAAAATATATTGGTTGGAGATGCTTAAGACCCATAATTGATGAGAAGTAATGCTTCATCACTTTGCTTTTGTAAAGTATTTCAATGAAAGAATATTTGGATTATCCCAAGTACTTCATTTCTGTATCCCATTTACTACATGTACTATCCGTCGAAGCCCCAATTGTTGTTCTACATGATTCGTATTGGTAATTTTATAACCTTCATTTTCATTTATATTGAAACTTTATATTAATTGGACATTTACATTTCAAAACATTTGCATATTGAAGCATATTACAGTTTTTCCTGTTCATAATTCATAATCTATACAACTCTCCTTTGCCCAAGCCCTAGATTGTTCTTTATAATAGGTATATCAAAAATAATTTTCATATTATCAATTTGTGGATTTTTTATGCTATTTGAACAATTTAAATTCAAAACTGCTACATATTCTCTCATAGTACGTTTTTTACCTTTTCTTACTTCATTATCTCTGAGTACTGTTTGAAGGATCAAACAGTCGTTGCAAGATTTATAATTCAGGCATGATTGCATCCATTACATGATTTACCTTATTTTATCTCTTTAGATGCATATGATCGCCTTCTTCACTTTGCTTTTTTAATATAGGTCAATGAAAGAATATTTGGATTCTCCCAATTACTTTTTTTATGCATCCCGTTAGTACATTTACTACACATCTCTCCTTCTCTACATGTACTATGTACTCTCTATTGAAGCCGCAATTGGTGTTCTACATGATTCGTACTTGTAATTTTATAACCTTTATTTTCATTTATGTTTAAATGTTATGTTACTTGGGCATTTAACTTTCAATACATCTACATATTCAAACATATAAAGTTTTTTCATGATCGTAATTCACAATCTCTTAAAGTCTCCTCTGCTCAAGCCAGGGCACTCCATGTCCCTACAACATAGTTCAATTTGAATTTTATGATTGTTAAATTTTTAGGATTTTTTGTTATATTTTATTTATTTAAATTAATAGGTTTGGGAGGTGATGCTCAATCAACAACTGATGAGATAAGATCATAACTAGGGGGATGCGACAACATGGTAAGCATGCTTTGTTTTTTATCTTCTTTTTCATTCGAATATTGGTAGTTTCCTGTTGTTCTCACTCTCTTTTTCCATATCTTCCACATCAGGGATTTTGACTAGCTGATGGTCCTCATAACTGATGATACGCTGATGATCAACTTGGAAACAATTCGATATTTTTGGAGCAACCTTTGCAATATCTCTTAACTTGACCATTTCACCTACTAATTTTTGGCCACACATGATCAGTGCCAAATTATCAGATGTACCCCTTTTTTTGTTCAAGTCAGTTTGATTGGCGTCACCATAAATTTTTTGATTTTTTGGGATTCCACTCTGATTTTGAAAAGCACATTTTTTCTTAGGTTCACCGGCCACTCGAATTCCGACACGTTTTTTCTTAGGTATAGAAGCCCCACATGATTTCAGTATTTCAACTAAATCTGGAAACATTTTTTTATCCTCCTCATTTACAAACAAAATTGAGGTACCCTCTTAGACTCATTTAACACTATCTTCGTACTGAGCCTTAGTTCCGTTGAGAGGTGAAAACAAGCACCCTCTTATGCTTATGCCCCACCTCAACTATTTGGGCTTTTTATGTAGAATCGTATAGTTTAACTTCGTATAAAATGAATTCAAGTATGAGATTATTATTAAACTCATTATCCTGATGGATAGATTCCCATTTTCTGTTTGAAGCACCAATGGATTATTTCGCTTATTTTTTGTTGTTATAATAGATACATAATCTACTGGACTTCATATTTTGTTGTGAATGCGTGAGTTGACAACAATGACCCTTTTTTGTGACTTTCAAATTTATGAGTTGGAAAATAAAGTCATAGAAAATAGACAAGTGAGCTGCAAAAATACCTTGAAACTTTAGGCTTTTGTCTTCTAATTTAATAATTCAGGTAGAGCATGAACAGTTGTGTTGTTTAGGGCGTAACATTATTGTATGGACAATTTTCATACGCTGTTGACCCATTACATATTTGTTGAAGTACAGTTGTATGATTGTAATACATGTTACTTTATGAAGTGCAAGGGATACATAAATGAGCCATTTTGTCCGCTTTTACCTATAAGTGCCTATTTATTTGAGTAATTTGACTCTCAACACACTTCCTGTCATAATAATAGAGTTATGTTCATGCCTTTTTGAGCCTTTTCTCTTCTTTCTTAGTCTTCAACAATATAAAATGGCTTCCTTATATCTTTGATGATTGCCTTTAGGTTCAAGTTGCGCTTAAGTTGTGCTGTTATTATTCAGGTTCAAAACACAACATGCAGAATCCATGCACTTCCATCTCGAGTACATGCTCACTAATACACTGCCTACATGATCATTAGAATCAAATCCACTTATTTCCAATGTCACCCAAAGATATCATGCGAAAGTTGCAACTGCGATTCAAAATTGCAGAGGTATCCATATATAATTGTGTTAGATGGATAATTTTGTTGGAAATGTTGTTACTAACTTTGGCATTACGCGATACGACATGGAGAGGATAATGGCTAGCAATACTTTGCTTGCTGAGGACCTTGCTAGGAGAGACAATCCTAGGGAACTAAGATTCGGGTAAAGAAGGTAGAAACATTTCTTAACACGGTCGAGGCTTTTACTTGGTATTCTTGACTTAACTAACTTGATTTTTCTTTGTTCTATTGTAGTCCATGTAGGCTTAGATTCTTCAGATTGTCAAAATAAAAAGATTGATATTGTGACGAATGTTAAAATAAAGAGGAAATATATAATGTGACAAATGTTTCTATTTGTATAACAACTACTAGAGATCGTGATGTTATAAAGACAGTCTTGGGATTTGGTATCTCTGTTGACAATGTTAAAAAGCGAGGTTTGTAAAATTCTTACAATCTTGATACAAATTTTGTATTTATTTTTGTTTGAGTTATGAATCTTATGATCATAATGGATAAATCTCAAAAAACTTGATAATGTGGCTAAAACAGTGTTGTGGAATCCCTATTGATTTTGGCTAAAACAATGTTTTGGAATTCATTTTGGACAATTGTAGGTATATTGAAAAGATGGCATGGAATTTGTAGGATTTGTGAAAAGGATGTAGAATCGATTTATGTGGAGGACCTCATAACCTCCTTCTCACGAGAGGAAATATTCAAGGTTTTAGTGATTGATCCAATGGCAGGTGTGATTGGAAGATTACTCCCATATATTTGTATCTCATATGGAAAAACTAAATTGGCGAATTTATTAAAAGTCAGTTGAAATATGTTATGCAGTGTTCGGGATCATACACTGATAGCAAGCGTGGCTACTGCTGCTACGCAAAGATAAGTATGGCTGCTGCTCCAGAAGCATGTGTAAGTAGTCGTACATGGACGTCTGGATTTATAGAAACTCATCCTTCAAGCAGTTGCAACGTAACTTATTTTAGTAATCTTGCATTAGTCATTGTGTCACATTCATTTGATAGTATATTACCAAAAATTCAACGGTGTTACCACAACTAAATCAATCAAAATGTCTGACAAATTGTCGGACAAAATGTATGTTTTTAAGTACGTGGACCTGTTATGAATAACGGACGCTATTCATCCATATTATCAATGCGGAATTTAATTTTATTGTTGATCATTACAATTAATCTGATTATGCTAATGAGGATGATTAGGAGAGTACTGATTATGCTACTGATGATGAATATGATGATGTGGATGAGGATGATGCCACCGCCAATGGTGAGTATATCAGTTCTTTATTGGCAGCAAATTCTGTCATCATAACATCTGATTCTTTGAGTTTCTATCATCTACTATTCTGTCATTATAACATCCATCATTATAATTTTAGTTTCTATCATATACTATTTATCTTGGCCTTTGGTAACCAAAACATGGATCTGGGCACTCTAATATTATTCTGTAACACCAAACATCTTAGTAGGTCGAATTGATCCCATTATCTTTAATGCTCTACATGCATCACTAATGTGCAATTTATTTCTTGGCCAAGGTCCCACAGATTTTGTAGAACTATTAAAGCAAAAGTACTGGGGAGCTTAGCTTCTTAATGCTCAACTTCTTTGCTTCCAAGGTTAGTGATAATACTTAAATTATACTTCGGGACTAAAATGGCATTAATCCATTGGTTAATTGAATCCAAGACATGTCTTCAAAAGAGCTGGTATTAATCCATTGGGTATCTGTTTTGTCCTCTCTCTCCATATCACATTTTTTTTGTTAAAGATAAGGTTTCAAATTTTTTTATATACTAATACATGGAACAACCAATGTAAATGGTGATACAAAACTTGGGAGTACAATGTATATTTAAGTATAGTGTTCTAAACTTCATCCTAATAAAACCTTCCACATATGAATATAAATGGGCAGATGATTTATAAATCAAGAAACCTTTTGAGTACTAAATGGACTGGATTGAATCTCAGTTGGATGACGAGTCCTTCTTTACTCAAATGCTTGGTAAAGCTGGTGTTTAATTTACACCTTTTTCGATTCAACAAAGTAGTATTCACTAGAATGAAATCATTTAGTTCCATTTTATTATTATATTTCCAGTTGATGTAATGTTATTTTAACATTTTGCAGGTGTAACATTTCCTCCAAACTTCAGCGATGCAACGAAAATATTATGCAAGAGAATGTTTCGTGTATATCCTCAGATTTGTCCCTTATTTTCAGAAGATTGTGTCTCTTAAGGAGGAGGTCGTCTAAGCACATGCTTCAATTTTTATTTTCATGTTTTGGCGATTAATTTTAATGTATATATATGTTTTGGCGATCATTTATTTAAACGATGATTATTATACTAAAATTTATGTTTTAAATTACTTCGGCTATAATTTTTTAGTAATCACATGAAAATTACTTCGACTAAAATCAGGTACTCATGTCTTCATTATCTATTTACAACACTGCTAAACTCTTTGTTGATTTCACCTGAGCAGATGATATTCGGACACTGCTATTGAAAGGATTCGATGTAATTGGAGCATTAATTGTGGCAAACAACCCTAATTTGGAGCGAACAGAGGGTGAGGCAACCGAGGCCATGCGTGAATTGAGGAAGATTCTTTTCTAAAAAAATTGAGATTTGATCGGAGCGGTGGAGGATTCCACTACATGAGACATTCGATTTTTTGTATCGATCTAGAAATTCGAATAGCTTTGAGTGTGTTACTTTCGTTGTATACGAAGATGTGCCTGAGAAGTACATTTAGGGGAGAGGTTGTATACTTCGGTGCCAGCTTCCAATTAAGTTTCCTTTTTATTATCCTCTAAATAGATCTAAAGATTCAGAGGATATATTTACGTGTGCAACTGAAACTGTTGTTGCTAAGTTTAGAGACCCAATAGTCTTATACATGATAGAAGTATTAACTGAACCCTCAATTGAAGCACCATGGCCTACCATTCTTCAAGGAGTGGAATTAGATCTCCAAGAAGAGCTCTGAAATGCTAGAATTTCAAACGATACGACTTAAGAATATGATGCAAAGTCTTTATCATGTTCACATTTTTGCTTAAAAAGTAGAGATCTCAACATCGTCTACTTCTATTGAGGAGGTAAATTTCATATAAGATTTTACTTATTTGTTGTGTTCAGAATTTGAATGGGTTATATAATGAGAAATCTTTAAATAAAAAAAAAAGGTTTATACATTATAGATGATACAACAAGCTAACTGAATATATGAATTTTGGGATTAATCTCATTCTCTCTTTCACTCCAGGTCCAATCTACTAATCAATGCCCAACTATTTAGTAGGAAAACAAACCAATGTCTGTATGCCTGTTGTCTTTTTATACATGTGTTGTACACAGTTTGCGATTGTATAAATATATATATATTTAATATAAAATTTTCTTTCCGTTCTTTTAGGGGTTGAATCTTTCTGCAGTTGGATTGGGTCTATGAATCAATTGGAGTGTAATATGGATTAGTATACATCTTGAACATATGCATTATGTTTTTAGTTCCCTAGAATAGTAATATTATAGTTATGAGATTTTTTTGTTCACTTGGTTCACAAATCCCTTTCACCTGTCAATATTGAGATAATTGTGTTAAATACGTTAATCAGGATACGTTTTTGTTTGCTTTATTAAACTGTCAACTATTAGTGATTAATATTTACTTCACTTAAGTTTCATCTCCTGCCTTGGCTCTCTTAGAAGCAAGAGTTGTAGCCTTTATTATTATATTTTTTCATATTCAAAGATAGCATATCAAATGTATGTTTTCCGTTTGGATACCTAATTTCAGTTTGTAGATCTCATTAACTTTCCTCAATATCTTAAATTCCACAATTTGTGTATATTGGCCTGAAATTATTCTTTTATTTCCGTCTGGTATGATTTCGGATGATGATTGAAATGAGGGTTTTGTCCTTTGAATTTATTAGTTCCCACATGAAAGTATAATTTATTATTTTACATAACTTCTATTTTAAAATGTTTATGTAACTATTAAAATTTACACAACTGTCATTTTAACACAATATTTTTTCACATACCAAGAGCATGATTCAAATAATAGTGACACGGCATGATTTGAAATAATATAATTTTTTATCTATCTCGAACATGACCTTTTTATGATGAAACACAATCTTTTTTCACAAACCAAGAACATGGTTCAAATAATAGTGACATGACACAATATGAAATAATATAATTTTTTATCTATGTCGAACACGATCAAAGTAAAGTGGCAAATCACATTTTTTTTGAAGAAACATGAACACGATCCGAGTAAAAGTGATATGACACCACACGACATTAAATAATATATTTTTTTTTATCTCAAACACCATCCAAGTGAAAGTGGTACAATACTAAATATTTTTTTAGCTAAAATTGAATTTTATCAAAATAAAAAACTACACGAAACAACAAGGACTATAACTTTTTTCCTATCTCGAACACGATCAAGTAAAACCGGCAAGACACACAATGTTTAAAAAAAAAAAAGAACCTGACCAAAATAAAAATGGCATAGCATGACACAACATAAAATATTTTTTCCACCAATCAAGAACACCACCAAAGTAAAAGATTCGCAATACAAAATAGTTATTTAATAAAAAACAAACTCTATCAAAATGAACACTACCGTGTGGTCTAATGGAGTCGATCCGTCTTCGTGCCTTTAGAGAATTGTTTTCTTAACGGGATGGATAGTGGTATAAAGAAAGGAAGTTATGCCTAAATTTTCTAAATTATTTACCATAATTGTTGGGGAACAAAATCTTTGTCGTTTTGCAATTATCTACTTTGAAAATTTTCATCGTTTTTGGATTACCTACTTTAGATATTTTCTCCGCGCCTTCCGGCACTGGCATTCCGCTGGTATATATATATATATATACACACACACAAGAGAGAGAGAAATGACAGAAAACGGGTCAGAGCCCGACTATAGTGTGACACCCCGACTAATTAAATACCGGGTAGCTACTCCTTTATAAAATTAATTCAAAATGCCAAGTTGGCTCAGTTAATAGCATCACTGTCGAAAACATTTTATTGTTACTATCCACCTAGTATTTAAAAAGTAAGTGCCAAATTTTAATTTAAGTCTGATTAACATGCAATGAGTAAAATGAAGAAATAAATAACATAATTCACCATACTAAAGTAAACTGAATAACCATCACAATAGAGTAAATAAAGTCTGGAGGAAAAACTCCTCACTACAATCCCATAACTGAAATGAATAACCGAAACTGAAAGAAAACATGCTAAAGTCTGAAAACGGAAATATAAAAGATGTCTCTAAAGAAATGGGCAACATGCCCTACAACTGATAGATGGTGACTCTGGAATCCAAAAGATGGGGGCGTCTACATGCAAATCCCTGTAGCTTCCACAAGCAGCTACAGATCGTCACCTGAATGAGTATCCTATGCTTGGTGTCCTTGTGGCTGGGCACCTAAACTGGTTTTACAAAGAAAAAGAGATTTGAAAAGCAAACGGGTCAGAGCCCGAATGTGGAGTTATATTTTAAAAACCTGCAAGTGCTTTAAAAACATTTAAAACATTAAATGCAAAGTACATGTTAGGACGTGCACTCACATGATATTCTCACCTCTCGTCTAACTCTGCACTCCTAGCGCCATTACCCATCTATAACGACCCATACTACTAGCTAACTGACAACATAACTAGCTAGACTGCCAAAGGTTCTACCCATATTACTCGGTTCTATTTAACATAACAACGCTCGTAATTAAATAGAGGTTTAACGTAAACTCAGTTACTAAATATGCCAATGATATAACTATCAGTTAACTCAATATATAACTCGAAATAACACCGTAATATTTTTACAACATTAACATGAGGATTCCCATTAATTTAATGTATATTATTCACATTATAAATATACGATACAAGCACCCCGCACTCTAAGCTATGGTGCACACATACTCTGCTATCCATCCCGGTACATCACGTACATAAGGATCACATATTCCGAATCTCTCAGTAATAGTTCAGATAACACAAATCACAAATAGTGGAGGCGAACACAGTCACCATCACATGGGTCACGCACATACCTACGCTCCCATGGTCAGCGGACTTATTAATATCACAATAAGACTTTCTATGACCTATGTTCATCAAGGTACCAGTCTATATTCCCCCCGTAGGCACACAAGGATTAGAGGGTCCTAAGCGAACGTAACCTCCCGTGATAGCAAGTATGGTAGGTATCTCTTACACACAATCCATATAACAATACTAAGTAAACACACATCTTAGTAATACCGTATTTTAATCGTAGTATATATTCTCATACTAACTATAATTAACACAATTCATACTATTCCGGTTTGTAATTATACGCGCCATAATTATCTCACGTCGTAGTAGACACTCACGTCTCAACCCAAATCGCCCATGTAATAACACTCTTGTATATAAATTACTCCTCTCAATATCCCAAAAGTCCCAAATCTATCCTTACATCATCAAAGAATGTTAACTCTACCCTCGAACCAGTTTCCGGGACTCCAAAAAATCAAAACAATCCAAAAAGGACCAAACTGTCAACTCGTTAGAAGTCTCGTTCGAACGAGACTTCGAACGAGTTTGGACTGTCAGGTCGTTAGAAGTCTCGTTCGAACGAGGCTGTTCGAACGAGATCCCAGTTCGTTCGAACGAACTGACCCTTCTAACGATATCTCGTTCGAACGAGATATCGAACGAAAATCCCTACTCGTTAATAACGACTGGTCAACTCGTTAGAAGCTCGTTCGAACGAGTTCGTTCGAACGACCTGGGGGCTGCTTCTAACGAGCCACCAGTTTCGACCCAGATTTTTCCAAAAATCGTTTTTCAACATTTTTACTCCTCAAATCTTCTCCAAAATACGTCCCAATGATTGATTTAAGATATCTAAACAATTCTAAACACAATATAACCACATCCTATCACGTTTTTATGGATTAACTCATCCTAATCATCCATCAAATTTGCAAATATTAAACTTTCCCCCCAAATTATTCATGAACAAGAACCCTAATTTATAAACCCTCAATTCAACAAATTAAATTCGTTTTTGTCTCACCCAATCATGCATAATCATCATATAATTTCGTCCCATACTATTCTACGTGCAAATGGTCCTTAATAATCAAATTCTAAGTCCAATTAACATGGGTTTTCATTTATCTTCCAAGAACAATTTGTAAAACATCAATTTTCTAACATGGAAAGAACATCCTTTGAAATTAAACATAGTTAAACCACTTGCCTTGTTTGTCTCTGAATTTGGTGTGGATTCGGTGCCGAATTTCTGCAGAATTTCTCTCTCTCTCTCCTTCTCCAAGCTTTCTTCTCCAAAAAGCTATGGTGGCTAGGGTTTGCTTTGGGGAACTTATGAAAACCTAATTTAATAAACCTCCGTAGCTTGTTGGGTTAATAAGGGTTGGTTGGGTCAATTCCTTATCAGATTACAACTCTCAATTTTCGTCACTTTTAATTACCCAAAAATATCAAATTACTAAAATACCCTTTATGGTGCCGGAATGGCCTAAAAATACCCCGGGACCCAAACTATACCCCCGGCTAGTGTTTTCTGACTATCTCGACCCTTTCGGACGCGTTGGCGCACTCAAAACGACCATACGGATTATCGATTTTAAATTCACTTTTATTAACAAAATATTATACCGTGACGCGGCGGTCCCACGCGTCTCAACAAAATTTCTAAAATGCCGTATATAAATCTCACGACAAATTTTATAATACCAAATACATATATAATCATATATGCACATAATCAAATACCAATTCGCATCTCATTAGTATTTATAACCCGGATTAATTTCCAATTAATACGAAATTTAATTAATTAATCCCAAAAAAATAATTATAGTCAAAAGTACGGGGTATTACATACTTCCCCCCTAATAACTGAATTTCATCCCGAAATTCGAAACTAGAAAGTACCTGCTAAAAATAGCTCTGGATAACGTTCGCGCATCTCATCCTCGCGCTCCCATGTGGATTCCTCGACATTGTGATGTTGCCACTGAACACGTACTAACGGGACTATCTTTGACCGTAGTTTCCTTTCGCTTCGGTCCAAAATAGCAATTGGCCCCTCCTCGTAGGAGCTATCCGGCTGGAGATCGATGTCCTCCACAGCAATGTGAGAATGAGCCAAATTATCTCTAAGGTATTTCCTCAGCGAGGAAATATGGAACACGTCGTGAATCCGATGCAAGTTCTCCGGTAGTCCAAGTCTATACGCAACGGGTCAATCCGCTCAATAATAGGAAACGCCTCACGTACCTCTGTGCCAACTTCCCCTTCTTCCCGAATCGCATAATCCCCTTCATCGGAGAAACCCTGAGCAAAACCTGGTCCCCCACTTGGAACTCCCTGAAAAACCTCTTCGCATCAGCATAACTCTTCTGCCTGTCTTGAGCTACCCGAATGCGACTCCGAATCAACTCAATCCTTGCCGAAGTATCCTGAATCACTTCCGGCCCAAGTGGTTTGTTGTCCCCCACCTCCAACCAACATGCTGGGGAACGACAAGGCCTACCGTACAATGCCTCAAACGGAGCCATGCCAATCGTGAACTGATAGGAGTTGTTGTAAGCAAACTCTACCAGTGGAAGGTACTGCTCCCATCCACCCCCGAAGTCAATAATGCACATGCGTAGCATGTCCTCCAACATCTGGTTGGTGCGCTCTGTCTGCCCATCGGTCTGCGGATGATAAGCCGTACTCAACCGCAATTCCGTGCCCATGGCCTCCTGGAAACTTTCCCAAAACCTCCAAACAAATATCTTGTCTCTGTCAGACACGATATTTAGGGGCACGCCGTGAAGTCTCACAATCTCTGAAATGAAGAGCTGGGCATACTGTCCCGAAGTGTAGTCAGTCCTTACGGGTAAGAAGTGAGCGACCTTGGACAACCTGTCCATAATTACCCAAACGGAGTCGTGACCCCTCTACGACGTAGGCAACCCCGTGATAAAATCCATGGATATGCTCTCCCACATCCACACCGGAACCTCCAACGGCTGTAGCAATCCTACTGGTCTCTAATGATCCACTTTTACAAGCTGACAAGTGGCGCATTTCGAGACAAACTCAGCGATATCTCTCTTCATACCGCTCCACCAATATTGCCGTCTCATGTCTTGGTACATTTTGTCCCCTCCGGGATGTACCGCGAACCGTGAGCCGTACGACTCTTCCATCACATCGTGCCGCAATTCTTCCCCTTCCGAAACTACTAATCTCCCATTGAAGCGTAATCCCCCATCTGAGCTAACGGTATAGGACTCGGCTCCCTCTGCTAGTAGTCGGACTATCTGCTCCTGACAGAACGAATCATTAGCCTGTGCCCGTACTACCTTCGTGACAATCTGCGGTGTAACGGTCATCACAGACATGAAAGATCGGGCCACTGCATCCTGGTGTCCCAATTCCTTCCACTTAGCTTTCCACACCTCTGCCACCTCATCTGCTGGCCTACGGCTCAACGCGTCTGCTACCACGTTAGCCTTACCCAGGTGGTACTGGATGTCGAACTGGTAGTCCTTCACAAACTCAAGCCACCTACGCTGCCGCATATTCAATTCCTTCTGCGTGAATAGATACTGTAGTGACTTGTGGTCCGTGAACAGCTGAAACTTCTCCCCCAAAAGATAGTGCCTCCAAATCCGTAAGGCAAATACCACTGCTGCCAACTCCAAATCATGTGTGGGGTAATTCTTCTCATGAGGCTTAAGCTTACGGGAAGCATAAGCTATGGCCTGTCTCTCCTGCTGCAATACACCTCCCAGTCCTAGCAAAGACACATCGGTGTAAACCAAATACTCAACTCCCGGTCTCGGCAATGCTAACACAGGTGCTGAGGTCAACTTGTCCTTCAATTCATCGAATGCCAACTGACAGGCATCACTCCAAATGAACGGCACACCCTTACGAGTAAGATGTGTCAAAGGACCTGCTATCTTTGAGAAACCCCGAATAAACCTCCTGTAGTATCCTGTTAAACCGAAGAAACTACGAATCTCCGTCGGCGTCGTGGGCTGCCCCCACTCCCTCACCGCTGATACTTTTCTCGGATCGACAGATATTCCCTGATCAGAAATAATGTGACCCAAGAACTGGACTTCCTTCAGCCAAAACCCACACTTCTCATATTTTGCATACAGCTCGTTCTGACGAAGTGTCTGCAAAACCTGCCTCAAATGCTCGGCGTGCTCCTCCTCTGTCTGAGAGTAAAACAGAATATCATCAATGAAGACAATGACAAACTGGTCTAGGAAATCCCTGAACACTCTGTTCATCAAGTCCATAAACACTGCTGGAGCGTTGGTCAAGCCGAAAGGCATAACCCGAAACTCGTAAGAACCATATCTCGACAAGAATGCGGTCTTCGAGACATCCTCCTCCCTGATACGCAACTGATGGTATCCTGACCTCAAGTCAATCTTCGAGAAGAAAGAAGCTCCTCTCAACTGGTCGAATAAGTCATCGATTCGAGGCAACGGATACTTATTCCGTATCGTGACCTTATTCAACTCTCGGTAGTCAACGCACAATCTCAGTGAACCATCCCTCTTCTTCACAAAAAAAACTGGAGCGCCCCAAGGTGAGGTACTCCTGCGAATAAAGCCCTACCCTAACAGCTGCTCTATCTGATCCCGTAACTCTCGCATCTCAGCCGGAGCCATACGGTACGGTGCACGTGCTATAGGTCTCGTACCCGGTAGCAAATCTATAACGAAGTCTATCTCCCGACTCGTAAGCCTGGTATTTCCTGAAACACATCTGAATACTCCCTGACAACCGGGATCGAATCCAAAGGAATCACAACCTCCTTAGAGATATCCTCCTCTATGTAGTACAGATGAGCGGTCGATCCTCCCTCTGGGCGAGGCATCGCCACTATAAACATCTCCTGCCCCGGAATGGCAAAAACAATGGTCCCGCTGAAGCAATCAATCATGGCCCTATATGCTACGAGCCAATCCATACCGATGATCACATCGTGAACATGCATGTCTAACACTAACATGTCCGCAGGTAATACCAAACCACCAACCTCTACCCCCACTCCCCGGCATATAAAGAAACTAAGTGACCCACTCCCTAATGGTGAGTCGACACACGTCACTGTGCTCTCCGCCATAGCTAAAAATAATAAAGCTTTCGCGAAGTGTGTAGCCATAAAACAGTGTGTAGCACCCGTATCAAATAACACCCGACCTATAGTGCCATGGATAGGAAACGTACCCTCGATCGCGGGCGGTGCCTGTGGAACTGCAGCCTGGTGAACGTTGTAGACACGTCCATACTGTAGCTGACCCTGCTGAGCTGGGACTGCAGGAATGGGTGGAAAAGCTGCCATCTGTGGCGGTGCAGGAAGAGCGGCGGGAAACATAGGTCTCTGTGGCTCCTGGCGAGCACCCTACTGCTGCTGCTGTGGGGCCCTGCCCCTATCAGGACAATCCTGCTTCTTATGGACAGTCTTGCCACAAGTAAAGCATTTCCCTGGGAAGTTCCCTCCCCTCTGCCCCTGCTGTCCCCGGCCCTGGTGGCCGTTACCATTCCTCCCTTGGCCCTGCTGGCCCTGATGAAACTGCTGCCCATTCTGTCCCTGCTGGCCCTGATGGCCGTTTGGACCCTGAAGGCCCTGGCAGAAACCTCCCTGACCCTGCCTGTAGTTCCCTGACCGGAACCTCTTATTATCCCCCTGCTGGGTACCCTGCTCATTCTTCCTCTGCCCCTGACCCGATTGTGCCCCGCTGGCACTATGTCCTCCAGTCCTGCCCTGATGGCTAGACTCCCCCGACCGCTTGCCCTCGGCCATATGAAAACGGTGGTCCTGGCAGTGCAATAATGCAGCGTTAACCACATCAGAATACGTGGCCAACGATAGGTTCCCTAGCAGATGTTGACGGATCCTCCAATTCAACCCGTCGATGAACTTCTCTATCTTCTTCTTCTCTATTGGAATCTCGTTTGGAACGATATTCAACAGGTTAGTGAACTCGGCCTCATACTCGGCCACTGTCTTGCCCTCCTGCTTCAAACTCATCAGCTTCCTCCTCATCTCTGTATGGACTGTGGACGGAAAGTACTTGTGGTCGAACCGCACCCAGAACTCCTGAATCGTGAGGGTATCCCTCTCCTCCGCAGTGGTAATAGACTCCCACCACTGTAGCGCAGATCCCACTAGCTTGAAAGTAGCTAGCACCTATTTCTGAACATCAGTGCACTCATGCATCCTCAAATGCCTATGTATGTCCTTCTTCCATTGGCTAGAGACTACCACGTCTGAGCTACCTGCAAACTCTGGCGGATGCGCTTTCTGAAAAGCGTCACGTACACGCTCCCAAGCAGACGGGAATGCATTAACCTGTACTGGCGCGGCAACCGGCGCCTGTGGTGGTGCCTGCTGAATAACGGAAATCGCGGCATTCACCGCTTGAGCTACTATAGCTGCAACCTCAGCGGCGTTCAACATGCCCTGAGCTGGAGCGGGCTGGGGTTCGGGCGTTGCATTCCTGGGAACTCGTCGTGCACGTCGTGGAGGCATCTGAAATAAGAACAAAGTTTATAAGTTCACGGTTTATAAACTTAAAATAGTTGAAGAACGAAGCATACACAATAAGAGTACAACAGTCCTAAAATATAGGGCTCTATATCAAAGAAAACGTAACGGAAACATAATAGCCGTACAGATCCTAAAGGACACTAGAACCTGATGCTCTGATACCACCTGTGACACCCCGACTAATTAAATACCGGGTAGCTACTCCTTTATAAAATTAATTCAAAATGCCAAGTTGGCTCAGTTAATAGCATCACTGTCGAAAACATTTTATTGTTACTATCCACCTAGTATTTAAATAGTAAGTGCCAAATTTTAATTTAAGTCTGATTAACATGTAATGAGTAAAATGAAGAAATAAATAACATCATTCACCATACTAAAGTAAACTGAATAACCATCACAATAGAGTAAATAAAGTCTGGAGGAAAAACTCCTCACTACAATCCCATAACCGAAATGAATAACCGAAACTGAAAGAAAACATGCTAAAGTCTGAAAACTGAAATATAAAAGATGTCTCTAAAGAAATGGGCAACATGCCCTAAAACTGATAGATGGTGACTCTGGAATCCAAAGGATGGGGGCGTCTACATGAAAATCCCTGTAGCTTCCACAAGCAGCTACAACTCGTCACCTGAATGAGTATCCTATGCTTGGTGTCCTTGTGGCTGGGCACCTAAAATGGTTTTACAAAGAAAAAGAGATTTGAAAAGCAAACGGGTCAGAGCCCGAATGTGGAGTTATATTTTAAAAACCTGCAAGTGCTTTAAAAATATTTAAAACATTAAATGCAAAGTACATGTTAGGACGTGCACTCACATGATATTCTCACCTCTCGTCTAACTGTGCACTCCTAGCGCCATTACCCATCTATAACGACCCATACTACTAACTAACTGACAACATAACTAGCTAGACTGCCAAAGGTTCTACCCATATTACTCGGTTCTATTTAACATAACAACGCTCGTAATTAAATAGAGGTTTAACGTAAACTCAGTTACTAAATATGCCAATGATATAACTATCAGTTAACTCATTATATAACTCGAAATAACACCGTAATATTTTTACAACATTAACATGAGGATTCCCATTAATTTAATGTATATTATTCACATTATAAATATACGATACAATCACCCCGCACTCTAAGCTATGGTGCACACATACTCTGCTATCCATCCCGGTATATCACGTACATAAGGATCACATATTCCGAATCTCTCAGGAATAGTTCAGATAACACAAATCACAAATAGTGGAGGCGAACACAGTCCCCATCACATGGGTCACGCACATACCTACGCTCTCATGGTCAGCGGACTTATTAATATCACAATAAGTCTTTCTATGACCTATGTTCATCAAGGTACCAGTCTATATCCCCCCCGTAGGCACACAAGTATTAGAGGGTCCTAAGCGAACGTAACCTCCCGTGATAGCAAGTATGGTAGGTATGTCTTACACACAATCCATATAACAATACTAAGTAAACACACATCTTAGTAATACCGTATTTTAATCGTAGTATATATTCTCATACTAACTATAATTAACACAATTCATACTATTCCGGTTTGTAATTATACGCGACATAATTATCTCACGTCGTAGTAGACACTCACGTCTCAACCCAAATCGTCCATGTAATAACACTCTCGTATATAAACTACTCCTCTCAATAACCCAAAAGTCCCAAATCTATCCTTACATCATCAAAGAATGTTAACTCTACCCTCGAACCAGTTTCCGGGACTCCAAAAAATCAAAACAATCCAAAAAGGACCAAACTGTCAACTCGTTAGAAGTCTCGTTCGAACGAGACTTCGAACGAGTTTGGACTGTCAGGTCGTTAGAAGTCTCGTTCGAACGAGGCTGTTCGAACGAGATCCCAGTTCGTTCGAAACGAACTGACCCTTATAACGATATCTCGTTCGAACGAGATATCGAACGAAAATCCCTACTCGTTAATAACGACTGGTCAACTCGTTAGAAGCTCATTCGAACGAGTTCGTTCGAACGACCTGGGGGCTGCTTCTAACGAGCCACCAGTTTCGGCCCAGATTTTTCCAAAAATCGTTTTTCAACATTTTTACTCCTCAAATCTTCTCCAAAATACGTCCCAATGATTGATTTAAGATATCTAAACAATTCTAAACACAATATAACCACATCCTATCACGTTTTTATGGATTAACTCATCCTAATCATCCATCAAATTTTCAAATATTAAACTTTCCCCCCAAATTATTCATGAACAAGAACCCTAATTTATAAACCCTCAATTCATCAAATTAAATTCATTTTTGTCTCACCCAATCATGTATAATCATCATATAATTTCGTCCCATACTATTCTACGTGCAAATGGTCCTTAATAATCAAATTCTAAGTCCAATTAACATGGGTTTTCATTTATCTTCCAAGAACAATTTGTAAAACATCAATTTTCTAACATGGAAAGAACATCCTTTGAAATTAAACATAGTTAAACCACTTGCCTTGTTTGTCTCTGAATTTGGTGTGGATTCGGTGCCGAATTTCTGCAGAATTTCTCTCTCTCTCTCTCCTTCTCCAAGCTTTCTTCTCCAAAAAGCTATGGTGGCTAGGGTTTGCTTTGGGGAACTTATGAAAACCTAATTTAATAAACCTCCGTAGCTTGTTGGGTTAATAAGGGTTGGTTGGGTCAATTCCTTATCAGATTACAACTCTCAATTTTCGTCACTTTTAATTACCCAAAAATACCAAATTACTAAAATACCCTTTATGGTGCCGGAATGGCCTAAAAATACCCCGGGACCCAAACTATACCCCCGGCTAGTGTTTTCTGACTATCTCAACCCTTACGGACACGTTGGCGCACTCAAAACGACCATACAGATTATCGATTTTAAATTCACTTTTATTAACAAAATATTATACCGTGACGCGGTGGTCCCACGCGTCTCAACAAAATTTCTAAAATGCCGTATATAAATCTCATGACAAATTTTATAATACCAAATACATATATAATCATATATGCACATAATCAAATACCAATTCGCATCTCATTAGTATTTATAACCCAGATTAATTTCCAATTAATACGAAATTTAATTAATTAATCCCAAAAAAATAATTATAGTCAAAAGTACGGGGTATTACATACTTCCCCCCTAATAACTGAATTTCGTCCCGAAATTCGTAACAAGAAAGTACCTGCTAAAAATAGCTCTGGATAACGTCCGCGCATCTCATCCTCGCGCTCCCATGTGTATTCCTCGACATTGTGATGTTGCCACTGAACACGTACTAAAGGGACTATCTTTGACCGCAGTTTCCTCTCGCTTCGGTCCAAAATAGCAATTGGCCCCTCCTCGTAGGAGCTATCCGGCTGGAGATCGATGTCCTCCACAGTAATGTGAGAATGATCCAAATTATCTCTAAGGTATTTCCTCAGCGAGGAAATATGGAACACGTCGTGAATCCGATGCAAGTGCTCCGGTAGTCCAAGTCTATACACAACGGGTCCGATCCGCTCAATAATAGGAAACGGCCCCACGTACCTCGGTGCCAACTTCCCCTTCTTCCCGAATCGCATAATCCCCTTCATCGGAGAAACCCTGAGCAAAACCTGGTCCCCCACTTGGAACTCCCTGAAAAACCTCTTCGCATCAGCATAACTCTTCTGCCTGTCTTGAGCTACCCGAATGCGACTCCGAATCAACTCAATCCTTGCCGAAGTATCCTGAATCACTTCCGGCCCAAGTAGTTTGTTGTCCCCCACCTCCAACCAACATGCTGGGGAACGACAAGGCCTACCGTACAATGCCTCAAACGGAGCCATGCCAATCGTGAACTCATAGGAGTTGTTGTAAGCAAACTCTACCAGTGGAAGGTACTGCTTCCATCCACCCCCGAAGTCAATAATGCACATGCGTAGCATGTCCTCCAACATCTGGTTGGTGCGCTCTATCTACCCATCGGTCTGCGGATGATAAGCCGTACTCAACCGTAATTCCGTGCCCATGGCCTCCTGGAAACTTTCCCAAAACCTCGAAACAAATATCTTGTCTCTGTCAGACACGATATTTAGGGGCACGCCGTGAAGTCTCACAATCTCTGAAATGAAGAGCTGGGCATACTGTCCCGAAGTGTAGTCAGTCCTTACGGGTAAGAAGTGAGCGACCTTGGACAACCTGTCCACAATTACCCAAACGGAGTCGTGACCCCTCTGCGACGTAGGCAACCCCGTGATAAAATCCATGGATATGCTCTCCCACATCCACACAGGAACCTCCAACGGCTGTAGCAATCCTGCTGGTCTCTGATGATCCACTTTTACAAGCTGACAAGTGGCGCATTTCGAGACAAACTCAGCGATATCTCTCTTCATACCGCTCCACCAATATTGCCGTCTCATGTCTTGGTACATTTTGTCCCCTCCGGGATGTACCGCGAACCGTGAGCCGTGTGACTCTGCCATCACATCGTGCCGCAATTCTTCCCCTTCCGAAACTACTAATCTCCCATTGAAGCGTAATCCCCCATCTGAGCTAACGGTATAGGACTCGGCTCCCTCTGCTAGTAGTCGGACTATCTGCTCCTGACAGAACGAATCATTAGCCTGTGCCCGTACTACCTTCGTGACAATCTGCGGTGTAACGGTCATCACAGACATGAAAGATCGGGTCACTGCATCCTGGTGTCCCAATTCCTTCCACTTAGCTTTCCACACCTCTGCCACCTCATCTGCTGGCCTACGGCTCAACGCGTCTGCTACCACGTTAGCCTTACCCGGGTGGTACTGGATGTCGAACTGGTAGTCCTTCACAAACTCAAGCCACCTACGCTGCCGCATATTCAATTCCTTCTGCGTGAATAGATACTGTAGTGACTTGTGGTCCGTGAACAGCTGAAACTTCTCCCCCAAAAGATAGTGCCTCCAAATCCGTAAGGCAAATACCACTGATGCCAACTCCAAATCATGTGTGGGGTAATTCTTCTCATGAGGCTTAAGCTTACGGGAAGCATAAGCTATGGCCTGTCTCTCCTGCTGCAATACACCTCCCAGTCCTAATAAAGACGCATCGGTGTAAACCAAATACTCAACTCCCGGTCTCGGCAATGCTAACACAGGTGCTGAGGTCAACTTGTCCTTCAATTCATCGAATGCCAACTGACAGGCATCACTCCAAATGAACGGCACACCCTTACGAGTAAGATGTGTCAAAGGACCTGTTATCTTTGAGAAACCCCGAATAAACCTCCTGTAGTATCCTGCTAAACCGAAGAAACTACGAATCTCCGTCGGCGTCGTGGGCTGCCCCCACTCCCTCACCGCTGATACTTTTCTCGGATCGACAGATATTCCCTGATCGGAAATAATGTGACCCAAGAACTGGACTTCCTTCAGCCAAAACCCACACTTCTCATATTTTGCATACAGCTCGTTCTGACGAAGTGTCTGCAAAACCTGCCTCAAATGCTCGACGTGCTCCTCCTCTGTCTGAGAGTAAACCAGAATATCATCAATGAAGACAATGACAAACTGGTCTAGGAAATCCCTGAACACTCTGTTCATCAAGTCCATAAACACTGCTGGAGCGTTGGTCAAGCCGAAAGGCATAACCCGAAACTCGTAAGAACCATATCTCGACAAGAATGCGGTCTTCGAGACATCCTCCTCCCTGATACGCAACTGATGGTATCCTGACCTCAAGTCAATCTTCGAGAAGAAAGAAGCTCCTCTCAACTGGTCGAATAAGTCATCGATTCGAGGCAACGGATACTTATTCCGTATCGTGACCTTATTCAACTCTCGGTAGTCCACGCACAATCTCAGTGAACCATCCCTCTTCTTCACAAACAAAACTGGAGCGCCCCAAGGTGAGGTACTCCTGCGAATAAAGCCCTGCCCTAACAGCTGCTCTATCTGATCCCGTAACTCTCGCATCTCAGCAGGAGCCATACGGTACGGTGCACGTGCTATAGGTCTCGTACCCGGTAGCAAATCTATAACGAAGTCTATCTCCCGACTGGGTGGTAAGCCTGGTATTTACTGAAACACATCTGAATACTCCCTGACAACCGGGATCGAATCCAAAGGAATCACAACCTCCTTAGAGATATCCTCCTCTATGTAGTACATATGAGCGGTCGATCCTCCCTCTGGGCGAGGCATCGCCACTATAAACATCTCCTGCCCCGGAATGGCAAAAACAATGCTCCCGCTGAAGCAATCAATCATGGCCCTATATGCTACGAGCCAATCCATACCGATGATCACATCGTGAAAATGCATGTATAACACTAACATGTCCGCAGGTAATACCAAACCACCAACCTCTACCCCCACTCCCCGGCATATAAAGAAAATAAGTGACCCACTCCCTAATGGTGAGTCGACACACGTCACTGTGCTCTCCGCCGTAGCTAACAATCCTAAAGCTTTCGCGAAGTGTGTAGCTATAAAACAGTGTGTAGCACCCGTATCAAATAACACCCGACCTATAGTGCCATGGATAGGAAACGTACCCTCGATCGCGGGTGGTGCCTGTGGAACTGCAGCCTGGTGAACGTTGTAGACACGTCCATACTGTAGCTGACCCTGCTGAGCTGGGACTGCAGGAATGGGTGGAAAAGCTGCCATCTGTGGCGGTGCAGGAAGAGCGGCGGGAAACATAGGTCTCTGTGGCTCCTGGCGAGCACCCTGCTGCTGCTGCTGTGGGGCCCTGCCCCTATCAGGACAATCCTGCTTCTTATGGCCAGTCTTGCCACAAGTAAAGCATTTCCCTGGGAAGTTCCCTCCCCTCTGCCCCTGCTGTCCCCGGACCTGGTGGCCGTTACCATTCCTCCCTTGGCCCTGCTGGCCCTGATGAAACTGCTACCCATTCTGTCCCTGCTGGCCCTGCTGGCCGTTTGGACCCTGAAGGCCCTGGAGGAAACCTCCCTGACCCTGCCTGTAGTTCCCTGACCGGAACCTCTTATTATCCCCCTGCTGGGTACCCTGCTCATTCTTCCTCTGCCCCTGACCCGATTGTGCCCCGCTGGCACTATGTCCTCCAGTCCTGCCCTGATGGCTAGACTCCCCCGACCGCTTGCCCTCGGCCATATGAAAACGGTGGTCCTGGCAGTGCAATAATGCAGCGTTAACCACATCAGAATACGTGGCCAACGATAGGTTCCCTAGCAGATGTTGACGGATCCTCCAATTCAACCCGTCGATGAACTTCTCTATCTTCTTCTTCTCTGTTGGAATCTCATTTGGAACGATATTCAACAGGTTAGTGAACTCGGCCTCATACTCGGCCACTGTCTTGCCCTCCTGCTTCAAACTCATCAGCTTCCTCCTCATCTCTGTATGAACTGTGGACGGAAAGTACTTGTGGTCGAACCGCACCCAGAACTCCTGAATCGTGAGGGTATCCCTCTCCTCCGCAGTGGTAATAGACTCCCACCACTGTAGCGCAGATCCCACTAGCTTGAAAGTAGCTAGCACCTATTTCTGAACATCAGTGCACTCATGCATCCTCAAATGCCTCTGTATGTCCTTCTTCCATTGGCTCGAGACTACCACGTCTGAGCTACCTGCAAACTCTGGCGGATGCGCTTTCTGAAAAGCGTCACGTACACGCTCCCAAGCAGACGGGAATGCATTAACCTGTACTGGCGCGGCAACCGGCGCCTGTGGTTGTGCCTGCTGAATAATGGCAATCGCGGCATTCACCGCTTGAGCTACTATAGCTGCAACCTCAGCGGCGTTCAACATGCCCTGAGCTGGAGCGGGCTGGGGTTCGGGCGTTGCATTCCTGGGAACTCGTCGTGCACGTCGTGGAGGCATCTGAAATAAGAACAAAGTTTATAAGTTCACGGTTTATAAACTTAAAATAGTTGAAGAACGAAGCATACACAATAAGAGTACAACAGTCCTAAAATATAGGGCTCTATATCAAAGAAAACGTAACGAAAACATAATAGCCGTACAGATCCTAAAGGACACTAGAACCTGATGCTCTGATACCACCTGTGACACCCCGACTAATTAAATACCGGGTAGCTACTCCTTTATAAAATTAATTCAAAATGCCAAGTTGGCTCAGTTAATAGCATCACTGTCGAAAACATTTTATTGTTACTATCCACCTAGTATTTAAAAAGTAAGTGCCAAATTTTAATTTAAGTCTGATTAACATGCAATGAGTAAAATGAAGAAATAAATAACATCATTCACCATACTAAAGTAAACTGAATAACCATCACAATAGAGTAAATAAAGTCTGGAGGAAAAACTCCTCACTACAATCCCATAACTGAAATGAATAACCGAAACTGAAAGAAAACATGCTAAAGTCTGAAAACTGAAATATAAAAGATGTCTCTAAAGAAATGGGCAACATGCCCTAAAACTGATAGATGGTGACTCTGGAATCCAAAGGATGGGGGCGTCTACATGCAAATCCCTGTAGCTTCCACATTCAACTACAGCTCGTCACCTGAATGAGTATCCTATGCTTGGTGTCCTTGTGGCTGGGCACCTAAAATGGTTTTACAAAGAAAAAGAGATTTGAAAAGCAAACAGGTCAGAGCCCGAATGTGGAGTTATATTTTAAAAACCTGCAAGTGCTTTAAAAATATTTAAAACATTAAATGCAAAGTACATGTTAGGACGTGCACTCACATGATATTCTCACCTCTTGTCTAACTATGCACTCCTAGCGCCATTACCCATCTATAACGACCCATACTACTAGCTAACTGACAACATAACTAGCTAGACTGCCAAAGGTTCTACCCATATTACTCGGTTCTATTTAACATAACAACGCTCGTAATTAAATAGAGGTTTAACGTAAACTCAGTTACTAAATATGCCAATGATATAACTATCAGTTAACTCATTATATAACTCGAAATAACACCGTAATATTTTTACAACATTAACATGAGGATTCCCATTAATTTAATGTATATTATTCACATTATAAATATACGATACAAGCACCCCGCACTCTAAGCTATGGTGCACACATACTCTGCTATCCATCCCGGTACATCACGTACATAAGGATCACATATTCCGAATCTCTCAGGAATAGTTCAGATAACACAAATCACAAATAGTGGAGGCGAACACAGTCACCATCACATGGGTCACGCACATACCTACGCTCCCATGGTCAGCGGACTTATTAATATCACAATAAGTCTTTCTATGACCTATGTTCATCAAGGTACCAGTCTATATCCCCCCCGTAGGCACACAAGGATTAGAGGGTCCTAAGCGAACGTAACCTCCCGTGATAGCAAGTATGGTAGGTATGTCTTACACACAATCCATATAACAATACTAAGTAAACACACATCTTAGTAATACCGTATTTTTATCGTAGTATATATTCTCATACTAACTATAATTAACACAATTCATACTATTCCGGTTTGTAATTATACGCGCCATAATTATCTCACGTCGTAGTAGACACTCACGTCTCAACCCAAACCGTCCATGTAATAACACTCTCGTATATAAATTACTCCTCTCAATAACCCAAAAGTCCCAAATCTATCCTTACATCATCAAAGAATGTTAACTCTACCCTCGAACCAGTTTCCGGGACTCCAAAAAATCAAAACAGTCCAAAAAGGACCAAACTGTCAACTCGTTAGAAGTCTCGTTCGAACGAGACTTCGAACGAGTTTGGACTGTCAAGTCGTTAGAAGTCTCGTTCGAACGAGGCTGTTCGAATGAGATCCCAGTTCGTTCGAACGAACTGACCCTTCTAACGATATCTCGTTCGAATGAGATATCGAACGAAAATCCCTACTCATTAATAACGACTGGTCAACTCGTTAGAAGCTCGTTCGAACGAGTTCGTTCAAACGACCTGGGGGCTGCTTCTAACGAGCCACCAGTTTCGGCCCAGATTTTTCCAAAAATCGTTTTTCAACATTTTTACTCCTCAAATCTTCTCCAAAATACGTCCCAATGATTGATTTAAGATATCTAAACAATTCTAAACACAATATAACCACATCCTATCACGTTTTTATGGATTAACTCATCCTAATCATCCATCAAATTTGCAAATATTAAACTTTCCCCCCAAATTATTCATGAACAAGAACCCTAATTTATAAACCCTCAATTCATCAAATTAAATCCATTTTTGTCTCACCCAATCATGTATAATCATCATATAATTTCGTCCCATACTATTCTACGTGCAAATGGTCCTTAATAATTAAATTCTAAGTCCAATTAACATGGGTTTTCATTTATCTTCCAAGAACAATTTGTAAAACATCAATTTTCTAACATGGAAAGAACATCCTTTGAAATTAAACATAGTTAAACCACTTGACTTGTTTGTCTCTGAATTTGGTGTGGATTCGGTGCCGAATTTCTGCAGAATTTCTCTCTCTCTCTCTCCTTCTCCAAGCTTTCTTCTCCAAAAAGCTATGGCGGCTAGGGTTTGCTTTGGGGAACTTATGAAAACCTAATTTAATAAACCTCCGTAGCTTGTTGGGTTAATAAGGGTTGGTTGGGTCAATTCCTTATCAGATTACAACTCTCAATTTTCGTCACTTTTAATTACCCAAAAATACCAAATTACTAAAATACCCTTTATGGTGCCGGAATGGCCTAAAAATACCCCGGGACCCAAACTATACCCCCGGCTAGTGTTTTCTGACTATCTCAACCCTTACGGACGCGTTGGCGCACTCAAAACGACCATACAGATTATCGATTTTAAATTCACTTTTATTAACAAAATATTATACCGTGACGCGGTGGTCCCACGCGTCTTAACAAAATTTCTAAAATGCCGTATATAAATCTCATGACAAATTTTATAATACCAAATACATATATAATCATATATGCACATAATCAAATACCAATTCGCATCTCATTAGTATTTATAACCCGGATTAATTTCCAATTAATACGAAATTTAATTAATTAATCCCAAAAAAATAATTATAGTCAAAAGTACGGGGTATTACATATAGAATAGTTTTAAAAATAGTTTAGCATGTATTTAAAATGCTTACTAGCAAATATAACCCCCATGTTAGTGACACGACACTCTCTTGAGAATTATCACCTCTCATGTAGTGTACACACCTACCGTACTACTGATCACATAATTATATCTAACTTATCCTCCCATAAAGTTCTATCCCGAGAAGTACTAAGGCCGTTATATTTAGTTTTATAAAATCATTCTCTTCCATATCCTTACGTTTCTTACAACCACTTAGATACCATTACAAAATTTACGAACACTTGTTATAAAGCTGAAGCATTTATTCATTACTTAACTACTTATACACACAGTATAAAGTTTCCATATATAAGCATATATATTTATATCAATCACTCATAATATATAGATATATATACACACGATCGACACTCCACATAAATATATGGTGCTGGCATACTCAGCTATCAACTACCTGTTTCACTCATACTAAGGGAAATACTAGTTCGGAATCACTCTCGAACTGTATTAACACATTACACATACAAATGGAGGCGAAGCATAGTTTCGAATCCTAAGAGGTCAGCAAATACCCTCACGTCTCTTAGGACATCTGACTATCATATTCAGATAGTCTGTATCTGGAATACTATCTTCTAGGGTACGAGTCAATATCCCCCATAAAGGTCCAATCAAGATAAGACCGGCCCGGTGCGGAAACCTCCATGATAGCAAGTAGCCTGAGTATGATTTTTACACAGATACATAATATATGCACAATTACATAGTCATATATATAGATATTCACATTTTCCAAATTAGGTTCACCCACGACCCATAATTATTATTATCCGTTCTTCGCACAAATTTTATTCAAGTATTTCGCATAACGAATTCGTCTCTTTTATTCTCATTTACAATTTACTTCATACTTACTTCTCATTTCTCGAAGCATTCTCTCTCACTAAGTATAAATTTCAGTAGGTGTACCCTCACATAACTTCTAGTCTAAATCTTTCACGAGTCTTAGTCTTTTAGTAAACGTACGCACAATTTCCAATGTATGAATAAGTCCCCGTTAACGCAAAATTTCATCCCATATTAATTTAACTCAACGGAGTCTACTTAGACCCTACTGGTCCTCTTCATAACCCATTATACTATTTAAAAGATATTCCAGGGTTCCCACGTATTTTATTTGAACTAAAAAAAGGGAAAAAACATGCAGTTTTCTATGAGGGATCGATCGATCGAGGAGTGGGGGGTCGATCGATCGATCTAGAAGTTCTTTCCCAGTTTTCTGCAATTTTCAACCTACGGCTTCAACCATTCTAACCCCTACAAACCCCTATAATTTCATCCCAAACTCCTAACGAAGTTATCCAAATGTATAAGCAATGTATATTAACAAGTTCTAACATAAAAACATTAATAAATCCTCAAGGAATCAATCAAAAGGGGTTTAATCTCGTATTTATTTATAAAATCAAATTTTGCATGAATAATCACAAACCTCTATTTTAATATAGATTTTCTTCCCAAATATCATAATAAATTCGTGGGTAATACTCTACATATGATCCAATTTCTGACTATATGGATTCTCCCTACAACACATATAAATTCTCTTCCAAAACATATAATTCTTCAATTAAAACATATGATTTTCATTCCTAGACTAACATGGAAGGAATACTAACTAGAAATATGCAAGATAGATACCTTCCTGGGATTCAAGGGTATAATTTGTTGATGAAAAATATATGGTTGTGTTCCTCGTCGCGCGATCTACGTTTTTGTGGTGGTGGCGGTGCAATCGGGAGAGTTTTAGGCCTTGGATTGCTTGAAACTCATCACCTTCATCTCTAATATCTTCACCTTCTTCTCTAATGGATGGGCTTAGGTTTTCTTTTTGTTAACCCTAAGAGACAACTCCAATTGGTTAATATATACTAAGAAAATTCGTGGGCTTAATTACCCAAAAATATAAAATGTCTATAATACCCTCTCGGGATGTCAATTAGGCTTAAAAATGCCCCGAGACCCAAACTAAAGCCCCGTGTACACTTTTCTTACTATCTCGACCCTTCCGCACACTTTGGCACACTTGAAACGACCATACGGGCAACGTATAATATATTCACTTTTATAATAATAATTTAATCCTGACACGACACAGGTGCATCCTGACTTAAATTTCCATAATTGCCATTTTATTCACTTGTGACAATTTTAATAAAAATCAATCGTATATATTACTTTACTCATCTAGTCATATTCAACAAATTCAAAATAATAACTAACTCACGTCATGCTAGTAAATATTAAAAATAAATTTACGAAATAATATTAAATTAATATCTCAATTAAATTTAATAAATCCCCAATTTTAAAAGCCATAAAAATATGGGTTATTACATACTGTCCCCCTAATAACGTAATTTCATTCCGAAATTCAGAAAATAAGGTATGCATGGTCAAAATAGATCTGGATACTTTATCAATACTCAAATCTGACTTAAGGGTAAGGCGAATTTCTATTGTCCTCCCCGCCTCACAATAATCTTATTAAACACTCCCAATACCATCAATTATAGAGTCACACATTTGTAACAGCACTTCACATTGTGCTCCAATCCGTGCTATTTGCATAAGATGAGCCTACACATCATTGGCCCCCATTGTCTCAATAGTAATGGGAGGTCGTACCTTACTACGTAACCAGTACTCGTATTATATTTTTTAACACAAAACTCCATTTTTTAGAGAAACCATGCTAACATTTGACCACTCTTGTCAGTTCTTAGAATCTCGATTTTTGGCGACGTAACTCTTACGACATTCACAAGTCACCTGAAATAGTCGTGGTAATTCCACCCCAGTCATCAGACTCTAACTCGGTTGATCAAAAATTCTGTTTATCCACTCTCCTCCAAACAGTTAGAGGGATAATAGTTAAGATTTTTCCACATAAAATTTCAATAAGCAGTTTTTCCACAATAAACAGGTACGAGTGGTTCCACGGAACTCTATTGTACTAAATGTCACTTGCTATATACATCCGTTGTGGAAATGAAATGATCACCATGAATTCAAAATTACTTTCACGTGGTTCTAATAATCTTTAATCACCTCGCCTACATCCCGGCTAAGGGGGATACAACCTACTCAAAACAAAATGTTATCCCCACTTCTTTTTGGGATCCTGGTTTCAAAGTGAGGTTCAATGATCCCATTCTAGTTTAGAATAATACCGAGAAGAACCTTTTACCGGCGTGATTCTTATTTTCAAAGAAAGGTTGGGGCACACTGTCTAATAATGTATACCATCGAAAAGAATAATAAGAACTTTCTTTTAGGTCAACTTGTTCCACACATTCTAAGGAACTCGTGACCTTACCTTTAAGTTGGCACCCCATCCAAGAAATTTCACACAATTGCTCTCTTCTATTTTTGGAATTGTAGGTTTGCTACAAAATTGTCTGGTTGATCGTCTCGTTCCAATCGATTTCTATCTATGAGTGGTGCCCACGGAGACTACTCGTAATTTCCCTCCCAACATCGACTTCTACTTGAAATGTCTCAAATTAAGTGACACTTCATACTCCCCTTCGTTCCTTAGCATATACCAAAAATTCTGACCCGTGTACTTTTCTCCACGATGTGCACTATCGAACCTTTATACCTTACTAACATCATCATTCAACCTACGCGCAAGTCACTTTCCACACCTGACTAGGTAAAACTCCGCTCCTAGTATTTTCCATAATAGTTAAATTTTATCCTTCTCAAGGAATACCCCTAAATGACTTCCCATATCCTTCCATCTAAATTTGTGTTTGCTATGCTGATCGTACACGTATATATGGATTATCGTCCTTCGCACCACGCTTAATCCCCTCCACCAGTTCCACTTTGTTATGTCGTTCTCATAAACATATATTCCACGCGTCTATTCCCATGTTCTTTCAACTCGGCCGATTCAAGCAACAGCTAACCAGGATGCCCACACACACTATAAAATGTGCATAGTAGTGTAAGCATCACCTACGCTTCACACATATCACCCAGTTCTTTGTTTCCCTTGTGACACAAAGTTTTTACAACACTTACAACACTTGGGTACTCTCAATCATTCTAAAAATTGAAATTTTAAGTCCTCCTTATCATCATTCCACCCTTCAACTCGTGATGATAAAACAAAACTTTCAATGTTTCCTTACCACACAACTGACTCCAGTGGCCTTAAATCGTCACTTAACTTTAACTTACCGTCAATATTATCGGCTGCTATGACGACCGAGGTACAATAATCATGAACTATTGGCCAAACATCTCTCTGCCTCCCACCTTACGCTAAGTTTCATACGTGGGATGTCTCTCAAAGAGAAATCCAAATAAAGAACCCCCCGATACACTACTACCTAACACAGTCGGTTATCGAAATCCGTTGGGTACTCCATCCATAACCTATACTCTTTTATTCCATCTCTTGATAGAAAATCTACATCTCATCCCGTACTTTTACGAAAACAAAGAACTTTTCACTAATTGCACTATTGCTCAATATTGGTGGTAATAACATTCCATAAACGTCATATGTATACAATCGGGACTCTCAAAATCCGATTCCCAAACATATGAATATAAGTCCTAACTTTCACATTCCCAAAGGATAAATATAACAATGCGCTCCTCCTAACACTAAGTCCTGAGCGTTACATATAATAATGAGTGACATCTTTTTGCCCAACGGTAAACCCAATACACACTGAATCATAATAACGAAGTCCCTAAAGACACTTGGATTTAACAATTTGTACCATTATACCCTTTGAAGTCTCTATAACATAAAATATGAGTCCGAGCCCGACCCTCTAGCAGGTGAGGTTTCGTCAGAACAAAACATATTGCACTAAGGCAGCAACCCTGATAGCCTTGCAACTACTGCCCAGTATTGTTTTAACCATTTATAAAACCATAATTAGTATAATATCATACGCGCATATCACATCATTAAAATGATAAATCTCAATAAAGTATATAAATCACTAACAGTTCACCCATTTTTCCTTCGTGGAGAACACTAAAGACAATCCCACTATACCTTGGAAAACATACACATAAGAATAATGCTATAGATATACGCACTAAATTCTTCTCATATGCGAATCTAGAAATAAACAAAAGTGTAGTGACTCTCTTGCATCACAAAAAACATGCTTCATCCTCCAATGAAAAAACTCATACTTCTACTTTGCCAATCGCCTTAGATAGTTAATGGTTTTCTGAACATAACACGCCTGTCTGAACCAAATCAAAAATTACATTACCATTTCCCTTGCAAGCACCATGCCATTGTACTTTATCTCGCTTCAAAAAAATATTAACTCGTATGGTTTTACTCTCCACAAAATACCCCAACTCATAACCCACTTATCTCTTGTCATACTGACCATATTAGGGTTGTCCTTCTCTCGAACTTAAATATTCTCGATCCTGATGGATACCCCCATTGTTCCCTTAACTTTGTTGGCCCTGAGGAACGTCCTACCAGATTCAATAACCCATACTGAACTCATCATCACTTGGAAATAATTCAGCTATCCGAATCATTTAAATGAGCCCCTTGATGGGTCTCCCCCTTGCGATGCATTGCTAACTGAGTTTCATCTAGTCTCACTCTCTAATAAATCTTTCGATTACTTTAGCTTCCTTCGCATAAGACCGTTAACATCTCTACAGACAATACAGGGCATTGTCACCATATGGATCGACTGTCCAATAGAATTCTCTTTAAGTGTTGTCAACTTTCCTCACAAGTGGATCTCCCATTTGGAATCTTCTCTACCATTGGTATCCACTTCCTCTGATACAAGAGTTGCTAAAAGTTTCAATTCATTTACAAATGGACCCCTGTCCGGCCCTTCCGTGATGGGCTCATAACAACATTCACATCTTATTCTCAACAACTAATGAAGAAATGTGCAGTTAAACTATACTTAAGGTCCTTCCATTTATACAACATTTCACTATTAAATGTGGTGGTTGACTCCCACTGTAAGAGGGTAGTTTAGATAAGATGGAGGCGTAACACCTTTTTTAGTATAGTAATGATAAGTTAAATTGCAACACTATTGATTAACCGTAGGGCATTCAAACATTACTTAATGAAGATAGACTTAATTTGAACTTGCAAATCTCTCGTGTATAACTCAGAAGGTAGAAATGAACTTATAAGTAACTTAGCTAGAGGGAGAGAGAAGTAAGAACCCTAGATACACGTTAGCAGGCAGCCAAACACACCAACCACCTTCAAGAATCTCTGTCAAGTAATAAAAGCTTCATAATAAATGACAATGGTGGGTAAGTAAAACTCTTTGGTTTGTAATAAATCTCTCTAATGTATATTATCTCTAGTAATAATTTATGAACTCTAAAAAGATCATTCTCTCCTCAGAGGTGGTTGGGGTCCTTAAATAGACTTCCACACCACCCCCGAGGCAACTCCGCCATTAATGACTGTGAAAGGCATCTCTCATACTTTATGTCACAAATAATAAATACCTGGTGCACTAGCTGTCTCCACGTCATAAAAATTAAATGCCAAGACATGCCTTTTACCTAACCATAATCTATCAGGAGTCTATTGTCACAGAGGTGGCTCACCCACGGTTTGACAGCCCCAAATACCACGGTGGTTTACTCAACTGCAGGTCTGACATTACCTAGCTGGTTAGTGACATCAAATAAAGGGAATGTGACATTAAGTAGAGGGCTGTTTGACTCATAACTCAACGCCCGATGGAACTCAAGGTTTCTCCCCCCCGAGGTTCCACTGTCAGGGTCCTTCGGTGTTTTACTAGGTGTACCTAAGATGATCAAGATAAGCCCCAACGGTGCCTCACTTATCAATTCTCCAAAATAAGTCCCTCTAAAGTTCCCACAGCGAGGTCATTTGATAGAGCATGAAAGTTTTCCCAGGTACCAAGCCTGGTCTCTCGCGAGTACCGTTTGACCTCACACTAAAACTCATTATTATTCTCGTTACATCATTACAACCGTTATAGATTATAGTCAATATAAACTAAGATACAATATAACTAACACAATAAGCTAAAGTATGAGTTGCCATGCTAAGCTGCCTCATTGAGTTTCCAGGCTTGAGCTGCCATGCTGAGATGCCTCGGCTTCTTAATCCCAAACACTGTTGCTAATGGGGGAATTATCCCTAATCTCAGGATTACGTTCAAGCCCCCTCTACATTTTCCCCTTCGTGGAGAGATTTATTGTTGGAACAAGAAATTTCTGCACAAAACTTCTCAATCCGATAAACCTTTTCTATGTGAAAAAATTCTGGCATCTTTTCCCTCGTTAGAACCACAGCGTTAGAATCTTCAGGAAAAAGTAAAATTCTCCCCAATGTACCTGAACCGAAGCACTACAACTTATTGGTGCTTTGTTGAATTGAGATCACCACATTTTCCTTACACTGAGCTTCAATCGTTCTAGCTTTACTATTTGAAATTCTCCCGAAGGGCCTACTAACTATCCTAAATACTCGTTTTTGCAATAAATAGTGAAATTGTGCCGTTCTTGCGGAGTTTTCGTTAGGACAACCCCTATCATTGGGACTTGTGAATTTCTCACCGATCTCGCCGATTCACAATTTATACAATGTTTGGTCTTGTGGCAAGTGGACATCGTAGTTTTTTTTAACTGTTGGGACATCTTTTCCATTAGGAATTTATCGGATATGTCTGACAAAAATTCTGGTGCCAAAACTCAAAGTTACTGAAGAAGGTAATCCCCTTTTATTTCCCAAGCATCACTTTATTAATGATGTGGCGCTGTCTTTTCAAATGTCAAGATGCCTCCCGAAGTGCCATATGTTCATTTGAAATGATTATAGGCATCCTTGCACGTGTGGTGGTGGAAAATTTAACAAACGGGTTCCTTAAAAGGCTTCAAACCTCTTTTTTTCAAACCCTTTTCTTTCCTTCATCTTCTCCAAGCTCCCGTCTTCTTTAGAGAGAGAAAGTTGTGCAAAAACCTCCATTGTTGTCCAACTCTTTACCCAGTTTCTTCCCCCTCCCATCTTTTGTGCCTCCACCTGTGGTTGTGCTCCTCCCTCCTTATTTTTAGCCCTTCTTACCCATCTATGCCATTTATCACCACTCTACTATGGCTTATTCAAGTTCTTCTAAGTTTCCATCACCACTGCTCAGACAGGCTCCCCATCTGCCACTTCTGGCACCACTACTGTCCCTAGCGCAGCTGCCCTGAATGTTGCTCGTCAAGAGCAACTACGCTTCTATCGCCGGCCTCCCATCTTTGGCGAAGATGATAATTTTTTTGATGCATGCAAGACTTTCCATTTCTCATCCAAGTCTGACCCTTTACTATTGGGTGATGAGGATATGGATTCATCAAAGTGGGGATATCTTCCCCTAGAGGGGACTCTGCTCTTTCGTTTGGACCGTGGTGACTTCCCCTATTCTCAGATTGACTTCGAAGCACATGGGGGGTCACCAGCCCATTTTACTGCATGTCATACACATTTGTAGAGTTCTTACACTACTTCTCTTGTAAAGGTTAGGCTTCATCAATCCTACTGGTTTGGGGAGTTCACCCTTTCCAAGCACAACGCCGTGCTCCAAGTGCTACTTTCCAGATGGAACATCACAACTCACATATTATTTTCTACATGGGTATAGTTCACCGTTATGTTGGAGCTCCTTGGGTTTGAGCCATTGGGTGAGTTCACATATCACGATGAGGCCCTTGATGCCGAAAAGGCTACTGATCGAGGTGAGCTGGATCGAATCTTTCGTATTTGCACTGGTTCCTCGAACAAAGCCCCATTTACTCCCCACATCAGCTATTTTTTCAAAGCTCCAAGCCCGAAGGATATCAGTGCTACAATAGGACGAGGTAGAGGTACATCCCTATAACTACCAACCTACATACTTGTGTTGCTTTCAAGCTTTTTCATGACTGGGAAACCCAACGAGCAGCCCATGAGGGACCTTATAAATATTTCCATTCATTTAGCCAGAGGTTTTAACCTTCCTCTGGCAGCCATTGCCTTGGGGTCCCTCTATACCTAGTTGGATCGAGCCCACATCGACATGGCATGATCACTGGGTTATTATAATTTGGACAATTTTTCCAACACCATTATTTTGACGGGCTTCCTTTACACCCGTTTTCCTGTCATTGCCGCTAGGTATATTTCTCTGCCTGTGAGCTAAAGTATCAAGCCCCAACGCCTCCTATGTTTCCATAAAGAACAAAGTTCTAAAGGAGAAAATGAATGTTTTTTATCATTTGGACTCCTTTATGATGAGGCCATACAGTGACTCTACATTTGCCCATAGTTGGGATTTCTTTCCTTCTACAGCCTCAACGGTCAAGTTCATCCTAGCTGTAGAAGATCCATCGGAGTCTGTAGTGCTTTTATTCACTCCTGGGTTTCTTCCTTCCTATACTAAATGGGGATACACCTCATAACCCTACAACCCTGACAGATGCAGCAGGAAGTTCGGGTTTGATCCGGGGGCCTCTCGACCTATGTTTCAACACAACCACACAAGGGCCACTTTTGCTACAGCCTGCACCTTCTATACTGCAGCAGTGGTGCTTGGTGTGACCCCGACCATCGATAGTCTAGTCACCCTTCCTAGTGCCACTAGGAAGGGGGGATGTATCGACCTCTTATGCCACCGAGTTCCAATTGGGGCAGTTGAGAATGATTCATGAGTATATTTAGTCCCCACCCCCCAATATCCCCTAGTCCTTTATTTCTCTTCTTTTGACCTGGATCTTAAGGGTAACTCCATACTTGGAGTTGATTTTCCCTTGAGTAAAACCTTTAGAGAATCTACCCAGGAGGTACCCTTTTATTGTGCGATGATCCCTACCGCCACCACGAAGCCCAATGCCATTTTAACTCCCAAATAACCTACCCCTTCTACTGAAGCTACAACAGGTGAAGGGCCTTCTCAGCCACCTACCAAAAATACCAAGAAGTCCAAAAGTGGAGTTTTCCTCAAAATCCAAGTCCTCAAAGTCCAAGCCCCATGCTCAAGCACAAACTCATTTGGAGGCATTCTCTATTGCCTATGTTCCCCATCCTATATTTCTAGAGGTAGCTAAAGAGCTGAGGAGGCAGGTTCAGGCTGAGGTCGAAAGAATAAATCCTGAGTTTTAATGGTGTGCTATCGTCGTTCCTCCTTCGACTACTTTACTCACGATCGTGGTTGATCTAACTGAGCCAACGACAAAGAGGAGAAAAAGGCCGAGGGTACCTCAAGATGCTGATGCAATGGGCGTAAGGAGGAAAACTCTGTGCACTAAGTCCCAGAAGAAACGAATAGCCAAGATACCTCCATCCCCAACTCCCTCTGTTACTGCCTCCTCTCCACCTTCACCAGTGGTTATACCTTCTCCTTCTCCCTTCGGATATCAGGTATGTGTGCGTGTTTTATTTTTGTTCCTCTTTTCTTAAGGCAAGATACCTTATCTTATTTATTTGATAACTTTGGTGCAGGGAGTTGAAGAAAGGACCAGTCCCCCTGGTTCCCCTGAGAGCCATTTCGTGGGGGGCATTTCGGTGTCTCTCAAGCCTATACTACTCCTCCCCGTTCCCCCATGATAGGTCTCACCTACTCTTGCCATTTTTCCTCCTAACGGGCCAAAGAATCTTTTGTAGGGGGTACTACCGTTGGCTCTATTGAAATATCTGGCCAACCAGAGGCAACTACTCCAGCCTGTTCTGAAATACCATTCGAGCAAGAGATCCCTCTACCCATCATTGCGGTTGAGGAGGGTGCTCCTGAGTTAAATTTCTTATCAAGTCTCACGTCTTTTCCTTATCCCATTACTTTATTTATCATGCTGATATGTTGGTATATTTTAGGTGGAAGTGGCATCGCTAATAGCTAACATTCTCCTTCCCACTACACTGATGAGACCTCTGACTGGAATTCCCCTCTGTGGTTCCACAACGGGGGTAAGTAACGCTTAGATGTATTGCTTCCTTTTTCTTGTATTTTCTCCTTGTGTCTAATATTTGGTTTTGTATTTATAGCTTTCACCCAGCCTTACCCCACCCTTTTCTCTTAGTGGGTTTTTTCCTTCCGAGACCAAGGTTGATGCTACTATCTCGCGTGGTTATTCTTCAATGTCTACCCATGCTGGGGCATCCCTTGGAGGTTCCTCGTGGTCTTTCAGTGAAACTCCTTCTTTGGCCTTGGTACCAATTATTGGCAAGGTATTTTTTCTGACCATTGAGGCATCCATGGAGGATCCCATTATCTCTGATGCTACTGTTGCGGTACTTCGTTAATTTCTCTGCATCTTTCAGTCTCTCAAACTTCACCTATGTGGGTGACTTAACAACGAAAACACTTGCTAAGTTTTTTTTCATAACCTTCACCTATATCAGTGACTTAACAACGAAAACACTTGTCAAGATTTTTAATAAACTCCACCTATATCGGTGACTTAACAACGAAAACACTTGTTAATATTTTTTCATAAACTCCACCTATATCGATGACTTAACAACGAAAACACTTGTTAAGATTTTTCCATAAACTTCACCTATATCGGTGACTTAACAACGAAAACACTTGTTAAGATTTTTTCATAAACTCCACCTATATCGGTGACTTAACAACAAAAACTCTTATTAATATTTTTTCATAAACTCCACCTATATCGTTGACTTAACAACGAAAACACTTGTTAAGATTTTTTTCCATAAACTCCACCTATATCGGTGACTTAACAACAAAATCACTTGTTAAGATTTTTTCATAAACTCATTATTTCCTCTAACTATTCTCAGGTTGCTCGGGAGGATTCTCCACAAATTCTTTTGCCTACCACCTCACCCCATAGGGAACCCATTGTTTCAGAAGACTCCAGCCACAACGATGAGGGTTCCACGATCGGTGCTGCTGCTGAGCGAGAATCTGGATATGAGATACCTCTTCCTGACTTGGCCCCTCATGCCTTCTGCCTGATGGTGCTCCAGCGTTCTCCTCAGATGCCTTCTAACCATCGCTTGGTAGTTGAGATGCTTACAAACCACCATCTTAAAATTTTTACTGTGGATTGCCTACATTCCTACATCTCTGTGATGAATTATAGGCTTCAGGGCATGGCTACCATTGTGGCTGAGATTGCCCATACTTCAACCTCACCTGAAGGAGTTGGGTCATGATGGCTTTCATCTTGATTGGATTATTACACAATTCAAATCTTTGAAGAGTCAATGAATGGATAGCCAAAGGGAACTGCGCCGATAGGCTGAGGAAGCCAAGTTGGCTGAGTTATCACCTCTTCTTGAAGTCGTTGACAACTCTACACACAGACAAGTCAAAACGAGATAATCTCCTCATCGAGCGCCCATAAGCGCAAACGAGGCTGGAGGTTTCTATGAATGCCCAATAATCTTACCTGGCAGCTTCTTCAGGCCTTTCTAGAGATTTTTTCTCTTCCCCAGATCTATGGTTCCTATTAGGCTAATGAACTTTTTTATATATTTTTCTTCTTTTTCCTCTTCTTGTGTAATTCTTAGGCAATAGTTCCAAATTTTTTAGTGCCCCAAAGTTTATTAATGAAGAACAAATGTATGTTTTCCATTTCATTTCTTTGTGTTACAACTGCTTGCGTGCATTATGAAGTTATAGGATTCTTTCATCTCCACTTGGGTTATAATAAAAAAAGGACATGCATACTCATTATAAAAAAAGTCTTGTATTGATAACAATAGCTAGATACATCAGTGGTTCAAACCTAATTTCTTACACATGATAGACCTTCAACCATTTATTGTTAATCTTGAATGGTTTATCTTCTTGCATCCCAAAAATTAAGCAATAACCTGAGTTATGAACTTATTTTACAATGAAAGATACCTCCCAATTTGCTGCAAACTGGGTTAGAGGAAGCCCCCTGACGTGTTTCACTACTTCTTTCAATATGAGATCTCCCTCCACAAACTTATTTAGTCTCACTAAGTTATCATATGCCCTGGAGAGCTGTTTCGTATACATTTGAAAGTGTTGCATCGCATTATCTCTGCGTTCATCCAACGCTTCCAGCTGCACATGTCTATTCTAAAGGAGCATTCTACTTCGCAAAGCATATCGAGTAGAGAGAACTTCTAACTCCACTGGGAGAATCTCCTCGACCCCATAGACAAGGGAGAACAGAGTATACCCAATGGTCGTTCTCTTATTTATTCAATAGGCTCACAATACAACTGCTATCTTATCATCCCATGCTCCTGGGAAATCCTCCATTATTTTAGCCAAGATATTAACCAAAGTTTGGTTAATAATTTCGGCCTGCCCGTTTCCCTTCGGATATGCCACCGTCGAAGTATGATGGACAATGAAGTACTTGTCTGTGAACATCGTTACTTCTGAATTGATGAAAGGGGTTCCATTATTTGAAAGTATGACCTTTGGGATCCTAAAATGACAAATGATGTATTCAATGATAAAGTTTCTCACCACCTCGTTGATGCCCTTTTGAGTGGTATCGCTTTAGCCCACTTTGTGATGCACTCTGTTACTACTAGTATCCATATCCTCCCCCTCTAAGAAGGATGTATTGCTCCTACCAGGTCAAATGCCCAAGTGTGAAAAGGATAAGGCATTGCCAGGGAGTGTAGGTCTACCAATGGGGAGTGGATCATATTTCCATAAAGTTGACAAGCTTTGCATTTTCGAACGAACTCAGCAGAGACTTTCTCCACTGTTGGCCAATAATACCCCAACGTTATCAATTAGTCATATAACTTAGCCCCTCCTATGTGAGATGGATCGTGCGCCTATTTGAAGACCTCATCTGCTTCTTCCTTCGTGATGCAATGCAATGGCCTGTTGAAGTATCCTCTTCGATAAAGCTACCCCACCTAAACGTAAAATCTCGAGGACCTTCGCTTGAGTCCTATCACGTCAATTTTCTGTGTTGGAGAAACTCCATCTCTAATTAAATCAATATAGGTTTGTCTCCAATCAGGTTGAGTTTCCACGAAATGACATTTAGCTGCTTCGAAGAATAACTGGCATTTGTCATATTTCCATTGTAGCTCGTCGCGTCCTGTTTCATTTTGGGCCAAAAATACCCCTCTCTTTACATTGTTCGATAGTTGGGTATCTCATTTGTCTTATAGTGCTCTTCATGTGTTCTCTTCGATCTCTACTCTGCCTCTTCTGGGTCTATGCACCTCGATAACCATCCTCATGCGTTCCTAAAGTAAAGGTTTCCCCAGTTCGTGAAGTATTGGGCTAATTATCTCAGTCCCATCGCTCCTTCCCCAGATTCCAATTACCCTTTGATCTCTCCCCTCTAGTCTATGTTATCTTCCATTGGTAGAATTGACTATACTATCGAAGGAGTTATTCTTTGTTGGATCACGACGGTAGTTGTATTATTCCTCATGACCATCTTTTCGGCAATGGTGGCATAGGCATCTGGATGGCGGTTCATCATTCTGGGCTACCTCTTGATCTTGGTCCGATGGAACTGGCAGAGGAGCCTTTTAATGATTGTTTCGTATGGTGCCAGGCTCATATGTTTCAGTGCACACTCTCCATTCATTTGCTGAACCATCAAGTTTGAATCCCCTTTGATGCAAAGTGAATGAATCCATCTTCTAAGATCCTCTAGAAATCCAAACACCAATGCTTCATATTCTGCCTCGTTATTGGAATAAGGGAAATCTAATTTGTAGGAAAGGCAAATCTCCTCTATTCCTTTTGAAATAATAACCCCTGCTCCTCCTTTATTTTCTGTCAAAGATCCATCGAACTGCATTGTCCATTCCTCCTCCGTTGCGTCTAGGTGATTGGCATGGAAATCGTCTCCTGGAATACTTTCTTTGGGTGGCTCAAACGTTCCAGAGGGGAATATTGGAAATAGGTCGGCGTACGCTTGACTTTTGATCGCGCGAGGAACCACGCATTTGAAATCATATTCAGAGAGGATAATGAACCATCTAGCTTCCCTGCTAATCAATATATTTCTTGCCAGTAAATACAGAATGGGATCACATCTAGTTACAATATGAATTGTAAAAGAGAGCATATAATGTCTAAGTTTTTACACTACAAAGACTAAGGCAAAATAATGTCTTTCCAAGCTGCTATAATGTATGATTCTGCTGAGGAAGTAGAACAGTCGTTCTTCCCCATCAATTTCCTGTGCCAACAAAGCTCGCACGCACCTTGCGGTGGATGTGAGGTATAGCTGCAATGGTATTCCTGCCTGTGGGTGAACCATGATCTATGGTGAAATGAGCAGCTTCTTCAGCCCAGCGAGCGAATCCTGGTGAACCTCCTCGCACTCAAATTTCGTGTTCCTTCATAATATCTCCATCAATGGGTGTGTCATCTTGTCTAGCCCAGGCACAAATCTCCTAATATATGAGACTTTACTGACGAAACTCTTCAGCTCCTTCGCCGTTCTAGGACTTGGAATCTACAAGATCACTCGTTGGTTATCCTGGTCCATCTGCACCCCTTGCCGATCAACCATGAAGCCCAGAAATTTCCAACTTATTACCCCAAAGACGCATTTTAGTGGGTTCATCCTTAATTTATACTTCCTGCATCGGGCAAACACACTCCTCAAATCGCCCAGATGGGACTCCTTCTTCCTTGATTTGTTTACCAAATCATCCACATATAATTGCACAAATTTGAGGAAGATGTCATGGACAATATCCATCATTGTTCTCTGGTAAGTAGCCCCAACGTTCTTGAGTCGAAACGGCATTACTCTATACATGAAATTTCCCAATGGGGTCCTAAACGCAATTTTCTCTACATTCGAGGGGTCCATCTTGATCTGGTTGTACCCTACTTACCCATCCATGAAGATATACATCTCATGACCATCCGTTACATCTATCAAGCTATCAATGGAGGGCATAGGGAACTCATCCTTGGGGCAAGCTCTATTCAAATCTATGAAGTCTACGCAGATCCTTATTTGGTTTCTGTATTTCTTTCCCACCGGGGCAATGCTAGATAGCCAAAGTGGGTGTTGTATCAGTTTGATAAACCCTACCGCCAGTAGGAACTAGAACTCTTCCTTTATCTTTAAGTCTAGCTTAGGCTTATATGTTCTTGTGGATTATTTCACTGGAATGGCTAAAGTCATTACATTCAATTTATGACAGCTAACTCCCTCATCTAGCCCTTCCATCTCCATGTATTTCCACGCAAAAATGTATATGAACTCTCGAATCAACATAACCAAAGCCTCTCATTTCTCCTTACTGAGATCTTTTGCTATAAAAATAGGCCTTGGGTCCTCCTCTTCTTTCATCAGGTTCAATTGCTCCAGTTCTTGCACCTGCGGTCTCGGTTGATCCGCTATGTATTCTGGTTCCTCAACGACTTCCTCCATAAATTCCTATACGTTGGAGTTGTCTATCACCATAAATTATCCCCTATAATCCACTAAAAAGCACTCATTTATCAGTTCAGCCTCATTGTCACCTTCTTCAACCGCCCTTTCACACCATTATAATCGATATATCACCTTTCCTTTTTCAATAACGACCTTCTTGCACTGTCTGCTGGTAGTTGTGGCTTCCCTCCTCTTTTTCTCTCTAGAAGCCTCGACCACTCTTTTTCCTGAAAATTCGCTCAACACGCTTTGTCGTTCGACCTCATGCTCCATCGAATCCACTCTGGTCCTCATTCTATCTTTGAGCTGCTTTAAGATGCTTTGGGACTGAGGGACCTCCTAGTGGGCTTCTTTGGCCATTACTCTTGTTCTTCTTGCAACCTCCTTATTCTTCTTGTTTAAGGTCCCCATCATTTCTCTGATCGAGGGAATCCAGGCTCCCTCCATTCTTCTCGTTAGGACCCGAAAACCCTCCTCTAATTTTGTGTAAAATTCTGCGTCGAACAAGTCAGTTCCTTAACAGCGAAGGGCCTCTTCGTAGCCCTAATGGTCACCTATGTTCCCTTGATGTTCGCCTTAGCGCATTAGTGGTACGTAAAAGGGACTAGTCGTTGGTTGTGCATCCACACCTTTCCTATTCGTAGATGATAGGAAGTGGCACTCTCTATTACGTGGAACTTGATATGGGAGCTCTGATTCCCCATTACAATCCCAAAATTAACATACCCAATGGATTTGGAAGATTGGTTATCATACCCCAAAATCACCAAAGTCCTGGGGAGCAACCTTTTTTCTGGGATATTGGCTCCGTGGAAGGAGTTAATTGGCATAATATTGATGGAAGCTCCCCTATCCATAAGAGTTCTTGCAACACTAATTTCGTTCACGATGGCGGTCATATACAATGGCTTGTTATGAGGGGATCTTACAGCCCTATCTGCATCGCTGAAGGTTACTTCTGACAGAAACCTCCTCACCAATGTGGCCATGGGTCCCTTCCATCTCAGCAAAGGGACTGCGTTATTCCTCGCAATGTTAAGTATTGCCTGGGTTATTTCCAACCTACTCTCTTTTAGTATCCCTACTTGGTCGAAGAACCAGGTAAATTTTAAGGATTTTGAAACTGCATAGTACTCTAGGACTGGGTCTGCTTCTTCACCTTCAGCATTGTATACGTCCTCCATGTCTTTGGCACTTTCCTTATCTTAGGCTAGTACTACATTAGGCATTCCCTTCGTACAATCTTACAGATCTTCTTCAAATTCCTCCTGCTTTGATGTTGGCTCTCTTTTTTCTCTATCTGCCTCTTCATCATAGGCCACCACCAAATTGGACCCATGTGATGGGAGTGGGTTATTGTTAACGTTATGTAGAGGGATTTGCAACGTCCCTACCTCTACGTACTTGTCGATGATTCTCCTCAGTGTGAAACCACTTTCTCTTGGCTGATGGATCTTCCGATGAATCTGGTAATATTTGGGATCCTCCCTTGTCGCTGCAACGGGTTCCCCCACAGGAATTCCCTTTGGTTTGTAGACCGTTCCTACTTTGACCATTGCATTGTAACCGCTGATAACCTCCTCCACTGTACAAAGCAATAGTGGAGGGTCCTCCCTGTCTCTTCCAAACTTCCTCTTATTGTCCTCCTTCGATGCCTTGCCCCCATCTTCTCCCTCGGTGTACCCTACCCGCGGGGGCTGAGACCAACCCCCCACAGGTTATATCGGTTACCTTAACATAATGGGAATGACCATTGGATTTGGTCGCACCACTAAGGAGATATTTCTTACCTCTTTTAAGAACGCTAAAAAATTCCCCTCACATGCTTCATTAATGAGATGATAGATGTACTCAGGAAGCAGTCCTTCTGCACAGATCTCTAATAACTTAGAATCTTTGGCCTCTTACCTCACATCGAGCGATCTTTACCTAAACCTTCGAATGTACGCTACCACTTCTTCCCCGGGTCGTTGCTTCTCCCTCCCCAGTTGGGTCAAAGTAAACTCATCTTCCGCCAGAAAGAGCTTCTGGATGAACAAAACATGCATCTCCTCTCATGTAGAAACACTATTGGGAGCCAAATGACAATACCAGGTATATGCTTTATCAGTTAAGGATTTAGAAAACTCCCTCAACCTGAGCTTCTAAATTATTACAATGTGCCCCAAAGTGTTCAACGAAGCTCTTAATGTGCTCCATCGGGTTTTCCCCTTTCCATGGATATTTTTCAAAAATAGGAGGAATATAGTCCTTTGGATAGGGCTCATCATTGTATTCTTTGGGATAAGGTGTTCGAAAGTCATCATAGACCGAAGCTACCTCACCAGCATATTACGAGGAGGCCTGCATGAACTTCAGCATCTCTTTCTGCACCTCCTCCCTCATTTCCTCCATGGGTGATACTACTGGGGCAACAACCAACGGGACCATGGGATGAGTGCTCATTGCAGTTGGAGAAATCATCACAGCTGGAGCTGTTGATAATCGCAAGGTTCTCACGAATGGATTCACAATAGAGGGTATACTTGCCGGGACTGTTCCCGTCACACCTTCACTTAGTGGGGACGTTGGGGCTACCCCTAGTGTCACGAAGGAGTTGGTTTCAAATCCTCCCAATACCGTCGAAGCTACCAGAGTTTACAAGAACTCGTAAAACTTATTCATGAGGAGTTCCACTTAGGTTGGTCCCAACACAGCACTCGTGGAAGCTTGTGTCACCCCTGGCATGCCGATCGTCGCCTGAACTAGAGGTACCTCTATTCGAGGGGCCCCATCCCTTAGAGCCTCCAGTTCTCTCGCCTTATGTTCTTCATTGTGTTCAATGTCATCAAAGTTGAGCCTTCGATTAACGTTATCTTGTGTCATACTCCTTGCTTAGAAGAATGCCTCCCTAGCAGAGTCACCAAATGTAAGGGGGTAGTTTAGATAAGATGGAGGCGTAACCCCTTTTTCGAGTATAGTAATGATAAGTTAAATAGAAAAATTAATGATTAACTGTAGGACATTCAAACATTACTCAATGAATATAGACTTAGTTTGAACTCACAAATCTCTCGTGTATAACTCAGATGGTAGTAATGAACTTAGAAGTAACTTAGCTAGAGGGAGAGAGAAGTAAGCGCCCTAGATACACCTTGGCAGGCAGCCAAACACACCAACCACCCTCAAGAATCTCTGTCAATTATTAAAATCTTCATAATAAATGACAATGGTGGGTGAGTAAAATTCTCTGGTTTGTAATAACTCTCTCTAATCTATATTATCTCTAGTAATAATTTCTGAACTCTCAAAAGATCATTCTCTCCTTAGAGGTAGTTGGGGTCCTTAAATAGCCTCCCACACCACCCCCGAGGCAACTCTGCCATTAATTTCTATGAAAGACATCTCTCATACTTTATTTCACAAACATTAAATACCTGATGTACTAGTTGTATCCATGTCATAAACATTAAATGCCAAGACATGCCTTTTGCCTAACTAGTGTGTGTTAAGGGGACGTTGTCACAGAGGTGGTTCATAAACTCTCTGACAGCCCCAAATACCACTGTGGTTTACTCAAGTGCAGGTCTGACATTACCTAGTTGGTTAGTGACATCAAATAAAGTGAATGTGACATTAAGTAGAGGGTTTTTTGGCTCTTAACTCAACGTCCGATGGAACTCAAGGTTGCTCCCCCCGAGGTTCCACGGTCAGGGTCCTTCGGTGTTTTACCAAGTGTACCTAAGATGGTCAGGACAAGCCCCAATGGTGACTCACTTCTCAATCCTCCAAACCAAGTCCCTCTAAAGTTACCATGGAGAGGTCATTCGATAGAGCATGAAAGCTCTCCCACGCCCTTCCAAGCATGGTCTCTCGCTAGTATCGTTTAACCTCAACCTCAAACTCATTATTATTCTCGTTACATCATTACAACCGTTATAGCTTATAGTCAATATAAACAACTAACAAAACAAGATAATGTATGAGTTGCCATGCTAAGATGCCTCGCTGAGTTGCCACGCTGAGCTGCCTCGGCTTCTTAATCCCAAACACTGTTGCTAATGGGGGAATTATCCCTAATCTCAGGATTAACTTTAAGACCCCTCTACACCCACTATTATAACTTTTCTCCGATGAGCCAAGAAAAATTTTACTCTGAATTTTTCACTTCCAGTTAACCATCCTCCTCTATATGCCAAAGCCTTTGAATGTATTACCTTTGTTGGGTAACACACATAATTCCCGCATTTCTAGAATTTCTGCTGATGGCTCTCCTTAATTTTCCATTTGACCCTCTCCCAAGCGTTCTATGTTGGGTGAGTCTAATTTTGACATCACGTTCGACTATAGGTGCACTTGGAAAGCATAGACTATGTCCTAGCCGTGTTTATAACCCTGGCCTCCCGTGCCATAATAGGGATGACCTCGACTACGATCATCATCCTCGAATATACTTCATGACCTCACTAATCCCTGCTTCCCGCTCTTCACCCAATGGCCCTTATCTTCCATGCTTCCTGTTCGAACACATTCGAATGCAATTAAGATTCACTAATATATGCGTGATAGCAGGAGCATGAAATCACACCAAAGAAATCAACGATCCTAAACATAGGGCTCTATATCAAAGAAAGCAATGCTGGAAGCATAATAAGCTGCACAGATCCTAAAGGACACTGGAACCTAATGCTCTGATACCACCTGTAATACCCCGCTTAATTAAATACCGGGTGATCAGTCCTTTATTAAATTAAAATCAAGGTGACGGTTGGTTCATTCTCAGCATCAGTGTCGTAAAATAATTATTACCAGTTTAAACACCCTAAATAATTAAGCTAAGTGTTAAAACAATTTAAAGTCTCATTTTTCCGTTATTAAATAACAATATGAAAACCTTTTTAAAACTAAACAGTTAAAGAATCACATACATACTAAAGATTCCAATGAACACACAAGCATTAAACCATATAGATAAACCAAACCAAGTTTAAGAACTATGACTGAAATAATTCATACAAGAGTTAACTCCCGAAGAGTACTGAACACTGGAAATATAAATGTACATAAATCTCTGACAAATCCAAACGGAATAGTAAATAGGGTGACACGTGCCCTAACTATAACGAACTAAAATAGGAACTGAATCAATGATGAGGTCGTCTAAATCAAAGGATTGCAACTCCCACATAATCTGCAGCGCGTCCAATCGAAAGAACCTATGCATGACGCCCCATATGTCTAGGCACCTGTAATAAATACACACACACACACACACACACACACACACACACATATATATATATATATATAAATATATATATATATATATACAAGAGGGAGAGAGAAATGGTAGAAAACGGGTCAGTTCTCGAGTGTAGAACATTTTTAAAAATAGTTTAGCAAGTATTTAAAATGCTTACTGGCTAATATAACCATCATGTTAGTGCGCGACACTCTCTTAAGAATTCTCACCTCTCATCTAGTGTGCACGCCTACCGTATTACTGATCAAATAAGTCTATATAACTTATCCTCCCATAAAGTTCTATCCCGAGAAGTAGTAAGGCCATAATATTTAGTTTTAGAAAATCATTCTCTTCCATATTCTTACGTTGGTTAGAACCACTTAGTTACCGTTACAAAATTTACGAACACTTGTCATAAAGCTGAAGCATTTATTCATTACTTAACTACTTATACACACAGTAGAAAGTTTCCATATATAAGCATATATATATATATATATATATATATATATATATATATATATATATATATATATATATATCACTCATAAAATATATATATATATACTATCGACACCACACATAAATATATGGTGCTGGCATACTCCGCTATCAAGTGCCCGTTTCACTCATACTAAGGGAAATACCAGTTCAGAATCACTCTCGAACTATATTAACACAATACACATACAAATGGAGGCGAATCATAGTTCCAAATCCTAAGAGGTCAGCACATACCCTCACGTCTCCTAGAGCATCTAACTATCATTTTCAGATAGCATGTATCTGGAATACTATCTTCTATGGTATGAGTAAATATCCCCAATAAAGGTCCAATCGAGATAAGACCGTCCTAGCACGGAAACCTCTATGATAGCAAGTAGCCCGAGTATGATTTTTACACAGATACATAATATATGCACATTCACACAGCCATATATACATATACATATATATATATATATACATATACATATATATATATATATATATATATATATATATATATATATATATTCACATTTTCCAAATTAGGTTCTCCCACGACCCATAATTATTGTTATTCGTTCTTCGCACAAATTTTATTCAATTATCTAGCATAACAGATTCATCTATTTTATTCTCACTTATAATTTAATTCGTACTTACTTCTTATCTCTTGAAGTATTATCTCTCACTAAGTATAAATTTCAGTAGGTATACTTGTAGTCTAAATCTTTCACAAGTCTCCGTCTTTTAGTAAACATACGTGCAATTTCAAATGTATGAATAACTCCCCGTTAACCCACCATTTCACCCCATATTAATTTCACTCAACAGAGTGTAGTTAGACCCTGCTGATCCTCTTCATAACCCATTATACTATTTAAAAGATATTCAAGGGTTCCCACATATTTTATCCGAATTAAACAAAAAGGGAAAAAACATGCAGTTTTCCAGGAGGGATCGATCGATCGAGGAATGGGTTAAACCATTCTAACCCCTCCAAACCTCTATAATTTCATGCAGTTCTTGCCTAGTTTTCTGTAATTTTCAACCTACGGGTTAAACCATTCTAACCCCTCCAAACCTCTATAATTTCATCCCAAACTCCCAACCAAGTTTTCCAAATGTATAAGAAATGTATATAAACAAGTTCTAACATAAGAACATCAATAATTCCTCAACGAATCAATCAAAAGGGGTTTAATCTCAGATTTATTTATAAAACCAAATTTTGCATGAATAATCACAAACCTCTATTTTAATGTAGATTTTCTTCGCAAATATCATAATAAATTCGTGGGTAGTCCTCTGTATATGATTCACTTTCAGACTATATAAATTCTCCCTACAGTACATATAAATTCTCATCGAAAACATATAATTCTTCAATTAAAACATGTGATTTTCATTCCTAGACTAACATGGAAGGAAAACTAACTAGAAATCAGGAAGATAAATACTTTCCTGGTATTCAAGGGTCTGATTTGTTCATGAAAAATATATGGTTGCATTCCTCATCGTGTGATCTACGTTTTGTGGTGGCGGCGGTGCAATCGGGTGAGTTTTAGGCCTTGGATTGCTTGGAAACTCTTCACCTTCTTCTCTAATGGATGGGATTAGGTTTTTTCTTTGTTAACCCTAAGAGACAACTCCAAATTGATAATATATACTAAGAAAATTCAAGGGTTTAATTACCAAAAAATATAAAATGTCTATAATACCCTCCCGGGATGTTAATTAGGCTTAAAGAAGCCCCAAGGCCCAAACTAAACCCCCGGGTACCCTTTTCTGACTAGCTAGACCCTTTCGAACACTTTAGCGCACTCAAAATGATCATATGGGCGACTTATAATATATTCACTTTTATAAAAATAATTTAGTCCTGACACGACACAGGCGCGTCCCGACTTAAATTTCCATAATTTCCATTTTATTCACTCGTGACAATTTTAATAAAAATCAATCATATATATTACTTTACTCATCTAGTCATATTCAACAAATTCCCAATAATTACTAACTCACGTCACGCTAGTAAAGATTAAAAATAAATTTTCGGATTAATATTAAATTAATATCTCAATTAAATTTAATAAATCCCATGTTTTAAAACCCATGAAAGTACAGGGTATTACTTTCTCAGGAACTAATTGACAGCACAGGGAAATCTAGAATATCGTAGCTGAAAGGGGACACTTGATAGGCATGATCTTTGTTAGTCGGGATGATCGGAGGATTCGACTACAAAAATCGAACAAACGCATAGTGTAAGAGAGGGCCACCGGTGGTGGAGGTGGCAGATGGAACTCCCTGTTGATCTTATTAATGACATGTGATGGATCTTGATGTATTGAGTCTTCTTTCTGTAATTACTTATCATCTCCTCGGTGACTGGGGATGTGAACTAGAGCAAGGGGTTCATGTTGCACGTTAGCATGGATTTGGGACAATTGATTATACAAGATATCCTATTATTCTAAGAGGTATTTGATTGCCTATGTCACTTGGTATCGATTCATGGATTGTTGATGTATCTATCCCCAAAGATGGAGATAAATATGTCGCAATGAAAATTAACCCCTTTAATTAGTGTGAAGTAATCAGTAAGAACATGTGTATAAAAGACACTAACTATACATTGTTCAGAATGAGGCTTGTCTATGTCCACGAGATAAAAATAAGGGAGAGTGTTATTTATAATTGACCAAGTGATTATAAATTAATTTATTGGAAAACTTATTGGTGTTCAACTCTATCCCCCTATGGCTTTATATACTACATGTACATTGATTTGTCCCATATCCATAATTTTTCAAAGAAGTGTTCTTCCAAACATGGATGACGACATGGTTGTCCTTAAGATTACATGCATGTACATTTGTTCCTGAAAAGTGGGGTCCTAGCCCTTAGCTATTGAAAGGGTATGGAGGATATTGATAAGGGGGTCTCTGGTGTTGTAGTACCATCCATACTCCCGTTCGAGTTTGAGGTACTTTATAGAACAAGAACAACCCACAGTAATGGGGAAAATGTTCTGAACTGTAATCCTTTATTAAAATTCAGTATTTTTAAACATTAGTCATCCATTATATTCTTTATTATTCGCTGCTGAATATTTTGCGAGGTCCGTAAAAACCCACACACTTAATAATAGAGATATTATTGTACTTTGATTCGTGTTTTATTTTAAATAAATAAATCATTCGTAATTCATCTCCCATGCAAGTTTCACTCTTGAACGAGGTTGAGTCACTCATAAGTGATCAATTGAAATATTCATCGAACAAGTAAAATAGTACGATAAGCTATATTCATATAATTTCTAAACATAACATTTTCAACAACCCCCATCACTAACATATCACCTCATCCACATGATAAGATTCGTTCAAAGTAATATAAAACTATAAACTTGTATCAACGTAGATTTCAATTTCTTCATTAAATACATGACATTAATGAACACTACTAGTAGTTATGCATATTTCATTTCACACAAAGTCAATGAAGTTAATGATGAGGATTGTTCAAGTATTAAAAAGACTAAAGAACAATATGTTTCTCGTCAGGTTTGAAATGCATTAATTTATGACACGTTTATTTTTCTTCAGAAAGTTCTATGTTATTACCTACTTTCCACTCACGGGAAATTGTATCTATTTAAACTCCATATTTGGTGGACTTGTATTAGATCCCCCGTCTTTTTTTTCTCTAAGGGCCCGATACAAAAGTTAGAAAATGGCTAGGTGGCAATATTTTCCAAGGAAAATATCACTTGGGGTTGTTTGATTGAAATTTCTTATAGTTGTGAAATCTTGTGTATTCAAGATTTTTCTATTTGATGGACATGTTTTGTATCATAAAATACAAATTATCCAAGTTTTTTTATTTGATAACTTATATTATCCAATGCTAAAAAACAGTAACGGTTCTTTTCTCACTTTTCAAGGAAAAATTTAGAATTTTGTAATACTGTTATATATAATCCTTATTATTGATTTGAGGACACATTACTCCAAATATCGCTAATGATCACAATTTTGACCCGTGCCCTCATGGGTCACACTCAATACCCCTGAAAATTTTGATCGTGACACAAAAGGGGTTATAGTCACTACCTGTGACATTATTCACTGATTTGTACTTACAATGGTGAATTTTGTAATATTTCTTTAACAAGAAGAACATAATCTCAAATATCAACGAGGGGACAATTACAATTAGATTAAGGCTTCATTGGGTGTATGATAGCATGAAAATATAACTCATTTACAATATGTATAGTGGACCTATATGTATAGTGTCATACACTGGGGTCTTGTAGCTAATAACCCCAAAAATTTATTCAAAAAATTACATAAACTATTTGGAAATAAACTTTTTAAAGATCATTTTTTACTATAGTAATCAATGCAATTAAAGAAATAAACAAATGACTTGATTAGATTGACGCGACTCAGAAAGTGTCTCTAATGTGCGTTCACTCTAAGGTCAAGTGCAAGCCTACCGCGTTAGTAATAAACCCGGTAAGTTGGGATCGTATCCACAAGGAAATAGGACAACAGAGTTATGATGACATTAGACTGATGAATGAGTCCTAACTCTACGCTAAAGGAAAAGGAAAAGATGATCGATTTTGGGAATGACTACACTAGATGCAATTATGAAATTATGAAAAGATGCAATTATACTAAATTACCTAAAATACTGATGAAGAATGATTTAAAACTTTAAACTATGTGATGAGAAAAACAGGACGAGAATACAATCCCCCAACCCTAGTGTATTACAGGTATAATACTAATCGTAAATTTAAATGATTAATTAGACCCAGAATTAGTACTCCCAAGCATTATGTATATGAGGTTCAATCCCGCACCATACTTAATCAGAGGATGAGTAAATCGGTATTACGGTAGTTACACTCGAATTGCATTCGAAAGCATCCCGATTACCCGGAAGCAAACGAGATCCAAATATCTACAATTGTCATGTTTCTACGCAATATGGTCATAATAAATCACTAAATTCAGAGGATTAATGTTATGCACATGCAACTATCACATCAGGTTGGGTTCATGTATCCTGACCTTAGAAAATCTAGCCTAGCATTCTGAAAATAATGAAAACATTTTTGAATTGCAGAAAACCATGATTAAACTAAGGAAAATTTGCGGAATGATGTATAAAGGAATTAAACAGAGGAAATAACTCACTAATATTACCAAAGAAGTAAAAGCAGCAATTAATGACACTTCTAGTCACAGAAATCTGAATAACCTTTAATATTGAAATTAAAAGAATAAACTATCTCTAAACTAGGGTTTTCTGGGAAGAATTAGAAAATTATATTAATTCTCCGTCCTAAAAACGATAAAAACTCGGGTTCTACACCAAATTGAATATTTTATAACTAGTTGAAAAAATAATTTATAAGTGTTCGTGACACTTATAAAATTTATAACAGTTTTAGACACTTACAAAATTTGTAAGTGTCCATGCTTGATACAAACTTATTAATATAACACACAAGCGGTAATATAGAACACGTGAAAATCATGTGTATCCCTTCTGAGACTTGAAAGTGTAAAAAAATTTCCTACCCTCTATTCTATTTTCAACCTTCCCGCTCAGCTTAGGTCGCCTCGTACACGGTTCTTTTCCACTGTTCTCTCGATCGCGGGTAACTCTCTCTCTCTCATAGATCGATTATACTTCTCATTTTGTCCACATCTATTACATTTGAAGATTTGGGTATACTTATCGTTTTGTCCAGATCTTGAAGATTAATACTTTTTTCTAGGTTTGATTTACATTCGATTGAGTATCATGTTCTTAGTTTCAGTTTTAGGGTTCAAGAGTGCATGTTTGGGCTTCAACTATTAATCTTTTGATTTTATACAAATGAAGCTTTTGATTTGTTTCAAATTAGGGCCTTTTCGATTTTGGGTTCTTTGTTGCATTTATGTATATATCTGCCTAGATTCAAATGGAGATTAATTTTTGTTTAGTTTTGCAGGGCTAAAATGAAGGTTTCAAATGTAGATTTGCAATACACCAGGTATACTTAAGTTTGAAGTTCTTTTATTAGTTCATTGGGTTAAATTAGTTTCTATAAGTTGTAGTTAACATTAAATACTTGCTCAACTAACACCTTTTGTTTCTCAATAACTGATTACTGTTTTAATTTAATTAACATCTAGAGTACATATTTGGTATTTTTTGAGAATATGATTTCTATATTCCCAAATAATATTTGGTAGTTTCTAGGAATAGAAATCATATTCTCAAATAATATTTGGTAGTTTTGGGGAATATGATTTCAAGAACTGGCCACGGATCTATAGAAATGATTTGTTTCAAGATGATGAAGGCAAATAGTGGGAAAAGTATTTTAGTTTTAAATTCTGAATTTTTTGGTCAAGATGGTAATTTCTTTTGTATTTTAGTTTTCTTTACTTTTTTTTTCTCAAAATGTTTTAACATTTGTGTGTTATTATAAGGATGATTAGATCCGGTTTACGTGTAATGGTTTCAAACTTTGTTTGATTTGTTCTAATTTGTGCAATTCCTTTCAAATTTGAAGGTATACTCAGTGTTCCACTTCTCGCCTCTCTAACTTTCTTTCCATCTATCAATTACATACTGTATATTCAATCATTTTCTATTTTTGTGGACTTTGTTTTTTCTATATATGAATTTAGGTGGTTTATTCTGTGGGTTTTAGTAAGCATATATTTGGTTTTTATATTTGTCAAAATAAGAAGTAATAAGGGAAGAATGTTGAAACTCACATATTCCTCTTTATAATATTTTGGGGTTTTGATGTGTTTTTGAAGTATAAAACAAGGTGTTTGTTGCATATTGTGCTCTCTATACTTTAGTTTATCTTTTTTTTTTCAAACGGAATTACGTTTAGTCGTAGTTTTTATTCCATTAGTGTTTCCTTGGTTCCCTATTCTATGTATGGACTTGTGGTCTGGTATTAGTCTCAGATGTTAGTTTCAGACTAGTGGTTATTCTATTGTTGTTTGGGATTTTTTTAGCCGATGGGTTATTCGGTAATACTTTTGTTCTGTTGTACTTTTACTTTGTTGATTGGGTTATAGTACATGATTATTTTTACTTTGTTCCGCATGGTTGATTTATCTGTTTTAAGAAAGATAAAATTTGGCATCAGTCTAATTTTACTTTGGGGATTAGTAATTAAAAAGTTTTCGACAGTGATGCTAAGAATGAACCATTTGAGAAACTATTGTAATTTAATAAAGGCCTGATCACCCGATGTTTAATTAGGCAGGGTGTCACAGTAGACACACAAAATAAATAGTTGAGATAGATATGGAGGGCAACTTTGAAACTAAGGTTAGGGTGTTGGCGACATTACAATGTCCATTTTTTCATTGTTCTTTCTCATAAGCCCATCACTAATCTCCCCATTATGGTAAATCTTCTGCTTCTCAACAAGTTTAAGTTGGAATCCTCATTTAATATATTATAACTTGGGAGAGTTTTGTGAAATCGTTCTTTACTCGGTTGCACGTTTACCTAATTTAGTCTCTCTACTTTGTTTTTTAGCTTTACAAGTAGACAACTTGTAGAGCTGAACTTTCTAATCTAGGGGTGTAAATCCTTTTGAACTGATGTAATTATCAATTTGACGATCCCTATATGTTCTCGACTCTCATGTTAAGATTCATATGAGCTTTCTTGGGTTCAACTTCAGATGAGTTTGAGCTTCACAAAAGCTTGGTTAAGTTTCCTCGACTTAACTTGCCCGTGGGCTGATATCGGGTTAACTTAACTTAGGTATCAGATATGTGTCTTTATTCTAGGTATTGTTTACTCATATATTCACTTCAATGATTTTTGTAACCTTAACTTTTTGTCCATGAAACACTCAACACACACACTAAGATGGACAAATAAGGTGACAAATGGTTCCCTATGTAAAAGGTAAGTGCATAAACCTACTTTTGGCTTCCCTACTGAACTGTTAAGAAATAAAAAACATGGACTATAAGCTACTATCCTTTATTTTATTGAATAGTAACCACTCCATATATCTTAACTGAAAATAGCATAGAACAACTCAACATAAGCCTGCATATGTTATTTAAAATCATTTTGAAGCTCACTCGTTAGTTTTTGGTCAACTTTCAATCTCAGTCTTCCGAAATTTGGTATAACTGATGTTGAGAATGTCAGTCCCATATTGGGAAGTTAAAGCCTTGCACATTGGGGACCTTCCACCATTCTCAATTAGTTTTGAGTTGAACGCTCCAATATTTAACATTATATCTGAGTAGGCCACTCGCTACTAGGGCCCAATTTGGCTACCCATGCTTTACTTTAACGAATATAATTCTTCCATGGGTTTGTCTTAGGAGAACAACCTATACATGAGGGGGAGTGTTGATGATATAAGTTCCACCTTTGGAAATTAAAGCCTTGCACCTCGGTATATAAGTTCCTGGAGTCGTCCACCCGTTGTTAATTGGTTTTGAGTTGGATTTTCCAATACTTAACAATTGCATACTTCTTAATCGTCTTTACTTTCTAACAATGGTTCATAAGAAGAAAGATATGATTTGATTTTAGTTTCAGTTCAAAAGTTATCAAAATAGAAAGCACTCCATATAAAGATAGATTAAGGTTTAATATTTTATGTTCAAAACACTTGACCGCTTTAATATTTTTGACCTGGAGTCTGGTGCTTGTAGTGGCTTTAAGGTTTCCAGGTTATTTTCGAAGGTGTTTAAACTTTGCACCCTGATATCAATAAATCGCTTGACTTGTGGATTGTTGTGGTAAGAATGACCTTTCACTCAGTTGATAAGGCTGTATTATACATTTATGTTGATTCACTCGCTTATTCTCTAATTTGGTACAAATTAATTACTTGTTTGAAAACAGGTTGGTGGCGTCCATTCACATTTGATTTCTCAATTTCAAGGAGACAAAACTAGAGCCGGGCGCCTTATGTCCCAATATAAAATTATGTCGATAGTTTCCCATGTTCCAGTAGCACATTCAACCTCATCTCGTTCATGCACATGTTAGTTGGTTTAGAGCAACTTGAGAGTTCTTATTAAATTTCTATGTTCTAGTTCAAATAAATTCTAGTACTTGTTGTGCATGTTGAGTTGATTTTTGAAAGTTTTGAGTGTTTCTTTGTAAATCATATGGGAGGAAGTTTTAGAAACGGCACAAAAACAGGGGATGTAACGACATGAAATTGACCAATAAATTGCACGATCTACCATGTTTATATCAAAACTTTTTGATATGAAGTCGTGTCATGTTCATATCAAAATTATGAGTCGTGTTATCGTATCGTGTTGTGTCAATTGTGTTTTTATTTGGGTTTTCCTATTTTAGTTTACCTGAGAATGAAATTTAAGAAATCATGTTTTCTTGTTGTGTCCGCCCGAAACCCAACCCAAAAATACGAATTGCCACCCCTAGTACATCAGACCCTGAATTTTGAATAATAATTTATGAGAGTTTCAAAGATTTTTGGGTTGAGGTAATTTAATGGTGCTATGTTTGTATCTTGTTGCAGCTCAAAATTCGAAAGGACTTCGATCTTGTGCTTTTTCGCAATAGCTCAATGCTTGTTTTGAGAAGCAAACAATGATATGAAACACTTTGTATTGGTTTGGGTGGATGGATCCGTTTAATGTATAATGGTATTTTATTGACCTCGGGGAAGACGACTCCAATTTCCAGAACCTGCAGCAGTTATAGAAGTCGTTAATTGAATCTGTAGAATGTCATTTTGAAGAAGGGCATGGCACCAGTTATATGCAACACTTTGGGTTGGAAATCAAAAATATGATTTCTGATCCTCGTATAACTGTCAACGGCCCAAGTGTTGCCACAGGCTCACACATATATTGTGTTGGTGGTATGAATTCCCTTAATTTCTTCATTATTTTTACTTTGTTTAACTTTCAAAACTTTACACTAACCAAAAAGTAGGTCCGATTCTAACAGATACTTCAAAAAATTTTGGTTTGGTTTGGTTTGAGCAACCACTTGGTTTGGAAACATTACTCTGTCAAAATATAACATTTTGTTACAGCTACTGATTTCTCAATAGAGCATTACAAGACATACCCTCATCGCAGCATGGGGTGAGTTCCTGATCACTCTTTAGGATGTCTTTGATTTACTAGACATTTAAACCTTTGGTGTCCATTCAATCCATGAAGCCCATATTAATCGATGAAGCAGTACAGCTGGACTACTGGATGGAAAGCCATTTTAAACAGTTCATGGTTTATGTATCCTACAATATGTGTTAACTCAAACTTCGTCCTATGTCCGTTGAAGAGTAATATATTCTTGGAATTAAATGCAAGGAACAAATTGTAATCCTTAGGTATATGTGTGGTGCAGGTGACTTGTTCATGCTATTAAATGTGACATCTGATGAAAAGATTTTGCTGACTACATATGGTGAACTCTGAGGCCTCCTCTGGGGAAGCATCGATTAAGGGTTGGTTTCTCCTAGAATCATTATAGTATATGGGGAAGTTTACTGTAATGTTTCAAAACCATTACGAATACTCGGGAGTCCTCAAATTGGTTTGGTTGGGGAATATTAGTATATAATACATGTTGCTGAATGCTGACATGTACTCCATTTTATTTTCTAAACTGTCATGCGATTTGACTGTAGATTCTGGAGTTTCTAGTTAAGCTATTGAAAACTGGCAATGTCGTTGCAGAGTTGGAATTGGTCAACTCGGGAACCATTCAGAGAATTCTCTACCTCTTTTTTGAGTAAGCTGTTATTTCTCATTGTCATTTTGGGTTCATGAATGAGAATGGGTTTGAGTTTATTGGGAAAATAAGTCATTCTTGTGTCGTAGAAAACATCTACCATTATCTGATATTAAACGCATGATGAAATTGCAGGAGAGTTACAAAAAAGGCTTCTATTATATGTCCTGAGTGTGACATTGAAGCTTTAGGAGGATGTGGCAGGAGAACCCCTGAGCAACTAAGTGCCCAATTAAGTAGGCTAAATAAAAGACTTAAGCATGAGAGCTAGAGGTACGAAAGCAATATCCTTTCATCGTATTACAAGAACAACATGAAAATATCAGTTTCATGCAGGAATCTTTCGTTACAGACATCCAGATTCCATTGATGACCTCAGAATGTTGTATGAGAATAAAGAACGGAAAATTTTGTGAAAACAGAAGACTTATAAAGATTTTCGAGAGAAACTGGGAGTAAGTTGTCCATTCATTTTCTTGTCATGCGTTATTGCTTTCAAGGATAAGGTGTAAATAGTCTCCGTCTATTTGTGAAATGTCTTAGGATTTTAAATTTAATAATATGGGTTCCACCTCTTAAATATGTAGTTAAATCTATGTTCTGCCAGCTCTGAAATGATAAAAGATCTTGAAGTATCTTTTGAATTTGGCAAAAAGTTGTCCTCAAAACTTCTTTGTCTTCTTATGATTCTCTTTTATTCCGCCAGATTTTAGTTTCCATAGTGAAAAGCATAACAATCATTGAACTTAAATAAGACTATTTCCCTCAGTCTTTTTGGTGTTAAGTATTATTGCAATGAGTTTATTTGGGTTATCATGCACGGATAGTCGATATAGCTATTTTTTTATTGTGTTTGGTATTTATGGGACTATGGCTAAAGAAATAAGTATCTGTGATGTGATTTACTTTATACACGGATAGTTATTAAACCTCGCTTAAAATTCACTGGTTCAACTCTCACCAGCCTTAGCATATTGGTTGCCTAAACTATTTTAAAGACGCATACAATTTTTTCAAAATCCCCTGGGTCGTCTGTTTCAGGTGACGCATTTCGTCTTTATTTATAGGGGTTAATTGTTTAGTCTCGTGTGGAATCACTTCAAAGTTTAACATAAATTTGAAACTCTCTCTCTCTCTCTCTCTCTCTCTCTCTCTCTCTCCCACCCTCCCTCTAATATTGACTCTTTTCACTCCTCTGTTTTGATTTACAGGAAATAAAGCCAACAGTGTTGATCGGATCATCTGGGGAAGGAACACAATAAGTGTACTAACTGCTGGATGGACTAGAATTAGATTCAAGGCCGATATTCCAGGTAGAATTATATATAAAAAAAAGAACCCATCAATTTTAAAATTATATTGAAAATATATTTGTTGATTAAGAACGGCCTACTAACTCTAGGAACCTCTTTTATTAATCTCCCAATCCCAAATATGAAAAGGGTAACACCTCTTAAATCATAAATACGGTCTACAATGTTGTTCATTGTCCGTCTTCCTTGATACTTACGGGTATTTTGGAAATGACAGGTTCTTGAAGACTGCTCCCTATGGGCATTCTGAAAGACATGACCCCGACTTCACATGGGAGGTCGTAAAGCCACTCAAGTGGGAGAAGGATTAAAAATTTTAAATGAAGGCCCTCGCCGACATTATCAGCCCTGTTCCTTTGCGTTTTCTTATTGGTTTATGTGTTGTTATCCTTTACTTTATTTTTTCATTGAATTTTATCTTTTGAGATATATTTTTAGTTTTTAGATGGAAAAAATGTTAACGAATTTAATTTTTTCCTGATTGAACGAGAAGCTGATTGAGGCATTGATTCTCGTAAACTATATTACTGAACCTAATTTGTTGATGATTCAACCAGGATATGTCAATTTTTGTTGTTTTCAAATGCTTTAGATGAGGCCATTGTGGTTGATTTTTTTTTATTTGTTTCGATATTTGTAACGGTTCTAAACACTTATAATATGTAAAATAATAACGGTTTTAAACACTTATAAAATTACAAACAATAACGGTTTTAAACACTTATAAAATCTCAAACAGTAACGGTTTTAAACACTTATAAAATGTCAAATAGTAACGGTTTTAAACACTTATAATCGGTTAACTTTATAACGCATACCTTTGAAAATATTCACCGATTGAACCGTTACTAATTTCCATTTGTAAGTGTTTTGAAAAGTTACAAAAAAATTATAACCCCTCCTTTTATAACAGTTTAAAACCGTTACTATTTGATTTGTAAGTGTTTAAAACTCCTAAAATTCAGCGAATTTGGTGTAGTCCCTACAAAACTTTAGGAGTTTTAGCTACACTAGGAAACTCCATTAGAGAAGGATAAAAAATTCAATCTTCGACAGCCGGACCGGTCCTGGGCTCCTATGGATCGATCTGCTTGGAATACGGATCGATTCTTTTATTTTTGGGATGGATCGGTCCGGGACGAACCTGTTCTCTTATTTTTCTTCCACCTTCAGTTTGACTTCGGTATGGAGTTCTCTGGAATGTGGAAATGCGGACCGGTCCGGGGCTACTGCGGATCGATCTTCCTCTTTGATTTTTTTCTCAAATTTTGACTGCTCGTAAATTTTATTTCGGGACTCCGATTGAGGTGTCGTTTCTTCCTATGTGCTCATGAACTTTATATCTTCAACTTCTCTTTAGACGCCTCATCCGAATTTCGGGTAGAAACCTTTTGACCTTTTCTTCTTTTCTTTCTTGATTCTTCCGGTTTCTTTCTTCCATTAATTGACATCAAATACCTGTAAAATTAATATGAAAAACTAGAAACTCGGTGTTATCGTTAGGATAAGTCATTAGCAAGATTATGAGATAAAATCAAATCGATTACGTTGTTCGAGGTGCTAAAAGTAACTAAATTAAAGGGATAATTTTGGAAGAATTTATGCCTAATCATAGATGCTGAAATTAGAGATGCAAAAAAATAATTTTAACTAGGGTTTAAATGTAAATAAAATAAAATGGAGCTAGGGTTTAAATGTATAGCATACCTGATGCGAATGCCCAAAGCTTGTCGCAACTTGCGGTGAAGAGGTGGTGACTTACGAAAACGAGATGGGGATTTGGGACAATATACGATGGCATTGCGATAGAGAATTAGAGCTATGATCAAATTAATCAAGTCATTTGTTTATGTGGCAGTGTTATTTGGGGCTATAACAGAGTGTGTTGTAGGTAAATTAGTTAAATGAATGTCCACAATAAACAATACACACTTGATATTTCCACCATCATACAAAAAATACACAAAAAAAAGAAAGATCCAAATTGGAATTCATAAGAAATCCTAATTCTCATCCATATCAACGAAATCCTATACAAAAATATTATCAATATGTAATTGATAAATGAGGCCAGAAACACAATAAACAATTTCATACATGGGATTATGGAAAGGTCCGAGTTTGTTCGGGATTTTTGATTACTCTTTCTTGGAGGAAGAAATTATTCTGATGAAGGAGAGAGAGAGAGAGAGAGAGAGAGAGAGAGAGAGAGAGAGAGAGAGAGAGAGAGAGAGAGATGCACGTGATGAAGAGGGAAGCATGTCAGTTGCAAGAGTGGTGGGTGCGTGCGATATGGACGGGAGGAGATACCTTTTGATATTTGACACTGTTTAAGTCCTTGCAGATCTTTCAAAGATATTTGACCCTCTTTACTAAAACCGTTGCATATATTAATAAAAAAAAAATATTTAGGTCGGATGGCTAAAAAAATGATGTATTATATATAAGTCTCAAATGATTAAAGTTTCATAAATTAAGTCTCATTGACTGTTCGGCCCTTAAATAGGTCCCATTCCTAATTTTTTGGGATTTTTTTCACAATTATACCCTTTTTAAAACAAACAATTCATAACATCCTTGGGGAAGTTACATAAGTGGTTGAATTTTATTTTTAATTTTCAAATGATCAAACAAGATTAAATCTCCTCACCAAGATCTATCAAACAATATCCATGAAAACTATAAAATTTCCACGAAAAAATTACACAGATAGTAAATTTTACTGTATGCACCGAAAATGAAATATTTTTTCATCTACAATATTTTCACAAACAATGATATTTTTTGTGTTGAAATCATTTTATATATTTGACATTTTCACAAACAGTAATATTTATTGTGTTGATATATCTATATACTAAGTTACAACGGTGTTTTTACTATTCATAAGCTTGGGAGACACTTTACGGTTCAGATCGAAGCCAACAAGGAAACGATCCAATGGTTGACATTAAAATATCCCTTTTACCATTTTTTCCCCTTACATATTTAAGTTCCCCCTTTTTTGACACACTCTGATTTATTTTTCCCTCCCTTCAAAATTCAAAAACAATGGTAAAAGGGTATTATACCTGTTTTGATCTCACTCGCTGACACACAACCCACGATACACTCATCCAAACACTCGAACCCTAAAATGGGAGAAATAACTTCAACCATAATTTTCTCCCTCTCTCATCCGTCTGCCTCCCTAATCCTAATTGTCTCCCTCGCCCACGCAGCCTCCCTCTCCCTCACTCTTCCAAGCTTAGTCTTATCTCATTACCCTCAGGTGAGATCCATTGAATCTCTCTCCCACTTTGATTGGCATGAATATTGGATGATTTTCTAATTAGATCTTTGATTTTCTTTCATTTTTTCTAGATCTATGAACGTTGGATGTTGTTTGGTTCAAGGCATCTCTATTTTGTAAGTGGATACACTTTATTGGATAGTTTTGAAGGTATAAATAACTTTTTGGGATTTTTTTGAGTTCAAAGAGGAATTTACATTTTTTGTTCAAATCATTTTGTGTTATGGGCGTATTTCCTTCTCTATCGCTCGATCTACCTCTTCCCTCCATTAAAGTTGTTTTTCTTTGAATCATATCTTTTATGGTTGCAATCAAGGATTTGGGTTTTTAGGTTTTAAAAAAAATGATATTTGTCGTGAGATTTTGTAGAATCTCGATCTTCCCCTTCCATATGTTACAGTTTTAAAAAATTGATATTTTTAGTTCAAAATTCAAATCGGGGTGTGGTATTATCATATTATGTATCATCAAGTAGTGGAAAGCTTACAATACCTTACCATTATAGTCCTGGATATCACATTCATTGTCCACAAAGATTTCGAGTTGAGTCAAGAACACTGGGACATCATGAAACATATCTTGCAGTACCCAAAACACACATTGTCCTATGGACTCTTGACCGCAAATGATCCTAGAAATACCTTGAAAAACTCTCCTATTTTGATGGGGAATTTTTTGCAATAAGTTTACTCATCTTACCTATTAATTATTATTGTTTTGGTGTTTGATAATGACATGAATATGTCCTTTTTTACTGGTTTGGTGTTGGCTTCCGGTGGCTTCTTTTGAACCTCAATATTCCCCTCTTTATAAGGCCTTTAATTTTTTGTAATGAGTTTTGTTCATTCTATGATTTTGGCATGGTAGAATTTTTATCCAAATCATAGAAATGGTAGTATTTTTATAAAGCATTTATATGATATTTTGTCTAACCTATTTTATTGTTAAAAAGTTTCGGACTTTATAACTCAGTACTTTTTTACTTAAAAATTCTTAACTTGACCGCAAGATTTAAGGTCATTTTGTTAATTTATGTTCATATTTGCTTCTATTTCAAACATTTTGTTCCCTAAAACATTATAGGGACGTGTCAAATCTCTTAATAATATGGATTGAAATCCATGTATCCTTTTAGCGATTTGATCACCATTTACATCACGTTTTTCCTTTCTATCCACTCTATACCAATATTTGTGGTTCAAGGAATGTACCGGGGTGTGCTATTATCATATTATGTATCGTCAAGTAGTGGGAAGCTTACAATACCTTACCATTATAGTCCTAGATATCACATTCATTGTCCACAAAGATTTCGAGTTAAGTCAAGAACACTGGGCCATCGTGAAACTTATCTTGCAGTACTTAAAACACATATTGTCCTATGGACTCTTGACTGCAAATGATCCTATAAATACCTTGAAAAATTCTCCTATTTTGATTGGGCATTTTTTGCAATAAGTTTACTCATCTTACCTATGAATTATTATTGTTTTGTTGTTGATAATGACATGAATATGTCCATTTCTAGTGGTTTGGTATTGACTTCCGGTGGCTTCTTTTGAGCCGCAATACTTCCCTCTTTATAAGGCCTTTAATTTTTTGCAATGTTTTTTGTTCATTGCATGATTTTGGCATGGTAGAATTTTGATCCAAATCATAGAAATGGTAGTATTTTTATAAAGCATTTATATGATATTTTGTCTCACCTATTTTATTGTTAAAAAGTTTCGGACTTTATTGCTCAGTACTTTTTACTTAAGAATTCTTAACTTGATCGCAAGATTTAAGGTCATTTTGTTAATTTATGTTCATATTTTCTTCTATTTCAAACATTTTTTTCCCTAAAACATGATAGGGAAGTGTCGAATATCTTTATAATATGGATTGAAATCCATGTATCTTTTTAGCGATTTGATCACCATTTACATCACGTTTTTCCTTGCTATCCACTCTATTCCAATATTTGTGGTTCAAGGAATGTACCGGGGTGTTCTATTATCATATTATGTATCATCAAGTAGTGGGAAGCTTACAATACCTTACCATTATAGTCTTGGATATCGCATTCATTGTCCACAAAGATTTCGAGTTAAGTCAAGAACACTTGGCCATTGTGAAACGTATCTTGTAGTACCTAAAACACACATTGTCCTATGGACTCTTGACCTCAAATGATCCTACATTACCTTGAAAAATTCTCCTATTTCTATTGGGCATTTTTTTCAATAAGTTTACTCATCGTACCTATGAAATATTATTGTTTTGGTGTTGATAATGACATGAATGTGTCCATTTTTACTGGTTTGTTGTTGGCTTTCGGTGGCTTATTCTGAGCCTCAATACTTCCCTCTTTATAAGGCCTTTAATTTTTTGTAATGTTTTTTGTTCATTGTATGATTTTGGCATGGTAGAATTTTGATCCAAAGGATAGAAATGGTAGTATTTTTATAAAGCATTTATATGATATTTTGTCTCACCTATTTTATTGTTAAAAAGTTTCGGACTTTATTGCTCAGTACTTTTTACTTAAGAATTCTTAACTTGATCGCAAGATTTAAGGTCATTTTGTTAATTTATGTTCATATTTTCTTCTATTTCAAACATTTTGTTCCCTAAAACATGATAGGGAAGTGTCGAATATCATTATAATATGGATTGAAATCCATGTATCTTTTTAGCGATTTGATCACCATTTACATCACGTTTTTCCTTGCTATCCACTCTATTCCAATATTTGTGGTTCAAGGAATGTACCGGGGTGTGCTATTATCATATTATGTATCATCAAGTAGTGGGAAGCTTACAATACCTTACCATTATAGTCTTGGATATCGCATTTATTGTCCACAAAGATTTCGAGTTAAGCCAAGAACACTTGGCCATCGTGAAACGTATCTTGCAGTACCTTAAACACACATTGTCCTATGGACTCTTGACCTCAAATGATCCTACAATACCTTGAAAAATTCTCCTATTTCTATTGGGCATTTTTTTCAATAAGTTTACTCATCGTACCTATGAATTATTATTATTTTGGTGTTGATAATGACATGAATGTGTCCATTTTTACTGGTTTGGTGTTGGCTTTCGGTGTCTTATTCTGAGCCTCAATACTTCCCTGTTTATAAGGCCATAACTTTTTGTAATGAGTTTTGTTCATTGTATGATTTTGGCATGGTAGCATTTTTATCCAAAGCATAGAAATGGTAGTATTTTTATAAAGCATTCATATGATATTTTGTCTCACCTATTTTATTGTTAAAAAGTTTCGGACTTTATAGCTTAGTACTTTTTTACTTAAGAATTCTTAACTTGACCGCAAGATTTAAGATCATTTTGTTAATTTATGTTCATATTTTCTTCTATTTCAAACATTTGGTTCCCTAAAACATGATAGGGAAGTGTCTAATCTCTTTATAATATGGATTGAAATCCATTTATCTTTTTAGCGATTTGATCACCATTTACATCACGTTTTTCCTTGCTATCCACTCTATAGCAATATTTGTTGTTCAAGGAATGTAACGGGGTGTGCTATTATCATATTATGTATCATCAAGTAGTGGGAAGCTTACAATACCTTACCATTATAGTATTGGATATCGCATTCATTGTCCATAAAGATTTTGAGTTCAGTCAAGAACATTGGGCCATCATGAAACGTATCTTGCAGTACCTAAAACACACATGGTCCTATTGACTCTTTGTAATACCCCGTATTTTTGGCAATATTTATTTTTGGGTTTAATTAATTAAATGAGACTTAATTGGGAATTAATCCGGATAAAATACTAGCGAGATGTGAGTTGGTATTTGACTATATTGAGTATATATGATGATATATGAATATTGAATTATGAAATTGTCGTGAGATTGATATACGGCAATTTGGACATTTTATTGAGACGCGGGTGACAGTCGCGTCAGGATATAATTATTTTTATTTATAAAAGTGAATTTAAATTCTATTAACCGTATGGTCGTTTTGAGTGCGCCAACGCGTCCGGAAGGGTCGAGATAGTCAGAAAACACTAGTCGGGGGTTTAGTTTGGGTCCCGGGGTATTTTTAGGCCATACCGGCATCTTATAAAGGTAGTTTGGTAATATTGTATTTTTGGGATTTAATAATGACGAAAATTAGGATTTATATCTGATTTGGGTAACTAACCACTAAACCCACTACCAACCATATTGACCCATAGGACTACGGGGAGTTTTAAAATTGGTTTTTTAAGTCTCCTAAACAAACCCTAGCCACCTTTGGAGAAGAAGGCTTGTAGAGAGAGAGAGAGAGAGAGAAGGAATTCTCCAGAAAAGGCTTCATCAAACCAACACCAAATTCAGATACACTAGAGGCAAGTGATTTAATTCTATTTAATTCAGAAAATGTTTCTTCCATGTTAGATAAATTGAAAGAGTTACATTTGTTCTTGCAAGTTAAATAGAAACCCATTTGAATTGGAGTTAGGACTTAAATTTTGAGGACAAATTGCATGTAGAATAGTATGGAGATGATTATTATGATGTTAATATATGTTGGATGTAACAAAAACGAATCTAGAATGGACTTATTGAGGATTTAAAATTCTAGGGTTTATGTTCTTGAAAATTTGGGGAAAAGGGTAGAGATTTGATGAATTAATGATGGTTAGGATGTGTTAATTCCTTAAAAGATGTTAGTATATGACCTTAGTATGTTTTAGGATGATTGGAGACCTTAAAACATTGATTGGATGAATTTTGGTTAAGATTTGAGGTGTAGAAATTGGTGAAAAACGAGATAGGATTTCTGGGTTTGAATCTGGTCACTCGTTAGAAGACCTACCCAGGTCGTTCGAACGAGCTTCTAACGAGTTGACAGTTTGGGGTTCTAACGAGAGGGATGTTCGTTCGATAATCTCGTTCGAACGAGATCTCGTTAGATAGCCCAGTTCGTTCGAACGAAATCTCGTTCAAACAACCTCGTTCGAACGAGACTTCTAACGAGCTGGCAGTTTAGGCCTTTTTGGCCTATTTTGATTTTGGGAGTCCCGTAAACTTGTTTGAGGATAGAGATAACATTCCTTTGATGGTGTATTAGTATACTTGGGAGATTTGGGCTATAACGAGGAGTAAATTATATAAGTGTGGATCAAATCAAATAGACATTTGAGTCGAGACGTGAGTGCCCACTAGGACGTGAGAATAAATTATGGTGCATATAAATATGGACCGGGATTATATAAGTTGTATGTATATTAAGTTGGTATGAGAATGCGATAAGTACTACAATTAAACTACGGTGATTACTAAGATGTGTGCTTACTTAGTATTGGTATATGATTTGTGTGTATGACATACCTACCATACCTGCTATCACGGGAGGTTTGCGTTCGCTTAGGGCCCTTTAATCCTTGTGTTGCCCGGATTTAGACTGGTTACCTCGATGAACATAGGTCAGAGAAGGACTTATTGGGATGATAATAAGTCTGCTGATCGTGGGAGCGCAGGTATGTGCGTGACCCATGTGATGTGACTGTGTTCGCCTCCATTATTTGTGATGTTGTTATCTGTGAACTATTCCTGAGAGATTCGGAATATGTGATCCTTATGTACGTGATGTACCGGGATGGATAGCAGAGTATGTGTGCACCGCAGCTTACTCTCGGGGTGCTTATATTGTATATTTATGTTGTGGAGAATATACGCTTAATAACTGGGAACTTTCATATGGTATTGTGTGTATAACAATGGAATAACAAAAGGGATGATCTATAATGAGTTGGATTACTTTTACGTGAGAACCTGAATTTACGTTAAGCCCCTATTTAATTGCGAGCGTTATAATGTTAATGGGAACCGAGTAATAAGGGTAGAACCTATGACAGTCTAGCTAGATATGATGTCACTTAGGTAGTAGTTTGTGTCATTTTAGATGGGTACTTACGTTAGGAGTGCACAGTTAGACGAGAGGTGAGAATTTCATGTGAGTGCACGTCCTAACATGTACTTTTCATTTAATGTTTTAAATGTTTTTAAAGCACTTGCAGGTTTTTAGAATATCTCCACATTCGGGCTCTTACCCGTTTGCTTTCAAATCTATTTTTCTTGTAAAACCATTTTAGGTGCCCAGACACAAGGACACCATGCATAGGATACTCATTCAGATAACGAGCTGTAGCTATTTGTGGAAGTTACAGGGATTTGCTTTTAGACGCTTCTATCATTTGGATTCCACGTTCAGTATTCCTCAGTTTTAAGGCATGTTTCCCAGTTTCATTAGAGATACATTTCCATTTCAGTTTTTCAGGCTTTGGCATGTATTGATTCAGTATTCAGTATTTCGTTATTTATTTCAGTTGTGGAATTTGTTGTGAGGAGTTTTCCTCCGGATTCTTTTATATCATGTGATGGTTATTCTAGTATTTCGTTATGGTGAATGGTGATATTATTCTTGTTTTATATCTTTCACTGCATGTTAATCAGACTTTAATTAAAATTTGGCAACTTACTTTTTGAATACTAGGTGGTTAGTTATAATAAAATACTTTCGACAGTGATGCTATTAACTGAGCCAACTTGGCATTTTGGTTTAATTTAATAAAGGAGTAGCTACCCGGTATTTAATTAGTCGGGGTGTCACAGGTGGTATCAGAGCATCAGGTTCTAGTGTCCTTTAGGATCTGTATGGCTATTATGTTTCCGCTAAGCTTTCTTCGATATAGAGCCCTATATTTTAGGATTGTTGTACTCTTTTTGTGTATGCTTCGTTCTTCAGCCATTTTAAGTTTATAAACAGTGAACTTATAAACTTTATTCTTATTTCAGATGCCTCCACGACGTGCACGACGAGTTCCCAGGGATGCAACACCCAAACCCCAGCCCGCTCTAGTTCAGGGCATGATGAACGCCGCTGAGGTTGCAGCTATTGTAGCCCAAGAGGTAAATTCCGCAATTGCCGTAGTTCAGCAGGCACCACCTCAGGCATCGTTTGCCGCACCAGTGCAGGCAAATGCACTCCCGTCTGCTTGGGAACGTGTACGTGACGCTTTTCAGAAAGTGCATCCGCCAGAATTTGCAGGTAACTCAGATGTGGTAATCTCGAGCCAGTGGAGGAAGGATATGCAGAGGCACTTGAGGATGTATGAGTGCACGGACTTTCAGAAGTAGGTGCTAGCTACTTTCAATCTAGTTGGATCTGCACTGCAGTGGTGGGAGTCTATTACCACTTTGGAGGAGAGGGATACTCTCATTATTCAGGACTTTTGGGTGCGGTTCGACCGCAAGTACTTTCCGTCGGCTGTTCACACGGAAATGAGGAGGAAACTGATGAATCTGAAGCAAGAGGGTAAGACTGTGGCCGAGTATGAGGCTGAGTTCACGAATCTATTGAATATCATTCCGGATGAGATACCGACAGAAAACAAGAAGATTGAGAAATTCACCGACGGGTTGACAAGGAGGATCCGTCAGCATCTGTTAGGGAACCTTTCGTTGGCCACTTATTCTGATGTGGTTAACGCTGCTTTATTACACTGCCGGAATCACCGCTTTCATATGACTGAGGGCAAGAGCTCTGGAGAGTCTAGCCATCAGGGCAGGACTGGAGGACATGGTGCTAGTGGGGCACAATCTGTTCAGGGGCAGAGACAGGGTGAGCAGGGTTCCCAGCAGGGGGACAGAAGAGGTTCAGATCAGGGAATTACAGGCACGGACAGGGAGGTTTCTGTCAGGTCCATCAGGGTCCAAACGGCCATCAGGGCCAACAGGGACAGAATGGGCAGCAGTTTCAGCAGGGCCAAGAGAGGAACGGTAACGGCCACCAGAGACGGGGACCACAGGGGCAGAGAGGAGGGAACTTCCCAGGGAAGTGTTTTGTTTGTGGTAAGACTGGCCATAAATGATAGGATTGTCCTGATAGGGGCAGGGCCCCACAACAGCAGCAGCAGGGTACTCGCCAGGAGCCGCAGAGGCCTATGTTTCCCACCGCTCTCCCCGCACCGCCACAAATGGAAGTATTGCCACCCATTCCAGCAGTCCCAGTTCAGCAGGGGCAGCTATAGTATGGACGTGTCTACAACGTCCACCAGGCAGCAGTTCCACAGGCACCGCTCGCGATTGAGGGTACGTTTCCTATCCATGGCACTATGGGTCGGGTATTATTTGATACGGGGGCTACACATTGTTTTATAGCTACGCATTTCGCGAAAGCCTTAGGGTTGTTAGCTACGGCAGAGAGCACAGTGACGTGTGTCGACTCACCATTGGGAAGTGGGTCACTTATTTTCTTTATATACCCGGGAGTGGGGATAGAGATTGGTAGTCTGGTATTACCTGCAGATATGTTGGTATTAGATATGCATGTTCACGATGTGATTATCGGTATGGATTAGCTCGCTGATTATAGAGACATAATTGATTGCTTCGGTGGGAGCATTATTTTTGCCATTCCGGGGCAAGAGATGTTTGTAGTGGCGATGCCTCGCCCAGAGGGAGGCTCGACCGCTCATTTGTATTACCTAGAGGAGGATACCTCAAAGGAGGTTGTGATTCCTTTAGATTAAATCCCAGTTGTTAGGGAGTATTCGAATGTGTTTCAGGAGATACCAGGACAAACCCCCAGTCGAGAGATAGACTTTGTTATAGACCTATTGCCAGATACGAGACCTATGGCACGCGCACCGTACCGTATGGCTCCGGCAGAGATGCGAGAGCTACGAGAACAGATAGAGCAGCTGTTAGGTCAGGGCTTTATTCGCAGGAGTACCTCACCTTGGGGCGCTCCAGTTTTGTTTGTGAAGAAGAGGGACGGTTCACTAAGATTGTGTGTGGACTATCGAGAGTTGAATAAGGTCACGATACGGAATAAGTATCCGTTGCCTCGAATCGATGACTTATTCGACCAGTTGAGAGGAGCTTCTTTATTCTCGAAGATTGATTTGAGATCGGGATACCATCAGTTGCGTATCAGGGAGGAGGATGTCTCAAAGACTGCGTTCTTATCGAGATATGGTTCTTACAAGTTTCGGGTTATGACTTTTGGTTTAACCAACGCTCCAGCAGTGTTTATGGACTTGATGAACAGAGTGTTCAGGGATTTCCTAGATCAGTTTGTCATTGTCTTCGTCGATGATATTCTAGTTTAGTCCCAGACAGAGGAGGAGCACGCCGAGCATTTGAGGCAAGTTTTGCAGACACTTCGTCAGAACGAGTTGTATGAAAAGTATGAGAAATGCGGGTTTTGGCTGAAGGAGGTCCAATTTTTGGGCCACATTATTTCCGACCGGGGAATATCTGATGATCCGGGGAAGGTATCCGCGGTGAGGGAATGGGGACAACCCACGACACCGACTGAGATTCGTAGTTTCTTGGGCCTAGCAGGATACTACAGGAGGTTCATTCGGGGATTTTCGAAGATAGCGGGTCCTTTGACACATCTGACTCGTAAGGGTGTGCCAGTCATCTGGAGTAATGCCTGTCAGTTGGCATTCGATGAATTGAAGGATAAGTTAACCTCAGCACCTGTGTTAGCATTACCGAGACCAGGAGTTGAGTATTTGGTTTACACCGATGCGTCTTTGCAAGGACTTGGAGGTGTATTGCAGCATGAGACATGCCATAGCTTATGCTTCTCGTAAGCTTAAGTCTCATGAGAAGAATTACCCCACACATGATTTGGAGTTGGCGGCAGTGGTATTTGCCCTACGGATTTGGAGGCACTATCTTTTGGGGGAGAAGTTCCAACTGTTCACGGACCACAAGTCCCTACAATACCTGTTCACGCAGAAGGAGTTGAATATGCGGCAGCGTAGGTGGCTTGAGTTTGTAAAAGACTACCAGTTCGATATCCAGTATCACCAAGGTAAGGCTAACGTGGTAGCAGATGCGTTGAGACGTAGGCCAGCAGATGAGGTGGCAGGGGTGTGGAAGGCTAAGTGGAAGGAGTTGGGACACCAGGATGCAGTGTCCCGATCTTTTATGTCTGTGATGACCATTACACCGCAGATTGTCACGAAGGTAGTATGGGCACAGGCTAATGACTCGTTCTGTCAGGAGCAGATAGTTCGATTACTAGCAGAGGGAGCCGAGTCCTATACCGTCAGCTCAGACGGGGGATTACGCTTCAATGGGAGATTAGTGGTTCCAGAAGAGGAGAAATTGCGACACGAGGTGATGGCAGAGTCGCACGGCTCACGGTTCGCAGTACATCCCGGAGGGGACAAAATGTACCAAGACATGAGACGACAGTATTGGTGGAGCGGTATGAAGAGAGATATTGTTGAGTTTGTTTTGAAATGCGCCACTTTCCAGCTAGTAAAAGTGGATCATCAGAGACCGAAAGGACTTCTACAGCCGTTGGAGGTCCCGGTGTGGATGTGGGAGAGCATATCCATGGATTTTATCACGGAGTTGCCTACGTCGCAGAGGGGTCACGACTCTGTTTGGGTAATTGTGGACAGGTTGTCCAAAGTCGCTCACTTTTTACCCGTAAGGACTGACTACACTACGGGACAGTATGCCCAGCTCTTCATTTCAGAGGTTGTGAGACTTCACGGTGTGCCCCTAAATATCGTGTCTGACAGAGATAAGATATTTGTTTCGCGGTTTTGGGAGAGTTTCCAGGAGGCCATGGGCACGGAATTGCGATTGAGTACGGATTATCATCCGCAGATCGATGGGCAGACAGAGCGCACAAATCAGATGTTGGAGGACATGCTACGCGTGTGCATTATTGACTTTGGAGGTGGATGGGAGCAATACCTTCCACTAGTAGAGTTTGCTTATAATAACTCCTATCAGTTCACTATTGGCATGGCTCCGTTTGAGGCATTGTACGGTAGGCCTTGTCGTTCCCCAGCATGTTGGTTAGAGGTGTGGGACAACAAACTACTTGGGCCGGAAGTGATTCAAGATACTTCGGCAAGGATTGAGTTGATCCGGAGTCGCATTCGTGTAGCTCAAGACCGGTAGAAGAGTTATGCTGATGCGAAGAGATCTTTCAGGGAGTTCCAAGAGGTGGACCAGGTTTTGCTCAGATTATCTCCTATGAAGGGGATTATGCATTTCGGGAAGAAGGGGAAGTTGGCACCGAGGTATGTGGGGCCGTTTCCTATTATTGAGCGGATTGGACCAGTTGCATATAGACTCGGGTTACCGGAGCATTTACATCGGATTCACGATGTGTTTCATATTTCCTCACTAAGGAAATATCTCAGAGACGATTTGGCTCATTCTCACATCGCTTTGGAGGAGATTGATCTACAGCCTGATAGCTCCTACGAGGAGGGGCCGATTGCTATTTTGGACCGAAGTGAGAGGAGGCTGTGGTCAAAGATAGTTCCGTTAGTGCGTGTTCAGTGGTGACATCACAATGTCGAGGAGTCCACATGGGAGCGCGAGGATGAGATGCGCGAACGTTATCCAGAGTTGTTTTTATCAGGTACTTTCTAGTTCCGAATTTCGGTACGAAATTCTGTTATTAGGGGGGAAGTATGTAATACCCCGTATTCTTGGCAATATTTATTTTTGGGATTAATTAATTAAATGAGAATTAATTGGGAATTAATCCAGATAAAATACTAGCGAGATGTGAGTTGGTATTTTACTATATTGAGTATATATAATGATATATGAATATTGAATTATGAAATTGTCGTGAGATTGATATACGACAATTTGGACACTTTATTGAGACGCGGGTGACAGTCGCGTCAGGATATAATTATTTTTATTTATAAAAGTGAATTTAAATTCTATTAACCGTACGGTCGTTTTGAGTGCGCCAACGCGTCCGGAAGGGTCGAGATAGTCAGAAAACACTAGCCGGAGGTTTAGTTTGGGTCCCGAGGTATTTTTAGGCCATACTGACATCTTATAAGGGTAGTTTGGTAATATTGCATTTTTGGGATTTAATAATGACGAAAATTAGGATTTATAATCTGATTTGGGTAATTAACCACTAAACCCACTACCAACCATATTGAACCATAACACTACGGGGAGTTTTAAAACTGGTTTTCTAAGTCTCCTAAACAAACCCTAGCCACCTTTGGAGAAAAAGGCTTGTAGAGAGAGAGATAGAAGGAATTCTGCAGAAAAAGCTTCATCAAACCAACACCAAATTCAGAGACACTAGAGGCAAGTGATTTAATTCTATTTAATTCAGAGAATGTTTCTTCCATGTTAGATAAATTGAAATATTTACATTTGTTCTTGGAAGTTAAATAGAAACCCATTTGAATTGGACTTAGGACTTAAATTTTGAGGACAAATTGCATGTAGAATAGTATGAAGATGATTATTCTGATGTTAATATATGTTGGATGTAACAAAAACGAATCTAGAATGGACTTATTGAGGATTTAAAATTCTAGGGTTTATGTTCTTGAAAATTTGGGGAAAAGGGTAGAGATTTGATGAATTAATGATGGTTAGGATGTGTTAATTCCTTTAAAGATGTTAGTATATGACCTTAGTATGTTTTAGGATGATTGGAGACCTTAAAACATTGATTGGACGAATTTTGGTTAAGATTTGAGGTGTAGAAATTGGTGAAAAATGAGATAGGATTTCTGAGCTTGAATCTGGTCACTCGTTAGAAGACCTACCCAGGTCGTTCGAACGAACTTGTTCGAACTAGCTTCTAACGAGTTGACAATTTGGGGTTCTAACGAGAGGGATGTTCGTTCGATAATCTCGTTCGAACGAGATCTCGTTAGATAGCCCAGTTCGTTCGAACGAAATCTCATTCGAACAGCCTCGTTCGAACGAGACTTCTAACGAGCTGGCAGTTTAGGCCTTTTTGGCCTGTTTTGATTTTGGGAGTCCCATAAAATTGTTCGAGGATAGAGATAACATTCCTTTGATGGTGTATTAGTATACTTGGGACATTTGGGCTATAACGAGGAGTAAATTATATAAGTGTGGATCAAATCAAATAGACATTTGAGTCGAGACGTGAGTGCCCACTACGACGTGAGAATAAATTATGGTGCGTATAAATATGGACCGGGATTATATAAGTTGTATATATATTAAGTTGGTACGAGAATTCGATAAGTACTACAATTAAACTACGGTGATTACTAAGATGTGTACTTACTTAGTATTGGTATATGATTTGTGTGTATGACATACCTACCATACTTGCTATCACGGGAGGTTTGTGTTCTCTTAGGGACCTCTAATCCTTGTGTTTCCCGAATTTAGACTGGTTACCTCGATGAACATAGGTTAGAGAAGGACTTATTGGGATGATAATAAGTCTGCTGATCGTGGGAGCGCAGGTATGTGCGTGACCCATGTGATGTGACTGTGTTCGCCTCCATTATTTGTGATGTTGTTATCTGTGAACTATTCCTGAAAGATTCGAAATATGTGATCCTTATGTACGTGATGTACCGGGATGGATAGTAGAGTATGTGTGCACCGTAGCTTAGTCTCGGGGTGCTTATATTGTATATTTATGTTGTGGAGAATATACGCTTAATAACTGGGAACTTTCATATGGTATTGTGTGTATAACTATGGAATAACAAAAGGCATGATCTATAATGAGTTGGATTACTTTTACGTGATAACCTGAATTTACGTTAAGCCCCTATTTAATTGCAAGCATTATAATGTTAATGGGAACCGAGTAATAAGGGTAGAACCTATGACAGTCTAGCTAGATATGATTTCACTTAGCTAGTATTTTGTGTCATTTTAGATGGGTACTTACGTTAGGAGTGGACAGTTAGACGAGAGGTGAGAATCTCATGTGAGTGCACGTCCTAACATGTACTTTGCATTTAATGTTTTAAATGTTTTTAAAGCACTTGCAGGTTTTTAAAATATCTTCACATTCGGGCTCTGACCCGTTTGCTTTCAAATCTATTTTTTTTTTGTAAAACCATTTTAGGTGACCAGCCACAAGGACACCATGCATAGGATACTCATTCAGATGACGAGCTGTAGCTGTTTGTGGAAGTTACAGGGATTTGATTTTAGACACTTCTATCATTTGGATTCCACGTTCAGTATTCCTCAGTTTTAGGGCATGTTGCCCAGTTTCATTAGAGATACATTTCCATTTCAGTTTTTCAGGCTTTGGCATGTAATGATTCAGTATTCAGTAGTTCGTTATTTATTTCAGTTGTGGGATTTGTTGTGAGGAGTTTTCCTCCGGATTCTTTTATATCATGTGATGGTTAATCTAGTATTTCGTTATGGTGAATGGTGATATTATTCTTGTTTTATATCTTTCACTGCATGTTAATCAGACTTTAATTAAAATTTGGCAACTTACTTTTTGAATACTAGGTGGTTAGTAATAATAAAATGTTTTGGACAGTGATACTACTAACTGAGCCAACTTGGCATTTGGTTTAATTTAATAAAGGAGTAACTACCCGGTATTTAATTAGCCGGGGTGTCACACTCTTGACCTCAAATGATCCTATAAATACCTTGAAAAATTCTTCTATTTTGATTTGGGATTTTTTGCAATAAGTTTACGCATCGTACCTATGAATTATTATTGTTTTGGTGTTGATGATGACATGAATGTGTCCATTTTTACTGATTTGGTGTTGAATTTAGATGACTTATTTTGAGCCTCAATACTTCCCTCTTTATAAGACCATAAATTTTTGTAATGAGTTTTGTTCATTGTTTGATTTTGGCATGGTAGTATTTTTATAAATCATTTATATGATATTTTGTGAGTATGACCAAAAATCCACTATTAACAACTGCTGTTAGTGGACTTTTTATTTCTCTTATAGGTTTTAATTTATTTGGTTGCAGCTGCTGTTAGGGATTATTTAAGCAGGTAATTCTATCCTTATAGATATGTTCTCCTCAGTTCTATATCTTCTGTCTCTCCTTTCAATGTTTTAGTGTATACTTATTAGCAACTGTTGTTAAGGATTATTTAAGCGAGTAAATCTATCCTTGTAGATGCTATTTGCTGTATATGACGTTACTATTTCATATATTCTTTGATCTCTCTGTTTCGACCTGAAAAAAGATTCACACCTATAGGATGTTAATTGCCTGTGTCATGTATGCAGATTTTGGGTGCTATTTCTCTGTGTCATCAATGCTTTTTATGTCATGTATGCATATTTTGGGTGCAAACTATTTTGCATGCCACTATAATTTACTGAATTCTTGCTGGAGATCATCAATAACTCTTTATAAATTGAATGTGATGCATTCATTGATCTATAAAGGGAAAATATGATCGGGAAGGTGGTGGTTCCATGATGATAAATTATAAATTGACAACAAAAGAACATTCCCCACGGTTACCTGTTAAAGGAAATAGCTTTTACGCCTCCTCTATTCTTTTCAAATAAAACACAAACATCCAGAGGTAAATGAATGAATTTGTTGCTTCACTCATTTACTGCTTCACTCATTCAGAGGTACTGTGTGCACTGTAAGTTCAATACTCAGTAAACCACCATTCCCTTTTTTTCCTTGATCTTCGAATTATGATGAAATGAAATACTACTTATAGTTATAAGCATATTTCATTAGTGATCAATAAAAAAATACATGTTAGGCACTATTGTAATATGATATTCATTATTGTAGAAGATAAATAAGGAAGTTGATATTCATGTGGTATGTCATTATATATGATATTCATGTGGTATGTTATGACCCATGTGGTCTGTTGAAATAGGCCTGATACAAGTACAACGAAAATTGGTTACCTCTTATGCTTATCTTGCCCATATTTATTTGTCCAGGACTCATCTTACAAGCAAGCTGATTGAAAAAGCAAAAGACTTATTTTGGTGTGATCCAATTATGTGTTGTAAGCAACGAGCACACTAAGAACTATATATTATAGTTTTTTTATCGGCATGAGCATCCACAAGGATTATTTTTCTGCCATTTTCTCAATTCAAAATGCATAGTTTTAGTGTAAATCAAGTTCTCTTTCCCAGTAAGTTTTCTATCTCTATTGAGCAATTCAATTTATTTTATTGAGGTTATATGTGAATTAGTTTTATTGGATTGATGTGGCATTCAGGCATTTTAATATGAGTGAATTAAGAGTGCTTCATATTATATGGTAGCATGTCTTGGAACTGTGAAGTGGTAGTAATCCATGTGAATTTTATCATGAACGTAGAACAATATCTGGCAGCTATTGTAAGTAGCAACAGCAGGTAGTTATCCCTTTTTTTGTGTCTTTGTTTTCTATATCATAGATGTTGGAGAGCTTTCTTTACTAACACTTCATGGCACAAGTATGAACTTTGGACCCAAATATTTTGACATGCAATATGTCCATCAATGAATATCTCACACACACCCAGGTTCACAGAGAACCGATTCTGCAATCACACCCACAGTTGGATTTGTATAGAAACTCTGTTATCTTTCGGGCATTCAACATTTTGTTGTCATTTACTTATATGTGCATATTATCTTTCTCTTGTTGTTTTAATTATTCTTTTCAGGTTCTAACTTCATTGCATAGAAGTAGAAATGGTGGGCACTAAAGAAACCCGTGTTGGAATGGAGTATGGAGTGGAGAGGATCTGTAGCACCAGATATTGGAAGAATGTGATGATTGGGGATGCGTTGACCGGAGCTCTGGTATCTGCAGCCAGCAACAACAATAGAGACTTTGGTGTGAAGAACTTTGATATTTTTAATATAGCGTTTCTTCTAAAACTTCTATCAAAGCTTCAACAATCAAATAGTAGGAGGGAATGGCATTGTAATACATTATAAATGTATTTTAAGACAGAGGCAATTTCCCACTTGATTGTAACTCACATGATACTCTTAACGCAATTTTAACTATTGCAGACCCTGATACTGATGGCGACGATGATGGTATTATGATACTATTGCCTTAGGTAATCAATTCTCTATATCTCTCTTTCTATCTCTCTCTATGACTACTTTTGCGCTCACTTGATCTAAATATGTCTACTTCCGGGTTATGGGATTTAATGTCTTAAGTTAGGACATTTCATTAGAGCAGTGCATCGCTATGCTTGATCTTAATTTTTTTGGATGCATATTCTTAAAATCAAGCACATTTCAACCCATATTAGTTACTTTATTGAAATATACTCTTTGTTTTAATTAATATATTGATATGGCACATAATTTCATATTTAAACTTTTTATCAAGAAATTCACTTGGATTTAATGGGATTCTTTTTTCCCTCAAAACTCTGTATAAAAGGCTGATAAATGTTTGGAGGGTCATCCTATATACATTCAATGGTTTTAAGGGGAAGTAAAATTGAGGATGGTAATTCACTTCATTAATTTGTTTATGGAGAAAAATAAAATCCACAACTTGAGGAAACGATCAGCTATCTATTTCGATGTAAATAGAACGAGACTGCATCATCTCATAGTAGGAAAAGACAACATTTTCTTGAGAGTCCAGTCAGTATAACATCCAGCGGGCTCAATTTTTTTTACCTTTATGGTTTTAACTTTATGGAAACAATCAGGTATCTATTCTGCTGAAGTATAATATGCACATTTTAACTTTATGGTTTTAACTTTATAGAAACGATCAGGTAACTCTCCCATACTTATTGATAAGTGATTATTGATATACTACATATCTGCTACTTATATTGGTTTGCTACTTGCTCATTGATATACTCATTTTGATATGCTACGGATGTACTGCTTTCTACATACTCAGTGATTGTTGATATGCTACTGATATTAGTATTGATATGCTACTAATATTGATAAATTGATATTTTGTGAGTGTTAAAAATCGTAAGACATTTTGTTCTATGCATATATCTAATCCATTTCTTACATATGAATTTGAATATATGCTTATGAATGAATCAATTTACCTGTCATATATAGTAGGCATGCATTTTATTTTCAACAATTCAAGTCGTGAAATTTAACCCTATCGGATCAATCTTTAATTGTTGTGGTTGCTTAGTGCTCTATTTCAATGCTTCATACAATAGAAATCGACAATTCAAAGTGGTGGTGTTAGAATCTCCATACAAATTTTCTTGCTTTTTTTATATCCTGCACTGGAACTAACTTGCCACAACATCCAATGAATATATTGACTGCCTCAAGATGGAAAATACGTCACTGATGAAGCTTCTAGCAGATAGAGATAATAGTAATGAACCAGGTGGAATTAAGTTACAGAAATTGAGGCTGCTGAATATGTAACTTACTCAAGCACACAGTGATCCCACGCATATGACAGACTTTGTTTTATTTTATAGATTTTAAACCATTAATCCCCTCCCTTTTCTTTACTAATTTTGTAGTGTTTCTTTACTAGCAGGTACTCTGTCTTAGTATAACTCTCGATTTTGTTTGGTTGCTTGACTTTCTTACTTTTCTTTATATATGTTGCACGTCTACATATGTTGTTATTCTACTATATATATTATATATATATGCAGTTTTATATATATGTTATGTTTGGCAAAAGGCCCAGCAAATAACTTTTAGCAACATTTTAGTAATTGTTTGGCCTTTATTTATTTGAAGTACCTTTATTAGAATCTTGCTTCAATGCTTGGTTAGTTGTTGCAGTCTTAAATATGAAGGTTCATGTCTTATCTTTTTTATCTCATAGTATTAATAAGGAACTTTTTTATAGTAGGTAAGATCAAGAGATCAACTTCAAGAGTTATTGCAGTTAGGAGCAAAGAAATCCACCTCCACCTCCCGTACCAGCAAAGCCGACCTCCAGTCCCCCGTTGGCCGTATTGCCCATTTCCTTAAGGCCGGGAAGTACGCTGACCGCGTTGGTGCTGGTGCTCCAGTTTACTTTATGCTGTACTCAAATACCTGGATGTCGAGGTTTGTTTAATTCATTTATTTGTATTTAAGAATATGTTATAGTGTTGTTGGGTCTGATTTATTTTTTTGGTATAGGTTTTGGAATTGGCTGCTAATGCAGCAAGAGACAACAAGAAGATCCGTGTTGTACCTCGACACATTCAGTTGGTGGTCAGGAATGATGAGGAGCTTACCAGTCTGCTTGGGTCTATTACCATTGTCAACGGTGGTGTCATGCCTAACAGTCAAGCCAATTTCCTCCCAAAGAAGGCCTCTAAAGTTAATGAATAGATGAGGTTATATTGCTTTTTTAAAACAATGTTGGATTGATATTAGTATCGATGATGTTATATTATTTACCAGGATTGTTGGATTTAGATTAGTATAGATGAGGTTCAGTTCCTAATTGTTGTAAGATTTCAATTATTTATTGAAAGAAATGAAAATTTAAATCTCATTTTTCTGCTAAGTTTGGCCATTAATTTTTATTGTTAGATTTGGTTTCGTAAACTCTTTTTCAATTGTTAATTTTTTCTTTATATTGAGGTGAAAATAATCTGTTGTCATGCATGGCTCTAATTTATTAGATTATGAATATCAATAGCTTATTTCAATCTCACGGGTTGAATTTGTTGCTCCCTCATCTCGATAATGTTAGCGATACATTATTCCTTAAAATTATAGGTCGAATCCACATATCTGGAAGAATTGTTGTCGTGCCTTCAGGCACACACACGATTTGGGAAATTATGACATTTTTTTGAAATATTATTCTTTGTTTTGTTCGGCAACAAAATTTTTTCCATTTTGCAATTACGTACTTTGGAAAATATCAGCATGCCTTCAGGCACGGGCATACCCTAGTATATATATATATATATACTAGGGTATACCCGTGCCTGAAGGGACAGTGAAAATTTTCAAAGTATGTAATCACAAAACGGAAAAAATTTCCAAAGTACGTAATTCCAAAACGAAAATATTTTTGTTCTATAACAAAAGAAAGTGTAAGTTTAAAAATTATTGAACATAATTTTCAAAGTCGTGCGTATGATGCCTACAATATTTCTTGCGTCGTTTCTCGACCAATAAATATTAGGGAAGATGATAAAATTTATATGTAAATAAAATAATACATAAGACATCTATTTAAATTTAGAGAAACAGTTTCAATGATGATACATAAAACACGTTTATATGTACATATAACTAATAATACGCATATGTATTTTCTTATATTTATATGTATATATAACTAATATATATACACATTTTTTAATAAATACATATGCGTATTTTTAATAAATATATATTGCTAATATCGCGTCTTCGATTTGTGACTACACATACTGGTTTAGTAAGTGTACTACACAACAGTGTGACTACTTTTGCATGACATTGTCATGTGGGTCATGTTACTTTAGTCCACTTTGATAATTACCCATTTTTAAAATGCAGTCGATCAGTTATAATGATGACATCATCAACTTTTAAAATGCAACCGATCAGTTATAATGATGACATTGTCAACTTCATTTGGAGCGGCACCTGCTTCGAACAGCGCGACTAGTTCTTATATTCTTTGGATAGTTGAGATTACAATTATTAAAAGTAAGTGGAGGGTATTGAAAACTAAAACAGTTTTTCTATCAGGTCGAGATATCAATTTAGTTCAATTTCCCTCAAAATATTTTGTGTGGTCCTATCATTTTTGGCACAGCTATTTTTCATCGTCTTGATAAAAGCAGCACGCACGCCTTTCACCTGTGTTGCTGGTCTTGATGCTTAGACTATCATTAACAATTAACAATTATCATCATAGAAAATAACAATGTTGAAAAAGAATCTTACAGGAAGGACAAAAGTTGCAGATAATGCTCTAGTGGGTTGTGATGCCTGTCACTGTGTGTTCACTATATACATTCATACAACCCAAGGGGGATCCCGTATTGCCCCAACTTATGACCCTCGTACGTTTTTTTTTCAAAACGTATTTTTTTTAATACTTTTTGGAAGTTCTACACATTTCAAATATCGTTAAAAAAATCATTTCAAAATAAATTATTTTGATATTTTAAAAAAAATTGATTAATATTAGACTATTTAAAACTGTCAAATATTAATTAATTTTTTTACAATATTAAAATAAATCATTTTAAAACGATTTTTTAAGGATACCATGGAATGTGTAAAATCCTAAAAAAAATTAATAAAAAAATTAAAAAAAATGTATATTGGCCATATATAGGGGTCGAAAGTCAAAAAGGCTTTTTTACACACCACTTGTGTCAACATTTTACAAAATTTGGCTAAAGTATCTCTTATTTATCCTACTATCAATCCTGGTTATGAAATTAAAAAACTATGAACAACAATAATGCTAACAGTCCTTTTTTACACCATCTTTAACTATAATAGTTAACTCGCACAAATCTTTATAACTCATACCCAAAAAATCTCTAGGTGGATCAATGTAGAATGATGTGCTAATACTGTGATGACTTCATATTTAAAAAAAGCATATAAAAAAATAAAAATACCATTTCATAAGTAAATTGTAGCCCAAGATTAGAAAAATAATAATAAAGCTTACCATTTATACAACCAACTGGTGAGAGATGGTATTCAAACATAGATCTAACTTTACAAACTCACTTTAGTTTACAAACTTAGATTTGAAAGATTTTGGGAGTCCCAATGTTTAGTTCAGTACCCAAGGCTCATTTGCTCTCCTTAGTACAGAGAAGTGATGGGTTCAATTCAAAACAATATTGGTTGGGTTTGACTAACATTTTCGAATGGTATACCAATTCAAAACAATGTTTCAAATTGATATATGTACTTTTTACGCCTATGTTTGAATCAAATTCAGAGTTTTTAATTTCTTATATATTTTCTGGGCATTTTTTCCATTCGGGTAAAGAAGTAAAATTTGTTTAATGTTTTGTTAATAAAAATTACTAACCTATTACATGAGTACAGATTACACACTTTTAAGAAAAAGATACTACACTATAACTCACACCAGTTGACTTTTAAATAGAGAAAATTTAAATAAAATAGGGATTAATAACTTTTGTTTTTTTTTCTAGAGAAGAAAGTGAAAAGCAAGACATTGAATTTCAAAAGTTTATTTTCCTTTTCTTTTAACTTCAGGGTTCTCTCACCCACCAGTTATCCATTCATTACAAAACATTAATATATCTTTCAAATAAGCACCACACCTCCATCTTCTACACATCGTCACCCGAAATGGAAATAATCACAGCTGCTAAAAAGAGACCAAAAACATAGTTGCCGATCAAACTTAACCCCTGCCTACAAATCACTAACAAAAATGAATTCATCATAAAAACAAATGTGAAAAATGAATCAAAATCAACCCACAAAATATATATCACAATTAAAGACATAGTCATTTGAACTCCACAAAACACAGTCAGTTACATTGCCATTTCAACACTATTTCAACACCTATTCTAAATGAAGCATTTATAATTTATTTTCAAACTTTGTTAGATTAACTATCCTAACTCACCTTGAGGAAATCAGAATCATCTTTTGGAACGGTTTCAAACATGTCACCTCTAACGTGGTCAACGCCATCGCAATTTGGGGCAACAGACACAACTTGAGGGAGATCGAAATTGATCCCTCGAATCCAAGGACAATATTTTAGCAGCATTCGGAGAGTTGTCCCAAAATCCCCTCCAACATCCACCAATTGGGGAAGAAGTTTGGTCGATCATTGCTATAGCCTATATACCTGAAAACCCTCGCTATACCTAAAAACTCCCCAGCGAGACAACATCAAAACCCCCCACAAAAATAAATTAAACCGAAAAGAGAGTTGGGTGAGATAACGTGACCGTGAGTGAGAGGGGTATGAAAAGGAAGAGGCAATATTGATAATCATGTATAACAAATGTCTCTTTTCGGTTTGAGAGGCTCGAGGCTTAGTGTGTGTAAGAGATGTCTCTTATCGGTTTGAGATTGAGGTGACATTAAATTAAAGTGAAATGAGATTGAGGTGTAAAACAAACCCAAACCCAAAAAACAAATCTGACCAACTGAAACTGAAACCTTACAAACCGCCATACCCACTTTCCACTTCAAAAAACTCAATACCCGATTCTTCGTTTTCGCTTCTCTCTTTCCCCTACTTGTCTTTCTAACCACAAACATTAAAATACCTGATAGTTTGATATCTCAGAGAAGATTCTTCTTCCAGATGTAAAAATTAAAAGTTAACAAACCATTTTTTTTAAAAAGGAACAGAAGCGTTTGCAGAACAAACGAAGAAAATTGCAAAAAAAAAGAAAGGAATAAAATAAGACAACATTAGAATGGAAAAAGATACCTCAAATGACATTATAATAGCAAAATATTAAGATGTATAAAATGATTTGAAGGAGGAATAGAAAACCTACCTAGAGAGAGAACAATTTGAAGAGGGTGAGAAGAGAGAAGAGAGAGAGAGAGTTGAATGGAAAAATCGGCAGAACCACCTCCTACCGCTGCGACGATCATCTCATCACCGCTGGATCCATACCTGGCAATACACGCTCCCCCTTCTACCACCTCAAAAGTCACACCCTACCCAGTTTCAGGCTGAAACCTAGTTAAATTCATATATACCCAAATCCCAAATCAAATAGAGAGAAAGTTATGTACTTGGGAGTGAAACTTTTTATTTCAAATGGATGAGGAGAGATGGGAGATTTCGTGAACCGACTTCTGCCTTTTGCTTTTGGTTTCAAACTTCAAAGTGATGTATTCTGTTAAATAAAATTCTCGAGCCTTGTGCTCTGTTAGCGTGTGAAATGAATGACCTCGAGTCATGTGCTATGATGAAATGTAAATGGCCTCTTTGTCCCAATGATCCAACCGTTGCTTTTTGCCTTGATGGCTTACATCTAAACCGTTAAAGATCTTATCTCTTATGGAACAGTAAAAAGACCCTTGTAACTTATTATATATATATATATTGAAAAAAGGCATCTATTTTTACTGTAACCCATCTAGTCACTCAAATACTCATTTATCCAATATTCTCTTATTTTTCAAGGTTCACGCCAGCGGCACCCCATGCCACCCCTACTCACCCCAATCGGGAGCTCTAGTGGAACCAAACTACTTTTTCTGATATTCTCTTATTTTTAAAGGTCCACTCGAGTGGCAACCCATGCTATCCCCACACACCATAAACCGAAAAATGAAATAGTTTTATATCTGGTATATTTTCACAAACAATAACATTTACCGTGTTAATATATTTATGAAATGGGTATATATATATAACATTTTCACAAACAGTAACACTTATTGTGTTAATATTACACAATATATATATGTACAAACATACACACAGAGTGGATCAAAACCTCTTTTTTTTAAATTATCATATTTTTAAATGTTTGCCCTAGCGGCATTAAATCCCCAACACCACCCACACCCATTGTGAGAGGTTAAAAGACCATCATCAGATCTACGATTTGGGGTGAGTAGGGGTGGCATAGGTTGAAATTAAGAGAATATTGGATAAATGGGGGTTTAATCCACCAGAGCTCCGGTTTGAGGTGAGTATGGGTGATATTGGGTTAGGTTTATATCTGTAACATTTTTACAAACACTAACATTTACAGTGTTAATATAACACAATATATATACTAGGGTATGCCCGTACCTGAAGGCACGACGATAATTTTCAAAAACGACGTCATTGATAGGACCATACATCAGATTTAGTTCACAACACAAAAATATATTTTTAAATAACTTATTCTATGAAACTATTATTTTAAAAAATAGGGTAATTTTTGAATTTTGTATAATTATGTCAATGTTTTTTACAATATATAGTTGTAAACAATTTTTAAAAGTTGAGAAAATATTCATGTGTTTAGTCCCCGCATCAGGCCCCGCATCAAAGGGTTCTATCTCACAGTTGTTCAAATTGTATCTAGCCATGAATCAATGTCACCCATAAGTTTAGATATAACATCATTGGGAAGAAAGTCATCCAAAACTCAAAATCGCCCGAAAGTATCAAATTATCTACAACAAAAGATAGTTGAAACCAACTATCAAATTATCTTCACAACGATACCAAAAAGTCAACAAAAGATATCTGCCATTTTTTGCATTCTACATCATCATATTTCTTCTGACTTCAACCAATCATGTAATATGTTCAGAGAATAAGATACAACAACAATGCAGAAAAGTCACACAACAAATAGAATCTCAGTTTAAAAGGGAAACAAATAACTATTTTCATGAGGAATGGAATAAATTCAATTAACAATTCAGCATATCGATTGCAGGCAACATCGTTCATCTTTTAGAAACCATGTCTGACCGAGAGTGATTGTAAATTTCCCATTGTACAAGAGCAGACTTCATTATAGATTAGGGGAACCACCAGGGACCAGGATAGAAATGGTGTTTCCATTTAGCAAAATCTGATGAATTAATTGATCTAATATTATAAACCAGAGCATCTCTATTAGGTACTACAATATTTGACGACATTGTTTTGTACTATAAGGACTATGTTTGTAAGAAAATGAAATGTTACCTCAATGGTTTCATTAGTGGTGGATGCATCAGTGGTGGGGCCACTCTAAAGAGGTAAGAGGGGTAAAGTTTAAGCTATTGCATTTACATATTGTACTATGCAATTTTTTTCATTCATGTCACGATGCAAAACCTAGAACCCGTTGCAAAATAGGGTTGATGATGATAGCACACACTGTAGAAGAAACTAAGTCGATTCATCTTGTTATCCAAAAGAAACAGGTTGCAATCTATTTATTATTATTATTTTTTAACATTTGTTCAATGGTACATTAAACCTGACATATTGACCTATATCTATGCTCATTTGGTCTGTACCTGAACCGCCATCTTACATATCATACATATGGAATGAATAAATTTTCTGAGATTCAGGAGAGCTTCAAACCTTAAGAATAAAACAATACAAACTCTACAAATACATGTATCTAATTTACCTTTAGAAGATCATCTGATGTATTCCCTATACTCGACTGATTGTGAATCAATGCAAAAAATTTAATTACCCCTTGAACACATATTTCCATGTTGCATTAGCTCACCAGAGGACTGCAAACTAACACCAAAATCTTCATCATACTCTATTTCAAGTTCCTCCTTAAACTCCTTGAGATCTTTGGGTGAATTTTTGGTTATATCGTCCCATATGTCTTTGAAAATCCTCTTTCGTCTTTTGCACAGACTTATTGTACCCGAATACATTCCCACCACGACTTTTCCCTCTTTTGAGCACACTCACCTTTTGAATTTTGTTACCATCATGTGTATATACTATTGCGAATCACAACACTAATGAATAAAACAAAACAAATATGTTGATTGGAGTCAGTCTTTGAATCTGTGATAAAAAAATACCAAAAATCTTAATATTAAACATCAATAAATGCTGATTAGAAGAGTCAATGTAAAAAAACAAAACAAATATTGCATTCATATGATATTTTTCTTCTGGATATGCGTTAAAATGAATGCAATGGATATGTGTTAAATTGAATCTACAACAAAAAAATAAAGAAAAAAACTTATACCTGATACATGTGTATTTCTCCCACTGATCTGAGATTTTTAGAGAACATCTGCAATTGAGGAAACAATGAATACTAAAATTTAGAATTCAACCTGTTTTGGTAGAAGTATATTTATTTTTCCACATCTACAGTTGATAGAAAATTCACGAAGGGTGGAAAAAAAATTAACTCCAGATTGGTTCCTCTTGCAAATGTGGTCCGATGTTCACAAATGTGGTCCGATGCTCACAATATGGAGAAAAAATTAACTTTAGATTGGTTAAATGGACCTATTTTCTCCCGATTGGGTCATCTTTCAACAAAACTTGAGTTTACAATGGTGGGGTGACCACCATGGCAGATAATAATGAACACCATGTCATCCTCTGCCACAATAAAAGTAAATTAAGTAAAAGAAACCTAAGTTCAAATGGTGAACCCCAAGTAAATGTCGTCCTCTGCCAAAATAAAATTTTGGCATGTCATCCCCTATTTTCTCCTTCTTGTGGAGTACTTATTATAATAAACATACAGAATAAATAAGATCATAGTAAGGGACGATATGATGGGGCTGCATTACCTCTAGTGTTAACATTAGGCTTACTTACAATAAAGAAGAGAAAAAAAATAACCATGTATATTAATTGATTAATATTTATATCAATCGTAGGAAAATCAAATAAATACATACCCATGGTAAGGGACGGTGTGATGTGGCTGTTGTTGCTGATGATGATATGGTGTCCCCGTCGGATAGTACCACTGCACTTGATTCACAAGTGATGCAGATCTCGGTACAGTGTTGGTACCTTCATCATTTACAACAAACTTTAACCTATCTTCCAATTTATTTAAAATTCCACTTAATGCTACTAAAAATAATTTTCATCATACAAAAGTAGCACACAGGACTGCCTGGCGAAGAGGCTGTTGTGGCTTCTGAGGTGGTACCTGCACCTACTCCTGCTCTAGGGGAGCCCATGGACATAATGACAGCCTTAAAGCCCGTGCTGAGGAAATATATTACTCATGGTGAACTTGTGCGAGGCCTACATGAAGCTGCAAAGGTTATTGAGAAGCATGCCGGCCAATTCTATGTTTTGGGAGAGGACTGTAACAAGCCTAACTATATTAAGTTGGTCAAAGAACTTTGTGCTGACCATAATGTAAGCTTGATTATAGTGCTCAACGTTAAGACTCTGTGGGAATGGGTCAGTTTGAGCAAGATTGATTCAGAAGCCAATGATAGAAAGGTTGTGGACTGCTTTTGTGATGTTGTTAAGGACTATGGTGGGGAAAGTGAAGCGATCCACATCGTTTAGGATTAGGTGAAGCCTCACTAATCAATATTATGTTAGGCTTCATTCCATGTTAAACTATAAAAACCTTTGTTATAGTTTGTTTTAGAGAGCCTTCTTTTGTGATTTGATTTTTATTTTTTGAGGACCAATACTTTATTGAGTCGATAATATTTTGGTCACTGAGATTGGTTATTATCTGCTTGTGTATGGTATGCTACTGTACCGCTTGTGTTACCTCATTTTTAAGTTGCTTTTACAAAAAAATAAAAGAAAGAATTATATAGTATATAAAGACCAAATATAATAGTTCAAGTATTAACTCAAGAATTTGCAGTGTCTCCTGCTACAGACACTTTCAATTAGGTCCCACCTTTTCCAAAACAGTATGTAATTCTTCTGCTAGAGACACTATGTCAATGTCTCTATAATCAACATAAAAATAGCTAGAATAGGTCTAATAGCCGTGTGTATCAACCCCCATGTTTTCTATATCTACACTCATCAAATTGAGCATAACTTCAATGCCTATAACAAATATGAAAGTGAAAATGGACTACATGAGAAAAAATTAAATAATTAATAGGCCCAACCTATCCCAACAATAATATCTAAGTCCAAATGAAAACATTTATCAACTGGCAACCATATATTAACTAGTAGTTTTATCAACTGTGTAATGACCCCATTTTTGTATGCCAATATATATAATCATTTCTACAATTGGAGCTTACTTACTATTTGAAAATGTTATAATATTACCAATTTGATATTATGTATTCTTAATATGACAAAGCCCATTTTAAATTTGAGGAATCAACTGTAAAATGGGTCAAATTGAAGTTTTATGGCACATCCTAAGCTAACTGATAAGTTTTGGGGTAGAAAATATAATTTTCTAAAACATTATGTAACACCCCGCCTGCCCGGAGAGCGCGAATGGAGCGCTACTATCAATAAAACTAATCAAATCCACAAATAACAAGGTATATAGCATCTAAAACCCACAATAAAAAAAGGAAAAACATATGTCACGAATTTAGTCCGTGACTAATAAAAAAAATTGATTTTTAGTTAAATGGTATTAAATGAAGGAGAATGGCAGTGGTTGCATACCTATTAGATCGATCGATCGACCTAGGGAGTCACTCGATCGACCCTGCCCAGATTTGAGGCGATGGATCGATTTTTTTATAGACTTTGATTGGGATTAGGACTCCTAATTAGTATATAAGCTTCATTAATCGGGGGGGGGGGGGGGGGGGGGACTTCTTATAATCACATTTTCTCAAGATTTTCTCTAGAGAACACTTCCAAATAATTTTCTTCTCAACCATAATCATCGACCTCCAACATAATCAAGTTTTTGTCACAAGTTTTGAGAGGCTTAATTGGGGCTTAATCAAGATTGATTCAATAACACTTCTTTGCTAATGTTTTCAGAGGAATCCAGATTTATAATCAGATTTTCAACACGATCTTCATAGGCATGAATACTCTATTATTTTCCTTTAGTATTATGCATTTTAAGTGTCGCCTAAACACTTAAATACATGTTTTCTTAAAAATAATTAGTAACTTAATGAGAAAAGGTGGACACTAATTATGCGACTGTTTTTATAAAATCTTTTAATCTGAATAATATTCATAACCCTTTGCGTACGTAGGATTCATGAGTGATTGTGGGTTTTATTGGTGTAGAGTACATATAGAAGAAAAGCCTAGTATTGAAATAAATAAAGTTAGGGGCGTATAACTAATGTAATACATATAGAGATAATGAAGTTTGATTTTTGATGTATGTCTAATGAAAACATGGTAATTTTAATTTAAAATAATTAAATGAGGTTATTTGGTTATTTTTGACATTGTGATAATTTAATTAAAGATTTAATTGAATTGGACTATCATGCGTAGCTTTATACGTTGAGTAAATATTCTTATTGGTGTGACTAGTTGGTATTATTAAATATCATTGTGACGACGGGTTATTGGTTATTATTGATCTCCTTTTATTTTAGAATGCCTTCTAAGAATGGGACTAGTGAGGGTAAAATCATCATGGTTTTATCATGTCGCGGGTGGGTTGATTTTTATTACTTTATCGTCGTTACACTAGTATAAAGATGATACTAGGTTGAGATTTATGTTAGAAAATTCTTCTATACATAGGGTAGGACGTATTGATAACTTGGTTACCCTTAGGTATGGGACTAAGGAGTATTTTGAGGATCTCACATCGATAAAAGGGTGGGGTAATTTGAAATTGTGAATGGAGAAAATTGAGAATTAATACCTAAGATAATAAGATGGGTATAAAATTATATTGGCGACATAATCAGCGAGGGCCGACAGTTTAAATGGGCCAGTCGGCATTTTATGTCATGTCGTGTGTGGAACCTCGCCAATCAGGGAGGGCCGACAGTTTAAATGGGCCAACCGACGATTTGACGAGGGGATGTGTATTTTGGTGGAGAAATCACCCGAGGCGGGAGGACTGCCATAATAAATTAAGGATATAAGAAAAGTTGTTTAATTTAATTAACATCGTGGGACTTGGGAATTAAAAATCATATTGTTGTGCCTTTTTAAATGGGGAATTTCTTCAGGTAGTTAGTGATTTATATTTATCGCGTTTAATTATCTCGTCTAATTTAAAATATTCTAATGTGATATTTATTGTGTATAATGCTACTGTCTGGATTCAAGGATCCTATTTGAGGGGATTAGTGTGGATTCTTTCCTGGGGCTTTGGCTCTGACCCATGCGTTGACTAATCGTTTTCAGGATTAGAATTAGAGAAGCTGCATAAGTTTATCGGAGTTATCATTTGGAGGTGCAGCTGGAGTTATTTATTTTATGCCATAGTGTAGTTAGACTTTCTTTTCCAATCATATTTAATTATGAGACTTCATTGGAGTTTTATTGGGCTATTCAGTTCAAAAGTTGTTTAGAGGATTTAGTATGGATTATTCAGATTTTATTTAATCATTTTTTTGAGATTGGATTTATTCGGAGTTATCATGTGATGCATCTTTTATCGCTTAGTTGTTTATGATCATTTGAGATTGATTCAATTATTTATCTTATGGACTGATTATTTATGTCTCATATATGTCTCATGCTAAGTATGGTTTTTATTTAGTTCACGCCCGAAATAGTTCGGCAGTGGTGGATGGCCACCCCGTTAGTCGGATTTTCCGGAGTGTGACACTTTAGGGATTTGATTTTAATTAAGAAAGTTCTCAGGACCAAAATGAAAATAAAAAAAGACCTTTTTGCAAATAAAATATTTTCAAGGATCTCTAAGAAATATTGAAAATATATGGTGTGAAATTACCAAAATGCCCTTCAGGTGCCAAATGACCCTTATACCCTTAATACCTTTCCACCTCGTGCTCGACACCTCGTGCTTGGTTTTGACACCTCCACTGTACACATGTGATCATTAGAGGAGAAACCAAAACACGTGTCATCGTTAGAGAAGGAGCTAAAACACGTGTTACAGTCTAGTGAATTAAGACTATAAGACGCCTCCATTACGCGACATGTCAACATTGACTCGCCATTGTAAAAGCTTAGTCAGCATGGACACGTGTCAATGCCGTGATATCTTTGGAAAACTATAAATAGGGCCTTTGGGATCAGTTGAAACTCACAACAAATTCCTTGAGAATAATAGAGAGAAGTGGTGAGAAAAAGCATGGAAATGTTTAAGAACAAGTTCTTAGGGATATTCATCTTAAGGTAATCTTAATGTTATAATGAATCTTTATAATGATAATTGACTGTTTTATAGCTTTACTTAGTAGTTATGCTAGTAAAATACACTAAAGGATTTACTAATCAAAACTTAAAATTTAGAAGAAATACAAGTTGATTTTATTTTCAATATATGTAAACTTGTTTGAAATTATATGCTTTTAAAAAATGATTATTTTTAAAGAAATTGCTCATTATTATGGAATCCCATTTAAGTAATTCCAAAGTCAGTCCCGGTGAAGTTCTGTCTAAATGAGATGGTATTTAAGTGGTTCCCCTATGACCCTCCATCTCTACTGGGAATAAATTCAGAAATATTCTATTTAGATTAGATGGTATTTAAGTGGTGACCATGTGACCCTCCATCTCTACTGGGAACCGACTGATTACGAAGAACTATGAATTGAATTCTTTAAATACGATGAATGAATATTAAAAATTGAGAAATAGTTTTAGTGACCTTTTTCAGCAAGTTATTTTAGGATTAAAACACAATATTTAGAATTGGGATTTATTTAGACTACGTAATTTAACCTTTATTATTAGATTAACATGTGATCCAAGATTCAATATCTATATTTTCGAGCCCTTATTTTAGGTGAGTACTCTATGTCATTTCTTGCACATTTAAATTATATGATATTATGCAAACTATGTATTTTGTGAAATGCTTTTATTCTCAAAATGCATCTGATACCGATGATTGGTTCATTTGTGATATGTTTATATCTATCCATATAGACATACTGATTGAAATGAGTTTTGAAAATGAGATTGAATATTGGAAATAATATTTGACCTAAGGGACTTCTTTGCTGACTGACCTTCCCAGCTGGATTATTGCTGGTGTGCCCTAAATAAGGCATTGTGACGAACTAGTTTGATTGACCCTCAACCACAGGGGAATAATACGGTAGAAGAATACGGTATTAGAGTGTAATTGGCCATCAAAATGATACGGTTGAAAGAAAAAGATATCACATTTGATTTTTTGCATTCTTCTTATTCTGAGCTATCCAATTGTGATATATATATATATATATATATATACTGCAAGTTCCTATCCATATATGTATATGCCTTATCTTTTGACTTGAATGGGTATCTATTTTCGAAAAACCCTGGAATGTATAGATATTGAACCTCATTCGGCTTTTAGCTGATGTTGTATAAATAACAATTTTTCAGGAAATATTTAGGCCCACGAACGGAACGAAAATGGACTATATTTAAGATTTAGCTTTTAGAGATCATTTTGTAAAATGTTTATTTGGAGCAGGTCTAGCTCTCTTGTAATAAGTTTTAATTTTTTCTCTTAAGTTTGTAACTCATTGCTACTTTTAATATATATGAAGTTTCCTTTAGAAAGATCTAATGACGTAATTCATTTACTTTTAGTATTTTACTATTCATAACCATGTGATGATATTTCCGTTGCATTTATTTAAGAAAACAATTAAATCGAAATATTTGTTGCCTTGGTGGCATGTCAAGATACTCATTCCCAACTACTAATTTTGGGATGGGGTCGTGACAGAGGTGGTATCGGATCATAGGTTATGAACCCATAGACTACTGAACATAAGTTTCGAACGTTATAGATTTCATGTTTTCATCCTTTAGAGATAGTATTAAATATCTAATTTATGTGATAACCCTCCCTATGTGTTATATTATTTATAACAGATCTTTTAGTTTTCAATCTTGATATAGTATAGTAGATCTTACGTTTTGCCATGACTGTAGAAAATGACCAAGAGATTATCATCTATGGGAACAAGTGATTCAAGTATTGAAGGATTGGAAGGTGCATACAAGGTAATCAAAAGTATAACAAAGATTGTAGAGCATCAAGTGAATAATAGAGTACCAAGGAATCCTAAACTAAGTAAATGTACTATTGAATAGTTGAAGAAGTTGATTCATCCATCTTTTAAAGGTACACCTAACCCCACTAAAGCAGAAAGTTGGACGATTCAAATAGAAAAGATACTCGATGTTCTTACGTGTACAGATGAACAAAGAGTTTCTTTTGGAACGTTTATGTTCGAAGGTGAAGATGGACATTGATGGAGAATGACTTAGAGAATATACGAGGAAAAGAATAATCCTATAGGTTGGAATGACTTCATAGTGATATTTTACTAGAAATACTTTCTTGAAACTCTACAAGACCAAAAAGCAGCTGACTTCGTGAGTTTAGTTCAAGGAAGTATGATGATTAGTCAATACGAGTTGAAGTTTACTGAGTTATCCCGTTTTTCACGTCATGTTGTGGTAACTGATGTTTTAAAGGCCAAGAAGTTTGAATTTGGGTTAAGGTTGAATATTCGTAGTCAAATTTCCATCTTGAAGTTGACATCATATACTGACATGGTGACTAGAGCAATGACAGCTGAGAAGGACAGTGAAGAATTTAATCATATTAGAGAAGGGAAGAGGAAGTTTGGGGAACAAAGATGAAGGAACTAACTAACCCTTCAATGTTGATAGATGCCAGTGATGTGGTAATATTCATAGAGGTCAACCATATTACATGAAAACAGGAAATTTCTTTGGGTGTGTCCGAAAGGGACATAAAATGAAAGATTTCCCTAACAATGCGAAGGCACCAACAAAGACTTTTAATGACAATAAGGATCATGGCAGACAAGGTAGAATTTTTAATCTTTTTGCTGAAAGGGTTCTAATGCAGTATTGTTAGGTACACTTTCTGTATGTTCACAACCTTTTCAAGTTTTAATAGATCCTGGTTCTACCCATTCATTTGTGTCTTTACATTTTGTTAATCGCTTTCATAATATTCCTGAACCCTTAAATCATAACATACACGTTTCTACTCCTTCTAGTGATTTATTAACCGGTACATTAGTATATAAATCTTGCCCTACATATGTCAATTGTTATAAACTATTTGTCGATTTGATAGTTTTAGACATAAGAAATTTTGAAGTCATTTTGGGGATGGATTGGTTAGAATCATATCATGTTAATGTAGATTGTTTTGAGAATAGAGTTACTTTCCAAATTTCTAACCAACAAAAATTAAGTTTTGAAGGAACTGACATACTATCTCCCATGTGTATTATCTCTGCAATACAAGCCTATAGTTTTCTTAAGAAGGGATGTCAAGGATTTCTTATAAGTATTATTTATTTGCAAATGAAAGATCCTAGTTTAGAAGAGATCCCTATAGATATAAATTTCCAGATGTTTTTCTGGATGATTTACCCAGTCTACCTCCTAGTAGAGAAATAAAGTTTACGATTGACCTTATTTCGGGAGCTAAACCAATCTCAAAATCACCTTATCGCATGGCACCTTTAGAATTAAGGGAATTAAAAGTTCAATTACAAGATCTGTTAGACAAGGGTTTTAATACAACAAGTATATCCCCTTGGGGTTCTCCAGTGTTATTTATTAAAAAGAAGGATGGGACGATGAGTTTATGTAAAGATTATCATGAACTGAACAAGGTAACCATTAAGAATAAATACCCTTTACCTCGTATAGATGATTTTTTTAACCAACTACAAGGTGCTCAAGTATTTTCTAAGATTGACCTTAGGTCATGAAATCATCAATTGAAGATTAAGGAAGATGATATTTCAAAATCTACTTTTCGTACTAGATGTGGTCACTATGAATTTCTTGTGATGCCATTTGGACTTACTAATGCACCAGCCTTTTTTATGGATATTATAAATAGAGTGTTTAGGAAATATTTGGATCAATGTGTGGTTGTTTTCATTGATGACATCATTGTTTATTCTACGAGTAATGAAGAACACGAGAAGCATTTAGAGATAGTATTACAAATCCTTAGGAAGGAGAAATTATATGAAAAATCAAAGAAGTGTGAGTTTTGGTTGCCTAGCATTTCTTTTCTTGGACACGTCAATTCCAAGGAGGGAGTGTCGGTTGACCCTCAAAAGATCGAGGCTATACTAGATTGTCCTAGAGCAACTAATATAACAGAGATTCGTAGTTTCCTTGGATTAGTAGGTTATTATCGAAGATTTGTTGAAGGATTTTATAGCATTACCAAACCTCTATCTAGGTTAACATAAAAGAAGGTGAAATATGAATGGTTTAAGAAAGTTGAGAATAGTTTTCATGAACTTAATAATCGATTAGTAACTGCCCCAATTTTGACTATTCCTTTAGGGATAGGATGATTGGTGATTTATAGTGATGCTTCAAAAAATGGTTTGGGTTGTGTGCTAATGCACAATGGAAAAGTAGTAGCTTATGCCTCGAGACAATTAAAACCACGTGAATAAAATTATCCAACCCATGACTTAGAATTAACTGCTGTAATTTTTGCTTTTAAGATTTGGAGGCACTATTTATATGGTGAGACTTGTGAGATTTATACAAACCATTAGAGTTTTTGAAATATATATTTACTCAAAAAGAATTGAACATGAGACAAAGGAGGTGGTTAGAATTGAGACGATTTAAATATTCACTATCACCCGGGGAAAGCTAATGTAGTAGCCGATGCTTTAAGTAGAAAGTCTACACCAAATTTAGTATGTTTTATTACCAACCAAGAATCTCTATTGAAACATTTGAGAAGTATGGAAATAGATGTATTCATTTATAGAAAAGGAGGACTAATCGCAACCTTACAAGTACAACCCACGTTGATGGAAAAGATCAAAATTGCACAAGTAAATGACCCACAACTGAAGAAGATCAGAGACGAGGTTAATGATAGGAAGAGAATTGAATTTGCGATACGGGATGATATATTGAGGTTTGTATATAGAATGTGTGTTCCACATGATGCCCAACTAAAGATACAAATTTTGGAGGAAACTCATTGCTCGAGATTTAGGTTTCATCTTGGAAATACCAAGATGTATAGAGATCTTCGAGAAGTGTTTTGGTGGAATAATATGAAAAGTGAGATAACAGAATTTGTATCTCACTGTTTGGTTTGTCAATAAGTAAAAGATGAACATCAGAAACCATCATGATTATTACAACCTCTACCTATCCCTGAATGGAAATGGGAACATATTACCATGGATTTTGTGACAGGTTTACCACAGAGTTAAAATGGTAATGATTCTATTTGGGTAATTATTGATAGGTTAACTAAATTTGCTTAATTTCATTCCATTAAGATTACCCATTCATTAGAAAAGTTAGCCAAGTTGTATGTGCGGGAAATTATTAGGGTTCATGGAACCCCAATTTCAATTGTTTCTGATCATGACCCTAGATTCGTTTCTTGCTTTTGGAAAAGCCCACAAGCAACCATGAGAACAAAATTGAAATTCATCACCATTTTTCATCCTCAAACAGATGGACAATCTGAGAGAATAATTTAAACCTTAGAGGATATGCTTAGGGCGTGTCTACTTCATTCGAAGAGGAATTGGGATGATCATTTAACATTAGTGGAGTTTGCTTATAATAATAGTCATCAAGAAAGAATTCCAATGTCTCCATATGAAGCACTATATGGTAGAAGGTGTCATTCTCCTTCATGTTGGGTAGAAGTTGAGGAAAGAAAATTTTTGGACCAGAATTGATTCAGATCACAACAGAGAAAGTGAAATTAATACAAGACCGACTTCGAATCGCTTAAAGCCATCAAAAGAATTATTTTCACAATCGACACCAACAATTATAATTCCAAAGAGGAGATTATGTGTAGTTGCGAGTATTGCCTTCAAATGGATTAATATGATTCGGGAAGAAAGGAAAGTTGAGCCCAAGATACATATGACCTTTTGAAGTCCTTAAAAAGATAGGAGCTATTGCATATAAAATAGCATTGCTCCTTGAACTCTCTAATGTACATAATGTGTTTCATGTATCAATGATACAGAAATATGTCCCAGATCCAAGAAGATTTGTCATACATTGAGCATCAAGTGGAAATCTTGGACCATAAAGATCAAATATTACGAGCCAAGGTTATTCCACTAGTCAAAGTATTATGGTGGAATCATTCTGTTAAAGAAGCAACATGGGAGTGGGAAGATGACATAAAGGAGAGATATCCATACCTTTTTGGAAATTAATGTAAGTAAATTTTGGCGAATAAACTTTTTATAAGGAGGGTAGGATGTAATGACCCCATTTTTGTATGTCAATATATATAATAATTTCTACAATTGTGTCTTACTTACTATTTGAAAATGTTATAATATTACAAATGTCATATTATGGATTCTTAATATAAAAAATCCCATTTTTAAATTTGAATAATCAACTGTAAAATGGGTCAAATTTAAGTTTTATGGCACATCCTAAGCTAAGTGATATGTTTTGGGGTAGAAAATGTAATTTTTTGAAACTTTAGATATTTTATTATAATTAAGAAAGTTGTAGCGACCAAAAGGAAAATAAAAAAGGAACTTTTTGCAAATAAATATTTTCATGGACCTCTAAGAAATATTGAAAATATATGGTGTGAAATTACTAAACTGCCCTTCAGGTGTAAAATGACCCTTATACCCTTAATACCTTTCCACCTCGTGCTCGACACCTCGTGCTTGGTTTTGACACCTCCACCTTACACACTTCATCATTAAAGGAGAATCCAAAACACGTGTGATCCAAGACTCAATATCAATATTTAGAATTGGGCTTTATTTAGAATACGTAATTAAACCTTTATTATTAGATTAACGTGTGATCCAAGACTCAATATCTATATTTTCGAGCCTCTATTTTAGGTGAGTACTCTATGTCATTTCTTGCACATTTAAATTATATGATATTATGCAACCTATGTATTTTGTGAAATGCTTTTATTCTCAAAATGCATCTGATACCGATGATCGATTCATTTGTGATATGTTTTTATCTCTCCATATAGACATACTGATTGAAATGGGTATTGAAAATGAGATTGAATATGGGAAATAAAATTCGGCTTAAAGGACCTCTTTACTGACTGACCTTTCCAGTTGGGTTATCGCTGGTGTTCCTTAAATAAGGCGTTGTTACGAGCTTGTTCGATTGACCCTCAACTACTGGGGAATAATACGATAGAAGAATATGGTATTAGAGTATACTTGGCCATCAAAATGATATGATTGAAAGAAAAAGATATCACATATGAGTTGTTGCATTCGTCTTATTTTGAGCTTTCCAATTGTGATATATATACTTTCATTTCAAAAAATATATATATTTACTGCATGTTCCTATCCTTATATGTATATGCCTTCTCTTTTGACTTAAATATGTATCTATTTTCTGAAAACCGTGGAATGTCTGGAGATTGAACCTTTGGCTTTTAGCTGATGTTGTATAAATAACCATTTTTCAGCAAACGTTTAGGCTCACGGATGGAACAAAAAAGGACTATATATAAGATTTAGCTTTTAGAGCTCTTTTTGTAAAAGGTTTATGTAGAGCATGTATGGCTGTCTTGTAATAAGTTTTAACTTTTTCTCTTAAGTTTGTAACTAGTTGTTACTTTTAATATATATGAAGTTTCCTTTAGAGAGCTCCGATGACGTAATTCCTTTACTTTCAATATTTTACGATTCATAACCATGTGATCATATTTTTGTTTCATTTATTTAAGGAAACAATTAAATCAAAATATTTGTTGCCTTGGTGGCATGTGAAGACACTCGTTCCCTACTACTAATTTTGGGATGGGGTCGTGACAAACTGGCAACCATAAACCGCATGTAAGGAAAAACCAATAGAGTAGTGAACTAATCTCTATCAACCACCCTCTGTGACATGGCTTCGATAGTTCTATACCAAAAAAGCAACACAATTCGTGCTCTCTTATCCCAAAACAACCTCATTGGTTTGGCTCAACAGGACAACCACTTTTACAAAGACGATAGGGAAATGACTTACTTCATGATAAATTATTACTTCAGTGACATTGGAACATAATCCAAAGCATCAGCAAACACCCTAATTGCATATAACCCAACCTATGCCTCTAGCATTGTCATAAAATCCACCATGGATCCCTTGCACTAGAGACTCCTCTGAAATTAGCTTGTTTCGACATTGATAGTCACAATGATTCCCTAAAGATTATTTCAAAGAACCAATTATTTACTGAAAACCGCGGTTCCCTGAAGATGTATCTATTAGATAGTTTTAAGATGTATATATCATATATACATAATAGTCACAATGATGCCCTGATGATCGTGGTTTGAATTGGTAGTTTCGTTGATACCGCGAAGGAGAATAATCATCTTGAAACTATCCAATGTATACATAACAGTCACAATGATTACCTGAAAGTTGCATGGTGTGGTATTCCACCCAATCTGTACATACAAAAAAATTACAAAGAACCTATAACAATGAAGTTGATTTTTTTTTATCTTTACAAAAACAAAAACAAAAACAAAACGTAAATCCTAGGTAGTAGGGGCCACTATTACATGATCTTCCACATTGTTTATGCATTGCAATAGGTTTAAGTAAAAGAAGAAAAATTCTCGATTGCTTACATTCACATATATGTTGAAGTAACATAAACTTGGTGGAGGCTAGAATCTATGTGAACAAATGAAGCTCACATTCGAAATCAAAACTCAAGCGTTTTAGCTTTAAGAAACTGAATAGAATAACTTACAACTAACATGAAAATGTTTCTTAAATATTTTCATAAAAACTTCATCATACCTAATATGAAAGGTGACACAGAGCACGAAAATGGATAATAATGAAAGCAATGATGCGAAACATCCAAACTAAAAATGTTTAGAAGATTAAAAACAATTCTATGAAAATTAGAGTGATAAACCAAGTTTTAAAAAATTGGTTATTAAACAAAATTTATAGATAAGAATACATGGTAGAATACATAGGTTATTGATATCTCCTAGAAAATACGGACAAACAGATAAATCAAAAGGTCTACAGTTTTCCAATTGTAGATGGAAATGGTAGTTGGGGAACTAAATGTAATTTGCCTAATACTAATTAAAACTCATTAATATTAATGTTTCAGCTAAAGGATGAAATAAAATTTATAAATTTAGCAAAGTTGGGAAAAAATTCACTCAGAAAATATTAAATGGTCACGTGGTAATAATGTTAAACAACTGGGGTGCAACTAAGAAAATGCTAAATTCTTAAAATCTTTCAACTCACCTAACACTACCAACTCAAACCAGAGTTAATTTCTTTATTCAATCTTCAATCCAATCTTTGATTAGAAATCACTTGAAAAAAAATCTTTGGATGGAATGTATCAAAGGAAGATAATGACCAATGTGATGATACCAATTCCCGACAATCCAATTAATCGTACCCAAATTATGCCACGGCTTCGACAATCCAATGCGTCTAAAAACATCATCATTACTTATGTTACTAGAAAATTCTAACAATAATGAAACTAACTTACTCTGATGTTTGGGAACCCATATTAAAGTCATCATATGGTCCTAAAACTACTAAGCTTCTTCATATAAAACCAAATAAAATCAAACACAAATATAAACCAACCTATATTCATCTTAAAACAATGCATTCACCAAAAACATAAAGAACAACGTCAAACTTCCCAAGACATTGCACTATGTAACACTCTATCAACTTCCCATTTCATGCCCAAATTCCAATAAAATTTACTATCTCACGAGACAATAGCACTAAGTAACAAAGTAGCAGTATGTAACCAAATAGTATGTTTAAGTGTTGATTTAAACATGAGTAATATGCTACAAAACAGTAGTACCTATTGAACAAATAGGGTGTACTTATTCGCACTTTTAACATACCCAATAACTAATTTCTTAAATTAAAAACTCTTAAACTTTGATAACCTAAGGAAATATGGTAAATCGTCCAATTAGGAATTTTTTCAAACACTTAAGATGTATATTATTTTCTTTTCCCTCCATCCTAGTTACACAAATGTCAAAAGCGGCCACAATTGTATTTAAACCCCCAAATCCCATCGGTATGTTACAAAAGAAGGAATGGACATTGTATTTAAAATTACTACCTTTCAATGTGAATATCCCATGACCTTCAACACTTGAGTTTGAAACTGCAACATAACATAAACAAAATAGAGATATAAAATCCATTTTAGATAACCATTAAACACCTAATGTCTGAAAAAAGTTCAGAAATGTTGTGACAAGTATAACCCAAAGTGAAACATTTAAAATCTCACCATACTTAAAAAAAAGATAGAAAATCCATGTTACACAACCATTAAACACCTAACAATGTCTGAAAAATATTCAGAGATGTTACGACAGGTATAACCAAAACATAAACAGTTAAAATATCCCCATACTTCAAATATCAACTATTCTATAACAGTAAATAAGTAAAACAACCCATGACAGACTATATCTAAACTAATTTCACCAAATATTAGTGATTCAAACAAAAAATTAAATATTAGTGTTTAAAAAAAATGGTTTAACAAAAATTTAAATATTGACATAATGTGTATTCACATACCAAACAGATTTGCCTTGAACCAAAACTGGAGAGTCACTAAAAAACTCCAATCTGAGGAAAAAATCAAACATGTAATTAGAAAATCATAAACACATAAATTAAAAAAAAACAAATCATATTTATCTCAAACCCAACAGTAAAAACACATGCCAATCATAGTGGGAGGGAGCTTAAATGGAGGGAGACGATTGGGGAGGCAGCGTGGGAGAGGGAGATGGGCGATGGCAGGGGTGGGTGAGGAATACGTCTAGGGAAGCAGATATGAGAACATTAGAGAATGGGAGAAATTTTTGGTTTGTGGGTGTGAGCGGGAGAGAAGTATAGAACTATTCTATTTTTGACAAAAGTACCATCAATTTTGAATTAAAGTGTAAATTTGGTAACTAAAAAAAGAGGGGGAAACCAAATAATTGAGGGCAAAAGAGGTAGTGAAGTAAAAATTCATATAGATGACATCATCTTTTGATCTTATGACATACATAAGTTTTCTAATTTATTTTATATATATATATATATATATATATATATATATATATATATATATATATATATATATATATATATATATATATATATATATATATATATGTGTGTGTGTGTGTGTGTGTGTGTGTGTGTGTGTGTGTGAGTGTGTGTGTGTGTGTGTGTGTGTGTGTGTGTAGCAGTCTTTTTTTACACTACCCACTTCTTTCTCTGTTTCCTCCACCAAATTGTTGGCCATACGTCAACTTAGCACACCCATAAAAGTTCCATGTTCAATAGAAAAAAAGGCATCTCTCATTTTTAATCAATAAATAAAACACATAGACGTAAAAATAAGAATCGTGGATTATGGAATCGAGAAGTCAAATATTATTATATTAGTATTGTTGGTATTATTACCAGCTAGTGTGAAAATGAAAGATTCAGGAAACGAAATATGTTAATGAAGAGATTTCACATGCATTTAACATCGTTCACACATCCTTTGAGCTCGTTTCTGGATAATCAGTAAGATATGCCAACGATCACCATTTTTTTTACCATAAGCAGACACAAGAGTCTATGGCAGTGCATGGTTAGAAGGTGATGGCAGAGGGGGTATCAGAGTCGATGTATGGGCGAGCAAGGGGGATAAGAAAGAAGTCATTTTTTGTCGAACCGGGTTGCTTTTTTGCTACAAGTGTTGCAATTTTGGTGGGTAATGATTAGATTTAAGTGGAAAATTTAGAGTAGGAGTGAAGGGTAAGGCAAATGATTGCATTATAGTCGTGGTTGATCCTGAAATTAGTGATGTTGGAAGGTACCATCTAGGAGAGGATTGGGATTCTCTTTATGGATATATTAGTTTGGGATGTTAGGATTTTAGATAGGAGAAAGAATGCACTATATGGAAGAATGGGAATCGTGAGAATGAGAAAGGGAAAAAGAATGAGGAGCATGAATACTAAATTAAATCTGGAACTCTTTTGGTTTCCACATAGGGATGGGCAAGGGAAGACGCAAAATAGGTCTAAATGGGTTTTTGCATTAACTTCATGTTTCCATTTTATATGACACATGGATACCCTTGTTCAAGAGGAAATATAAATTTTGTAGTTCATTTTATAAAGGCAGGATTATTTGGAGAGGAAGTAATAGAATGTATGTGTGTAGTTTTTGGGTTTTAAAGTTTGGTTGAGTTTTAATATAATGATTGCCACGTGGACATCTTCCAAGAGAAGGAACATTTACTACACCTAGTGCATTTTATATTAGTATAATGATATGGACTTAAGACTGATTTACCAAACCAAGAGGACTCTAGTTAAATAGATGAATTTTATGTGGTAGAAACTCATATTTTATAAAGTAAAGATGAAGAAAACTGTATAAAATGCAAGTTTACAAGTGTGTGTGAAATGTGAAAAGCACATAAAAATGTATGAAACGGGTATTGGAACTCAAATGGTTAAGTTTAACAAGAAATGGTAAACAAACTTGTTCTGAAAAGATCAAATAACGAGTTTAAGGTAAATGAAAACGAACTTTTGATAGTGTGAAACATGAGAAAAATCCTATTAGAGTTGTCTCGTCCCGAGTATTTGGCCTAATCGGATGGTAAAAAGGAAATAAAGGAAAAAGGGTTTAAAAGTGGATAATAAAAAAAGAAAGGAGAAAGGGTTACAATAAAGTAGCAAATAAAAGGGACTTAGAGGTAATCAAAAATTTTATGAAGGATCTAGAGACCTAGGGTGTGCTTAATGCTTAGATCCCTCTACACCTTTAAACCTTCGATAGTGCTCTTGGAAGCTCTCTGACGGAGCAGGTAGATTCTAGAACACTTTCTACCTACCTCCACTATCTATGTCAACTTCCATTTATTATTTCCATCAGCATTTAATATGCTCAACAACTAAGGTACCCCACCTGCATATACTTTTCCCAACATTACACTGTGACACCCCGCCTAATTAAATACCCGGCGATCACTCCTTTATTAAATTAAATCAAGGTAAACAGTTGGTTCATTCTCAGCATCACTGTCGATAAAAATAAATTTTCCAATTTAACGCCCTAAATAATTAAGCTAAGTGTCAAAACCATTTTCATAAATAATTTTCAAAATTTTATTTTTAAGAAAAATATTTATTTAAAAGCATCATTTATACAATTAATAATCACACCACATTAAACCTGGAACACAAACCAATTAATTTAAAACGTACGTAAATCGAATGTCAACATGCGAAATATAAAGTCATACATCCAATCCGAATAACTCCCATAGTAACAAATTTGGAAATAACTGAAATACAAATGTCCTTATAACAAAGAAATAAAGGAAAGGGCTACACATGCCCAACTAAATGAAAGTACTAAGAGTGGATCCGAATGAACGAAGTCGCCTAATCAAGAGACCTGCAACTCCCACCTAAGCTGCAGCGCGTTCCTTCCAAGAGATCCTAATCAAGACGTCCCTGTGGCTGGGCACCTGTAATACATACATATATATACAAGAGAGAGAGAGAGAGAGAGAGAGAGAGAGAGAAACGGGTCAGAGACCGAAAGTGTGTTTGATTTTAAAAATATGTTTAGCAAGTATTTAAATTGATACAGGCCAATGCAACAACATATTAGTGCGTCACTCTCTTGAGAAATACTCACCTCTCTCCTAATGTGCACACATATCGCACTAACCTTCCCAACGGTTTATCTTATCATAGAATACGCTATCCTTTCCCCAATGGTTTAACTTATCTTAGGTATATTGCAGGATTTAAAATCTAACGATACAATTGTTTGAAAAGAATATTACAATTAATAACCAAAGTTCTCATTTTTAACTTTATTAGTCCATAAAGTTTTCCAGTGTCATATTATACTTCCCCAAAACCAGTAATTTACAATTTGAGTCCTCAGCCATATCCTACATATCAATTCACAGTAGGTAGTTCCAAATTTCAGAAATCCATATATATATATATTAACTACTCGAATAATATATATATTATAACAGCACCCCAAATAAATTATGGTGCGGGCATACTCTACTATCCAAAACCCCATATCACTCATTTTAAGGGGAATACAATCGGAATCACTCTCGAATTGTATTAACATAAATACACAAACAATATTGAGGCGAAGAATAGATTCCAAGTCTCTAAGAGGATGGCACATGCTTGCGTCTCTTAGGACCGTCTGAACTATCACATCGATAGCCTGTACCAAGGATATCTATCTTCTAGGGTACAAGTCAATATCCCCCATAACGGTCCCATCGAGATAAGACCTGTCCCAGCGCGGTAACCTCAGGGATAGCAAGTAGCGTGGGCATGATTTTCACAAGTATATAATATATGTACACACAATCATATAAATATACCACTTTACCATATTAATATAGGTTCCTCTCGTCACCCATAATTATACTATTTATCCTTAATTTCACATTATTTTGAATTACGTATAAGGTTTCATCTCTAACCTTAACTCGAATGGTTTTCTCACTTAATATGTGACATTCGTTGACTCTATCCTTCCAAGTATGAAAATTCAGTAGGTATACCTCTATTTACTATCGTAGCTATTCGCCGCATTCTCTCACTTGAAATACTTAGTTTCATCGTTCATTATAATTATCCTAAAATCAAGATTCTCGTCTTATAATAAAGTTCCCAACACTTATTCAAATGTCCTACAGGTCTTTCCTATCTCCCAAAACATTTCATTAAGGATACCCAAGAATTATTTCACGATAAATTCAATTTAACTAAGTAAATAAGGGAAATAATAGTCTGACAGGAGGGGTCGATCGATCGAGGTCTGGGGCTCGATCGATCGAAGCTCTGGGCTCGATCGATCGATCAAGCAGGTCTGGGAAAAATTCTGCAGAATGCAGTTACGGGTTTCATCACCAAATTTACATCAAATCCATATTTTCAAGTTCCAATCGTCCCAGAATTCTACTACTAACATTATAACAGTATACCAGATGATTCTAACGTAAGGCATGTACATATTCATCATTTAAACAGGGATTTTCAACCTAAAATTATATCCAATTATCAAGAACCCTAGAATTTTCTTAAACAGTTTTCTAACAAATCTTTCTCCAGAATTTCTTTCTTATGATCATCAAAATTTCTTGGTTTATTTCCTCTACATGGCAAGGGTTTCCAGAATCAACATATAAATCAATACTACATGGATTTTCCTATCATAAATTTGGTTTTCTTCCATAGTTTTCATCACAAATCATTCCTAGACAAATATGAAGATTGCAGCAACGAAAATAGCAAGTTAAACACTTGTCTGGGATTTTTGGTATTCTGATTCACGGCTGATTTTGGTATGGCTGCGTTCCTCGTCTCGCGATCTACACGGTGGTGGTGGCGGCGGTGCAAACCGGTGGCTTTTTGGCCTTGAATTGCCTTGGAGCTATCTCCTCTCTTATCCAATGGCCGTCAATTGATTTTTGGATATTCTAACCCTAAAAGACTAACCTAGTTGGCTGATATAGGTTGCTGAAATTCGTGGGTTTAATTACCCAATTATGTAAAATGACTAAAATGCCCTCCCGGGGTACTAATTAGGCCTAAAAATGCCCCGAGACCCAAACTACACCCCCGGGTACACTTTTCTGACTATCTCGATCCTATTGGACGCATTGGCGCACTCAAAACGACCATGCGGGCAACTTATAAAATATTCACTTTTTATTTAACAAAATTAGTCCCGACGTGACACGAGCACGTTTCGACTTAAATTTCCGAAATCGCCATTTAATTTACTCATGACATTCAATGTAACCAATATACTATATATTGCTTTACTCATTAGTAATATTCAACAAATTTCCCATAATTACTAACTCTCGTCACGTTCATAATTATAACATAATTAATTTCCGATTTTTTATTAAATAAATCATTCACATTAAATTTAATAAATCCCCAAATAAATTATAGCATAAAAATACGGGGTATTACATACTCCCCCCCTAATAACGGAATTTCGTCCCGAAATTCGTAAAATAAGGCATACCTGGTAAAAACAACTCCGGATATCTCTCGCGCATATCTGCCTCACGCTCCCAAGTGGATTCCTTCACATTATGATGCGCCCACTGGACTCGCACAAGTGGAACTATTTTCGATCTCAAACTCCTCTCACTATAGTCTAGAATAGCCACTGGTCTCTCCTCGTAAGAGCTATCAGACTGTAAGTCTATCTCATCTATCGCAATGTGAGTATAAGCCATATCATCCAGAAGATATCGTCTCAACGACGAGATGTGGAATACATCGTGGATGCGATGTAAATGTTCTGGTAATCCCAACCTGTATGCAACCGGCCCAATTCTCTCGATGATGGGAAATGGTCCCACGTACCTCGGAGCCAATTTCCCTTTCTCCCTGAACCTCATCACCCCCTTCATAGGAGATACTCGCAATAACACTTGGTCTCCCACATTAAACTCCCAGAAGAACCGTTTCGCATTGGCGTAGCTCTTCTGCCTATCCTGGGCTACCCGAATACGACTCCTGATCATCTCAATCCTCGCGGAGGTCTCCTGAATCACTTCTGGTCCTAGCAACTTGTTGTCCCCCACCTCGAGCCAATAAGTTGGAGAACGACAAGGCCTGCCATACAAATCCTCAAATGGAGCCATACCAATCATAAACTGATAAGAGTTATTATAAGCAAGCTCTACCAGTGGAAGATGTGGCTCCCATCTTCCTCCAAAATCGAGAACACATATGCGTAGCATATCCTCTAATATCTGATTAGTACACTCTGTCTGTCCGTCTATCTGTGGGTGGTAAGCTGAACTCAACCTCAACTCAGTACCCATAGCCTCCTGAAATCTTTCCCAAAAACGTGACATGAAATTTTTGTCCCTATCTGACACAATATTCAGGGGCACCCCATGTAATCTGACAATCTCCGCGATGAACAATTGAGCATAATGACCAGTGGTATAATCTGTTCGCACCGGCAGAAAATGAGTCACCTTGGTCAAACGGTCTATAATCACCCAGATAGAATCGTGGCCCCGCTGTGATGTAGGCAACCCTGTAATAAAATCCATGGAAATACTCTCCCACTTCCACGCGTGTACTTCCAATGGTTGAAGCAATCCTGACGGTTTCTTATGGTCCACCTTCACCAGCTGGCAGGTAGAACACTTGGACACGAACTCGCCGATGTCCTTCTTCATCCCACTCCACCAGTATTGTCACCTCATATCCTGGGGCATCTTATCGCCTCCCGGATGTACTGCAAATCGGGACCCATTAGAATGAGTCATCACTTCATGACGTAACTCTGCTCCTTCTGGAACCACCAATCTCCCATTAAACCGCAAACCTCCATCAGAACTAACAGAATAGGACTCAGCACCCTTGGCTAGAAGTCGTACAATCTGCTCCTGGAAAAACGGGTTTGTGGTCTGTGCCTGTATCACCCTCGTAACAATCTCGGGTGTGACTGACATAATGGATATGAAAGAACGGGCTACTGCGTCCTGGTGACCCAACTCCTTCCACTTTGCTTCCCAGATGTCCGCTACATCGTCTACCGGTCTACGGTTCAACGCATCAGCAACTACGTTTGCCTTCCCCGGATGATACTGTATTTCGAACTGATAGTCTTTCACAAACTCTAACCACCTGCGCTGACGCATATTCATCTCTCGTTGAGTGAACAGGTACTGCAGTGACTTGTGGTCTGTGAACAAACGGAATTTCTCACCCAATAAGTAGTGAGTCCAAATCCTCAATACAAAGACGACCGCTGCCAACTCCAGGTCGTGGGTGGGGTAATTCTTCTCATGCGTCTTAAGCTTGCGGGAAGCAAAAGTTATAGCCTTCTCCTCCTGCTGGAGTACTCCTCCAAGTCCCCATAAAGACGCATCGGTGTAAACCAGGTATTCCACACCCGGTTTCGGTAAAGCAAGGACTGGCGCTGAAGTTAGCTTTTCTTTCAACTCGTCGAAAGCCAATTGACAAGCGTCATCCCAAACATATGGTACCCCTTTTTGCGAGTCAGATTCGTCAATGGACCCGCTATTTTGGAGAATCCCCGAATGAATCTCCTGTAGTATTCGGCTAATCCCAAGAACTACGTACTTTCGTCGGTGTCGTGGGCTGTCCCCACTCCCTCATCGCTGACACTTTACTCAGGTCAACTGTTGTCCCCTGATCAGAAACAACATGGCCCAAGAACTGTACCTCTCGCAACCAGAATCCACACTTCTCGTACTTAGCATACAACTGATGCTCTCGGAGAGTCTGAAGAACCTGCCTCAAGTGCTTGGCATGCTTCTCCTCGAAGTGTGAATATATCAAGATGGCATCTATGAAGACGATGACAAACTAATCCAAGAACTCTCTGAATACTCGGTTCATCAAGTCCATGGAAACGGCTAGGGCATTTGTGAGTCCGAATGGCATTACCCTAAACTCATATGACCCATATCTCGACAAGAAGGCAGTCTTTGAAACATCCTGCTCTCTAATACGTAACTGATGGTACCCCGACCTCAGATATATCTTCGAAAAGAAAGTTGCTCCCCTCAACTGGTCGAACAGATAATCGATTCGAGGCAACGGATACTTATTCCGTATTGTGACCTTGTTCAACTCCCGATAGTCCACACACAATCTCAGTGAACCATCTCTCTTCTTCATAAACAAGACTGGAGCGCCCCAAGGTGAGGTACTCTTACGAATAAAGCCCTTACCTAGCAGCTGCTATATCTGATCTCGTAGCTCTCGCATCTCTGCCGGAGCCATACGGTACGGTGCGCGTGCCACAGGTCTCGTATCTGGCAATAAATCTATAACAAAGTCTATTTCATGACTGGGCAGTAGGCCTGGTATCTCCTGAAACACATCGTAATACTCCCTGACAACAGGGATAGGATCTAAGGGAATTACAACCTCCTTAGAGGTATCCTCCTCTATGTAATACAAATGAGCGGTAGAACCTCTATCTGGGTGAGGCATCGCCACTACAAACATCTCTTGCCCCGAAATGGCAAAAAAAATGCTCCCACCGAAGTAATCAATCATGGCTCTATAGGCTGCGAGCCAATCCATACCAATAATCACATCATGATCGTGCATGTCTAAGACTAACATGTTTGCAGGTAATACCAAGCTACAAATCTCTACCCCCACTCCCCGGCATATAAAGAAAATAAATGACCCACTCCCCAGTGGTGAGTCGACACACGTCACGGTGCTCTCTACGGTGGTTAATAACCCTAAGGCCTTCGCGAAATGCGTAGACATAAAACAATGCGTTGTCCCAATAACAAACATAATTCGACCTAAAGTTTCATGGATAGAAAACATACCCCAAATCGCGGGTGGTGCCTGTGGGGCGGCTTCCTGGTGGACATTATAGATATATCTGTACTGTAACTGCCCCTGCTGCACTGGAGCTACTGGAAAGGTTGGTAGGCCTAGTACCTGAGTGGTTGCTGGGAGAGCGATTAGAAACAGTGACCCCTGTGGATCATTACGGGGACCCTGCTGCTGTGGGGACCTAACACTCTCTGGGCAATCCTGGCATTTATGGCCATACGTGCCACACGCGAAACATCGGCCTCTAAAGTTTCTCCCCCTCTGACCCTGCTGTTGTCGGTCTCGGCCTTGCTGACTTGGGACTTTATTCCTCTTTTGAAACTGCTTCAATTTACCACGTTGTTGACTAGAACTGACTTGGTCTTGGGTAGTTTGTTGTCACAATTTAGGTGTTTTTGCACATTTTTCAACTTTAGTCACATGCATTTGGTTAACCTCTCTAGGTTTTTTGCCTCCTTTAAGTTGTAGGCTGCGTTCTTGGTATTGTAAAACCGATGTGGTAACTGCTTGTGCCACAATACCTGCTAACTCGGCGGTTGATATTTCCTCTGGGGATACTTGAGGTATGAGTCGCCCTTGCTCGTTGACTCCATTAACTGTCTTAGCTAGTTCTTCTTGACGATACATCTGAAAATTCAAGTAAATTTGGATGAGTTCATCATTCAAATAAACAAATCGCAGAAGTACGAAATTCCAAAGTATAGAGATATACACAACATTCCTAGTATTAGGGCTCTATATCAAAGAAAGCAACGCTGAAACATAATAGGCCGCACAGATCCTAAAGGACTCTAGAACCTGATGCTCTGATACCACCTGTGACACCCCGCCTAATTAAATACCGGGCGATCACTCCTTTATTAAATTAAATCAAGGTAAACAGTTGGTTCATTCTCAGCATCACTGTCGATAAAAATAAAATTTTCAATTTAACACCCTAAATAATTAAGCTAAGTGTCAAAACCATTTTCAAACATAATTTTCCAAATTTTATTTTTAAGAAAAATATTTATTTAAAAGCATCATTTCTACAATTAAGAATCACACCACATTAAACCTGGAACAAAACCCAATTAATTTAAAACGTACGTAAATCGAATGTCAACATGCGAAATATAAAGTCATACATCCAATCCGAATAACTCCCATAGTAACAAATCTGGAAATAACTGAAATACAAATGTCCTAATAAAAAAGAAATAAAGGAAAGGGCTACACATGCCCAACTAAATGAAAGTACTAAGAGTGGATCCAAATGAATGAAGTCGCCTAATCAAGAGACCTACAACTCCCACCTAAGATGGAGCGTGTTCCTTCCAAGAGATCCTAATCAAGACGTCCCTGTGGCTAGGCACCTGTAATACATACATATATATACATGAGAGAGAGAGAGAGAGAGAGAGAGAGAGAGCCCGAAAGTATGTTTGATTTTAAAAATACGTTTATCAAGTATTTAAATTGATACAGGCCAATGCAACAACATATTAGTGCGTCACTCTCTTGAGAAATACTCACCTCTCTCCTAATGTGCACACCTATTGCACTAACCTTCCCAACGGTTTATCTTATCATAGAATACGCTATCCTTTCTGGTGCGTCGGAAAAAGTGTGCGCGTGTGAGTGCACAATCGTCGTGTGTTTCGCCGCCGCGATACAAAATGGCGATTGTGCACTCACACGAGCACACTTTTTCCGACGCACCACAAAACGGCGCCGTTGTCGGGGAACGAACCCGGGTCACCCGCGTGACAGGCGGGAATACTTACCACTATATTACCACTCACACGCATGACAGGCGGGAATACTTACCATTTTGTGGTGCATCGAAAAAAGTGTGCGCGTGTGAGTGCATAATCATCGTGTGTTTCGCCGTCGCGATACAAAAGATAAAAACCTAAGCTACTACTACACTTGACAAGCAAGCACAGCGGTAAGTCGGGTATTGTAAATCCACAGGGAGTGATTGAATTTTAGACTTTAATTGTTTTAATTACTTCAGGAATAAAAGTGTAAAATAAATAAAAGAAAAGGTGATAGGGTGGTTATCGTGAATAAAGAAAAGAATAAGTTACGCTAAAATAAAGTAAAGCGAGGATCGGGATCGCATTCCACCAAACGGATCGAAACAACTACTAATTAGAATTAAGGCTCGAAAGCAATTTAATCGAGCATTTTCAATTAAGCATAAACATCACGCAAGAAGGAATTTAACCCAAAGTTGCGAGATAAAACATTTAACGGAAAATGGTCACACGCGGATTAAATTCGGATAATCGCTATAAACACTAACGTTGCATGACAAAGAAAGTTAAACGCATAATAATCCGACTTTAATACGCGAGGTTTCAATTAAATGCGATTTTACACAAAACCTAGTTTTCGGAGCTCGGGGCCCGAAAATGGCAGAAAAGAAATCCCGACCCTATTTATCTAAGGTCTATGCATGAATTAAACTAATTTACACTAATTAAACTAGAAAAGCAAGAAATAAAGCAATAAATCTAATTATGAAAGCATGGAACTATCTAGAAAGCAAGGAAAGAATGAAATACATCTAGATTAATGGAGAAGGAAGATGAATAGTTTATCTTACAACCAATTAGTGTGTCAATCCAAGAGGGGAAGAAGAAAAACCAATCAAAACCCCAAACCCTAACTAAAAACTAAGCTAAAATCGTATTTGGGCTGCCCTCCCACTTCATACAATGATTTCCCTTATATACCCAACCAAAAACCAACTTAAAAATACAGATTTTCGAACTTTTCCTGTAGCCGAATCGATTCGGTAAAGGACCGAATCGATTTGGAAACAGGGGGAGCAAATATCTGGCATTCTGGTGCAAACCGAATCGATTCGGTTTTGGGCCGAATCGATTCGCAAGCACCAGGTCTGACTCTACAGCTTTGTCCTGTTTTACGGAAAATGCCACCATTTCTTCGTTATAGCTCGGAATGAGGCACGGTTGGAGGCTAAGCGAAGATAACTCAGAGGACTACAACATCCAAGAAGACATTGGGCCAAAAAACCAAAATATGAAATGACTAAAATTCCCTTGAATGTGACCTTGAGTGAACTTTTCATGTCAAAACCATCCTAAAAATGCCATAACTCCATCGATACAACTTGGAATCATGCACCGTCAGCGGCCACGCGAGGAGAAATCAAAGGGCTTCAACTTCCGTAAAGAGCTCGGGATTCAAACCCGAATGATGGAATTACTAAAATGCCCCCGAAGATGCAAATGTCGACGAAACAATTTCCTGAAAGCGTCTGAACTTCATACTAAGCATCCAAATACCTACAGAAGCTCAATTAACCCCTGAAAAACATGTTAACATAGAAATACGAGGTTGTCTGATTAACGAGCATAAGTATAGGGATTACGATACCCAAGGGGGCTAATAAGGCGTAGGTTAACGGGTGAAATACGCAATATTTGCGTCGTATCACACCCCCTAACTTACACATTGCAAGTCCCTAGCAATGAAATTGGAAACAACAAGAACTACAAGCAGACCAAAAGTAGGAGACAAGTACAAAAGTATGGTATAAATACAAAAGGCCACTTTCGCAGGTGATTCGATTGCATTTAGCATATGCAATAAGACGTTAAACCCCTAGTTACCCTAGTGGACGAGTGTCGTCTCGTGTGGGTTTTTAGGGATGAAACCCACAAACATCATATGGTTTCCTCAAAATATGCCCAACCAAACATGCGAAAAACTCAACAACAATGAAAAAGATTTCAAACATGTTATTAGCATATTGAACGAATTCAAGCTAAAGTCCGTTGTTATTAACAAGTTGAATGCACCTCATAGAATTGAAACCTTAAAAGTGGGAGCGGGGAAAGCACATGCAAAGTATGATTTGGTAAAAACTTAAATAAACCAGATACTAATCAAAGAAAGCATACATTCAATCCTCACGGGCATTACGCTCAACAAATGAAATCACTCGGAATAGGGAGGTAACACACGGGACATGCGGGCTAAAGAGTAAATGTAAATGGAAACTAGGTCGCACGCATGTCACAAATGAGGAACGCTATATAGGAAATGAAAAACTTGTAATCTCAATGAAAGGATACCGCACACTAAAAGAGGCGAAATGCATTTTCACAGATTATCACAATTATTATGACTTTTAAATTAAATGCACCCTAAGATCACATAGGACTTTAATAGGGTTATGATGTAGGTATGGCTAGGGTGCGAAATGAAGGAATGTAGGTATGGATTCAAAGTGTTCGGGATGAAAACTCGGGAAAATGGGAGAATGCGTGCAATAACAAAATTGGAAAAACATGTTCCAAAACGGCATTAGATATATCATCGGGGAGAGTAATCAAAGCTTATTGAACTATATACACAACATAAGCAACTTTATCTTTTCTTTTCTTTTCTTCTTTTTCTCATGTTTTCTTTTTCTTTTTCTTTTTCTTTTTGCTTTCTCTTTTTCTTCACTTTTTCACTACTTTCTTTCCTTTGCTTATCAAACTCTCATATGCCTAAATTGCAACCGACATCATAACAACATCATTCAATCCCAAGTAACATTCCAAACAAAGGTATGGAAAGTGTATGTATGGTTTATAACTCCAATTTAGAGTTGGTTATGGGATTGGGGTTATGAAATGAAAGGCTATATTTAGGCTCAAAGGGGGGTAACGAGGGTAAACATATAAGGGTGAGGTCAAGGCTAATATGGGTGATATATCAAAGAAGGCCTATGATCATTTCAAAAGGTTTACGCAATTCTCGAGTCAAAACAATATATGAAAATCATGATCAAGTAACACATTTCAAGTATGAACTCAATTAATGAACGATCAAATGAAAGATTAGATAGATTACCGAAGAATTCAACGTTTTCAAAGAGAAAAGAATAGTGTATAACACTCACAAGGGACGAAAGGTACAAAGCTTACTCAGTGTAAGTATATACAATGCAACAAAAGATTCCCGAGTTATAAAAATCTTAAACCAAATCAATAGAACAAGGAAAGTGCATATGCTCATGGGATAAAGTTTAATTCATGAAGTTATTCACAATATCAATGATTTGAGGACTAAAGTCCAATAACTTCTAAAATCGAGAACATGCATCATTGAGTTGTCTATTGGATCGGGCAATTATTGAAATTTATCATCGAAAACAAGACAAAATGCCCAACAAAGGAGAAAAAAGAAAGAAAATATTTTTTAAATTTTTTAAATTTTTCACAAAAAGGCATACTTAGTAACTAACAAGTAAGCAAATCCATGGACTACACATGAAATGGATAGAATATCCTACACCCCCTAACTTAAATGTTGCATTGTCCTCAATGCGCATTAAGAACACAATACAAAGAGAGGAAAAGAACGATATTACCCAAAATTGGAGCGTTCTCCATAAGCGCGAGTCCAAAGGAATCTACAAAACAAGTTAGTACCGAGCATAGCAAAAACAAATAACAAAAAGTTAAATAATTACACTAGACTAAATTAAAAGGAAACAAAAGTAGGAAATAAAGAAAATTAAAAAGCTAACTATTTACAACCTACTATTTAGACTTCACATTAACTATACACTAGAAGTCTAAATAGTTGAGGGTCCACCATAAGAACGATTTGACTTTGGAGGATAATCGGTGTACCCTCACATACAAGCATGCCTTCCGAAAAATATGAATTCCGTTTGAACAACGGAAGGCATGTGTAAGGCGAAAGAAATGAACCATCGTCAATTAAAAGTTTTGGAGGGACGATGGGGGATTTGGATACTATGGGGGACAAGACTAAATTAGTCTCCGAAAAATCAGAATCACATCCCCAAGATTCTTCAATTGGAAGGGGAGGTGGGGCAAGTGCAAGTGAAAAGCCCATGAGATGAAGCATCTCAAAATAACATTCTCGTTCAAGAATCGGGTCAAAGTGCTCAAGACTTTCAACCGATTCTTGCGATAAATTTAATTGTTCGGGAATAGTAGGGAGCAAAGTAAAGGAAGGACACACAACCTCAAAAGAATTGGAAGTATTTAAAAGAGATTGGAAATCGAGAGTGCTTGGATCACTCTCATTTATTTCATCCTCAAAAATGGGTGGAAGTGAAAAGCAAGTTTCAACCTCAACCCGACTTTGTGAAGAAGAAATAATCTCATCGATTTGGACATTTTTTTTATTTGTCCAAGCGTCATAAATATCAACTTCATCATTCCATTCCTTTTTCCCACCACGCAAAGTTTCCTCCAAAGGCAATGAGGGATTGCTTGCAAATTCTTGACTTTCACGTGCAAGACGCTCGTACTCAAGAATTTGTAAGCATTCACGCATAGTCTTGGGAGTATAACCTTGAGAACTATTAGCATAACAATTAAAATTATCTAGAGAGTTATGGTGAGACATTTCAAAAATAGGCAATTCAATAAAAGCGACAAGCACCGAGATTTAAATTTCTCGAAACAATCTAGCACAAGTCAAAAAGAAAGGGGAGAATAAAGAATACAAATATGAATGAAAGAAATACTACGAAACAATAAAACAATTACAATCTAAAACACACTCCCCGGCAACGGTGCTATTTTGTGGTGCGTCGGAAAAAGTGTGCGCGTGTGAGTGCACAATCGTCGTGTGTTTCGCCGCCGCGATACAAAAGATAAAAACCTAAGCTACTACTACACTTGACAAGCAAGCACAGCGGTAAGTCGGGTATCGTAAATCCATAGGGAGTGATTGAATTTTAGACTTTAATTGTTTTAATTACTTCAGGAATAAAAGTGTAAAATAAATAAAAGAAAAGGTGAAAGGGTGGTTATCATGAATAAAGAAAAGAATAAGTTATGCTAAAATAAAGTAAAGCGAGGATCGGGATCGCATTCCACCAAACGGATCGAAACAACTACTAATTAGAATTAAGGCTCGAAAGCAATTTAATCGAGCATTTTCAATTAAGCATAAACATCACGCAAGAAGGAATTTAACCCAAAGTTGCGAGATAAAACATTTAACGGAAAATGGTCACACGCGAATTAAATTCGGATAATCTCTATAAACACTAACGTTGCATGACAAAGAAAGTTAAACGCATAATAATCCGACTTTAATACGCGAGGTTTCAATTAAATGCGATTTTACACAAAACCTAGTTTTTGGAGCTCGGGGCCCGAAAATGGCGGAAAAGAAATCCCGACTCTATTTATCTAAGGTCTATGCATGAATTAAACTAATTTACACTAATTAAACTAGAAAAGCAAGAAATAAAGCAATAAATCTAATTATGAAAGCATGGAACTATCTAGAAAGCAAGGAAAGAATGAAATACAACTAGATTAATGGAGAGGGAAGATGAATAGTTAATCTTACAACCAATTAGTGTGTCAATCCAAGAGGGGAAGAAGAGAAACCAATCAAAACCCCAAACCCTAACTAAAAACTAAGCTAAAATCTTATTTGGGCTGCCCTCCCACTTCATACAATGATTTCCCGTATATACCCAACAAAAAACCAACTTAAAAATACAGATTTTCGGACTTTTCCTGTAGCCGAATCGATTCGGTAAAGGACCGAATCGATTTGGAAACAGGGGAAGCAAATATCTGGCATTCTAGTGCAAACCGAATCGATTCGGTTTTGGGCCGAACCGATTCGCAAGCACCAGGTCTGAATCTGCAGCTTTGTCCTGTTTTACGGAAAATGCCGCCATTTCTTCGTTATAGCTCAGAATGAGGCACGGTCGGAGGCTACGCGAAGATAACTCAGAGGACTACAACATCGAAGAAGACATTAGGCCAAAAAACCAAAATATGAAATGACTAAAATTCCCTTGAATGTGACCTTGAGTGAACTTTTCATGTCAAAACCATCCTAAAAATGCCATAACTCCATCGATACAACTCGGAATCATGCACCGTCAGCGGCCACGTGAAGAGAAATCAAAGGGATTCAACTTCCGTGAAGAGCTCGGGATTCAAACCCGAATTCTGGAATTACTAAAATGCCCCCGAAGATGCAAAAGTCGACGAAACAATTCCGGAAAGCGTCCGAACTTCATACTAAGCATCCAAATACCTACAAAAGCTCAATTAACCCCTGAAAAACATGTTAACATAGAAATCCGAGGTTGTCTGGTTAACGAGCATAAGTATAGGGATTACGATACCCAAGGGGGCTAATAAGGCGTAGGTTAACGGGTGAAATACACTATATTTATGTCGTATCACTTTCCCTAATGGTTTAACTTATCTTAGGTATATCGCAGGATTTAAAATTTAACAATACAATTGTTTGAAAAGAATATTTCAATTAATAACCAAAGTTCTCATTTTTAACTTTATTAGTCCATAAAGTTTTCCAGTGTCATATTATACTTTCCCAAAACCAATAATTTACAATTTGAGTCCTCAGCCATATCCTACATATCAATTCACAGTAGGTAGTTCCAAATTTCAGAAATCCATATATATATATATATTAACTACTCGAATAATATATATATTATAACAGCACCCCAAATAAATTATGGTGCGAGCATACTCTACTGTCCAAAACCCCATATCACTCATTTTAAGGGGAATACAATCGGAATCACTCTCGAATTGTATTAACATAAATACACAAACAATATTAAGGCGAAGAATAGATTCCAAGTCTCTAAGAGGATGGCACATGCCTGCGTCTCTTAGGACCGTCTGAACTATCACATCGATATCCTTTACCAAGGATATCTATCTTCTAGGGTACAAGTCAATATCCCCCATAAAGGTCCCATCGAGATAAGACTTGTCCCAGCGCGGTAACCTCAGGGATAGGAAGTAGCGTGGGAATGATTTTCACAAGTATATAACATATGTACACACAATTATATAAATATACCACTTTATCATATTAATATAGGTTCCTCTCGACACCCATAATTATACTATTTATCCTTAATTTCACATTATTTAGAATTACGTATAAGGTTTCATCTCTAACCTTAACTCGAATGGTTTTCTCACTTAATACGTTACATTCGTTGACTCTATCCTTCCATGTATGAAAATTCAGTAGGTATACCTCTATTTACTATCGTAGCTATTCGCCGCGTTCTCTCACTTGAAATACGTAGTTTCATCGTTCATTATAATTATCCTAAAATCAAGATTCTCGTCTTATAATAAAGTTCCCAACACTTATTCAAATGTCCTACAGGTCTTTCCTATCTCCCAAAACATTTCATTAAGGATACCTAAGAATTATTTCACGATAAATTCAATTTAACTAAGTAAATAAGGGAAATAATAGTCTTCCAGGAGGGGTCGATCGATCGAGGTCTGGGGCTCGATCGATCGAACCTTCGATCGATCGAAGCTCTGGGCTCGATCGATCGATCAAGCAGGTCTGGGAAAAATTCTGCAGAATGCAGTTACGGGTTTCATCACCAAAATTACATCAAATCCATATTTTCAAGTTTCAATCATCCCAGAATTCTACTACTAACATTATAACAGTATACCAGATGATTCTAACGTAAGGCATGTACATATTCATCATTTAAACAGGGATTTTCAACCTAAAATTATATCCAATTATCAAGAACCCTAGAATTTTCTTAAACAGTTTTCTAACAAATCTTTATCCAGAATTTCTTTCTTATGATCATCAAAATTTCATGGTTTATTTCATCTACATGGCAAGGGTTTACAGAATCAACATATAAATCAATACTACATGGATTTTCCTATCATAAATTTGGTTTTCTTCCATAGTTTTCATCACAAATCATTCCTAGACTAATATGAAGATTGCACCAACGAAAATAGAAAGTTAAACACTTTCCTGGGATTTTTTGTATTCTGATTCACGGCTGATTTTGGTATGGCTACGTTCCTCGTCTCGCGATCTACGCGGTGGTGGCTGCGGCGGTGCAAACCGGTGGCTTTTTTGCCTTGAATTGCCTTGGAGCTCTCTCCTCTCTTCTCCAATGGCCGTCAATTGATTTCTGGATATTCTAACCCTAAAAGACTAACCTAGTTGGTTGATATAGGTTGCTGAAATTCGTGGGTTTAATTACCCAATTATGTAAAATGACTAAAATGCCCTCCCGGGGTACTAATTAGGCCTAAAAATGCCCCGAGACCCAAACTACACCCCCGGGTACACTTTTCTGACTATCTCGATCCTACTGGACGCGTTGGCGCTCTCAAAACGGCCACACAGGCAACTTATAAAATATTCACTTTTTATTTAACAAAATTAGTCCCGACGTGACACGAGCACGTTTCGACTTAAATTTCTGAAATCGCCATTTAATTTACTCATGACATTCAATGTAACCAATATACTATATATTTCTTTACTCATTAGTAATATTCAACAAATTTCCCATAATTACTAACTCTCGTCACGTTAATAATTATAACATAATTAATTTCCGGATTTTTATTAAATAAATCATTCACATTAAATTTAATAAATCCCCAAATAAATTATAGCATAAAAATACGAGGTATTACATACACCCTCTTCTTAGCACGATCAGACCTAAGATTTGTCAATGCCATTCCTTAACAACACTCTCTTTATCTCTCCAAGAGTTCTCATATAAATAGGATGTTGATAGATGATGGAAGGGGATCGACCTATAGAATTAAAAGATATTCAGATAATTTAATTATCAGATTAAGAAGAATTCTAGAATTTCATAACTCTTTATAGTCCATGACATAATCCTTACCCACTTTCGAGAGTTTATAATTATATCTTGGAGTGTTTAATTATATGTATCAGTTGTACACCTTGCAAAATCCCTAAAAAAGTACACATGTGTCCTTAGATTAGTCAATTTGTTACTTGATAATGTCCTTTGTACCATTGACAAAGTTTGCAAGACCTCAGACTCTTTTAACCAAAGATCATAGGGTCTTAAAACTGTAATACTCAAATACATTATAATAAAAAAAAAACATAACACCTTTGTAAAATGGACCTATGACCCTATCCCGAGGTTTGAACCACTTTTAAACTTTGTCTCACACTTGACACTACTTTCCTCTTACCCGTCTGAGGTTAAGAGGGGAGCACATATGGACCTAAAGTCAGTTAGGATTTTAACACTCTATAGTTTGGAGTCGTCTGTTATAACAAAAAGTTCCATCTTCCTTAAAAACATGTCTTGCTCCCTCTAAGATGTCAATCAACGTCGTTATGTCCCCCTTTACTAAAGGAGAAGAAGTTTATGAATTAAATCTCACCACAGAAGGCCGAACCACAGAATTGCTAAACTTTCACACTTTGGATCCCTGTGATGAAAATAAGGAGGTTATGGGTGAGCTTGCTAAGGCTCTGATCACCCTATGCATCGATGTAGAGGATCTAACCAAAGAAATCAAAATTGGATCTGGCCTCATCCTCTCCCTAAAAGAAGAAGTTATCTATTTTCTAAGGGAAAATAAGGACATTTTCACATGGAGAATCTACGACATGATTGGGGTGGACCCCGAAGTCATGGTCCACCACTTCCATGCGGACCCAAATCACAAGCTAGACTTGTAAAAGGAGAGGTTATTTGGTTCAGAAAGGAACAATACTATAGGAGAGGAAATTGACAACCTTCTGGCCTTCAACCTTATCAGAGAGCTACAATTCCCAAAATAGCTCTCCAACATGTGGCTCATGCCCAAAACTAATAAGAAAAGGAGAATGCGTGTCAATTTCACTAACCTCGGTAATGCATGCCCTCGAGACTGTTATATCCTACCTCAGATTCACACTTTGGTAAACTCCACCACTGGTCCCGAGTTATGGATGCTTATTTATGGTATATTTAAGTCTGGGGTGGTCCATGACAATAAGAAAAATACCGCATTCATCATAAATAAAGGTACTTAGTATTAGAAAGTTATGCCTTTTCGACTTAAAAATATAGGTGCCATATATCATTGGGTGGCGAACTATATTTTTGAGAAACTCATTGGTAAGACCATGGATGTCTATGTTGATGACATGTTAGTCAACATCTTGGAATCTAGAGTCAATGTTCAAAACATTGGAGAGACTCATTATCCTTCGAAGGAACCAAAAGATCCTCAGTTCGAGTAAGTGTTATTTATAGTTGTAGGAGGAAAATTCCTTTGGTTTATGGTCACCACACGAGTCATTGAAGTCAATCCATAAAGGATCCAAGATCTGTGAGATATGAAGTCAACGAGAAGAGTAAAAGTGGTACATAGCCTAGCAATGAGTATTTGGGCCCTTAGTATTTTTGCCTCTAAGGTAACATACAAGTGCTTACAATTCTTCAAAATTTTAATGTAAGCCTTAGACTCGATTCCTGAGGCTGGGGAAGCTTTCCAGAACCTGAAAGAGTGTCTAAGATCTTATTTAGAAGAGAAAAAATCACTTAAAGGAATTATTAGAAGGAGAATAGGCTACTCCTAAATTGTATTTACAAGCATGAAAGGAAGATTAACAAATAAATTGGGGAATAATCCCTATCTCACATATTAATAGAATCAATGTAATAACTTCTAATACTAGGAAATCCTTATCTATATAAAGTAAAAAAGGCCTTTGATGAGATGAGATAACTCATTGAAGGAGTGGAAGTTCTTGGATTATCTTAAGGAAGATTCTATGGAAGCCAAATCATCTTCTACTAAGTTACTTTGCATCCAAATATGACAATTACACACTTCCTTGGAGTAGACTAGGTAAGAGATCTCTTTGAAAGAAATTTTAGGAGAGTAAGGAGGTTTTTAATGTCCTAAATCGATATTCACTACTACCAAGGAATCTGATTCAATATTAAGAGTTTATAACCAATTCTCAAACATAATAGGACACCCTTAAGATGAGATATAACTTTATTAAAAAAACAGAGGAAAGACCATTGTATTATTATGAATTAGCAACACAAGATCCCTTATAACATCTAGTAATACCACTAATCCCACTCTCATGTGGATTTACAATGCTGGAACCATCAATATTGAGTTTAGTAGAACCTAGCATGGGATATAACCATCAAGTAATTATCATAGTAGGCTTCTTATCACGCACTCTAAGATTGAACCTTGCAGCATTATCAACATGATTACATGACAAAGATCTTTTAAAGACTATAGTACTAACCTTGGAATAAATCATCTCAAAGACATTCTTAATAATCGATTCAGGGCACATGTAAGAACATTTATATGAGCTGCGAAATATGGCTTTCCATATCTACCACAAAATAATCATAATAAGAATTTGGTTAATAAACATCAAGTAGTCCTTATTAGAATTGAACATATACAAATATATGAGAACAAATTAAATGGTCATTGTGGTCATCCCCCGATCCCCGCCGTGGAGGAAAAGGATCCTTCGGGTCCCGCGCATCCCTCTCGGGAGCGCTTCGGCCCGTGTCGTTTGTGGTGTGAAAAAAATGTAGATAGATTCAGAGTCGCCAGTCTATTTTACTCAAAACAGACAAAAGAAAAAAGGAAAGCCACCCCGAAGGATGGCATCCAAAGACATACTGGTGCGTACGAAACCAAAATGATTAGAGAAGGGTTGGGAGGCTCAGTTACGAAATGGGAAGGTGTTAGGCACCTATTCCACCCTTTTGGTCTCTCATGTATATTTTCTATTTTCCCTTATGTTTCCCCCCGTGATATGTGTGCATGTGTATATATATAGAATGGAGGTAGGAATCCTCGACTTGTATCATGGAAAAGATAAAGCGAGTCATCCGTAGGAAGATATTAAGAGTAATATTAGAAAAATAAGATTTACGCGATTACCCCTACTTTGATCGTTATAATGGAACTATAACGCATATGGAGTAAAATTTCACTAAGATCAAGTATATAGCATATAAGGAAAATGGATAAAAATAAGATAGAAGATAAGGTAAAAAGTGAGAAAAAGGATTCGAGTCTCGGGTTTTACCCCGAGACGCCTACATAGCCTGTAGAGGGATCAAAGTCCACGTAGTTCGCATACAAAACGAGGGGTGGGGTTTATCCCATAAATCTAAATGGGGAATCTCTTATTTGTGAGAGTGTGTGTGTATGTGTAGAAAAAAGTGTTTTAGTTGTGAGAAGAGTGTGGAAAAGGTATGAGAATCCCTATTTGGAATTTATGAGCAAACCCTCTTTTTCTTGTTTTATGGGTTTTATTTATATGAAAATAAGAGATGTGCAATAATGCTAAATAAAAATTATATTAGGATGTGTGAGATGAGATAATAAAAGTGCTAAGTAAGAAAACAAGTTATTGGGAATTCAAAAGAATTTAGGAGAGAGTTTGAGAAAGTTGGACCTTCTTGAAGATCTTGAGCTTGATCTTGAATGTTGGAGAGCATCCCTTGCACTTTGAATGATGATGGAGAGTGTTTAATTCACCAAATTTGATGAATGGGATGATGAAAAGTGTGAGTAAAAGGAGGATTTGAAAGTTGAAATCACGCTGCTTTCGAGAGAGGTTTCTGGGATTCGTTCAGAGAGATTTGTAACAACCCGCGTAATTTTGGGGGTATTTTCGAATTTAAGAGGAAAAATAAATTTTGAGATAAAATTATTTTATTGCTCAAATATGTTGGTTATTATTTTTAAAGGCGAGAATTTCAAATGATTTCGAAATCGGAATTAAAATGGAGTTTTAATTGAATTTTTATTATTTAGAAGAGTCCTCAAAATATAAAACTCTCTAAGAGTCCTCGGAACATAAAACTCTCTAGTAAAAATAATATTTTTAGAAAATCGATCGTCCGATCAAGCTGAATTTTTGTCAGAAGTCCTGTCTCGCCGTTCGCTACAACATACTAAAATTTTAAGCGATTCCAATGGTCCGATCATCCGGAATAAAAATTTTAGTGTTTGTATCTAATTAGAACTCTTTTCTTAATTAAACACTTAATCATTTATATATCAACAAATTCGTGGCTTGGCTTTTCAAATCACTTTTTCTCAAACTTTTCAACCAGAAGACCTCTCCAAAATTACTCCCTTTCATCTACAAACCATAGCCCCAAACCTATTCAAGATTTCAACCTTAGATTAGAAAGCTTGTTTGGTGTTTTCTCGAGTTTGGGCTAGAACGAGATTTGATTATTTTCGCGAGAGGAACGTGATGGTGTGATTAGATTTTGAGGCTGAAATTGTGTGATGATTCATGTTGGTTCTTTTCTATGGTTTAAGGTATGGGGTTTTACACAATATGCTTATGAAATCTCGCGAGTCTTTATTCCGTTGAATTCTTATTAATTGAACTCATATTTGGAATTGTTAAATTCTTGGAAATCTGGAAAAATAATTGTTGGAATTATTTTCATTCATGAGGTATTATTCATGTTGTTTTGAGCACGCTGTCATGAGATTTTAATATGGCACTGATGTTGGGCACCCGCCAAGACTCCTTTTTCGGCTACTTGATAAAGTATGGCGCGGTATGGTGAGGCCTAGTGACTCCGATTAATGTGTTGTTGAGAGATTTATTGATAAAATGCTATTGTGATTTGCATTATTTGATTTGAGTATTCGTAGTCGTATTGTTGCGCTTTGTTCATCGCTAACATCTTTGTTGAGCATATTCCTGTCGTATTGTGTACTTCCCCATCTTTTTCTTAGTTGGCAGGTGAGCACGGATTGGAGTGCTATGGACCAATTGGGATGATTTTAGTGAGGATTATTTGGGAAGAATTTTTAGTACAAGAGATGAGCAGACTTGTATTTATTTTGATGTATAGAGCATTTGGAGATTTATTTTATTTTTGAGATAGTTGGATTGTTGTAATTATTTCGAGAGATTTTTTGTATTAATTTGAAGATGAGAATAGTGGTTTCTTGTTTTATTGTGGGATTTAGATGCTCTATACCTTGTTATTTGTGGATTAGTTTAGTTTTATCGATAGTAACGCCCCGTTCGCTCTCCCCGGCCGGGCGGGGTGTTACAGAATGGTATCAGAGCTTAGGTACACGATCACTCTCGGGTCTTGGGTTTTGGGTCTATTGGGTTTTTGAGGCGCATATTTTTGGAGATAGATTATTATAGATAATCGTTTCGCGTTAGGCATCTAGATTAGATGTGAGGAATTTATTTTTGGAGACGAGATTATTTTGAAGATTATTGGCCTGATTTTTGAGAGTTAGGTTTTCGGTGAATTTCGAGGGCGAAATTCCATTGTTAGTGGGGAAGTGTAACAACCCGCGTAATTTTGGGGGTATTTTCGAATTTAAGAGGAAAAATAAATTTTGAGATAAAATTATTTTTATTGCTCAAATATGTTGGTTATTATTTTTAAAGGCGAGAATTTCAAATGATTTCGAAATCGGAATTAAAATGGAGTTTTAATTGAATTTTTATTATTTAGAAGAGTCCTCAAAATATAAAACTCTCTAAGAGTCCTCGGAACATAAAACTCTCTAGTAAAAATAATATTTTTAGAAAATCGATCGTCCGATCAAGCTGAATTTTTGTCAGAAGTCCTGTCTCGCCGTTCGCTACAACATACTAAAATTTTAAGCGATTCCAATGGTCCGATCATCCGGAATAAAATTTTTAGTGTTTGTATCTAATTAGAACTCTTTTCTTAATCAAACACCTAATCATTTATATATCAACAAATTCGTTGCTTGGCTTTTCAAATCACTTTTTCTCAAACTTTTAAACCAGAAGACCTCTCCAAAATTACTCCCTTTCATCTACAAACAATAGCCCCAAACCTATTCAAGATTTCAACCTTAGATTAGAAAGCTTATTTGGTGTTTTCTCGAGTTTGGGCTAGAACGAGATTTGATTATTTTCACGAGAGGAACGTGATGGTGTGATTAGATTTTGAGGCTGAAATTGTGTGATGATTCATGTTAGTTCTTTTTTATGGTTTAAGGTATGGGGTTTTACACAATATGCTTCTGAAATCTCGCGAGTGTTTATTCCGTTGAATTCATATTAATTGAACTCATATTTGGAATGGTTAAATTCTTGGAAATCTGGAAAAATAATTGTTGGAATTATTTTCATTCATGAGGTATTATTCATGTTGTTTTGAGCACGCTGTCATGAGATTTTAATATGGCACTGATGTTGGGCACCCGCCAAGACTCCTTTTCTGGCTACTTGATAAAGTATGGCGCGGTATGGTGAGGCCTGGTGACTCCGATTAATGTGTTGTTGAGAGATTTATTGATAAAATGCTATTGTGATTTGCATTATTTGATTTGAGTATTCGTAGTCGTATTGTTGCGCTTTGTTCATCGCTAACATCTTTGTTGAGCATATTCCTGTCGTATTGTGTACTTCCCCATCTTTTTCTTAGTTAGCAGGTGAGCACGGATTGGAGTGCTATGGACCAATTGGGATGATTTTAGCGAGGATTATTTGGGAAGAATTTTTAATACAAGAGATGAGCAGACTTGTATTTATTTTGATGTATAGAGCATTTGGAGATTTATTTTATTTTCGAGATAGTTAGATTGTTGTAATTATTTCGAGAGATTTGTTGTATTAATTTGAAGATGAGAATAGTGGTTTCTTGTTTTATTGTGGGATTTAGATGCTCTATACCTTGTTATTTGTGGATTAGTTTAGTTTTATCGATAGTAACGCCCCGTTCGCTCTCCCCGGGCGGGCGGGGTGTTACAAGATTTTTATTAGATCTGGGATCCCTTGCAAATGAGGTGAAGACCTCCTTTTATAGCCCCAGGAGAATGCCTATCGGCATCGCCATGGCACTACCTATCGGCAGGTGCCGATAGGTAGGGGCTAGGACCTGCCATTTGGTAGTGCGCTTCAGGCTTTTTTGGAAAATTGGATGCCGAGGGAAAACCATTGTTCAGAATCACGCATGGGGTATACCGTTGGAAAGGTATTTCAGAGGCCTTTGAAAGTCCTTTGGACCTTTCCTGGGTTTGGGAGTTGACTTTGGGTCAAATATGGCTCGGAAGGGTTTGTCGGTCCATTGGACGGGGAATCGTGCCAACGCAAACGGATCGTTCGTCCTCATGGTAAGTCTGAATCGTGCACGGGGCATACCATTGGAAAGGTTAGGAGATGTACTTTGACATTCCAAAGAGTTTGACCCGGTTTAGAGAGTTGACTTTGGTCTACCGGGCCCGAGAAGCGCTCGGTGGCCTCCCGGAGTCAAACGAATCGTTCGTCCGCATAGAAAGTCAAAATTGCACAGGGGGTGGACCGTTGGAAAGGGTATGTAGGGCCCTTTGAAGATTCATTCTGGCTCGGTTGAACTGAAGAGTTGACTTAGGTCAAACAGAGCTCAGGAGCGCCCGGTGGCCTCTAGGTCGGGTTTTGGACGCAAACGGATCGTTCGTCCGCATGGTAAGTCAGAATCGTGCACGGGGCAGACCGTTGGAAAGGGTATTCAATGACCTTCGAAGATTCATTCAGTTTCGGTCGAGATGAAGAGTTTGAATTTTGGGTCAAATTGAGCCGGGGAGTACCCGATGGCTTTCAGGTCAGTACCCGGGACGTGAACTGGGTTTGTGGTGATGAGTGGAGGTACTAGGGACCTAAGGAGAGTTAGGGGGTAACAGAATGAGGTGTCTACAGTCATGAACTTTGGAGAAATGTCAACTAGAGGAAAAAAGTAAAACGAAAAAGAATTATCCATGTGACTGGATAAGAATAAATGATCTATTATTTCGACCTCTTTAAGACAACATTGACATCTTAAATCAAGATGAATGTCAATTCTTTCGTTATTATCTTCAAAAGGAATGGAATTTTAAAGAAATTTCCATACAAGAATAGAGATTTAGTGCGGAATGTGAGGGGAACATATGTATTTCCATGTTGAACTGGATGTTGAAACTTTTTTGAAATTTTAGTGTGTTGATTTAAAAGTGAATACTCAAGGAAAAAAGGCTTCCAAATAGAGTCTTGATCACTGATCAATTAATTCACTTGAAAATCAGTATGAGCAGGCCTTATTCTTTTGACAATATTGGAGCGAGCAGTGCTAGAAGTTAAGGATTGTTCATACCTATTCTTCATAATTCTTGCCCAAATGTGTTTCGATGTGTTCTCCCTTTATAAAATTTTGAACTAAAGGATGCACATATACAATTCAAATCCTTAACTCCAATACCACCCTCACTAGTAGACTGGCAAATTTATTCCAATTAATATAAGAATGGTAATCACCTCTCTTCTCATCTGAATCCCAAAAGAACTTGCTGAAAATATAATGGATTCTTTAAATAATAACTACAGCAGGGTTTAGTGTATATAGAAATACACGCTAGGACATGTGTAATGAGAATAAGCCTGCATGTTGTTGTTAGGTATATGGTTTTCCACCCCTTGAATTTTCCTCTAATTTGATCACAAAGTTCTGAAAAGTAGCTAATTTGTCGTTTATCTTTGAAAAGGGGACACCCAAGGTATTTAATGGGGAGATTTTTGAAGGATAGGACCAAGTAAGAGATAATAGTAGATCTTATGTAATGAGGAATTAAAGGATCAATGTTTAAATTACCCTTGGATTTTTTTATCAGTCGACCCAAGCAAGATTCAAATGTCTAAAGGAATTGCATGAGATTTCAACAACTCTTTAGGACACCATTCACATAAATGATTGAATCATCATCAAAACATATATGTGATATAAAAGAACTTTCGGAAGGATGAGAGAAAGACTTGACCTTCTTGGATTGAATGAGACTGACCAAACGTCTACTAAGAACTTTAGGTATGATAACAAAGACAAAAGGAGATGGAGGGTCTTCTTTCTTTGGACCTTTAGAAAGGGTTAAAGAAAGTAGCAAAACTCGCATTAACCAAAATGGAAAACTATTGTTTGAAATAATTTTCTATATAAGCACCTAATAATGTCTAAAAATAAGTTCAAAGATGTTACGACAGGTATAACCAAAATAGAAACATCTAAAATCTCCCCATACTTGAAATATCAATTGTGCTATAACATTGAATAAGTAAAACAACCATGACAGACTATATCTAAACTAATTTCACCAAATATTAGTGATTCAAACAAAAAAAAATTAAATATTAATTTTTAAACAAAAAATGGTTTAACAAAAAATTAAATATTGACATAAAGTGTATTCACTTACCAAACAGATTTTCCTTGAACCCAAACTGGAGAGTCACTAAACAACTCCAATATTCGTAGATCTAGGGAAAAAATCAAAGACTTGATCAGAAAATCATAGACACGTAAATTAAAAAAACCCAAATCATCTTTATCTCAAACCCAACTATAAAAACACATGCCAATCGTAGTGGGAGGGAGCTTGAAAGGATGGAGACGATTGGGGAGGTAGGTTAGGAAAGGGAGACGGGCGAGGGCTGGGGTGGGTGAGGGATACATCTAGGGAATCATACATGAGAAAATTAGAGAATGGCAGAAATGTTACGTTTATGGGTGTGAGTGGGAGATAAGTATAGAACTATTCTATTTTTTATCAAAGTTCCCTCAATTTTGAATTGAAGTGTAAATTTGGTAACTAAAAAAAGAGTGGGAAACCAAATAATTGAAGGAAAAAGAGGTAGTGAAGTAAAAATTCATATAGATGACATCATCTTTTGATCTTATGACGTACATAAGTTTTCTACTTTATTATATATAAATATACGGTGAATCCAAACCCCTTTTTTCGATATTACATTATTTTTAACGATTCGTGCTAGCGTCATCCAATCCCCACAACCACCCACCCCCATTGTTGGAGCTCCAACAACCTTCATCAGAGTTGTGATTTGGGGTGGCATGGGGTGCCGCTGGCGCGGAGCTTAGAAAATTAGAGAATATTGGATAAATGGGGTTTGGATCCACTAGAGCTCCTGTTTGGGGTGAGTACGTTTGGCATTGGGTTAGGTTTATATCAATAACATTTTCACAAACCGTCATATTTATTGTGTTAATATAACACGGTGTATATATATATATTAAATCATGTAAAATGTAAATAATAAATGTCTTATATATTGTATGTGTAAATTTTCAAAGTATTGAATCCCGTAAATTTAAGTCATAAAGTTTGCTTTACAACACAAATGTATAGACAATTTTAAAAAACGAAAAAAAATGAAGTACATAATCACAAAACGACAAAAATTTCCAAATTTTAAAATTCCAAAATGGCAAAAAAATTGTTCCGCAACAAAACAAAGTGTAATTTTAAAAAAATTGGCCATAATTTCCTTTGTTTACAGGACTATCCACCTTGTATAAGAACTAAAAAAATACTCCAACAACAACAATCCTAATAGTCCGTTTGAAAATGTTATTTATCATTATCGTATTAACAAATTGATGGGGTACATAGTTCCATACGATATTTTTAAGGACAACAATTCACATGTTCAAAATTTATAATCCATTTTGAGCAATAGATATAACATTATAATCACAATAAACTGTAAAAGAATAAGAAACTGTGTTATCCAATTCAAAGGGGTGAATGTAATATACCAAGACATGACAACCCAAATGGTTGCTTCCAAGCAGATGAGTTTCAGTCTCATCAGATCAGCTCTCAGAGTTGTAGAGGCCCCGTCCGACGATAGTCTTGCTCTTTAAATGCGTTTCAGCTCATCATATGCCCAAAAGTGGATTGACCACCCCGCAACTCTTCCTACATCAATCCTGTGATCATATAAACAAACATATTAATTAAAAAAACATGTGAATTGTTCTGAACAAAATCAACACGTGTTATCACAAAACCAATAAAAAGGCAAAATGGGACAAAGGTGACAACACATGTAGCTCAACTATGTGTTGTACTTGTATTTACTTCTTTTATTGAAGAGGAGACAAAGTAAAGTCAATTTGTCAAATTTTTGCGATACATTAAATTTTTTAAAACAAATCTATGATTAAATTTTAACGTAAAAAGTAATCAATAAAAAGATACATTATTAATCTTTTGAGTCCAACAAAAAATATCTTTTAAAATCTAAAAAGACAATGAATGATAGGTATGTACCAAGATAATAATAACATTCCTGATCAAAGTTATACTTGAGATTTGTAGATCATGTAAATTTCAAGATCTCACTTGGTCTAAGAAATCACCTTATAAGGAGTCATGTCTCGTAGATCTCGGTGGTTGAGAACATAATCGTTTGATCACCTATATACATGGTTTTACAACATACATTTTAACCTTCCATTAATCTCGGTACTTCTTAGGAAATATTAAATCGGGAAAGAAATTTGACATGCCAAAATATAATTTCTTCATGTTCAATTTCAAAATCTAAAACACACCGAGGCCAACCTGCAAAAGACACTCTCACCATACATGTATCTAGATATTACATCAATGTATGTTAAGATGTGTTAATAGAATGCAAATTCCCAAAAGGAGTGTTAAGAGAAAATCAATACTTTGAAATCGAAAACATAAAATCAAAGATACAAATTTCATAAGCTGCAACATATACCTGCTCTGTTATACATAAGATGTAGTATGCCTGCTAAAGCTTGGTGGGCATGCCTCTGCTACATGAGCTTCCCCCTGCTACATGCCTCTTCATGTTCAATTTCAAATTTTGAAACACACCGAGGCCAACCAGCAAAAGACACTCACCATACATGTATCTAGATATTACATCAATGTATATTGAGATGTTTTAAAAGAATGCAAATTCCCAAAAGGAGTGTTAAGAGAAAATCAATACTTTTGAAATCAAAAACATAAAATCAAAGATATAAATTTCATAAGCTGCAGCATATACATGATCTATTACATAAGATGCAGTATGCCTGCTAAAGATTGGTGGACATGCCTCTGCTACATGAGATTCCCCCCACCCCCTACCCCACCCATAGATCTATTAGCATACCTACTGCTGTCATGGCCCGATCTGCTACACTTGGACTATGGACCGGCCTCTATCTTTCTATGCTCGTTTATTACTTTGAAGATTCACACCTTGGACTGTGGACTATGGACTTGCCCAGGAAAGTGACGATTTTGATAAAAGTTATTATAGTTCTTGTTCGGCTATGGGCACGCACTCCTCAGATGCAAAAACTTTATTGACAGCAAATGCCAATATTGGAGGTTCATTTTTTTGTAGAAGCATTATGAAAACCTAAGAAATTCATCAAATAGTCATTATACGAACTATTCAAAATATGCTCAAACAAATTATCTTACATAACTTGTTGTATCAGAGGTATAATATTTAAGTTTACCTCTGTTTAGATAACAAATTGACTAGTATTAAGTAAGAGATGATGAACAACTATACTAATAACACATCCACACCAAAATCACTTAATACTTTATATTGATAGGTATAAATTAAAAGCTTTTGCCTCCTGATGGTTTGTACTTAATACTTAATACTTTATACTGATACTTTATACTTAATACTTTACACTTTATACTGATAGTTAATTACAAAATATGTAAATAGTTATGATGCATCTAGAAAATTCAATCATCTTCGCTATCCATAATTGTCATTTACTATAAAAATTTGATTGTAGGTTTACCAAACATACCAAGTTTCTTTCATATGAAGACACATTGACATCGAATCATTTGAACCATCTGGACTTTAATATAGTGCGCAACCTTGATGATTTCATAATTTCAATGTGAGGACTTGTCTGTCAATAATCCATAGGAGGTTGAAGAGGTTGAAATTGTACTGATCTATTGAGAAAACAGGACCTAATCGATAGAGGAAAAAAAGATCAAGTGAGGACCTGCTCGATAGAGACAAAAAGAGATCAGACCTGTCTGTGACTTTTCAATTTGAGGACTTGTCTGTCAATAATCTAGAAATCAGACATGCTCAATATATATTCCAAGAAAGTTTTTATTTAAATTATGCTCACACAGGTAGATGGTCACACTGTTAGGTGATACATTCTAAACCTCAAAAGTAATACATTACTTTTCAGCCGAGCATCTAAAAAAAATTAACAAATATAGCGAAAGTTAGATGGCAGCAAAAGTTAAATATGAAGACATATAATGGGAGTATCCATTTCCTTATTACCATAAATAAACATTCACCCACCCCCTTGTAATACTAATTGCTTGTTTCCATAAAAGTTAAAAATCACGATACGAAACAGCAATAAACATTCACCCACCCCTTGTACTACTAACCTGTCGATGTGGCCAGAACATCCTGCAGCACCACTATATCAACCAAATATTCCACAAATACAATGGCGATGGCTAAATAATCTTCAAACCAAGAAGCCGTAACATGGGAGTTGGAGAAGCGAGTCCTTAGTACAAATATGTGAAGACCTTGTGTAAACTACAACTGAAATTACTGTAAAAATCAGAGTTAAACAAAGACTATGAACTAAAAGAATCATGAAGGATGAGGTGCGAGGCACTTACCAGATAATGTGTATGTTGTGGAAGCATAATGGAGGATCAGGTGCATCATGAGGAGTGCGAGTCAACTTGTGATTTTTCCACCCATATATTCTGCCATAGATCTGCCCTTTTCCAGGAAGGTTATGAGCTTTATCGCAGGATTCCTCACCCTGGGTTTAATGCCAACACAGTTATGGTTATGATCCCTTTTGGGAAGCAGATAATGGGTCATGCTAGGGCTGAATTTTCATTATAGACCCTGCCATCTTTCCCTAGACATCTCTAAGTGAATTTTTATGACAAAGAAATGAAAACTTGTCTTTGATATACAGAGAATTACAAAGAAGCAAAAAGAAATCGATGGCTACTTTGATCAGTAATTCCATTCTGTAGTGGCAGAAAAATCATGATTGTGAAGATGTAAGTTGTGTTTGAAATTGAACTTAAATATACTAAAGAATCAAAAATTCATTAAGATCAAAGAAATTTAAAAAGAACCAAGTGCGTAGACCAAAAAAATGCAACACTAAGTTTAGTTTTGAGTACATTTGTCAATTTAAACTTGAAGATATTACTATAATTAAAATGCTTCCTTTAAGGAATCCCGCCAAAGATATAATACCCAACCCCAATGCCATTGAGTAGTTCCTTCAGTTTTGTGTAAAAACTACAACCATCAATGCTTCAAAATTTACTTACACCACATTTCAAAACCAACAACTGATGTTCTTTCTGTTTACCTTATTTCATGGAAGCCTATAATCCAGAATGCCCGGTATTGAGGTTATAAAAAATGTTAGGGATGGATTTTTCATACAACAATTCCACTGGTGTAAAATCACAATGAAATACAACTACTAAATAAATTAATAGTAGTATAACAACAGTATACATGACCTATAGAGAACCCTTTTGCAACTCTATGAAAGCATCAGTTAGAAAATTAAAATCTCATAAATAAATAGTATACAAAAAGACATTAAAATCACCTATGGGCTTCTATATCTACTATAGGCTAGTATATCTGATTTATAGCAAAAGTAGTGCTCTTATGGCTTGTATATCTGATATATAGGCTCTTATATTTGCTCTTGTGACTTTTATGTGTATACATCTGATTTATAGTCTTGCATATCTTCTATGGTTTGTATTTCATCAAAAAACATTAGAGATCCTAAATAAAGAAATAAGCACAACAATAAAACCAGCAACCCAGATTGAGCGTCATTGAAATCCATAAAAATAATAATTTAAGTACTCTGATTACGTCACACCTTATAACTACGTATGCACCAACAAATAAAATAAAAACAATATTGGAAAACTAAAGATAACCAATAAAAATAATTAAAAAATGTAACACCCCGCCCGCCCGGGGAGAGCGAACGGAGCGCTAATGCGATAAAATAAATCCAAATCCACAATAACAAGGTATAGAGCATCTAAATAAACTCACAATAATATAAATCCACTAATCTGAATTCTCTTCAATTACAACAAGTCTCTCGAATAAAAAATACAACAACTAAATCGAAAATAAAATACAAATCTCCAAAGCTCTATACATCAAAATAATACAAATCTTTCCCAAACAATCCTCGCTAAAATTAATCTCCATAGCGCCCCAAAATCCGCGCTAACCTTCCACTAAAAGAAAATATGGGGAAGTACACAATACGATAAGAAAGATGCTCAACAAATATAGATTAGCAATGAATAAAGCGTAACAAAACGAGTATGAATATTCAAATCAAAATGAAAATCTCAAAGCATTTATCAATATAATTTCTCAACAACACTTTAACCGGGTCACCAGGCCTCACCACATCCGTATATGCTTTATCAAGCCATAGCCCGGGAAACAGGAATTTTGGCGGGTGCCCAACATCCGTGCCATATTAAAATCTCATGACAACGTGCTCATCAATAATATAATGATACCACATGAATCAAAATAATTTCAACAGTTATTTTCAAGATTTCAATGAATTTATCAATTCAAATATGAGTTCAATTAACAAGAATTCAAAGAGAATGACACTCGCGAGATTTAAGGAGCATATTGTGTAAAACCCCATACCTCAAACCATGATGAGAAACCAACGATCACATCCTTAAGATCAACTCAAAAGATCTATAAAAGCTCATCCAAGAACCTTCAACAAAATAGCCCCAAGAACACCTCTAATCTAAGGTTTGAACTCACAAATCTCAAGGGCTAATGTGTATATAAAAAGAAGAGGAATATAAAATATATTTGCTGCCAAAATTTGTGCCAAAAGTAGGTTAAAAGGCTTGCCCACGACTTCCTTTTATAATGCAAAGAAATGAATAGTTGTAATCCAAAAGACTCCTTTAAATAAGGCAAAGAAATGAAAAGTTGGAAGTCAAAACAACTCCAAGAGTTAAAAATATTTAAAAATCATTTTAAAATCCGTTTTAACTCCGTTTTCGAAACCGTTTGAAATTATCTCCTTTAAAAATAATAACCAACATATTTGAGCAATAAAAATAATTTTATCAAAAACTTTATTTTCCTCCATTTTCCAAAAATTAATTAAAATAGCCCAAAATTACGGGGGTTGTTACACTTCCTCACTAACAATGGAATTTTGCCCTCGAAATTCGCCGAATGCCTAACTCTCAAAATCAGGCCAACAATCTCCAAAATAATCTCGTCTCCAAAAATAATTCCTCACCTCTAATCTCGAAACTTATCACGAATATCACCTAAAATTTTCTATCTCGAAAAATTGTTATCCACGCAATGAACCCAAAACCCAAGCCCCGAGGGTTGCTGTATACCTAAGTTCTGATACCATTTGTAACACCCCGCCCGCCCGGGGAGAGAGAACGGAGCGCTAATGCGATAAAATAAATCCAAATCCACAATAACAAGGTATAGAGCATCTAAATAAACTCACAATAATATAAATCCACTAATCTCAATTCTCTTCAATTACAACAAGTCTCTCGAATAAAAAATACAACAACTAAATCGAAAATAAAATACAAATCTTCAAAGCTCTATACATCAAAATAATAAAAATCTTTCCCAAACAATCCTCGCTAAAATTAATCTCCATAGCGCCCCAAAATCCGCGCTAACCTGCCACTAAAAGAAAATATGGGGAAGTACACAATACGACAAGAAAGATGCTCAACAAATATAGATTAGCAATGAATAAAGCGTAACAACACGAGTACGAATATTCAAATCAAAATGTAAATCTCAAAGCATTTATCAATATAATTTCTCAACAACACTTTAACCGGGTCACCAGGCCTCACCACATCCGTATATGCTTTATCAAGCCATAGCCCGGGAAATTGGAATTTTGGCGGGTGCCCAACATCCGTGCCATATTAAAATCTCATGACAACGTGCTCATCAACAATATAATGATACCACATGAATCAAAATAATTTCAACAATTATTTTTCAGATTTCAATGAATTTATCAATTCAAATATGAGTTCAATTAACAAGAATTCAAAGAGAATGACACTCGCGAGATTTAAGGAGCATATTGTGTAAAACCCCATACCTCAAACCATGATGAGAAACCAACGATCACATCCTTAAGATCAACTCAAAATATCTACAAAAGCTCATCCAAGAACCTCCAACAAAATATCCCCAAGAACACCTCTAATCTAAGGTTGGAACTCACAAATCTTAAGGGCCAATGTGTATATAAAAAGACGAGGAATATAAATACATTTGCTGCCAAAAGTAGGTTAAAAGGCTTGCCCACGACTTCCTTTTATAATGCAAAGAAATAAATAGTTGTAATCCAAAAGACTCCTTTAAATATGGCAAAGAAATGAAGAGTTGGAAGTCAAAACAACTCCAAGAGTTAAAAACATTTTAAAATCATTTTAAAATCTGTTTTAACTCCGTTTTCGAAACCGTTTGAAATTCTCGCCTTTAAAAATAATAACCAACATATTTGAGCAATAAAAATAATTTTATCAAAAACTTTATTTTCCTCCATTTTCCAAAAATTAATTAAAATAGCCCAAAATTACGAGGGTTGTTACAAAAAATTTATTCAAGTACTCTTCATCTGCAACAATAAATACTAACTTTGGTAGAAATCACTCCAGTTGTGATTTATGAGTGTGAGGGTGGGGGCAACACCCAACATCATAATCTGTGGAAAAGCAATACCAAATAAAAATACTAATTGTTTTCCATATGAAATTTGTGAAAGAGAGTACTACTCAAGTTCATGTATCAAGTATCATAAAAATATAAAATAATATTGAAAACTTGTTTAATGAAACAAATTGATAAACACGAAAACTTGTTTAACCAAACATATTGTTAAACAAATATAAAAATAAATAAAAAATCTCAAAACGATGTCTTGTAAACAAAAATAGACACAAAATACCTAAAGATTTGGATTTTAAAAACTAAAGATGTGGTAAATGTTTAACATACTAACAGTCCCAAAGTTTAGGGTGTTGAAAACAAAAGGGGCATGTGTGTGTGAGATTAAACACCTACAAAAAAATAATTTAAACCCTAACAATAGTAATCTCAACGAACAAAAATGGAACACCTAAATATCAAATGAACAAACTAAACATCAAATTAAATCTACATAATAATCATACATTGAAGGAGGCGGATGTCGCGATGTCTGGATTGGAGAAGGGGGAGGTGGAGACCACAAATTGGAGGGAAGGTTCATTTAAGATGGAGATAATGAGAAAAGGGGTAGGTCGCATTTGGTTAAGCATCGAATGAGAGAGAGAGAATGAGAGGTGCCTAGGGTTTAATGTGTGCAGATTACTAATATACCCTTTAGATTTGAATCATATGAATATTTTAGAAGGAAAATGAGGGTGAATCCAAAATTTAAGGGGCAAAAGAGGAAATGCAAGAAAAAATTCATCACATGACATCATCATATCAACTTGTGACATATATAAGTTTGTTGCTTTATTATATACATATATTTGGTGGATCCAAGACTCTTTTTTTTTCGAAATTACCATATTTTTAAAGGTTCGTTCTAGCGGCATTCAATCCCCAGCACCACCCACCTTAATTAGAGCAATGATTTGGCGTGCGTAGGGGTGGCATTGGGTTCCCCTGGCGTGGACCTTTGAAATTAAGAGAATATTAGATAAATGAGTTTGGATCCACCGGAGCTCCGATTTGGGATGAGTAGGGATTCAAACCCTATTTATCTAATATTCTTTTATTTTGTAAGGTATGCGCCAGCGGTACCCCATGCCACCCAAAATCAAAGCTCTGATGAAGGTTGTTGGAGCTCCAACAATGGGGGAGGGTGGTGGTGGGGATTGGATGTCGCTAGCACGGACCGTTAAAAATAAGGTAATATAAAAAAAGGGTTTGGATCCACCGTATATATATATATATATATATATATATATATATACTGTGTTATATTAACATAGTAAATGTTACTGTTTGTAAAAATATTACAGATATAAACCTAACCCTATGCCAACCCTACTCACATCAAATCGGAGCACCGGTGGATCCAAATCCCATTTATCCAATATTTTATTATTTTCTAAGGTCCACGCCAGCGGCACCCCATGACACCCCAAATCACATCTCTGATGAAGGTTGTTGGAGCTTCGACAATGTGGGTTGGTGGTGGTGGGGACCGGATGCCGCTAGCGCGGACTGCTAAAAATAAGTTAATATCGAAAAAATGGGGTTTGGATCCACATTATATATATATAATGTGTTACATTAACACAGTAAATATTACTGTTTGTGAAAATACTACAGATATAACCATAACCCAATGTCAACCCTACTCATCCCAAACCGGAGCTCCAGTGGATCCAAACCCCATTTGTCCAATATTCTCTTATTTTATAGGGTCCTCTCTTAGGGCACCCCATGCCACCCCAAATCGGAGGTCTGATGAAGGTTATTGGATATTGTGGACCTTTAAAAATAAGATAATTTAAAAAAAAAAGGGTTTGGATCCACTCTCTCTCTCTCTATCTCTCTCTCTCTCTCTCTCTCTATATATATATATATATATATATATATATATATATACTAGGGTGTACCCGTGCCGATGGCACGGTGAGATACAATTTCTTCCCTTGAATATTGAAGTTTTAATCTTAAATGCATAGAATGTCTATTATTTTTTCGTGGCAACATCACATGAGTTTACACCTTAACAAAACCAAGTTCTAAAAAATCATATTCTTTTCATGCCAACATCACTTGAGTTGAAATGTGTATACTTTTGACCTTCTGATCTAGTTCGTAATAAACATAATGATAAATATGATAGTTCCCTTTACAACAATTGTGGGTCAATTTATAAAATTAGAAATTTAAGAAACTAATTTTAAAAAATTACAATTAGTGTCACGCTTCTCATTAATATGAAATTTTTTAATCACGTTGCTCTAACATTAATATTGTTTTTACAACCATAAACATAGTCCCAATTTATCAAATTTTTCTTTCCAATATTCAACCCCATGATTAAAATGTATCAAATTAAACAAACATGTAGAAGATGTATCAACATATATCAATATAGTAGTATGTATGTTGTAATTGGATACATATCAATTTTTGTGCATCTCCTACAAAACTCCACTCATCATTTTCTTAAATGAATAAAGTGTACAAAAATGCATAACTACAAACATTGATGAAGTTTAAACAAAAAAAGTATATAAATACTTCACTTAAGACTTACAAACTTATTGGGTCATGAGGAAGTGAGGATGAAGACTACAGAAACCCATAAAATCCACACACAATCACATATAGAGACACATTTTTTATCTACTCTAAAAACAGTTTGAGAAGTTGCGAAGTTACGAAGAAGATAGGAGGTGAGAAATGTATAAAGTCTTACAACCATGCCATCGGCACAGGTACACTCTACTCTAGAAAAAGTTTGATTTGATCACTGGCTAAATGTCCATTGATCTCGAGGCTCTCGAGAATCAAATATGCAGACGCACCAAATATTTCTTGAACATCACTTCCACTAAAAAATAGAAACTCATCCACTTCCTACCTATACATGTATATCAAAACAAATTGTGAGTTACCAATTAAAAAAGAAAGACTTTTCAACAGATAAAATCTCTAAACTTTTCAACAGATAAAATCTCCAAACTTTTCAACCCCTGGTATAAATAAAATCAATATAAACCTATCAAACAATCTAAATAAGTTAGATATTGAATGTAAATAAATTATTCCAAAAATTTCAAACATCTGCAATAATTTTAAGCATAAACTCAATTAAAAATGGCAATGAAAAGGTCTTAAAAATATATCTGAGAAAGAATAGGTGTGAATATGGTATTAAGCCAGATCAAAAGTCACTTCGTAAGGTATCTAGGTGTGAATATGGTAAAGCTCGAAACGGTGTCACGACAAAAATAGGGAAGGACTATTGTCCAATTTGACAATAAAATTTCATAAACATTTTTTACCTAGCACCTGACATGGAAAACGAAATACCAAAATCTGCCTCAATCACAGATCACGGGATAAATCTTTAAATACCAATATCAGTTAAAGTACGGGTTGTTATGATGATGAGGTACCTGACATGGAAAATAAATACCAAAATCTAAACTCTGTTTTAATATACCTTGAACTCTCTTTCAATATACCAAAAATCTTATGTTGAGATCTGTTTCAATAGACCTTGAACTCTGTTTATTTTTCTTCAATATAACAAACTTAACTTATTTTCCTAGACAAAAGATACCAATAATGAAATTAGTGTCCTACATACCAATAAAGAGACAAAGGATAACATAACTTAATATACCAAAAATTTAAATTAAGGCACCCAAAGATGAAATATCAACATTATCTAAACTTGCAAATTTAAAATTTAAAAAAATTACATTGAAATGAAATTAGTGTCCTAGATAGAATATGCTTTGTAATAAAATTTACATCCAATAAACATGTGTTACCATTACTCATGTCCACACCATGTTTTCGACCATTTAAGAATTATTAAAGACTTTACAATATAATGGAGGGGGGGAGTCAAATATATTTTTCAACAGGGATCAACAATATTTAGATAAAGTTGGTTACAATATTTAAGAAAATGATACGATGCTAAACAAAGAGACAACAAAGACATACCCACATTTATATGACTTTGCATTGACATCACACTGTGTGTCTTCAACTATGCATCCAACAAATAGTTGGTTCCCTGATCCAATACATATTCGAGATTTCAAATATTGAGACTAATAAATGTAATACATCTTGACAAACATAAGTTCAAAATTATGAGGTACTATAGAAAATGGTACTATTATTGTGTCAAGCAAGACAAACATTTTTCCTACAGTAAAGACACTTTATAGTAAGGTGACTAAGAAAATAACACACGAGGAAAGTCTCTGGGTTTTGTTTCTTCAACTTTGATTGTGTAAATCTATTATATAATTTTGTGTCAAGATGATACTAATAACACCAACTACATTAAACAACTTAGTATAGTTTCCATTCTTTGTGGAGTACCATTTCTACAAACATTTGTACAAAAAACAAATAATCTAATTACAAACCCCATACTATACCTGAGTTTTAGAGCAGGCCCCAACCCAAACCCCTCACTATTATCGTCGAATGGGGACGCCGGTATTCGTCGCTCAGTTACCAGCATGCTTCGTCATTCAGCTCGAGCATACTTCGTCAAGTCCCAAAACCTGTAAAAAGTCAAATGCGTGGGTGAATACTATATCACAAAAACTGATAAGATATAATAACTGCATATTAGGCAGAATTGATTGAGTTTAGAACACATCATACTTGAGGTAAAGAGCAAAGATATAAAAAAATTAAAAGAACTGTCCAACTCGTTGAAAAACATTCTCTCCACATCTCATGTTTTCCAGCTAAAGCCAACGACAACGTTTTCTCTCCGGATATCATGTTTTATTTTATAAAACTTTGAGAAAAATAAAGATCCTTATATTATCTTATACGACTTTTAGTACAAACTTGCTTCCAAGACATCAAAGCCAAAAAAACAGAGAGAAAACACAGTGGTTGGATCCATCGCCTCCTTCAACACCATGGTTATGGAAGCTCAGATCCGATTTTAATCAATAATAAAAAAAAAGTGAACAAAAAAAGAACCCGAAACCTCCTCCGGATAAAAGTAATTTCCAGCTAAGTTATGGAAGCTGAGAAAGAGAGAGAATCAGTACCTTAACCTCCTCCAAATATTTTCTCTCTTATGTTTGTTGGATAAAATAATAAAGATTGTCGGAGATCGCAGAGGAAATACCACCATAGATCCCCACCAGATAACAAAAAAAAGGAAAACGGCAGAGGAAATACCACAAGAAATCGCCGGAGATCATCACATTCATCACATCGACGGCCAGAGCTCACTCTTGATCTGTCATAGTGCTGACTGATCTTGCTTGATATCACCCTTGTCAACCCATGTCATGGATGACCACACCGGTCGACATGGATGACCACACTGTCCCCTCCAGCCAGAACACCTATCGTGCTCGTCGTTCCTACCTATATTGAAGAACCTTCACTGGGAAACACGCAAGTGACAGTACCACCAGCAAGAAGATCTCACGGCAATGTGTGTACAAAGAACCAAGATGAGAGAGAGATGTTATTAAAAGTAGAATTCTCTCGATGGAGAGAGATATGTTATCAAAGTGGTAGAGATATGTCATCTCGAGCCTTGTGCTTCGTGAATAACTATTTTGCTCCAAATGTGTTCCTTAACTTGCATGTACACTCATCAGATTCAATCTCAACCATCAGTTGATAAACACCAAATTCACCAAGTTTTGATCTCAACCGTTAATTGGGGGAGACAAAAAAACCCTCCTCCTTTATTATATATATATATATATATATATATATATATATATATATATATATATATATATACTGTGCAACATTAGCATAATAAATGTTACTGTTGGTGAAAATATTATAGATATAACCCTATTTCTCTTTCTTGTGCATACTGTCTGTGTATTTTTTTTCTTTGAAAGTTTATAGCTTCATGGATCTTGTTTGAACAATCTTGTCGAGAAGATTTTTGAAATAGTAATTTTGCGAAAAAATGATATGTCAATGAAAATTTATGATCATTTGAAGATTAAAAAACAAGTCCAACCACTTATGTAACTTCCTCATGGAAGTTATAGATGGTTTGTTTTAAAAGGGTAAAATTGTGGAAAAAAAGTTCCCAAAAATTAGGAGTAGGACCTATATGTAAGGGGGAAATATGGTGGGACTAGAATGTGTAAAAAAAGCTCTAATAGGACCTATATGGGAATGCCCCTTAAAAAAATATGCAAAACCAATTGGAAGAATGGGCTTACAACTATTTATTTTTGAGTGTTGTAAATTAATTTATAAAAGTGTCTTAAATAGGTATTTTTCTTGTACTGCGCGTGAATCACCTTTCCATACTAGTGCATTGACCCTTTAGCCTTTATCCAAGAAGACCGACGCTTCAGTCTTGTTTGGCGATAATTATCATCACCAAATTTCTGTACGCCCCCCCCCCCCCCCCCCCCCCCGGTGCTTTCATAGTTCTCATCTTCATTGTGAGTTCCTTTTAGTCTGAATGAAGATGTTAAACTTAGCGCTACCTGGAGGCATCCCATCATGTTTTGTTTAGATTTATGAGCCTTATCATGTATGGGGGTGGTGTTTCACACCACCCAATTCTTTACCATGCTTTATAGGATTGTACATATTTTTGTTCTGTTGTTGTTCTTCAGGTTCTTCCATTCATTCCATCATGCAGTTCAAATATCATTACCAATTGATTATAGTAATCTCTTTCCTACCTTGTGCTTTTAATTTTAATACATAGTTTTAAACAACGGGGGGATGTTCTCTTTTAATTGGGGGTGAGGAAATTTATCAAAAACCTAGCTTTTGGGAATTTTTTTTTTAAAATAAGTCACCTATAACTTTTTTTGCAGTTTAACTCAATTTTTTTTAGGACATGAATTGTCCACCATCCCTCTCTTAGAAGTCTCGAATTACCCTTGTTCATTCCCTAATTATGATTTGACCAAAAAATTAAGTTGCACATTTTAAGGCCTACTTTCACTATGAATTTCTAAACTCAAAAAAATTTCACCTTCACGTTTATAATCAAAATTTGAAGAGTAACTACATTATCAAGAGAGCACGAAAAGATCACGTGTGGAGACTTAAACCCGTGAGAATTGAGCAATTCATCATTTGAGGGTTTTTACGTATCTCTGAGTCACGAGATGACTCGACTTTCTTTGGGTACTTCATTTAGTCATTATATGATCTGATTATTCTTCATTTTTGGCTTAACCACCAATAATGACATCACCTTTGAGTCGTAAGAAACATATGTCTTGTAGTTTGTCCCGAGAACCAAACTATTCTTTACCATACAATTCTCCATATTACATTACCATTCACTTCAGCCACTACCTTTCCATGCTTCCTTTATCCCTGAATATTCCCACACCATCCATATATGATTTCCAATCATTACCTTTCATCATTTTTTTGAGAAAAACAGTGTTTGAAATAACAAGTGTAAATTGTCTTCGTTTGTGTTATGAAAAGAGAATGCATGGCAAAAAAAGAGAGAAAAAAAAAGAATATTATAATAGCAATATATATATATATATATATATATATATATATATATATATAAGAAAAGAAAAAAAGAAAAAAAGAAAGAAAGCATGCGATCATAGTTTTATAAAAGTTAAGACATTTGTAATTTTATTCCACTCTTCACAAAAACCCTACCATCATATTATCCATCTTTTTCACTTCATTACTCATACCTTATTTAAATCCCATTTTCATCCTTGGTGAGGTGCTCACACCAACGAGAAGTATATATTGTGAATGACTCGACATTCTCAAAATAGTGGGTAGCATTCATTGATGAGATCAAATTATTTCATGTATTCGTCATTTGTTGTAAGTGTGTGAGATGTTTGACCCTGTTCACATTTACTCATTTCCTCACACACTAGAGAGATACACTTACCCAAATCTCAGAGAGTTCGACTAAAGAGACATATCTAATGCGATATGAAGTCAACGCATTGATTCTATAAAGGCGAACTAGGTATTACTGTCATGATACTTGAGATTGTTTCAAACTACACACGCTGAAGTTTTTAGGACGGATTTTGCTTTTGGTGCTATGTAATTTTATGCCATACATTGATAGTTGAACATTGCATTCCTTGAAAACTTTTTAGATGGTTTGTATTTCTTTTCATCGTCAAATAAGAGACTGACTTTCAATAAATCATTTTCAATAACTTTTTTGAATTTTGTGAGTACATTCACTGCAAACCCTCACACAATAACACTCATCCTGTAGGGTAACCTATAGGTTTAAAGGCTTAGTGCACATGCTAAGTGCAATCGCAACTCTCCGCGAAAGTGCCACACTTTTTGTTTCTTATATTTCTTTCAATTTATTTTAGCTCGAGGACAAGCAATGTTTTGCTTGGGGTGGTGTGATAAGCATCCAAAAGTGTTTAAATAAAACCCCAAATATAAGGTTTTTAATTGCCATTTCTCAATAAAAATGCTCTTATGTGCATTTGTGTTTATCTTGTAGGTCAAATGCCTCTTGAGGAGTTAAAATCGTAAAATCAAGGCAAAAATGCAGCACATATGCGATTAATGATCTAAACCACAGTCCCGTATCTTAAACTTATCCTGAACCAAGCCCTACCCACTCCTAGCATGCCCTATTAATGCTCAATGTATGTGTGGTATTATTTTGTTCATTTTTAATATCAACATATATTTTATTTATGTTGTGTCAATTTTTAGTTGTTTTTCTTTTCTTTTCTTTTCTTTTATTATTTTTATTATAAGGTCTTTATTTTTTTATTTATAAAATTTGTGTCCCTTCGTGATTGTGTCTGTATATATATATATATATATAGGTGTGTATCTTTCTTAATATTCTATATTCTTATACTTTTAATGTTCTTTATTTTATAGTTATATTTTTTTGGTTATTTTTATTCTTACTTTTATTTTATAATGAGTCTTTTTATATTTTATATCTCTGTGTTTGTATTTTTATATTTTTATTGCATGTGTGACATATATATATATATTCTGTTGTATTTACATATAATAAAATACCTACACTCACACACACCTAACTCAATATCTAACTTACACCCTCATCCCATACACCTCACTTGTACCAAATACCCACTCACACCCAACAACCCAATTAGATTCTCTCCCCTCACTCCTCCACTCGTAATCATCTTTTTTACCAACCTCACACTCTCTACTAAACCTATATTAAAATCAACCATCCCATCAAAAAACCCGAAACCCATACCCATTGCTCAACCCGCCACCATAACCCGTTTAAAACACGAATTTTACTACTAACCCAAGTCCAGATAGAATCGACCTCAAACCCCACTTTAAAACCCAAAACCCGGTTCCTCTACCAACCTATACTCGAACCCCTTTAACCCAAACCCAAACTCATGACTGACTTCCACCTCCATCTATCCAAACACCTTTTCAACCCCCAGACCTCCAACCCAATTCCTCAACCGGTATTACACCCAGGACTTGCTCCACTGAACCACTGCTACTCTACTCCCAAACCCTAAGCTCCTATACCCCACTCCCATACAAACCCGGTTTCATACGAATTTGGTTCCTACTTCCCAAACCCGGCCCCCATATCCGATCAAGCCACTTTAACCCACGACCTTTTGTACCTACCGATACCCCAAACAAATCAAAATAAAACCCAAAATCCCACATATGTTAAATTACTTTTACCCTTTTACTCATTGTATCCTCATCACCCCACTATTGACGTCCACTCATGTGCATTACCCTTACCCCCCCCCCCCCCCCCCCTCATGTCACACCCCTAATGCACATGAGAAACATTCCCTTCCCAAAATACCCCTTAGCTTCATGTGGATATAAAATAAGACAATCAATGATCATTTGAAAAAACAATGTAAGGAGAGTTCTGGAGAGAAAGTAGAGAGATATTCTTAGGTAGAAATAAATTTTAGTCATGGGTAGTTATTTTATTTTATTTTTATTTTAGATTTAAATTGAGGGAATTAAATTATAGTGAGTTTCCATTTGAGTGTATGATTTTTATTTATATTTTTATTCATCACCAAATAGTGGAATGAACCCTTATTTAATGTTCTTTTAATTAATTAGTTTGATTATTTGAAATTCCCTTGAATATTAATTTTGATCATTCACCTTTCACTTCAGTCCTCGAGAGAGGGTACATGATTTTCGAGAGAAAATAAAAATTCGAGATATAATACTCATTTTAGAATGGAACTTGAGATTGGGGTTTCTCAAGTGTGGAATTATTCCTTGAATTTCTACTCTAAATTTTATTTTCTATGATTTATGTGAATTTTTATGAATTGATCAAAATAGGTGATTTATTAAAAGGGGTGTAAATCTATTTTCTAGAGTTGTGGGGGTTTGAATTTAATTTTCTAAAAGGTTAGTGTTAAAATTGTATTTATGGCGAGAGTTTACTTGTAATTTCAATAGTAACTTGGGAGATTTGAAATGGGTGAATTAACTAATTTGAAAAACTAAAATTATGTGTAGTCCCATTCCATTCCTTGATTGTTCTCATATTTATCTACCTTATTTTATCTTGTATTTTATTGTTTGATTTAGTTCATTTTTAGTCACTTAATTTAATTATTTCATCATCACATAAAATTGTGTTAATTAAAAAATATCATAAAACAAATAGAAAATATACAAAAAGCAAAATAAAAAAACCAAGAAACAAAATAACTAAAAAATTGGATTACATCTCTTTTCTAGTGTTTCTATCCATTAAGGTTGATTGATTGATACTCTTACTTACCTTTATACGAGTTTTGTTATATTTTTGTAGGTAACTGAACGATTTTTTTATTAGAGAGTCTTTCTTACAATGACACACAAAAAGCCTAGCTATCATGCTACATTGGCTAAGTAAGGTTTATAGAGAGCCCCCTATGCATGAAGGATTTTTTTATGTTTTTGGAATCTATTTCTTCCCTGGTGATACCCTAATTAATCAATGGTATGAAAAAGGTCCCAAGAGACCTTGATTACCCTCACGCAAGAAGATATGCCCCAAGGCTAGACTTTAACCTTAGACTGACCACTATTTGGTACCAAGACCTCCATTGCTCTTAGTAAAAGGCTATGATATAAGACCTGGATCAATTTTATTTCCTCCTATAAGGTCTAGTCGTTCCAACATACCTCCTTTTTTTTCTTTTCTTTTTTAAAATAGGGTACGAGCCTTGTGGTCATTCCTCCTTTTGGATATTTCCTTCCATCTATGGGGATTTCGGCGCTTGCACGCGCGCACTTTGAGAGGAAGAGAAGGTATCGCGCCCTTTTATAATAGCGCTTTGTCCGTCGTCGATGTGGGGTGATGTAAAGAGATGGAGTCGCTAGCTTATTTAGCATAAAATAGACAAAATAACATGTCGATGCCTCGAGAGAGAGGCATCCAAGACAAACTTATTCTTACAAAACCAATAGTTCAGAGGTCCGGGGGATACGTTACAGAATGTTAAGGTTTTAGGCACTCATCTCGCCCTTTCAATCTCTTATGGGATTGTGTTACTATTTTCCTTAATTTCTCCGTGAAGTGTCTGCGCGTGTATATATAAATAGAGATCGCAATCATTCGACACGTATCATGGAACTGATATAGTGAGGTCATTCAAAATAATATTTCGAAAATAATAATTAGAAAATATAATGTATGTGTTTATCGAGATATTAATCGTCATAAGGAAACGATAAAATTTGTTAGATAAGACGCGTAATCATGAATCACAAGCATGATATATATGAATAATATATACATAAAATAAAACATATGAAAATATGAAAAGTGGAAAACGGGACTCGAGTTTCGAGTTTTAATCTGAAATGCCTATATAGCCTATAAAGTCATCGAAGTCCACATAGTTTACATGTCGCACTAGGGTGGGGTTTATCCTATTTATTCAAGCGGGAGTTTATTATGTCTGTGTGTGAAGAAAAGATACTTTTAGTTTGTAGAAAATGTGTTGAATAATCCCATTCAAATTTATAGGTGTAACCCTCTTTTTCTTTGTTTTTTCGTTTTTGATAGAAAATAAAGTATGTGTAATAAAGGATGAGATGTTAATGTTTATGATTTAAAGTAAAATCTTAATTCATAATTTATATAACTAATGCAAAAATAAAGAAATTTAGAGAGAGAAAGTAATATTTGGACTTTCTTTGAAGAATTAAGGCTTGATGTTGATCCTTGATGAGCTCCCTTGCAAATTGAGATGGATGTAGTATGAGGGAGAAGGATATTTTTTCTAAATTGGTTATGAAAATGCGGGGAATGAAAGATGGAAAGGAAGTCTCACACAAGGAAAATTCGGAAAGTGTAAGAGAATGCTACTGAGATCACAAACATTGTCCAATCCTTCCCTCCTTTTATAGTTAGACGAACTGCTGATCGACATACCCCTAGCTCTTCCAATCAGTAGGTGACCCTAGACACACTACCAATTGGCAGGGAAATGGACTTGCCAATCTGCAGACTCGAACATATTATTTTCTAAAAATTGGTCGTAGAATGCAATCTGTAAATCCAAATTGTGCACGGGACATACCATTAGAAATTTAATTGATATCCTTAAAGGATCCTTTGGTCTGATACCAGTTCTAGGAGTTAACTTTTGAACAAATACGGGCTTGAAGCGCTCTTCGATCATTTGTAAGGGAGATTATCGATCGGTAATAGATCGTTCATCTAAACCGTAAGACTGAATCACGCACGAGGTGGCCCTTGGAAAGTTTATACGAGGTATTTCGACCTTCTAAAGAGATTTTCTTGGTTTGAATAGTTGACTTTGGTCAAATGGGCCCGAGAAGTGCCCGGTAACCTTTCGAAGTAAAATGGGTCATTTGTCCATATTATCAGTCTAATTTGCGCATGGGACGGATCATTGGAAAGGTTATTCGGTGGCCTTCAAAAATTCATGATAGAAAGAACTTTTGAGTGTATTTTTTCGTCGTTGCTTGAAAAGCTCCTCTAATCAAAATCCTCAAAATACCTATAAAATAATATCAAACTCAAGTCTAGAGGTAAGTAAGGGTATCAATACACATCAAGGGGAGTAAGCTAGAGACAAACTCAATTGTAATTCCATTTTTATTTTCTTTTTGGTATTTTTGCTTTTTATATTTTTTTTATCTTTTCAAATATTAAAACAATTGGGTGATGTGACGTGAAATAACACTAAACTACAATGTGAGATGAAAACAACTAACTAGAAAGTGAACTAAAGTGAAAAATAGAGCCTAACACTAAAATAAGAGGTAAAGTGAGGCAAATAAATGTGAGAACAATCAAGAAGTGGGACTACAACACAAATTTTAGCTATTCTAATTAATTAATTTAATTATTTGATTTCTCCCAAATTAATATCAAAATCACAAACCAACTCTCGTTGCAAATGTGATTTTAATAGTAATCTTTTAGAAAATTAAGTTCAACCCCTCCTCCCCCAACTCTCGAACATAGATCTACGCTCCTTTTAATTAATCACCCGCTAGGATCGATCAATTAAAATTTATGTAAATCTTAGAAAATAAATTTAGAGTTTGAATTCAAGTAATAATACCACACTTAAGAAAGCCCTATATCTAGTTTGAATCTAAAATGAGTATTATAACTAGAATTTTAATTTTCTCTCGAAAATCATTTACCCTCTCTCGAGGCGTAAATTTAAGGATGAGAGATCAATATTAATATTCAAAGGGAATTTTCAAGTAATCAAACTAATTAAATCATAATAACATCAAATAAGGGTTCACCCCACCCCTTGGAAGGGAATTTAGCCTAACATCATATTAAAAATGATAATTAGATAATCAAAGGCTAATAAAATAAAGTAGAAGAGAAGAACAATCAAACCAAATCTCTTTCAGTGAAAATTGGACTTCAGCCCTTGAATTTGCAGTTTACATCCCTCCAATATGTGTGATTAAACCAAAATTAAATCAACAATTACACTTAAAATGGATTGTAACTAATTTATTTTTCTCACTAATCTAAAAAAATAAATAAATAAATAAATTCTAACCTAAAAAACTAAACTAAAAAATGGTGTTTCTCTCTCTAAAATTGATATGATCCAAGTCTCCTTTCAAAATTGTCTTCTTCTCTTTACATAGTAGGCATGGAGCATGGGGTTTGAGAGGTGTGAGGTCATGTGGATGAAGGGTGAATGAGGGTATTTTGGGATGTTGGGTTTGAATAGGTAATAGGCGGCATTTTGGGTAAAAGGGGTTAAATGGGTTTAATACATGGGGGTTTGAAGTTTATTGTCTTAGGTTTTGGATTTTATTTTTGGCAGGTGGCAAAAATCGAGAGATGAAAAAGTGGATTTGGGTTTTGGGATGATTTGGGTCTGTTTCGAAGTTGGTGGATCGGGTTGTGGACGACGGGTTTTGTTACCAGGTTCAAGGGTCACCGGATATGGGTTGCGAGTTTCTGGTCGGAGGTCGGAATCGGAGGGGGCTGCCAGGTGGTTTGGCGTCGCCGAAGCGGCGACTGAGAGAAGGTAGGTCCGGGGTAGAGATCATGCGGGTTATATTGGGCCAGAGGTAGCGGGTGGGGGATTGGAGATGGGTCGTCGGGGTCTCGAGCTTGATAAGGGTTCTAGGGGTTGGTACCGGCGTTGGGGCACCGGAGGTGGAGGTGTCAGGTTTGAATAGGTCCAGTTTTGGGTTTCTATAGTGGTGGTGAGGTTTGAGGATGATGGGATGGTGGTATTGTTGTTGGGTTAATGGTTTTTTAGGAGAGAGATAGAGAGAGATGGAGGTTGAAGAAGAAGGGTGGTTTGATTATGTGGGTGAGGGTGTAGGAAATGTGTGGGTGGTTGGGGGGTTTATTTGTGTGTAGGATAGTGTGTAGGGGAGTTAGGTGTTAGTGTGTGTTTAATTTGGACACCTACAAATAACATAAAAATAAATAAAACTAATAAAAATAAAAAAATTAAAAATAAAAATCCTACTTCTAATAATACAATAAAGACTCAAATTAAAAATAAAACTAAAAGAAGAAATAAAAAATAGAAATCTATTAAACTAAATACTAAAATTCTACAAAAAAGTAAAATCTAATAAAACTAAAAAATAAATGAAATCTTAAGAAAATCTAATCCTCATAAAAACTAAAAACTAATAAAAATCAAAATAAAATAAAACTATACTAATAAAGATAAAATGGAAAAATAGAAGACAAAACCAAGAAAATACTAAATAAATAAAAAATAAATACTAAAAATAAAACGACTCAAACTAAAAATCTAAAAAATATTAAAAAGGGACAAACTAAACACACAGGGGTTGGGGTAGATTTAGGCTCGGGTAAGGTTACGGGGAAGGGAATTAGCTCCATTTTACTGCAAGTTGCCTCAAAATATAGCTTTTGACACCGCAACTGCAATTAAACATGAATAATAAATCATTTATGCGCACAAGACCCAAATTCCTGAGAATTAGCAACTAAAATATGTCTATTCGGGGTATAAAATGTACACTTTGGGGTGCTTATCAAATCATTTAGTATCATTCGATATGAAGAGTTCACCTTAGTCAAACAGAGCGTGAGAGCGCCCGTGGCCTCCTGATCTATTTTCAGGGGGGGAAAAGGATTGTTCGGTCGAACGGTTATGTTGTTTTGCACACAGGGCAGACCATTGGAAATGGGTTTCAGTTCCCTTTGAATATCTATTGATATTTTTCTTCGTGGATGAAGTTGATTGGGGTCAAAGTGGGGCCAAGGAGTGCCCGGTGGCCTCCAGATTGGTTTTCGATAGTAAAATGGCTCGTTCATCCGAACCGTTACGCTTATTCGTGGATGGGTGGACCATTGGAAATGGGATTCAAATCCCTCCAAACATTCATTGAGATTTTTGTTTGACGATCGAGTTAACCAGAGTTAGACGAGGCCCGGGAGTGTCCGACGACCTTTAGATCTGTACTCGGGGTATGGTCTAGGGTTAATAGTGAAAGGAGGGACTGTTAGGGACCTAAGGAGAGACTTAGGGTCTCATAGAATGTGGTATCTATAAGTCCCATATATATAAAAAAATCAAAAGGAGGAAGGAACATCTCCTTCCTAGTTGCATACACGTGCAAGAAGTAAGGCATAAACCCTAAAAGAAACTCTAAATGACGCTTTTATTATAGTAAAACCTTTACAGATAGAAATTTTGCAGAAGAAAAGGTAAATAAACAATACAAAATAACTTCCCAGAGACCACATCTAAAACCTTAAATATGATAGCAGGAAAATTCCATTTTTCCACTTTAAGCACACCATTTAACAAATGTGGAAAGTAAGTTACATAAGATGATATAAAGAACAAAGACAAAGAACTTTTTCCATAATTGGAAATAAGATCATCACGTTGATTCTGTTATCTAAGAACGTGAGCAAAAGTCATAGATATATCCGAGGCTATATGAATTATATCCTCGATCATATCTCTAATACTCCTTGGGAAATTCACCTTATGGATTAAACTATCCACGATGACCATTGAGTATGACTCAACAATCAAATGGTAGTATTTTGGGTCAATATAATATTTCAAGCCATGCAATAAAAGTATGGATTCTTCCTCCATATTAGTTTACATCCCATGGTCAGCATAAAATACCCACAATATGTCACCTTTATAATTTGTCAAAATTCCACCTCGTTCACTGTTCCCATGGTTACCTTTATAACTTCCATCAATATTTAAATTTAAATAGTGATTAGGCGGAAATATTCAACGTATAAATCTAATATTAATAGATGTAAGGGGAAAAATGAGAATATTATAAATTTTACAACCAATTGGAAAGTTTGGGATAAACTTAACGATGGATTGACATAGGGCATTTACATTTAATATAATATGATTTGAGTTTATGTTAGAATTATCAATCATACTCTCATTTCTTTCGGTCCAGATAACCCAAAATATAGGGTTTGGCATCAATTTGTACAATTTACCTTGAATAGAGTTGTGAGCATTTAACCACCAGTGAACTAGTCTACTTTTTAGAGGGGAATTTGTCATATTAATCCTTATAATTCTACTAAAATGACCCCATTCTTAGATATCTGAGTAGCCCGCAGTAAAAATATGATAAATAGTATCCACATCCAAACTAGCACAATGATGACATTTGGAGGGGCTTTTCCACTCACTACGGTAAAGATATTCATCCGAAGGAAAATAACTCTAAAAACGCTTCCATATAAAAACTGAAATTTTTATTAACGAAGCTTCTTGCCAAGAAAATGAGTCAGATTGGCTTGTAGTGTTATGGTTTCTCAATACTTCCCATGCAGTGGTGATGGAGAAGATCCCGTTAGACTATTGAAGACAAATGATCTCATCATTTTTCTCGTGTATAAGACTTTTATATTTAATGAAAATATGGCTCTCAGTAGGTAACTATAAAGTAGTGTTCGAGTATCCCATTTCCTGTTACTATCCCAAAAGTATTTAACTTTCCAGAAATAAAGAATATTGGAGTAAAGGTGAAGTGGACCGATTGAAGTCCAATTAGCCCATAGAAAGTTTACATTTTCATCCTCTAATGCTCATTCAATAACTTCTTCTTCTTAAATTCTAACCTCACACATGCTTCCCCATGTTTTAGGTCTTCCTCCAGCAACTACCATACAAGGATGAGAGTTTGTACAATATTTATCTAGCATTAAAGAAGAACACAAAGAATAATAGTATCTAAACTTCCACCAACGCTTCATAGAAAAACTTTACACATATTTGATAACCTTCTAGTACAAATGCCTCCTTATTTTAATGTTTTGCATATTTGGTTCCATTTACATCAGTGATGCATTCTGTCTACCATGCTAGAATTCTAAAAAAATTTAACCATCAGATTATCTATGTATAAATTATCTTTTTGGAGACAATATAGCTTGCCTAATGTAGTCTGGGCGGGAAATCATACCATTCTTGATAACGACTAATTTTTCTCCATAAGACATACTTTTTGATTTCTTGTTATGGATTATACCTTTGATTTTTAGAAGTAAAGTCTCAAACATAACACACTTTTTTTCTATTTGCATATATGGCGCTGCCATTATAGGTAATAGGAGCTTGCTTTGAAGATATACCTATCAAATACGATATTTTTCTAGCTGCCATAGGTTGAATCTTTTTAGACACAATCAAGTAGCTCTTCATTTTATTAATCTTCTACCCTGAAGAGGTTTCATGTTTTCATATGAAATCCATAATCATCTTCGTAGATGACCTAGAACCAGAGAAGTGGATGATAATATAATCATCCAAAACAAGCTGATTTATCCTTGGATAACCTATTAGGGATTTAGAGCTTCAAAAACTATTTAAGCATGCGACTTGTTTAGATTTCTGGAAAGGGTCTCTTCCAAATAACAAACAAGACATGATATAAGGAGTCTGCTTCTTTTACACTTTGGAGGCTTAAAATAACCATTTAGAAGCACGATTATTAAGAACATAAAACCAATTGTTAGATATCTCTCCCCAAACCATGGCCACCCATACCTCTCAAACCCAATCATCCTAGAACTTTTAAAGGATATAACCAAGACACTCTCTCATATGTCATGGCCATATAAAGTTTAATAACCCCATTACCCCCACAATAATTAATCATGTGAAACATTTCTTGATGCAACAAAATATTTTCTGTGATATCCTTCCTATTTATAAATCCACTTTGGTTTTGAGAAATGATGATAGGCATAATGATCCCAAGTCTGGATACCCGATCTTAGTAAAGATCTTGTTATTAATATTAGATGGACTTATACATATCATATCATTAAAAGATCGAGGGTCCGCCTATGGCACAAAATCAATAAGAGTAGATGTAGTCATTTTTGAAAGGTAAATCCCATCCAAAAATGCATAACTCTTTTATAGATGTCATATCCAATAATGTCCTAATAATGGGTAACGAAATCACCATTTTATTTGAATTTTTTAACTGCATAAGAATTGGAGAATGATCTGATCTCACTTTATATAAGTGGCTAACATATATGCATAAACACAATTGTATTATCTGTTGATTAGCCAAAAAGTTGTCTATTTTTCTCCATATTCTGCCTTCCTTTATCTTTTATTAAACCACATAAATATAAAGTTAATATACCCTTGTGCTCTAGATATTTCTACTCTATAAATTCAAGAAATTCCGTAGCATAACCCACATCAATTTCATTGTATTATGCTTTCTCCCAAGAATATGTTACTGCATTGAAGTCCCCACATACGACTTAAGGATCCTACGAATTCTACAGATCTCTCCTTTCAACTTCGGTGCATTTTCCATAGACAAAGCTACATATAATAGGTTTGATCGACTAAGGAAATATGGTTTTTAGATTAAAACAGTGATCCATTTGTGAAACTATATTATAACTGATGTTTTCCCTAGCAATAAAATAATTTTTTATTTCTTTTTACCATCACTTGTGGAATCCTATCATAATCATGAAGTTACGAATGACCTTTTCTTCTTGCTTTCATTCTAAAACAACTAAAAAACTGAGCTTATTTAATCTATACAATCTCTTTACTTTTCTTATAGATACCTTTTTTGGAGATCCTTCTAATATCCCATATGATTGAACTAATCATTGAGACATTGCGCGAGTATTAGTTTTTGAGTTGTACCTTAGCTTCGTCTGTAGAGCCATTCCTCTTCTAAAAACTATATAGGGAGACAATGGGACTGATCTTCCTTTCCCTTCTAGTTGAGTAAGTTTAATGCTCTATTATTTGATCATTTTTTAACTTCCATCCCTCAGATATCTTGTGTCTGCCTTTGTGATATCTTCCTTTTCTGGCTAAATTCCCTTCACACTGTCTTTCTCATTCTAAATTTCTCGTTCTCCTACTTGCGGGGTGTCCCCATAGTCTTCTACAATTGTTCTTTTAGGTTCCATGGAATAAATTTTTGTATCAATTGAGTGTCTTGCTTTGGAGAGTAATGATTCACTATATCATATATTGGAACTTCTTCTCTTACATCTTAATCAATTTCTTGCCCTTTTATTTAACAATCTTCATGGTCTCTCTCCACATTGTATTTATAATGTTGATATTTTCCTCCTTCTACCTCGTGAGTGCCCTATAGTCTGATGCAATTATTCTTTCAAACACTATTTCAATATCTATTTTTTATTCTTTTTTGCCTATCCCACGCTGTATCCTTTTAACTTGAACCACTTTATGGATCTTGTCTTTATTCTTATTTTCAACAGTAGTAATTTTGTTATTACACATCTCATTCTGCATATGCCTCTCTACTGTTTTAATAGCAACGACAAAATTAACCTCATCGTTATTTTCAGTCTACATAATATGCTCCGCTTTTAAATTCTTCGCTTTGAATCGTCTTGAAACCCATTCCTTGATAGGTTCCTTTTGTTTTGGGATTTTATCATTTGTTTTTTTCACATTTTGTTTTTGCATCAAAGTCCTCAATTTTGTGTCATCAACTATATTTTTTTTATTAAGAAATTTTCTTGATAATGTCCATTCTTCTCACAATAATGATAATACGTTAGTATATCTTCATATTCTACATTTTGCCAAAGCCCAACTCCTTTATCCTTACTTACTACCCAGATTTGACTAGGATGATCATCGCATAATTCTAATTCCACACCTACCCTTGCAAGACGAGATCTTGATACACATGTACCAGTAATATCAAGCTTTAAAGGGGTTCTCATAACATTTGGGAATTGAAAAAATAAGCTCCTTATTGAACAAATGAATAATCTTTAGAGGTATGTTAATCCAAATAGGAACAATGGGGAAAAAGACAGAGAGTCGATCCTTTGTTGCATGATTCAATTGATTGAATGGAAGTTAGATTGTATTAAAAAATATTGACTTATAAGGGTAGTTGTCTCATCTTTTGCAGTTTTCGATGTCATAAATCTAACTAGTATGTAGCTAGACAGGTATATGTATTTGATCGATTAATGTAAAGGGTTATAAATTTTTAAAATTGCTCCCCTACTTTTAGATTGTAGTGCAGTTCCACCAGTTCAAAATTTTAGGGAGAGCTCTCCCTTCGGAGACAGATCAATACCTTAAACTCTATGGTATGAAGCTTTTGGTCACTGATGAGCTTCATGACAAATCCAAGTTTTGATACCCCATTTTATATGTATTTTTTATGGTCTATGTAATGAACCTCCTTAATTGGTGGTGTTGATATAATCATATGAAATTTAGGTTGTTTTTATTAATCGTTTACTTTTTAAGGAAGCTTAAGAAAGTGAAGAAAATAATTGGTGAGATACTTGCCATCAATGAGGTATATTATAATATTACATCACTTGATCTTTGTTACATGTTTGTGATTTCCTTGAATTGTGTGAGAACCTGCCCACCAAAATAAGGGGTGGCCATCCCGATACTCCAATAATAAGAGGAATCATTAATGGATCATTCTCAGCATCACTACACTACAATAGTATACGGGATAACCACCCAATACTTCAGAAAAACGGGTTGCCAAAAATTTTAATTTTATAACTTAAAGAAAACATTTAAACAACCCAATTTAAAAATAAGGTGGATGAAGACTACAAGAATAAAACTGAATAATACATATATAACACAATAACCGAATAGTCCGTCGGTTAACAGTCCTTTACAAGAAGTTACAACAATTTTTAATTAAGTTACATAATACATTACAATAAGAAAATACAATGGCTTGGTCCACACGCCTCAGTAAATGACCTGAACATAACTAGAGTACAAAAATGAAGGCGTCTACAATAAAACATCCTGCAACATCCGCAAGATGTTGTAGCTCCATGACACTGGAAAGGACAGTCATTACGGGGGTCCTTGTGGTGGAGCACCTGAGCGAATATAAGATTCATGCACGACAAGATATATGAACGGGTCATGGCCCAGTTTTATATGATCACTAGATGAATAAAGAGTATGCCAGTTATGAACAGTTAATCATGATAGCTAACGATAAGAATCTACTTACTCAATCTCAAAGCATAGACTAAAGAAATTTATATGATCATAGATTTATTCAATTATGCAAGAGAATATGAATGAATATTATTAATTAAAATCTCCACTCTTTTCACTGTTTCCTTTCATCATTCCATATCTAATTGTGAAACATAATCACAATTATATGCTCTTTGTGGCATTTATAATAAATCAAGTCCAACTTGAATAAGAATAGTTATATTCATATACATATAACGATTCTAAGTCCGCCCGTCCGGGTTTCCCCACTGTTCGCTCCCCTAAATGACTATCATCTTCTAGGGACAATCAACCAAGACAACCTGGGCATCCTAACACAACATCGGTAAGTGGCCATGTACCTGCGAGTGAGTCATAACCACACCCGGAATTACCTCACAGTCGAACAATAAATACATCATACATAATAACCGGGCATATGGCCGAGGACTATATTGACCCTGCATTCACTAGCTAGGGGACTTCACCTCATGCGCGAACTTCCCTTATGATAGCATTTAGAGAGGTCTGTTTAAGTAATTTATTATTTTCCATTTTAATAGATACATTACATTTTATCCGGAGCCATACATATTTAATGCCATCATTATAACTTCAATGATTAATGAACCTCTCATTCATGCTCCAAGAATTTATGGTGTCACTATAAACCACCAAGTCTAGCATACCTCAATTGAGCTTCTAAAGTCTCCCAATATTACCTTACAACTCCTAGTCTCATAATAATTAAGTAAAGGAATAGAATGCCCTAACATCAATTTGTACACCCTCGGAATCATCCCTATTTAATCCATTTCTAATGTAGGATAGTGAACTAACTCATCTAGGACTCTAGGACTCTAAGTTTACTTCATACAAGAAGGTTCCTAAGTCCTAAGCCTAAATAAAAGGGTGAAAATTGAGTTAGAAAAATAACTCAAAACAGCAAGATTCCGAATCGATCCGCCCTAGGGCCAAATCGATTTACCCCAGGCCGCGAATCGATTCGCCCAAAAGAAAATCTATTTGGATGGAGAAACCAACTTTGTACATCAGGACGAATTGATTCGGCCTTACCCGAATTGATTCGGGTTTGCAGACCTGTAGCCTCATCCCTTAGTGAATCGATTCGCCCTAGGGCCGAATCGATTCGGCCTGGCCAATTTGCCAAGAAAGGGGCTACGGGTTATGAACCCTAGTTTTCCCCCAAAACTAATTTCTCCTCCATTTTTACACACATCAACCACCATTAATCTACCCAAAACCATCCTACATGTTTTTCAACTACTATACTCCACATAATCATCAATTGAAACTATGATTAGGGCTAAAACACCACAAAATCCATAAAACCCATATTTGTTCATTTGATCCAATTACACAACTATCAATACAATTTATTCATCCTATATCACATATTAGCAAGTAGAAAACTTTCCTTGAGGTTGAAATCTCAGGTTCTTGGAAGATGGAAGCAAGATCAAATCCCAAATCTTCAATCTCTCTCTTTTCTCCACAGCTCTCTTCTTCTCTCTTTCTCTCTATGTTAGTAAATACACACTTAAGATAAATAAAAGGAGGTGCAAGACTAAATCGTAAATTTAGTGTAATTTCCTAACTTAAATCGTTAATACCCCATTAAAATGACTCACAACTTCACATTTATGTTAAAACCAGTCAAAAGTGCCCGAAATACAAAAATACAATATGGCCCTTATTTTGACTATCTCGCCCATTTCGGGACTAACTACACCTTCTAAATTGGCATCTGACAATTTTATAAATCATTTCATGTTTCGATTTCAGTTATACCATAAATGCCATTTAAAGCATATGACACTATAAAACGAAACATGATGATATTTACATACACATACAGTAAACATACAACAATGTAGTAAACATTATCTTTCAACTCATTCAATTAATATTTAATCAATTTTACAACATTTTATATAGTTACTTCACTCGGTAAATTTAATATAAAATAAGTTCTCAAAATCAAGGGTTGTTACATACCCCCCCCCCCCCCCCCCCCCCCTTATGAGGGAATTTTGACCTCAAAATTCAGGCGTACATTGCAAGAAGATATGCGGATACTTTTCCCGCATATCGTCCTCACTTTCCCACGTTGATTCCTTGGCGTCATGATGACCCCATTGAACTCGCACCAAAGGTTCCAGTCGTGATTTCAATCTACACTCTCCGTCCTCTAAGATTTCAACCGATTGTTCTTCATATTAAATATCGGGTTGCAAATCGACATCCTCCAAAGGAATATGCCAAAGGGCTCTTCACACCTCTTATACTTTTTCAAAGAGGAAACATGAAACACATCATTGATTTGTTGTAAGTGTTCCAGTAAAGCAAGTTGATACGCCACTGTACCTACCTTGGCAATAACGGGAAAAGGTCCAACATAGCTCGGCACAAGCTTTCCTTTATTCCCAAAGAACTTTATACCTTTCATTGGCGATACCCGCACCAAGACTTGATCCCCAACTTCCAACTCTACATGCCTTCTATTCACATCGGCATAACTCTTTTGACGATCTTGAGCTATTCGAATGCGATTTCAGATGAGTTCAATCTTGAAAAAAGTATCCTGGATCATTTCCGGTCCAAGAAATTTATTACCCCCCACCTCCAACCAACAAGTGCGCGATCTACAAGGCCGTCTATAAAGTGCTTCATAGGGTGCCATCCCAATAGTAAATTGGTACGAATTATTATAAGCAAATTCGACCAAAGGGAGATATCATTCCCAACCAACTTTGAAATCAAGTACACACATTCGGAGCATATCCTCCAACATTTGGTTGACTCTTTCTTTCTGCCCATCTGTTTGAGGGTGATAAGAAGTACTAAATTTCAATTCGGTTCCCATAGCTTCTAGGAAACTTTCCCAAAAGTGGGAAACAAATATCTTATCTCCGTCGGACACTATATTTATTGGCACCCCGTGGAGTCTAACAACCTCCGCAATAAATAGTCGGGCATAATGAGCAGTATTATAATTTGTGCGTACGGGTAGGAAATGTGCTGACTTAGTTAAACGATCAATAATAACCCAAATGGAATCATGACCACTCTGCGACGCTGGCAATCCCGTGATGAAATCCATTGATATACTTCCCGACTTCCACACCGATATTTCCAAGGGTTGCAACAAACCCGTTGGTCTTTGGTGATCTACTTTCTCCAATTGACAAGCAGTACAATGGGAAACGAACTCGGAAATATCCCGTTTCATGCCCACCCACCAATACTAATGGAGCATATCTTGGTACATCTTATCCCCACCAGGATGCACTGAAAATTTAGACCCATGAGATTCTGTCATCATGGCCCGTCTTAAATCCCCTTCGTCTGGGATAATGAGTCTCCCGTGCAAACGTAATCCACCCGCCGAACTTATTGAGTAGGATTCCGCTCCCTTGATCAACAATAGGCATATACGGTCCTGACATCCTTTGTTCCTTCCTTGAGTTTCCACAACCCTGGCCACAATAGTAGGCGTAACGGTCAAAACCGACATAAATTCCCTAGCAACCGCGTCCTCCTAACTAAGCTCCTTCCATTTGGCTTTCCATCCCTCCGCTAACTCCCCCTCGGGCTTCCGACTCAAAGCATCTGCCACCACATTCGCCTTGCCCGAGTGATAATGGATGTCAAATTGACCACCGGCGTTGTAGCATAATTAAATCTTTTTGGTAAAAAAAATATTGCAACGATTTATGGTCCGTGAAAAGACTAAATTTCTCCCCTAGGAGATAATGCCTCCAAATCTTCAAGGCAAAAAAAACTATGGCAAACTCCAAATCATGCACCGGATAATTCTTTTCATGGGGCTTTAGCTTGCGAGAAGCATAAGAAATATCCCGTCGCTCTTGTTGTAGTACACCTCCCAATCCTTGTAGAGATGCGTCGATAAAGACTAAATATTCCAATCCAAGCCTTAGTAACGCAAGGACTAGGAGTAGAAGTCAACCTATCCTTAAGCTCGTCAAAATCCGACTGACAAGAATCATCCCAAACAAACCTCACCCCTTTCCAGGTTAAATTTATCAAAGGGCTAGCAATTTTAGAAAAAACCTTGATAAATCGGCGGTAGTAACCAGCCAAACCCCGAAAACAACCTCACAGCAACAACTTTACTTTGGTCCACCGAAATACTCTGGGTTGTCACAATGTGAGCCAAAAACTATACCTCCTACAACCAAAAACCACACTTCTCGAACTTGGCATACAATTGGTGATCCCTCAACCTTTGCAGGACCAACCGCAAATGAGTAGCATGATCGGCTTATGTTTGAGAATACACCAGAATGTCATCAACGATAACAAACTGGTCCACGAAGTCCCGAAATAGTCTATTCATAAGGTCCATGAACACGGCGGGGGCATTGGTTAGTCCAAAGGGCACAACCAAAAATTTTTAGGACCCATATCTCGTTAAGAAAGCGGTTTTGGAGACATCTTGCTCCCGTATCCGCAACTGGTGATACCCCATCCTCAAATCTATTTTAGAGAAGTAAAACGCTCCTTAAGTTGATTAAAAAAATCATCAATTCGAGGTAACGGGTATTTGTTACGAATGGTGACTTTATTCAACTCTCTATACTCAACACATAATCGGAGAGAACCATCCTTTTTCTTCATAAATAACACCGAAGTGATCCAAGACGATGTACTTCACCTAATAAACCCTTGCTCTAGCAAATTCTGAATCTGATCTCTTAACTCCCTCATCTCAACATGAGCCATACGATACGAAGCTCTCATAATCGATCTCGTTCCCGGCGCTAAATCAATTATAAACTCATTCTCCATACTTGGAGGCAAACCCAGTATTTCTCAAAAAACATCTTGGAAATCTCTAACAATTGGAATAGAATCTAAGGAAATGACTACATCTTAAGAAGTATCCTCCGCCATACAATATAAGTAAGTGCTAGAACCTCCTTCCGAATGAGGCATAGCCACTAAAAACATCTCTTGCCCGGGAATTGCAAAAACTATACTCTTCACATAGCAATTTACTATCGCACGATACTTCACTAGCCAATCCATAACTAGGATTACATCACACCTAACCATATCAAGGACGAGTAAATCGGCCTCAAAACACAAGCTACCAAGATTTATTCCTATTTGTTTACAAACAAAGGAAATGAGTGAACCATCACCCATAGAAGACTCAACACTAGTGAAGGTACTCTATGTATATTTAATCAACTCTGTAGATTGAGCAAAGGTTCTAGAAATAAATGAGTGTGTCTCACCCGTATCAAACAATACACGACCCATATGCCCCCAAATGAGAAACTTACCCTCAATAGCTAGCGGCATTGGTGGGGATGGAGGAAGCATATCATCCTGAATGTGGTAAACACGACCATACTGTAGTTATCCTAATTTTTGAGGGATAAATGAATTAGGTACTTATGGTGGCAACTGAGCCTGTGGCTGCTGTGGAACCCTAAGAAGTTGTCACCCAATCAACTGAGTACACGCCCTCCTGTAGTGACCCAACTCTCCGCATTGAAAGCATCGATTTGTCACGTTCTCCTGATTTCGACCCCGATTATTTCTAAACTTCCCAACTCCTTGTCCTGGATGGCCTCTTCCTCCATTACCACCCCAACCTGCTTGTTACTATTGTTGAGCACCTTGACCATGCCTAATATTACTACCACCAACATTGAATCCACCAAAACGCTGCCGTTTAGACAAGTCCCCTTGCTGGGGATCCCTTTCTTTTTATTTGTTTCTTAAAGATTGGTACGAGGGAAATGCTCCTCCTCCTATCCCATAGCCTCCGAGTTTCCCAGCTTACCCCAAAACTAAAGCCTTATTACTACCTTGAACATACAACTGATGTTCCTGACAATGGAGTAATGCCACATTCATCACATCTCCAAAAGTCTGCAAGGCTGGATTACCCAGCAGATGTTGTCGTATCCTCCAGTGCAAACCTCCAATAAATTTGGATATCCTCCTCTCCTTCGGAGTCACCTCATTAGGTACAAAACTAGCTAACAGCGTGAATTCCTCTTCATACTCATTGACTGAATGTTGTCCTTGCACCACATCCTGAAGTTTCGATCTCATCTCCCTTTGAACTGCTGGAGGAAAATACTTCCGATCAAACAGAACCCAAAAATCATTGATGGTCATAGCATCTCTCTGCTCTGGCATAGTCATCGACACCCAGCAATGTAGTGCAACTCCAATTAATTTAAAGGTAGCAAGGATTTTCTTCCTTTCCTCACTACAATCCACCATGAGCAGATGGCACTGCATATCCTTTTTCCACTGATTAGCTTCTATGACATCATAACCACCTTGAAATTCTGGAGGATGGACCTTTAAAAGGATTCCCTAACTCTCTGCCATGGAGAAGGTCCCACAGGAGATGGTACCTCTTGAGCTCATAATCACAGTTATATGCTCTTTATGGCATTTATAATAAATCAAGTCCAACTTGAATAAGAATATTTATATTCATATACATATAACGATTCTAAGTCCGCCCGTCCGGGTTTCCCCACTGTGCGCTCCCCTAAATGACTATCATCTTCCAGGGCCTATCAACCAAGATAATCTGGGCATACTAACGCAACGTCGGGAAGTGGCCATATACCTGCGAGTGAGTCATAACCACACTCAGAATTACCTCAGAGTCGCACAATAGATACAACGTGCATAATAACCAGTCATATGGCCGAGGACTATATTCACCCTGCATTCACTAGCTAGGGGACTTCACCTCATGTGCGAACTTCCCTTATGATAGCATTTAGAGAGGTGTGTTTAAGTAATTTATCATTTACCATTTTATTTCCATTTTAATACATACATTACATTTTATTCAGAGCCATACATATTTCATGCCATCATTATAACTTCAATGATTAATGAACCTCTCATTCATACTCCAAGAATTTATGGTTTCACTATAAACCACCAAGTCTATCATACCTCAATTGAGGTTCTAAATTCTCCCGATATGACCTTACAAATCCTAGTCTCATAATAATTAACTAAAGGAAAAGAATGTCGTAACATCAATTTGTATACCCCCGAAAAAAGCCCCATTTAATCCATTTCTAATGTAGGGTAGTGAACTAACTCATCTAGGACTCTGGGACATTAAGTTTACTTCATACAAGAAGGTTCCTAAGTCCTAAGCCTAAAGAAAAAGGGTGAAAATTGAGTTAGAAAAATAACTGAAAACAACAAGATTCCGAATCGATTCGCCCTAGGGCCGAATCGATTCGCCCTAGGGCCGAATCGATTCGCCCCAGGCAGCGAATCGATTCGCCCAAAAGAGAATAGATTCGGATGGAGAAACCAACTTTCTGCATCAGGCCGAATTGATTCGTCCTTACCTGAATCGATTCGGGTTTGCTGACCTGCAGCCTCACCCCTTAGCGAATCGATTCGTCCTAGGGCCGAATCGATTCGGCCTGGTGAATTTTTCAAGAAAGGGGCTACTGGTTATGAACCCTAGTTTTCCCCCAAAACTAATTTCTCCTCCATTTTTACACACATCAACCACCATTAATCTACCCAAAACTATCCTACATGTTTATCAACTACTATACTCGACATAATCATCAATTGAAACTATGATTAGGGCTAAAACACCACAAAATCCATAAAACCCATATTTGTTCATTTGGTCCCAATACACAACTATCAATACAATTTATTCATCCTAAATCACATATTAGCAAGTAGAAAACTTGCCTTGAGGTTGAAATCTCAGATTTTGGGAAGATGGAAGCAAGATTAAATCCCAAATCTTCAATCTCTCTCTTTTCTCCTCTTTTCTCGACAACTCTCTTCTTCTCTCTTTCTCTCTAGGTTAGTAAATACACACTTAAGAAAAATAAAATGAGGTGCAAGACTAAATCGTTACTTTAGTCTAATTTCCAAAAATAAATTGTTAATACCCCATTAAAATTACTCACAACTACACATTTATGTTAAAACCAATCAAAAGTGCCCGAAATACAAAAATACAATATGGCCCTTATTTTGACTATCTCGCACATTTCGGGAGTAACTACGCCCTCTAAATTGGCATCCGACAATTTTATAAATCATGTCGTGTTTCGATTTCAGTTATACCATAAATGTCATTTAAAGCATATGACACTATAAAATTCAAAATGATGATATTTACGTACACATATAGTAAATATGCAACAATGTAGTAAACATTATCTTTCAACTCATTCAATTAATGTTTACTCCAGTTTCCAACATTTTATATAATTACTTCACTCAGTAAATTTTATATAAAATAAGTTCTTAAAAGCGAGGGTTGTTACAAATTGCTTCCTAGTTATGAAATAAAAAAGATCCATTTTTTTGTTACATGTATTCAACTAACTATGCCGATTTTTTTTCCTTTTGCTTTCCCAAAATCTTAATTTGAAATGTACCAAGGAAGTTTTTAACTTTTCTAACCGACATCCGTAATTAGGCCCCTTTAATTTGACTGCAAGATGATAATGGCCCACTAGGTGTCCTATACTCCTAATACACTATGAAAAGTTAATTTTAATGTGGTAAGCTGATTCTTTTCTTCTTGACTAAATTGTACGACTTGTTGTTCAACGATTAAGCTAATGACAAACAAGTTTTTAGTGTGGTTGTCATATTTTTTAGACTTGATAATGTTGTGTATATTGAATAGACATTTTTTGAAGAAATGTTTGTGATGATCATAGCATTGCCCTAACTTTTGTGTAAAAACATAGGTGATGTGATCCTTTTAATAAATAGTTTCACGATTTTAAGGGCATCAACTTCTTTTAAATGTTGTGGTTATGTAGTTACCTTGACAACTGTGTGTAAGGGTGAAACCAGCCTCGGGGGCAATTGATTTTCTAAGGTTCATGAATATGTGCATTAGTAGTTTTTAGTTGTTGGCAATTCTTGAATTACAGGGTAATGAATTTCATACTTTTGTAGATCAATTTATTATCCACTAGAGTTGGAATATATTATAATATTTATATGTTCTTCTGTTTTATATATTTATTGTGTGTGTACGCGCATGTTTTTTTGATTCCTTACTAATAGGAAAAGTCTATATAGTTTTCCTTGTGTTAAATTTATCACCTGAACTGTCATTAAATGTGAAATTCAATTATCTTGAGTAATTTATTGGCCATTAACTTTTGTAGTGTTTTCGAGGGACTTTTTATCTCTAAAGTAAGGTTTATGAAACAGACTTTTTATGATACGAAAGTTTGCTTCATAATTTTGAGTTTGATATGGTAAAATCAATTAACTTTCCCCTTCAATCAATTCGACTTGCAGTTGATATGTAAGAACAAAAAGGCCCTGTCTTAACAGGGAGGGTTAACATTTTTCCCAGGACAACCAATGTAATATTTTATTTGTCTTTTTTTAATTACATAATTGATTGTTGGGTTTTATTCAGTGTTTCAAAAGGCACGCATATGTGGCACCAATGCAAGCATATGCATGATGCTTTTTTGAAACGCAATGCATAAGGGCTATGCGTGGAAAAATGCGTGTTCAACAATTTTGAAAGTGGTCAATGAGCGTAATGCTTTCATAGACGCGCATAAAGAGTTTTTTACTAAGCAAAACAACGTCGTTTTACCTGTTTTTTTATTTTTTTTGTTTTTCCCACATAAAAAGTTGATTAAATAAATATAAAAAAATGGTGTCATTCCATTTTTTTTAACAAACTTTAAAAACAAACAAACTTATATAAAAAAACATTGTAATGTTTACCGATTCCATTCAAGAACAAAAATGAAACGTATCCTACTTTTCCCAAAACTCCTTCCATCTAAAATCCTAAGACACAAAAATATCCGGCCTAAAACCCAAAAACCTCCGGTCGAAAACCCTAAAACCCTACTTTTGGTCGGCCTTTAGCAGAAAACCCTACTTCTGGTCGGCTTTTACCTCTGATTTGAGTTGTCAAATGGTAAGCTTTCTTATTTCTTTTTTTACCTCTAATTTCTTTCTTTCGATTTCTTATTTCTTTCTTATTTCATCGAAAACCCAAAACATTGTAATGTTTATAAAGAATTTAATATTTATAATCTTTATGATTTATGATTTTATAAATTCTTTAGCATAAACAATTACCATACACATTGTAATGTTTCTTATATCTATTTTTGTTTAATAAATGTTTATGATGTTTAAGAAATGTCAACATTTAAAGAAATGTAAATGTTCAAGGCTGACAGTTAAGGTATGTTTTATTTTATTCGTAATTTTTATTCAATGTTTATGTCTATGTTTATGATTATGTTTTTTTATTTAAGTTAACCTTATATTTCTATTTTTATTATTTTACAAGCATATATATAATTAAAAATATTAGAAAAAAGGAAAAAAACCTTTTCATGCATAAGCACGCCTATGTCGCTAATGCTTGATGCTTGACCTCCACGCATCGCCGTTTAGATCCTTGATTTTGTTTCATAGATGAATTTACTTACCAGAAATCGTATAAGATGGTTATTTTATATATCTTATCTCAGGAAGAAGATAGGTATAAATAGATCTCCTGAGTCGATTTGATTGAAGATTTTAGGTGAACACAACATATCTATGAGGGTAGAGAGTCTAGTCACCCACACCAAGTAACAACATTTTAAAATTTTGATCATCAAATTGCTAATCTCTTACCAAGTAATCAATGCATCATTTCCAAACTTGATAAAAAATATGGATAAATTCTCCAACGAGGATGAGATAGTTTGATTGACAAAACAAACTATTAGGGTGCATTGACATCAAAGATAGAAAAAGATTGAGAATCGTACATACATTTTTTGAAAATCTTTATATCTTTTGGAAAAGAGATAAGTGAATAGGCGAGATGTTCTCCACTTAAGGATTTTTTTTCGTTGAGAAAAGAAAAGACGTAGACACCTTCAGAGATGCATCGTAATGACGTCTTTTTGGTTGATTTTGAAGGAGAAGAATTTCAAGAACACTTAAAGATAAGTAGGTAGTATTGTAAGCCTTTTTAAAAGGATCGTGGAAAAATCATCTCCAATTTTTCTTCTGAGCACCACAACACAATATTTGTAGGCACAATGTACAATCATTTTAAAGCAGCTTGTGGTGCCGGCGAGACACAATAGGGTTGCCTTTAATACAACCCTTTCAAAAAATATCAAACTTGAGCTACATTCTAGGCTTCCCTGTCTTCAAGCTTGAAGACTTATCATTTTATCTTTTCTCATTAAGATATAATGAATATTTTTAGTGATATTATGACCTGATTAGATGATACAAACCTAATGGTTGCCATTTTTGTGCGCATGTTTTTTAGTTTAGTTGGCTAGATTTTTCTATAGGATATTTCTGTATGCATTTCTAGAGGTGAACAACCTATCAATAGGTTTAGAGAACATTTCTTCGGAAATTTTGTAGCAAGATTACAAAGTATGTTTGTTTTTTACGCTACTGTTCATTTTTATAGTTACAAAGATAGTTTCATGTGTATTTAGTTGATTGTTATTGTTTTTGCAACATTTTTATGAAATAGGATTGTGCCATTTTACATAATTTTGAATGAGAAGCATTAATGAAGAAAGTTCCGCAAAACATTATCCTCTTCCTTCAAGTTCATGCCAACTTGAATATATGTAAAGATAACTTCTCTAATATTTTACATAGGGAACAATTAGCTGCAAAAATGTTGGTATACAATTGAACTCTTTACAAATTTGAGATGATTATTATCTTCATGGTAATAGTTAGTTTCAATGAGACTAGTGAAGCAATGGATTCTGGAACGTAAAGCACAAGGAACCCTGCACATTCTCACTCCCTAAATACGATAGGTTGTAGAATATTATGCTCACTATAGGTAGAAGTATGCTTTGTGAAATGGTAAGATAATTAAATGTTTTACACATTTAACTATTTTCCCTCATCTTTATCATGACTCGGTTAATGGTGTTCATTTTTTTGCCATTATTTAGTTTGTTTGACACATTAGTGGAGTCACATTTTAGGATCTACCAAATATTACTTCAAAAAAATGGGAGTACTGTATTTCAATCAATTTGTCCAGGACAAAGTAGTGCATCCACAAAGAATTGTACCACAAGTACCAACTCACTGAAGTTGACAAATGCCATCAATTTCTGCGTCTATATAAAGCATAACATTCACAATTCAAAAAACTCACGCTCAAATCGCACTTCCCCTCTCTCAAATGAAAATTCTTGATTGAAAGTAAGCTCTGAAATAATCATCCGTGATATCTGGATTTATTTTTACTTCTCATTTCAATTCCACAAATGAGCGTATTATTTTGTGTAACTTTTTTTAGATCTGTGAAACAGTTACAACTCATCGAAAGAGAATACATCGATGAGGAAGAATATTTGTTCGAAGAGATCGACAAATGTATATATAAAATATTGCATCCTTTTTATTACCTTGTTTTCCTGTAGAGTTAAACTTAATTTTGTTAACTTTAAATTCTTATTAGCTTTTGATTTCAGCTAATACAAAAAAAGTTCATATATTAATGTAGACTTAGATAATTATCATTTTGACAGATTTGTTTGTAACAGTGACTTCTCATGGAATAAATGTTGAAGACGTAAAGAAGTTTCAAAATGTTGGGATCTACACTATCAATGGCTTGTTGTGCATACAAAGAAGGTGAAAAGGCAAATTATCAGCTCAAAATTTCTAACTATTTGACTTTTTTTTTCTTCTGGATATAATCACAAATCTTTACATTTTTTTCCAGAATATGTGAAGTTGTTAAGAACATAGTGGTTAGAGATTTGATTTTGCAATAAGTACATATATTTATGTGCATATTTCTATGAAATTTGTCTCATTCTTCTATATTTGCAATTTGTTTTCAGAATTTTGGTTACATCACTTGAAGTGATTGTCTTCTCAAACTAAGATTCTCCTTCTTTTAGTTTTAAATTATAATAGTTTCAATAGTGAATAGAGATAGCTATTATTTGTTGTTGATCAAATTTGGCATCATGAGTTATTTGTTTTTTTAGTTAGCAGCAAGTAAACATAGTTATAATATGTTGTTGATCAAATATTGCATCACTTTTGTTTTGTTTTTTATTACTATTTTTTTGCAGAAAAATTAGCATATGATGAAAGTCTCATGTAGTGACTTTTGAGTAATATAGTAGTATAGTTTGAGGTGTTATGATAGACCTAAAGTTTAATAATATTTATTGTATAGAGGAAGTTGGTTGTTCACATCACAATAGAGAACCAAGCTCTAGAGGAATTATTAGGCGGTGAATTTCACAAATTTGATATTCAATTTCTTGTTGTTTATGCATTTCTAACAAAAATGTAACCACTGGTGTTCTTGAACTTTTTGAAGGTGGGATCGAAACTCTCGCAGCAGTGAAATTGATCCCACCCTGAATAGTCCTAAGAACCCTATCATAATAATTAATACAAAACCAATTTTGGTGAGCTAGTGTATCAACTACATTGTTTTTATCCTTCGTCTGTATACTCTCCACATAGGCTAGCATTGATCTCTTATCATAATCCTTAGTAAAAGTGTCCATTATAAGTGTATCATCATGGAAACCATCTAGTGTAATGAACTGCCAATAATAGCCCATTTTTGTGATCCTACGAATAAAATCCCTTATTTGCTCATCACTCATCTCTAATGCATCCCACTTTAAAGCCATCATTGTGACTTGGACCGGGTCTACACAACCTAAAGTTCTCAAGGTTGAAATGTTGGATTGGTGGGTTTTGGGGGTCCTCCGTAGCTTATTTTCTACCTCGTTTGAGATGCACGATTGTTTGAGATTTCCATAGAGAGATACTACATATCTGGTAGAGTATGGCCGACGCATGAGACTGAACCTCTCAGAGTTCCACCATGCTTGCACCTATGCTACTTCTACTTCAAATATCCATTCCTCTTCCATCATTTGTTGATTCCATTTGTTAAAAAAATTTATAATCATGTATCATCTTATTTTCAAAAGGCTAGACTCAATTAGATACCTCATGTTTTAGATCAATATTGATGTTGGTTTGTTGTAAATAGGGTCACAAAACCACATATAGACCAATTCTAGGATAAGGAACTTAAAAGAACACTAAAATGAACAAGCTTACCTAGATGTATATGAGAGAATAATGACTTATTTTAACAATCGAAGAGATTTAGCAGGTAAAAATGGTGAAATTCAGAAGAAAATACCAGGAACTATTTTACATTAACTGATTTAATTATCTATGGTTCTAAATGGTTAGAAATAATTATTTTAAGTTTTGATAGTTGGAAAGAGGGTCCGGTCATTCGCAAGAAAAAAATATAGAAAATAAAGTACAAAAGGATCCTTTTTTAATTGGATCTTATTAAGAGGGGATAATAAAAGTACCCACTACACCGTATTCATTTTCGTGTCTTAAAAGTACTTTTTTAGGTGGATAGATGGACAAATATCTTGGTGAATAGGATATCTTTCACTTTAGAGGAAAAACACAAATAAATTCCAAGTGGGTTGGCGGGGGATCCTTTCCCAATTTGTTTTCTTCGAATTGACTTTAATTAGTAATTATCATCTGTTTAGAAAGTTTGAGAACTTTTGGGGTTCAAACAATTGTTTGGGAGGATTAAAACATAAAATAGTACCTTAATATAAATTCCTTAAATGTACAGTTTTTACATAAATTAAATCCCAATCACTTTATTTATTTCCTGTTTTTTTTTAACCCAAAATATATTAATCACATATTTACTAATTTTTTATTTATCCACATGTAGATAAATCCATTAAGATAACATTATTTTCTAGATTAAATATAGACTTCACTAGTGGTGATAATCATCCTTATTTACATCAGCCCACTAGGGGTAAAACTTGTCAACTAGTGTCGTTTCAGCCAACCTAAACATATCATACCCATTGTTCAAAGGTTTGGAATGGATCCAGGAGATTTCCTAAACAATGTAAAGCATCTATTTTATATTTATTATCAATTGAATTAGTGTAGTGCACAAAATAATTAATATTTTGTATATTGTATTTTAGAAAGATCATTTACGTGCATGCATTCACATATGAGTATCAGTACAACTTACTTCTTAGTCTGGAAGAAAAGATGTCTGAAGAACCTTTCAAACTTCTAGTGAGTCACTACTAATATATTTCTACACAAGTCTGAAGAATCATTTGTTCATGGTTTGACAAAGTATGTCTCACATTTTATTTTCAGATTGTTGATTTTCTCTGTTTCGACTGGATTTCACAAGAAGAGAACTTGCAGATCGCAAGGTTAACCACACAAATACCTTAATAAATGCCCAAATTATCAGATAAGATAGAGTCCTATTATTATATGTTTATTTTAGAGAAACAACAGTATTTGTCATTGCTATCTGCAGCAAAAGCTAGCTCAAATGCTCTCCGGATAAATAAAAATCGCCGAGGAATTTAATGTTGCAGTGTACATGACCAATAATGTGATAGATCATTTAATTTTCTCTCCCCTCGGGTCTATTATTTTTCTATTGAGTAAAACACTTCTATTTCTTTCAGAAGAACTTGATTAACATTTATATGAACTCCTCGTACGATAATATGAAATTAGTCTTCTTGTTTTCACAATTTTATAAAACATTAAATGATGTAAGAGAAATCATTTCACAACACATTTGAAATAAATGATGTAAGCGGAATCAAGCTATATGTTACTCCCCCAAACTGAGAAAAACTCGCCCACGAGCGTGAAAATAGGATAGGCGATCACGACATTCAAAAAATGCCATTCTCCCCAAGCAAGGATGGCGACCATAGAAACGCCTGACATATTGACTTGTAAACTGGTGGGGGCGAATACTTAGGATACCTAATAATTGGCTATTATACGCTGCTAAAAATGGGCATTGGGGTGAAATGTAAAATAAAAATCTAAAGGCCTATATTTTGGTACAAAGACATCAAGTGATACCAAAGTAACTTATTTAAACTAGCTACATCCTCACTGGACCCTCAATTGGCCAAATTGAGTAGTATACGCTTCTTTTTAGGGTTAAGAATGGGCGTTGGGTGGAAAAAATTGAAAAAACAACCCAATGACCTAAATTTAGATATAACCACATTAGGCAATACCAAAATACATTTTTTCAACTAACCGCATCCTCATCGGACTCTCAATTGGCCAAATTGACTAGTATACGCTTCTTTTTGGGGTTAGAAATAGGCATTGGGAGCGAAAAACTGAAAAGAATAACCTTTCAGCCTATAAATAGATATAAACACATCAAGAGAAGTCATAGTAACTTTTATAAGCTAACCTTGTCCTCATCGGACTCACGATTGGCCAAATTGACTAGCATATGCTTTTTTGGGATTAAAAATAGACGTTGGAGGGAGAAATCTTAAAACACATATGTAGTTGCCTAAAAATAGATACATATACTTGAGGAGATATGTCTAAACTAATCACGTCCTCATTAGAGTTTTCATAGGACAATTTAATTAGTATGCACTTCTTTTCAGGGTTAAAAATGGATGTTGGGGGTGAGAACTAAAAACAACCACAGAGCGGCCTAAAATTAGGTACATACACATCAAGAGATACTAAATTAACTTGCCTAAACTAATCACATCCTCTTCGAAATCTAGGTTGCCGAAATTTACTAGTATAGGCTTCTTTTGGGGGTTAAAAATAGGTGTTGAGGGGTGAAAATTGAAAATAACATAACGACCTAAAAATAGGTATAAACACATCAAGTGATACGAAAGTAACTTGTCTAAACAAATCGCGCCCTCATCGAAATCTCGGTTGGCCAAATGATTACGCTTCTTTTGAGGGTTAAAAATGGGCGTTAAGGGTCAAAAACTGTAAACAACAACCTAGTTGCCTAGATTTAGGTAAAAATGCAGCAAGAGATACCAAAGTAACTTTTCCAAACTAACCATCACCACATAGGACTCTCAATTGCCCAAATTTACTAGTAAATGCTTTTTTGGGTTGAAAATGGGCATTGGGGAGCAAAAAATGAAAACCACCACCTAGTTGCATATGTTTAGGTTTATACACATCAAGTGATACCAAAGTAACTTGTCTAAACTAACCGCATCCTCGTCGTACTCTTTGTTGGCCTAATTGACTAGTATAAGCTTCTTTTTTGGATTAAAAATGACTATTGGAGGCGAAAATTAAAAACAAAATTAGCTACAAACATATCAAATGATAGAATATGAACGTTTGTTATGTATCGATTACTCCTCAATAAAACTACATGTGTGTCAATGTACTAGTCTTTTATTTTATTCAATCATTTATGATTACAAATTTACTACGGTTGATTTTGTTCAGCACGTTCTAATTGGGAAATATGAAGACTACTTTTTGGAGAATGAAGTCTACTTTTGCAAGAAATATCATGAAGACTACTTTTAGAGGAATAATATATTTAGAACTTTAATGATGTTAGATTTCATTTCAAGTTATGGTTAAAAGCTTCATGGTTTATCTTGTACTACATTTGTTTTGGGAATTTTTATGGTTATTAATGAAATATAGTTTTAGATCGGTTTAATAGCATTGAAATGTAATGTCATTAATTTTATCAGATGTGTTTTGAAATTATGTTTTGAATAAAATTTGTGGGCATTGATTTTGTATTTTGTATTGGTTGATCACGAGTTATTACTAGTGTATTTATATTTATTTGTGTAATGAGAAATTAATATTTTTCTTAATATAATAACATTGCTAATAAATTTTAACCGTTGCAAATAAAAATATATATTACAAATATATGACACTCACATTTGCAATGCTTTTTATACATTACAAATGCTATATTTGTAATAGTTCAAAACCATTAAAATCTAACAAATATGTTACTAACATATGGGGTTTGTACCATTGACAAATCCTTTACAAAATAAATTGTAACGGTTTTAGTATGTTACAAATTGTAAATTTCTAACAGATTTTATCTGTTACATATTTCATCAGTAAATAAATAAGGACAAATTTTTAACGATTTAATCCATTACAAATATTTTTTGTAGCGCTTTTTGCCTGTTACAATGGGCACGTTTTGGTGTAATGTGAAGATATTATGTTCTTAGTCTCATTTGAGGAAATGGCCCTTGGTGCAAAATATATTCAACTTTTCACCACTCTTATGATCATATTCAATGCAAGTAGGACATATTACTTGGGATATGGCACCCCCCCTTACCCTTGGTAAGAAAATTGGTTTCACAACCATTTGGAAGATTTTTATCGTGGTGGTTCTCCCACAGCTTAAAATACGATCATAGGCAGACTCTTTCTCAATGATGTCAACATTGTCATCTCAACCTTGAGACTATCAATAAGGTATCTAACCCCTAAGGGAGTGGGGAAATTATTTGTCAAACAAAAGAATGCATTGGATTGTTAAATCACTTCCACAATAAATAAGAAAAACTCATCAGGGGATCCCCACAACCGATCACAGGTCCTAGAATGTGCAAAAAATGGACAAAAAGTCTGGTCAAATGTCATATCTCTTCCACTAACAATGATTGTTCTCCCCTAGAGATTCTAGGCATTATTTCATTAAACTTTGATACTCTAGATTGAGAGGTTAAAAAGAAGGATAAAAGGGGTGATCCATCTACGGCTCTAGTTACCATCTGCATTGATGGAGAAGATATAACTAAAAACATTTTGATTAGGATTCCAGTAAGATCCTCCCTGAGATAAGATATCATCGAGTTCCTAAAAGAGAACAAATAAGTCTTCACCTAGATCCACTTTGACATGATTGGAGTGGTACCCCAGGTCATGGTACACCCCCTCATGGTGAACCCAAACCTTAAACCAATGGCAAAAAAAGAGAGGTTATTTTTCCCAAAAAAGTACAATGTTGAAGTAGAGGTAGTTGAGAAACTTTTGGAAACCAACATCATCAGAGAGTTTAGGTATCCAAAAAGATTTTCTAACGTAGTCCTTATGCCTGAAGCCAATAACAAGTGAAGGACGTGTGTTGACTAAACTTATCTTAACAAAGCGTTCCCCAAGGATTGCTACCCTCTACCTCGGACTGACACTTTGATCGACTCAATAGTAGGTCATGAGCTTCTATCATTCATGGATCCCTGATCTAGGTATAACTTGATCACACACTTGTCAATCAGAAAAATACCACATTTATTATAGAAAATGTTACCCACTGTAACAAAGTTATGCTTTTGAAGTGAAAAATGAAGATGCTACTTGTCAAAGGGCTATGAAGTCCCTTATCAAGGACCTCATTGGTAATAACGTGAAGGTATATATCGATGACATGATGGTGAAGAGTCTAGTGGCCTCAGACCATGTGCGTAACCTCAGAGAGACATTCACCATCCTTATAGGAAACCAAATGATCATAAACCTAAAGAGATGTGCTTTGGGGGTTAGTGGAGGCATGTTACTTAGGTTTATGTCTACTAGGTAATTCATAAAGGCTAACCAAAATAATATTCAATAATTTTTTAACATAAAGTCTCACAGAGTAGTCAAGAGGTCAAAGCCTAGATGTGAGAGTTGATTCCCTCCACCAGTTTATCTCAAAGGTCATATACAAATGCCTCCCCTTCTTCATGATACCCGGGAAGGATTTTTAATGGACTCCTAATGCTAAGGAAGTCTTTAATAACCTCAAGAAGTGTAAGGGATCCCCACAATTACTATCTAGGACCTAAAGATGAAGTGAAAAAAAAAGGGAAATATCCTTAATACAAATTATTACGTACAAGTAGAGGACAAACTCCTACTTCAATAATAATGTTCTCCATAGAGAATTCAAGATGGGAAACTTGGTCTTAAGAGAAGTAATTATTGTGACCTGGAATCTAGATGGAGGGGAAATAGGAATTAAAGAAGAAGGCCCATATATTATGACCAAAATTACGAGACCAAGATGTAGTTATATAAAAGATATGGAGGGGTAGGACCTTACTTACTACTATAATGGACAAAACCTTAGAAAAATACTTCAATTAATGTACTTCAAAATGAAATTAAAATTATTTTTTTGTCACCCTCGATGTTTCGACATGAGTGTGTTTAAGAGTTACAAGGATTTCAACCTTGGCTCTAAAACCTAAAGTCTAAGGACCCACACAATGAGTTGAAAGGATTTCAACCTTGGCTATAAATTAAACCAAGGTCCATGGAGCCAAAATATAAAGTTACAAGGACTTCATCATTGGCTTTGTTCTAAGGTCTAAGTGCCCAAACCTAAAGTTGTAAGGACTCCTGCATTAGTTTAGGTCAGTAGTCAAAGATCCAAGGTCCTAAAAAACACTAAAGGGACCACCATAACGTTTATACTTCATTCCATTCAAATTGATTAAGGTTGAAAGACCCATACAGAGTCTGCGCAGAGGATTTTTGCGCACGTAGAAATATGTTTTTAAAATGGAGAAGTTATACAAATAAGCAAAAGCCATAGCCAAATATTGATTAACAACATTTTTAAAAAATCCAAGTGCTAAAAATTTATTTCAACTATAAAAAATATGACTTGAAACAAAAAATCTATTTTTGAAAAATAAATGGGGGCTAATTGTTCATGTTTAGAATAAACTCGAGTTTTATAGCCTAAGGTGCAAAGCCTAAAGGCTTAGAGGGTTTTCAGTCCAATTAGAACCTCAAACATCCCAGGTTCAAAGTTTTTATGACCCTTTTGGGACTTTATATTTTGAAGTTCCTATGCTTAGATGTCTTATGACCCTCTTTGGGACATCATATTTTCAATTTTCTAAGTCTAAAGGTCTTATGACCCTTTATGGCAATTCAGATTTTAAACCTCTCGTGTTAAGAGTTCTTATAACCTTTTGTTGGACTCGAGGTTTAATAAATTTTAATATAAGTTATTATGACCCATAACGGATGTAACCTTTTTACTTTATTCCTAAAAATATTAGGAGGGTAAGTGTTTTTACAAACATTTTGGGACATCGGTCCTAAAAAAATACAATAATTTGGTACTATATGGTTTTAAGGACAAATTATTTGTTACAAAACCACATTATTCATTTCAAAAACTTCACAAATGTGTAGCAGATTTTAAAACCCTCAAATCCACTTCAACAAATTTATTACTCAAACTTATTTTTCCTTACTAAGAAACATTGAGGGAATAAGGGTGTACTACCCACAAATATACCTCAGACAGATGAATGTCTATGCAAGAATTCCTTAGAAAATAAAAAATTAAAGAAAGTATGAAGTCTAGAAAAGAAACATATAAGTCAACATTGATAAAACCCATCCATTTTCATTTAATCATAAGGGATCAGGAGTTTACATTAAAGGGAACATAAACCAAAAGTTCAAAAGAACAAAAATTATGTAAAACCCTCTACCAGACATGAGATTGTTGGGGTCAATATGAGCTTCACTTATCTAGGGGCTTATTTGGGGATGAGATGCAAATTCTGTCCTTTTAGATTCTTAATCTTGGACCTTGGAAGTAAAGTCTCCATAAAAATCATCATCATTGTTTCTCTCATAAACTGATATCACTTAACTTGACAGAGGGGCTTCACTAAATAAGTCAAAGACATGCACGTTAGGATGGACCTTATCCTTACAAGCCTCAATCCTAGAGTTATAATGATGGAAAAGAAACTTCTTGAAGCGATCAAATTCAATATAATCATCCAAATTTCTCTTCAATGTGGTGTGAATTTTCCCATAGAACCCATTGTACCTCACATAGAGCTCATCATAGTCCTTCTTTATTTCTTGACCTTTGTAGGTCAATATGTCCTGCATAGTACTTAAATTAATCACGTACTACATCAGAAGACCCATATCATTTTCATCCACCAAACATTTTTACTAAATAGTCTGCAACTTGAGGGTCAGATGTTTGAGGGCATTTACAATCGCTTTATACTCTAGATGAGAAAAAGCATGGGTCTCTATAACCCGAGCCATGGTATCCTCAGAAGTAGCCAAAAGGGAAGCACTATACCAGAGAGTATTTCTCATTCAGAAGCTTATCCTCCACTAACTCATTGACATTAGACGTCAAGCCTACCCTCTCTTTATAAAAGTAAAAAACCTCAAAGTGTAGATTGTTGATGTTCTGAATCAATTCTAGTTTAACAAGGTTTAATTTGTATCACACCTCAACAACCTTATTAAACCCTTTGGTGCGATCAATGGCATCCTGAATAAGAGCCTCCACCAAGTGATAGGCGTGCCAAAGAAGAAAACTATAAGAACAAAGTGAAACAAATAAAAATAACTAAATAAAATACAAAAGGGAAATGAAAAATATCTTTCCCAAGAAATGTACCAACTCGTAGGTGACGAGATAGGTCCCCTAGGCCCTCTGGGTAGTCGTTATCTCTTAACATTTCATTTTGGACATAGAGTGAAGGGCATCCATGACTAAGGCATATGGATTCATATCCTCTGTAAGTGAAGGTCTTTTGTATCTCTCCACCTTAGTAGAAAATGTAAGGACATTATTTTATTGTTCGACTTACATTTGAGTACTTCGTATACCGTTACATCGTCGAATGATATTAAAGATATCATAGGCGTCAAAACAGATTCGAATATCAAAGTTCATAAACATTCAAGACTCTGCGAGATTAATTTTGATAAGGTTGTGTTTAAGTACCAAAGCATTTCTCTTAGAGTGTTGGGATATTTTTTACAAAATATTTTCTAAGTGTTGGATCGGAGTTTTTTGGCAAAAATTTTTTTCTAACTGTTGAGGAGAACTATTTTTGGACGAAACAAAAACATTTATTTTTTAATAGCTCATTCAAGAAATAGAGTGACATCGTTCGAGCGACAAGGCCATGTCACGCGAAGTTGTTTGAAAGACACGTGTCATCGTTCGAGTGACACTGGCAACTCGTTCGATCCATCTATCGCCTTAAGTTTTTTATAAATAGGGTGTTAAACCACTCCATTTTTTTATAAGAAGACATGCATTTTTATCATATACGAAGACTTCTTTGGGAGAATCAATGTCTTCTCACATTTAGGGTTTTAATCCTTTTTGTTTTCAATTCGCAAGATCAGAATAGTTTATGTGAATTGTTTTGGAACCTAAGATCACAACTTTGTTGAAGTTTCTCTTGTATAAAATATCTCCACTTCTAATTAGGTGCCACTTGAGGGAGGTACTGGGCTGACTGACTGTGCGTCAAAAGGGAGTACTCATAGGTGTTCTCAATCTGACTGAATTGCGGTTCGTGTGGAGTTACTGCAAAATTCCATTGCTAATTTAGGTTGCAACCTATGTGGGTTTTATAAGGTTATTCCATTGCAGATTTCATTGTAAGTATTATAGTGAAATAAAAGGTTTTACCCGAAAGGGATATTTTTCTAAAATCTGTGTATCAACAATTATTTATGTTGGTTTGATTTATCACCACGTAGTTGCATCTTTTATGGATGAATAAAATTGGATTAAAAATTGACACCGATTAAATAAGGTTAATTTTGAAATTTATGAATTTGATTTAATCAATATTGTCAACACATTCTCAAATTGGTATAAAGCCTGTTGCGCGAAGTTATTGCCTCTGATCGGTTCTTCGCAAAAATTTTGCGATATTGATTTTTTTTAGAAAAACTCGCAATTTTTTCGATGGAGCACTTATGTAATCGGATTCCCCCCTTTGATGACACGAGTTACAATTTTGATGAGTTAAGTAGTTTGAATTTGACGTTTGCTAAAATAATTGATTTTTTGGACAGAGAAAATTATCATTTTAAATCCGTTGTGGATCTTCTGCAAACTGTTCAAAATCAAAGAGATTTTTTGTTGCGAGAAATTTGTTTCATTGGAACATGAATTTAATGATTTAAAATTGTCCAAAAAGGAGAGTGATGATAGAGTACTAGTTTTAGAAAAAAGAATTTGAGGACTTTAAAAATTCTAGGATTTGTGTTTGTGCCAAAGTGGATAAAAATATTTTACTCTATCAGTTTATGGCACGTGAGGAGACTCTTAGGGATAAGTGTGCGTATTTCAAGGAAGAACATGATAATTTCTAGGAATAATTGAAAATTTATACAAGGAGTCCATAAAATTGGAAGATTCTAATTTCTTTCTTGAGTACAAAAATTTAGAGATAAAAAATGATTTGATAGACTCAATTGATATTGGTAGAAATGGTAGTGGCTCGTCATATTCTCATGTTTCGAGTGTTAAAGACAAGGCCATTATTTATTTTAGAGGGTCAATAAAACCCAAGGACATTAGAAAAGGTCACCCCATTTGTGTCGTTCCACCCGTTTACACATGTTCACATTGTGATAGGAAAGGTCACCTTAGGAATTTCTATTTCGATGTTTGAAAAGGTCCTAGGAAGTTGAAATATAGTGTTCCCTTGGTTCCCAAAACCCATACGCGTCGTTGCACACCTATTTGGGTTAAGAAATCGTTTTTAGAGGCACTAGATGTTAGACTAGTTGATTCTCTGTTGCTTGCACATGATTCTTCTCTTTCTATATCATATAGATGATTGTGTTCGCATGTTTGTCATACTCTATTAGTGTTTCATGATATATTCTTGCTATTGTTATGACGTGTGCACTTTTTGTATTAGTTATTATTTTTTAGAAAACTTTTGAAAAATACAAAAATATTTTATTTTGATAAAATGTTTTGGAAAATCCAAAAAGAGTTTTGTAGTTTGTTTAGTACAATATATGAATGGACATTTAGGATGACAGGGTCACAATTTCATTCCATATACATATGACTATTTGATAGTGCTTTGATATGGGTCATCATTCCATTTATGTGCTTTACCATGTTTGGAGTCATTGAGATGTGACTTGTTGTTACTACCTACATGTTTGACTCATGGGGTCCTTTATTTCACACATTCACGATTTTTTTTTATTATTGTACTTATCTATCATATATTGGTCGGAGTGTTGTTCATCTCAATTATGTCTTTAAAATTAAGCATATGCGATAAAACTTGACAATGCAAGTAGTGCATGTAAGAACCGTTTACCGTGAGGATTTAATTGGAGCAAAATATTATGAGTGTTCACGGGAAAGGGCTGCGAGAGTACAAAATTAACACTTCGTGAAAGCCACCGTTTAAAATATCTAGAAAAAAATTTAAAGGCAATAAAAAGATAAATATGCCAAAAAAGGGCCACCTAAAAAAATGCATAATTATTTATTAGGGAGTTTAGATGGAAAGTAATGAAATATGGGTTTCATTGTCCTGACAGCTTCATGAAAAAGTTTTACATAGTTTTAGACGTTATTGGTGTGGGAATCATTCTTGACCTTGATGGATTGAGACGATGTCATCTAAATTCACATTTCTCAACACGTAAGGACGATTTTGAGATTCATTCGTTAGAAGTACACATATTCATCGTACACATATGTTATGTTTGATTTATTATATTGGCCTATCAAATATGTTATTACCCATTCATTCCGTTTCCATGATTTGGTTGTCTTAGTGTAAATTCATAGTGTGTTTTTTTTTGTAAAAAAATATTTTATGAATTTTTGTATGAAAAATTAGAAAATAAAAAATAGTTTGTGGAAGTTTTTCAGTTACTCTTTGCATCAGCGTAGTTTGATTCATTTTTCTATGCATATTTATCATGAAAACTCCATGTTCATTTATCTTATTCGTTTTCATGTCCATTTTTAATAAATAAAAAGGGGGGGGGGGGGGGGAACGAATTATGGGGGAGATTTGATTATTGATGGATTTATTCTTCTATCATTTTAAACTCGATGCATCACAAAGCTATTTTCTTTATCTCATGTGTGGAGATACAAAATCTAAAATCATTATTTTACACACCCTAATGAGAAAAGTTTAAAGATTGTGAAGAAAAGTTTTAGACTTACATGTTTAGTACCTTTTTTTATCTGGGTTCATGGGAGGGTATTAGATTTCTATAGGCATTTTGATTTGATAATTCAGATATTTTTATTTTGTACCGGTATAGACATAAGGGGAGACTTGTAACGACATTGTTTTATTGTCCGACTTACATTTAAGTATGTCGTATACCATTACATTATCAAAGAATGTTCAAGATCTCATATGCGTCAAGACAGATCTCAATATCAAAGTTCTTCAACATTCAAGCCTTTGAGAGATTAATTTTGTTAATATTGTGTTTAAGTACCTTAGCATTTCACTTAGAGTGTTGGGATATTTTTTAAAACATATTTTCTAAGTGTTGGAGCGGAGTTTTCGTCAAATAAATTTTTCTAAGTGTTGAGGAAAACTATTTTCTGATGAAATAAAAATATTTATTTTTAATAGCTCGTTCGAGCGACAGAGGGACGTCGTTAGAGAGAAAAGTCTATGTCTTGCGAAGTTGTTTGAACGACACGTGTCATCATTCGAGCCACACTGATAACTCTTTCGAACGATCTGCCGCTTTAAGTTTTTTTATTTTTTTTTATTTTTATAAATAGTGTGTTAAACCACTCTGTTTTTTATAAGAAGACCTGCATTTTTATCATATAGGAAAACTACTTTCGTATAATCATTGTCTTCTCACTTTTAGGGTTTAAATACTTTTTATTTTCAATTCACAGGATCCGAATATTTTATGTGAATTTTAGAACCCAAGAACACAACTTTGTCAAAGTTTCTCTTGTAGAGAAGATGTGTACTATTGATTAGTTGCTACTTAAGGGAGGTACTATGTTGACTGATTGTGCATCAATAAGGAGTACTTGTGGGTGTTCCTAGACTGATTGAACTGTGATTCATGTGGAGTTGCTGCGAAATTCCATTTCGGATTTAGGTTGCGGCCTATGTGGGTTTTTTGAGGAATCCATTACAAATTTCATTGTAAGTATTATAGTGAAATAAAAGGTTTTACCCGAAAAGGTGATTTTCCTGAAATATCTGTATCACCAATTATTTATGTTGGTTTGATTTATCCACACGAAGTTTCATATTTTATGGATGTGTAAAATTGGATTAACAATTGACACCAGCTAAATAAGGTTAACATGAAAATTTGCGAATTCGGTTTAATCAGTATCGCACACACATTCTCAGAAAAATAATCCTCATTCACATCAGCAGTTAGTCCTTTGGGTTAGCAATATACCTCAGTCATCTCCTCCATATTCTTCTGTTTCTAGGGAAGGTCCATCACAAGCTCTTTTTCTTTAGCTTCCTCAACTAATAAGACCAGGGGATGAAACTACCCTAGAATAAAATTAACGAATATGTGTTATTACAGAGGTTCCACCTTCCCTGTTAATGCTTGAATAAAGGGCATACCTTTGTTTATGGGATCCATTAAAGATCCTCCACCCCAAACAGACCCCTGGTATACCTCTCCCACTAGATTTACCATATGAATTGGAATATCCACTGAGGTGTTGAACTTCAGATATTTGGTGGTCTTGGACCTCTTCTTCTTACTATTTTCATCCTTAACATGGGTTACTTTATTAAACCTCATATCCATCCTACATTCCTCGCATTCATCTACTGGATCAATATCAAATCATAGATATGCATCAGAGAACCTGACATGAGGTAAAATCAATAAATAAAACCGATGTTACATATAAGGGAACCGTCTGACTCTAGAAAAATGGTCTTATTAACATAGTGGTGTACCTCCTCAATATTATAGGGAATCCTAACTTTAACCTTGGGTTGTTCATCATTACCCTTAGAAGCCTCTGTAACCTCATGGAGACCTCAATAACTACCTTCCTCTTTTAGGACATCGAGATAAAGGGCTCATGCCCTAATATATCAACAACTATAATTTTAAGGACCATATGAGCATCATGAGAGGCGAAATCCATGGATTTAAGTCCCATCCCACTATTGAAAACATGTGTGGCTATGATAAGGAGCTAAAAATGTATATAGGCCAAATTTTAGTCCTCTTCCTATCAACTTCATTCGAAGAGGGATTAATAACCACTTAAAATATAAGGTATTATTAAATACCATGAATACACTCAATTGAAAGAGTAGGGATAAAATTTAACTTAACCATGGTTGGGGATGTACAGCATAAAGTAAGGAAATCAGTTACCTCAACAATATCTACGGATGTCCATGGAAAAGACAACATTCGTTTTAGGAAATAAGTAGTTTAGACCCTTATCATTTGCCTTCTTCTGTATCCTATCCAATTTCAATAATTAGGCTAGTGAAATACCATTCTTACCTCCACCATACTCTATGAAAAACAATGATCTTGACATCAAATCTCTCCCCGAGTTAGCCACTAAATGAGAAGGGGCTATCCAAATAGCTTTCAAAATCCTCACAATTAGCAAGTGTGGTGGTAATATAACTCCACGTGGGAGGAAACATTCATTCAAGCACACATGTTAGGTGATAATTGAACATAACCAATCATCAAGCCTTTTAAATATCAAAGTGACAGCCTCATAAATCTTTCGGATTCCCTTAAAATCTTGGTCAGAATTTGAGAAATGGACTGAGATTCTCTAGCAAAGTATGGTTGTGAACTCTTTGATATCTAATCACCTTTATACTAGGATGAACGGACCAAGTGGGTAGACTATCAGATGTCATATCTTTTAGCTCAACGATTAGAGGTAGGAAAACATGAGCACCAATAGAAAAAAAGGCCTTTAGATCCATAACACTTAAATGATAGATATTTTAGCGGACAATATTGGAAATAAAAGGGGTTTCTTGATTAAGGCAATTGTGGGGAGAGAAGAGATAGTCAGGGTGAGTGGTTAATTATTCAACCCGGGCGAATGGGATCTTTTATATCCCCCAAGGTCTAGGGTTAAAGTTGCTTAAGTCTCCAAGATCAGATACTTTATTACTTTTAATGCCCTCAACCCCAACACTTTTCCATAATCATGTTCAAGCTCCCTCCCAATGAAATATAATTATTATGAGAGTATCAATAGTTAGTTAAAACCTTACCCCCAAATTGTGTAAATAGTTAAGTGTTTCCCCTTGAAATCCTTGTAAAAAGAACTAATGGCCTAGTCATGACACCCTTATTAACCCTCGGTATACATAACCCTCTTAAACCTCTTGACTACCATCAATCAAGAATCCCCAACTCAAAACTCTAACCTCAAAGAGACCACTTCTTCATCCATAAAGCTTTTGTTGGTCTCAAGAAGAGGCTGCCATACTATTAAAGACCTTAGGCATCCTTCCTTCCTCCTATAAGGGTCAGTCATTTCCTCCACCAAGTTTAGTTACCACAACACTAGAGTTCCATCATTTTTTAAGATCAAAGGAGACCTCAGGCTGAATGAAAATGACCTCCCAAGGTCACCCGATCCTTGAAACTAAGGTATATCATTTTATAATTCCTCAAGATCAACTTATGGTAACCCTGTAATAGTTCCAGACTTATCGAACCTCTAAAAAAAGCTTATGTACCTAGTTTGGCAGTACCTTAAGAGCATAATACTGTTTTAGTTACTTCCGCCACTCTAACTCACTTTCATTGAAGGATATCATTTGCATTTAATGCACTCAGAAACAACCATAAGGAACCTATAAAACCTTTTTCCAACACTCCACCGCCTTATTTACAACATCAGACCTCAGGGGAACCATATCCATGCTTTGACAGTCCATTAATTTTCTCTCCTTGAGTTTTAATATAATTAGGAGGCTAGTTAAAGGTTGATAACACATTCAATATATCATAATCATAGATAATTAAGAGTTTTGACATTTGTAAGTGTGTATTATTCGTTCCATAGTCTCTCAACCTAATATTGAGAGAATAAACTTGTCATTTGGATCATTTCCATTTATCTTGTACTTTGTATACCCTGTTGAGATCTAAACTAATGCTCAATAACACTTAGACAAGTCCATCAGTCACCTACTAAGGTCATTTGAGTTGTTAAAAAAGGTTGCACGACCCTACATTCTCTTGACCAAAGATCTATTGGTTTCCTCGATTTTAATAACTCTTTTATGATATAGCAAATTATAAAACATCCTTTAATAGTGGACATTAGTTTCTCATATAAGGTATGAATCACTTTGAATAATTGTCTCACACTTTGACACATCTCTCCTCTTACATGCCTAAGGTCTAGAGTGGAGTAGCTATAGGTCTAACATCATATACGATTTAAACACCCATCCAGTAATTTAAATCTATAAGTACTCTACTATATAAGGTTAACTTAGTCATGATAGGAGGGTAATTTTTACTCTATTTGATATATACCATTTTTTTTGGATTGATTATATCCTTATCACCGCATAATTAATTGTTGTATAATTTATTTTTGCTAATTATTTAAATAGTTAAGGACCCAAAATTTACGAATAACATGGATTTATTTATGAGACTAACCGAGATCATTTTTTTCTTACAAAATCAAACTTTATTTACTATTTTCTAAAATTGATCTAAACTTGTTAACCAATTAAAGGGGTATATAATATATTTTGTCCTCTTAAATTATTTTAAATAAAACTTGTTTTATTTATGAAATGTTAAAATGGAGAGACTAGATATAGTGGTTATTATAAATTTCCAATGATTAAATTTGAAGGTTTAGAATTGTAAAAATAATTTTTAAAAATTCCCCCGAGTTTAAAATATTATGTTAGTAAGGGGCTTTGAAAAATTTCCCACGATTTTCATTAGTGTTCTACGAATGTGATGTGATTAGGTCTTCACATTAGTTTCATCTTTACACCCAAGCAGTGACAATTAATTATTGTATCTAATATTACTAAATCTATTTGGTGATAAATCTTTATGTTTCAATGTGAGAGAATTTGGTCACCCCAACAGGAAAATTCTATACTCAAAGATTGAATTTCAAGGAATGAACCAATGGTATGAACATAAACATAATTTTTTGGGACATAAAATCCTAAGTTACTTCATACCCAGATGTGTTCTAGTCTTGACCTTGGATGAGAAAGAGAAGAGAAGTGTCAAAGTAAGAGGTAATGGTTTAAATTTGTTCGAACCTATGATGATGGTCCTACATCCACTTTCAAAGGTGTTATATTGGTTTTTAGATTATAAATGAGATATTACAGTTAATGAGACTTATTGAGCTTTGGTCAAGAGTGTGTGAGTTCTTGTGGTCTTTGTTAAAGATATCGAGGACCTTAGGAAGTAACTGATTCACTTATCTAAGGGTGCCTAGGTTCTAATTCTAGGCTGTACGAGATATACAAGTTGTGTAAAAATGGAAATGATCTAACTTACAAATATAAACTCATACCTATGGGTTATGAGTACAAAATAGAGATTAGATCACTTGTGTTTTCTTGGAACACTTGATTCTCTTCAAGTCTTCTTACTGGAATGTCTTCATCTCGTAGAATACTCGAGATTATTTCCTTTTCACCTTCCACCACAGTCATATTTATATACAAACACCCAAAAAGGTAATGAGTGGACTTGCAAAAACATGGTTTGGTTCTCCATGAGGTTTGTCGATGTCAGTAATAAGGTGGAGTGTTGGGTAAAGTATTTTCAGGTGGTGTAAGATGCTTATTGACAGTATTTAATATTGATGAGAGCATTCAATGCAATGGATATAAATAGTGGCATTAGGTGGAATCGTGTTCAAACTGTTACCTACTCTATTAAACTGATTATAGGAGAATTTTCGTAGGTTCAAGGCATCTGGAATGGTTTAAGAGGTAATAAAAGTTGATCCTGAAGTGACACATAATGTCACATCAAAGAGTCTAGGCTTTGGTGACCACGGGAGGTCATTTTCCTTCAATATGTGGTGTGCTCTGAGCACAAGTTGATAAGCACCCAAAAGTGTTAAAATTATACCTCAAGTAGACACATTTTTGTAAGTCTCAAATCGATGAACACCTGGGTTCAAATGACATGTAAATTTGAGCTCAAATGGAAAAATTATGACTGTTGAATGTTTAAAACTAAAATAAAGTCAGAGTCAAAGTCCCAAGTCATACCTGCAGTGAAATTCCATGTCTTGAGCACTTTTGAAATATCATCGACCTCTAAAAGTGGGTCATGTCGATTTTTATGGTGCATTAATTGGAGGCCTTATTATGAAAATATGAAGTTGGGAGTTGTTGTGCAAGTATGGAATCCTGAAAACATCTAAGGTTTAGACATTTATGTGCGCATAATATATATTAAAGTTATTGATAGTCAAACTAGTAAGGGATAACTCTTCGTTAACTAAGGTTGAAGGCTCGAGCCTTGCAAAAAAAACATTGCATTTTTACTTAAGGGCGTATGGTGCACACGCAGGTCCAAGATGTGTGGAACCAACCTTCCTCCCCCCATGCACGAGGGCCACCTCTCTTTTACTTCTTTCATTTTCTTCTATTATTTAATTAATAAAATACCCACATATGTCTTTTGTTTCTTCCTTAGATTTTTAACTGTGTTTTTTCCATTAAATAATTTTTTATCCTTCGTCCCATATTAGTTTTTAAAAATTTACCTTATTTCGAGCCCTAAGTTTCCTATCCTAGTTATCACTATTACATTATTTCGCCTATACCTCTTTTCATGTTTAAATAGTATCTCAGACAAATTAATATTGGATTTTTTCTAGGAGAGAAATGAAAGTTTATACCAAGTAGATGATTTTTGAGTTTTTATTAGGGTGTAGATTTATAGAGAGTGTTAAGAGATATTTTGGTCATGAGTGATTTTAGTGAGGCTCATATATTGAATGCTAGTGAGTATTTTGTACTATTAAGGGTGTGTTTTCGGATTACTAGAGACAATATTGTGTGAAATATTAGATAATATAGGATACTCCTCTTCTCTAAAATTTATTACGACTGATATTTATAGTGTTTTAAGAGACCTCATAATAAATATCATTTTTCTTGTATTCTTATGTATTAGGCTTAATGGGATCATTAACGCAGTCTGTTTCTATGAATCTCAAAATGATTAGTTAAAATCCCTATTCAATTGGTGGAATGATGCATTTAATTTCTTAGTCTTCGTTAAATAATTAATTATTTATCATGCCCTTTTAGATATTAATATTGTTACGTTGATATTTTTCATTCATATTGTAGACACCCCATTCTGGCAACCCCCTAACCTCTCCTTAGGCCCCTATCACCTCCCTTCATCACTACAAACCTAAGTCATACCCCAGGTACTGACCCAGAGGCCATTAGGAAGTCCCAGGCTCTGTTTGACCAAAATTCAAAATCTTCAGCTCGACTGAGACTAAATGAATCTTCAAAGGGCGCTGAACCACCTTTCCAACGGTCCGCCCCATGCACGATTCGGACTTACAGTACAGACAAACAACCCATTTTCCCTCAAAATCTGACCTAAAGGCCACCGAAAGCTCCCGGGCTTCGTTTGACCGAAGTCAACTCTTCACCTCGATTGAGACTGAATGAATCTTCAAAGGGTACTAAAACCCCTTTCCAATGGTTCTCCACGTATGTAATTCTAACTTACGGTACGGACGAATAATCCGTTTTACTCTGAAAGGTCACCTAACGCTTCCAGACCCCGATTGACCAAAGTCAACTCCCCAAACGGAGTCAAACTCTTAAAAATCTGGAAGTACATCTCCTAACCTTTCCAACGGTTTGCCCCATGCGCGATTATGACTTACCATTCGGATAAACAATCCATTTGCGTACGAAAAATCCCCATCCAAAGGATCTGCAAGTGCTTTTGAGCCACATTTAAGCTAAAGTAAACTCCTGGACTAGGGAGAAATCCAAAGTACTATCGACAGTCTCCAAAGTACCTTTCTAGAGGTTCACCCCTTGCATGATTCGGATCAACGGTTTGGGTTTTATGACCATTTTTTTGAAGGAACCTGAAAGGGAATGCCAAACGGCAGGTTCCAAACCCTGCCTATCGACAGTATGCCTAAAAACTCCTGCCAATTGGCAAGACTAGGACTATGTCGATCAGAAATCCCCGGACCTATAAAAAGTAGGGCCTGATCTCATTGCAAAGGGGACCCAAGATCTAAAATCCATCACTCTCAGTGAACTTAAAAAACCTCTCTCGAAGGAAGCGTGATTTTGACATCCCAATCCTTTTTCAACCTTCAGTTTTCATCATCTTCTTCATCAAATTTGTTTAATTAACTAACCTTCATAATCACCCAAGTGCAAGGGCTTCTGTCCAACATTAAAGATAAAGCTCAAGATCTTCAAGAAGGTCTAACTTTTTCAACTCTCTCTTCAAATTCTCCTAAATTCGCATTAACTTATTTTATTACTTATCACTTTTATTCTCTCATATAACATATCTTAATATACTTTTTATTTAGTATTATTGCATATCTCCTATTTTCATATAAATAAACCCAAAAAACAAGAAAAAGAGGGTTTGCTCATAAATTCCAAACGAGAATTCTCACACTTTTCTCACAACTAAAACACTTTTTCACACACCCACACACCTATAAGAGAAGTCCCCGATTGGATTTATAGGATAAATCCCACCCCTCATTTTATGTACAAACTACGTGGACTTTGATGCCTCTATAGTCTACGTAGGAGTCTCCAGGTAAAACCCGAGACTCCAGTCCTATTCTTTCCATTTTTGTTATTTTTCTATATTCTTTAACTTAATTCTCTTAGATCCTATATATATATATATATATATATATATATATATATATATATATATATATATATATTTTTTTTTTTTTTTTCTTAGTGGCATATTATTCCATACGCGTTATCGTTCCATTATAACGACCAACGCAAGGATAATCACATAAATCCTATTTTCTAATATCACTTTTAGGAACATTCCTGCAAATGACTCACTTTATCTCTTCCATGATACAAGTTGAGGATTCCTATCTACACTACTTATACACATGCACAAATATCATTGGGAAATAAAGGAAAATAGCAACAATCCATGAGAGACCACAAGGGCAGAATGGATGCCTAACACCTTCCCCTTTTGTAACTTAGCCTTCGAACCATACTCGAATCATTTTTAGTTTTGTATGTATCAGTATGTCTTTGATGCTGTCCTTTAGAATGGCTTCACTTTCTTCTGTCTATTTTGAGTAAAATAGACTGGTGAATCCATCGCTTTACATTTTCTCACCTAACACACATCACCGACGATGGCCGAAGTGCTCCCGAGAAGGATACGCGGGACGAAGATGCTCTCACCACGGAGATTGAACCCTCTCTCCCCTCTCTCTCCCTCCGCGAGGATCAGGGATGGCCATAGTGGTGACTCCGTTGGGGATTTTTTTTAAGAGGGCTAGACTCTTTTTACATGGACATTTTGTTTTCTTATATACTCCCCTACTTTTCAAGTTCCCCTTTTCATGTGTACCTCATGCTTATGCTTTTATTCACACACTTGTAGAAGATTCTCCAAGTACACTTCGCACCACGTGCACCTAGGATCACATACGTCCGCATGTTGCACGCATCACCATCCATACTTGGTATACCATTGGTACTTGTACTCTGCTCCTTATTTGGAATGATCAATAAATATACTCTCATCATAAGATACTAATGAGAGAATCATGCATGATTCACACAACATCACCAAAGATCACTGGTATTGACAAAAAAAATTCGAGTAACTGGAGGGTCACTTCATGATGGGTGCTTATCCCATAGGGTGCAGTTAGCCGAAGAGATATGACTCTAAGCTTCCATTAGCCGAGTACCTTTGACGTATATAGAATAGTTCCCCCGCATCGTAACTCTTGACCGAAGTCATGACGGGAGGTATATCGCAGGGAACTCGTTCACGTGCGCTGAGTATATCGAATTCTCTCTCACACGTACCGTCCCCACGAGGTATATAGTGACGCAATTCACGTACACTCAGGTATATCAAATGAATTGTCCACATGTATCTATTACCCTTAAAAGTAAGACATATATCATGGAAGTCACGCCAAAGGGGGGAACCCTTTCCAATTCACCCAACTAACTGCAGACCCACATATAGGTGTCAAGCCTAAGACACACATGTTAGACGATCGGTGTCGACCCGAAACTCTGTCGAAATTCTGGGTTGGCATGTCGCCCAAGTTTTTGAGCATTTTTTAAAATGGGAACCTTCCCATGAGCCTAGTTACAAGTCCAACCATAGCTTTACATATGTTACAAACCTACCTTTTCCAGGCTTGGGTCCCGTCCGGCATTTCATTTTTGCATTTAGGAGAATTTAATACAAGTGAGAACATAATAATTATAATAATCATGCTGAGACTCGTCTCCCAAAACACTTCTCCCTTCATTATCAAAGATCCAAAAACATTTCTACCTTCTTTATCAAATATCCAAAAATATTTCTCCTTTTTCTTAAAAAAAATCCAAAAATATTTCTCATTTCTTTATAAAAAACCCAAAAATATTTTGTCTTTCAATCTAAAAAAAATGTGTCAAAAATATTTCAAAAATAAATCCCATTTTATACCTTCTTAGGTCAATCACATGTCGTTGGCCTAGCTCCTTATTGTCTTCGGTCTTCAGTAAAATCACCCCGAAGTTCCATTCATTCCCATCCTACTTCTTCCGAGTCTAGAATCCAACCCCTTTCCATGGAGACACAGATCAAGTTTTAGTTATGCAGCCAGACCTGATGGTAGTTTTAGCTCAGCTCATTTCCAATATTGATAACCTCCATATTGAGTTTCGAGAGATGCAACGAAACCAGGTCCCTGTTGCTCAACAGCCCGAGGCACTATTCCCTCATGATATGGGTCCACCCGAGCCTGTCTAGCTTCCCGAAGAATATTAGTACTCTCCACATTCCCCTCCTTCTAATGTGCCGACGCCTACCCCACATCCTATAATAAACCTTGCCCAGTCTGGGGCTAACTTTCCTACAATCATTGCTCCAAAAGTGGATAGAGTTGAACAAGTTCAAAGAATATCTTAAGATGCTAACTAAGAAGTTCGACCAAGTCTGAATATTTGGAAATTACATGTACTACACCCACAAGTCTCCTTATCCTAAGGTGAGGTTACCCGAGAAGTTTAAGATGCCAAACATCGAGAAATTCGGAGGAAGTAGACCCCCGGTTGTTCAAATTCGCAGTTATCACCGTTCTATGACTCTCCCAGGGGCTTCTGAAGACGTGATGGACCAATTATTTCAGTAAACTATGAAGGATATCACCCTCTGATGGTTTTTATCTCTCGAAGAGTTCGGAATTCGTAGCTGGGAGGATGTAACCTGAGAATTCATGTCACAATACAAATAGAGGTCAGAGTAGAAATCAAGGAGGGTCTTACTAAAACAGTAGTTGAACCAAAGAAAGTGTTTGGATAATTCACCCCCAGAAAATATGATAAGCGTGTCAGTTCTAAAGTCTCAACCATTAACAAAATCTCTCAACCGACCACCTTATGGGCACCAGAAAGCCACCATGTCCCCGTCCAAAAGGAATACACCGAGATTCATGCTCCCCTCTCCAAGGTTTATCAAGCCCTGTTAAGATGAATACTCATCAAACCCTTGGACCCCCATCCATTGCCAAATACACTTCTAAGAAACTTCAAGGCAGATGCCCACTGCGCCTTTCACCAGACTGCTGGACATGCCACCGACCAATGATTTCACCTTCGAAACATAATTCAAAGTATAGTTGATTGAGGTACCATTGCCCTACTAGCCAATCCTAAGGCAAACACTACTCACAACCCACTCCCAAATCATGCCAATGCCATCTTCCTATAAGAGAATTCGTAATTTGATCCCTCAACTCAAATCAAACCCATATACTCTCCCAAACCTCTTCGAATTTGTCCATATTTCCTCTTACACCCTTCTAGCCTCGTTGACAGGCACTGTCACTCCTTACCAGAGCATGCATCGCTGTCTGTACCCATTTCGAAAATGAAAGTATGGAAGTATTAGAAGTGTTAAACCAACTCCTAGAGTTCGAGCTGAAACTGCCCTCACAGATGATCATTGATTTCCAGAGGTTCAATACGTTATTTTGGAAGCATGGAAATGGGCCCGAGAGTCAAACAATTGGGTAGTACCAATCGATGAAGTTAGCCTAGATGACGTTGTCCAGATCGTGGCAGAATTATTCAAGAAAAACAATAATATTGGCAGTATGACAGAGTTACTTAATACTTTGAAGATACAAGGGGACTTGGTCCCTGCACCCTTACACCTCCCCACAGAATGGGAGGACATGTACGAAGAACCCATTAAAGTTGTGTAATGCATCGACTTTACATGGAAAGACATAATTATTACCACCAATTGGGGGGAAGAATTTGAAGATTTAAATGAAGAGCAAGATTCAAATAAAACTATCTCGGTAGACGACATGTGTGGGATGGTATCATTTGAAGAACTCCTTGGAGAAATAAACAAGGTGGTAGAACAACCCAAGATCGATGAGGAAATAGGGTTCATATTCTCCCCTTCTTCGATACATTACATGACCAGATCGGGAAGTCATCACCAAATCACAGGCTTAACAACTGCCAATGACAAATGAAAGGGCGTTGAAAACCTTCCTATGCCAGAGATGACCCTCGAGGAATGCAATATCCTCGATCAACTGAAGAAAAATCAAGCTAACATCACTCTATGGGGGATTTTAATGTCTTCCCAACTTTACAAAAATTCTTTGATCAAGTTGATCACTGGACCCACAGTTCCTCCTTCTACCACGCCAGAAGAAGCGATAAATTTAGTTGGATCCTTGACCTCTACTCGAATGATATCCTTTTTCGAAGAAGAAATCCCCAGAATTAGGCCGAAATACAATCATGCACTCAACATCTATGTCAAAGTTATGGGGAAAATCGTTCCACTCTCTCTTGTCGATAATAGATCCACCTTGAATGTCTGCCCATTAAGAACCTTCAAATGTTTTGGACTGAAAGAAAATGATCTTGCTCCAACCTCCGCTGCGATGCGTGCCTACGAAAATACTCATCGAGAAGTGATGGGGTCCATAAAACTTGTAATAGGGGTTGGCCTTATAAACCCTATCCTTGAATTCCAAGTTATTGACATCCCAACTTGTTTCAACCTATTGCTCGGACGACATTGGCTCCACAACATCAAGGGTGTGTCTTCATCGCTCCATCAAAAACTAAAGTTCTTCACCGACGGACGAGTCATCACCATTTTGGGCGACGACGACAATGCCAACGGTGCAAGTACCATCAATCTAATCCTTGAGATACATCATGGGTCAAATGATATGGTCCTATCAGGATTTTGATTCGAGACACTTCTACTCCTGACAAGGGACGATTTCAGAGAAAGGGTTTATCCAGAATACGACCCTCGTGGCAATGTCAATGTGATTCAGATGTTCAAAAACATGCACTTCATGCCTTGAATGGGGATGGGACAAAGACATCAAGGGATAATTAAACACATTAAACTGAAAAAATCTTTACCTCCTTGTGCCTTGGGGTATAAACCATTAAAAAAAGAGCTCAAAATGATCGGCCAATCTCGACCAAAGAGAAGATTATACTGCACTCAGACTATCCCAGGAGTCTCCTTGAATGGATGCTTCATCAAAGAGGGCGAAGACTTCCCCTTTTGTGGCTTTCTAGAACCATGGTATGGCCATATAGATAAGAAGATGAGGCCTCGAATGGAGATATTTTTCCAAGATAGCTACCCATGGGTCAAAAATTCCCAACACCATGTACAACCACTCGTGAAAGATACCGCAAATTTCGATGAAAGTGATTTTGAGGATTCATTTGTCTTATAAAAACTGGGTCTGGCACTCTTCATGGTTCATTCAGGTACTACATCACTAGATCCATCCCACCTGATTAAAGCTGCTGATATACCTCTCCTCAACTGGCATGCTGTGCCAGTTCTACCTGTTGAAATACCACCTAACCCCAATGTTTACCCAATCTCTTCTTACATTGTCTATCCTTGCTCAATCGTAATTGAGACCTCCTTTGATGAGGTTCTCAATGCTGTTTTTCCTCTCAATGAAATAAATGAAGATTTGGAGTATCTTGATGTGCCTTACATTAATTGTTTAGATTCCAATCAAACTTTTGATGATGATGATTTTGAAAATGAACAATTCTTAACTAATCTGAATAAGGTTAATAACAAAAAACATAATTGCATTCAAGTTAATGAAGAATAATCTGTTATTGTTAACCTCGGTTCTAGTATCCAACTGTACGAGATTAGGATAGGGGCTACCCTTGATGAGCATGAGCGCGCACAACTCGAACAATTACTGAAAGAATCTGTAGATGTCTTCGCATGATCCTATGACGATATGACTGACATTGACCCTGAAATAGCCCAACATGAGATCCACACTCTTCTAGATTACAAGTCGGTCAAATAAAAGTTGAGAAAGCTCCGCATCGAATAGTCGCTCAAAGTCAAAGAATACGTGGTCAAACAACAAAGCGTGGGCTTTATTCGCGTAATCGAATATCCCACATGGCTAGCCATCATAGTGCCTGTGCCTGTGCCGAAATCAGGAGGGAAAGTTCGGATGTGTGTAGATGATTACCCGTTACCCAATATTGACATGATCGTGAACAACACCGCCAGTCATGCTCTCAAATCATTCGTTGACGGGTTTATCGGGTACAACCAAATTTAAATCCACCCATATCATCAAGAAAAGACCGCATTCATCACACCATGGGGAATATTTTGCTACACTATTATTCTATTTGGTCTCAAGAATGCCAGGGCTACATACCAGAGGGATGCCACAACCATCCTACACGATCTAATTCACAAAGAGGGAGAGGTTTATGAGGATGATATGATTATCAAATCGAAAACTAGATATGGTCATATTCACGCCCTCCGAATGTTCTTCAAATGACTGTGATGGTATCAGATGAGACTCAATCCACATAAATGCGTCTTCGGCGTTACAAAGGGAAAAATCTTAGGATTCATGGTCAATGAGAAGGGTATAAAAGCATATCCTGCCAAGCTAAAAGCCATACTTGAGATGGCACCTCCCTGAATGGAGAAAGAAGTTCATGGTTTCCTTGGAAAATTATAATATATCATCCAGTTCATCATCAGTCTAACCTCCATCTACGAATCTATTTTCAAACTCCTCCGAAAGGATTCAACCAAGGTTTGGAATGAGGCCTGTCAAGAAGCCTTCGGCCGAATCAAATAATATCTGACCCAACCTCCAGTATTCATGCCACCATGGCCTGGTCTCCCCTTGCTCCTATACCTAACCATAATCAACACTACAGCTGGGAATTTGCAAGCCCAATATATAGAATAATCTCGCAAAGAAATAGCCATCTATTATTCCAGTCCCAAATTATCGGATACAAAGTCAACTACATTGCATTGGAAAAGGCATGTGTCGCGCTTGTTTGGGTTACCCAAAAGTTATGACACTACATGCTTGCCTTCCTCATCAAAGTTGTATCTCGAATGGACCCCATCAAGTATCCATGAAAGGAAGATCTATCTCTGACTACCTCGCTGACTAACCTATGGAAGAAGCTGATGTTTAGATCTCTGAATTCCCAAATAAAAACATCCTTTGTTCCAATGAAGATGACCTTTGATGGAAAATGTTCTTCGACGGTGCTGCCAACAAAAAGGGATATGGAATTGGGATACTTATGATCTCCCCAGATGACTCCCACACTCAAATTGCTATCAAATTGGATTTCCCCTTCCCCAACAACATGACTGAATAAAAGGCATGTACGGTAGGCCTCAAAGTTGCTCTCGAGAAGGGTATTCAATGCCTAAATGTCTATGAGGATTCTTCCCTCATCATCGGTCAAGTGCTCAGATAGTGGAATGTCAAGGACGAGAAGATCCAACCCTTCCATGCCCACTTAGAAGAACTAGCCTCCCAATTCCAAGTTATCACCTTCCACTACTTACCTCGAGCAAAGAATAACCTAGCCGATGCCCTTGCTACCTTGGCCTCCATAGTCGATATGCCCGAAGGAATAACAATGGCCCCATTCCTAGTTCAAAAGAAAGATAAACCAACCTACTGCTACCACATTAAGCTCATCAGTAAAGAAGATCCCGAGCTAGATAATTGATGGTATTATGATATCTAGCACCTCCTCAACCAAGGTAGGTATCCCGAAGGTTCCAACAACAAAGACAGAGCAAACCTCTCAAGACTGTTCGCCTAATACATGATATGTCAAAGAGCATTGTTCAAGAGAAACTTCGATGGAACCCATATGGACTGCATCGTAGGGGATGACATTTGTGACACCCCGCCTAAATAAATACCGGGTGATCAGTCCTATATCAAATTTAAAAAAGGAATCTCAGGGGTTCATTCTTAGCATCACTGTCGAAAACTTTTTAAAACTTTACTAACCACCTAGTATTCAAAAAGACTGATGTTAAATTTTATTTTTTTATTAAACAATTAAATATGCATGCTGAATAACAAATAAACCATACATCCAAACCATGAGTCTAAAACAGTACTAAATGACTAAATGACCTGCCGAATAAACAATCGGCTCAAAATCCTAATAATAATAATTCAATAAATGAATACATAAACCAAATATTGAGTCTAAAAGTAAAAGGGGAAACATGAACTGAATGAATCTACAACTGAGATAAGAATCCTAATCTAGGAATAAATAAATGACACGTCTAAATCAAATCCTGCAACCATCCACAATGTTGCAGCTGCGTAACCCTGGAATAGATAAGTCAACTATGGCATCCCTGTGGCTGGACACCTGTTAATATACATATAGATAGACAAGAGAGAAGAAGTACAAGAAATGGGTCAGAGCCCGATTTATAAAAATGTTTAGCAAGCATTTTATTGCAATAAATGAAATGCGTAGTATATAATGTTCATAATTGCTTTTACGGTCCCACTCTCTTGAGGACAATCTCACCTCTCTTCTATAGTGCACACCTATCGCATTAATTTATTCCGCCTAGCCATCTGACACACTTCTAACTAGGAAAAAAGGTTTATCCTTCTAGTTACCCCTCGTAGTAGTATATCATATTTGATGTAAAAAATTATCATTTTTAAATAAGTGTTATCACACTAAAGTCATGTATTTACTATTTACGTTTATATAAGATTTCACTATCTTAATAGTCTGTAATTATCTCATTGTAGATATACCATAAGCATACATATATATCCCTCACTATCATATATATGTATCAGCACAATCTTAATAGCCTACAATTATCACATTGTAATTATATCACAAGTATACATATATATCCACCACCATTATATATATATATATATATATATACTAACACAGCACCCTAAGGATACACATATAGTGCATTGCATACTCTGCTATCATGTCCCGGTACATCTCGTACTCAAACAAGGACTATCGGTTCGGAAATGTCCCATGAACCATATAAACAAATCACACATATTGGCGGAAAACATAGTTCACGTACCTATGGGTCACGCACATACCTACGCTCCCATAGTCAGCGGACTTATCAACTCACAAATAAGTCTTTCACAGTCCTATGTTCTGAGATACAAGTCAAATATCCTCCCGAAGGTCACTCAGGATAAGACCGTCTCTACACAACCCCCCGCGATAGCAAGCAACTAGGTATGTCATACACATAATAAAACAATCAAATAGATATTCACGCACCCTATTAAAATATTAGGTATTCACACAACCTTTCATTGTTTTACGTATTCACACAACCTATCATTGTTTTAGGTATTCCCGTAACCTATTATCATTTTTCTATTGGATTATGTATTCCCATATTTATATATATTATTCACACATTCATATATATATATATATATATATATATATATATATATATATATATATATATATATACATATATTCCAATTATTACTAGTTCGCTCGTATTAAATACGATCCAATACCAAAATAGCTACATCCCACTATTTAATATAATTTATATAATTATATATCTCACCTCATATATACTTGATTAAGTTCATGTCTCACAAAGTTCCCAACAATTTTTAGTTTCAATTCGGGAAAGTTTCATCACTAATTAAAACTCCAAGGGTATTTTAGACATTTCACAATATATGCCTCAGTAATGAAATTCCTAGTACTGCATACTACTCTCCATTTGCTATGCGTGGCCACAAACGGCACGTAAATCCGAATTCGTATGACAAAGTTATACTCATTTAAAGTTGTACTAAAAATCAAATAACTCGTTCCGTCTTCAAGGGTATTTTAGACCTTTCAATTTTTGTGTCTAATTAAAAATATTACCAGGACAGCGTAATACTCTTCGCTATCTATGTGTGGCCGTGAACGGCACACTAATCCGAGTCCGTATGCCAAAAGTTAGGGCATTATAAAGATTCACCTCAAAGAAGATTTAAAAAAAAACTTTCTTAAAAACTTTTCCCACATTCTGCCCAAATTAATAAATTGATGTTTTGAGGCATTTTGGAGCAGTTTTGGAGGAAGCGCGTGAGAAAACAAAATGTAGAAAACGCGATTTTCTACAAGGACACGCGAACAAAATCGACATTAAAGCTCCAAAACCTTCGATTATACTCAAATCTTTTACCCCAAAAACCTCCCAAGATTCATCCTAAATCCACCCAAACTTCATCATTAACAATTTCTTCCAACAATACCACTAATGGAGATTCAAAAACCAAGATCTAATCATGTTATTCACTTCTCAAATTAAGTTATAATCTCACTATTAACCCAATTTCTCACAAAGTTAAAAATCCCTTATCAATGGTTATTCTTCATCTTCTTCACCATAAACCCACAAATTTCAATTCAAATTCCTACTTCCAAATTTCCTGAATTAATTGACATAATTACAACTATTTACATCATTAACTACAACTCAAATTAAAGCAAGAAAACACTTGCCTTGAGGGATTAAATTCGACGATCCCATGTCGAAATTCTTGTCCGGATTTCTCTTGTCATCCGTCTTTCCTTCTTCTTCTTTCTCCTTTCTCTCCTCTCTCAACCCTTTGTGTTTTGGAATGACTCATGGCTGCCCAACACACTTAAACCTAGGTTAAAATTCCTCAATCCCGTAATTAAGCCTATTGGCCAATTAAAAATGACTTAAATGCCCCCGTATGGGCCCGGTCATGTCTAAAAATGCCCCGAGACCCATTTACTACCCCCGGGTACTCTTTTTCGACTATCTTGACCCTTTCGGAATCAACCGGGCACTCAGAATTGTCATCCGAGATACTTTATAAAATTTTCCAATTTCAACCTCAAAATGCGACACATGTGAAAATTTTCAATAACCCAAATTAATTTGAATTTCTAAATCCCAAAATTTAAATAATAAATTATAAATCTCCAAATTCAATAATTTCTCCAATTTAAATAAATTAAATTTAAATCACCAAATTAATTGAATTTCTCCAAATTAAATAAATCCAACTCACTAATTTAATTAATTTATATATCCTCTAAAATATGGGGTGTTACATACTTCTCCCCTTACAATAGAATTTCGTCCTCGAAATTCGGATAAGACTAGTACTCAAAGCTTCAGATATAATCCCATGCACCTTCATCCTCATCCTTTCCCACACAATCTAAATTGTTATGATGTTCTCATTACACTTCTCCTAGCGCTACCCCTTAGTCCAACGGTCCCTACACTACCGTTCAATCCTGTGGTCAATTTTCTTTAGTCATCTTATATTATAATGTTCCATTATATAATGTATCATCTCACATTTCTTCCTACACAACACTTTGAAGCTTCCAACTTCTGACACTACTATGAGCCTAACCACTAACGGCTATAATACTTCCTTTACTAAGGAATACTCCAACATCCCCCGGCGATAACTCCCTTATTCGTTAAATCTTTTAGCACATGTATTTCTACATCTATCGATCGCGGATAATATATAAAAATTTAACTATCTAGGGTACCCATACACCCTATATGCTGCACATAACTGCCCAATTAAACTTAACGTAATAAACTTGCTATAATTAAGCTTTTCATATTTGAGCTGATTATACGGTGAGGTTATACTAAACTACCCTACCAATTGCAACTTAATTATCATTTAGGTTATCCCACCAATCTACTCGTGGTGAAAGTGTTCCACAAAGTTTTCTCACATTAACACTATACGGCTCTATCGGCCTTAAGTCGTAGTATAATTATCAACTCATAGTTATAACTATATATGTATAATAACCACGGTACCAAACTTATGTCCTATGGCCAAACAACTCCCCACTTCCAACGTTGCGCTAAGTTTCATGCGTGGGATGTCTCGCAAAGCGAAATCCAAACAAGGAACCCTCCCGATACACTATTACCTAACATTGTTGGTCGTTGAGATCCGTTAGGCCCTCAGTCCATAGCACATACCCCCCAAATCCCCGCCTCTTAACATAAAAGTATATTCGTTCACTCCCATGTTACACAAGACAATATATAATACGGTTATTTTACTATCACCAGTTTCTTAGCGCGAATAAATCAGGAGCTAGATCTCTCCGCTCAATAATAAGTCAGTATACCCTGAATCACATCAGTAAATGTCCCTACTCATTGGGATTACATATAACAATGCCAACATATTCTCATATGTCTATTATGAAACACAGTATCAAATATATACACGTATATGCACACTATAATATATATATTCATCCACTGGCCCTATATTTTTAATAGCTCTCAACTTAAGGTGTTTTCCCTACACGTTCAGTAACTAAAATTTTAAAACCGATGCATTAGCATCCAACTACGTCTCGTCACCGCAGACATAAATTAAGGTCCCTATGTGTAACATCCTGCAACTAAGTTTAAAGAAATTTCTCAATGCACTATTTTCTAGCATTTTCAACCAAATTCGTAGGTCCAAAGCACATAACTTAGATATCACAAATCCTGTCGCTCGACACATTATTTAATTTGCCTATTCCCACGTCTCTCAAGGCATCACACAATACGGTGTTCTAGCTATCACTTAATTCTCAGCACATAAACAATAATGATCTAAATCTTTAAGCTTAACGGTTGGCTGATATACCTTGAATACACCGGTAAAAGTCCCCATTCACTAGGATTTAAACATAACGAGACAACTATACTCATCGAAGTCTATGGTATAATACAATATATATATATATATATATATATACTCGACCCTCCTTTGGGTGATGATTCATGAAGTAGAATGTCTTACCCTGGCACAGCGAGCATCATAGACTTCCCATACAGTTTACTATTACTCCAACCCTCGGTATATAGTCACTATGCAAGATAAAAATATGCTCCCTCTCATATCCCTCAAAAGGAGAAAAAAATCTATCACATAATATACGACACGCTCCTAGTGTCCTCACCTGCTCCCCTGCAGATGGAACTAACGAGAGCCCTGTTACGCGACGACAAAGATATGTATACTATTTCAATATTCATGACATCTCTACTAAACCCGTTTCACATGTGAATTTAGTATTAACAAACTACTGTCACACAGAATATATCTCAATCACCTCGAGTGGCGGTTCAAATGGTTATGGGACATAATGCCCTCGTCCTAACCGAACCAAAATTTCTTATAACTGTTTCCCCTACTGGGCATCCCATTTCAATCCCCGATTGGCGATAAACACGGTATACACAAGTGTTCTTACTCTTTACACATAGGACACCTCTCCATGTTATCTTCCTCGCCTGATCATCGGGTCCCCGATTGCTACCCCCGTTGTCCATTTGGCTTCGTTGGCCCTCTTGGACTTGTGGTTGTCCTCAATGGCCCTGACTGAATCCACCATTACTTGATAAAAATTCAATTTAATCGAAACATTTAACTGGGTCCCTACTGGGTATACCCTCATGTGGTGCTTCACTAACACCATTAAATTTAGTCTTTCTTTTCAGCTCAATTTTCAATTCTCAAGGTTCACTTCCCATGGAAGCGTTGATATAAACTTGTAACGCACAACCTTGATGATGTCGACACTAGTCATATTATTCGGATTTTACACTCACGCTTCTGTATTCTACTCACGAGCCCATTAATAACTTATGTACCCTTCATATACTTCATATCCCCTTCGTCAGGTATGAAGTTCACTAACCAAGTTAACTTCTCTCTCGCGATCAGTTTCTATCTTGCTCACTTGTGATAAGTTTTGAAACTTCATTCGCACCCCTGTCCGAACAACAGATCAAAAATCTAATGATTAAATTGTACTCAAAATTTTCATTTAATCCCATATTCTTCTTATATATAGTGACTGGCTCTTGTAACTTTACGTTGCTCCTATGAGCTTAAAATTTTATTGTCCAAAATTTACTACTGAGTATCGTTGTACTCTACCCTACATAGTTGTCGTTGGATTTCTACTTCCATTGGTTTATCACACTTCCTCTTTTTTCTGGATTCTTATCGATGGCTCCTCGAAAGAGTCCTTTCGACTTTCCCCACCCCTTGCCGACTACGCTGGGTGAGTGTAAGATTTTCACCATTGTCATCCTTGACTGTGCTAGGGGAAACTACTGTCCCCGAGATTTTCCTATCATCACTTTTCTAAACAACAATTGTGGTGGCTTCTATCGCCATTACTATTTTCAGGTTACTCTATTGCTTATGTCGCCTTCCTCCTGCATTCCTTCTAACAGTCCCCGTTGATTGTCCTATAATGTTCGGTGTACGAAACCTAACCGAACTCGTACATAAATCACATCAACTATACTTGATAGCAGGAGAAAGAAATCACATACGAAGATGAATTTAACAATCCTATAATAAGGCTCTACATCAAAGAACGCTAAACTGAAACGTGAAAAGCCTTACAGATCCTAAGGACACTAGAACCTGGCTCTGATACCACCTGTGACATCCCGCCTAAATAAATACCAAGTGATCAGTCCTATATCAAATTTAAAACAGGAATCTCAGGGGTTCATTCTTAGCATCACTGTCGAAAACTTTTTAAAACTTTACTAACCACCTAGTATTCAAAAAGACTGATGTTAAATTTTATCTTTTTATTAAACAATTAAATATGCATGCTGAATAACAAATAAACCATACATACAAACCATGAGTCTAAAACAGCACTAAATGACTAAATGACCTGCCGAATAAACAATCGGCTCAAAATCCTAATAATAATAATTCAATAAATGAATACATAAACCAAATATTGAGTCTAAAAGTAAAAGGGGAAACATGAACTGAATGAATCTACAACTGAGATAAGAATTCTACTCTAGGAATAAAGAAATGATACGTCTAAATCAAATCCTGCAACCATCCACAATGTTGCAGTTGCGTAACCTTGGAATAGATAAGTCAACTATGGCATCCTTGTGGCTGGACACCTGTTAATATACATATACATAGACAAGAGAGAAGAAGTACAAGAAATGGGTCAGAGCCCGATTTATAAAAATGTTTAGCAAGCATTTTATTGAAATAAATGAAATGCGTAGTATATAATGTTCATAATTGCTTTTACGGTCCCACTCTCTTGAGGACAATCTCACCTCTCTTCTATAGTGCACACCTATCGCATTAATTTATTCCGCCTAGCCATCTGACACACTTCTAACTAGGAACAAAGGCTTATCCTTCTAGTTACCCCTCGTAGTAGTATATCATATTTGATCTCAACAATTATCATTTTTAAATAAGTGTTATCACACTAAAGTCAAGTATTTACTATTTACGTTTATATAAGATTTCACTATCTTAATAGTCTGTAATTATCTCATTGTAGATATACCATAAGCATACATATATATCCCTCACTATCATCTATATGTATCAGCACAATCTTAATAGCCTACAATTATCACATTGTAATTATATCACAAGTATACATATATATCCACAACCATTATATATATATATATATATATATACTAACACAGCACCCTAAGGATACACCTATAGTGCATTGCATACTCTTCTATCATGTCCCGGTATGTCTCGTACTCAAACAAGGACTATCGGTTCGGAAATGTCCCACGAACCATATAAACAAATCACACATATTGGCGGCGAACATAGTTCACATACCTATGGGTCACGCACATACCTACGCTCCATAGTCAGCGGACTTATCAACTCACAAATAAGTCTTTCACAGTCCTATGTTCTGAGATACAAGTCAAATATCCCCCCGAAGGTCACTCAGGATAAGACCGTCTCTACACAACCCCCCGCGATAGCAAGCAGCTAGGTATGTCATACACATAATAAAACAATCAAATAGGTATTCACGCACCCTATTAAAATATTAGATATTCACACAACCTTTCATTGTTTTACGTATTCACACAACCTCTCATTGTTTTAGGTATTCCCGTAACCTATTATCATTTTTCTATTGGATTATGTATTCCCATATTTATATATATAATTCACACATTCATATATATATATATATATATATATATATATATATATATATATATATATATATATACATATATTCCAATTATTACTAGTTCCCTCGTATTAAATACGATCCAATACCAAAATAGCTACATCTCACTATTTAATATAATTTATATAATTATATATCTCACCTCATATATACTTGATTAAGTTCATATTAGTCTCACAAAGTTCCCAACAATTTATAGTTTCAATTCGGGAAAGTTTCATCACTAATTAAAACTCCAAGGGTATTTTAGACATTTCACAATATATACCTCAGTAATGAGATTCCTAGTACTGCGTACTACTCTCCATTTTCTATCTGTGGCCACAAACGACACGTAAATCCGAATTCGTATGACAAAGTTATGTTCATTTAAAGTTGTGCTAAAAATCAAATAACTCGTTCCGTCTTCAAGGGTATTTTAGACCTTTCAATTTTTGTGTCTAATTAAAAATATTCCCAGGACAGCGTAATACTCTTCGCTATCTATGTGTGGCCGTGAACGGAACACTAATCCGAGTCCGTATGCCAAAAGTTAGGGCATTATAAAGATTCACCTCAAAGAAGATTTAAAAAAAAACTTTCTTAAAAAGTTTTCCCACATTCTGCCCAAATTAATAAATTGATGTTTTGAGGCATTTTGGAGCAGTTTTGGAGGAAGCGCGTGAGACAACAAAATGTAGAAAACGCGATTTTCTACAGGGATGCGCGGACAGAATCGACATTAAAGCTCCAAAACCTTCGATTATACTCAGATCTTTTACCCCAAAAACCTCCCAAGATTCATCCTAAGTCCACCCAAACTTCATCATTAACAATTTCTTCCAACAATACCACTAATGGAGATTCAAAAACCAAGATCTAATCATGTTATTCACTTCTCAAATTAAGTTATAATCTCACTATTAACCCAATTTCTCACAAAGTTAAAAATCCCCTATCAATGGTTATTCTTCATCTTCTTCACCATAAACCCACAAATTTCAATTAAATTTCCTACTTCCAAATTTCCAGAATTAATTGACATAATTACAACTATTTACATCATTAACTACAACTCAAATTAAAGCAAGTAAACACTTGCCTTGGGGGATTAAATCCGACGATCCCATGTCGAAATTCTTGTCCGGATTTCTCTTGTCATCCGTCTTTCCTTCTTCTTCTTTCTCCTTTCGCTCCTCTCTCAACCCTTTGTGTTTTGGAATGGCTCATGGCTGCCCAACACACTTAAACCTAGGTTAAAATTCCTCAATCCCGTAATTAAGCCTATTGGCCAATTAAAAATGACTTAAATGCCCCCGTATGGGCTCGGTCATGTCTAAAAATGCCCCGAGACCCATTTACTACCCCCGGGTACTCTTTTTCGACTATCTTGACCCTTTCGGAATCAACCGGGCACTCAAAATTGTCATCCGAGATACTTTATAAAATTTTCCAATTTCAACCTCAAAATGCGACACATGTGAAAATTTTCAATAACCCGAATTAATTTGAATTTCTAAATCCCCAAATTTAAATAATAAATTCTAAATCTCCAAATTCAATAATTTCTCCAATTTAAATAAATTAAATTTAAATCACCAAATTAAATGAATTTCTCCAAATTAAATAAATCCAACTCACTAATTTAATTAATTTATATATCCTCTAAAATATGGGGTGTTACAACATTGAAGAGGTAATGCAGAAAATCCATAACGGGGAAAGCGATCCGCACATGAATGGTCACATGATTGCCAAGAGGATCATTCAGCAAGGATACTACTATACCACTATGGTCCAGGATTACACCGCCTATGTCCAGACTTGCCTCAAATGCCAACAGTTTTCCAACCTTCAGCACCTGCCTCCGTAAGAATTATACAACATCACTTCTCCCAGGTCGTTCTCCACCTGGGGCATCGACATCATAGGGAAAGTTACACCCAAGGCCTTCAACGGGCATGAGTTAATCCTAGTTTCCATTGAATACTTCACCAAATGGGTCGAAGCTGAGTCATACGCAGTTCTGAATGCCAAGAAAGTGGCCAAATTCATCAAGAAGAACATCATCTGTCGATATGGGGTCCCGCACAAGTTGGTGTCAGATAATAGATTGAATTTTGAGGCATAAGTCACGAAAGTGGTCAATGAGTATGGGATTCAGAGACACAAATTTTCTCCCTACCGACTTCAGACCAATGGTGCAGTTGAATCCTCCAACAAGAACCTCAAAGCCATCACTAGTAAGATGACCAAAAGTTGTCGAGATTGGGATGACCGAATCCCCTACGCCCTCTGGGGTTACAGAACCTCAATCTGAACCTCTACTGGGGCTACCCCTTACTCTATAGTCTACTACATGGAAGCAGTGCTACCCGTGGAGATGGAAATACCCTCGTTGCGCATCATGATTGAAAGCAAGGTCAGCGAAGAAGACTGGGACCAAATCCATCTAGACAATTTGAACCTCCTATATGAAAGGAGATTGAAAGATCTATACCACATTCAAGGGTAATATCGCCATATAGTTCCATCATTCCATAAGAGAGTCAAGTACCGCGGTGTCCGAGTGGGGGATTTAGGACTCAAAGAAATAGTAGAGCCCATCTGGGACCCTAAAGGTAAATTCAAGCCCAATTGGAGTGGCCCATACATCGTCAAGAAGATCTTATCCGGCGGTGCGTCTATGCTCGCCATCCTATATGGAGAAGAGATGGATCGTCGAGTGACCTAGACTAGCTAAAAAAGTTCTACCCCTAGTCCGAATCTCGACGTTCTATGACTCTTCTCATCTCCCTTCTATTTAAAAAAAATCTTCGTTTCCCTCTACCTAGAAATATGTGGGCCTGATCCTCTGCAAAAACCATTTTCAAAAAAATTAAAACCTTTCAAAAAAACCCAGAGGTACGTAGGTAGCTCGTACATCTTATATGAGCACGAACCTTTCTTTTTCATAAAAAAACTATTCTTTTCTTATCTCTGCGAATGATAGTTCACATTAACATATACTTGAACAAAAGGATTATGCATGCCTTAGTGATCAGTATAGATAATTCAAAATACAAAATTAATCAAAAGGCACAGGTGGATCATCAAAATCTTGTTTATTTCATTAATAAGAAGTTACAGTGCAATTACATAAGGAAAGGAACGGTTAACTCCCTCACCCCACCTTCCTAAAAAGCCTAATAAATTCCCAAATTTAATCCCCATTACAAAAAACTCCCTAAGAGTCCTACCCACAGCTACCAGAGGATCTCTATCAATCATCATCATCTACATCCTAGGGTCCCCAAGCTTCCCCTGCCTGAATAGAGTGTCGCAGATGCTCCATGGACCGATAAGCTCGAACCAGCCTCGGAAAAACAACAACACCTCCCTCCATGGTATCGAATAAGATAAGCTACTTTTATCCGGTCTCCACTACCAACATCTTGCTAACTACTTTTCTCGATAACCACTTCGTATAATTAACAGGGATATGCCAGACTCTCCCAACATACTGGGAAGGATGGAACGACGGACACTGACTCTCCCACAAAGAGCCAAGCTGCATGCGCAGACACTTTGTGAGATATTTTACCAAAAATAAATCTAGTGTCCGAGGTGGCATGACCTGCTCCCAGCCAAATTGGCACAGAAGCCGCCAAGGGAAATAGAAAGAGGTATGTCTGAGACCAACCAGTCAATGTATGGGTATTCCCCCAACTCCAGAATAGGCAGCAGTTGTCCCCACCAAGGCACCGACCAATCCAGATTTAGAGCCCCATGCTCCATAAGACTGTCCTATAAGCTCTAAATATACAGGGAAACACTGATGAAATGTCACGAAAAGAAGTTGGGTATAATCAACAAAGGGTATTCCATAGGAGTCACCAGGTAGAGTCTTTCACACAACCACATGAACAACATCACAGGGCTACCCCTCAGAACGTTAGAACGGCCTTCTCTCCAAGAATCCAGGCCATTCAAAGTTTTCGCCAGTATCACCACCGGAGGATTGCCACGGTAGGACATCCATGAAGTAATAGATACAAGTTATGGGTCCACTAGCAGTTCCCCAGTCACTAGCAACAATTTCAAAACCAAGCCCAGAATGACGACTTCGACATATACAACATCATCAACCCCCTGCAAATGCATAGATCGCAACACTGTCGGGAGGGAAATCATTACTCTAGTAACCAAGGATCTACCCGTCGAGGGCGAGACATGGAGAAGTCCAGCAAATAAGTCCTGGGAAGATCGAGAAAACTCAAGCATAGCAACCACCACAATAGGATTTACACCCAACATAACAGAAATCTCCTCATAAGTCGGACAAACTTCTATCAAGCCAAAGCGGAATAGATCATCTTTGGGGTACCAAAATTGTACCGCCGCCACAGCATGTTCCATTCTATGGGACGATTTTTCCATAAAGAGACTTGACGCATGTTGAAAGCATCGTAGTCAACATTATAAGAGCACGTTGATTCCAAGGCTTCGAGGTAGTTAGAAAACTCAATACAACGAGGGGGAGCTATCTCACAGAATAAGAAAGTAAGAATGTGAAGGTGTGATGAAAACACTCCACCCTTAGCCCTTTTTATACTTAACCCCCCCCCCCCCCCCCCCACACACACACACACAAAATACACAACCTTTGTAAAAATCCAAGGGATTCCTGCCCCCATAAGGTACCAAAGGCTGAAGAGAGTACCAATCATAGCCTTGATTGATTAGACTGGACTGACCCGCCGATAGGCAGGACAAGTGGCTTGCCGATCGACAACTCCCCAATTTTGGAAAATTTCATTTTTCCTCTTTTGTCAAAATCAAAGAACTCAATAAAAATAAATTGATTTTATCAAACAGAATTTCAAATTACCTTTTCATCATTATATAATTCCTCATTGTGAATAAAACTTCCTTTCAAAACTTCCAAAAATATTTCTTTTTACGATCTCAGCAGTAATGTAAAAAGGGCATATGAATGCATTCATTCATCATTAATAGAAGATAATAAGAAACTCCGTTACACTACATAGATATTTTTTTGTGTTACATCATTTTTGTAAGAAAATAAAGAAAAGTAGAAAAACAACGGGAATCAGCCCAAACCCACACTCTCTCTCACTTAATCTTCCCCTCTCTCCTAAGAGCTTCCATCCCTACGATGCGCTCTCTTTGCCATGCGGTGAGATGACGCTGCACCGCTACCCGACCCATACTCCTCCCCGGATGAGGCAAACGACACCAATGAAGAAGGAATAGTAACTAAGGCCCGAATATGAGTGGTCGCTGAAGATATCCAGTCCCTAATATCCCTCAGCCAAGTGGTGGACACTCGGACTTCCTGCAAGAAAATGCAGAATAAGTATCAAGCATAAATGATTAAAACAAATAAAAGGAGAAGAACAAAAAAGTATACAATAGGAAGAAAAACCTCCTCTATCGAGCCCAACTCCTCCGGGTCCATCGCATGAGTACGATTCAACATAGGCACCATCCTTCCATTAGCTCACCGGATGTTGTATGAAGGGGTATGCAAACGCATAAAGGGAACCTCCGAAGTCATCATCGCCGCAGATGTTGAAGGACCACCACCGCTATGGGAGGACCCCACTGGCCGATACAAACCCGCAGGAGGAAAAGCAATGCATCATATATGTTAGGCGCCATCAGTCAACTCATCACGAATTCCATATAGTCATACAACTCAGTTGTGTCAATATACAATAGATAGGACTCACCAATCATCGTTGCAATCCTCACATCCTCTGGCAGCAGTCGCTCCCACCTCATAGATGTAGGGGGCTCACAGGTGACACCACCACCTCCTCCTTAGAAATATTTCGAACCACCATCTCCCTAGGATACAAGGAGTGTCCAAACTCATGCTACAATAAGCGCCTCATCTGCGCATTCACCCCAGTCGACCATGTGTCCTGAACCCCCATCCCCCACGGGTAAAAGGTCACCTCAAAAATCCTTAGCAGATATAAGTTAATACAGAATCGGGGCACACAAAAACCAAGACTAAAGAATGTAAAACTCTTACCCTATCATTGGTCAGGCCATTCAAGACCTGAAGCACTGCCTTCAGAGAAAGAGACTTCCTCAACTGCCGATTGTCTTTCTGCCACCAATACAAATGGAAAAAGTCCCCAAGGGTCTCATCCTTCAGAGAAATCATATGTGTATTACACCCAATCACCTCATAGAACCATGTCTACCAAAGATAAGAATCCGCAATCAAAAAAGAGACGCACAAGGAAATTGCGAATGCATGAAAGGAAAATGTGCAAACTAAAGAATACATCAATAAGATACATGGCTCCAGTAAAAGTCTGTCGGCAACACCGACTAAATGCATCCAAAGAAAAATAAAGGGTCGCGAAAGTCAGGCTCCTCTAATCATAGAGAAGGATGTTCGAAAACATCCTCATGTATGGAAAAAACCATAAGTGGAGGTCGTCTCCGCTTGATGCCACCAAAAATCCCCACAGGACCAGCAAAATAAACAACCGGGATATATGCCTCACCTGTAGCCCATCTTCCACATCAATCACCCTACCCAGCAAAACATCCCTCAGTAGGAATAGACGGATAGAGTCCCTATATACTATCCTCCCCACATCACCAAGCGCCGTCTGCATCGCATCTGGCCTCACCATAAAAGAGCGATCTACCTCTATCTGCTCTCTATCGCAATCCAGCCCCAGTAGCTGATGCACATTTATGGGAGTCAGAGTCATCTCCCAAAAGCCAAAATGGAAGGTGTGGGTAGTGTCCCACCACCTCTCCCCCAGAGCACATAAAACCTCCTTTGAACGAGGCGTCTCATCCAGCATAGACGCCAGCCTCCCAAAGCATGATGATGATACCACATAACTCACCACAGGTGGAAGGTGATCCTAGACATCCTTAAGCCTCATCATCCCGCGGGCACGCATAGTCGAGAAGGAGACATCAAAATGTCAAAGAAAAACCTTGTCAAAATCAAAGGAAAAAGGAAATCACCAAAAAAAGGAAGGCCAAAAGTCATTTTTGTACTTACATAACCACCAGGGTGCACCACCCTAGACGAGCGATGATGAGACGGCTCTTGTAATAAAGTTCACTCATCCACAATTGGCTCAAATGCATTAAAAGAGTTCTAACTCCCCAACACAAGAGGATCCCTAGACATCCACTCCACATTCGCCCAGTCATCAACAGCCAACCACTCCATGTGTATCGTAGTGCTCATAAAAGAAGCCATTTTTTCAGATTATGATTTGCAGAAGAAAATCATAGAAAGATAGAAGGAAAGAAGTTGTGAAAAATGAGGGGAACCCACCCCTTTTTATAGGATGCCAATGGTGAGGCCGATCGGCACTGACCCCCCACAAACCGATCGACACTGGCCTTTTACCTTCTCGAGGCAGTCCAAAAGTCCATGCCATTTCCGAATGGAAACCTCCACACCATGCCGACAGGTACACCCCTTAAAGTTTTGTACAAAAACTCCCGAAAAATACCCAAAATCCCTGAAAAATCCTTAGAAAATTCCTAAAAATCTTGGGGAAGATTTAGACATTTTCACCAAGGAAATTTCACACTCCCTCAAGCGGAACCCCTAATTCCCCAGCAGAACACCCAAAAGCCAAGTTAATCTCCTCCGGGCAACGTCCCTTGAGAACCCCTGAAGTATCCGAAAACCTCAGGTTATCTCCTATTCCCCTGAAGTATCCCCGAGGAGAGCGTCTAAACCATGGACCACCTAATCACGTCCCCATGGAATTTACAGCATCAAATTTTCTATTACCCTGCAAAGTCTCCAAAAGATAAGAAGATTTTCGCCACAATCATCTCCCTAGCTCAAATCAAAATTAAGAGATAATTTCCCCGACAGAGTTCCTCGAGTCTCAACCTAAGCCCTCAGAATCTTCTTCGACCCGCAAAATTGGTCATCTTAACCTAACCCTTCAGAATTGTCTTCAACCCGCATAATTGATCATCCAAACCTAAACCCTCAGAATTGGTCATCTCAGCCCACGCCCTCAGAATCGGCTTCAACCCATAGAATTGGTCATCTCAACCTAAACCCTCAGAATTTCTTCGACTCGCAGAATTGGTCATCTCAATTTAAGCCCTCAGAATTGGTCACCTCAATTTAAGCCCTTAGAATTGGCTTTGAACAGCATAATTGGTCATCCCAAATCAAGCCCTCGGAATTAGCTTCGACCCGCAAAATTGGTCATGTCCGTTTAAGCCCTCAGAATTGGCTTTGACCCGCAGAATTGGTCATCTCAATTTAATCCCTCGAAATTGGCTTTGTCTCGCAAAATTTATCATCTCAATATAAGCCATCAGAATTAGTTTTAACCCGCAGAATTGGCTTCGACCCGTAAAATTGGTCATCTCAATTTAAGCCCTAAGAATTGGCTTCGACCCGCAGAATTGGTCATCTCAATTTAAGCGCTCCGAATTGGCTTCGACCCGTAGAATTGGTAATCTAAATTTAAGCCCTCGGTATTGGCTTTGACCCGCATAATCGTTTATCTCAGTTTAAGCCCTCGAAATTGGCTTCGACCCACAGAATTGGTCATTTCAACCTAAGCCCTCAGAATTAGCTTCGACCCGCAGAATTCTTCATCAAAATTTAAGTCCTCAGAATCGGCCTAGACCCTCAGAATTGGTCATCCTCATTCTTTCGGCCTCGACCCTCTGAATTGGTCATCCTCTTTCAAAAGCATCATGCGGTGTATATTCGATGGATTTCATTTGTTCCAAACTCACCCATCGATGGGCTCTGTAGACACCCCATTTTGGCACCTCCTAACCTCTCCTTAGGTCCCTAGAACCTCCCTTTATCACTACAAACCTAAGTCATACCTCAGGTACTGACCTAGAGCCCATCAAGCACTCCCAGGCTCCATTTGACTAAAATTCAAACTCTTCAGATCAACTGAGACTAAATGAATCTTCAATGGGAGCTAAACCTCCTTTCCAACGGTCTGCCCCGTGAGCGATTCTGACTTACGGTGATGACAAATGACCCATTTTCCCTCAAAACCGGACCTGGTGGCCATCAGACTCTCCCGGGATCCGTTTGACCTAACTCAACTCTTCATCTCGACCGAGACTAAATGAATCTTCAAAGGGCACTGAAATCCCTTTCCAACGGTCCGCCTCGCGAATAATTTTTACTTACAGTACAGAATAATAAACCGTTTTACTTTGAAAGGTCACCGAATGCTTCCACGCCCCGGTTGACCAAAGTCAACTCACCAAACCGAGTCAAACTTCTTTTAATGTCGAAGTACATCTCCTAACATTTCCAACGGCCTAGCCCATGCACGATTCAGACTTACTATGCGGACGAATGAGTCGTTTGCGTCTGATAAATCCCCGTCTAAAGGATCGACGAGCTCCTCAGAGCCACATTTAATCCAAAGTCAACTCTCAGACTTGGGAGTAGTCTAAAGGACTTTTAAAGGTCTCTAAAGTAGCTTTCCAGTGGTTTACCCCGTGCACGATTCGGATCAACAGTTTGCATTTTACGACCATTTTTCTAAAGGAACCTCAAAGAGACTGCCAAATGGCAGGTTCCAAACTCCTACTGATTGGCAAGACTAGGACTATGTCGATCGGAAAGGCACCGGGCCTATAAAAAGTAGGGCCTGACCTCATTGCAAAGGGGACCCAAGATTTTAAATCCATCAATCACGATGAACTCAGAAAACCTCTCTCGAAGTCAGCGCGATTTCTACATCCGTATCCTTTTCCAACCTTCACTTTTCATCGTCTTCTTAATCAAATTTGGTGAATTAACTACCCTTCATCATCACCCAAATGCAAGGGTTGCTCTCCAGCATTCAAGATCAAGCTCAAGATCTTTAATAAGGTCCAACTTTCTCAACCCTCCCTTCAAATTCTCCTAAATTCTCATTAACCTATTTTATTAGTTAGCACTTTTATTCTCTCATCTCACATATCCTAATATACTTTTTATTTAGTATTATTGCACATATCCTATTTTCATATAAATAAACCCAAAAAACCAGAAAAATAGGGTTTGCTCATAAATTCCAAACGGGCATTCTCACACTTTTCTCACAACTAAAACACTTTTTTACACACCCACACACCTATAAGAGAAGTCCCCGATTGGATTTATGGGATAAATACCACCCCTCATTTTACATACGAACTACATGGACTTTGATGCCTCTATAGGCTACGTTGGCATCAAGGGGTAAATCCCGAGACTCGAGTATTATTCTTTCCATTTTTGTTATTTTTCTATATTCTTTAACTTTATTCTCTTAGATTCTATATATTTATATATACGTATATTTGTTCTTAGTGGCATATTATTCCATACGCGTTATCGTTCCATTATAATGACCAACGCAAGGATAATCGCATAAAACCTATTTTCTAATATCACTTTTAGGAACATTCCTACGGATCACTCGCTTTATCTCTTCCATGCAAAAAGTTGAGGATTTTCTCCACTACTTATACACATGCACACATATCACGGGTAAATAAAGGAAAATAACAACAATCCATGAGAGACCTTAAGGGTAGAATGGGTGCCTAACACCTTCCCATTTCGTAACTTAGCCTCCGAACCCTACTCGAATCATTTTTGGTTTCGTATGTATCAGTATGTCTTTGATGTTGTCCTTTGGAATGGATTGACTTTCTATTGTTTATTTTGAGTAAAATATACTGTCAACTCCATCTCTCTACATTTCTCACCTCACACACATCACCGACGAAGGTCGAAGCGCTCCCGAGAGGGATGCGCGGGACCAAGATCCTCTCACCACGGAGATCGAACCCTCTCTCTCCCTCAGCGAGGATCAAGGATGGCCACACATATCTTAAGAAAGTATGAATTTATCTTCGATAGAAAAAAAATAAAATGTGTTTGAAATTAAGCTACAAATCGACTTTCCTCAAACTTTTTTTTGTATCTTGATATTATTTAACTCTAAATTATTTTTTCTGAAAAAATTGACTTTTAATATGTATTCTTAGTGGAATAAATATTAGATAAAGTTATAAATCATCCTCCCAACAGAGTTTATTAAAGTAATCTAACAGTGTTTTAAAGTCATAATATTAAAATTGGTAATAGTAACGAGAGTTAACTAGTGACTTAAATTGTTATATTGGGTAATTTTAAATAAAAAAATTAGGAAATTAAGGAAAAAGAAGTTAATTGCTAATTCCACCCGTTGACTTTTCTCATATACACTCTTATGATTGATATTTCTTATTCTGGATTCTATTCTTATTCCTTAACATTATTTCTCCATTTTAGATAAATCAAAAACCCTTAAAAAGAAAATTTTAAAAATATGAAAATGATTTTTAGTTACCTCACTTGACTTATTTTTAAGTTCAGAAACACGTATTGACCCCTTATTTTCCATTATACTCATTTTTAATGTGTATTACGTCGGTACTTCATGCGAAATGCATAGCAAATTATTCCTACTATAATGATGACAAGGAAAATGAAGGAAAATTACATTTACCAAATGGCGTCATTGCCGATTTTTATGTAATGGAGTATCTGAAGACCGTTACATTTCATTTCTAATTTATACATTTTGTAAGATTAATTGTAATAGGTTATTAAAGATTTGTATATTTCTTCGTGGTGATTTGAACACCAATTATTGTAATAATTAATTAAAAACCAAAAAACAAGTGAGAAAAGGGGAAAAAAGGAAAGCCAGACAAGATAGATAAAGAGAATCATTGGATTTGATTTAGAAGAATCTTTATTTTTTCTGTAGGACTAATGGGCCGACTAAAGTTAGGTGAACTTCCCCTCAATCGACTCAACTCGATTTTCAACTTATGTGTGTACAAGCCGTAGACGGTAACTTTCTAACACTCATGAATCTCCTATAATCGAGTCTATTTCATGTGCCCCTATATCCTATTAAGTGATTTTTATTTTTGCATTATCTTAATTTAGCATGGCCTGATGAGTTAATCAACTTAAAACCTATACCCGGCCATTGAGATGAGAATGGATTTCATCATCCAACTCAATTACTTATCCATTATGTGCAACCCTAGATATCACTAAAATTTAAAATCAATCACCTTGTTATCCCCATCGGATACAGTGTTCATAGGACCCTTTTCAAAAAATATTAACTTGTAGAGAAAACCATTTAATCCTCTCCCCCTGACAAAACCACAATCAATTCACTTTAAGGAGCACTAGTGTCAAAGGAAACTTGGTTTTAAACAACACCACCTAGTAAATTTGAGTTTGTGTTTTCCCTATCGTTATACCAGCTGATAGATTCTTCATAGTAGCTTTGTGGAGAATCAATGTGGTAAGCCTTTAGTTGTCTTGTAATGTAAGTAAGGACACGTAAGTTTGCAAAGAAGACTTCAACAACTTTCGCAATTTTGTCGCTCGTGGATGAAAGTAAATTTAGTTACCTCATTACTTAATTAAAGATTACAAATGGTTATGTGCTAATCAGAGTTTTTCATTTTCTCATATGTGTCAATTTAAATTCCTTCGGTTATAGGTTTTACGCTTTGTCGATTGAGTTTAAATGTGTGTCCAACTTGTGTCATTTTTAAAAAAATCGAGCCTTTCTCACTGGGCGAGTGCATATGATCCTAAAGTCTTATCCTAAACCACTTGTTGGTCAGTTGCTAAAAAATAGAAATAAGGCTTTCTAAATGAGATTGAGTTCCACAAACATGTTGGATAGAAATATGATCTCTATATTCATGATACAGGGTGAGATACCTTCATATTGAAGTGTTAAGGCGGTCAGGAATTGTCTGAGGAAGAGGAAGAATTGAACTTTGACTATCTTTAACTGTTAGAATATGGGTGGTTGAAGAAAGATTTATCGTGACTATAATTACCGTAATATGAAATCATGAAGAAGCTCGAATAACTCAGAAAGAGAGTGGCCCCTAATGGTCGAGAGCATATGATGTCTTGATAAACGAATGGTACGATCTCGGACTGGACCTTTTCACATGACCTAAAATAAAAAAAAGTCCTTGCTATTATATGTCCTATAAACTCCTCCCTAGGACACTATTGTGTTGCATATGGGTACGACGTAGCCTGAACTTCCGCAAACACTACATATTCTCTAAGTTGGTGAGCCAGAATCCTTATGCCACGTCGGTTGTTCAAAATACTTTCTCTCCATCCTTAACATCTTCATTTTTTAAAATCACATACCCATTCTTATTGATCTGTATTATTCAGATTTCAGGTGCAAAGACGAGTTGGAATAGCCTTAATTCAAGTACACTACTCTCCCTTACAGATGAGGTAGTCAACATACTAATCTAACAAATGGATATGATAAAAATAATGAATTAGTCCATAAATGGAGGAATAAAATTTAGGTCCCATTTTCTCATCTGATAATGCGCTCATACAACCAAATACTTTGTTTTGTTTGATTTCTGACTTTTGCGCGTAAAAGGGATTTTTCCTTTGTATCCTTTGTGCAACATTTGAGATAATTCTTGAAGTGAGGATTATGACCTAACCTTCATGAACTGAAAGAAAGGGAATGAAGTTAGTGGGAAGTCATAACAAGTTCAGAGGTTCTTTCTCTCGTCAACTTATCTATAACTCCTAAATTCCATTACAGCAACTCTATCCTTGATGAACACTTTTTGACAACCTCAATAATGGGTAAAATTATTGTCAAGAAATATATTTGACTAATAACAATGAAGGGCCTTTTTAGTAAAGCTTGCATAGGGTAGATAACCTTTTTTGGCTCCCTTCGCTCAACTAGCCGCTGAGTGGCATAGGTAGAAAAGAGTTCTTCGTACTAGAACCAAAAACTATAGTAAATCCAAAGGAAGTTCTATTATTTATCGCATCGAAGTAGTTGGAAAATCCAACACTAGAGATAAAAGATGAAACAAATTTATATATAACTTTTGTCACCCCCTTGTCACTTAAGAGTAAAGAATAGATAAACACCTTATAATTAAAATATTATGGGATCGAGGATTGAATTAAACAGTAAATGCACTTGAGGCTGCGTCTCTTACCTAATGATATTGACCAACCTCCCTCTATTTCCTTTCATAATGACTTCTCTTCACTTTCAACCTTGGTCCTCTGAGAAGCATCCCGACTTGTATATGCTCTGCCGAGGCAATTAGGATACAGGGTGAGTGAATCGATTCAATAATCAATTGCCAACATCGCTCCTATGCCTTACTAAGTAAAGGGGGATGTCTTAAGTCCTAATCATCTTCATCCAATACTCCATTTTCCCTCCTCTGGGGAGACAAGAAAGGTTCATAATTGATGACTTTTACTTTTAACAAAAATTTTGGGTCAGTCTGAAGTGGATTACTTTTGAAGAGTTGTGATTCGATTCGTTCGTTGAGTTTCAACGTGGGTCTAACCTTTTTTTACAAAAATATAAAAATATTTTCTTCTTTAATCCATAATTACTAATATTAACATTTAAAAATATTGTATTCTTTCTCATAAAAAATTAAATATCTTTTCTTTCCTCTTTCTATGCCCAATTAGTAACGCCTAGATCACCGATTAACACACTCCTCTAGCCATCCATATTTAAATTCGCCTAGAGGTTCTAGAGTTCTCATTATTGATCTTATGCCCTATATCCCTGAATCCATTTCCTCATATTTGGAGAATCTAACATCTCCTAATTATCTGCCCACCATGGCCATGGAACTTGCTCCAAGGGACTATTTTGCCCCGATAATGGTCAATACACAATCATGTATTATTATTCCACACACACCGTCCATCGAACCCAAAATTCACCCATCCACCATTTTCACATTACCAAATTTCCATGGTATCAAACATGAGTCCCCGTATACTCACTTGCAATAATTTTTCAATGTTCATGCTACCTTAAAGAATGAAAATTTAGACAAAGAAAAAGTTCCTCTTTGATTTTTATTATTCTCCCTACATGATCATGCATTTATGTGGCTCCATTACTTGCCACTAGATTCTATTCATACATGGGAACAACGTGTGAAGATGGTTATGTCTAAATTTTACCCTATGAGCAAAATTATTGAAAAGCAGCACGCTATTCAAGACTTTCGACAAAAGCCCAATGATAAATTTTGTGCAGCGTGGAGCCAATTCCAATGTTTCATCAATAGTTGACCACATCATATACTTGAGAAAAATCATCTTTTTTGTAGCCTTTATAATGTCCTTATTCCTCAATATTGCACCATGATTGATTCTATGCATAAACACAAGTTCATGCATTTGATTCCCATCGTCGCCTATAATTTTCATCAAGAATTAAATGATGACTCATAGGATTGTGAGGGAATAAGTGAGTTTTATAGATCGGAACCACCACATCAGGGGAGCACTAACGAGGTCAAGTATGATCTATATTTTAAAACTTTAATACATGGTTTAAACACCTTGACTAGAACCATTGATGCTCTTTCTTGTTCAATGCAACAAAATGTCTCTATCTCTAAACTACTAATGAATGTTAATGACTCTAGTTCATAATATTTCACTACCTTCTTAAGCCCTGATCATTTATCTCATTCGTGATCCCATCACTTAAGATGATCTCGATCCTATAATGGTGCAAGCTTGTGCCTTTGATAATTTGAAGAAACTACCGTCTTTTACTTAACATCCTAAAAAAAGGAATCACCCTATTCCTCATATACCAAGACAACGATGATGTATAACTATATGCACTTTGTGTCGCGTTAGTTGATGTCGTCCATCATATATGATGTGATGCCTTTTCCCTGTGCGGTTTCTAGTCAGCCAGTGGGGTCCTCCCATTGTGAAGGAAATGCGTCGACATCAACGGCGACAACCTTGGAGGTTCCTTTTGTGCGGCTAGCCACTCTGACCTATAATATTCGACGGGGTGATGGGGGGTTATTGCATGTGCTGCACCATCCTAGTGCAATGGACTCAGAGGAGTTGGGCTTGATAGAGGAGGTTCTCTGACCCGAGGTATACTTTTTATCTTTGTCTTTTTGATTTCTTTCATAGCCTCAGACTGACTGATTTATTCTTTTCTATTTTCCTTACATCATATTCGGGTCTACACCACCTGGCTGGGGGATATTAGGGATTTGATATCTTTGATGACCTCCCATATTCGGGATGATATTTTGGCTCCTTTATGTATGGTATTGTCTTCCTCATCTGAGGAAGGGTTTGGCTCAGGGAGTGGGGGTACGTCATCTGAAGGTAGGTATGTGTGTGTGTGTGTGTGTGTGTGTGTGTGTGTGAGAGAGAGAGAGAGAAAGAGAGAGAGAGAGAGAGAGAGAGAGATAATTGGTTTCGCGACGAGTCCCGTTGTATTTCCTTATTTTCCTGCAAAAAATGATGTAACACATAAAAAATCTATGCAAATGAAGTTTTTATTAACCTTTCGTTATTAGTGTCTAATGTTCAGGCAAACTTCTTTATAATTTCCCTTGCGGCTTTTGTGCCAATTTGACTGGGAACAGATTGTCCCAGCTCGGGCACTGGACTTATTTCCTCTGAATGATCTGATAAAGCTTATGCGCATGTGGCTTGGCTCCTTATGGGAGAATCATCAACCATCGACCCGTCCATCCCAATATGTTAGAAGATTCTATCATATTTCAGGGGACTACATGAAGTGTTGTGGAGAAAGGTAGTTGCCAAGATGCTGGCTATGAAGACTAGGAAAAGGTGGTTCACCATATCTAACACCATGGAGGGAGGTGTTGTGGTTTTCCCCAAGCTAGTATGGTCTTATCAATCTATGAAGCATATGTGGCACTCCATTTAGGTAGGGGAAGTTTGGGGACCCCAGGATGCGGGTGATGATGGGGATCATTCTTCTGGAAGCTGCGGGTAGGATCCTTGAAGAGTGTATTTGATAAGCATTTATAACGGATGTTTGGGAATAATTTGTGGGTTATGCTGGTTGGAATGGGGATTATTTTTATTTTGGTTTTAGGAAGTTAGGAGTAGGAAGATAAGGGAAGTCATTTGACTCCCTATATTTGTTTAATTTTACTAAAATTTTCAAATAATGGAATAGTTTTTTCTTTGATCATCTAGTTGTGCCTCTTGATGAGTTCTGCATTTAAATTATCCATACGAATCGCTAAGGAATACATAATCCTTTTTTCCCATGTATATGATAAAATGACTATCATTCTCGAGGATAAGAAAATAATAACATTTTGTGAAAAAGAAGGGGGTCGTTCTCATGTGAAGGTTATCAGCTGCCTACAGACCTCTGGAAGTTTTGGAAATTTTATGAAATTCATTTTTTAAAGTAAAAAGATTTTTTTGAGGATCAGGCGGCGCGCAATTCTGAGTAGAGGAAAGGAATATTTTCCTTTAATAATAGAAGGGAGATTGGGAGAGTTCTAGTGTGTCGAGATATCGAACCAGGGGTGAAACCTCTTGAGACGATCCAGGTTAAATGGACGCGCCATTTCCTATCCATCAAGGTCGGTGATCATAACAACGCTGCCTGACAAGATTATTTTCACAATGTATGGGCCGTTCCAATTAGGCTTGAATTTCCCTTTGGGATCCCAGATTGTCTATACTATTTTTTCACAAATAAGTCCTATGGCCATCCCCGGATATATCCCGTCGCGGCGCGGTTGGAGAGGATCCCTTTAGGTCTCGCGCGTCCCTCTCGGGAGCGCTTTGGCCGGCGTCGGGGAATGAGGTGAAAAATGTAGAGAAATAGAGTCGCCAATCTATTTTACTCAAAATATACAAACGAAAAGGGAGTCATCCCGAAGGAAAACATCCAAATACATACTTATACATACAAAACCAAAAATGATTCGAAAAGGGTCTGTAGGCTAAGTTACGAAATGGGAAGGTGTTAGGCACCCAATCCGCACTTACGGTCTCTCATGTCTTGTTGCTATATCCTTTATTTCCCGTGATATGTGTGCATGTGTATACGTAGTGGAGATAGGAAGCATCGACTTGTATCACGAAAGAGATAAAGCGAGTCAATCATAGGAATGTTCCTAAAAGTAATATTAGAAAATAGAATTTATGCGATTATCCTAGCATCGATCATTATAGGAGAATGATAACGCATGTGGAATAATACGCCATTAAGAACAAATATATATATATATATATATGTATGTATGTATGTAAATACATAGAATTTGAGAGAATTAAGTTTCAAGAATATAGAAAAAAAGGAAAAGAGTAGAAATATGACTCGAGTCTCGGGTTTTACCCCGAGACGTCTACGTACCCTATAGATGCATCAAAGTCCACGTAGTTCATATGCAAAATGAGGGGTGGGATTTATCCCATAAATCCAATCGGGTACTTATCTTGTATTTGTGTGTGTGTAAAAAGTGTTTTAGTTATGAGAAAAGTGTGAGAACTCCCGTTTGGAATTTATGAAAAAATACTCCTTTTTCTGATTTTTTGGGTTTTATTTATATGAAAATAAGAGATGTGAAATAATACTAGATAAAAATTATATTAGGATATGTGAGATAAGAGAATAAAAGTACAGAGTAACAAAACAAACTAATGCGAATTTAGGGGAATTTAAAGAGAGAGTTGAGAAAGTTTGACCTTCTTGAAGATCTTAAGCTTGATATTAGATGTGGGAGAGAAGCCCTTTCACTTGGATGATGATGGAGAGTTCTTAATTCACCAAGTTTGGTGAACAAGATGATGAAAGGTGAAGGTTGAAAAGGGATTTGGATGTGGAAATCACAGTGACTTCGAGAGGGGTTTTCTGATTTTGCTAAGAGTGATGGATCTATGATTCTTCTATTTTTTGGAATGAGGTTAGGCCCTCGATTTTATAGGACCAGGGCATTGCCGATCGGCATAGCCCTGGTCCTGCCAATCGGCGGTGTGTTTAGGCACACTGCCGATAGGCATGGCTTGGAACCTGCCGTTTGACACTGTGTTTCAGGTTTCTTCGAAAAATTGGGCGTAGAGCGCGAACCACTGATACGAATCGTGAACGGGGTGAACCATTGGAAATTAAATTTCAGAGACCTTAGAAATTCCTTTGGACTGCTCCCCAGTTCTCGAGTTGACTTTGGGTCAAATGTGGCTCAAAAGCGTTCGTCAGTCCTTTGGACGGGAAATTATCGAATGCAAACGGATCATTCATCCGTATGGTAAGTCAGCAACGCACACGGGGCAGACTGGTAGAAAGGTTAGAAGATATACTTAGACATTCCAAAGATTTTCCCCGGTTCAGGGAGTTGACTTTGGTCAACATGGGCTTAGAATCGTTTGGTGACCTTTCTGAGTAAAACGAATCAATCGTCTGTACCGTAAGTCAGAATCATGCACAGGGCAGACCGTTGGAAAGGGGTTTCACCACCCTTTGAAGATCCATTCAGTCTCGGTCGAGATCAAGAGTTGACTTTGATCAAATGGGGCCTGGGAGCGTCCGGTGACCTTCAGATCATGTTTTAGGGAAAAATTAGTTGTTCGTCCACATGGTAAGTCAGAATTGCACATAGGATGGACCGTTAGAAAGGGGATTCAGTGAATTTCGAAGATTCATTCAGTTTTGATCTAGCAAAAGAGTTTGAATTTTGGTCAAACGGAACCTGGGAGTGCCCGATGACCTTTAGGTCAGTACCCGAGGTATGTCTTGGATTTGGAATGATGAAGGGAGGTGTTATGGACCTTAGGATAGGTTAGGGGGTATTAGAATGGGGTGTCTACAGAGCCCCTCGATGGGTGAGTTTGGAACAAATGATAGTCGTCGAATATACACCACATGATGCCTTTGGAAGAGGATGACCAAAGGGTCGAGGTCGATTCAGAGAACCTAAAGATGAGGATGACCGATTCTATGGGACGAAGTCAATTATAAGGGCTTTAAGATGAGGGTGACCGATGTTGCGGGTCAAAGCCAATTCTTAGGGTTTGAAGAGGCATGCTGGGGATGGTCTAAAAGGAGAGATTTAGGTCAATTTCGATGACTTACATCAATGATGGGGGTGACTAGTTCTGGGGATTGAAGCCAACTTCGACGGCTTAGGTCATGATGACCGATTTTGCGGGTCGAAGCCAATTCTGCGGGTTTAAGTTGCGGATGACCAATTCTGCGAATCAAAGCTAATTTTACGGGCTTATGTTGGGGATGACCAATTCTGCGGGACGAAGGCAATTCTTTGGGCTTAAGTTGAGGTGACCAATTATGTGGGTCGAAACCAATTATGCGGGCCTTAAGTGAGGGTAACCGATTCTGTGGGTCGAAGCCAATTTTGAGGGCTTGAGGAGGCATGCTGGGGATGGTCTTAAAGGAAAGATTTAGGTCAATTCTGAGGACTTACAACAATGATGGGGGTGACCAGTTCTGCGGGGTTAAGGTGAGGTGACCAATTCTGCGGGTCGAAGCCAATTCTATGGGCTTAAGGTAAGATAACCAATTCTTCGGGTCGAAGCCAATTCTGCGGGCTTTAGGTGAGATGACGAATTCTCCGGGTTGAAGCCAATTATGCGGTCTTAAGGTGAGATGACCAATTATGCGGGATTAAGATGAGCTGACCAATTCTGCGGGCTTAAGGTTAAATGACTAATTCTGCGGGCTTAAGGTGAGGTGAACAATTCTACGGGTCGAAGACAATTTTGTGGGCTTAAGGTTCGATGACCAATTCTGCGGGTCGAAGCCAATTTTGCAGGCTTAAGGTGATATGGCCAACTCTGCAGGTCGAAGCCAATTCTGCGGGCTTAAGTTGAGAAGACCAATTCAGTGGGTCAAATCCAATTTTGCGGGCATAAGGTGAGGTGATCAATTCAGCGGGTCGAAGACAATTCTGCGGGTCTAACCCAATTATGCGAGATTAAGGTGAGGTGACCAATTCTGTGGGTCTAAGACGATTCTGTGGGATTAAGTTGAGATGACCAATTCTACGGGCTTAAGGTGAGATGAACAATTCGGCGGGTCGAAGCAAATTCTGTGGGCTTAAGTTGAGATGATCTTGGGGAACTCTGCCGGGAAAATAATTGTTGGGGAAATCCTTGTGTCCTTTGGAGACTGTACTTGGGGAACAACCAATTTGATGTTGGGGAAGTGGTTAGGTGGTCCAGGGTTTGGATGTCTTTCTCAGGGAAATTTGAGACCTTTGGGAAATAGGATATGATCCTGATGTTTTGGATATTTTGGAGGTCCTATGGGGACATCGTCGGGGAGAGATTGGCTTGGATTTTGAGAGTTCCGCTGGGGAAATAGGGGTTCCACTTGGCGGAGTGTGAAATTTTCTTGTTGAAAATATTCTAAATCCTTTCTGGGATTTTTAGGAATTTTCTGAAGATTTTTCAGGGATTTTTGGTATTTTCTGGAAATTTGTGTACCAAAATTTAAGGGGGGTGCCAGTCGTCATGGTGTGGAGGGTGCCATTAGACATTGGCAAAAGTTTTTGGGCTATTAGGGGGTCAATTCCGATCGTCATGACCCTTCGCATCCTATATAAAGGTGGTGAATTACCCTCATTTTTCACAGCTTCTTACCTTCTCTCTTTCTGTGATTTTCTTCTACGAATCATTCTAGCATTCTGATTTCTAAAAAATGGATGCTTTTGTGAGCACTGCAGTACACCGAGAATGGTTGGATGTTGATGACTGGGAAAACATGGAGTGGGGGGCCAGGGTGCCTATTGAGTTGGGGAGCGATAATTCTTCTGACGCATTCAAGTCGGTTGCGGATGATCGGACCTTGCTGCGGGAGCCGTCGCGTCATCATTCTTCGAGGGTGGTGAACCCTGGCAGTTATGTAAGTAAAATGACTCTTAGCATTATCTTTTTTTTTGGTTTTCCTTTTTTCTTGGATTCTGACAAGGTTTTTCTCTTTTGGCAGTATGATGTTTCTCTGGCGAATATGCGTGCCTGCGGGACGGCAGGGCTTAAGGATGTCTGGGAGCATCTTCCACCTGTGATGCGGTGGGTGGTATCCTCAATAAGCTTTGGGAGGTTGGCATCTGTGCTAGATGAGACGCTTCATTCGACGATAATATTATGCGCTCTGGGGGAGAGGTGATGGGACACTACCCACACCTTTCATTTTGGCTTTGGGTAGATGACTATGACTCCCATAGATGTGCAACAACTACTGGTGATGGATTGTGATGGGGAGCATATAGAGGTGGATCGCTCTTTGCGGGTGAGGCCGGAGGCTATGTGAATGACGCTTGGTGATGTGGGGAGGATACTGTCTGAGGACTCCATCCGTCTGTCACTACTGAAAGATATTTTATTGGGCGGAGTGATCAATGTGGAGGATGGGCTACAGGTAAGGAAGATGGCCCGATTGTTCCTTTTGCTTGTGTTGGGGGGATTTATGGTGGCATCGAGCGACGATGTTGTCCACTGATAGTTTTTACCATATCTGAGGATGTTTTTGAACATCCCTCTCTATGATTGGGGGAGCCTGACTTTGGTGACCCTTTATTTTTCCTTGGATGCATTCAGTCGGTGTTGTCGGCAGTCTTTCACTGGAGCCATGTATCTTCTTGAGGTATTCTTTAATTTTGTGCATTTTCCTTTCATGCATTCACATTTTCCTTATGCATCTCTCTTTTAATTGTGAAATCTTATCTTTGGAAGATGTGGTTCTATGAGGTGATCGAGTGTAATACCAAGCTGATTGCTTTGAAGGACGAGACTGTTGGGGATTTTTTACGGTTGCATCGATAGCGCAAGGCCAATCGGTAGTCAAGGATGTCTCTCTCTTTGGATGTGGTGTGTGAGGTCTTGAATGGCCTAACCAGTGTTAGGGTAAGAATTCTTTCTTCTTCAGTCTAAAACCTTTGTGTTCTCTGATTTTGCATTAACTTGTACCTGCTAGGGATTTTTCAGGTGACGTTTTACCCTTGGGGGATGACTGTTCAGGACACGGGGTTGACTGGAGGAAATCTACAGATGAGGTGTTTACTGGCGCATGAGTTTGGCCATACTTGGTATCTTTGTGAGAGGGTAGTCCGACAGATTACTTAGAGAGAGGTGGTGGTACCACCTGCGCGGCCACCTATGTCTATGAGGCAGGAGCGGCTGCTGCCAGAGGATCACGATGATGATTGGCGAGTCATACCTATTGTGCACTGATACGGCTATGCGTTATGATTATATGGACTTCGTGATGAGCTGGCTGATGGCGCCCAACATATATGATGCATTTCCCTTCCCTCCCACGGGTTCGAGTCGACTAGTGGGGTCCTCCAATAGAGGTGGCGGTCTGTTGACATCTGCGGCAGCGGCAACTTTGGAGGTCCCTTTTGTGCGATTGCATACTCCTTTATACAATATCCGGTGGGCTGATAGAGGGATGGTTCCTATGCTGCATCATCCTCATGCTATGGATCCGAAGGAGTTGGGCTTGACATAAGAGGTTCTTCATCTTGAGGTATATCTTTTATGTTCTTTTCTTTTCCTTCCTTTTGGTTTCTTTTGATCTTTTCTGTTTGATACTGATTTTCCCTGTTCTTGCAGCACGTTCGGGTGTCAACCACTTGACTGAGGGATATTAAGGATTGGATATCTTTGGAGACTTCTCATATTCGGGACGCAGTTACTGTTCCTTCTTTCTTGGTCCCATCTACCTCATTCGAGGAGCAGTATGGTTCAGGTTGTGGTGGTGGGTCATCTCGCCATCGGGGAAAGAGAGTGCATCGCATGGGAGGAAGCTTTTAGGAGAGAGAGGTGAATATTAAGTGAGAGAGAGAGAGGGAGAATGTGGGTTCGGGCTGAGTCCCGTTGTTTTTTTCTTTTCTTTATTTTCCTACAAAACTTATGTAACACAAAGACATATCTATGAAATACAATGAAGTTTTTTTATTATCTTTTGTTAGTGATGATTAAATGCATGCACATGCGTTTTTTACTTTACTACTGACACCTTAAAAAGAAATATTTTTGGGATTTTGAAATAAATTTTTATTCAAAATGAGAATTTATATAAAGATGAAAAGGGGATTTTTGAAATTCTGTTGAGAATATTAATTTATTTTGAGTTTCGAAATTTTCATCAAAGAGGAAAATGCGAAATTTCCAAAAGTAGGGGGTTGCCGATCGGCAAGCACCTTATCCTGCCTATCGGTAGGTCAGTCCAGTCCCATTAATTCAAAGCTTTCATTAGTACCCTCTTCAGCCTTTGGTACTTTATGGGGCAGGATTTCTTTCGATTTCTGCAGGGGTTATGTCTTTTCTGGGGGGTTTCAAGTATAAAAGAGGGGTAAGAGTGGAGTGTTTTCCTCACACCTAAACATCTTAACTTTCTTATTCTGTGAGATTGCTCTCCCTGATAGTGATGAGTTTGCCAGCTTCCTCAAGACTTTGGAGGTGATGTTCTCTTATAACATCGACTACGATGCTTACAACATGCGTCTAGTTTCTTTATGGCGTAATCATCCTATAGAGTGGAACATGATGATGGCGGCGATACAATTCTGGTACCCTGAAGACCATGTATTCTGCTTTGGCTTGGAAGAAGTCTTTCCGACTTATGAGGAATTTTCTGCCATGTTAGGGATAAATCTCGATATTGCTGCAGCTTTACCTGAGTTTTCTCATTCTCCCCGGAAGTTGTTGGATGGACTTCTTTTTATTTCATGCTCATCGGCCATATCACTGGTGGCTGGAGGTATGACTTCTCTTCTGGAAGTGTTGCGGTCAGTGCATTTACAGGAAGTTGGTGATGCTGGATATGCCAGAGCTATTGTTCTAGGCTTGGTTTCAAAATTGCTGCTAGTGACTGCGGAGCTACTGGTGGACCCACAACTTGCAGCTATTACTTCATGGATGTCCCACCGTCGCAATACTGTCACGGTGATACTAGCGTAGACTTTGAATGGCTTAAATGCCTGGCAAGAAGGTCGTTCTGACTTTCTGAGGGGTAGTCCTGTGATGTTGTTCATGTGGTTGTCTAAAAGAATCCGCTTAGTGACTCCTCCAGAACACCCTTTGTCTATTTTACCCAATTTCTTTTCGCGTCATTTCATCAGTGTTGGCCTGGATATTGAGAGCTGGGAGAACTGGTTCGTGGAGCATTGGGATCTAAATCTGTACTGGCCAGTACCTTGGTGGGGATAACTTGTGCCTATTCTGGAACTGGGAGAATACTCGTATGTCCGGCTGGTTGGTCTCCGAAAGACCTCTTTTTATTTCCCTTGGCGGCTTCTGTGCCAATTTGGCTGGGAGAAGATCATGATACCTCGGAAACTAGACTTCTTTCTGAAAGAATATTTGAGAGAGCGCATGCGCATGCGGTTTGACTCTTTATGGGAGAGTCGGCGTCCGTCGTCCCGTCCCTCTAAGTCTGTTGGGAGAGTTTGGCATATCCCTGGGGATTATGTGAAGTGATTGTGGAGAAGAGTAGTTAGGAAGATGTTGGTAGTGGATACTGGACAAAGGTGGATTGCCTTATCTGATATCATGGAGGGAGTTGTGGTAGTTTTTTCGAGGCTGGTGCGATCCTATCGATCCACAGAGCGTCTACAGCACTCCATTTAGGTAGAGAAAGCTTGAGGGGGAAGGATGTAGATGATTATGATGAAGCGGGATCCTCTGGTAGCTGTGGGTAGGACTCTTTGAGAGTTTTTTTGTAATGGGGAGTAAATTTGGGGGTTTATTTTCTTTTTAGGAAGGTAGGGGGGAAGGGACTCATCCGTTCCTTTTCTTATGTAATTTCACTCTAATTTCTTATTATTGAAATAAACAAGTTGTTGATCATCTAACTATGCATTTTGATGAATTCTGTATTTTGAATTATCTATACCGATCGCTAAGTCATGCATAATTCTTTTATTCAAGTATATGTTAAAGTGAACTGTCATTCTCGGAGATAAGAAAAAAAATAGTTTTTATGAAAAAGAAGGGGTCGTGCTCATGTAAGACGTATGAGCTTCCTACGTACCTCTGGGGGTTTTTGAATTTTTTTTAATTTTTATGAGATTTTTTTTTACAGAGGATCAGGCCCACGTAGTTCTGGGTAGAGAATAGAAGGGGGATGAGAAGAGTCGTAGCGCGCTGAGATTTCGGACTAGGGGTAGAACTTCTTGAGGCGGTCCAAGTTGATTGGACGATCCATCTCTTCTCTGTCTAGATCGATGAGCATGGCGGCACCACCGGAAAAAATCTATTTTACAATGTATGGGCCTCTCCAATTGGGCTTGAATTTCCCTCTGGGGCCCAAGATGGGCTCTACTATTTCTTTGAGGGCTAGATCCCTTTCTTGGATGCCGTGGTCCTTGACTCTCTTATTGAATGAACGCACTATTCAACGATGGTACCCTTGTATTTGATATACTGCCTTCAGTCTCGTTTTGTCCAGGAGTGGCAGCTCGTCGAGGCGACTTTGATGCCAATCTTCATCGCTGACCTTGCTTTTAAGCATGACGCGCAACAAAGGTATTTCCATCTCTGCAGGTAGGAATGCTTCTATGCCTTAGACTAGAGAGTAAGGGGTATCCCTAGTAGAGGCTCGAATTGAGGTTTAATAGCCCCAGAGGGCATATGGGAGTCGATTGTCCCAATCTCGACAACTTTCGGTCATCTTACTGATGATGGCTTTGAGGTTCTTGTTGGTGGCTTCAACTGCACCATTGGTCTGAGGTCGGTTGGGAGAAGATTTGTGTCTCTGAATCCCAGACTCGTTGTCCACTCCTGTGACTTCTTCCTCGAAATGAAACCCGTTATCTGACACTAGCCTGTGCAGAACCCCATATCGGCAGATGATGTTTTTCTTGATGAATTTGGACACTTTCTTGGCATTCAGGATTGCGTATGACTTCGCTTCGACCCATTTGGTGAAGTAATCAATGGCAACTAGGATTAACTCATACCCGTTGGAGGCCTTGGGTGTAAATTTCCCTATGATGCCGATGCCCCAGGTGGAGAACAGCCAGGGATAAGTGATGTTATATAATTCTTGCGGAGGCAGGTGCTGAAGGTTGGAAAATTGTTGGCATTTGAGGCTACTCTGGACATAGGCGGTGTAATCCTGAACCATAGTGGTCTAGTAGTATCCTTGTCGAATGATCTTCTTGGAAACCATGTGACCATTCATGTGGGTCCCGCATTCCCCATTATGGATTTTCTGCATTACCTCTTCAATGTCAGCCCCTATGATGCAGTGTATATGGGTTCCATCAAAGTTTCTCTTGAACTTTGCTTTCTGAAAAATGTTGTGATGGGCGGCCATTATTCGGAGGGTATCTCGGTATTTCTTGTTAGAATCCTCAGGATAACTACCATGCTTGAGGAGGTTCTAGATATCATAATAGAAGCAGTTCGTTAGCTCATGATCTTCTGTGGGGATGAGCTCAATGTGGTAGCAGTGGGTAAGTTTGTCTTACTTTTGGACTAGGAAGGGGGCCATTGTTATTCCCTCAGGCATGTCAACCATGGAGGCCAAGGTAGAAAGGGCATCAACTAGGTTATTCTTTGCTCGAGGTAGGTACTGGAAAGTGATATCTTGTAATTGGGAGGCTAGTTCTTCTAAGTGGGCATGGAAGGGTTGGAGTTTCTAGTCCTTAACTTTCCATTTTTTGAGTACTTGACTGATGATGAGGGCGGAATCACCATAGACATCTAGTCATTGAATACTTTTCGTAAGAGCATCTTGGGGGCCTACCGTACATGCCTCATATTCAGTCATGTTGTTGGTGTAGGAGAAATCCGACTTGATGGCAATGGGAGTGTGGGAGTCATCTAGGGCGATCAGAAGTATCCCAATGTCGTATCCTTTTTTATTAGCAGTGCCGTCAAAGAACATTTTCCATCGAGGGTCATCTCGATCAGCGTAGAGGATGTTTTCATCTGTGAATTGGAAAATCCAGACATCATCTTCTTCGATGGGGTAGTCAGCAAGGTAATCCGAGATGGCTCTTACTTTCATGGATTTTTGTGTGACGTATATGATATCAAACTCGGCTAAGAGCATCATCCAGCGAGCCATACGGCTGGATAAAACGGGTTTCTCAAGTAGGTACTTAATGAGGACCATTCGGGATACAAGAGAAAATGTGAGGCTTTCTAAATTAATGCTCTGATACCAATAGTTGGAACACGAGGCCCCCAAATTTTAAAACTTAAACACAAAGTAATTTCCTTTTAAAGATATGCGGAAGCGATATGGTTCAATTAAATGAACACAAACACCAAATTTTAATTTCTTTCTAATTAAAATTAAACCAAGTGAAATTAACTTAGACAACAATTATGTTTTTCACTCAAACCATCTTAATTTAATCCAAGTCCTAGAAATTTGCCTAACCAAATAATTAATCCATTTTTGCAAAATTAGGCCAAACTAAATTTTATCAAATTAAAGTACATGACTTGAACTCAATTAATTAAACATTACCCAAATTAATTTTGCACCAAATTAAGTAAGTAGTGACTTAAACTAATTTTATCTTTTTACGTAAGCATGCATCTAAGGTGAATTATGCAAAAGATAAAATAAACAAATAAATCACTACTTCGTGATGTACGAGGAAAAACCCACAACGGGAAAAAACCTCGGACGGCCCTAGCCTTATGTCCACTAAGTACGGAATTTAAAATTACAAGCAAGATGACTTACAACACCCGACTCGACTCTTTCAAGCCCCGACGCGTCTTTTTGTGACTACCACTCCCTAGCCGACAATCCCGAAACTCCACCGGAACCTTGGAATCCACCAATGAGACTTTAGGAACATCGTCAACAACACGTGGTGCCTTTCACCATGTGATAATGCCACAGCAAAACATGAGACTTCTTCTTTGAGGGTTATAGAAGTAAAACCAAACTTCTCTTCAACTCGGTAGAGAAAAACCCGGTGCCAAACACTCCAAGCAAGATATTTATATGGAAACTTGGAATAAACAAACTATGGGTGAAAACATAAGTGTTTTAATGATATTTCTTGAAAAAAATGAACACTCAAAACATAAACCTTTTCCTTTTTGAATTTTGCTCTCAAACTCTCTCTTGGAGATGGAGGATTGTGAAAAAGTTAATGCAAAAATATTGTTTCCCCCACTTGACAAGTCTGTCAAAAGTTAGTGGGGAAAAGTAGTGGGAAAGAGGTGAAAAACTGGCCAAAACTACCAATTTAATATCCTGCCAAAAATCTCGTTCGAACAAGATTTTCATTCGAACGAAGTTTCAATGGCCTGATGGGAAATCTCATTGCCAAACTCGTTTGAACTACATTCTCGATCGAACAAACCAACTCGTTCGAATGATAATATCGAACAAAGTTCCAGTGGCAAGATCATTGGCGAACCTCGTTCGAACGACAATTTCGAACAAAAACACAGAAAGCTTTAAAATTCGATTTTAGCCCAGAAAGTTTATTTTAAAGTTTTAAATAAACCTTCTGAAAATAAACAATAGTTTAAACAAAACTTACACCCAATACTAATTATTCCAAACTCCTATATAAATATGTAATACATTCATACCTTAGGAGTAAACGGAACAAATGTTGTTGATGTAGAAACGAGGCATAATAAACTTGGCATTTGATGAAGCTTTAATATTGGTTGCTGCATCTTCAACTTTAGTATGTCATAGGCTTGAAGGATGGTCAAGAACTCTATCCTATGAATCAAACGATTTTGTCCGGAATTGTGCCAAAACTACAACGGACTAAATTGAAAATTTGTGTCCTTACAAATCTCCCCCTTTGGCTATTCTGGGACAAAAACCAAAAAAATCCTAAAGGGCCATCAAGCTCTACTAGACTGATAAAAAATGTCATTCCCAAAATAAAAATACATAGCTTGACTCAAAACAACCCAAGGATCAATATCTTTGACGATGATGAAAGTTGCCACTTAGAAGAATTCCTGCACACTTAAGCAAACTATCAAACTCATAGGGAACATCATAATATTAAATGCAAATTAAAGACTCCCCCTTAATTAATTCTCCCCCTTTATGAAATGATCTACTTAGAAAGACGTCTCCCGCTAAGATAAATCTCCCAAACTAAGATACTATTACAATGGGATTAAATATCGGCTCTTCCCCTATCATTCTCCCCTTTTTTTCTTCAGGAATAGACAAAGGCTAAAGAACCAAAAATAATCTTAACTCCTCCTATTAAAGCATATACACCCTATGAACAAAACAAGGGATAAATAGAATGGGATAAGAAGATAAACATGCAATTGTGCATAAAGTGATGAGAGCATTAAAGCACATGGGCAACTAAAATTCAACTAATCCTCATAAGGATATGAATATCAACTATCATGCGATAACAAAAGATATCAATTGATTTTAGTAATCTAAGCATGTGATATTGAAAACAAATTCGCAACAAGATATATACCAAAAATAAATTAAAATCATAAATGAACTAGCTAATCATGGCAAAGACTAAAAAACAAAAAAAATATCATATATATGTATGCACAATAGATTCAAACTAAGCTTAAGTACACACATATAAACATAAACACCAAAATGACACAAAACTAAATAACATATGTTTTTCACACTCTTATAGCATAAATGTGTCATATGGAAACGGAAGTGAAGGGGTGTGAACAAGATACCAATGAATTAAAACCCAATCACTTAAATGTGTTCACGTAGTTCGCATTTGATTGAAAAAATATATCAACTAGAATTTAGCCTTTATGTGACAGGATAAAGTGAACTAATGAACAAACAAACACAATGCATACAAGCCTAGCATGTTGATGATTCTACAAACCAATAGATTCATGACATTGAAAGCCCAATTAGGATAAACGGACATTGTGCAAACCGTTGATATATCATCCAAACTCCCTCAATAAGCATATATATTATTCTTTTGAATGAATAAATCAACTAAAAAATGAGGCCTTGGCAAATTATTTTTCTTTTAACGCCATATTTTCTTTTAAGCCTTTGGACCATGTGTTTCTTTTAGGTCCAATCCAAACAGTGGCTTACTTACAAAGGATAATATTTTTCCTTTTGGAGCCCTTCCCTATGCACATTTATACATACTATTTTTTATATCTCAGAAATCTCACGTGCAACGGATTTTGACATGCACCAGTCCTCCCACGTCATAGTATGTAGATGACTAGATTAATATGAGACACCTCACAAAGCTCAAATATAACATGTAACGTTAATGTTTAAAAATCTCGTGCATGTGTGTAAAGGCATATAAAAGTGAATCCATTAAGCAAGTCAAACTTAAACTACTTTATGTAAGCATGATAAAGAACATTTTAAGGATTAAAATTTTAACCAAAAGTTCTAGTCACATGGAAGCGAAATGAGGATTCAATCAGAAACATATGCCACAAAATGTGTGTAAAACCAAAATACACACAAAATAAAACATTTTTGTGTTTTTCAAATTTTTAACCAAAACTAGAAATAATTACTCAAAAGACGCACAAAAATCATTTGTATTTTTCATTAAGCATAAATTATGAAAGGTTAAAAAAATGTTAAACAAAAATCTTTTTGTATTTTTCATTAAATCCAACCTAAAATGAAAAAAAAAAATATAATACAAAAGATAAACAAGAATCATAATTCTAGCATGGAGCATAGACTATAAAATGATTAAACATGCATACACCTAGCAATGATATATAATATGAAGCACAAAAAGCTAGAGAATGCAAACAAAATTAACACATTTAACCTTTAAATTTAGCAAGGGAGGTTTCACGTGAAAGCAAATGAGAATAAAAAAATCTAATATCTAGTGCGACTAAAAATGATTTTCGAACCCATATAAATGTATATTTAAAATGATGGGATTTGGGAACTAATGAAATGCTAGGCATAGACTTCCTAGGACTTCTTTTAAGATCAAAACAAAATGACCTAAGGTGACCTTTCTTACCACAATGCAAGCATGTGTAAACATGAGGAATGTTACATACGGTGTGACCTTTTGTAAAGTCCTTGGATAAAGTTGACCCTCTAAAACAAATAATGGGTTTAGCTTTAGCAACGAAAATACTTGAACTAGATGAGCTAGAACCATAACAACCACTACTCGAGTATTGTAAATCATTTTTCATTTTTAAAATTTTAGACTCAAGTAATAAATTAGATTCCTCAATTTTACGGGACTCCTTCTTTAAATTTTCTATAACTCCTAAAAGGTTATCACTCTCCCCCCTCAATGTGAGAAAACATGTCCCTAAGATTCTTTTCTTGACAATCACTCTCTTTCTTGGACTTTTCTAAAATATTAAAATTGTAATTTATGTCCATGAGCTTTTCATGAAAAATATCTTTTTAAGATAGCGAGGTTTGCAAAAATTCAACTTTAGCTTTAAAACAAGAATTTTCATTTTCAAGAAATTTAATTCTTTTTGCAAATCTCAAATTTAATTCTCTTAATTTTTCATTACACTTATTAAGCCCATTAAATTGCTATCGAGTAGAAAAAAATTCATTATCATTCGAAAAGGACAAATTATCATTAAAACGCCCCATCGAGAGATACAAAAAAATGAGAGTGAGTAAAAAAAAAATTAACCACCTAAAAATAGAAGGAGCTCAAAAATTATAAAAGATGAAAAACGGATCTTTGATGCGATAAATTAGTGCTCCGGCCCTGATAGAAATTTGAAAACGCCAGTCTTTCTAAATTAATGCTTTAATACCACTTGTTGGAACACGAGGCCCCTAAATTTTAAAACTTAAAACACAAATTAATTTGCTTTTAAAGATATAAGAAAGCGAGATGGTTCAATTAAATGCACACAAACACCGAATTTTAATTTCTTTCAAATTAAAATTAAACCAAGTGAAATTAACTTAGACAACAATTATGTTTTTCACTTAAACAAGCTTAATTTAATCCAAGTCCTAGAAATTGGCCTAACAAAATAATTAATCCATTTTTGCAAAATTAGGCCAAACTAAATTTTATCAAATTAAAGTACATGACTTGAACTCAATTAATTAAACATTACCCAAATTAATTTTGCACCAAATTAAGTAAGTAGTGACTTAAACCAATTTTATCTTTTTACCTAAGAATGAATTTATGGTGAATTATGCAAAAGATAAAATAAATAAATAAATCACTACGGCGTCATGTACGAGGAAAACCCCACAACAGGAAAAAACCTCGGACGGTCCTGCCTTAAGTCCACTAAGTACATAATTAACAATTACAAGAAAGATGACTTATAACACTCGACTCGACTCCTTCAATCCCCGACGCGTCTTCTTGTAACTACCTCTCCCTAGACGATAATCCTGGAACTCCACCGAAACCTTGGAATACACCAATGAGACTTTAGGAACACCGTCAACCATACATGGTGCCTTTCACCATGTGAGAATGCCGCAGCAAAACACGAGACTTATTCTTTAAGGGATGTAGAAGTAAACCCAAACTTCTCTTCAACTCGGTAGAGAAAAAACCGGTGCCAAACACTCCAAGCAAGATATTTATATGGAAACTTTGAATAAACAAACTATGGGTGAAAACAAAAGTGTTTTAAAGAATTTTCTTGGAAAAAAAATGAACACTCAAAACATGAACTTTTTCCTTTTGGAATTTTGCTCTCAAACTCTCTCTTGGAGATGGAGGATAGTGAAAAAGTTAATCCAAAAATATTGGTTCCCGCACTTGATAAGTCTGTCAGAAGTTAGTGGGGAAAAGAAGTGGTAAAGAGGTCAAAAATTCCCAAAACTACCAATTTTTTTCCCTCTGAAAGTCTCGTTTGAACGAGATATTCGTTTGAAGGAAGTCTCATTCGAATGACCTTTCTATCGAAGTTCCAGTGTCCTAATGGGAAATCATGTTGCCAAACTCATTCGAACGACATTCTCGATTGGACAAACCAACTCGTTCGAATGATAATATCGACCGAAGTTCCAGTGGCAAGATCGTTGGCAAACCTCGTTCGAACAACAATTTTGAACAAAAAATAGAAAGCTTAAAAATTCGATTTTAACCCAGAAACTTTATTTTAAAGTTTTGAAGAAACCTTCTGAAAAATGAACAACAGTTTAAACAAACCTTACACCCAATACTAATTGTTCCAAGCTCCTATATAAATATGTAATTCATTCATACCTTATGAGTAAATGGAACAAATGTTGTTGACGTAGGAACGATCCATAACAAACTCGACATTTGATGAAGCTTTAATCTTGGTCTCTACGTCTTCAACTTTAGTATGTTATAGGCTTCAAGGACGGTCAATAACTCTATCCTATGACTCGAACATTTTTGTCCAAAATTGAGCCAAAACTATAAAGGACTCCATTAAAAATTTGTGTCCTTACAACAAGTTTACTGGGGAAGGCGGGCATGTAGTGTCGCAACTTTTGGGTGACCCAAACAAGCACGATGCATGCTTTTTCCAAAGTAGTGTAGTTGACTTCGTACCCGTTCAATTTGCGACTGGCGTAATAGATGGCTCTTTCTTTATGGGATAGTTCAAGGTACTGAGATAGCAAAGCCGCAACTGTAGTGTAGGTTATGGTTAGGTATAGGAGCAAGGGGAGACCAGGTTGTGGTGGCATGAGTACCAGAGGTTGATTCATGTATTGTTTGATTCGATCGAAGGCTTCTTGGAAGGCCTCTTTCCAAACTTTGGTTGAATCGTTTCGGAGGAGTTTGAACATAGGTTTACAAATGGAGGTTAGCTGGCTGATGAACCGAATAATGTATTACAATTTCCCAAGGAAACCTCAGACCTCTTTCTTCATTCGGGGAGGTGGAATATAAAGTATGGATTTTATCTTGGAAGTATCTGCTTCTATCCCTTTTTCACTGACCATAAATCCCAAGAGTTTTCCCTTTGTAATAACGAAGACACATTTCTCTGGATCGAGTCTCATTTAATACTGTCACAGTCGTTCGAAGAAATTTTAGAGAGCGGGAACATGATCGTCTCTAGTTTTGGATTTGATAATCATATAATCCACATAGACCTTGACTTCTTTATGAATCAGATCATGCAGGTTGGTCATGGCAGCCCTCTGGTAGGTAGCCCCAACATTCTTGAGACCAAATCGCATAATAGTGTAGAAAAAGGTTCCCCCTGGGGTAATGAACGTAGTTTTTTATTGATGATTTGGGTGCATTTTGATTTGGTTGTATCTAGTAAACCCGTCAAAGAATGACTTGAGAGCATGATTGGTTGTGTTGTCCAAGATCATGTCGATATTGGGTAACGGGTAATCATCCTTTGGAGAGGCTTTGTTAAAATCTCGGTAGTCTACACACATCCGAACTTTCCCTCATGATTTCGGTACAGGAACTATATTGGATAGCCATGTGGTATATTAAATCACATGAATGAACCCCACATTCAGTTGTTTGACCACGTCTTCTTTGACTTTGAGCGATCGTTCAGTGCGGATCTTTCTCAGCTTTTGTTTAACCGACTTGTAATCTGGAAAAGTGGGGATCTCATGCTGAGTAATTTCTGGATCAATATCGGGCATATTGTAATAGGACCATGAGAAGACATCTATGAACTCCTTCAATAATCCTTTGAGTTGTGAGCGCTCATACTCGTCAAGGGTAGACCATATCCTAATCTCATGCATTTGGCAACTAGAATCGAGGTTAATAATAACAGTATCTTCTTTATTAACTTGAAAGGGGTTATGTTGTTTATTATTAACCTTATTTAGATCAATTAAGAATTGTTCATTTGTAAAATAATCATCATCAAAAGTTTGATTATAATCTAAACAATTAATGTAAGGCATAGCAAGGTACTCAAAATCTTCATTTATTTCATTGATAGGAAAAATAGCATTGAGAACCTCATCAAAGGAGGTCTCAATTACATTTGAGCAAGGATAGACAACAGAAGAAGAAATGGGGTAAACATTGGAGTTAGGTGGGATTCCAACAAGTAGAACCGGCGTAGCATGCCAGTTGAGGAGAGGTGTATCAATAGCTTTAATCAAATGGGATGGATCTAGTGGTGTAGTTCTTGAATGAACCATGCAGAGTGTCATCCCTAGTGTCTGTAAGTTGAACGAGTCCACAGAGTCGCTTTCTACAATCTCTTCAGTATCTTTGATGAGCGGTTGTATATGGCGTTGGGAACTTTCGGCTCATGAGTAATTATCTTGGAAAAATATCTCTATTTCAAGTTTCATATTCTTACCTGTATGGTCATACCATGGTTCTAGAAAATCGCAAAGGGGAAGTCCTCGCCCTATTTGATGAATCGTCTATTGAAGGAGTCACCTGGGATAGTCTGGATACAGTCTAATCTTCTCTTTCGTTGAGACTCGAGGATCATTTTGAGCTCTTGTTTTGATGGTTGATACCCCAAACTACAAGGAGGGAAAGCTTTATTTAGTTCAATGGGATCAATTATCCATTGATATCTTTATCCAAGCACCACTTCGGCCATGAAGTGCATGTTTCTGAACATCTTAATCACATTGACATTGCCATGACGGTCGTATTCTGGATAAACCCTTTCTTTGAAATTCTCCCCTGTCGGGAGTATGATTGGCTCAACTCCGAATCCTAATAGGAGCATATCATTTGACCCGTGATGTATCTTAAAGATTAGACTACTGGTACTTGCAACCTCGGCATTATCGTCTTCGCTAAAAATGGTGATGACTTGTCCGTTGGTGAAGAACTTCAATTTCTAATGGAGTCAGAAAGACACACCCTTGATATTGTGGAGCTAAAGTCGTTCGAGCAGCATGTTAAAACAAGATGGGATGTCTATAAGTTTGAATTGAATGATATGGTTTATAAGGCCATCCCATATTACATGTTTTATGGATCCCATCACCTCCCGATGGGTATTATTATAGGCACGTACAACAACAAAAGTTGGAGTGAGGTCACTTTCCTTCAGTCCTAATCATTTGAAGATTCTTAATGGGAAGACATTCAAGGTGGATCCATTATCGATAAGAGAGAGTGGTAAGATCTTCCCAATAACTTTGACGGAGATGTTGAGTGCATGATTGTGGTTTGGCCCAATTCTGGGGATTTCCTCTTTGGAAAAGGATAGCATTCAGGTAGAGGTCAAGGATCCGACTAAATTTACCGCTTCTTCTGGTGTAGTAGAGAAAGGAACTATGGGTCCAGTGAGCAAATTGATCAAAGTGTTTATGTGTAGCTGGGAAGACATGAAAAGCCCCCATAAAGTGATGTCAGCTTAAGTTTTCTTCAATTGATCGAGGATCTTGCTCCCATCGAGGGTCATTTCTATCATAGGAAGGTTTTGAACGCCCTTCCCTTTAACATTGGCTGGTAGTGATCTTGGGATCTGTTAATGCCTCACTGATCTAGTCATGTGAATTACTGAAGAAGGGAATAATATGAACCTTATTTCTTCGTCGATCTCGGGTTGTTCTTCCATCTTGTTTATTTATCCAAAGAACTCCTCAAATGATATCATCCCACACATGTCGGCTATCGGGCCAGTTTTCTTGAAAGCATGTTCTTTATTCGAGTTTCTAAATTCTTCCCCCCATCCGGTGGCAACAATTTTGTCTTTCCATGTAAATTCGATGCATTCTACAACTTCAATGGCTTCTTTATACATGTCTTCCCATTCTGTGGGGATATGTGATGGTGAGGGAACCAGGCGCCCTTACAATTTCAGATTATCAAGTAACTCGGTCATACTGCAGATGTCGTTAGTTGGCCTGAATAATTCTGCCATAATCTGGACGACATCATCTAAGCTGACTTCATTAGTTTGTACCACCCAACTCTCTGACTCCCGGGCCCATTTTCGTGCCTCCAAGAATAATGAACTGAACCTTTTACAATCAATGATCATCTGTGAGGGAAATTTCAGCCCGAATTCTAGGAGTTGGTTTAACACTTCTGATAATGACACCGATGCTTGCTCTGGTAAGGAGTGATAGTTCTTGATCAGCGAGGCTAACAGGGTGTAGGAGAAAATATGGGTAAGTTTGGAGAGTTTTGGGAGAGTGTATGGATTTTATTTGAGTTGAGGGATCAAATCCTGGGTTCATTTCTTAGAAGATAGCATCGATATCATTTGGGAGTGGGTTGTGAGTATTGTTTGGCTTAGGATTGGCTGGTGGAGAAATAATACCCCGGTCAATTAGACCTTGGATTACATTTCGAAGGTGAAAGCATTGGTCGGTGGTATGACCAGCAGTTTGGTCAAAGGCGCAATGGGCATCTGCCTTGAAGTTTCTCGGAAGTGTGTTTGGCAATGGATGGGGGTCCAAGGGTTTCATAAGTTTTGTCTAACAGGGCTTGATAAACTTTGGAGAGGGAAGCATGGTGCTCGATGTATTCCTTTCAGGATGGGATAGGGTGGCTCTCTGGTGCCCAAGATGTGGTTGGTTGAGAGATGTTGTTAATGGTTGAGACTGCAGCAATGCCAAGTTTGTCATATTTTCTGGGGGTGAACTATCTGAACACTTTCTTTGGTTCAACTTATATTTTAGCAAGACCTTCCTTGATTTCTACTCCTGGTTCTCTGAGAGCTCGTAGGTGGGGATAGTATTGTCCTCCCACGGTTGCTCGGACCTGGGGCAAGAAGTTCTTCTTCACTATGCTTACTTATTCTTCCTCGGAAGGCCGATTGGTTATGGTAGCTGCTTTTTCCCTCCAGCGGGCTATGAAGTTACTTACTGATTCCCCAGAGTTCTGTTTGAGAAACTCTAAATCACGATGGGTGAACTTAAGCTATTTATTATATTTGTACTACAAAATGAATTCTTGGGTTACATCCTCCTAGCTACGGATTCTGAACTCCTCGAGAGATAAAAACCATCGAAGGTCGCTATCCTTAAAAATTTGATGAAACAATTGGGCCATGACTTCTTCAGAATCCCCTAGGAGAGTCATTGGATGGTGATAACTGCGAAGATGAACAATCGGTGGTCCACTTCCTCCGAATTTCTCGATATTCATCATCTTAAACTTCTCGAGTAACCTTGCCATAGGATAAGGAGACATGTGGGTGTAGTCCAAGTAATTTCCAGAGATTCAGACTGGGTCGAACTTCTTAGTTAGCATATTGAGATCTTCTTTGAACTTGTTCAATTCATTCGCTTTCAGATTAATGATACGCAGGCAAGTTAGCCCCAGGCTGGGCAGGGTTCGGCATATAAAGCTTGGCAGGCGGCGGCCCATTAACAGGAGGGATACGGGGTGTGTGATGATATTCTTTCAAAACCCAGATAGGCTCGGGTGGACCCATAGCGCGAGGGAATAGGGACTCGGTCTCTTGAGGAATAGTAACCTGGTTTTGTTGCATCTCCCGGACCTCAGTCTGAAGGTTTTCAATCTTGGACACGAGCTAAGCTAAAACTACTGTCAGATCTGCTGTGAAACTGGTGCTTGATTTGTGTTCTCCATGGAAAGAGGATGGATACCGGACTAGGAAGAGGTAGCAAGGGAATGAACGAAACTCCGGGGTAACTTGACTGAAGACCGAAGCCAATAAGGATCCAAGCCAAGGGCATGCGATCGACCTGAGAGGACGTAAAATTGGATATATTTTGGACAGAAAAATGATAAAAATATTTTTGACATTTTTTCTTTTTGAGATTGGAAGGAAAAATATTTCTGGATTTTTGGTAAAGAAAGGAGAAATGTTTTTGGATTTTTGATAAAGAGAGGAGAAGTGTTTTTGGAAGACGGGTCTCAACATGATTATTATTATTATTATTATTATTATTATTATTATTATTATTATTATTATTATTATTATTATTATTATTATTATTATTATTATTATTATTATTATTATTATTATTATTATTTTTATTTTTATTTTTATTATTATTATTATTATTATTATTATTATTATTATTATTATTATGTTCTCACTTATATTAGATTTTCCTAAATGAAAAATGAAATATGGGACGGGACCCGAGCCTAGAAAAGTTAGGTTTGTAACATATGCAAACCTATGGATGGACTTGTAACCAGGCTCAAGGGCAGGGTCCCGACCCTAAATTTTGGTAGAGTTTCGGGAAGAAACCGATCATATAATATGTGTTTCCTAGGCTTGACACCTATATGCGGGTATGTAGTTGGTTGGGTGAATAGGTAAGGGTTCCCCCCTTTGGCGTGGGTTCCACGATATACGTCTTGCTTTTGACGGTAATCGCTACGTTTGGACAAGCCATTTGATATACCTGAGTTTACATGAATTGCCTCACTATATACCTCTTGGGGATGGTACATGTGAAAGCGAATTCGATATACTCGGTGTACGTGAACGAGTTTCCTACGATACACCTCCCGTCATGACTTCGATTAAGTGGTACGATGTGGGGAAACCGTTCGATATACGTCAAAGGTACTTGGACAATGGAAGGTAAGAGTCATATCTCTTAGGCTAACTGTGCCCTGCCAGACCAGCGCCCATCACGGAGTGACCCTCTAGTTACGAGACAAAATTTGATCAATCACAATGCTCTTTGGTGATATCGTGTGAATCATGCATGATCCTCTTATTAGTATTTTATGATGAGAGTATCTTTCCTAATCATGCCCAACAGGGAGAAAACTATGAGTACCAATGGTATACCAAGTATGGGTGATTCGTTCAATATGAGGATATATTTGATCCTAGGTGCACGTGGTTTGAAGTGTACATGGAGAATTTTCTACTAGTGTGTGAATAAAACATAAGCATGAGGTACACATGAATAGTAAAGGGGATATATAAAAAAATAAAACACCCATGTAAATAGTGTCCAGTCCTCAAAAATCAAAATCCCCAGCAGAGTCGCCACTATGGCCATCCCCGGATATATCCCCTCGCGGCACGATGGGAGAGGATCCCTCTTGGTCTTGCGCGTCCCACTCGGGAGCGCTTCGGCCGACATCGGTGAATGAGGTGAAAAATGTAGAGAGATAGAGTGTCGAGTCTATTTTACTCAATATAGACAAAAAAATGGAACCATCCCGAAGGACAGCATCCAAAGACATACTGATACCTACGAAACCAAAATGATTCGAAAACGGTCCGGAGGCTAAGTGACGAAATGGGAAGGTGTTAGGTACCCATTTCTCCCTTACGATCTCTCATGGGTTGTTTCTATTTCCTTTATTTCCCCGTGATATGTGTGCATGTGTATACATAGTGGAGATAGGAATCATCGACATGTATCATGGAAGAGATAAAGCAAGTCATCCATAGGAATGATCCAAAAAGAAATATTAGAAAATAGGATTTATGCGATTATCCTAGCGTCGATCATAAGAGGGGAATGATAACGCATGTGGAATAATACATCATTGAGAACAAATATATATATATATATATATATATATACAGAGAGAGAGAGAGAGAGAGAGAGAATTTTAGAGAATTAAGTTTAAAGAATATAGGAAAAGAGTAGAAAAAGGACTCGAGTCTCGAATTTTACCGTGAGATGCCTACATAGCCTATAGAGGCATCAAAGTCCACGTAGTTCATATGCAAATGGAGGGGTGGTATTTATCCCATAAATCCCATTGGGACTTCTCTTGTATGTGTGTGCGTCTAAAAAATTGTTTTAGTTTTGAGAAAAGTGTGAGAATTCCCGTTTGGAATTTATGAGGAAATCCTCTTTTTTCTTATTTTCTGGGTTTTATTTATATGAAAATAGGAGATTTACAATAATACTAGATAAAAAGTATATTAGGATATGTGAGATAAGAGAATAAAAGTACTAAGTAACAAAACAAACTAATGCGAAATTAGGGGAATTTAAAGAGAGAGTTGAGAAAGTTGGACCTTCTTGAACATCTTGAGCTTGATCTTGGATGTTGGAGATAATCCCTTGTACTTGGATGATGATGGAGAGTACTTAATTCACCAAGTTTGGTGAAAAATGTGATGAAAGGTGAAGGTTGAAAAGGGATTTGCTTGTGGAAACCACGCTGACTTCGAGAGGGGTTTTCTGAGCTTGCTGAGAGTGATGGATCTCTGATTCTTCTCTTTTTTGGAATGAGTTTAGGCCCTCCTTTTTATAGGCCCAGTGCATTACCGATCGGCATATCCCTGGTTCTGCTAATCGGAATGTGTGTTTAGACACACTATCGATAGGCAAGGCTTGGAACCTGCCGTTTGGCAGTGTGTTTCAGGTTTCTTAAGAAAATTGGTCGCAGAGCGTGGACAATTGATCCTAATCGTGCACGGGGTGAACCATTGGAAAGTTATTTCAGATACCTTCGAAAGACCTTTGGACTTCTCCCGGGTTTGGGAGTTGACTTTGGGTCAAATGTGACTCGGAAGTTCATCAATCTTTTGGACCGGGAATTATCGGATGCAAATGGGTCGTTCGTCCGCATGGTAAGTCATAATCATGCATGGGGTGGACTGTTAGAAAGGTTAGGAGATGTAATTCAATATTCCAAAGAGTTTGACTAGGTTCGGGGAGTTGACTTTGGTCAACCGGGGCCTAGAAGTGTTCGATGACCTTTTTGAGAAAAATGGATCATTCGTCCGTACCGTGAGTCAGAATCACGCATGGGGCAGACTGTTGGAAAGGGGTTTCAGTGAGCTTTGAAGATTCAATATATCTCGATCATGATGAAGACTTGAATTCGATTAAACGGGGTCTGGGAGCGTCCGGTGACCCCCAAATCGAGTTTCAGGGAAAAACCGGTCATTCGTCCGCATGGTAAGTTAGAATCGTGCACGGGACGGACTGTTGGAAAGGGGATTCAGTGTCCTTAAAAGATTTATTTAGTCTTGATCAAGCTAAAGAGTTTGAATTTTGGTCAAATGGAGCCTAGGATTGCCCGGTTGCCTTTTGTTGAGTACCTAGGGTATGACTTGGGTTTACAATGATGAAGGGAGGTCCTAGGGACCTTAGAAGAGGTTAGGAGGGGTATTAGAATGGGGTGTTTACAAGTCCCATTCTTGGAAACTGCGATCCTTGACTCTCTTATTGAATGATTGTGCTATTCGGTGATGATACCCTTCAATATGACACAGAGCCTTCAGTCTTCTTTCATCCAAAAGTGAAAGTTCATCAAGACGGCTTTGATTCCAATCCTCCTCACTGAATTTTTCTTTCAAGCATGATGCGCAATGAAGGTATTTCCATCTCTATGGGTAATACTGCTTCAATGTCATATACTAGAGAGTAAGGGGTAGCCCTAATAGTGTTTCGAACTGAAGTGCAGTAGTCTAAAAGGGCGTAGGGGATCTGGTTAGCCCAATCTCGATAACTCTTTATCATCTTACTGATGATGGATTTGAGACTCTTATTGGTGGCTTCGACTGTTTCATTGGTTTGAGGTTGGTAGGGAGAAGATTCGTGTCTCTGAACCCCATACTCGTTGACCACCTCTGTAATTTCTGACCCAAAATGCGCCCCGTTGTCTGACACTAGCTCATGGGGAACCCCATATCGACAAATGGTGTTGTTTTTATGAACTTGACTACTTTCTTTGCATTTAGACCTGCGTATGACTTAACTTCGACATATTTAGTGAATTAGTCAATGGCAACTACGAAGAACTAATGCTTATTAGATTTTATGAGTGTAACCTTCCCTACGATGTCAATGCCCTATATAGAGAACGGTTAGGGAAAATTCGTGTTGTATAATTCTCACGGAGGAAGGAGTTGTAGGTTGGAAAATTACTTGCATTTGAGGCATCTTCAAATGTAGGTTATGCAATCCTGGACCATGGTAGTCCCGTAGTAACCCTTTCGGATGATCTTTTGGGCGAGCATATAGCCATCCATGTGGGTTTTTCATTCCTTGTTGTGGATTTTTTGCATCATGCCTTCAATGTCATCCCATGCGATGTAATGAAAATAAGTTCCATAAAAGTTTCTCTTAAAATGTTTTTTCTCATAGAAAATGTATTGGGCAGCCAGTCTAGGAAGGGTTCCTCGGTATTTCTTGTCATAATTTTAGGGGTACCTAATATGCTTAATGAGGCGCCAAATATCATACTACCAGCAATCAGTTATATCGGTATATTTTATGATAAGATCAATGTGGTAACGTTGGGTTGGTTAATCTTTCTTTTGAAAAAGTAAATGAACCATGGTTATTCCTTTGGACTTATCAATCATGGAGGCTAAGGTATCAAGGGAATTGACTAGTTTTTTTTACTTGGGGCAGATAGTGGATGGTGATTTCTTAGATTTGGGAATTTAACGCTTCTAGGTGGGCATGGAAGGGCAAGAGTTCATCCTCCTTAACTTTCCATCTTGTGAGCACTTGACCAATGATGAGGACTGAATTTTCATTGACATGGCGGCATCTAATTTCTTTCTTAAGGGAAACTTTAAGGCCTACGATGCATGCCTCATATTTTTTTACGTTGTTAGTGCAAGGAAAATACATCTTGATGGCAATGGGAGTGTGAGAGTTATCAGGGTAAATTAGTAGTATCCCAATGCCATAACATTTCTTGTTGGTGGCGCCATCAAAGAACATTTTCCATCAGAAGTGTTCTTGGGAGGTACAAAGGATACTCTCATTTTGGAATTCAGAAATCCATACATCGACTTCTTCCGTAGAGTGGTTAACAAGGTAGTTAGAGATGGGTTTTCTTTTAATGGCTTTCTACGTGACATACATGATATCAAATTGGGATTAAAGCATCAAACAACAGGCCATTTAGTTGGACAAGGTGGGATGATCGAGTAGGTACTTGATAGGATCCATTGGGGATATATGTTTTATGGGAAAGGTGAGTATGTAATGTTGAAACTTTTGGGTGACCCAAATAAGAGCAACACGTTCTTTCTCCAAAGTTGTGTAGTTAACTTCATACCCAGAAACCTTATGACTGGCATAATAAATGGATATCTCTTTATGGGATTCTTCAAGGTATTGGGCTAGCAAATCCCCAACTGTAGTATCTATTATGGTTAGGTATATGAGCAGAGGAAGAGTAGGCTGCAACTGTATGATTATTGGAGGTCGGGTTAGGTATTACTTTTTTCGGTCAAAGTCTTAGAAATATTTATTCCAAACATTTGTTGAATCCTTTCTAAGGAGCTTGAATATGGGATCAAATATAAAATTCAACTATTTGATGAACCGCTAATATATTGCAATTTTCTAAGGAATCCCCGGACTTCCTTCTCTTTTTGGGGTGGTGTTATTTTGAGTATGGCTTTTAGTTTGACATGATCCATTTCAATCTCTTTCTCACTAACCATGGATCCCAAGAGTTTCCCTTTGGTAAGATGGAAGAGAATTTTTTGTGGGTTATGTTACATCTGGTATTGCTTCTATCACTTGAAGAATTTCCAAAGAGAGGGAACATGACCTTCCATAGTCTTTGACTTGATAACCATATCATCTACATAGACCTTGACTTCTTTATGTACTAGATTGAACAATATGGTTGTGTCATCCCTTTGGTAGTTAGCCCATTCATTTTTTAGACCAAACGGCATAACGGTGTAGCAAAAGGTTCTCCAAGGGTTGATGAAGGCAGTTTTCTCTAATGATTCGGGTGCATTTTGGTTCGGTTGTATCTGGAAAACCCATCAACGAATGACTTGAGTCCGTGGTTGGTTGGATTGTCCATAATCATGTCAATATTGGGGAGATGGTAATCATATTTAGGAGAGAATTTGTTCAAATCTCGGTAGTCAACATACATACGAACCTTCACCCTGATTTTGGCACGAGTATGATATTTTTTAGCCATGTGAGATAGTCGATCACATGAATGAAACTCACATTCGATTGTTTAACCACTTCTTCCTTAACCTTGAGAGACCATTCGGTGCGAAGATTTCATAGTTTTTATTTGATTGGGTTGCATTCTGGGAGAGTAGGAATCTCATGCTAAGCAATCTCGAGATCAATGACGGACATGTCATGATAGGAATATGCGTAGATGTTTTCAAATTCTTTCAGTAATTCTTCGAGTTGTGCGTACTCATGCTCGTCAAAAGTGTCCACTATCCTAATCTCGCACAGTTGGCTACTAAAACTGAGATTAATAATAATAGTTTCATCTTCATTAACATAAATGCGATTATGTTGTTTTTTATTAAACTTATTTAGACCAGTTAATAATTGTTCATTTCAAAAATCATCATCATCATCAAGAGTTTTATTAGGATCAAGACAAATACTATATGGCACAGCAAGACACTCAAAATATTCATTTATTTCATTGATAGGAAAAATAGAATTGGGAACCTCATCAAAGGAGGTTTTGATTACATCAGAGTAAGGCAGAATAACTAGGGAAGCAGAAATAAGATAAACATTAGGGTTAGGTTGAATATCAGTAGGTGGCACCAGTGAAGCATGCCAGTTGAGGAAAGGTACATCAGTAGCTTTAATCAGGGAGGATTGATTCGATGATGTGGCCCCTAATTGGATCATGCAGACTTCCATGGTCTTCTTAATGAGTGCTTGCACATAATGCTGGGAATTTTTTACCCATGAGTAGTTTTCTTGGAAAAAGATATCCATTTCTAGTTTCAGATTCTTGTCCACATGATCATACCATGGTTCAGGAAAAACGCTAAAGGGAAAATCTTCACCCTCTCTGAGGAATCTTTCATTCAACGAGTTTCTTGATAGAGTCTTACCACTTTCTAGCCATTTTTTAGCCGAGGTAAGCGGACGATTTTGAGTTTTTTTGCTGATGACTGATAACCCAAGCCATATGTAGGAAAATCTTTCTTCAACACAATGGGTTTAAGCATCTATTTTTGTCTTTATCCTAGCCCCATTCTGGGCATTAAGTGCATGTTTTTTAACATCCGAATCACATTGACGTTGACATGAGGGTTATATTCTGGATGAACCTTATCTTTGAAATCATCCCTGTTGGGAGTAGAAGTGGTTGAACTCGGAAACCTAACAAAAGAATATCATTCTACATGTGTTGTATGTCAAGTACTAGGTTACTAGTGCTTGCATTATCGGTATTGTCATTGTCGCCCAAGATGGTGATGACCTGCCCATTGGCAAAGAACTTCTGTTTCTGATGAAGGGAAGAGGATAAACCCTTGATTCTATCGAGACAGTGTCATCCGAGTAGCAGATTGAAACAGGTTGGTATATCGATGACTTGGCCAAATTTTGATAGTCTTTCCCATGACTTTGATAGAGATATTAGAAGCAGGACAATCTTTCCTATGACTTTGATAGAGATATTAATAGCATAATTATGATTTGGGAAAATTTTGGAGATTTCTTCTTCCGATAATGAGAGCATTCTAATAGAGGTTAGAGATCCGGCCAGATTCACTACTTCTTCTGGAATGGTTTAGGGAGGAACTGTGGATCTTGTGAGTATCTTGATAAAGTCATTCCGATGTAGATTATAAGACATAAAGATTCCCCACAGAGTGATGGTAGCTTGGGTTTTCTTTAACTTATCGAGGATCTTGCTTTCCTATAGGGTGATTTCGAGCATAGGAAGATTCTCGACACCCTTTACTTTTTTTTCTTGCTGAAGGGGACATGCTTAGGACTTGGTACTGTCTTTCTGGCATAGTGATATGGTTCACAGAAGAGGGGAAAAATAGAAAACCTATTTTTTCATCAATCTCGGGTTATTCATCCACTTTATGGATGTCTCGTAGAATCTCCTCAAATCATATCATCCCATGTATGTTGACTATCGAACTAGCCTTTTTTGGGCTCCACTCTTCATATGAATCATCGAATTTGTCTCCTCATCTGATAGAAATGATATTATCTTTTGATGAAAAGTCAATGCAATCCACAACTTCAACGACCTCTTCTAATAAGTCCTTCCATTCGGTGGGTAAATGTAGAAGAAAAGGGACTAAAAAAGTATTACTTAACTCGTTTAATTCAAGATTAAACTATCTAAATGGGTCCGAATAGTTTGTTGAAGGAACTCTTTAGTCAAACAAATTGTTGAACACAAGATGTGTTTGAAACAGTTTAAACGATATTTTTAAGGTATAGGTTCACCAGTTTTGAAAACCAAAACTTATAAAGGAATTAAATCAAAACATCCTCAAGAAGAGGATGAGAGGAAGAGGAAGCATACAAGTACAAATTTCAATGTTTTAAAACACCACCCAATTGGGGAAACATCCATAGAGGTCTCTACACCTCAAAAGAAAAAATCCACTAAAATAGAGTAACATGTTACAAACTATTTAACAATCAAGACACACAATCAAGCCTAATCTAAGTTCGGAATTTATACCAACACCTTTCGCATTTTTTGTCTTCTCCCAAGGCCCTAATGTTGTTAATGTTCTCTCATATTTTTAACTCCACTCGTTTAGCCTTTCAACACTCCTTTAAGCTTTACGTCGACTTAATTTGTTCAGAATTTCTCTACCACTAATTTTTTTTAAAAAAATCCTAGAAATTATTTAAAATATCCCAAAAATTATGGAAAAATTATTTTATTGGGATTTAACTCACACACACCCATGTTATGAAGAATGAAACACATGAAGGAAGTCCTAAGTGAGGTGTTGGTGTTCTACCTTTAGGAACAATTTGAGGAATTCAAAATGAAGAGTTTGAAGGCTTTTTGGTCAAACTAGGATATGACTGAATTTTGTCACTATTTCCAAACTAGATAAGACCCTATATTATATAGACTCAAGTGAGTCGAAGATATAGCGTGATTCAATGTCCCCCTTTGGAAATATCAGACAAAATCTCATTTGAGTCATCAAGGAATCATAAGGATACAAAAGAAATAAGAAAACACTATTCCTATACAAAATTCTAACTAACCAATATCCTACAAAAGGAAAATTACATAACTCTACTAATTACATGCCAATGCCCTATCAAAATTCAGTTGTAATGAAAACGAGATAACTAAGATTATTCTTTTTAGTTGAGAATACAACAAGCATGTCCAAGTACAATCAAATTTCTCCCCCATTTTGTCTCAAATGGACAAAGGGCAAAGAAAACAAGTATGAAACAATAAATCATTATTCTACCATAACCATACCAATAAAATTGTAATTGATTTCTAATTCCTTTGATTCAACTAACTCGCGTATGAAATGATATCTGATTTTAATATATTTGGTACGAGAGTGATGAACTGGTTTTTTGGAAATATTGATGACGCTTTGATTATCAGAATAGAGATGTAACTTATCTATAGTTATATTGTAATATTTAAACGTTTGTTTTAGCCGAAGTAATTAAGAACAACAACTTCTTGTCGCAATATATTCGGATTCGATAGTAGACAAGGAAGTGCATTTTTGTTTCTTACTACTCCATCCTACCAAATTATTACTAATGCAGTAACATGCTCCTGAAGTAATCTTACAATTGTCGGAACACCCGACCCAATCATCATCGGTGTAACCTACTATAATACTAGAAGTGTCTTTAGTGTACCAATGTCCTAAGTTTAGAGTGCCTTTATGTATTTGATAATTATTTTAACGCATAATAAGTGACTCTCTTTAGGATTGTTTTGATATCGAACACTCACGCAGACATAGTACATGATATCAGGATGGGAGGAAGTAAGGTAAAGTAAGCTTCCTATCATACTACGTATATAGTTGAGTTGATTGATTTGCCATTCTCATCTTTAAAAAGTTAGATAGAAGTACTCATAGGAATCATAGCTTCTTTTGTTATTTTTAGGCCAAACTTCTTGACAATCACTAAAGCGTACTTGGATTGCGATATAAATAATCCATATGAATTTTTCTTAACTTAGTGTCCTAAGAAGAATTGTATCTCCCCCATAAGTGACATATGGATTTCTTAATGCATAATGTCAGAAAATGTTTTTACATCTATAGGGGAGGTAGATCCAAAATGATATCGTTTATATATAATTGGCCTATGGTAATGTTTAGGTTAAAATGTTTGACACAAAGTGTTTGATCATTACCTCCTCATTTAAAACCATTATTTAGAAGGAAGGTAGATAAACGCTCGTACTAAGATATAGGATCTTGTTTTAACCCATAAATACCTTTCTTAAGCCGGTAGACGTAATTTGGATGATGAGGGTCAATGAACACTTGTGTTGTTTTACATAGGTCTCCTTAGTCAAGATACCATTAAGGAAAGCAGATTTAACATCCATTTGATATAGTATGAAATGTAAATGACAAGCTATTGCAAAAAGTAAGTGAATATACTCGATACAAGTGCCAGGTGCAAAAGTTTCCTCGAAGTCTATTCCTTCAATCTGAGAGTAACCCTAAGCAACTAATCTAGCTTTATTCTAAATAATCATCCCAAATTCATCTGTTTTATTTTTAAAACTTCAACATGTGCCGATAACATTTTTATTTTCAGGTCGGGGTACAAGATACCATACATTATGTATGGAAAATTGAAGAAGTTGCTCCTATATAACACTTATCCACAATGGGTCATTCAGTGTTTCATTAACATTCTTTGGTTCTATAGGAGAAACAAATCATGCATAATGAGCAAGGGTACGTAGTTGGGATCTTATATGAACTAGCTCAGTGGGATTACTAACTACACTATCTAAAGGATGATCTTTGGAAACATAGTTAGGTACTTCAGGGGTCTTAGTTAGTAAGGACTTAACTATCTCTAGAGAATCATAATTTAAAATGTTTTCGAATTCATCCACTGTAGCCGGTTCATTGATCTTTTTCTATATTAGTGTCACTTACAACCATATTAATGGATTCCATCATGGTTTTGTTACAAAGATTGTATACACGGTAGGCTCTAATATTTGGAGAATATCCTAAGAAAATATATTTATCTCCTCTGGTTTCCAATTTAAACATATGGTCTCTGTCCTTACAGACATAACAGTTTCTACCAAAGGTTCTAAAGTATTTTATGTTAGGTTTCATCCCATACCACAGCTCATAGGATGTTTTTTTGGGTATTCTTACTTAAGTAAACTCGATTGATTCTATGACAAGTTGTACGGATGGACTCTACCTAAAAATATTTACGTAGGTTCTTCTTATGAATCATCACTCGGGCCATTTCTTGAAGAGTGCAATTTTTAAGCTCGGTAATTCCATTTTGGTGAGGTGTCTTAAGGGAAATAAATTCATGTTTGTTACCATTATAGTCACATTATTCGATGACACCTTAATGTATGAATTCTCCTCCACTGTCACTGCGAATTCTATCTACTTGGGAATCCTTTTCATTTTCTATACGAACTAAGATTTTCAAAAACTTATGGAAAGTTTTAGACTTGTGTTTTAAAAAAGCAACCCATGTAAATGGAATGAAGTCATCAACCATAACTAAGATATAAATGTTTCCAAAAAGACTAAGAGTGTGAGTAGGACCCATTAGGTCCATATGGATGAGTTCTAGAGGTTTAGTGGATATAACTTCTTTCACTTTCTTGTGGGGATCTTTAACGATTTGCCCTTCTTAACATAGACCACAAATAATATTTGAAATTGGTTTTATCTTAGGAAGACCTCTAACTATATCTTGGGTGCACAATTTGCTAAGACTATCATAATTAATGTGGCCCAATCTATTATGCCATATCGCATTGTCATCCATTCTGGAAATGTTACAAACCTCTATACTTGGATTGACTGTGTAACTGTTATCTTGAGTAGGGAGTCCTGTAATAATGCAATCAACTTTTTCATTTAAAATTTTTTAATTGTTCTTTGAAAAGGTGACAATATGGTTCGAGTCACAAAATTGTGATATACTTAGTAAATTGGCTTTAAGACCTTTTACCAAGAGAACATCCTCAAGAATGGGTAATCCTTCTTTATGGAGTGTTCCTTTACCAATGATTTGGTCTAATACACCATCTCCAAACAAGACTTTTCTTCCAAAAAAGTTAGGTTTTTTTGAGAGTTTTGAATCATCCCCGGTCATATGTTTGGAACATACAGAGTCTAAATACCATCCAAATGCTGTGTGTTCGACTTTAAAAGCATTGATCACAATGTTGCATTTCATCTGAGGTAATAGATCATCTTTTCTGACCCAAATTGATTTAATTTTTAATTTGCGCTTATTATCTCGTATTTAATAAAACTTGCGAGCTTCTGTCTTTTCTTTAAAAGATTTTTGCGTAGGTTTATGAGTATTATAGAGAGTTTGAGCAATTGGTTTCAAAAAGAATCTAGGATTCCTTCTTGTTGATGGTCTTTTAGTATTAGTCCTTCTCTTTCCATTTTGATAGTTAGAATTCTTGTCTAGATGTCTAGGAAGGACTGTTGTTTCGACTTCAACTAGAATAATTGAAGTTATGGTAAACATGAGAGTTATAAACTGGATCACCTATATGTTTGGAATATCAACTGTCAAGGGAATATCCATAGACATTACAATAGGAGCAGTAAACATGGCACGTAGAACTGATAACCTTAGGAAAATTATTATTCGAAAGCTTATCTAGGTTTTGAGCTCTAGTCTTGTTCCTAGGTGTCACAGGATGAAATGAAGAATCGTCTTCTCGAATAAGGGGCAGACGTGTTTAGCATATGTTTAACAGTATGCTTAGAGTTACTTGATTCACCAATGTCTTACTTTTTTTGAATTAAGTCAAAATCATTTTTAGAATTTGGAAAATATGGACAAGTTTCAACAGGTCTTTTACCATCATATACAAACTTGATAGGTTCAAAAGTTTTTGTTTGCTTAGAATTATTGGGGCAAAGACATATTCCATTTCTTTCATCATTGGTCCTACTTTCAGCAAAATAGTCTTCAAAACATTTAGAGTTATTTTCAAATTTAGCACATTTTTTAAGACTGTTGATGTCTTTTATTTTGTTTGTTCCAATTCTAACAACGTTCCTTTGTGTTTCTTTTCTAGAATTTCATTTGAGTCAGACAAATCTTTTAGTTTATGTTCAAAATTTGTAGTTTAACTCTCATGAGTTAGACATTGAGTATTATACTCTTCAGCATTCTGTTTGATCATATGACTTAGGGTTTCCATCTTCTAGTTAAGATCTTTGACAATGTTTTAAAGTCTAGTGCTTTTCTTGAGAGTTTTTTTGTATAGTGTGTGATTGTCAGGAAGGTCTTCATTATCGAAGTCATTAAGTGTGCCGTGTGTATTGTCCATTAGCGGTTCATTTTTAGGACTCACACACCCATTGACAACAACAATAGATCATTCCCTTTGACTCACACACACACACTGTTTGAATAAATATCAAAATTCACAAGTAACAAAGTACACAAATCAATAGGAATAGCATCATTTAACATGGCATGATCAGGTTCCTTATCATCAGTGTAAATAATTTTAGCAAAGAAGGAAATATAAGGGTCAAAAGTGTTAAATGATCCAGGTTCATCATTTTCAGATTCACTTGAGTCATTCCAAGTCTTGCATAGATGAGCCCCATTATGTTTTTGAATTTTATCTAAGTTAACTCTACAGTCACTAGCCATGTGTCCTAACTTACCACATCTATAACATTCAACATTTTTAAGGTCTCTCTTAGGTCTCTTATGATTATCACTCTTATGTTTGTCTTGTATTCAATCATGAGGCCTATTATTAGATTGGTTTGGATAAGTAGCTTTACCTTGTGTTTTTTCTATTTTATTTTGAAAGTTCACAATTTTCTTAAACTGTTTAGACATTAAGGAAAGTTGATTATCCATACTATCTAAATTACAGTCTTAATCAGAGTTTAAGTCAATCTCAGGTATACTAAGTTCAGGTGTGGTCAACTTAGATGGGAAAATAAGATTGGAAACAGACTGTTTCTTTTGGGACCGGGTTAATTATTTCTTAAATTTTAATTCCATTTCCACGGTTCTCAATTTTCTACTGAGAAGTTCAGGTGTGAGAATTTTATCATCCATATCCTCAATTTCATATCTCTTATTATCAAATTTATGTTGAAGTTATCTTAGTATTTTAGATACAATTTCCTTTCTATAATATATACAATCCCATTGGCATGCAATTTGGTCTAGGAATCATCAAATGACTCAGTCTCAGTCATGATCAAGGAGTTCTATTGCTTGATTAACATTTGTGTTTTAGAACCTTTAACTCTAGTGACACCCTCATGTGCAGTCACTAGGGTGTTCCATGCTTCCTTAGAGGTAGTAAAAAATGATATCCTCTTAAATTTGTTTTCATTGATAGACCTGAATATGGCATTTTTACCTTTGTTATTGTTAAGGGAAATTAGTTCTCTTCTTTAGTGAATTCACTTAGTAACTTTCTTATACTCACAGTACTTCCTTCAGTGGCTGGTTTTGTAGGAAAAGTATAAAAAAATTCAATAGCATACCAGATATCATCTCCCAATGTCCCTTGGATTAAAACGACCATCCTCACTTCCCAGTAAGGGAAGTGGGTTCCATCAAAGAGAGGGGGCCTGGACAGGTTACCTAGTCTCTCAAATTTCTCGTCCATAATTTTTTTGTAGAAATTTTTTTTAGAAACTCGAGATCTAAAGAATTTGAAAAACCAAAGCTCTGATACCAATCGAAAAAGTGCCACTTAAGTTGTTTAATTCAAGATTAAACTATCTAAATGGGCCTGAACAGTTTGTTGAATAAACTCTTTAGTCAAAACAAATTTTTTAACACAAGATGTGTTTAAAAAAGTATGAACAACTTAATTAAGATATAGGTTTACCAATTTTGAAAACCAAAACATATAAAGAAATTATATTAACACAACCTCTAGAAAGGGATGAGAGGGAGAGGAAGTATACAAGTACAATTTTTAATGTGGTAAAACCCCACCCAATTGTGGAAACATCCACGGAGGTCTCTACACCTCAAAAGTGAAAAACCACTAAAATAGAGTAACATGTTACAACCTATTTAACAATCAAGACACACAATCAAGACAAATCTAAGTTCAGAGATTATACCAACTCCCCTGGAATTTTTTCACTTCTCTCTAGGCTCTAATATTGTTAATGTTCTCTCAGCTTTGTAACTCCACTGCTTTTATCTTTGTAACACTCCTTTAATCTTTACGTCGACTCAATTTGTTCATAATATCTCTACCAACACCTTTTAGTGTTGTAGTGTGAAAGTGTAAGTCGTGATGTGCTCTAAATCACATGCATGAAACCCACACACACTTATTACACACCAAATGATTATCAAATTACAAACGGATTCTGAAATGAAAAGAAAATTTCTAAAATCACTTTGATCGAAACTAAAACTTTGGACCTTTTAATTTATCCACAGATCAAGAGGGAATATTTCTATAGAAAAGTGCCAAGATCCTAAACACTTTGATTATTCGAAAATATTTACAAATGTTTCCCAAAATGTGAAATAATTGAAAGTGTAAATCCCCAATCAACATCTTAACTAGATCTAAGTACAGGTACTCTAAAAAACTGTAATCATAAATGATTTTCTTGGTTTAGGGTTTGAATGAAACATAACAGTTTAGAACAACCAATAAAATTTAGATTTCTCGAAAGAAGAAATCAAAACGAGTAGGATAAAAGTTAAAGTGTATCACAGACTCACAAATCTCATATTTCTATGATAGAAAATGCAATTTAGAAAATGGCTTGGTTGGACAAGAGATTAAGAACAAGAGAGGATGGATCTTGTCAAATCTAGAACTAACGCAACTCTCAGAACTATTTTCAGATGAGATTTGGCATTACTTAGGTTAGGGTTTTTCTTTGCTCTCTATCTCTCTTCTCTTTTTTCTCTCAAAATGGAGGTGAACCAAAAGTTAGAAATGAAAGGATGAAGTCTCCTTTTCTACAAGGACGAGAAGTATCTGGAACGTGTCAGGTAAATTAACGATCAACATTTTATCAACAGAAATCTAATGGCTACTAAATCACCGCATTTATAATAGCTCTGATTAGTTTAAATTGTTAACACATGGATCAAGTAAGAATGCATGCAAGCCACAGATTAAAACTATCCAAGGGTTCTCAATCATACTCAAGTATGTGAGTGTAAATAAACACAAATCCATCTGTTGTAAGTCCAACACGTGTAAGGCTAAGATGACTTAAAAATGCACGGTTTTCACCTTTTAGAAATTCAAATTTTACCCACAATATTATCTAGCGCTTTCGATTTCTACCTAAGTCAAGTTTTAATAGCTTTTACTAATTACAAAACAACCCACAACTTTGAAAAAACCAATTTTAAATTTCTAAAAAATTGTTTAAAAAATCCTAGAAATTATTTAAAATATTCTAAAAATTATGAAAAAAATTCTTTAATGGGATTTAACTCACACACACCCATATTATGAAAAATGAAACACATAAATGCAATCCTAGGTGAGGTGTTGGTGTTATAAATTTAGGAACAATTTGAGGAATTCAAAATGAAGAGTCTGAAAGCTTTTTGATCAAACTAGGATATGACTCAATTTTGTCACCATTTCTAAACTGGATGAGCCCTTATATAATATAGACTCAAGTGAGTCAAAGATATAGGGTGATTCATGGAATAGATTCCCATGTAGTTTCAAAGAATCAAGTAGCTCAGATATAGGCAAATATCATTGATCTGTCAAAATAAATCCACTATGACCTGGACCACATCATCTAGACTGACTTCATTAGTCGGTACCACCCAATTATCTAACACTCGAGCCCATTTTGGAGCTTCTAAGAATAGTAAACTAAATCTATGGAAGTCATTTGTCATCCGGGAGGGAGATTTTAACCCAAACTCTTGGAGTTGGTTCAATACTTCTGACAATTCCATAATTTTACCTCCAGAATCAGTACGGACATCAATGCATGCTTTAACAAGGATTGAAATGGCCTGGTTGGCGAAGCTGGTAAGATGTAGGAGAAAATATGGGCAAGTTTGGAGAGGTATAGGTGAGTATATAGGTATGATGGGTGATTTATTTGGTATGATTTGGGTAAATGGATCAAATTCTGGGTCTTCTTTAAAGAAGATGGCATTTGTATGATTTTTGAGTGGATTGTGGGTAGTGGTTTGTTTAGGATTGGCTGGTGGGGAAATATAATCCCGATCTATTAGTCCTTGAATCATATTTCGGAGGTTTAAACATTGGTCAGTGGTGTGGCCGACAGTTTAATGAAAGTCACAATGGGCATCTGGTTTGAATTTTTTGGGAAGTGGGTTTGGTAATGGATGAGGGTCTAATGGTTTGATATGGTTTCGACTTAAGAGGGCCTTCTAAACTTTGGAGAGGGGAGCATAAAGCTTCATACATTCCTTTAGGATGGGGTTAGGGAAACTTTCAGGTGCCCATCAAGTAGCAGGCTGAGTGATGTTGTTGATGGTTAAAATTGTGGTACTAGTTGGTTTCTTAAAGTTTCTAGGATAGAACTGTCCAAATACTTTCTTTTGTTAAACTTCTATCTAGGTAAGACCTTCTTCGTTCTCCACTCTTGCTACTCGGAGGGCTCGAAAATGAGGGTACTATTGTTCTCCCATCGTTTCTCGGGTATGGAGTGATAAATTCTTTTACACAATGCAGACTTGCTCCTCTTCGGAAGGTCGATTGGCCATAGTGGTTGCCCTCTCTCTCCACCTTGATATTAAGTTAATAACCGATTCCTCGGGGTTCTCCTTGAGAAACTCTAAATCATGACAAGTAACCTCTAAGTCTTCGTTGTACTTGTACTCTGACATGAAATCACGGGTAATATCCTCCCAACTGTGGATCCTGGACTCCTCGAGGCATAAGAACTAGAGAAGAGAACTATCTTTCAAGGTCTATCGAAACATTTACGCCATTATTTCCTCGAAGGCATATAGGAGACTCCTGTCTCAGTGATAACTACAGAGATGAACAATTGAGGGTCCACTCCACTCGAACATATCGATATTGGGCATCTTCAATTTTTTTTGGGAACCTATCTTTAGGATAGGGAGACATGTGGGTGTAGTCCATGTAGTTTCCAAAGATTCTGGCTTGGTCCAATGTCTTGGTCAACATCTTGAGGTCTTCCTTTACGTTATTCAATTCTTCCTCCTTCAGATCAATGGTCATGGGTAAGTTAACCCCTGGCTGGGCAAGATTCCATATAAGAAGATGGGATGGAGGCGACCCATTAGTAGGAGGGGCATGTGGAATGTTCTGGTATTCCTCGGGACCCCAAATAGGCTCGATTGCGACAGACACATAGTGTGAGGGAAGAGGACCTCAGGCTCTTAGGGAATAGGTACCCAATTTAATTGCATATTATGAACCCCAGTTTGAAGGTTGTAAATCTTGGGAATGAGCTGAGCTAGAACAATATTGGGTTTCACATTCAGTACTACGTATGTGTTTTCCATGGAAAGCGGATGAATTCTTAACTCAGAGGACGTGAGAGGACTGAAGAAACTTTGGGGTGATTCGACTAAAGACCAAAGCCAATAGGGAGGCAGACAAAGGGTATGTGATCATCCTAGGAAGAAAAATTGGGATTTATCTTTGGAAAAGGATGAAGGAAAACTATTATTTCTGAAAGGGAAGGAAAACATTTTTGGCATTTTTTTTCGAAAAAGAGGGGAATAAAATTCTTTGGGGTAAAAAGGAGGAAAATTATTTCTGGTATAAGGAAAGGAAAACTGTTTTGCTATTTTTGATTAAATAAGAAATTTTGTTTTGACATTTTTAGATAAAGAAAGAGGAAAAAGACGATATATGGGTCTCTGCATGATTATTATTATGTTTATTATGTTCTCACTTGTATTATGTTTAAATAAATATGAAAATAAATGTCGGACAGGACCCAAGCCAGGAAAAATTGGGTTTAGAAAATATGTAACAAGTATGTTTGGACTTCTTATAGGCTCATGGGCAGGGTCCCATTTTAAAAACGGATAATTAAAATCTAGTCCTATTTATTGGGTCAAATTTGCATCAAATTCCATTGACTTTTTTTTAATGCACCAAGTCCTTTTGCATTATAAACTACATATATTTAGACAACTATACCCTCACATGTACCAATTTTAAACCCACTTACTCTCTCTCTAAAAATAAACACATAATCTCACACTCTTTCACTCTCTAACAGCCCAACTTCCACCTCCACCCCCACCCCCACCCCACCCCACCCAACCGCACCGGAGACTCAACGAAAACAGCCCACCGAAAATCTCGTCGAAGGCCGCCTGAATTCTCGCTGGAGTGTTTCTCTCTCTCTTCTTCTATTTCTTTATTTTTTTGGTCCGCGCCAACGGCACCATCACCCAAGATGGAGAAGAAGAGTTTTCACTGGAAAAATGGAGGTTTCACCCAAAAAAATGGAGGTTTTACAGAAACTGATAAATTTATCTGTTTCGATTTTTTTGTCAAAAAATATCGAATATGGGTGTTGTTTGATAGATCTCGACAAAGAAGATTCCAAATATATAAATTTTATGAATTTTGGATTTGTAGATTTGAAGTTATGGAATTTTAAAGATTTTTTTTTTTTTTTTTAAAACGACATTAATAGCTATCTTGAGTTGTGAGGGTGTTTTTGAGGGTGTATTTGTCATTTTAATGTGTTGAGTTGTCCGACCTTTGACACCATTGAATCGGTCAAAGGATCTCTTGCATCATTGACCAAGTAAATGGCACTTCAAAATAATTACCCCTTTTAAAAATTGCATGAAAATTCGGGCAGCATGCCAACCTGGAAATTCAGTAGAGTTTCGAGTTGAAACCCACAAAATAAATATGATTGCCCTAGGTTTGACATATATATGTGTGTATGAAGTTGTTGGGTTAATTAAAAGGTGTTGACCCCTTTGGCATGACTTACACGATATACGTCTTGCTTTTGAGGGTAATCGGTACGTGTGGACAAGTCATTTGATATACCTGAGTGTACATGAATTGCCTCACTATATACCTCGTGGGGACAGTACGTGTGAGAGAGAATTCGATATACTTGACATACGTGAATGATTTACCTATCATATAATTTCATCATATCTTCACTCAAGCGGTACGATACGGGGGAACCGTTTGATATACGTCGAAGGTACTTGTCCAGTGGAAGGTAAGAGTCATATAACTTAGGCTAACTGCGACCTGTCGGACTAGCTCTCATCATGAAGTGACCCTCTAGTTACGAGAAAAAATTTAGTCAATAGCAATTCTCTTTGGTGATTTAGAATGCAAAAATGCATGATCCTTGATTAGTATATTATGGAGAGAGTATCTTTATTGATGACCATCATGCCAATCAGGGGATAATGTACAAGTATAAAAAGTAAATATATAATAAGCATGGATTGTGTGAAAGTGAGTGATGTGTGAATATCTACAAGTGAGTGTGTGGTAGTGAACCTAAGCATGGATTAACTATGAGTGGTATGTTATAAGTTTAAGTGATCGTGGATATATACAAGTGTGATAAGTGGAGGTGTGTGCTAGTGACGCCTAAGTATGGATATTCTAGGTGGTGTTTGCAACTTGTGGATATAAGTGATCCTAGGTGAATGTGTAGTGTTTATGGAGAATTTCTACAAGTGTGCGAGTGAGTAGTGACATAAACATGAGACATATATGTGTAAGAAATAATAGAAGAGAAAAAGGGTACATACATATAGGTGCATATACACATAAGAAGAACAAAACACCAATACAAAAAGAATTTATCCCACTTATGAAGAAAATTCCGCAGCGGAGTCTCCACTGTTGCCATCTTGATCGAGATCGGGTGCCGCTTCCTCTCTTATGCCTCCCAAAGTGGGGAATGGGAAAGGGAGGGTGAATCGAAAGGTATCGCGCCCTACTTAGGAACGCTTTGGCCGTCGTCAGTATGGACTAAATGTAGAGAGATGGAGTCGTCAAGATATTTTGCACAAAGCAGGCAAAAGAACATGTTTCCACATCGAGAGAGAGGCATTAAAGAAAACTAATGCATAAGAAACAATTAGTTCAAAGGGTCGAGGGCTATGTTATAGAATACGAAGGTGTTAGGGACCTATCCCGTCCTTTAGGTCTCTCGTGGGCTATTGTTATTATTCTCCTTCATTTCTCCATGAAGTGTGTGTGCATGTATATATAATGGATATCTTAATCACCCAACTCATACCATGGTAGAGATATAGTGAGGTCATCCATAGGAATGTTCCTAAAATAATATATATAAAATATTATTTATACATTTATCGCGATATTGATCGTTATGCTAAAACAATAATATGTGTTGGATGAAACGCTAACAAACATAATATGTATATTAATGTAATAATATGATAAGTGTGGAAATGGGGAATTTCGGAAATTTGGAGAAATGGAAAATTAAAAAATTGAAGAAATTGGAAATTTGGAAAATTGGACTCGAGTCTTGTGTTTTAATCCAATATGCCTACGTAACCTATAAAGGGATCACAGTCCACGTAGTTCGAATGCGATGTGGGGGTGGAGTTTATGCCATAGATTCAAACGGGATTTTATTATGGGTGTGTGTGTAGAAAAATGTGTTTTAGTTTTGAAAAAGTGTGGTGGATAATCCCATTCGAAATTTATGGGTGAAACCCTCTTTTTGTTTATTTTGGGTTTATAGAAAATAAAGTATGTGGAATATACTAATAAAATGTTGATATTAATGTGAATGAACTAAAGTAAGAACTAAATTATGAATCTAATGAAGTTTATGAAAAATAAGGAATTTAAAGAGAGAGTGAATGAATTGGACCTTCTTTGAAGCTTGATCATTGAGCTTGGATGAACTCCCACTAGTATGAGATGAATATTGGATGAGAAAGAATGTCATTTTTCCAAAGTGGATATGAAAAGGATGGGAATATAATCTTGAATGGAAGTTTACATGGAAGAACTTCACTAATGCTGATGAATATGAGGTGTGTCCTAGAAGTGAGGTCATGCCCTCTTTTTATAGGGTCAGGGGTTCCCTAGTCCTTCCCATCGGTAGGTGACCCTAGCACACTGCCGATAGGCAAGGAACTGGATATTCCAACTGGTAGTCACGTATAGATTTTTTTCTAAAAAAATGATCGTAGGATGTAATTTTTTGATCTGAATTTTGCTTGGGGCACACCGTTAGAAATTTATTTTCGATACCATCAAGAGTCCTTTGAACCTCTCCCAGGTTGGGGAGCTGACTTTGGGTCAAATGTGGCCCGAAAGCGTACGTCGGTCCTTTAAATAGGAGATCGTTGGATGAAAATGGATCATTTATTCGCATGGTAAGTCATAATCGCGGATGAGGTAGACCATTATAAAGGTTAGGAGATTCAATTCGACAATCCAAAGAGCTTCGCTCGGTCAGGAAACTTTACTATTGTCAACCGGGTCCCAAAAATGTCGGGTGTCCTCTCGGAGTAAACATATCGTTCGTCCGCACCGTAAGTTAGAATCACGCATGGGGAAGACCGTTGGAAATGGTATTTAGTTCCATTTGGAGATTCATTCTGTCTCATAAGACTTAAAAAGTTGGATTTGGTCAAACGGAGCTTGGGAGTGCCAAGTGGCCTCCGGATCATTTTTTGGGCAAAGGGTTTTCAGTGCCCTTAAAATATTCAAAGATCTTTCACTCCGACGATGGAGTTGATTGGTGTAAAATCGTAGGCTGAGAGCGCCCGATGGCTTCCAAATCAATTTTCAGTCGTGAAAGCGTATGTTTGTTCAAAAGTTTATGCCAATTTATGCATGAGGCAAAGCTTTGTAAAGGGGATATAGATACTTTAGAACATTCAAAAATCTTTCGCTCTAACGATAGAGTTGATTGGTGTCAAACGGGGCCCGAGAGCACCTAGTGGCCTCAAGATCGATACTAGAAGTGTGTCTTAGGGTTTGTAGTGAAATAAAGAGGTCTTAGGGACCTAAGGAGAGACTTACGGGGTCCTAAATTGTCATTTTTATGCAATCATCAACTTGTTCTCGTTCCATCAGTCTCTTATGATTATCCCCTACTTAGTTCACAAAGGTAGTTAATGCCTCAACCTCCCTATAAACCTCCACCTCAATCATCCACCTCATCTCTCGAGAATCTTCTCACTCAATTCATCATAACATAATAGCAAAACACACAAACGAAAAATAAATGCATACAAAGGCTTGTGTTGGGTTTTAACGAACTTCAGTCTGAGAGAGAGAGAAATGTCGATTCTCAAGTAAACCCATTATTAACCCTTAGGGGAATGACAAAGAGTCAGCTTATAAGGTTGGAGCCACATCCAATCAACCCACATATGAAGCAGACACCAATGAGGTGACCGCTGTAAGATAAGAAAATAAGTTGAAAATTGTGTTGATGTACCCATAAATGGTCAAACCCAAGCTATCCTAAAAAATGTAATAGAACCCTCCCTAAGGTTCCTCCACCTGAGAAGTCAAGAAAAAAGTGTTAGTCCAAACCTAATGAAAACACCAAAGTAAACGTGCCCAAGGAACCATTTCCTCATAGGTTAGATCCCACAATGAAGGCTCACCAAGTTGATAAGATCAAAAAGGTTTCCTCAGAATGTTGACAAAACATTCCCATCCTCACTGCCATTATACAAGTCCCATCATATAACAAATTCTTAAAAGACTTATGTATGGTCAAGTGATGAACGAATGCTCCTCACGATGCTTTTGTCACCGAGTTGGCAACATACCTTATACATCCAAACGGCGTTGTAAAGTACAAATACCCCGGTTGTCAAACTATCTCTTGAATTTTATGAGATAATTACACTACTTGGCTTTACTTGATCTTAACGCCAATGGCAATTTTTTTCCTTAATTTCTCTATTTAGAGCTAAGGTTACAATACTTGAGATCCCCACATGTTACACTTCAACTAGTCGACTGTTCGGTGAAAATTCTGAAAGGAATTATTGAATATGTTTTTATAAAAATGCCTGACTTTTACGATACAGTGGATCTCATAATTTGGGACACCCTCTTGCTCGATCCAACCAATATTCCTATAATATTGGTTCATCCTTCTTGCCACTGCCAATTTACTCATCAATTTTCATGAAGATTCCATGAAACTTTTGTTTGTCAATATGATCGTTAACAACAGCATTCTTCACATAATGAAACACAAATAGATGTTGAGTGTGTTGAGGAGGTATGTATGATTGACTCTTTGGTTCAAGATATGTTAGATCAACAATACCTTGAGTATCATCTTCAGCAATGTCTGGCTCATTTTCAATCCAATTTTAATATTGATTCTTTCATCTTTGAGTTTAATACCTTACTTGAGTCCATACCATTTATGCACATTGATGATTCGGAAAATGAGTTTGAATCGCTCATTCTTGCACCTATTCACTTGGTGTATAATCTTCTTGACCTTCATTTTAATGATTCCATGGACTCTATTTTTGCATTTGATTCCACAGCTTCTCCTAAATATCTCCCCATTTTTTATACTAGGCCATTTCCCTTAGTATTGAAATATACCTTTTTAGGTAAAAATAATAATCACTTGATTATAACTGCTTCCAACCTCACTGCAGATCAAGAAGATAAATTTATCCACACTCTCACCAAATATGGAACTGTTCTATGGTGAGGCATTTTTTACAATCATAGCTTTCATCACAATATTTGTAGTCATCACATTCATTTGGATGAAGATGCTAAGACCGCTCATGAACCTCAATGTTGATTATATCATGTGATGAAAAATACTGTGAGAAGTGAAATCTTAATTTTATTTAATGATGGTATCATTTACCCGATATCAGATAGCCAATGGGGTTGTCCCATTGACGTTGTTCCTAAAATGCCTGGCGTCACTGTTATTAAGAATATTAACAACAATCTTTTTCCATGCGTATGTAAACCGATTGATGCGTTTGTATCAATAATAGAAATCTTAATTTTGTCACTAGGAAAGAACATCTTCCTTTTCCTTCCATCAATTAAATACTTTAAAGATTAGTAGGACATCCATTTCCCTTGAGGATGAAGAAAAAATTACCTCTCCCTGTCCATTTAACACATTTGCCTATTTTTTCATACCTTTTGGCTTATGAAATGCACCAGTGACTTTTCCATCGTTTATGATTATTTTCAGTGACATGGTAAAACATTTTTTAACGGAAATTATGGATAATTTCCCCATCTTTAGTTCCTCCTTTGGTCAATGCATGTTATATCTCACCAAAGTCCATAAACAATTCCAAGAGAAGAGTTTGGTTCTCAATAGGGAAAATGCCACTTTATTGTGCAAAGGGAATTTTCTTAGGTCACGTCCTCTCTACAGCCGAAATCTAAGTTCATAAAACAAAATTTGATTTAACTTTTACTCTTCCCACTCCAAAGTATGTCAAGGCTATTCCCTCCGTTTTAGGACATGCAAGTTTCTACCGGCGCTTCATTAAAGATTTCTGTAAAAAAAAATTCCCTTTAACAAATCTATTATTGAAGTATATTCCTTTTGTTTTTAATAGATTATGTACTACCTCCTTTGATAAGCTCAAAGTTGAGCACACTTTCACTCCCACAATCAAACTTCCTAATTGGTCTCTTTTCTTTGAGATCATATGGGATGCCTCCGACTTCTCCCTTGAAGCTTTTTTGTGACAAAATGTTGATAAGAACTCTCACATAATTTATTATGCATTTAAAACCATCAACTATACCCAACTCAATTACACCGCAACATAATTTTTTTTATTGATGACCATCGTTTATACAGATTATCTCGGGTAGTGCTACCTTCTTCATAAGAAGGATGCTAAACCTCGATTGATAAGATTAAGTCTGTTACTTTAGGAGTTTAACCTAGAATTACGTGATAAGAAAGGAAGTAAAAATGTCATTAACACTCATTTATCACATCTATCCATTGTGTCTAAAACCGATCGTATTCCCATTTTCGAGTCATTGCCAAATGAGAAAACTCTTTGCTATTTTTAAAATTCCTTGGTACGCCAATCTTGTCAACTTCCATGTTATCGACAAATTGCTCATTCATTATTCAAAACAAGGAAGTTGAAAGTTCTTACCAAATGTGAAGTATTACTAATGGGATGGAACATAACTTTTAAAATACCGTACTGACAAAGTCATTCATCGTTGTTTTCTTGAGAGTGAACAATCCAGTATTCTTTAATTTTGTCATAATGGTACTTGTGTCATCCATTTCACCTCTATGAAAATTGCAGGCCAGGTGCTGTAAGGTGGTTTTTATTGGCCCATAATCTCTCGAGACACACTAATATTGTCATGCTTGTGCCAAATGCCAGCATTATGGGCGTTTGTCTTGTAGACACATGATGCCACTCATGCCCATTCTCATAATCGAACCCTTCGATGTCTGGGGTACTAATTTTACGGGACCATTACCATCTTCTGAAGGTTTCAATATATATTAGTTTTAGTTAGCTACACTCGAAGGGAATAGAAGTCATAGCTTGTCGTACCAATGACCACAATGTTGTGGTCCACTTTCTCATGCAGTATATATTTCAGCATTTTGGCACACCTACCACTAAATCCATCGTTAGTTATGGGGGTAAGAATTTATATAATTGATTCTTAGAAAAACTTGTGAAAATGTATGGTGTCACTCATATGCTTCGCCTCTCCTATCACATAAAAATGAGTTGTCAAGTTGAGGAGTCCAACTGAGGAATTAAGAAAATCCTCGAGAAGATTGTCCATCTAAATTAGAAAGAATGATCTTTAATCTTAAATAACTCACTATGGACATACCACACAACGTATAAGATTTTTATTGGTATGTTTCCTTACCGGCTAGTTTTTGGCAAACCATGCGCATTCTTATTGAACTTGAGAATAATGAATATTTGGTCATCAAGACCCTAAACTATGATATCGATGAGGTTGGTATTCATTGAAACTGCAACTTAATGACTTATAAGATTTGAGTAACGATGCCAAAAATTAAGGACAAAACTAATTGGATCAACAAACAAAACATTTTATGCAAAGAGTTCCACCAGGGCCAAAAGGTATTGTTCTGCAATTCTCATCTCCATATCTTTCCCATCAAACTCAAGGCTCTATGGTTGGGTCCATTCCTTATTGAATCTATCACTCCTTACGGAACCCTTATCATCCGAATTCCCATGCGTGGTAGCCTTTTTCAGGTCAATGGTTAACATCTCAAACCTTTCCTTGAATTACCATCTCCTTAAGTAAAAGAAATTGTCCTCATTTTCCCAATTTAGGAAGATGCGTGCTCCAATATTTTTTATAGGATGATATCCATGACGCACAGCTTTTGCCAACTCGTATTGTTAGTGGTCTAATTTTTTATGTAAGTACACATCCAACTGGCTAACGATATTAAACTTTGCTCCATAAAAAAGTTGTTTTTAATTTCTGAGTATCGGCTACACCTTGTTTGGGAGTAGTGTTCTATAAAAACTCCGATGCTTTTTATATTCTTTAATGATTGTACATATATTTTTGCCACAATTTTTCTTCATGTTCTCCCTTTGATCCATCATGTGGTGAAATTTCATTATCGATGGATTTCAGTATACTCTTTCCTCCCATGTTCTTTAAATAAGTTCAAAAATATGATTTCAAACATCGAGGACAATATTATTCTGTTTTAGGTTGGTTATTTATCCAAATTGTACATGTTTTGAATTTTTTTTTCTGAAATAGGGCATATTTTTCACTCCTAAGATTTTATCTCTTTTTTTACGTGATTCATTTATCATCCACAATCTAAGTATAGAAAACTCTAAATCTAACCTGAAGATGATTTTTAAATTAATTAAATAATTAATACTTCGTAAGGCATATTGCAACATGAATTCTTAAACTTGTCACTATTGGCACACTTACCACGTAATGATAGTCTAAAGTTGAAGAGTGTGAATATTTTCAAGAGAGCCTACGATCACTTCTGAAAAGTTAGAATCATGAGATTTGATCTTTTCACCATTTTTGAGAGTTTTTATGCGATACCATAGTCACATCCAACTTTATTTAGGTACCTCACTAAAATCCATTGCATGAACTCATTAGTCTTTTCATTTTAACCACTAAGAATGACATCACTCTCAATTTCTAAGAAACATGTGTCTTATATTTTGTCGTGTGCACTAATTCTTCACTAATTTCATACCATTTTTCACCATTCATTTTCCATATAACCATAACCTATATATATATATATATATATATATATATATATATATATATATATATATATATATATATTCTCCCACATGATCCATTTATTGTTATCCCATTATTACCCTTGTTTTTTAGGAAGAAGGTGGTTTCGAATAATATATGCAAAATATTATTATTGAGGATCTAAAGATAATCACAAAGCATATAAAAAGTTGCAAATAAAAAATCGAGATATAGAAAAAAATGAAAAAGACAAGCATGCGATCAGATTTTATGAAATGAGAACATTGGTAGTTCAAGTTGTAGTCCACTCTTCTTGAAATCCCAAAATCATTGTATCATTTATGTTACCCATCTCATTTCCCCTCTTCCATTACATTAACCGCATTTTTACCTTTGGTGAAGTGTGTAGGAAAATGAAAAGTCTATGTGGTGAATAACTTGACAATCTCAATATAGTGGTTTTCTCTCCTTTCATGAGATCAAATTCTTTCATGTATCCATTATTTCTTATATGTGTGTGAGATTTTTGAGATTTTTTATATTTACTCCACTCCTCACATGCAAGAGAGAGAGCCTTACCCAAATATCTAGAGTTCATTTTAATGAGATATATCTAGTGAGATTTGTAATTGAAGGATTTATTCTAAAAGGAAATCTATGAATTACTCTTATGATGCTTGAAACTATTTGGTTAATTAAAACCACACACGTTGAGTTATAGGAAGGATTTTCAATGTGTATTAAATCAGTTTATCTTTTTATATACTTCATAATTCGTTATTCGTATTCCTTAAATGGTTGATTGTGTGGTTTATTCTATGTCTAAAAAGAGATTAATCTCCCTTTAAATAAATGGTTTTCAAAATAAAATGTTTGGAATTTTGTGGTTATATTCAGTGCGAACCCTCACCAGACAACACACGTCCTCCCAACCAACCACAAGGTTTAATGAATTATTGCACATGCTAAGTGCAATCGCATGCACCCACGAAAATGTAACACTTTTGGTTTCTGATCTTTCCTTTTATCTATTTTTTATCAAGTACTAGCCAGTTTCTATTTGAGGATGGTGTGGGAAGGACCCAAAAATGTTAAAATTAGAGCTCAAATAGATGCATTTTAATATCTAGTTCTCAATAAAATTGCCCTTATGAAGATATTTGTTTATCTTGTGCATAAAAATATATTTAAAGATTCTTAAGTGATATTTTATCGATATTTGAGCAAGAAATACGCACATATACTCTTTCAGAGGCAAAATGGTAATTTCATATGATGAGTTTCGAACCTATACAAGTCATGGAAATTGTAAGTCTCGATATAGGAGTGATTGAGTTCAAATGACAAGTTAATGTGAGCTGAAACGAAAAAATTATGACTGTGAAAATTCGAAATAAAAAGAAAGTCAAAATCAAATCCATGGGTCATACTCAAAGTCAAACCTCGTGACCTCAGTAATATTGAAACGTTTTCATCCTCAAAAAGAGGGTCACATCGGTTCTTGTAGTGCATCAATTGGAGGTTATATATAGAAGATATGAAGTTGGGGGATTGTTGTGAAAATATGGAATTCTGGACACACCTAAGGTTCAAATAATTATTCACGCATAATAGCTGTTGAATTTTTTATGGTTCAACTGGTAAGGGATGGATTTTTGTTAAGTGAAGTTGAAGATTCGAGCCTCGCAAAAAACATTACTTTTTCCATTAAGGCACGTGGTGCGCATGCAGGAACGTGGCACCAACCTTCCTCCCCCGTGTGAGGGACCCTTTTCTTTGTCTTCTTTCATTTTATTCGCAGATCTCCCTAGGGAAAAGACTCACTTATGTCTTATAGCTCTTCCCTTGATTTTTATAATATGTACCTTTTTTATATAATTAAATCCTTCTTTTTTTTTATTTTTTATCCCATATTTCCTTTCTATCTTTGCCTTGCTTCGATCCCCATTTTCCATTCCCAATCGTCCCGATTACATTATTTCTCCCATACAACTTGTCACCTTTAAATATGAACTCCGACATATTAAAATGAGCTTTTTTCTTGGATAGAAAAGAAAGTTGACATCAGGCAAACAATTTTTGAGTATTTATCAAGGTGTAAATTTATAGAGAATGTTATGAGATATTTTGGGCATGAGTGATTTTAGCGAGGCACAAATATTAAATGAGAGTGAGTATTTTACATTGTCAAGGGCGCGTTATCAGATTATTGGAGATAATATTTTGTGAACCATTAGATAACATAACATATTATTCTTCTAAAAAATATATTGGAACGATATTTCTAGTGTTTTAAGATCCCTGATAATAAATATTACTTCTCTCATATTCCTTTGTATTGGCCTTAATAGGATCATTACCCCCCCCCCCCCCCCACCCCATTTGTGTTCATCTCCAAATGATTGTCTATAATCCCTATTCAAGGGGTGGAATGACGCATTCAATTTCCAAGTCTTAGTTAAATAATTAATTATTTACTATGCCCTTTTAAATACCATTATTGTTACTTTGATATTTTCAGTTCATACCTTGAGAAATAATTAATTTATTTTCTACGAAAAATATTAATTTCAGAATATAAAATGTGTTTGGATCTAAACTAGAAATATAATTTTCTTAAAATTTATTTTGTTTCTTAATATTATCCAATATTGATTTTTTATAATAAAAATGAATTTTAATATTTATTCTTATTGGAATAATTATTACAGAAATTTATAAATTAGCCAGTGTAAAGATTTTATTAAAGTAACATGATAGTATTTCAAAATTATATAATTAAGATGTCTAGAAGTAATGAGAGTTAACTAGTGACTTAAATAATTATATTAGGTCATTTTAAATAAACAATTAGTAAACTGAGGCAATAGAAGTAGATTGTTAATTCCACCCTTTGACTTGTCTCATACAAACTGTTATACTCGAAATTTCCTATCATAGGTTTTATTCTTATTCCTTAATATCAGTTCACTATTTTAGAGAAATAAAAAAACCCTTTGAAAGAAGGTTTTAAAAAATATGAAAATGATCACTTATTTTTAGTTTAAATTATTGGGTTAACCCCTTTCTTGCCATTATACTCATTTTTAGTGTGTATTGCGTAGGTACTTCAATGGAAATTTCCAGTGAAATATTCCTGCTACAACGACGATAACTAAAAGGAAGGAAATTTTCGTTTATTACAAATCATAGAGGAACCTTGATATTGTGGTTTCTAAGCTAAATTGAGGAGGTATCTTGGAATAGTTGACCTTTCCAGGAGGAAGAATGCACAACTAAAGTCTAATACATTACTATAGCTCACTCTTGTAGTAATCGAGGCTTTATAAGGTAAGTAGTGATTTCTTCATTGATATAGTGTTACCCTTGGGACCGCTACCCTATCTTCGAGGAAGTTAAGGAGTTTGAATTATTCCTAAATAATAAGTGTCAAATAGGGTATCTTTAGTATCCCATTATTGGTTTTAGAAATGGTTGCAAGGGAAAGAACTTAACTCTTCCGCAAGTTGGGTGTATGGTCATAACTTGCAATTGATATTTTCGCCATCATAATATTCGATTGGAAACAAAATTGCATGTGGATATGGATAGGTGTTCAAGACTAAGATCGTTGATGTGACTGAAGCATCTAATCTTTGATATAAAACTGAGTAGAACTCTAAGCTTTTGGGGCTAAAAGATACCCTTGGGTTGAGTTGAGTTCTTCACTGCTAAATTCCACGTGGTTTCTTCTTTTTTAGGATTTCATGAAGGAAGAAAACCCTTTCTCCCAAATAATGTCATTTGAAGATATTTCTCCCTCTATGGTCTTTGACCCTATGCCCCTGTATGTTGTTGGTCCCCACATCTCTTTTGCCTCCCATGATGAAGCTAATGGTCGAACCCTCCATTCATCTTTCAAGGGGTTTACTTCCTCCTGCTGAAAAAGTGATAAGTTGTGGGGGCCTTAAATGCTAATTTATTGGTGGGAAAACTATGCCTCAAGAATTACTGATCATGATTTAGTCAATTTTTGGAAGACTTATAAGATTAAGGAGAGTGTCATTCAGAGGGATTCAAGGCCTAATGAGAGGGACTTGTCAATGGTGCGAAATCATATGTGCTTCGATAAGTGTTTCTTCAAGTATGGAGCCACATTCCCCCTGCCACTACTTGTGTCCAAGATTATGAAGGCTATCTGTATAGCCCCCTTTTAAGTAGGAGCCTACTCATGGAGACCTTTAATGGCTGCAGTTATGGCCTTTAGAGAATCTAGTGAGGGAAACCGTGATGTGTCCCCAGCTTAGTTCTTTAAGCCATTTCGAGTTTAATAGGAGAAGAATCTAACCGAAAAATATCTAAATTACCTAGCCCCCAGGCCTAATGTGGTGACCTTTGAGAAGGATAAGCATAACACCCCCAAGAACTGGAGGGAAAGATTCTAATTTATTGATGGAGCCTGGTCCATCCCAGATCCTACTACGCCCATTGGCTCCCCTACTCTTTAGTGTACCCTACCGTGAGTAGGCAAAAGTTGAAATTTCATTTTATTTTAGCACTTGGGTTCACCTCTATTTGGAGATTTGAAATTTTTAATTACCCTTTTTAATGGTTCCTGAGCACACTATGTTGGAGTTTGACAACGTTACTGAGGCCCAACAGTTGGCCCCTACATCCCTTGAGTTCTTTATCATATCTCATCGACTATAGGATATTTATTGCACCTAAGATTATGATATCTATGGGAATCTCTGAGGTTCCCAAGATCATTGTGGGGTCGAGACTGGACTCTCAGTGTTATTTCCTAGTTGCCTAAAATATAAAGGATGCATATGAAGTCCTTACAGAGGTTCATAAGGCCTATGAAGGCAAGGATAACCAGAACTAGGGTGAGGCTCACCCTTCAAAGGTTTAAGGGTTCTATACCTCAGCTAATGAAGCCATTCTTCTTTCTTATTGTTCCCTTATAAATATCTTATTCTTTTTCCCTTTTTGTTAACATTTTTCCTCGTTCGTGGATAGTTAATATTGACATGTATTTGATAAAATAGTAGGACGGGAAGAATGAAAAATATCTAGGGGTATTATCTAGGATACCCTTGATGAGGCTATGATGAATAAGAACAATAGATATAACCAAGAACTTGAGGCTCAGCACTCCATTGGGTATTCTAGTTCCTCGAGTCCAGCTAGTGAAGGAGGTCAACTCGATGTTGGTCCTTATTGAAGGCTCAAATTTTGAGCTTGAAAAAACCCTAACCTTCTACAAAAAGAATAAGGGTGAGATGGGACTTTGTAGGAAACCTAGAAATATCTTTTTATTTTAAGCTACTTGCAACCCCTTGTATCCCTGAAAGAATCCATCGATAAGGTGGTGCCCCATTACGCGGGAGGGGACCTGATAAAGGGAAACTAAGGTTCCATGTTTATTCGAAGGGAACATTACTTGAGGCCTCCCTCAGCTGAGGGGATACACTCTTATACCCCAGTTATGTATTTTCGTCATTTTTTGGAGAAGACAAATAGTTCTAATATAATATCGATTTTGAGGGGCAGAGGTACCCCTTCCAATGCTGAGTACCTAGTCCATTTGATGGTAAAGGTACTTTCACATTACTCTAGCTTCTTCTTTATCTTTTTTATTCATTTTGTTCCATTCTCTCGTATTCTTTTTATCTTTTAGGATCACCACATAACACAATCTTTTTTGGCCGATGCTTTTGAATGTTGTATAGCATGGAAGAAAGATAATGAGATGGAAAGAAATTGGGACCTCACCCGATTGCATTTAAAATGAATAATCAATAGTTGGAGGCTACAAATGGAGGCTCTTGATATGGAGAGGGGTACCTTGAACACCAAGGTCATTTCCTTAAAATATGAGAACATTTTAAATAAGAAGACTCTCAAATATAGTGCCTCTATGTTAGCTACTGCATGGGAGTCTCTATCTATGTTTAAGGATAAATAATCCCTTGACTAGGTTAAGCTTACGGTAGCGGTAGAGGCTCTTCAAGGTCAGAAAGTTGACCTTCGGAGCTTTAAAGAAACACTTTTTTGAGTTAATGATGAGGTGGATATTTTGGAGAAAATAATAAAGAACAAATCTACTAATGAGGAACATTTGATGTCCTAAGGTTAGAAGATGAAAAAGAGCTACGTCTAAGCCATGGTCAGTAATAAAGAACATAACTAATGGATTTTTACTACTATACAAAGCTAGTTGGATGCCTACCAGGATTCTATGATCATTAGGAGGTACATCATTCATCAAGTTTATGATCTTATCCAATCTTGTGCTTATCATAAAACCTTCAAGTCTTCTAACAGAAACTTTGATTTCATCATCCAATCTTTCAAGTTGAATGTTGCTTCTTATGTCCCAAATTACTTTCTCATTTTCCATTGGATCAAACCCCCGGATGGTTTTGTTAAAATGAATTGTGATGGAGCTTCCAAAGGGAATCCAGGTTTTTCCGGATCAGGTGGTATAATCAGAGATCACAGTGGTCGCCTTAACAAAGCTTTCTCATCATTTGAAGGTGTTATTTCCAACAACAAAGCTGAGATTTTGGCCATTTTTAGGTGATTAAAACTTTGTATATCATTAAATCTGCACAATATCATTGTAGAATCTGATTATAAATTGGTGATTGACATGCTTAATGGTATTACGAAGTCGATTCCCTAGTCAATTATTGAAGTATTTTATGAAATCAAGCTCTTACAAGGCAATATTCAAGTCATTTTTCAGCATACTTGGAGGGAGAATAACAAGGTTGCAGACAGTCTAGCAAATCATGGAGTGGATTCTAAAGGTTACTCTACTTTCAGCCAAACCAGTGATCTTACTTTCTCAGCTAGAGGCCACTACAAAATGGATCTGCAAGGTGTTCAATCCATTGAAGTTTTCAAATAAAGCATTTCTTAAGTATTTTTTAATTCTTTTTCTCTAGCTTGTAAAAGCCTTGGTAGGGCATTTCTACCTAGTTTAATAAAATTGTGATTTGTTTAAAAAAAAAAAAAAAAAGGTTATACCACCGACGCCTCTTCTCCTAAGGATCAAGAGGAAGAAACCATGAAAGCATAACCTGGATTCCCACAAAGGGTCATAAGACCTCCGAACATAGGTAAACTTGAGTTCTAAGTCCAACAAAAGGTCTGAAGACCTATGAACTTGGAAAGTTTGAAATTTTTCATCCTTTTAAGGATCCTAAGACCTTTATATTGATAAATATTTAAAGTCTGGAGTCCTTGTAATGTTTCAGACCACCATAGAGAGATGTTTTTCAAAATTAGAAGTCTTTATAAGGATATAAAACCTCCGAACTAAAAATATTTAAGGGTCTCAATAGGTTAAAAATCAACTGCACCTTATCCCCTAGGGAGGATGTTTTGAGGTTCCATGAGGGTTATTTAATACCTTTGAACCTTCGACTTTACACTTTTGGAAAAAATTGGTATTTTAACACTTCGCTCCCCAAAAAAAATTAAAACAAACTTTTTTCATAAAAAAATTTAAAAATTAGTTATGGAAGGTTAAATGACTTTTTTTTATAACATTGTGGTAAATAAAAAAATTTAATGTCAGGAAGTAGGATTTTCATTATTCTTATACTCTAGCCTTTTGGAACTATGGATAAAAATATTAATAATCCCTTTAGTGTTTTATGAGTCCAGGGACCATTGAATATATTTTTAGGGTTGTTTAAATGCGAGGACTCTAGTATTTTTTGGTCTTCAAACCATTAACTGTTAGTCTTAAGCCAAGTATGAAATCCTTACAAATTGAATGTTGGGTCTTGAGAGACCATATTTTAAACCTAGAACCAAGGATGAAATCGTCACAACTCTTTTATTGGTTCCTTAGACCTTTGCTTAAGTTTTATCCCAAGGTTCAAGTCCTTGAAACTCAATTTTTCGATCACAGGACATTAGATTTTAGAGCCAAGGATGAAATCCTTGAAGAACTTGAATAATACTTATATTGAATTTACCATGAGTAATAAAAAGTTTTTTTTCGTTTAAGTAGTAGAATATATGGTTTACAGTCGTTCTATGGAATAGACTACATCCCATGGGTTTGTTTCTTCCTCTGACGATCTATCTCTTTTTGTACTCTTAGTAGAGAGGTAAATGTTCCACGTTTTGCAAGGCTGATGTATCTAAAATCATCAACTCCATGCCCAGGATTTCTCGGGAGAGATCAAACATTGGTGGTGGTGGAGGTAAGACTTTTGGTATGACTTCAAAGATTTTATGGAGCTTCTTTCGGACATCTTCAAAGCCCTGTAGAGTTATGGGAGACTTCTTTTTATCCTTTAGGGAAGTGGCGTGGAACTCTAGATCATTTTGCTGGTATTAAAAGATGGATCCTACTCCCTTGGTGGTTAGGAACCTTATTACTAACCATTAAGGTAAGATAATAACATCCAAATAATTTAGTGACAACCTTCCCATTCTGACATTATATGTTCAGGGAAGGTCCACCATTATGAACTTATTCTAAATGTTTGTACATCAAGCCTTGGAACCAAGGGGTGAGTGACATATCACGGGGTATAGGCTCATTCTCCTTTGAACCCAATGAGAGGAGTGTGACTGACTGTATATGATTTGCATCGAGACCAATGGTTTTAAAATCATCAAAGAATTTACAGAAATTTTGGTATCAATCAATATTTCCCTCGTATTAGTGTTTCTCATTATCATTGTGCTAAAAAAAGGATATCTATGAGATAGTTGGGCCCTCCTGAGGTCTATTTGTGGGAAGACCATCACTAGAACCCCCTTGTGGTCCTCACATGGGAGGGGGATATGGTCGATCTGAGCTCAGTACTCCAAGATACTCTTGAGGTTGGCCTTTCAATATGTAGCAGAGAGTCCATCGCCTACACAGCCTCTGAAGATGCATTGTACATTAATCAAAGGAGGGCATTATCGGTTTTTTGCTATTGTTGTTATATCTACCCTGTACGACATCTTTTACCACATATTCCTTGAGGTGTCCCCTATTTATCAACCCCTAGTGGATTCTTTCAGCAATAAGAGTTCGTTCGCGATTGGTCCATGATCTTTATTGAACTGAAAATACTTGGACTCATCCTTTTTATCATCTTCAGTCCTCATAGGCTTAAGCTTAGGAAAAACATCTTATATTTTTATGGATTTAAAGACTTATTATATGGTGTTGTGTGGGTGGTTAAATGATTGGCATGTGGGGGTCCATTTTTCTTAACTCCATATTTCTTCTTCTTGGTCTCAGTTCCTCTTGAGATCATTACAATATGATAGAAGACATCTTTAATATTCATGTATTTATGATATCATTCATGCGGCTCAGTCATGGGCTTTAGAGGTTTCTTGTTTAAGGAAACCTATAATTATTTTGATGTGATTCCTGAGATGAAGACAACTACAAAAATTATATCATTCAAGTAATCATCCTGGAAATCTTATTGGTGAAACTTCTTGGCATATTCCTTGAGGGCTCGCCAACCTTCTACCTCAAGTCGAGGAGGGAAGTGACATGCTTCCTAACCTTTTAAGCTCTACTAAAATAACTAATAAAGGATCTCTCTATCTTACTGAAGCTTGTTGTCGACCCTTATTTGAGCTTGGAAAACTAATGCCTAGATTTTCCCCCTAAGGTAGTAGGAAAATCTCTTCATATAACCTAATATGGGGGTGTCCTCAAGAAAAATGGGTGGACTATAAGATTCCAAGTGATAAATGTGGTCCTTGGACCAATTAAACGATTCAATATTAGTAATCTTCCACTTTTGGGTAAGAGAATAATCCATAACATCATTATAAAGAATTGAGACAATGTCTATTGGAGGGCCAAATCAATGGTGTTAAGAGTTTGGGTCTTGTAGTAGTTGAGGAAATTTCCAACACGTTTTGCGTCTTATTTATCTCAACATCCTTGGTTCATACACCTTATATCATCATTGTAATTTGTCTCTTGGGAGTAATAGTGTGTACGTGCCATGAATGTGAGTTATTGATCGCTGGGGGTCCTAGGCACATCGAATGGATTATTTTACATTCTATATGGGTCTCATGATTTTCCCCAGTTCTGTCATTATCGCCTACCACATGTTCCTCTAACATTGGGGTAAAGGGATCCTATTGATAATGGAGGGAAATTGATCTTAGAGCATTTTCTATTGTAACTCCATTAAATTGAATGAACGAGATAAATTAAAGTTAATAACTATTTGGAAAAGGATCAAAATTTGTATTTGAGAGGAAGTGGAAGTTTTCGTTCCCATAGATGACTTTAAAATTATGGGACTTAACATCAGACATGACTTTAGGCCTACGTGTGCTCCTATACGAACTTTAAATGAGTAAGAGGAGAAAATGTTAAGGTGAGAGACAATGGATTAAAGTGGTCGTGACCTCAGATGAGGGTCCTGCATCCACTGTCAAAGGTGTTGTATTAGTTTATTAGATTTTGAATGAGATATTATATTGTATGATACCTCTTAAGATTTTACCAGGAGAACTTGAGATCTTGTGACCTTTTTCAATGATACAAACGACCTTAGGAAGTAACTGATTGACTTCTCTAGGGATTCTTAGTTATGGTCTCTTTAAGATATACAAGTTGAGTAAACAATTGAAATGATCCAATTTACAATTATAATTTAACAACAGTGTGTCATGGGTACAAAAGTAAGAGTAAAACACTTTATATTCTTGGAACTCTTGATTGTAGAAAAGTCTAATTACTGGAATGTTACAATATCTTTCAATGCCCGCGATTAGTTTTTTCACCTTCCAGTAGCTTTATATTTATACACAAACACTCAAAAAGGTAATGAATGCAGTAGCACAACATGGTTGGGGTGCTTGAGGTTTGTCGATGTCGGAAACGTAGTGGAGTGTTAGGAAAAGTACTTGTATGTGGTGCAAAATGGTTGTTTATAGCATTTAATGATGATGTGAGATTTCAATGCAAGTAGAGTTGGGTAATGGAGGTATATGGAATAGTATTCTGACTCTCACTTACTTTTCCAAATTGATTACAGGAGCTTGTCGGAGTACCAGGGGGTTTGGAATGCTCGAGGAGTTTCTCAAATTTGATTCTGAAATTCAACATACTTCCACATCCTACGACCAAAGCATGACTATTATTTAAATAAAAAAGTAATTAGAATTGTAAAAAGTATTAAATTAATTAAATGTTGAATATTACATATTTTCTATGTTGTTAGATAATTGATTCATATTTACCTGAGAATTTTTGTAAGATTTTTTCAGCGTTACTATAATGATGGATAAAATATTTGGGGATAAAATCACTAATAAAACAAAATAAAAAGTGTAAATGTAGTTGAATTAAAAGGATTAATGCGATTGGGGATTTGTAACACCCCGCCTAATTAAATACCGGGTAGCTACTCCTTTACTAAATTAAACAGAATATACAGTTGGTTCATTCTCAGCATCAATGTCGAAAAAAAATTTCTTTTTAAAATAACACACCCAATAATTAATTAAGTTAAGTGTTAAAAAAAATCCATGAATGATAACAATTTAAAACCATTACTACAATACTGATCAACACTATAGAAGTCTCATAACACAACTGAATAATGAATAACAAGATAAATGCAACTGGATAAAACTTCCTAGTTTAAAATATCCGACATCAAACCAACAAACCAAAATGAAAGTACCAACATAAACCTAATACAATCTATGAATGGTAAATGGAACACTAGAATCCTGGGAAACATGCCCTAAATAAGAGAAGTACTAAAGACATAAGAATCAAGGAAATGAAGAATCTAAACAAGTCTGGACCTCCAAGAACAATAAATCATGATCAAACACCCATACCCTAAGTTGCACGTCCCTGATGTTGGGCACCTATTAATATATATATAGTAGAGAAGAGAATATGCAAGGAAATGGGTCAGAGCCCGATTGTAAATGATTTTAAAATATGAAGTGTTTTACAAGTGAAATTAAGCATTTATTATGTACATGTTAGATTCCAGGCACTCACTTTATATTCTCATATCTCATCTAGAGTGCATGTCTAACGTATTCGAGTAATAATTAAGGTTTCCTTTTAACTAGTTTCCCACAACATGATTCTATCGCATGTAATAACCCCGTATGTCCCATACCATACTTAATATACTAATTCATATTCTTTTCACTTTTAATATGAATATTACTTTCAAAACCTTATGATTAAGTATTCTTTTACTTAATTAAATTCAATTTCTTTTATTCACAATCAACTACAACTTCACATAGTAAATTGAATCCCAGTATTTATGTTTACCCTATAATATATACTAATATAGCACCTTCCAGTCACAGTTGCAGTGTAGGCATACTCTGCTATCATGTCCAGTTACAATTCTCATTGTTCAGAGGATAAATGGTTCGGTGTCTTCCTCGAATCATAAATAACATAACACATATGTTGGAGGCGAGCATACTGCCCAGCCAAATGGGTCATGCACATACCTACGTTCCCATTCAACCGTCGAAACTATCAATCTCACCGATAGCACGTGTCCAAGGTCCTATGCTCTGGGTATGAATCTAAAATCCTCCCAAATTGGGCGCACATGATATGACCGTCCACAACACGAAACCTCCACTACGATAGCCAGTAGCATAGGTATGTCATACACATAATAAACTATAATATAGGTAAACATCCACCTATAATATTAACAAGGTATTCACAAAACCATAAGATAATTCCCATATGTATTATTATCTATCTCTCAAATCCTATGTATTTAATATTATGACTTTACTCCTTAATTTATAATTCTCGAGCCTATCTCATTACTCGAAGACTGAATAAGTTTTCCTTGATATATATTCAGTAAGAAAATCACTCATACCCTACTGGTCCATGTCATCATACTCCTCGAATTATTGCAAATTAATCCCATCTTTAATTAGAATTATATTCGATAAAACCTATTCTCGCATAACCATATATTCTTTCACTTAGGTTTATTCACACATTGACTTAAGATTTTCCAAGTGATTATCCCCACCCTACTGGTCCAATTTTTAATCTTTATAAAAACGAATCACAGCCCAAAACGTGAATTTAACAACCGTAATTCATTGGATTAATTAACATAATTCTCTGCAATTTAAATCCCAAACATAATAATATTAATCTGGGCCTTACCTATGGCCTACTTCCCTTCACTAAGTCCCATTATGTTCAAGTAATAATTACCAAAAATTACTAAAAGTTTTGGGATTAAATCAAGAATTAAAAAGGAACAAGTTCATGTTTTCTGGGGAGGTCGATCGATCGATGGTCATGGGTCGCTCGATCCATCAGTCGATCAATCGAGCTTCTTAGGTCGATTGATCAATCACCCAGTTATCAGCCTAGATTCTGAAACTTTTGTTCTATGGATTTGACAACTTTTGATCATTAAAATTTCTATTTTAACGTCCCAAATTTCTTATAATTCATACCACATGATATAGTAACCTATGTAAATGATTTCCACTGATTTATGCAACCTATAATCATCAAGGGATTTCCACTGATTTAAGCAACATATGTAAATATGAAATCACTTGCCTCTACTGAAGTTATGAACCTTTGGGGATGAATGTCACTGGTGGTTCTTCCCTTCTCTGGTCAACTTCCGGTGGTGGTTAGTAGTGGTGACCTTTGGCTCTTGGTTCTCCCACAAAAACTTTTCCTTTTCTCTCAGAGGACTCCTCACTCTCTCTCAATTGATTTCTCTCTAAGTTTGTAGAAGGAATTAATAATATAAACCCTTTAGACTTATAAATAATCTCCCAAATTCGTGTACATTATTCACCTTCCGAGTCAAAATACCATGTTACCCCTCGAGGGTGACTATTCGGCTCCAAAGTCCCCCGAGACCCTATACAAATGTCCGAGTAGATTTTTTTTACTATTAAAAAACTTCCAAACACTTTGGCGCAGTCAAAACGACCATTTGGATGACATGACAATATTTCTTTTTTTATTTTATATAAATCCAGTCCCGACACTACTTTCACATGCGTCTAACTTACGTTCCGAAATTGCCGTATTAACTATTCACGACAACTTCTAAATTAATCATAAGTAAAGTCACATATTACCTTGATTCTATTAGTAATATTTAACATATATCATATATTACTATATACTTAAGTAATATTTAAATCCGAATTAATTACAAATTATTCAATTAATCCTAAATAAATCCCTTTTTAAATGTTATCAAAATTACGGTGTATTACAGGCTTCAGGTGTCATTCATAATTATATGAGGGTTGAATTATAAATGTTAAACTACTTGACGGAAGTATACTGATATTTAAGATTTGTCGAGAGTGGATATATTATATGTGCATGATCCAATGTGAAGGACCATGGTTACTTACAATTTTGGTGCATTTTTCATCGGGTGTTTCTGGTGGATGTGGGATGTTGTTTTGTATCCTTGACTAGAGAATAACATACCTTATGATATTCCGACGACAAGGATTTAATTTATTATTTGATTTATATTTATGTGTGGATGTCACGTTGTCAGAGACATTTGTGGGGACTCAAAATTTAACATGAATATTGTTATTTAATTAAAGAAATTTATTAAACTATAGAATTTTAATCATTAAGTAATGACCAAATACCGAAAAAGAAGTAGTGGTCTATACCTGCAACTCCGAGGTATCAAGCACCAGCTACACTTCTAGCACCACTAGTTGTATTGACACGCCTTCATTTGAAATGTGGGAGATTTTATCAAGCACCATTCGTTCTTTTATTTCATGACATTTCTTGGTTATTTTGAGGATAATTCTTACTATAACTACTAGGTAATTATTTATGGTTACTTTGTTACTATTTTACCATAAATATGGAACACAAAGTTGATCACTCAAGAGGTGACACATGTCCTCAATAAAGATAGGAGGAGAGGTTGTATTCATAATCAATCTATTCGGCCACATACAATGAGGCTGACTTAGATATAAATGTGCTCAAACCTGCCATCTCATTAAATGTTCCACTACTATTAATATGGTGAAATTTAACAACGTTAACTAACACTGTCAAATTTCTTATGTGGAGGAATATCAATATTCATGTTTTATGCACATGGGAAGCTACAAAATATGCCAACAATATCGTGTTTTAACAAACTCATCATTATCTTCACCCCAAATGTAAAAAGTGTAACTTCCTCACCTATAAACGCACTCCACCTGTCCATAATATTCTATCTCTAATAACTACTTATAAATATCCGTCAATCCTATAGGATAAGGGATCCGAAATTATTATATTAGACGACAATATGTAATCCCTAGGGAGAAAATACATGGAGCTTGTATTCCTAACTTTTATGGATATTTCCTTATAGTATATTGAGAACCGACCTTGAACTTGTGGATGTAGGCACCATATTGGACATAACCACATAATTCCATGTTTTCCTTATTTTTCTCTCACCTTATTCTATATCTCCCAAGTTAGAAAGTCTCTAGTTATAATTTCCTTATTTGTTGTTATTTATCGTCAGAATTTCCATGATAAGACAATTTGTTCATAAACTAATTTTAGATGATAAGAAATTGGTGTTGTATCTGGAAACTCGATAAGACATTATTTTTTCCTACCAACCTTAATCCTAAACACTTTTTACTTTTCCCAATCATATGTTTGGAAATTATGGGAAATGGCAGATAACCCAAAAAGTAATTGTGCAACAGGAAAACATCCATCCTCCACACTTGTGGCGATGGGTTCCATACATGGAATTTTAATGAGTATTTAAAGGGACATGAGGCAATGTAGGAACACATTAAAAATGAACACAATCTCTTTAGGTTGGACAGAACAAGTTCGAAGTTGATTTTGTCACTCTAGTCAAAAGAGAAACCCCAAAAAAAGAGGAGAAATGCTTCCTCTAGCCCCTATAGAGATAGGAGGCATTATTACACAGCACAAGCTCTTGAAAACCTGAGGAGGTTGAACCTGGGGTCACAACATCCAAGGATTCGGGATCATAAGGTACAAATCATAGTTCCCTAGAGTTACTTACTACCTTTGATCAAATGGGTATGCTGATGACTAATCATTCTCTGAAAAAAGGCCTAGTGTGCTAGAAAGGTTGAGTAGGGAGTTAACTTTTGCACATTTGGGCCCATGTAAAATAAGGGGCAACAACCAATAGGTCTAAGAGAGCACAACGGGTGTCAGGAAGAATCAGGTCAATCAATTACTAGGGGAGCATAATGCTCAAACAAGTTCGAAAATGATTATAAGGAGCTCAGCCCAAGTCAATTAGACTTCCTATTAAGAGATCTCATCTAAAAGTTGAGGTCGAACAATCAAAACTCTCACAGTCAAGGATGAGTAAGAAGATCAACCCTTTAAGGGATCCATTTACTGAGTAAAGTATCGTTTAGGAAAAGTGACTTGATCTAAGAACACTCGGCATAGAGACTTTTTAAAGGTATGTCCCTTTATCCCAGAAATAGTGTGTTATCCGACGGTCATGAAATTAAGATCGTTACTCATTACACCAAGATAATATGTCAAAAACTAATCCAACACTATACATAGAGTAATATCAAGCTACTACTGATATCTACGCGATCCCATATGAAATTCGTTACTGAACATTCTCTTGTAGGATCACTAGGTTAGACCAAACCTCGTACAATAACTTTTCACGCAGGTAGATATCTAGTTTCTAACTATTGACTGATCTTTTAAATAATTTCTATTTTAGATCCAATATAGGCTAAAGATTTGGCTAATTTCTCAACATACGATAGAGGTACTTATTACTATGATGTGATGCTTTTTGATATTAAAAATGTCGGGGAAACCTATTAGAGACTGGTGAACAAAGTGTTCAAAGAGCATGTCGAAAAAGAATATGGAGGTGTATCTTGATGATATGCTCACGAAGAGAAAAAAGGCAGTCGACCACATCAAAGGCTCGTAGTAGACTTTCAATCCGCTAGAAAAATATCAGATGAATTTTAACTAAATGAAATGTTTTTTTAAGTGAATTAAGGTATGTTCCTTGGCTTCATTGTCAATTAGAGTGGAACTAGGACTAGTCTTAAGAAAATACAGGCATTACTCAATATGTAGTCGCCAATCACCAAGAATGAAGTGCAAAGACTAACGGGACATGTGGAAGAACTCAAAAAGTTCCTTTCTAGAGACACTAATTAATATCTTCCATTCATTAAAGTGTTAGGAAAAACTTTTGAGCGGAATGATGAATGCGAAGCCACATTCTTGTAGTTAAAGTGATACTTAGGGGATGCACCTCCTTTATCAAGACTAGTTTTTATGGGAAACTCTATCATTATACATCAATATCAAAATCTATATTCAGTTCAGCTCTGGTATAACACGAAGATGGAGTACATAGACATGTTTAGTACACTAGCAAAGCATACCATGGAGAAAACATTCGGTATCCCAGGCCAGAGAAACTAACTCTTTCACTGATCAAAGTATCTAAGAGAATGAAACCTTATTTTTAAGCCCACACAATTATCTTTTACACAGACCTTCCTCTACGGTAAGTCTTTCATAATCCTGAGAAATTAGCTAGATTGATAACTTAGGCAGTGGATATTAGAGAGTATGATATATTCAGTACAAACCTAGGACGATAATCAAAGGCCAAGATGTGCCGGATTTCATTATAGAATTTAGCTATTTGGAGTAACCGGTCGAGAAGACTTCTATACGAAAGCTTGACAATCATGGAAATTCGGAAAAGGGCTCATCCATAAATGAAATTGATCAAACTTCTTCGGAAGATAGATCACCAAGATAGATGAACTACTCCATTATCTGACAAGAGTAAGGACGTTCTTTAATCATTGACCAGATAAGAAGAATATGCTCACGATGAGAAGAATTAAAAAAAATTATGCAGACAAGGAAAAGTGATTTTAGGAGTGTTTGAATAAGAGATACTTGTATGGAAACTATTTGTGGATGTCTTATCGTTCACCTTTAAGAGTGGAGCAGGCCTGATAATCACGATGCCAAATGAGATAGATGTGGAATATACTCTTCGGTTGTAATTGAAAGCCTCCCACAATGAGGCATAATATGAGGTGCTTATAGAAAAATTTAGGTTAGCTTAATCACTAGGTGCCATAAGGATTTTGGCGTGCAGTGATTCATAATTGGTGGTCAATCAGTTATTGGGGATCTACGTGGCGAGAGAAGAATTTATGATTAAGTACTTGGACAAAACGAAATGGTGATTGAGAAAATTCCTAGGAGTCAAGATGCTCTGAATCCCTTGGATAATAAATGATCATGCAGATGCACTTGTCTTATTAACGTTTGACACAAGAACAGAACTATGAAGAACTATCGCTGTGGAGATTCTCAGACATCGCAGTACTGATGAAGAGATAGTTAATATCCTAGAGATAAATCTTGAACGATTATGGATTGATCTGAATTGGGCTTACATCAAAACTGGCACACTACCATCTGACCCCAGATAAGCAAGGAAAGTCTTTTACAAGGCATCCAACTATGTTTTGGATGGGGCAATTTTGTTCAAAAGGGGTATGTTATCACATTACTGTGATGTTTTCATCCGGCCAATGTGAATGATCTAATCAAATAAGTACATGAAGGGCATTGTGAGGCACATTCAGCAGGAAGGTCATTACTAAAGAGGGTGGCTACACAAGGTTATTACCAACATACCATAAAGGAAAATTACACGGGTTGAATTTCTAAGTGTGATGAATGCCCTAAGTATGCTAAAATCCATCAAACATCGGGAGCTTCACTCATGACGATCACTTCACATTGGCCTTTCAGAATTTAGGGTATAAATCTTGTCAGCCTGTTACCAAAAACTAGAAGAAGGTTCAAGTACTCGATGGCTGTCATGGATTATTTCATTAAGTGAGTGGAGGTAAACCCATTATATAGATGAAATATGAGAAGGTCTTCCAATTCATATCGAAGAACATCATTTTGTAATATAGAATGCCATACGCTTTCGTCACGAACCATGGCACTCAATTTCATAATAAAAAATTTGAGGACTATCGCCCTCGCTCCATGATACAAAAGCTACATTTTTGCACCAGGACATCCATAGTTCAATGGTTTGACTGAAGTAACTTTTAAACTTTACTAGATAGAATGAATAAGAGTCTAGATTAAGCGAATGGGAAATGGATCAATGATTTTTATAGTGTCCTATGGGCTTATAGAATGACCCCTAGGATAACAACAAGTGAAACTCTTTACATGTTATCCTTCGGTATAGAGATTGTGATACCAATTGAAATTAGACTCTTTAGTCACCGTGTCCTCGAGTTTAACTCACCATAAAGTAACCTAATAAGGAAATTAAACCTTGATCTAGTGAAAGAAGTGAGAGAAACTGCCACACTAAAAGACATATCTTACAAACAAAGAACTTCTTGATTCTATAATCAAAGGGTGAGGCCAATCAAGTTAAAAGAAGGTAACCATGTCCTAAAAAAGAACATCTATATATGAAACAAACTGGAACCCAACTGAAATGACCCCTATCATATCTCCAGTGTTGTCAGGCCAAGAACCTATCCAATTAAAACATGGAAGGATAAAAGTTCAAAAATCCATGGAATGTCAAGACTTAAGAAATTACTATCCGTGGTGTGAGAAGTTTTTATGCATTATTAAATTTTTGTTTGTTATCAAAATTCAATTTTGTTTCTACAATATCATCTATCCATTTTGTTCCTTTACTTTGCGTACATGTGATATGTACATATCCCCATTATCATTCATCACTAATACATTAACCTCATGTATAGTTTCATCATAAAAAAAAATTGCAAACTAAAAAATTCAACCTAATAATAAGAATAAACTTCATCTATGACTTTATTTGCAAATGAGTTAATAACAATAAGTTCAAATTCATGTACGATCTCGCCTTAGGACAGATGGAGAATAAGAAGTAGTCTTACAAATTAAAGGGAATCCATGCTTTATGGACGACCAAATCCCACAATAATCTAATGCAAGGATAACTCCTAATAAACTTTGTTCGACTCAAGTAATTAGTGTTGGCACATAGTCAAAATTATGAGCTTCATTCACAATACTAATAAGCTTCCACAAACTTTGGTAGAACCTGGGTCAGGAAAACCCAGGTTCATAAAAAAATAGAAAGCAAATAAGTCAGATCAAGTTGGTCAAAAAAATTACAATGTGATCACAAGACTAAACTATTCGTAGGCATATCCAAAAACATTAAGCTAGTTAAAAAATAAAATGGAAAAAAAAAACAGTACACTGCTAAGTGCCTATAAGACTCACTTGCACAAAAAGTCTTTAAATCACAAAATAGCATGCATTATATTGTTACACCAAAAAAAAGGAAGTTGAAAAATATTCATTACAAGTTACACAATGTTCTATAAGAGTTAGATGACTAAGAGGTAAAAATCTTCACAAAAACAAATAGAAAATAACTTATGCCATTAGAGTATACTCAGTCTCAGCCTTTGACATCTAAATGTCCATGGCAATAAGGATAGAATTAGCAGGAGCAACATCACCAGTGATATGAGTTGCCTCATGGATGACAGTCTAAATGGAACCTTCATTATCCTCTGCAATCGGCTCATTAATATATGGCTTCATCATCATCACTTTTCCACTTACCCACAACTTCTGCTATGTCAGGGTAATGAGTCATCATTATCTTCTTAAGCTCCTCATACCCATTGAGGAAAACAACTGATGTATTCGACATTGTAGTCAGTGTAAGACATGTACTTAGCCGCTCCCACCTCCTCATCAATAGATAAAGATTCACTGAACCAAGTGACCTCTTGAGTCAATTGAGTTTTGTCTTATTGGACATCTCTAGTGCTTGATTAGATATGATCAAATCATCATCTTCCTTTTTTAAATACTCCTCTAAACTTTTAATCTTGGCATCATTAGTGCCAGCCTTATGCTTTAGCTTTTGATTCTCCTCCTCAACCTTGCTTAAGGAGACCGTCTTCTTAACTAACTGATCATCCCTATCCTGAAGCTCATCATAAGCCTTCTTAGGATTATTAATAAATTGTTGTATATCATCCTTCAAACACTAGTTTATCCCAACAAGTTCCTAATAGTCAAAGTTATTATTAACGGCCTTCTCTATTAGAATAATGTAAGTTGCAACAGTCTGAAGTTGCAAAAGGAGATAATTTTGGAAATAAGATGAGTAGATAACATGGAGATGAATGTAATGTTAGTAACTCGAGACAGACAATCAATGTTGAATCAACTTCCATAAATAATCTTAGTCATAAAACCTTAAGAACTCAACGTCCTTAAAGGGGCCATGATACTTGAGGAGATCAGTGGAATTATTAGTATGATGGAAGATGAAGCCTCGGTCACCTCTCAATTCATCAGAGGAAATGCTATGTGTAGGATCAAACTTGAACTCTTTTACCTCACAATATAGAGGAGCATATCCTTTTCCATGCACGAGCTGTCGTAGGCGCCTAGGCTTAGCCATACGGTGGGACTTAAGAATATTTTAAGTCTTGGAGGCCTCAAGGTGTATTTTATCCCCAATAGAGTCTATAAAAGAGGATATTAGGGCCTTACATTTGGACTTGTCTCAGGCAGTAACATCCTCTTTAGTTTTATTCCAAGAATTCTTCTTTCCCTACCTTTTGTCTTCAGCATTAGCTCCTTTTTAGGCTTCAACCTTCTTATTCTCTACTTCCAACCTCTTTTAGCAAGAAATTTCCATGGCCTTATGATCGATATTTTTTTGTGTCATCCCTATGGTTGATTTAATCTCAGAACTTGAGGAAGAAAATATGTGACTTGTGTAAGATTTGTGTTCAGCCAGGTCTAAACTCATAAATAATGGACAAAAAAAGTAAAGGAGGAAAGTTTTACTTGCTCCAACTCCTTCCCTGTCAACTATTCATCTTCGAAATTTTTCTTGTCCTTAAATAGCACCTCCTCGATTGAGGGAGCTCATACATCTGCAGGGATGTGATAACCAAGAAATGTGTAATACCTTGTGTCCGTGAATTTCTCAACCCTAAACAAGTCCTTAGACTTTGGGGGTGTAGGAACACAATAAATTACACCAAATGTACAACTACAACGAGGAGCTTGGGATCCTTCTTCATTGAAAAATGGAAATAACTAGTAAGTAAATATGAGTAAAAGAAACCACTCAAATTGAAATAAAACATGTATTTACTAGCCCTCTTTGTTCGACCCCATTTATGAGGGGTCTTACAGGATCTATCCTTGTCATTGCTTCAAAATTCCCATTCTCATTTCATGAAAATGAATTTGTTCTTCAAAGCTTAGTTGCCAGTTTGAACCACATGAACCATCCTCAGGTGGGGCTTTCGGGGCAAAAAGTAGTAGTACTCGGGGGTTTGGCATTATCCTTCAAAGCCATAGACATACTAAAATATGTATCATGAGAGGAGAAACCGAACCTCTCCTTCCAAAATATCATTAACCCCAAAAAGATCTTTTAGGCATTGGGGGGAGTTGAGTAAGTGTGACCCCATATCCTTTTAGGACTCACCTAATGATGGGATGCAATGGTAAAAGAATCCCATCTTTGAAAGCCCATAGATGGAGGTAAATCTCATCAAAATTATGGTGATCATACACTCTCTCATCTCAGTCCAATAGCCTAGATGCAAGGTTAACAGGAATCCCATATTTTTCTCCTAGAGTATCCATTTAGTCCATAAGCACATCACACCCGTGCCACCTGGAATCAATATTATAGTGATTATAGAAGTCATTAGACTATTCAAAATATCCTTACTCACCATATGGAACCTCTTTAGTAAATGGGGAAGTTGGGGGCTCATCCTTTACTATTATCCTCATAGGGCTATCCAAGACATATCAGACGTATCGAAGATAATGCCTGGGCCAACACCAGGTGAAGGGTGAGCCTGATTAAAAATTTTAGATCCCACAAACTAGGTTCCACCAAAATCTTCATTTAATGGTGGAGACACCAAGTAACTAGAGGAGACCACGTCGTGTATACACCTAGGATATCCAATCTCATATTTCGAACAGATCGTCATAATGGGTGTTGGGAATCTCCTAGAAGTGATTCCAAGGCACGTGGGATCTAATTCACCCAAAATATCAAACAATCATTGGACTTGATGTGGATAGCTCATCAAAGTGAAGGAAAATGAACTTCTGGCTAGGCTATAAAAGTTAAAGGGCTACCCAGGAGCAAGGAATAAGAAATTGGGAAAAACTAAGCCTTAAAATCCTAAAGGAATTCCAAAATGGTGGAACCCTAGGCAAGCCATCTCAATCGCAACCTATGATAGTTAAAATTATGTATCAACCACTAATCTAAATTTCACCCACCAATGAACTAAAATGGAAGGAATAGAAATCCAAGTGAATTCCTTCCAAAAATAAGAAAAGACATAAAATCGATGAGAGAAGAAAGGGAAGCATTCCCGAAATAGTCTAAAAGGAAAGAAAACTTAATTTCAAGAAGAAAAAACAAGGACAAAATTCTTAAAAAGTCAACAACTATGGCAAAAATGAAAGATTGAAGAAGGAGGTGCTATGGAAGCAAGGGGTTTTATCTCTCTTTATCGAATACACGTAACTGAAAACAAAAAGTTTGGAGAAGGGACAAATGATTTGAAACAAATATTTATACTCCGAAAATGGCAGCATCACTATATCATGAGGCATTACATCATATCTGGAAAAGCAAAAGGACCTATTAGTTTAAACATGCATGCCCCACTCCAAGAACACACAATGATTACTCCATGTGGAGAAAACTAACGTGCATCACGTTATAGGCCTTTTATTTGTGCGATGGAATTAAAAGTCTTTCTACTCACCCCAAGCAAAGAAAAACCCATGGATGACCACTATCATGAAAGCCGACAAAGTTCTAGTCAGTTAAATAGCCCCTAGCTCAAGATCAACTCTCCAAACTCCCTTAAAGTACAAACACTTAAGGGAAATTTTCCTCGCTTCTCCTTATCGCCAACAAAATATCAAGGGCTTTTATTATACTATAAATATATAACACCACGTGCATCACTTTAAAGGGGATACATTACATCAATGAATATATAAGGAGAGTCGAGATTAATACTCAACCTTCTCAGCCCCATGCAATGACGTCGGCTTAGGTATACATGTTAGAACCAACCTCGCGCCAGATTGCTCACGTGGAGGACTACTAGTAATCACGTTTATCTTATTAACAAATATGGTAAGTTGCACAGTATCCCACTTATAGAGTGATGTAACAAGCTTATCATTATTTGTACCTTTAGTTATAAAAGGCGTAATTGCCTGACCTGTAAAGGCACTCCACCTGTCTCGTAATATTCTCTCCTTAATAATTACATATCAATAGCCCTCAATCCCATAAGATAAGGGACCCAAAATTATTCTACTAGATGACGATAGGTAAACCCTAAAGAGAAAACTCAAAGATCTTGTATTCCTAACTTAAATGGTTAATGCCCGGTTACATAAAGAGAACCAAAATTGTACCTATGGTCTTAGGTACCAAATTGGGTTGAACTATGTAAATTAGAGTTCTCCTTATTTGTCTTTCACCTCATTCTGTTTCACCCAAATTAGTAAACCACTGCTTATAATATTCTTATTTGTTATTGTTTACCATTGGAATTTACCAGCTGAGATAATTAATCCATAAACCAATTTCAGTAGATAAGATATATGTATGTGAGGATGTATTATCATGTCTTATAAGTGTATAGCCATTAACATTGTCAGGATACGATTCATGGCCAATTTATTTGTTTTAGACACTCACTCATATCGTGTTATTTTATGGAGGGATTGATTGTATACTTATAGGGCTCGGACTGATTTTATGGGTAGATTTATTATTTTTTTAATAACACGTTAGGAGGTGTATGTCCAAATATGCCTAGACTAGAGGATGGAACTCGTAACCATTTATATTTTATTGATAAGGATACAACGAAGAACAAAACTGTTTATTTTTATGTTAGTCAAGTAGTTCAAGTTTTTTCACATTTTTATGAGATTTTAGGTTTACCTCTAAAGCGTCTTACCCTATGGACCCTATGGAGACTAAAGAGCTTAGAGAATATTTTCATGGGTTCATCCGTCATAATACTTTACCAATGGTTGCATCGATTTTACTTGTAAAAATGAAGGAATGGTCATTGAGGTTGCACATTATTTATCACAAGATTATGTTCCCGCTGCCGAGGATATAAAATTTGATTGACAAGTCGTTGGATGTGTGTTTCCATTTGAATTTTAACTTGAGATCTGGCTATCACCAATTTATGGTATAAGGGGAAGATGTACTTAAGACATAATTTTTTACTCGATACGAGTCTAACTACATTAGAGTGATTCATTTTGAATTAACCAATGCTACAATAATATTCACGAACTTCATCAACTCAGTGTTCCGACCGTGCTTGAACCAACTTTTCAATCTTTATTGAGGATTGTCTGATCAATTCATGGAAGAAGGAGGATCACGCCACACCTTTAAAGATAATTTGATAGATGTTAAGGTAACAAAAGATTTACTTAATGTTTTAGGAGTTAGAATAATAGATGAGGGGAGTAAATTTTTTAGGGCAAGTTATTTCAGAGAAGAACTTATTAGTGGATCATAATTATTATCGATTGTGTTGAATTTGAGACAACCCATGACACCAACTAGGTCCCATAAATTTTGAGGTTTTGTTGATTATTACATGATATTCATTCATGGTTTCTTGAAGGTAGAAGGTCCAATGACTGATTTGAAAAAATAAAGGTGTGTTATTTATTTGAAAGTATAATTGTCAAGAAGCATTCGACACATTTAAGGAGAAGTTGACCTCTGCACTAGTTGTTTCCTGACCTAATAGTAGGGGGTAGTGTTTTATTTATAATAATGATTACCTATAGGGATTAAATAGGTTATTGACGCATGAGGGCTGGATGATATAATATGAATTCAGAAGTTGATGTTTCATAAGGTTCACTATCCAACACATAACTTGTGGTTGGCAACAAGTGTGTTTATATTGCACACATGAATACTTTATCTTTATGGGAGAGAAGTTGAGACTCTTTATTAATGAAACAAGTTCGAATTTTTTTTCATGTATACAAATTTGAATATTAGGCAACGTGGATGGTTTGAATTTATAAAGGATTATTAGTTTATGATTTAGTACCATCTATGCAAGACTAATGTAGTAGAAGAGACATCTAGCCTATGACTTATTATTACTACAGTTAGTGGATTGGGGTCCAATGGAACTAATTAGTGAGTTAAGAAGGGATTTTATGAGGATGCACATTATGACTCATGAGATCTTAATAAAGGTGATGAAAAGGATCATGTCATGCAAGGAAAAAATTGTTTATATCATTGCTTCTAGTGTACATTTATATATGATGGGATAGGATTTTTGTTTATAGCATAGAAGTAGGTGGGTAGTACCATCAGGCAAGGAATTAAGGCAAGATTGATTCCAGAAGCTCATGGTTTGTAGTTTTGAGTGCATCCAGGTGGGGCTAAGATGTACCATATATGGGAGGCAATATTGGTAGGAAAACATAAAGAAAGATGTGGTAGAGTTTGTACCAGATTTTAGTACGTGACTGATGGTATAATATAAAAATTTGTATAAATATATTAATTGGTTTCATTACATGTCAAAACATTTGAGTCTTGTATGATTAAAGCCAAAAATATTGAATTCATGTTGACATTGGGTAAGAAGAGAGAGTCTTGTTCATTACACGTTATGAAGATTGAACATTAAAGATCGTACGCGACTTCTTTACAAGAAAGATTTCTTCTTCAGAAGACATTGAAGATGTATCCTTTATCTGCAAAATATAATTGAACATATATGGCTATGAACAAATACGTTTTCATTACATATTGATAAAATGGTGATTTTAACTGAATAAGTGATTTACAATTTTGAGAAGTGTTGTGTATAACCTTTAGGATAGGCATATATTTTCAAAATACATTTTAATTAATGAGCGGTACATTTTCAATTGTGATCCATTTACATGGATACAAATTGGACTTGTGTGCACAACCCTACTTATTTTAAGCAAAAAACAAATTCTACCAAAAATAATGTGCTCTCCTAGGATTTGTACAAGTGTGCACGAATTTATGTTTTGGGCATGTGTTTAATCCCTATCAAAAATTGTTTGCATTAAACAAAATCGCAATGTGCACACGATGAAGTTAAAATTTCAAAAATCCTACAACGAAGGCTTTTTTTCCTCCATTTTAAAATATGTCTCTATTTACTTCTCTACTACTGAGAGAGAATTTTTAATACCGAGAACATATAAATTTCAACCCTTTCATTAAAATGACTTGTAACTTAACAATTGAAAGAAAACCAATATTTATGCTTGATATATGATTTGTGAAGAATTGAGATTGTTTTGAGATCCGATAAAAATATCCAAGATTCAATATAATCATTTGTGACACCCCACCTAATTAAATACCGGGCGATCACTCCTTTATTAAATTAAAATCAAGGTGAACAGTTGGTTCATTCTTAGCATCACTGTCGTAAAAATAACTTTTCCAAATTTAACACCCTATTTAATTAACCTAAGTGTCAAAACCATTTTTTAACATTACTTTCCAAATTTTATTTTGAAAATTAAGATTTAATTATCTACAACAATTCAATATTTAAAGAATCATACCACAATAATCCTAGAACATATAATCCAATTAATTTAAATATTCAACAACTAAACCCCAACATTTAAAACTTAAAGTAAAACATACATGCTGAATAAATCCCAAAGTAACAGTACTAGAAATAACTGAAATACAAATGTCCCAATGAAACAGATAAATAGTGGAAAGGGCGACACATGCCCAATAAGGAGAATGATAGAAGTGGAATCTAGTAAATGAAATCGTCTAAGCAAGTGGCCTGCAACTCCCACCTAAGCTGCAGTACGTTCCTTCCAAGGGATCCTAAACAAGACGCCCCTGTGGCTGGGCACCTGTAATATATACATATATATATACAAGAGAGAAAGAGGAATAGAAACGGGTCAGAGCCCGATAGTGTATATGATTTAAAAATTCATTTATCAAGTATTTAAATTGATACAGGCCAATGCAACAACATATTAGTGAGACACTCTCTTGAGAAATTCTCGCCTCTCTTCTAATGTGCACTCCTATCGCACTAACCTTCCCAATGGTTTATTTCATCATATATAAAACTATCCTTCCCCAAGGATTTAACTTATCTTTGGTGAGTCTCAAAATTTAAGATTTAACAACATCATGGTGTAATATATACATATATATACAAGAGAGAAAGAGGAATAGAAACGGGTCAGAGCCCGATAGTGTATATGATTTAAAAATTCGTTTCGCAAGTATTTAAATTGATACAGGCCAATGCAACAACATATTAGTGCGACACTCTCTTGAGAAATTCTCGCCTCTCTTATAATGTGCACTCCTATCGCACTAACCTTCCCAATGTTTTATCTCATCATATATAAAACTATCCTTCCCTAAGGATTTAACTTATCTTAGGTGACTCTCTTGAATTGAGGATTTTTTACCCCTAGGTAGGGAGGTTTCCTCATAAATTAGTCTGATGGACTGTTTGTTTGCATTTTTTTACTTTGTTTTGTAAATCTCTAAAACATATATCGCTTAGATATAATTTAACTCTATCAGAGGATTTACACCTAATTATTGTTTTCCACACTTATCTTAGATTTGATATTTTAATGTTTAAAATTTAATGATCCATGTGAATCTTATCGTTTTACCTAATTTTACATTTTGCTAGGGTAGTATAATTGATTTTTTAATACGAATTATTCCTAGATTTTATTAGAAATTGAAATGGGGAAAAGCCCCCCACCGGTGGCTTACATTAGAAAATGATCAATGTGTGCACCTATAAGTGACAAAGCCTCTAAAATATTGTAAGGACATATTTTTATAAGTATGTTATCAATTTTTTATGTCATATACTGCTACACCGTTGAAGAGCATTAAAGAGAAATCTACATCAAGACAGATCCGAATTAATCAAGTTCTTCATCAAAAAGACTCCGCAAAGTTTACTTTGGTAGGGTTATGTTTTAAATACCTTAACTTTACACTTAGAGCTTTTGAGATATTTTTACAAAATATTTTCTAAGTGTTGGAGCGGACTTTTTCATCAAAATTTGGGAATGAGTATTTTTTCTATGTATTGGAGCAGACATTAAAATAATAATTTTTTGACGCAACAGTCGTTCAAATGACATAGCAGTGTTATTCGCGCGAGATAGGCATGTCGCGCGATCACATTCGAGCGACATTTATCCTTCGTTGGAGCGACATGCTAATCTCGTTCGAACGAGCATGTATTTCGAGGCGACGCATTTTTATTATAAATACTCATTAAATAGTATCATTTTCTTTAAGAAGTCTCAGCCTTTTACAGAACAGAAAAATTGCGAAAGCAGAAATTTTTTGCCTTCTTCCTTTTAGGGTGTAATCCCTTTTTTGGTTTTGAATTCACAAAACTCCCATATGCTTGAGTGAATTTTTTTGGTGTTCAAGAACACAACTTTTGTTCTTGTTTACTTTGTGGGGGGAAATATACAACCGAAGAGTTGCGTGCTATTATGGAGGGAGTCTTTACGGAGTGTTTTCGGCTGCAGTATAGCTGGGCGTGAACCATTGCAGATTTCTAGCCGTTCCTTTGGATGTTTGACGAAAACACCGTGCATTAAACTTGTAGGCGATTATCAGGTTATATGTAAGTCAATGGTCTTGTAAATTCTTCAAAGTTCTAGAAATAAAAGGTGTTTCCCTTTGGGGATTTTTTCTGAAATTTATGTCATATGCTTTATTTATTTATGGGTTAACACATGCACACACGTAGTTGCATGTTTAGGGGCTGAATTAATTTGGTTTAAAAATAGACTCTAATTAAATAAGGTTTAATTACAAACTTGCGAATTAATCAATATCACACACCGTCATCATATTTCACAAATTGGTATCAGAGCGGGTTGCGCTAATTTATCGCGTATTTCTATTTTCCGCAAAATTGTGATATTGATTTTTTTTGAAAAATCAGTTTTGTGAAAAATCGCAATTTTTCAATTGAACATTCATTTAATATGATGCCTATTTTTTACAGGTCTAATTATGCCTACTTGAAAGCTCATATGAAATCCTGTTTAAAATACATTGACGAGCTTGTTTGGTTTTTTGTTAAAATGGATGGACACCTCCCACGGTCACCGTTATAATATCACCTCTTTAAAACCCGTGTGAGCCTGGACTGAAGATGATTATAAAATGTCTAATTTTAATTCCCGTGGTCTGAGTGCTATTTCTGGAGTCGTCACTCCCGATGAGTTCCGTCGAATTATGACGTACACCACATCTAAAGAGGCATGGAATGTTTTGAAATTGACACATGAGGGTACGAACGCGGTTAAAGAATCAAAGTTTCAAATTTTGGCCACCCAATTTGAGACTATCACCATGTATGAGTCTGAATGCTTTGATGATTTTTATGCACGTTTGTCGGACATTGTTAACACATGTTTTAATTTGGGTGAGGTGATTGATAACACGCGTGTCATTCAAAAGATTTTGAGATCTCTTCCCAAACGCTTTATTCCTAAAGTTAGTGTTTTAAACTCTTTGGGAAATTTGAAATCACTTATGTTGGAAGAACTTTTAGGAGATCTTCAAACCTATGAGATTGACAAGTTTCCCAAAAGTATTAAGGCTAAGGATGATGGCGTTACTGTAAAGACACATTTCAAGAAAAAGAAAGAAAAAGTTTGTGAGTTCGATTCTGAGGAAGATGTTGATTTTAAAGATATGGCCTTGTTTGTAAAAAAATTTAAAAAAATTCTCAACAGGAACAAAAGTAATTCTTCCAATAAGAGATTTTATGAGAAAATAAAAAGAAAGGAATGTCCAAGGAAAGTGGTGAGAGGGAAAAAGAGAATGACTCGGATGAGGAGTGTGAGGAGGAGTTTGAGAATGTGACTTTTTTTGAATGTGGGGGTAAAGGGCATAAGTCGTTTGAGTGTCCTATGTGTCTTAGAAATAGAGGAAAGAATGTATCCATGCCCGCCACACTTAGTGATAGTAGTGAAGGTGAGGGTGATGAGACTAGTGGTGAGATGTTTGTATCTTTTTCGAGTCGTGTGAGAACACCCACTTTGTCTCACGTTGATAGAGGTTATGAGAGAACTGGTGATGACTCGAGTGTTTCTAGTGGAGTTGAGAGTGGAGATGAAAGTGAGATTCAAAAAGCCTTTAGAGATTTGTACACCGAGACCTTTAAAACAAAGAAGTACAATAGAGATTTAGGTCTTCGGGTTTTGTATTTGGAGAGAGAGAAGGAGGTTTTAAGAAAGGGGAAGTGTTAGTTGACCAACACATTGTGTAGTCTGAGGACAACTCTAGAGTGATCTCGAACGTACCAGGGAGGTCAAAGTCAATTTTGAGAACGCACCAAAGAAGGTTGAAAAGGTAGCTCTTAAGGGTAAAGGTGAGAAATTAGGAATAAGTCATAACGGTACTTCTACTTCACAAATCTCACCCGAGAAGGTTTCCACTTTAGTGTTAGATTCACATGAGTCTCACCCTAACCCACCTAGGCATCCCATTCCTATTAGGAGAGCGCGTCCTTGAGTTTTTGAGAACGGTGTTCCTAGGGCTATATATGTTTGTTCCCATTTCAAAAGGAGAGGGCACCTTAGGAAATTTTGTTTTAAGCTGGGTTATGTGTCACGTTATGCTTCTATACGTGTTTCTTCCACACATGCACCCATACATGAAACTTTACATGCTCGTGGAGACTACATGAGAGAGTTTGCACATTTAGGTGAGCAAGTTAAAATTTTAGTCAAAACTTCACAAGATTTGATGAAGGTTTTTCATAAGTTGGCATCACCTCCGGAAAGCCCCTCCGCACCTAACGATTGAGGTTTTAATTGTTTACTAGTATAGGATGTTTTTCCATGATGACATTATTTGCCTATTGCTAGTATTTATCATTTTTGTGTGTTTTTAATTTTTTGAAAATTTTGAAAAATACAAAAGATTTTATTTTGATAAAATTTTTGAAAAAATCCAAAAATATTTTTGTATTTTGTTTGCACCGTTTATGGATGGACACTTAGGATGACCAAGTCACAACACCATTTCATTCTTCATGTGACTATTTGAAAGTGTTTCGAGACAATGGGTCAATTCATCCATGTGCTTTATAATGTTTGGAGTCATTGAGATGTAATAAAGTGTTACTTCCTACATGTTTGACTCATAATTTCCTTTATTGAACACATGCACGGATTTGTTTGATTATTGTGATTGTCTTATCACGTGTTGTTTGGGTGTTTTCACTTCAATCCTGTCCTTAAAACAAACCAAGCGCGATAAAACTTGATAACAAAGTTGTGCATGTAAGAGCCGTTTGTGAGTTTGTGCTTTGTTTAAAAATGGTGAAGGGATACGAAAGAATTTATCCTTTGCGTTTAAGTCACCATTTAAATTGGACCTAAAAAATTGAGAAATTTTATTATCGGCGGTCCAAAGAGGTTTAAAAGATCCCGAAAAAAAAAATTAATGGCAATAAAAAGAAATTCATGAGGTTTAATTGGAAACTTGCAAATTAATCGGTATCACACACCATTGTCATATTTTAAAAATATTAATACAAAATCTAGATTATATGCCTAAAATAGGAAAATTACTAAATGACACTTTAATCTCCCCACAAATCAGAATAAGTATCGATGATTCTTTCATTAGAACTCCCTCGAACATGCTTTTGTTTCTCGCACACCATAAATGCCAACAAATGTAAGCTAGGATAATACGACATAAAATTCCTCTAATCTTCCCACCTTTAAAGTTAATCCACCAATTCATCAAATTGCCACTAAAGTTTGAAGAAATAAACTTTTGACCAAGAATATTATAGAACCGATGCCAAATAGATTGTGCAATAGGACTACCACCAAAAAGATTATCTTCATATTCTTCATAGGCTAGTATACATCATATACATTTTGAGACAAGAGGTATCTGAATTCTTTTGATGTTCTCATCAATCGAAATTCCTTTATGGAGGAGCCGCCACATGAAAACTTCAATTTTTTGGGAAATCCTCTTATCCCAAGTTAGAGAAAATGAACATTAAATGCAACCTTTATCTCTCACCAAGTGCCAAGATGATTTAATTGTAAAACTTACATTCTTTGACAAAAGCCATTTTCCGAAGACAATTTCAAAATTTAAAAAAAATTCCTCCTAAATATTTTGCATTCGCTTCCATACCTGAGAATATGCCAAAATAGTTCCTTGAAATTTTGAGCCTCCAATTTTTTGTACTTGTAACGCATGAATCGGGACCATAATTTATTAGAATTGAAAATTTTCCACCACAAATTACGCGCTTAAGTAAATGAAAGATTAGTCATGGATCTGAGGTTCAGGCCACCTTCTTCCTTTGTAGTGAAAATATCTTTCCAGTTTACCCATTGGAATTTCTTCTTCTCTTCTTGTTTCCCCCCCATAAAAAATGAGTTAGCAATCTATTGATGTGGTTAAGAACATTTACCGGTGGATTAATCCCCACAAGTAGATCGAGATGCATTGATTCTGCCACTGATCTGATAAAATTCACCCTCCTCGCTTGAGATATACTTTGGTGATTCCAGTAAATAAGCTTCCCAACCAGATTGTTAATACATTTATGGAAGTATGATTTCTTTTTCCTACCTGAGAATAAAAGGATCCCCAAATAAATTATAAGAAGATTTATGCATTTAAAACCGGTGACATTTTCCACTATTTTTTTTGTCCCACGTGACTCATTTCTAGGAAAATAGAATGAGGATTTGTTGCAGTTTACCACTTGACACGATTCTTTTTCATACTCTTTCAAAAATTCCATGAGATTATTTAGGGATCATCTATCAACCTTGGCAAAAATAAGAGTGTCATCTGCAAAAGAAAGAAAAGAGATAATTGGAGAATCCCTTGTTAGAGAAAAATTATTCATTTTTCCACTTTCCATCATTTTTTGAATTCCCCGATTAAGCACTTTCGAGGTTAACACAAATAACGCCGGAGATAGAGGGTCTCCTTATCTCACCCCATTTTTTGATTTAAAAAATCCACATGCCTTCCCATTAACTACTATAGAATACTAAGAATTTGAGATCAATCTCCAAATTAAGTCAATCACTGTTTCTAAGAAGCCAAAACTCCTAATCGTTTTAATGATGAACATCCACGATAATCTATCGTATGCTTTCGACATATCCAACTTAATGATAAGGTTTGATACCCTCACTTTCTTTATAAATGACGACATCATCTCTTGAGCTAAAAGTATATTTTTTAATAATGAACGAACCTTGATAAAACCGGATTGAGATGGAGAGATTATATTTGGTCAAATTTAACCAATTCTTTTTGCAAATTTTTTTTAAATAATTTTAGATGAAAAGTTACAAAGACTGATAGGACAAAGATCGCCACACGATTTAGGCTTGTCAATTTTTGGAATTAATACCACATTAGTTGAAGTCCCACTAACTTGAAGTTCTTCACCATCCAAAAAAGATCCTATAGCCTTGTGAAGATCATATTTGATAATATGCCAGCAAGTAGTAAAAAAATTACCATTGAAACCATCTGAAAAGGCTTCCCCATCTTTGTTCATATCGCCAATGGCATCGTGGATTTATTATAGATAAGTTATATTGCTGATCAACTCATTGTCTTCTTTTTGAACTGTATTAGGAATGCAGTCCCAAATATCTTCAGACCCGTGGGTCTGAACTCGACACTTACTTGTATCAGGATGGATCGGATTGTTATTCAAGTGAGCCTGACGTGAGTTGCTTCTACAGTAACGACGATTCACAGTTGAACCTGTATGCATAGGTGCTGTCAAGGCAGCGTGCTGCTACTATTCGAATCTACTATGACTATTTCTACTGTCAACAAAAGTGTTCTTCGAGGTAAGGACTTGTTGGAACCAACCCACAATTTCATTATCGACCTCTTGCTCATCCATTACCCAATTCCCTTGGTCATTCAGAATCCTGGATAAGTTGAGCTTCACCCTCTTTTTCCTCATGGCTGCATGAAATAATTCAGTGTTCGCATCCCCTTCTTTGCACCATCTTATTCTAGACTTTTTCTTCCAGTATTCTTCTTCTTTATTTAGATATGTTAGGTATTCCGCTTGGGTTTTGTGGAATTTAATCATATTTTCTAAAGAAGGATTCGCATCAAATTCCATTTCAACCTCAACATATCATCCTCTACCTTTCTAGCCACTTGAAATATCTCCGAATTTACTTCTCGGCCAAATTTTGAGGAAAGATTTAACCCTTTTAAGTTTATCTGCAAAAACATTTAGGGGTCTACCCTTAAAATCGCGATTCCAAGCTTGTTCCACCACCTTAAATAATTCTTCACTTTTATGCCAGAACGACTGATATTTGAATGGTCTAGAACTCATGTTGTTTTCAACTTTAATTTTGAGGAGTAAGGGACTATGATCCAATCATGTCCTTTTGAGATGTTCCGCCGAGCTTATAAAATTCCCATTCATCTATTCGGTATTACCCAACACTCTATCAAGCCGAGCCCATATACGAGCATTACCTTCTCGATTATTACTCCATGTAAATTGGGAACCTTTGAAATGAATTTCTTGCAATCCAACATTTAAAAGTGTTATGTTGAAGTCCATCACCCCTTCCCAATTGATTTCATTCCCACCAATGTTTTCGTCATTCGAAGCAACAATATTAAAGTCTCCTCCAACAACCCGTTTCATCTCTCCCAGAGTTTATAAATATTCAAGATCATCCCACAATGACAATCCTTAAAATATATTTCATTTCGCACACACTACCGTGAAAAGGATCGGATTGCCAAAAAAATAATTAGATAACTAAAGAGAAGCCAATTGAGAACTCTCATGAGCTAAAGTCACTTTCCAATTATTTTTCCAAAAGATCCAAATTTTATTATTGCTATTGGCCATTCCACCCTCAAATTAAAAAATTTGACACACCTCCTTAAGTTTATTTTCTTCAATTTTTGGTTCAAGTAAAGCCAAAATGGAAATCTAATGAATGCGAATTAATCTTTTAAGTCTTAGAATAGAGGGACCATCTCCCACACCTCTAATATTCCAAAAAAGGCCTTGGATCATTGAGAAACTGCAAAGATTAATGTTTTTGAATTCTTACCTCCAGAACGGGTTTGAATTTTAGGAGCAATCATGGATGAATAATTCTTTATTAGTCCTCTCTTTTTACTAATGTAAACTCTTCTTTATTCACAACTGGTTCTTTAAACAATAGTTTCTTGTAAAGTCTTGGGAATTTTTTGGATATGCCTTTTGAAAAAGTTTCCAACTCATCATTTACCACTCTCATCAAGTGAATTTCCGAATGTGAAGCATAAAGGTGTCTCCATTCTTCTACAATCTTTATGTCAGTTGAGTGTCTCGGTGCCCTAGGAGAAAGGATTTTTTTTTCCATAGTTGTGGGTTCGATAATAAATTTTCTATGTTTTGGAACATTAAACATATCAAAATCCCAACTAGTTGTAGTATTCTCCACGTCTTCATGCAAACTAGAGTTAACATCAATTCTTTTATTTTCTGGTTGAATTTCTCCTTCTTCCAGCTCAAAATTTTCTATTGCTAACATATCAAATGAGTTAGTCATTGTAAGAGTCGTGTCCTGCTTAGCGGTGTGTGTTTCTGTTGACCCCATGATAGGTTTACTAGAAGCGGGTAATACATAATCATCTTGCACTCTATTTCGAATAGTTCCCATTGCATCTCGATTCTAGTGAACTGGTTTCCAAATATGTTTTATCGTTGGATGATCTTCTTGGATAGGATCTTCTTTCTTTTCCACCTTGTCAATATTTTCGTCTTCCTTCTTATAGTCTATGATGTCATGGCCCAACTTATAAAATATATGACAATAGGGGGTTCATAGCAGATTTTCTCAAATCTTCTCTTCTATGGCAGAGCTTCCTCCTTTGGTCAGGGGGGCTATTAGGCTTGACAAGATGGGCTGTCACTACATCAGATCTTCTCCTATCAATTTATAGTTTCCCTATTCATTTCTTAATTTTGTAATGGGGTTGTTAATTATCCTCTCATTTATTGCTTTAAAGATTTTTGTAATGGGTTTGCCACTTTGGAGAGGCTGTTTCTCCTTGATTTATAATAATGGTGGGGGTTCTTTCCCTCTTATATAAAAAAAAAAAAAAAAATTAAAAAAAAAAAAAAAAAAAAAAAAAAAAAAAAATAGCAGATTTTCTGCCAAAACCCTGAGTCTGTTGTCCCTAACCAAATCCTCTTGGGTAGTTCCTTCAACATGTTTAATTCGACACAAACCCTAGCCATGATAGGTAGAGAAATTTATCTCATAGCCTCGTCAAGTTTAATGGGGTTACCAATCGCCAAAATCTTAAAAAACCTTCTTCATGATAACATTTAACCAGGATATGTTTTGGATCAATAACTCCAATATTATAAGCAGAATTGAGATCCATTAAAGAAAAAACCTTCCTTATATTATCAATGGATGGGCGGCCATGTGAAAACTTACCTATGAGCGTCTATTTGAATGGTTCTGATAGCTTTGTGACATCTTTCGTAGAGAACAAAATGGTTGGCTCCCCACTATAAGATTCCACTTCCTTCAAGTTCACTCTTGAATTCATATCTACCTTTCTAACTATGTCATCAAAAGACTTGTTAACTTTGTTTTTCCTTCACAAGGGTTCCATGATGATTGGGGTTAGACGTGTCAGCCTCCAGGGTGGAGGCTGTATGGGAGTCCATGCACTAGGGTTTAGAAATTTCCAAGAGAGAGAGAGAGAGAGAGAAACCTTTCATTTCATGATGACTAGATTTCTAATATCCCGTATAAAACAAATCGAATTGAATTACGAAATAGTATCATCTTACTGAAGATTAGTATTCATAAACTATAAGTATAAGACCCGAAGGAATAAATTCTATATTGAACTATAAACCAAACACTGGAGTGTCACACCCTATTTTTTCTATGAATGTAAGAAGAGAGTATATGTAAATCAATTAATTAAAGTTAAGGCAAAAAATTGAACTTTATTCATAAGATAACATCACATATAGCGTATTACCACCAAAAGGGGTTAATTACATTTTATTCTTAGTCTCCTCTCAAACAATGATATACAAAAACTCGTGATCCGTATGTGTCATGAAAGGGGAAGTAAGACTATCCGCTTTTTCCTGGGACATTTGGAGGAAAAAGGAAAGAGCACAAAGATGATAAACATGTTCTACCAATTTTATAACAAATTATATATATGGGTGGAAGGTGGAGTGGGTATGGAATTCAAATGTCGAATAGTTAACATAATTACATATAAGAAAGTCGAGGAGGTTTAACCTGATAATACCATACTTACCAGACTTCAAAATGGGTATATAAATAAGTGAAGTGTCGTCATTATAACCATATAATTTGAAAAATCAAGTAACCGACAAGGCACACAATTAAAGTGGCACTCATACATATGTCGCAAAAAAATCTGGTCTCTCAACATCTGAACCATATGCCAAGTAGAAAAATCCATGGGATAGCATGACAATCTACTCCCTAGTTATTACTGATGCTTGTATAAGGAATAATAATGCACAAAAGGTGCAAGGTGAACTGAATCAATCATTACAAAGAATTTTCATGATATCAATTATTAGTTGCTAAAGGTTTAACTTGATCCGAATTATCATAACTAAAATAATTTGTGTTATAGAAAAAATATGAGTATGGTAATCTCTACACATATTTAGAATCAAGGGGGATATCATGAAATGATATCAACAAGAAGATAAAAAAATATGCAAAAGTTTATTATTAAAAAGGCAAAAGACCTATTGTATGGATATTTGAATGGCTTATATAGGGTCAAAGGTGGATGTCGGGAGCGGCTGGTGCTTGATTATTTGTACACAAACATTTGTGTGGCTAAATGTAATGGATAATAATGTTGGTTTTCTCTAATTATAGTAGAAGTTGTGTTTATTAAATTTTAAGGGGCTAAATTATTATTATTTTTGGATTTTAAAATCTTAGGGTTACAGTTAAATTTGAAGCTTAATGCAGAAGATTTTTTACTCCATATTAGTTAAAGTATCTGTAGAAAAATGTTGGGGTAAAAATTCATAACTTGAAAAGGTTAGGAGGGGTCAATTTGCAATTTAGAGATAATATTTTCACCTAAAACCCTAATTTTTCTTGACACTGTCTAGACTTGACCAAACACAATCTTACCTTATACCATTTTGACCAAAAAAATAAAATAAAAATATTGGAAAAATATCAGAATTTTTTGATTGGCCACGCACCCTCACACGCTTAGCTAATGGTTCTGGTTGAAAAAGTTCATGTTCGACCTCTTGATAGTCGACCTAGGATTTAATGAACTTTAACCTTAAATAACTCTTGATTTAGTAAACCATTTGAGATGATTCCGGAATCAATCAAACCTAATTTTTCATAAGGAATTCAAAAATATAGGTCTTGTGGATTGAGGTTCAGTATTCATCGAGTTACACAACTATTCTTTTTCAAAAAAATTGACCAAACTTTCGAAACTCTACTGTATATACCAAAGGTTTTTATAAACATGGTTGTGTTTCTACGATCCTAAGGAAGAATTCAGATTTTTTTCGACATATTTAGGTGCTCTGGTTATTGAGAATTTATAGTTTTTATTTTTTTGAAATAAAAAACACGTTTAAGCAATTGAAGCTCAAAACCTATGGTTTTCTGAAAATGATCATTGCATTATAGTGCCTGAGTTCATGAGGAACCATTTCCTCAATTGGAAACTAGTTCAGAGTCAAGGAATTAAATTCCACCTTTGAAGCTCAAGAATTAATATTGTTTTTTTGTTTTTTTTTTTAATAAATGCAATTTTGGATGTAAAAGCTCTAATGTTTTGATTAATATGAGTATAATATCAACATATAAAACTATTGGAATTGAAAGAATGAAGTTAATAGATAAAATGACAGAATACTTATTTAGAGGGAAAATTTTGAACTTTGAGCAGGTTCCAGGGGTGGAGTTTGTTGCTTCTCATCATGGGGAATTTATTTGGGATGAAGGGAGAATGTATTAGTTCATTTACAAGGTTGGTTGTTCCTAAATTTAAGAAGATAATATGGTGGTAACTTGTTCCTCACATGAATGCGAGGTTTATCCATGCATGTTTGCACTCTACTGCCCAAGTGGAGGCTGATGTAGCGAGGGTGAATACAAAAAGTTTGTTATTTAGTTTTTCATCCTTAGTTAGAAGTCCATATACTTATTTGGCGCAAAATATGGTATTTTGTATGTTTTAGGGACATTTATATAATTTTAAGGAAATTTAGGGTCTAAAACTGTAATTTATAGTTATTTAAAGTCTAAATGTTTAATTTTATAAAATTTTTGGGTCTAGGGGTTATGTATAAGTCAACTTATCTTTATTTGAAAAGTTTAGGGGTTATTTTGGAAATTTTAAAACTTCAAGGGTACTTGGAAAATTTAATAAACTTGTAGGTTTTAAAGAGTAGTTTTATGTTCATTAGGATTTCATTGAATTTTCATATTCTATGACGTGTAAAATGGGGACTGTAAGTTAATAATGTTATTAAATAACTTGGTTCGAAAGTGCGGTTGTTACAGTCTACCTACCTAAAAAAAAATTTCCTCGAATTTTGTCTTCAAAGATATCAGGATATCAGTCTTTCATTACTTGTTTTGGTTCCCATGTATCTTCTTGATAATTTTGATGTTGCCAAAGTACTTTGACTATGAGGATTTCTTTATTCCAGAGAAGTTTTACCTAGCTATTTAAAATTTGGATATGGCATTCTTCAAATTCGAGATTAGATTGAACATAAATTTCTTACCTTGTAATGACATGGGAGAGGTCAATAATATATTAACACAAGTAGGATACATGGGATGCATTATGGGTATTGGACAATTCTACTAGTAATTCTAACAGGTAGGATATGGATCCAATACATTTAGAAATAATGAAGGGTCCATATATTTGGGAGATAACTTTCCTTTCTTTGTGAAACGTGAAATCTTTTTTTGAGGAGAATGATTCACAAATACACACAAACTTGAAATTCTTGGGGCTTTCAACGATGGTTGGAATAACTCTTCTTATCATCTCGGGATCTCTTAAATCTCTCTATAATTTATTGTATATTGTTAGTGGTTTTATGAATTATCTCAGGACCAAATTACTTATTTCTTCCTGATTTTGTCCAACATGTAGGATAACGGCATGGTATTCCATATAGGGATTCAAATTGGGAGACTTTGATACTTGAATGTTAATTGTTGTTATAAGAAAACTTAACGAGAGGTAAGTGTTCATTCCAATTGTTGGTCAAGTCTAACGTACACTCTCAAAACATATCTTCTAACATTTGAATTGTACATTCATATTGTCCATCCGTGTGAGGGTGGAATGGAGTACTTATATGGATTTTAGTACCCATTAAGGTCTAAAAATGGTAATCTATGTCTGACACGATGGATAGAGGGGTTCCATATCATTGAAAAACTTCTCGAATGTAGAGTTTACTGAGCTTTTGGAAAGAATCAATGGTTTCTACTTATTGAAAATGGGAAGATTTGGTAAGCCGATCTACTCTCACCCAAATGGAATTATATCATTGAGACGTACGAGGTAGTCGACTGAAAAAATCGATTATGATATTATCCCTTTCCATTCTGGAATTGGTAAGGGTTGTATAAGTCCACCAAAATGCTAGTTTTATATCTTTACTTATCGGCAAGTAAAACATTTTCTCATAAAATTCTCAATATCTTTTCTCATATTCGGCCACCAATAGTGCTTCTTCAACGTGTGATACATCTTAGAGCTTCTATAGAGAATCCTGAATTTAGAATGATGGACTTCCTCCAGTACTTCTTTTTGAAGAGATGAATTATCAGGCACATACAATTTGTTTCTAAATCATAAGCCTATTTCCCTATCATATGAGAAGTCATGGTTTTTGTACTAAACATGTGGTAGAAAATTATCTTTGGAATGTTATGCTAAAATTTTCTTTCTCAGATTTGGATATGAAATTATATTAGATAATTTTGAGAAATGTGATGTCAATTGAATATCATATTCCTATGATAGATGCAATATCATAAGAGATCAAAACTTGGAGTCTTCCATCGGGATTATGACTTAAAGCATCGCTTACTACATTACACATTCCTGGGTGGTAGTCTAATATAACCCGATAATATTCTAGAGATTCCATCTAACATCGTTTTCTTAGATTAAAATCCTTTTGAGTGAACATATACTTTGATGTTTTGTGATCTAAAAAAACTTGAAAATCTTCACCATAATGGTAACAATTCTTGATCTTTAAAGTAAAAACTTTGGCAGCTAACTTAAGATCATAGACAGGGTAATTACACTCATAGGTCTTGAGTCGTCGTGATCCAGATTCTACTACTCTCCCTCTTTGCATTAAGACGCATCCTAAGAAATGAAATGAGGTGTCAGTATATACATCATAACTTAAATCACTAGAAGGAATAGTTAGGACTAGAGCAATAGTTAATTTGTCCTATAATTTTTGGAATGCTTGATCACATTTTGTTGTCCATACAAATGTTACTTCCTACCTAGTTAGCATTAATAAAGTAAGAGAAATGCAAAAAAATCATTCTATAAAGTTGCAATAATAACCTACTAATCCTAATAAACTTTTATCTCGGTGACATTGGTAGGATTATTCCATTCTAAAAATTTTGGCGGGGTCGACTTGGATGCCATGGTTAGAAATCACATGTCTTAGGAATTTTACTTCATTCATTGAAAAATTACATTTTCTTTATTTTGGCATGAAATCTATGGTTTATTAGTATGCCTAATATTGTTCCTAAGTGTTAGGCATACTCTACACGGTGTAGAGAATAAACAAGAATATCGTCAATGAATACGATAACAAATTGGTCAATAAAATGTCTAAAGGTTTTGTGCATAAGATCCATAAAATCTGCGGGTGCGTTGGTTGATCCAAAAGACATGATAGTAAATTCTAAATGCCCATAATTAGTTCAGAAAATAGCTTTTGGAATATCTTCTTCTTTCACTCACAATTGATGGAAACGAGATCGTAAACCTATTTTAGAAAACACCCTCGCTCCTTGAAGTTGATCGAATAAATATCCAATTTTAGGTAGAGAATATATATTCTTAATAGTGACTGAGTTTATTTTATGATAATTTATATCCATCTTGATAAATTATGTACGGTCTTCCCAAGGATATGAATTAAGATGAATAAAACCCTTTTTAAAAAGATTATATAGCTAGGTATGGAGTTCTCGAAGTTTTAAAGGAACCACACGATATGGAGGTATCGAAATTGGGTAAGTATTTGGGTAAAAGATAATACTAAATTCTATTTCTCTGGAAGGGGGTATTCCTGGAAACTCTTCGAGAAAAACATCTTCTAATTTTTCCAAAATTCTAGGAATTAAGGAAAAGGAGTTTTGAATTTGAGAGGTTGATTACTCAAAATGACCTGATCTCTGAAACAAAAAGGAAAATTTTTCTTAGGTCTCGAAAGTAAATGTCCTTTACATGATAATCGATATGAGCATGGAGTCTAGACAAAACATCCATCCTGATAATAATATCGATTCCACAAATAAGTAAAATTATCAAATTTACAAAGAGCATACGAAAACTTAGTTCAATTTTACAATTTTCATAGCCTTGGGTAGGTGTACTAATTTTCGCCGTAGGTAATTTTATTTCCAATCGAATAATTAAATATGTAAGCAACAGTTGTAAAATCTGAGCTATATGGATTGTAAATGAATGCGTGGAAACAAAATCAAATGAAATATGAGCAAGGAGATTATCAAGTAGTATTTTACCATCTATAACGTCATGTGAATTCTTTATAAGTAGAACAACACGATTCTTTCCACGAAAAGTGACTTGTACAATTTTCTTGACAAGATTTGGCCTAGGTTGGTTTTGGACAGGAAGAGGATTTGAGTTCTCGAGGAATTTTCTAATTGACGACGGGTTGTAGGAGGTTTCAACCTAGAACACTTGGGGTGAATATATCATACTTTTTTATATTCATGGCAACGAATTAGTGGATAGGTAACGTTATGATGACTTTGGGAATAATATTACCCACTCGGATTTGGAAAATTTCGGGGTTGAGATTGAGGTAAAGTCCTAAAAACATGATTATTTCTAGTAATGGGATAAGGGTAACGTACAACATTGGAAGAATTTTGTTCAATAAAGGCTACAACATCGATAAGTTTAGAGTAATCGCATATCTATAACGGGGTGACATGAGTATTGATTCTCGAATGTAGTCCTGTTTCAAACTGCTTTTTTTTTCATCACGTTATCCACATAATCAATGGCATAATGACATAGCTCGATAAACTTGGCATCATACTGGGCTATGGAAAATTTTCATATTGCAATCTTAAGAATTCTACGATGAGTTGATTGCACTCGTCTTTAGAAAATTATTTCATGAAGAAGATTTCTACAAATTTCCCCCAAGTTAACATAGCTACATTATGATTACGGGACACGACTTGCCACTTGTAATCAATTTTCACCTTCAAATAGGTAGCTATCTATAGTTACTTAAAGATTGGCAACTATTCCTAACCCATTAAATATTTTCACAATCTGACACATCCACATCTCAAATTCACTGGCACCTAGCTTTCTAAAAAATGAAGGAGGTCGTTGTCATAAAAATTCTTTGAGTGCATTCATTTTATGGGTCTTATCGGATATTTCTTTTGAAGTTGTGTGAGGAACTTATTATTGTCGGGCTAGAGATGTCAATTCTTGAAGGCATTGCATGATTCCTTCAATGTGGTTATGTTCAATTTGGGTTACGGTGGAGGAAATTTGAGTGCTAACCATCCTAAAATATGATATAATAGTCACAAAAATGTATAAGAACACTTACCTAAAACGAGGATATATCAAAAGCCTAGTTATCTTATACATAAGGTTTGTATTTTATAAGAGAGTTGTATGTTACAATAGAGTAGTTTTTAAAAATATTACCTATTTTACATAAGTCTGAGTTGGTCAAACTCCGAAGATAGTAGTTTGGTACACAATATCCATTAGTTTATTCATTATGTTACATTCTGATAGGATTTTTTTCCTTTTTTCTGGATCTTCCTAAGTGGGAAAGGCAACATCAGTTTATGAAGAACTAATACGTGGAACTACAAAAAAGTCATCGGGATCGAATGGATCATCGTCAGTAGAATCACTTGAGTCTAAAAAAATTCTGAAAATAAGTTTTCCATTCGATGTAGTGACAAGAAAAAGTTTGGAGGTCTTTGTGCATAGACTAGATCAAGTATGACTGTATCATCTACATAATCACGTATTTTGATTATCACTTGGGCCTCTTCTGAGACTCTATTTTTCAATACCAATAGCTTTACGTCACTACTTGAATCTATCCATTCCTCTTCAAAAGTGTGAATCATTCCCCCGAGAAATGTAAACGCTTTTTCTCTAATGTTAGTTTCCCAACGGTTATTGGGGATGGTATCCAAACTAAATAATAGAAAGCTCCTCGTATTTATGCTAAAAATGGAAGTTAATATATAATTGCAATAAAGAAGTTTCAAAAATTTTAAAATAACTAATATGCTACAAAAAAATTCCCATATAGGAGTCTAACTCAGTGTAGTGTTAATTTTAAAACATGATCTAATACCAACTTTTCACTCCCTACATTTGGTATGAATGTACGAGAGTGTATATATAAAAAATTAATTTTATTCATTAGTTAACATCACATATAGTGTATTACCACCACAAGGGTGAACTATATTTTCTTGTGAACACGAATTATAAAGTACGAAATAGTAAAGCGCCACTCTTTGCTCCCATCTTCTTTAGTCTTGTCCCAAATAGATACATACGCAAACACATGATCCATGTGTGTCACTAAAAGGGAAGTGAGACGATCCTCTTTATCCTAGGCCATCTGAAGAAAAAAGGAATTAGAAAAAATATGTTAAGCAGGTTCTACCAATTTTATAACAAATTATATATATGGGTGGAAAGCGGAGTGTGTATGGGATTGAGATGTCACATAGTAAACATAATTACATAGTAATAAAGTTAAGGAGGTTTAATTTAATAATCTCATACTTACAGGACTTCAAAATGGGTATAGAAATGAGCAAAGCATCGTTAGTAAAACCATATAATTCAATAAATCAGGTAACCGACTAGGAACACAAATAAAGTGGAACTCATACGTATATAGAAAAAATTATTGGCTCTCAAGATCTGAGACCATGGGCCAAGTAAAACATTCCATGAGATAACTTAGTAGTATACTCCCTAGATATTACTAATGCTTTTATAAGAAGTAATGATTAACAAAAGGTGCAAGGTGAACTGAATCAATCATTACAAAGAATTTTCATTATATAAGTTATTAGGTGATAGTGGTTTTAAATGATCCGAACGATCTTAATTAAAACAATTTGTTATACAGTAAAATATGAGTATGGTAATATCTAGACATACTTAGAATCGAGGGGGGCATCATGGATTATATTAATAGGCAGTTAAACAAGCACAAAAAAAATTACTATTAAAATGGAAAAATACCTACTTGTACGGATATTTGAATGACTTAAATGGGGTTAAAAGAGGATGAAGAGAGGGGTTGAGGCTTGATTATATTTTCATAAACGTTTGTGTGAGTAAATATAACACAGAATGGTGTTGGTTTTGGCAGAATTATAATAAAATATATCCTTATTAAAGTTTAAGGGGTTAAATTATATATATTTTGGGACTATAATTTCTTAGGCTTACATTTAAATTTGAAACTTGAAGTCTTTTGACTCAAAATTAATCAAAGTATTTGTAGAAATACATTTGGGTAAAAATTGATAACTTGAAAACGTTAGAAGGGGTCAATTTGTAATTAGGGAAAAATATTTCTATCTTAAAACACTAATTTTTCATAACTCTAGCTAGGCTTGATCAAACACGGTCTTACCTTATGCCATTTTGATCAGAAAAATAAAATAAAAATATTGGAAAAATATTTGAGTTTTTTATTTGCCATGTGCCCTCACGCGCTTGGTCAATGGTTTTAGTTGAAAACTTTTGTCTTCAACCTCTCGACATTTGACCTATGGTTTCAAAAACATTGACTTGAAATAACTCCTGATTTAATAAACCATTTTAGATGATTCCTGAACCAATCCAACCTAATTTTTCACAAGGAATCAAAAAATATATTTTTTGTGGATTAAGGTTCAGTATTCATCAAGTCGCAAAATTGTCTATTTTTTAGAAAATTTGGTTGAACTTTCAAATCTCTACTGAATATTACAAAGGTTTTCATGGATATGGTTGTTTTTGGCTATTCGAATGGAGAATTTAGATTTGGTTTCAAGGATTTAGGTGGTCTAATTGTGGAGAAATAATAGTTTTTCTTTTCTGAAGTTGAAAACACTTTCGAGCAATTAGAGCTAAAAAACTATGATTTTTTTAAAATAATAATTGTATTAGAGATCATGAGTTCATAGGGAACCATTTCCTCACTTTAAAACTAGATCAAAGTCAAGGAATCAAATTCCACCATTGAATTCCATGCTTTAATGGAGTTTTTTCTGGGTTTTTCGAAGAGAGGTCATTTTGGACATAAAAACTCTGTTGTTTTTATTGATATGACTATAAAATATTAACATAGAAAACTATTGGAATATAAATAATGAGGTTTGATAAATAAAATGATAGAATACCTATTTAAGGGGAAAACTTTGAACTTTGAGAAGGTTAAAGGAATGTAGATTGTTGTTTATGATCGTGGGAGTATTTATATAAGATTCATGATACCAAATATAGTATCAACAAGTAAATTTATATAAGATCAATCTATAATAGTTTTTAAAGTGTAGAAATGGTGTTTAAATAGGTGTATAAGTGAAGAAGAAAATCAGGAGAAGAGGAATAATATTAATATATAAGTGGTTTAGCCATTGGCCAAAGCTATGGTGCAGGTGAGTGTGAATTTAACTATAAAAATGGGCACTAATGGCCTCAGTGATAAAATTCTCACTACTTTCTCTCTCTACTATAACAGAATCAAAGCTTAGTTAGAATTTGAATATTTCGATCCCTTTCAGTGATAAAGTATATAAGTACATATAATGCCTGGGGTATACCTTACCCCTAAGATTGTAGTAACCATGTGTCGAATGTATTCGTCAATAAGAATTAGCCACCTATGACTAGCACATGTAGGTCATGATGATTAAATATTCCCTCACACGTGAGGGATATATTATTATAACAATTTTGCTAATGTGGAATATGCAACCCACGCACACTCCTCCATGCGTGCCCCAATCCATGCGCTCTTCCATGAGTCAATAATAGGCCATTCAGATCAGGCCAAGGCCGAGTTATCAGGTTCGATACTTTAATAGTTAGGTAATTGTCATGATGAGTAAAGTCTTCATTCAGCCCCGACCTCTAAGTGATGGAGAAGGCTAAGGGAACTTGAGTCATAATACCACTGATACTGATATCGTTTGTTTATGTTCTAAGATGAGGAAGAGAACGTTTGTGATGGGTTTGTTCTCGAGGACGAGACCCTTAATGTTTGGTTCATGGTCGATCCATAGTTTTCTTAAACTGATGGTCTACTAATGGTTAGCTTTGTTCGAGGGGGTATGTCCTAGGGACGAGGTCATACTTGGTATATCGTTCACCCCTAGCCCTTAGTTTTTAATGTGTATGGATGGATTATGGATAAGGTTTCTTTGGGAAGATGCTTATAAGATGTATTTGATTGATGTCTTATTTGTCCTTTCATATGCCAGGTCTGGAATCTTTAATGATGACCTTGGATTGACACTTGACAGTCATCTTGTGAATTAACGTGTTGCCCAAGAATGACAACTGTAAATGTGCCATATGGGGTTATGCCTTAATGATAACTGCCTTGGAAGTTTTTTATAATCATTAACTTTATTTAAATATGTGACACCCCGCCTAATTAACCCCGGGAGATTAGTACTAAATTAAGTTAGAACAGGTTTCTCAGTTGGATCATTCTTAGCATCATTGTCACCTTTTTAAATACTAACCACCTAAGTGAGAAAATTAGACTGGTGCCAAGTTTTATCTTACATTAACTTAATTGAAACTCATGCGGAAAATAAAATAACACAATAATCACAATTAACTAAAACATCCATTCATAATTTATTAACTGACCGAATAAACCATCGGCCCAAACTCCAACAAATGTAAAATAAAGACAAGTGATCAATCTCAACAAGTCTGACAAAAACTAAATGAACTGTGAGAGACAAGCTCGAAATAACTGATAGAAGTCTCTATACTAGAATGAAAGAATGAGGCGTCTATCAAAACTCCCGCAACATCCACATATGCTACAACAACGGATTTCCTGAAATAGAGTCAAGCCTAGTGTCCCTGTGGCTGGACACCTAAAAGTTTTTTAAAAATTTATAGAAAGGGTTAGTACCCAAAAAAAGTTTGAAAAACATTTAGCAAATGATTAACTTGCAGTAATAAATAAATATGCATGCTCTCCATATTTTAGTTAGTGTCGCACTCCCTTGAGGACATTCTCACCCCTCCTCTAATGTGCTCTACTAACGCCTTAAATAAACCCACCAAGTTATTCATTTTATGACTAGATAAATTATATCACCCCTTGCAAACACCCTACTCTAACCGAGTATGTCTAAATCTTGATTTTTAAGTTAGAGTCATCATCAACTTAATTAAATCATTTTCCTTTTTAATTTCATATAACTTCCACCTTTGTTACACATAGAATACAATTCATACTTTGTATTAATTAGCCCGTATATAATTATTTACCTAATTATATACTAATTCATACGACAGTATTCACGAACATAATGAAATAACATTTATTAATAGTATTTCCCCCGAGTAAAGTTTCACCGGGTATAAACCCTTTAAAGTGCTATCCCACTAGGTATGTTCACATAGCCTAGTTACATCCAAGTCAGATTCGCTCACTAACTTGGTTAATACATAAATGTTGGAGGCGATCATATTCCTTCACTAAAAGTGAGATGCCCCTCACCCATATAACGGACGCTATGACCTGGGATTATACTCGTCCTACTCCTCAAGCTAGGGGATTCATCCACTACGCGCAACCTCCCCCTATAGCACTAGAGTATATAGTAATAATATATATTCACTGATATTAATGTACACGTCATATATATATATATATACTATCACACGCCGTATACATATAAATATAAATTATCCCGGCTATGACGTGCACTAAGTCCGTGACACAAGCCTATTCCATTTTATTTTGAGTTTATTGCCCAACTCTTACTATCAATTAATTTGTACATTAATTTCTTTTGGTATCGCCCCAACCAATACGTTTGGGCTTACTCTCGTGGCCCGAAATAACATCAGCAAATTCTAAATCCTCGACTCTAAATTATTTAGCCTTTTCCTAAATAAAATTTACATTTCGGTATCGCACAACCATTATTCCCGGACTTGTCTACTACATCCGTATTTAATCATTTTGAAACAAACATTCCAAAATTTAACCTTAGTGTGTCACACCTAATTTCTTCCAAATGCCAATTAATTTTAAATTATGATGTCACACCAAGCCGCCCTCAAATCCTAATTAATTTTCATTCACAATTAATTAGATTTAAACCCATTTATTAATTACTCAACAATTAAGGCATGAAAGAATTTATTTTTAAATTTCCCTATACATTAAAAACTGGGTGAACTGTCAAAGTTTTCGGACCATCAATCGATCGATGGCCCACCTTCGATCGATCGATCGATCAGGTCCTTGTCTTCCTCGAGTTGGCTGTTTCAGCCTTGGACACCCACCTCCAAACCCTAGTTTCTTCTACACTTAAAACCAAGTTTCCCATCGACAATAGACATCAAAAAGCTTAAGGGGAACCTCTATAAAGTCCAACAACATCAGTAAATTCCCTTTTTCTACTGTTTTTACAAATTGGGGTAAAATTCCATTTAATCTTTAACCCATTTAAACATCAATTCCTTGACAAGAGATTCATCTCCAATTTATCTGGGTTTACACATCTTATCAGATACAAATATACAACTCAGATTATATATGATTTTCTAATCAATTTAGCAATCAGATTCATGGTTTACAAAACCCCATGTTCATACCCCCTTTAAATCCCAAAACGACTTCTCTTTGATTACACACATCACATGAATATGAATTGAAATACACTTTACATGCTACATCAAGTTAACCACTTGCCTTAGGGTTCGTAGAGTCTGAATTTGGAACCGTGAGTGCTCAAGGTTGAAGATGACTCCTTTATGGCTCTCCTATGATCCCCAAATTTGACTTTGGTTGCTGTTAGGGTTTCCTAACCCTCTAAGTCTTTCTCCAATTAATTCAGTCATTCCCGTGTTTCTTTTATTTGTTTAGTTAACCATAATCCCGTTTTTATCTAACGGGCCAAGCCCAAGTGACCCAAATGCCCCCGTGTGGGCCCGGCTATGTCTAAAAATGTCACGTGACCCGTTTACTACCCCTGGGTACACTTTTCTGACTATCTCGGCCCATCTGAACTCAACCGTACACTTAGAATTGGCATCCGAATTAATTTATAAAAATACTTATTTCTCACCCAAATTAGTCTATACCGACTCCCGGTTCAAATAAGTACATATCCCATCATTAATACCCGAAATGACGTAAATACATTATTACTATTCACTTAGTAAATGATTTTCCCTAAATATTAACCATTCACTCCCCGATTAATATTTAAACATAAATACCATAATTAATTAAATTAAAATTACGACACACAAGTAATTTTGAATTCCCGAGTTAATTAAATATTTAATGCACAAAAATACGGGGTGTTACAAAATAGTTTTGAAAATTCCATTTTCTGTTTCCTACTTGTTTCCTTCTCCTTGCTAAAACATATCTCTCTCTCTCTCTCTCCGAAATCAATTTTTCTTTCTCTCACCACCGTTTAAGGCTTTCCAGCGAAGTTTTAGGTTCTTTCCTTTTCTTCAGGCATACTTCCTTTCTCAGGTAATCTCTTTTTCTCCCTTCTCCCATTCATTTCACGGTTTCTTTGACATTTTAGCTGTAGTTTGTTTTTTTGGTGAGCTTTAAGCTTTTTCGACAACCTTGAGTGGAGGTTTTAGGGCTAGTTGTAGGAGTTTATTGGTGATTTAGGATTTTATGGGCTTTCTCATCACTCATTTCCTTTTAATCGACCACCACAATTGCGTAAGTTATTTTCTCTAGCAAGCTCCATTAGAGTGTTCATAAAATGTTCTTAATAAAAAATGATTCATTATCCCCTTTTGATATTTGGGTCAACATTGGTAAAACTTCTAATTGTTTGCACCATATGACCCTTTATTCAAATCGAGTTGAATTTTACACACTTAAATGTTAAGAACCCTTTACTTGTTACAAAAGTAATACCCCACACTTAGAGAGAGATACTTTTAAGAGATACGTAGAATTAAAATCGAGGCTAAGAAGCATCATAGATCTGGAGTTGACCTTACTCATTTGATCTTACTATTCCCTTAAAGGTCATCCCACCTTTTACAATTGACATTAGTGGTATAAGATGCCGGCCTCATCCTCCTCAGATACTAGTCCTTCGATCTCTGTTCGGGGCCAAGAGTGGAGATTTTTTTGATGAGGCCATGAGGTTTTCAACCATAAATTATGTGGGGTCTAAGACAGTTGAGAGTTCATCTCGATCTTCATTTTTCAATCATACTGACTCATCCAACTAGGATGACGCTTCAGTTTATAATATCTCAAACACTGATGAGTCGATAGTTAACATTGTAATTCCACTAATACCCATTCCCCTCTCGACTATGATCGATAGAGAATTACAAGAGAGACTCCCTGATGGGGCCTTAGCCGCGGATGTTCTTGTAGACGATGATGATTCTAAGGTCGGGGAACCACTTGACTACTCATACGGCTAGATTTTTTTCATCCACTGTCAGAGAGTCAGACCTTCTTTTTTGGAGGCACTTGTATGGCATCAAGCCATATATCATTATGCGCGTTCCAGATGAGGACGAGAAAGTATATGATGTTCGAGAAGGAAAAGTCGCCGTCTATAAATAAATGTTTAGAGTTGTATTTCAACTCCTTTACCACCCTTTTGTTTGAGAAATTTTATCTAGTATGGCAATTGATCCTTCCTAATTGGCGCTGAATTCATGAAGGATCATACTCGACTTCGTCTCTCTATGGATGAACATGTAAGGGATTGATCCTTTAATAATTTTATTCAAGGCTTTATATAATGTCTCATTATCAATAACTCAGCCTGGTTACTACCATTTAGGGTCAAGATATCCTGACAAGAAAATCAGTCATGTCAACCAAAGCTCTAATTACCATTGGAAGCCGAGGTTCTTTTTCATCTACGGGGTCTTAGATTTTTTTGTCAACATCGATCGTTCGGAGCACAATCCAAGAGTTCCCTATTATTGGTCCAACCCTTCCATGTATGCCAAGCTGGACTCGAATCTCAGTATTGCCTACACAGAGAAGGTTAACTTCCTGAGAAATCATGGGAAGGATGGGGCCCTTCCTAAGTTTGAAAACTTAATGTCTCTCACCTTTTTAGCAACATCTGGTCTGGGGGTTGACCCCCTAAATGAGTTTTATGAGTTACTTAGATTTCTTTTTATCACAAGTCTTTCCTCGTATTTTGGATTCATTACTAACCATTTTTCTTTCTTCTTTGTAGGCCGTCCACACCATATTTCAGATAAAGTTTGAAACATGATGGCCCTCAGCCTCTAAAAGGCTGTTGTAAAGAAGGGCGTCAAGCAACCAGCTAAGAGAACGCCTACTAGTGGACCTACTTGACTTGAGGACGGTGAGAAGAGAAAGGATCTAGTTATTCTTGTGGACGTTCATCATAGCTGTGACATGAGGTCGATAGTAAATCCACCTTCACCCGAGTCTGTGCCAAGATCCTCTTCATTGGAATCATTTGTAGATTTTTTAGCGGCCAATGTAGCCCAACTTAATGTGAGCCTGGGATCGTTTATACCTTTGGTGATAAGTTCGAAGGCTTCGATGCTTGTTATTACCTTAGAGGGGGATTATGAATTCATGGGGAAGATGCAATACTATAAGATTTATGACTTTGGTCTCCATCATCTCGCACGGGTATCTGCCTCGTCTTTGATTTGAATTTCATCTCATATTAATTTTTACTTCATCCTTTTTTGACATATGTATATTTTGTTTTTTTGCAGTCTGAGTGTTCTTTTACCTCGGCTACTATATGGACGGTTGAGAACTTTTTAAAAATTTAAGAGGACAGAAAACCAATGAAGGTCGAAGAAGAGTCAAACACAATGCTGAGGGAGCATAAGTCTGACTACAAAAAGGCCCTTGATACATTGTAGATGAGCACGACAAGGATTTTAAAGGTAAGGATAAAGGATTGATAGAGAAAGACGATGCTTTAACAGCCAAATCCGCCAAGTATGCGATACACCTTACTGTTGTTATAAAAAATGCTAAGGATGAATCAATCTCCATTGAGGACATAAAAAGTATAAAGGACAAGTCCATTGAGGCTCATAAGGCATGAGATGAATTTGTCATCTTCAGTTGTGAATACCTTAAAAGAGGAATTAAGACGTCCTGTCGATGGGTCATCATTTTGAGAGTGTATGGACGAGTGGCATCTCAGCCGGCATTGTCATCTTGCCGAGAGAGTCTGAATATGATAACACCAAATTAATGATGTTTAAATGAACAATAATAAAATGATTTTCAAATTTGAACTACCAAATTAATGGTGTTTAACTACAAGTCCCCTCTCATCGTTTTGAGAGTGTATGGACGAGTGTCATCTCGTCGTGCACAGTCGTCTCGCCAAGAGAGTTTGACTCTGATCCCGCCAAATTAATGATGTTTAAATTAACCATTCTTAAATGATTTTCAAAATTGAACAAAAAAATTAATGGTGTTTGTTTATAATTCCCCTCCCATCGTTTTAAGAGAGTATGGACAAGTGTTGTATCATCATACAATATTATCTCGCTGAGAGAGTTTCACTCTGTAATGATGTTTAAATGAAGAGTAAACAAATGATTTTCAAATTTTAAACACCAAATTAATGGTGTTTAACTACAAGTCCCTTCTCATTATTTTGAGAGTGTATGGACGAGTTTCATCTTGTCCGGTACCATTGTGTCACTGGGAGAATTTGACTCTTATTCAACCACATTAATGATGTTTAAATGAACCATAATTAAATGATTTTCAAGTTTGAACCACCAAATTAGTGGTGTTTAACTAAAAGTCCACTCTCGTCATTTTTCGAGCGTATGGATGAGAGTCGTCTCGTCCTGCACTATTGTCTCGACGAGAGAGTTTGACTTTGATACCATAAAATTAATGATGTTTAAATGAACCATAATTAAATGATTTTCAAGTTTTCTTTGTGTTTTTAATCACCTTAGCGATGTTATCACACTATTACCCTTATCTATGTTATTGAGAATCCATGGTGAGGTAAGTCCCATCAGGATTCTCATATCACCGAGAATGAGTTAATGCTAATTCACCATATGAGTGATTTTTTTAGCTTAGGACAACTTGAAACATGCAATTAAACAATTCATACAATTAAGATATGAGGGAACACTTGGAGAATTTTCTCATTCATCATTTTTAGAACATTTCTCATACGATGGTAAAATAAAACATATATAGATTCCAAGTTATAATATATCTTCAAATGGTCGGCATTCCATGGGTTTGAGAATGGATCTCCTTCTTGATTCTCAAGTCTATAAGTGCGAAGAATGACTTCTTCGGTAAATTTGTATGGGTCACGAAAATTTGTGTGAAGATTATTTAGCTTCTGCTAGGTTTTCTTTATAACTGGATCCCCAAAAACTATCGACCTAGACTTATCCCTTTTATTGTAAAATTTTTCATTACTATGTTGATAGGAAGCCTGTCTGACCTTTCCATCTTATCGTCTTTCTTCGATTAGGTCCATGTCTAATCTGTGCTCCTCTATGTTTGCCTCCGAGTTATATGTTTGGACCCTTTGACTTGGTAGGTCATGCTCAATGGGTATCACGGCCTCTGAGCTTTAGGCAAGCATGAAAGGGGTATCCCTAATTAGCATTATTTTTATCATCATGTATGCCCATAGGACGACATGTACTTCTTATGTCCAAAGACCCTTGGCATCTTCCAATTTCTTTTTTATCCCCTCTAAGATAGTCTTGTTTGTCACCTCAATCTGGCCATATGCTTGAGGTTGGACTGGTGCTGAATAAAACTGTTTGATGCTAACCCTCTTAAAATAAGCCTCCAGAGATGAGTTCTTGAACTATTTACCGTTGTCATAGACCAAAGTGTTGGGTAGACATACTTACATATTTTATTCCTCCAAATAAATTTAAAGGTCTTCGTGTTAGTTATAGTGATCATGGCCTCATCCTCAACCCACTGTGAGAAATAGTCAATCGTTATAATTAGGTATCTATAATTGCCTGGTCCTACCAAATCAATCCCCATACTATAAATATCCAAGGGGAAGTGACAGATCACATGGTTTGATAAGGTTGATGAAGGAAGCATGCATATCTCTGACACTTATCACACCTCTTCACATAAATAGTTGCGTCTTTGGCTAAGGTCAGCCACCAATACTCTTGAGTAACTATTATCTTCACCAAATATATTCCTTTTATATGGCTTGAATAGGATCCTTTGTGCACATCTTTCAATACATACTCCACCTATGTGGATGAACACATCGTAGTAAAGGGAGGGGAAACCTTTTTTTCTACAAGACATTTCCTATTATTAAGAAGTTTTCTGCCTTATATCTCAACTTATTCCTCTCAACCTTTGACTCTATAAACTCACCATCTTTGATGTACCAAATGAGGGGATGTATCCATTATGCCCCTTGGTTTAGGTTTAGGTTTACCTCTCCGAAGTTTCTCCACATTGTCTTCACCCTTGACAGGTATTTGGCCATCCTTTCATCTTTAGCCTCATATACTCCCAAGATATGATTTACCACTAATCGGGAGTCACTGTGAACTATTATTTTCCCAACATTTAATGTTTTCTAAAGGGAGAGTCCAGCTAAAAGAGTTTCATACTGCGACACATTATTGGATGCCTTGAAGATGAATCTCAGAGCGTAATCTATATCGATTGGATTTGGGGTCAATACTATTAACTCAGCTCCACTTATTATTCAACTTAAGGAGCCATTTACAAATAATCTCCAAGTCATGCCTTATTTTGAGAAGGAGCCTTCCTCGTAACTCCATTCTTAAATTAAAAACAATTCTTCTTTAGTGTCAGTAATAATTGACCTTGTGACACTAGTCTCTCCCTCGATCGAGCTTCCATCCACTTTCTATGGATCATTTATTGGTAATTCCAACTCTTCACTATTTTCCTCATCCTAAGTGAACTCAGTTACGAATTCAGACAAAGCTTGCCCATTGAGTGTTGTTCTTGACTGGTATATAATATCGAATTCTCCTAGGTGAATCGACTAGACAATTAACCTACCCTATTTCTGGGGTTTATGGATAACCAATCTCAGAGGAGTGTAAGTGAGGATGGCCATTATATGAGCCTAAAAATAGGATTTCATCTTTCTCGAGACATTTATCAATGCATACACTAACTTTTCCATATTAGGGTACATATGCTCAGTCCCTTAAATGGCCTTACTATTAAAGTACACTGGATTCTGCACCCCATCATCATCTCGTATGATCACTGCACTAATGGACAACTTAGATATAACCAATTATAGATACAACTTATCTCCCTAACTTGGTCGAGCAATAATATTAGGGAGCCCAAGTAAGATTTGATCTCCTAGAAGGATTTTTCAATGGTGTTCCTTAATACAAACCTATTTAGTGCAACGACTTGTCATATCACCTTGTGAACATCCTTAATGGTGTTTAGGGTATTCATCTCAATCAAGACTTTGATCTTTTCAAAAATTTCCTCTATTCATTGCTGGTTGATAATAAATTCTAGGAATTTTCCCGCTCCTACCCCGAACACACACTTAGTAAGGTTGAGCTTCATCCGGTATTTATCCATGGTGTTAAAAGTGTGCTCAAGGACAGCCACACATGTCTCAACCTTGAGGCTTTTTGTCAACATGTCATCCACCTAGACTAGCATAGTTTTGCCGATCTATACCTCAAACATCTTGTTAATCAGTCTATCATATGTTTGCCCGGCATTTTTAAGGCCAAGGGGCATGACTTTGTAGCAATACGTTCCTTTATCTGTGATAAATGATGTCTTCTCAGGGTCATTTGGGTCCATAAATATTTTATTATAGCCTAAATGGGCATCCATGAACCTCATCAATTCATGCCTAGCCATGGAATCTACCATCTGATCGATCCTTGGGAAGGGGAAGTTGTATTTTGGACAAGCTTTATTCAGGTCGATAATGTTGACACATATTCTCCATTTAATGTTAGGCTTTGGTACGATTAATGCATTAGCTATCGACATTATGTAGACCATTTCCCTGAAGAACTCAGCCTTTTCTAGCCTTTTAACTTCACCTCTTATTACCTTGTACTTTTCTCTAGAGTATACCCATCGCCTCTGTCTAACTGACATTCAACTTGTGGTAGAGAATCTTTGGATCGATTCTTGGCATGTCCTCCTGACTCCAAGAGATAATACCCTACCTATTCCTTATCAACTTGATCATCTCATCATTTATTTCTTTCTTCAAGTCTTTCCCAATTTGGATGGTTTTTTTTACTCACCCTTGTTGAGGACGACATATTTTACCTCCTCAGCGGGTTAACCTTTCATGAATTTTGTCTCGTCCATTGGATCGATATTATCAATGTTTTAAGTGGTTATGGATTTTTTATGGGCTTCTCTATATTTGAACGAGTTAAAATAGCATTCTCGTGCCTTTGCTCGATCACCTAGAACTTCCCCTACCCCATAGAAAAGCGGGAATTTTATTATATGATGTATAATAGAAGGCATTGCCTTAAATTCCTTAAGGGATAACATTACCATAAGAATATTATAAGACGAATAGACATTTTTATCCACTATAAAGAAGTTTAACTTTATGGTGAGGCACCTCGTCCAGGTCCTCATACAAACATCCATCTTATATAACCCCACGCGATGGACCCTTTCACTGTAGAAGCCGATCAAAGACTAGTGGTATAGGATGAGTCTTTTTTTTGAACCCCAATCCCCATCACATTAGCTGAATATCCTCCATCGGTGAGTATTCTCGGAACATCATATCCATGGACCCTTGTAGTGATCACTTAGAGGACATCATGAGGGGACATGATTCGCTCGAAGTCTAACTTTGAGAAACCTTTCACTAGGGTGTACATATCTACCTTCTTCCTCTTACTTGCCTTAGATTCAACTACGATCGAGTTTACCTCTTCAACTTTTGGGACTATTTTAGCCTCAACGACATACGCCTTTTGATTAGCCACATCCTTGACATCCCCTTTTAGGCCCTTATGTGCATGTACTTTTGTCCAGGATCGTCCTCATAATCATTATATACATAATCATTTCTTTTTTCTTGGACCTATTGTCTAGGCTTATCATCCCGTCTCTACGTGGTGTCATCTCTGTCACCTCTGGCATCGCTCTTATCAACATATTTATTGAGCTTTCCTGGGTTTGACATTTTTTTATCTCATCTTTATATGAAAAAAACTTATCAGTTGTTTGGAAATGATCCCGGTGGAACTCACACCACTTTCTCTTATCCCTCGGAGATCGGCCATATTCGATCTCGTTAAGTATCATACTTGGACTGACCGTTAATGGAGTGTAGATAAAGAATTTTTCCTGCATCGACCTCTTCTTTCCTTCCTTTCCTTTGGCTTTCTGCGATTTATTCCCATGGTATCCATGGCCTCCTTCGCATTCATGACTCTCCCGGCCATTCTGAGGAGTTCTGCCATGGTTTTTTGAGGATCTTCAGCCAACTTCCATAGGAGTTTTCCCTTTTGTAGTCCCCAATGAGGACAGTCATAATGATGTTTTCATCATAGACTTTAACTACCAGTTTTTCTTATTTAAATTGGTCTATATAGTCGCTCAGAGACTTATTTTTCCCCTTCTTAATGTACAAAAAATGTATGATCCTCTTTCGAGGTTTAACTTCAAAGAAGAAATTTTGGATGAACTTTTCGACCAATTGTTGACAATTATCGATAGAGTTCTTGGGGAAAGAGGTGTACCAAACATGTGAAACACTAGTAAGGGTGCTTAAGAAAGATCGGCAACTCGTGTCATCAGATATTGACTAGATATTGGCTACGGACAGGCACATTTCCACATAGTGAACAGGTTTTGTCCCCCAATCTTACTTTGTCGGGACGACTGACGGCTGGAAATACCTAACTAAGTTATTTAACATAAGTTAAAGGCGTCTAGTAGGTTCCAAATTTGTTTCTTGAACAAACTCTTTTAGAAAACAAACTAAATAACACAAGGTGTGTTTTGAAAAAGTTATGAACGAGTTATATCAGATATTAGTGAATAAGTATTGAGAACAAAAACTAGTCTTTAGTTATAGTAGCAACAGTGCAGTAGGGATGAGTGATAAGCACCCAAAAGTGTACATTTTATACCCCGAATAGACAATTTTTAGTTTCAAATTCTCGACAATTTAGGTCTTATAAGCGTAAATATTCATTGTGCAGGCTTAATTGCAGTTGTGGTGTCAAAAGATATATTTCGAGGCAATTTTCCATTAAAATGGAGTTAATTTTCCTTCCCCGTAACCCTAGACGAGCCTGAACTAGTCCCTAAACCTATCCCGAACCCTGTGTGTGTTTAGTTTGTCCCTTTTTAATATTTTTTAGATTTTTAATTAGAGTCGTTTTATTTTTAAGTTTACTTTAGATTTATTTAGAATTTCTAGGTTTTATTTTCTATTTTTCTATTTTATTTTTATTATTATAATTTTATTTTTATTATTATAATTTTATTTTATTTTGATTTTGATTAGTTTTTAGTCTTTTATTAGGATTAGATTTTTTAGGATTTCATTTATTTTTTTAGTTTTATTAGATTCTACTTTTTTTAGGATTTTAGTTTTTAGTTTAATAGATTTATTTTTATATTTTTTATTTCTTTGAGTCTTTATTTTATTTATGGAATAGGATTTTATTTTTAGGTGTTTCATTTTATTATTTTATTTTTTTAGTTTGTGAGTATTATTTTTTGGTGTCCAAATTAAACACACACACATAACCTATACCCTCATACACCTAAACTGACACTCACAAACACCCTAACCCCCCTACACACTAATACACCAAAACACCTCCCTCACCCCCACCATATTTCCATATACCCTCACCCACATTATCACCTCTTAAATAATCTTCTATCTCCACCCAATGTCTCTCTCATCTCTCCTCATCCTCCATTAACAAATAACCAAACCTCCATAACCCATCACTCTACCCTTAAACCCAACAATGGAACCGACAAATCGGATCCCTAGCAGCCCTTATACATCCAACCACTCTAGCCGGAATCCCCCTCTAAACCCACCTTAACCGTTGGCGACGAACCCATCGTCGTCCATCCATAAAGTCCAGCACCACTCCGACATAACCCTCTACAATCGGGATCCTAAAACTGGGACCCAAGCCAGGCCCGACCTCCTCTAACCCGATGCCTCTACCATTAATCCCATGGCTCCGGCCAGATTTGACCCAACTCGAGATATCTCTGTCCGACATACCGGAGACCCATGCGTCGGCAAGCGACCCGCCAATTCCCCCATACCCGTATACCCCCCAAACCCGTTTCCAAACCAGGACCCATCTCCGCGCCGCCTAACCCCATAACCACCTCCGGCCAAACCATAGCAAACCCGTCGGTGTAGTCTTGCCTCCCACATGTGTTTTAAGTCATATCCTGAATTCCTATTTTACCCCCAACTAACTTTTTTCCACTTTTCCAAATAAAACCCCAACTACCCTCATGTTCACACAATTCATATTTTTTTACCTCACACCTTTGCCATGCACATTTCCTCACCTCGTGCTCCTCTCACCATTTCTATGCACACTCACGCCAATTCCCAAAAATACCCCTTAGCCCCATGTGTTCCATGCATCTCTTATATAAAGAGATGAAGACCATTGGAAGAAAGATCTCAAATTTAGTTTTTATGTTTTCTGTGATAAAATTCTCTCCACCCCTCTACGTTGAGTATTTGCATTTTTAGCAAATATCTCAATATAGAGGTGTGTAGTGAAATTTATCTCTAGGATTAATTTAACCCCCACCCATCTATAATGATTTTTTACATTTTTAGCAATTATTTCATAATAGATTGATGTAGTTAAATTCATCCCTTATGAGGTTTTTATCATCAAAATAGAAAATTAGGGTTTTAGGGAGTTAGAGAGAGAAACATTTTATATTTTTTAATTTTTTAAGGTATTTTTTTCTTTTAATTTTATTTTTTTAGAGAATTGTGAGAAATTAATTGTTGAGTGATTCAAATGAGTATTTGTATGTAATTTAATATTGTGGAAAGCTCAATTTGAATGGATGTTGCTCAATTTCAATGGAGGATTACAGTCCAATTTTGTAAATCAAGGAGGCTTGTTTTGATTGTTCTTCTCTTCTATTTCATTTTAATTGCCTATTAATTATTTGTTTATCTAATTTGATATTATGTTAGGCTAAATCCCCTTTCAAAGGGTGGGGTCATCCCTTATTTGATGTTATTTTAATTTAATTTGTTTGATTACTTGAAAATTCCCTTTGAATATTAATTTTGATCCCTCACCCTTAAATTTACGCCTCGAGAGAGGGTAAATAATTTTCGAGAGAAAATCAAAATTCTAAGTTATAATATCCATTTTAGATTCTAACTAGAGATAGAATTTTCTTGAGTGTGGTATTATTCCTTGAATTTCAACTCTAAAATTCATTTTCTAGATTTACATAAATTTTGATAAATCGATCCTAGCGGGTGATTAATTAAAAGGAGTGTAAATATATTTTCTAGAGTTGTGGGGGGTTAAACTTGATTTTCTAAAATATTACTATTAAAATTACACTTGCAATGATAGTTTATTTTGTAATTTTGGTATTAATTTGGGAAAATTCAAATAGTTAAATTAATTAGTTAGAATAGCTAAAATTTGCGGTGTAGTCCCACTCCTTAATTGCTCTCACATTTATTTACCTCACTTTATCTTTAATTTTAGATTTAGACTTTGTTCATTATTTTCAGTCACTTTTTAGTTGTTCTTTACGTCTTTGATTTAGTTAGTGTTATTTCACCTCATTCACCCAATTGTTTAAATATTGATAAAGCTAAAAAAAATAGAAACGAAAAATCCCAAAAAGAAAATAAAAATTGAATTACAAGTGTTTTCCACTCGTTTTACCCACTTGAAGTGGATTGATACCCATACTTAACTCTACACTTTAGTTTGATGTTATATTTTGTAGGTATTTTAAGGTTTTGATTGACTTGTCTTACAAGAACGACCACACACAAAAACCAAGTTATCGATGAGAGAATTTACAAACATGCACAATACACAAGTATTTTAACGTGGTAAAACCCCACCCAAACAGGGAAACATCGACGGAGGTATCTACATCTCAAAATAAAAATCCAAGAGAATAAGTTTTAAGGTGCAAATAACCAAAGAAACTTAAACACGCAATACAAACCTAAATCTAAGTTAAAAAGTTATGTCTGCTCCATTAGGTAACTCCAACTGTTGAGGCTCTGATTTGGTTTCTCTTCGTTCAACGACTTGTCTCCTTAAGCTCCTTCTTTACGTGTACTCAGAAGGTGAAATCTCTCAACCAACACACAATTTTTGTATTGTTGTGTGAAGGCGTTTATGTGTGTAGCGCCTAAACACATGCATGTACACACACACTCATACAAATAATTATCATACAAATTACAAGATTCTTATAAGAATAATATGTAGGATTTTACCATACTGAAATTAGGTTTTCTTTTAAAATAACAGATTTTCAGATCTTTGTTCTAGAGAACCTTTAAAAATGAGATTCTTCGAATCATTATTTATCTACAGGTTTTTCAAAATGAAAAACATAGATCTAAACCTTGTAACCCTCAAATTAGTTTTGCAAAACAGAAATAAGAGAGTATTGAATCTAAATGAAAATAAATCATACACACAGTGAATCCAACAAGAGTGTATGATTTCTTGATAAAGAAATCAGATTTAACACCTATGTGACTATATCACTTAGAAATCACATCTACTACATTAAATATTTAGAAACAAGTTCTTATTTTGGAGTGAAGGTGATGGAAAAGAGATTAAAACAAAATGGGATGGATAACTCTACGAACCATAAACCCTAGAACTCTCAAAGGTATTTTTTTAAGATAAAATTGACAGGGTTTGGTTTGGGTTTTGTATTTTATCTTGAGTTCTATTTTTCTCTATATTATCTCTCTCTCTCTCTCTTTTTCTCTCAAACCTTAAGGTTTCTAAAGATTGTAAATGAATGGACGAAGGGTCTTATTTATAGGGAGGATAGAAGGGTCTGGAAGCTCGAATTAAATCAAAGGGTGTGATGAGATTCAATGTTCACATTATCAATTAAGAGGCTCACAATGCACCACCATTATTTGATCTTTGATTAGTTCAATTGGACAACAAAAGGATTGAAATAAAACGCATGCAAACCATTGATATAAATGATCGAACGTTCAAGATTGAAACCAAAGAATGTGTCTATGAGAAAACATAGATCTAACTATTCTAAGAGCAACACGTGTAAGGCTTAGATTAAGTTACAAATGCGTGTCTTGAATTTATAATTAATCTCAATTACTACCCCACTACTCTCTTTCGCTTTCGATTTCGATTTCTTCCAAACCCATATTTTAGGAAGTTTTGAATATACAAATTTATCCCCAAACATTTTTAAAAAAACTAATTTTATTTTTAGAAAAAGGTTTTTAAAAGTTTAAAAAATTCCCAAAATTTATTTAAAAATGTATAAAGTCATTTTAACCCAATTGTTAAAACACACCCCTAATATGTGAAAAATGAAACTTAAAATATGAAATCCTAGAGTGTTGTGTGCTTTTTCTACCTATAGAACCATCTTCTTGTTGATGCGGACATTTTGGAATCTTGAAGAGGCAATGAGGTTTACGGTAAAAATAAGGATGACACAAATTTTGTCTCTATTTCCAAACTACATAAGCTCCTACACATTTGACTCAAGTGAGTCATATATATATATATATATATATATATATATATATATATATTGAGCTTTAATCTCCCCCTTTGGAATTATGAGACAAAATCTCCTTCGAGTCATCTAGGACTCAAAGGGATACCAAAAAGATAAGAAAGACTTAAATCTATACAAAAGATCTATCTACCCCATATCCTACAAATGAAAAGTTACACAACTCAACGAAATACATACTAATAACCTAAATAAAGATAGTGGTACTGATTCCTAAAAATAAAACATCTAAGATCAAGCATTTTAGGTGAATTGTATGATAAATGTCCAAGATGGATTTAAACATCTCTCCCCCATTTTGTCTCAAGTGGATAAAGGTTGAAAAATAACAAATAAGCATATATTAACTGAAGATAGGCACTAATCAAGATGTATCATGCCAATAAATTTCCTTAAAGACTCAAATCTTAAATTATCTAAAGGCTTAGTAAATAAATCTGCCAACTGAAGTTCTGTGGGAAAATAGTTAATTTCCAATTCCCTTAGATTCTATTAATTCGCGAATAAGGTGATGTCTTATTTTTATGTGTTTGGTATAAGAGTGTTGAGTAGTATTTCCAAATACCTTAACATCTGCTTTATCCACATCAATTGAGCACAGAAGCTACCGACGGCTATATATTTTGACTCAGCTGTGGAAAGTGATAAGGAGTTTTTCTTTTTACTACTCCATCCTACAAAGTTATTACCTATGTAATGAGAAGCGCCTGAAGTTCTTTTGTTGTCATCAAAATAGCCAGTCCAATCAGTGTTTGTGTATCCTATAATAGTGCTGGATGTGTCATTTATGTACCATATTCCTAGATTTATAATTATTTAAACGTATTTGATAGCCCTTTTGACACATAATAAGCGACTCACTTTAGGAGCGCTTTGATAGCGGGCACACACACAAATAGAATACATGATATATGGACGTGAGGAAGTGAGGTATAATAGGTGAACTATAATACTTCTCTAGAAGGTAGGATCGAATGGAGTCCCATGTTAATTTTTGGATAATTTAATTGAGGTGCACATGGGCGTCCTCGCGTCTTTGGCATTTTCTAATCCAAAATTCTTTAATAACTCTAAAGCGTATTTTGATTGCGAAATGAAAAATCCATCAGACTTTTGTTTGACTTGGAGACCTAAAAAGAGTTATAGCGCCCCCATTAATGACATTTGGAACTCCCCAAGTATAATATTTGAAAAGTTTTTAACTTCAGTAGGGAGATATTGATACAAAAATAATGTCATCAACGTAAGCTTAGGCGATTAAGACATGTTTGTTAAAAAAATTAACAAATAATGTCTGGTCATTACCACCTCATCAAAAACCTTTATTAATAAGAAAGGTCGAGAGGCGTTCGTACCACGCCCTGGGGCTTGCTTTAAACCATATAACACCTTTTTCAATCTATAGACGTGGTTTGGGTAATGAGGATTAATGAATCCTTTCGGTTGTTCAACATATGCTTCCTCTATCAAAATATCATTAAGAAAAGTTGATTTCAGATCCATTTGAAAAGTGTGAAATGTAAATGACATGATATTGCTAAGAATAATTGAACAGACTCGAGGCGAGTTACGGAGGCAAAAGTTTCCTCGAAGTCTACTCCTTCAATTTGAGAGAAACCTTGAGCTACTTATCTGGATTTATTTCTAACAATCATCCCAGATTGATCTAACTTATTTTTTTAAATCCATCTAGTGTCGATAACCCTTTAATTTTATGGCTGAGATATTAGATACCACACATCACGACTCTTGAATTGATCGAGATCCTCTTGGACAGTATTAAACCCAAAATATTCAGTTAGAGATTCATTCAGATTTTTTTATTCCACTAGGGATACAAAGCATTAAAAATGAACTATGTTTCGTAATTGGGACCTTGTGCAAATAGGATGATTAGGGTTACCAACTATTTTTTCTACGGGATGATCTTTAGAAACTTAGTTTGGTACTTCGGGGGTCTTAATTGGTAAAAAATTACCAATCTCTGGTGAGTCATAATTTAAAATATTTTCATAGTCATCCACTATAGTTGGCTCTTCTTTATTCCTCTCAAAATTAGTGTCACTGACAATCACATTTATAGATTCCATTAGACTTTTGGTACGCATATTATAAACACGATATACACTACTATTAAGGGAGTAACGCAAAAAGACAGCTTTATCGTCAAGGGTTTCAAATTTAGACTAGTATTCTCTCATCTTTGCAAATATAGAATATACACCCAAATGTCCGAAAATATTTTAAGTTAGGATTTTTTCCATACCAAAGTTAATATGGAGTTTGTTTGTTATTTTTCCTAAGATAAAACCTATTAATTATGTGTCATGTTACCTGAACTGCCTCAACCCAAAAGTATTTTGGCAAGTTTTTTGCATGTATCATTACCCTAAACATGTATTAAATTATGATATTCTTACGCTCAGCTATACCGTTTGGTTGTGGCATTTTAGGACAACTGAATTAGTGTTTGTAACCATTGTAGTCACAATATTTGGTTACACCTAAGTCTTAAAATTCCCCTCCTCTATTTCTTCAAATTCGATTTACTTGGGTATCCTTTTCATTTTCAATACATAAAAGGATTTTTTAAAAAATTCACAAAAAGTGTTAGATTTTTGTTTTAAAAAAGCAACCCAAATAAAACGAGTGAAATCATCCACCATCACTAGAATATAATTGTTACCACGGCTGCTTACAATTCTAGAAGAACCAATCAAATCCATGTTGATAAGCTATAGTGTTTTGTGGTTAAAATTTATTTAACTTTGTTATGATCAGTTTTAACTATCTTCCCTTCCTGGAAGGGACCACAAACAATGTTTGAAATAGGTTTTATTTTTTGCAGACCTCAAACTATTTCTTGGGATCTTAATTTTCTTAGGCTGTTGTAATTTATACAACCCAACCTATTATGCTAGATTTCACTATATTCCATCCTAGATATATTACAAATCTCAGTCCCCAGATTTAATGTGTAACAATTATCAGGAGTTCTGAGACCTGTAATGATTCAGTCTCCATTCACGTTTAAAATTTACAGTTTGTTTTTGAGAAGGTGACTGTGTGGCTGGGGTCGCAAAAATGAGATATTCTTAGCAAGTTACCTTTAATACCTTTTACTAAAAGGACATCTTCAATAATAGGTAGTCCATTTTCTTGGAGTGTCCCCTTACCTATGATCTGAGTTGATACTCTATCTCTAGACAAAACTTTCCCTCCTAAAAAGTCAGTTATGTTGGTTAGTTTAGTGTCATCCCCGGTCATATGTTTGGAATAATCCGAGTCTAAATACCTTCTAGAAGAAGTGTGTTCATCTTTTAAAGCGCTAATCACAATGTGACACTTCAATTGGGGTATTAGATTATCTTTCCTAACCCAAATTGCTATTGTTTTAAAATATTTGTGCGAATTTGCTCGAATTTTATAAAATCTGCGAGCATTAGATTTTTCTTCAAAAGATTTGTACGCCTTTCTTGAATTTTGTCATATCTTTGAGCATTTGGTCTAGTCATGTATCTAGGACCCTTTCTCTAGGACTTTCATTTGGTATTAGATTGTTTCTTCATGTTACGATAGTTAGAGTCCTTATCAGATTGCCTAGGAGGATGTAGTTATTTATGTTCCATCCAGAGTAGTTAAAGTTTTTATTGAGAGGCGAATTAAAGATTGGCTTATATAGATATTTTTTAAAACATTCTTCTAGGTAGTGTCCATAAGCATCACAGTAAGAACAATATACACGGGTAGATGTTTATTTAAGATTTTGAAAATCCTTAAAAATTAGCTTGTCCAATTGTTAGACTTTGGCCTTATGTTTAACTGCAACAGGTTGAAACAAAAGGTCTCCTTACCATATAGGGCTTCAGACATACTTAGCCTTAGGTTGACCATTATACTTAGAAATATGTATGGTTCTTTCTGTTTATTGTCAAAGTCATTTTTTATGATTGAAAATTTGGACATATGTCATTAGGTCTTATTCCTCCATGCACAAATTTCACATTTCGAAAAGGTTTATTAGGTGCCTAGGGTTTTTTTTCCAATCCTATGCAATTTTTATCATCAGAATTGGTTTTACTTGATGCTACACAATCTTCAAAAAAGTTAGCATTATTTTCAAATTTTGATTTTTTTTTAAGATTGTTGAAACTTTCTCATTAGATTGTTCCAATTCCAGTAAAGTGTCGTTGTATTTCTTTTCCAAAATCTTCTTTGACTCTACAAGTTATTTGATTTGATCAAGAAAATACCTAGTTTTATCTTCATGATCCCGACATTGAGTGGTGTACTCCACAACACTATGTTTTACCGTAAGACTTAGGGCTTCTATTTTCTTAGTAAGGCCTTTAATAGTTTTTTCAATCTTAGTGTTCTTCCTAAGAGTTTTGGTATATAGTGTGTGAATGTCTGGGAGGTCATCATTATCGGAGTCACTAAGTGTAGTGTATGGATTGTCCCCTAACACTTCATTTTTAGGGCTCACACACACATTTAGTTCGTCAGTCAAACGTTCACTTTGACTCACACACCTCGTAGATGAACTATTAACAAAATCAATAGCCTTAGCAGACTCTAGGCTTAAAGAAGATAAACCAGTAGGAAGAACATCATGCAATATAACAAGATTAGACATTCTATCATCAGGTTGAGCATGCATTATAGGCTTATCATCATTGTAAATAATCTTAGCAAAGAATGACATGCAAGGATTAGACACATTAGATCATTTATGATCATCATTATATGAGTCGCTTAAGTTATCCAAGGTTTTAAAAATATTGTCTCTATTATTTTTGTTGTTCTTATTCAGATTAACTCTACACTTGTTAGCTATGTGACCTAATTTTTCACATCTAATGCATTCAACATCCTTATGATCATTGTCAGGTCTATTGTTGTTCTTAGTCTGGTGTTTGTCATGACTTTTCTTCTGATGTTTATTATTAGAAAACTTTGAATAAGCAAGCTTGACTTATTTAGAAGCAACATTGTTTCTAAATTTTAGGATTTTCTTACACTATTTAGACATCAAGGCAATTTGTTTATAGAAATTTTCTAAGTTACATTCCTTATCTACGTCTAACTCAATGTTAGGAACAACAAACTCAGGGTTGGTTACTTTAGACTGGAAAAAAAAATTGGGACTGAAATGTTTCTTTTGGTCATTGGAGAGTTGTTTCTTTAACTCTAATTCCATTTCCACTGTTCTGAGTTTGATCCTAAGGTGTTCTGGAGTGAGATTTGGGTCATCCATCTTGTCAATTACATATCTTTTATTATCAAATTTTAGTGGAAGTGATCTTAGAATTTTAGATACAATCTCTTTCCTATCATACATAATGCCATTAGCATGAAGTTTGGTAATTTTATCAGTCAACCAAATTTAAAAGTCATCGAAAGTCAGAGTCTTTGTCATAAAGCGTGTGTAATACTATTGTATACGAATTTGGGTCTTGTAAGCCTTGACATGTGTGTCACCTTCATGGGTAATGACTAGCGTGTCCCAGGCTTACTTGGAGGTTTAACAAATAGATATTCTCTTAAATTCATGTTCATTAATTGACATAAAAATAACATTATTTACATTATTATTATTATAGGAGGCCAATTTTTCTTCTTTATGAACTCACTGAACAGTTTCTTAACTCTTTCATTACTACCTTTTGCTATGGGTTTAGTAGGATGAATATATCAGTTTTTAATAGCATCCTAGGTTTCATCTCCCAAATTCCCTTGGATGAAGGCTATTATCCATACTTTCCATTAAGGGAAGTTAGTCCCATCAAAAAGGGGAGGCCTGGACAGATTCCATAATCTCTCATATTTGTCGTCCATATTTATTTTGAAAACAGTTTCAAAAATAAAAGATCTAGAAATTTTTATAAAAACCAAAAACCTTGCTCTAATACCAATTGAAAATACCTGACTAAGTTGTTTAACACAAATCAAAGAAGTCTAGTGGATTCGAATCTGTTTCTTGAAGAAACTCTTTTAGAAAACAAACGAAATAACACAAGATGTGTTTAGAAAAAGTTATGAATGAGTTACATCAGATATTAGTGAACAAGTTTTGAAAAAAAATAATTTTAGTTATAGTAGCAGTAAAGAAGTAGGGATGAGAGAATTAGAAAACATGCACAATACACAAGTATGTTAAAACGGGGAAACATCCACGGAGGTCTTTACACCTTAAAATAAAAATCCACTAGAATAAGTTTTAAGGTACAAACAAGAAACGAAACCTAAACACATAATACATACCTAAATCCTAGTTAAGAAGTTATACCACCTTCGTTAGGTAACTCCAACTGTTGAGGCTCTAATTTGGTGTCTCGTCATTTAGTAGCTTGTCTCTTTAAGCTCCTTCTTTACGTCGACTCAGAAGTTGAATTCTCTCAACCAAGACACAACTCCAGGGCACTTGTGTGAAGGTGTTTGTGTGTGTAGTGCCTAAACATATAAAGGTCCCTATATAGAGAACACCTAGGGTTTGATTTCACTGTCCCCCTATTAACGCCAAGCTCTCCTTATTCATCTACATCAAATGAGCACTCGATTATGTCCGTCATCTCACAAAAAGGTAATTTTCATTTTATATGTCTCATAGGAATTCCTGTCACGTATGACACTACACCACGTTGCATATGCATTTTGATTATCATTCCTTGTGATAGTGAATATTTTTGTGAAAATAAATTTTCATCACAAAATATATTTTGTTAATAAAATTCTCAGAATTAAATTTTGAATTTAAATATGTTTCGTATGAACGTGTATATTTTCATTTTTGAACGTGTATATTTAATACCTATTTGCGTGCCATAAATATTCTCATATATATTATTTTGGCATGTGCATTCTAGTTGTTATTAAAATTGTTATATGCGTGACCTTTCAATAATATACATGTTAGTGATCTAAACTAGTCCATATTATTTTAGGCTTTTATATTTTGAATAGCATGCGTGGCCCTTATAAGAATAGATGGTTTCGTGTATGTTATATATATATTATTATATGTTAAATGATTTGACTTTTAGTACATAGATACCTAATTGTTTTCGTTATTATATGCTAATAGATGTATGCATCTTATAGCCTTTGGTCTGATGGTGTGTTCACCCTTTTTCAGTTGGCATGTTGTTATATTAGCCTTACTTGATTTGACCTTATTAGGCATAGAGTCATAGGCTTAGCTGTTGGACTTTTCTATAGCCAAAATCAGCCCTTGCCGATTTGACCATCAGAGATAGTACCAGACGTTACCGCCCCTTGGTGTAATAGTAGTTCTGTCCCATTATATTCAAAAGCTAATTGTAACACCCCACCTAATTAAATACCGGGTGATCAGTCCTTTATTAAATTAACATCAAGGTGAACGGTGGGTTCATCCTCAGCATCATTGTCATAAAATAATATTTCCAATTTGAACACCCTAAATAATTAAGCTAAGTGTCAAAACCATTTAAAACCTCATTTTTCCTTTATTAAATACCAATATAAAAACCCGTTTAATACCCAACAGTTAAGACTCACATAAATACTAAGGATGGAATTTTACACACAAGAATTTAAACCATCGATATAATCCAAACCAAGTATAAGAACCATAAATGAAATCATCCTGACAAGAGTTAACTCCCAACGAGTATTGAATACAGAAAATATAAATGAACATAAATCCTTAACAAGATCTAAACGGAATAAGAAATCAGGCGACACATGCCCTAACTATGAAGATCTAAAGTAGGAACTGATTCAATGACGAAGTCGTCTAAAGCAAGGGCCTTCAACTCTCACATAAGCTGCAGCACGTCCAATCCAAAGAACCTAAGCATGACGCCCCTGTGGCTGGGTACCTGTAATACATACATATATATACAAGGGAGAAAAAAAATGATAAAACGGGTCAGAGCCCGAGTGTAAAAAAGTTTTAAAAATAGTTTAGCAAGTATTTAAAATGCTTACCCATTAATATCAGAACCATATTAGTTTGCGACACTCTCTTGAGAATCATCACCTCTCATCTAGTGTGCACTCCTACCGTACCTCTAGGACATCCTGGTTATAGTTCCCATGCTAACTAGATGAACCACATGTATCGATTCTTTATAGCCCAAATTATTCCCACGTATTAACCTTATAATACATATAATGATGTTATAACAATATATATATATCCATTTAGATTCAACATGGATAAGTCCCTTATTAATTCAATTCAACTAAGTGTTTTCATACATAACTATCTTACATTTCTACTTTAGCCACATAGTAGATATCATCACATGTATATATATATATATATATATATATATATATATACTATACTGCACCCCGAGACACAGCTGCGCTGCTACATGACTCTCTAATCTTGTCCCAGTAGATCACGTTGTTGTATAGGGGACTATAGGTTCGGTAAAGATTCCTCGAACCATAAATATCAACACAAAAATTGGAGACGAACATAGTTCTCATACCCATGGGTCATGCACATACCCACGTTACCACAGTCAACGGACTTATCAGCTCATCGATAAGTCTTTCATAGTCCTATGTTCTCGAGTAACAAATCAAAAATCCTATGGATTCATCAGGATATGATTGCCCTCATGCGCAAACCTCCCATCGATAGCAAGTAAGCTAGGTATGTCATACACAGATACATAATATATGCACAATCACAAAGTCATACATATAAATATTCATATGTTCCAAATTAGGATCACCCACGACCCATAATTATTGTCATTCGTGCTTAGCATAAATTTTACTTAATTATCTCGCATAACGGATTCGTCTCTTTTATTCTCATTTATTATTTACTTCATTCTTACTTCTCATCTCTCGAAGTATTCTCTCTCACTAAGTATAATTATGAGTAGGTATACCCTCACTTACCTTCTAGTCTAAATCCTTCACGATTCTCAATCTTTAGTAAACGTACGCACAATTCCCAATGTATAAATAACTCCCCGTTAACCCAAAATTTCATCTCATATTAATTTCACTCATCTGAGTCTACTTAGACCCTATTGCTCATCTTCATAACCCATTATACTCTATCAATGATAATCAAGGGTTCCTAAGAATTTTAATCGGACTAAACAAAAAGGGGGAACATATGTAGTTTTCCAGGAGGGGTCGATCGATCGAGTAAAGGGGTCGATCGGTCGATCATCGGTCGATCGATGTTCTCGAGTCGATCGATCGATCAAGCAGTTCTTGCCATTTTTTTGCAGTATTCAGCATATGGGTTCAACCATTTTAACCCCTCCAAACCTCTATAATTTCATCCCAAACTCCCATCAAAGTAATCCAAGTGTATAAGCAATGTACATAAACAAGTTCTAACGTAACGACATCAAGAAATCCTCAACGAATCAATCAAAAAGGGGTTTAATCTCAAATCTCTTTATAAAACCAAATTTTGCATGACTAATCACCATCCTCTAATTTAATCAAGATTTTCTTCCCAAATATTAAAATAAATTCGTGGGTAATCCTCTACATATGATCAAGATTTTAGACTACATGGATTCTCCCTACAACATATATGAATTCTCTTCTAAATCATATAATTCTTCAATTAAAACATATGGTTTTCATTCCTAGACTAACATGGAAGGTATATTAACCTGGAAATCAGCAAGATAGATACTTGCCTCGGATTCAAGGGTATTATTTATTTATGAAAATTATATGGATGCGTTTCTCATCATGCGATCTACGTTTTAGTGGTGGTGACGATGAAATCGGGTGAGTTCTAGTATTTGGATTGCTTGAAAAACTCTTCACCTTCTTCTCAAATCTCTTCCCCTTCTTCTCTAATGTCTGCCTTAGGCTTTGTGTTTGTTACCCCCAAGAGAAACTATAAATGGCTAATAAATACTAAGAAAATTCGTGGGTTTAGCTATCCAAAAATACCAAATGTCTAAACTACCCTCCTTGGGTGTCAATTAGGCCGAAAAACACCCCGAGACCCAAACTAAACCCCCGAGTACACTTTTCTGACTATCTTGACCCTTCCGGACACTTTGGCGCACTCAAAATGACTATACGGATGACTTATAATTTATTCACTTTAATAATAATAATTTAGTCCTGACACGACACAGGCGCGTCCGAATTAAATTTCCATAATTGCCATTTTATTCACTCGTGACAATTTTAATAAAATCAATCTCATATATTACTCTTCTCATCTAGTAATATTCAACAAATTTCCAGTAATTACTAACTCACATCATGCTAGTAAATATTAAAATAATTTTCGAATTAATATTAAATTAATACCTCAAATTAAATTCGATAAATCCCCAATTTAAAAGCCATAACAATACAGGGTATTACATACTTCCCCCTAATAACGAAATTTCATCCCGAAATTCAAAAAAAATGAAGCGTAACTGGTAAGGACAACTCCTAGTATTAATCTCACATCTCATACAGTACATTACCGAATACCCCCACTAATGTTATACTCCAAGCCTTACTATTTAGTTTAAATTATCTTGAGTTAAACTACCCAAATCCGTACTATACCATCCTCATGGATAAATTATGGGGAGTAACGATCCTAAGTCATCATAAACTATATATAGATTTCACAACTTCTACTTTCTTCAACCTCAAGAATACTTATTGTGACACAAATATGGAAAATACTACAATCAAACCATCCGGGGCACCCATACACCCAATGTGTGTACATTCCATCATAAGGTCTAATTGAATGTGATTCCTCTGTAAGGTTTCCCTTAATTAACTTACTACCTAGTCTATAATTCGTATATCTATGATTTCCACATTCTCATTTGGCGATTTCATTTGACTCAAATCATGCTACAACTCATAACTCTCTGATTAATATATATATATATATATATATATATATATATATATATATATATATATATATACATAGATAAGGGCAATGGTTATAAACTCATGTTCTAAATACCTAACTTACTTCGACTCCTAACGTGCTTTAGTTTCATGCGTGGGGTGTCTCGCAGAGCAAAATCCAAACAAGGAACCCCCCCCCCCCCCCCCCCCCCGATGCACTACTACCTAAAATAGTCGGTCCTCAAAACTCCTCAGATCCTTAGTCTATAGTATATAACATCCCAACAGGTTTTATCTATTTATAAAAGTCTACTTATTCAATCTCATATCAAAGACAATATGATGTCTATAACGATCAATCTTGGCCTTATATACTACAAGTCAATCCATGTCGATAATCACATCTTACTCGGATATGACTATAACAAGTAAATCCCCGATAAAATTAAACTCACGTTTTGATATATAAAAATAATAATAGGTGTCCAACTTCCCATCGGTGAGTCTACATAAATAATAGTGCCAATGGCCAAGTCTTGTAACCCTATGGTCCACGCAATTCTAATAGCTACAAATGAATGTGAGGTCCTAGTTACAATCATTATGTGCCCCATAAATCCATAGATAGAAAATGTACCCTCATTCGTGGGCGGTGGTTATTGAATCCCACTATTATAACTTTGCTCTGATTAGTCAAGAAAAATTTTACCCCAAATTTTCAGTTCTAATTAACCACACTCCACTATATGTCCAAGCCTTTGAATATATTTCTTTCTTTGGGTAACACACCCAATTCTCGCATTTCTAGAACTTCTACTAATGACTCTACTCAATTTTCCATTTGACCCTCTCCCAAGTGTACTACATTGGGTGAGTCAAATTTGGCATCACCTTCGACTATAGCAACACTTGGAATTTGTAGGTTGCGCCCTAACTTTCTTTACAAGCCTGGCCTCTCGTGCCATAATAGGGGTGACCTCGACTACGGTCATCATCCTCGAACATACTTCATAACCTCCTAAGTACGACCTCCTATATCCGTCCAATGGCCCTCATCTGCCATACTTCTTGTACGAACAAGTCCGAACGCAAATAAGATTCACTAATATATACGTTATAGTAGGAGAACGGAATCATAACATATAAATCAACAATCCTAAACATAGGTCTCTATATAAAACAAAGTAATGCTCAGCTGAAAGTATAGTAAGCCGTACAGACCCTAAAGGACACTAGAACCTTATGCTCTGATACCACCTATAACACCCCGCCTAATTAAATACCGAGTGATCAGTGCTTTATTAAATTTAAATCAAGGTGAATGGTTGGTTCATTTTCAGCATCACTGTCATAAAATAATATTTCCAATTTGAACACCCTAAATAATTAAGCTAAGTGTCAAAACCGTTTAAAACCACATTTTTCCTTTATTAAATACCAATATAAAAACCATTTTAATACCCAACAGTTAAGACTCACATAAATACTAAGGATGGCAATTTACACACAAGAATTTAATCCATCGATATAATCCAAACCAAGTATAAGAACCATAAATGAAATCATCCTGACAAGAGTTAACTCCCAAGGAGTATTGAATACCGAAAATAAAAATGAACATAAATCCTTGACAAGATCTAAATGGAATAGGAAATTGGGAGACACATGCCCTAACTATGAAGATCTAAAGTAGGAACTGATTCAATGACAAAGCCATTTAAAGCAAGGGCCTGCAACTCCCACATAAACTACAGCACGTCCAATCCAAAGAACCTAAGCATGATGCCCCTATGGTTGGGAACCTGTAATACATACATATATATACAAGAGATAAAGAAATGACAGAAAATGGGTCGGAGCCCGAGTGTAAAGTAGTTTTAAAAATAGTTTAGCAAGTATTTAAAATGCTTACCGGTTAATATCAGAACCATGTTAGTATGCGACACTCTCTTGAGAATCATCACCTCTCATCTAGTGTGCACTCCTACCGTACCTCTAGGACATCCTAGTTATATTTCCCACGCTAACTAGATTAACCACATGTATCCATTCTTTTTAGCCCAAATTATTCCCACGTATTAACCTTATAATACATATAATGATGTTATAAACATATATATATCCATTTAGATTCAACATGGATAAGTCCCTTATCAATTCAATTCAACTAAGTGATTCATACATAATTATCTTACATTTCTACATTAGCCACATAGTAGATATCATCACATGTATATATATATATATATATATATATATATATATTCACTATATTATATATATACTATACTGCACCCCGAGACACAGCTGCGATGCTACATAACTCTGCAATCTTGTCCCAATACATCATGGCGATGTATAGGGGACCATAAGTTCGGTAAATATTCCTCGAACCACAAATCTCAACACAAAAATTGGAGGTGAACATAGTTCTCATACCCACGGGTCACGCACATACCTACATTCCCATAGTCAACGGAATTATCAACTCCTCGATAAGTCTTTCGTAGTCCTATGTTCTCGAGCGACAAATCAAAAATCCCATGGATTCATCAAGATATGACTGTCCTCACGTGCAAACCTCCCATCGATAGCAAGTAAGCTAGGTACGTCATACACAGATACATAATATATTCATGATCACAAAGTCGTACATATAAATATTCACATGTTCCAAATTAGGTTCACCCACGACCCATAATTATTGTCATCTGTGCTTAGCACAAATTTTACTTAATTATCTCGCATAACCGGTGCGTCTCTTTTATTCTCATTTATTATTTACTTCATTCTTACTTCTCATCTCTCGAAGTATTCTCTCTCACTAAGTATAATTATCAGTAGGTATACCCTCACTTACCTTCTAGTCTAAATCTTTCACGAGTCTGAATCTTTTAGTAAACGTAGGCACAATTACCAATGTATAAATAACTCCCCATTAACCCAAAATCTCATCTCATATTAATTTCACTCAACTGAGTCTACTTAAACCCTATTGGTCATCTTCATAACCCATTATACTCTATCAATGATAATCAAGGGTTCCTAAGCATTTTAACCGGACTAAATAAAAGGGGAAAAATATGCAATTTTCTAGGAGAGGTCGATCGATTGAGTAAAGGGGGTCGATCGATCGATCAAGCAGTTCTTGCCCAGTTTTATGCAGTATTCAGCCTATGGGTTCAACCATTTTAACCCCTCTAAACCTCTATAATTTCATCCCAAACTCCCATCATAGTAATCCAAGTGTATAATCAATGTACATAAACAAGTTCTAATGTAACGACATCAATAAATCCTCAACGAATAAATAAAAAAGGGGTTTAATCTCAAATCTCTATATAAAACCTAATTTTGCATGAATAATCACCACCCTCTAATTTAATCATGATTTTCTTCCCAAATATTAAAATAAATTCGTGGGTAATCCTCTACATATGATCAAGATTTTAGACTACATGGATTCTCCCTACAACATATATGAATTCTCTTCTAAATCATATAATTCTTCAATTAAAACATATGGTTTTCATTCCTAGACTAACATGGAAGGTATATTAACCTGGAAATCAGCAAGATAGATACTTGCCTCGGATTCAAGGGTATTATTTATTTATGAAAATTATATGGATGCGTTTCTCATCATGCGATCTACGTTTTAGTGGTGGTGACGATGAAATCGGGTGAGTTCTAGTATTTGGATTGCTTGAAAAACTCTTCACCTTCTTCTCAAATCTCTTCCCCTTCTTCTCTAATGTCTGCCTTAGGCTTTGTGTTTGTTACCCCCAAGAGAAACTATAAATGGCTAATAAATACTAAGAAAATTCGTGGGTTTAGCTATCCAAAAATACCAAATGTCTAAACTACCCTCCTTGGGTGTCAATTAGGCCGAAAAACACCCCGAGACCCAAACTAAACCCCCGAGTACACTTTTCTGACTATCTTGACCCTTCCGGACACTTTGGCGCACTCAAAACGACTATACGGATGACTTATAATTTATTCACTTTAATAATAATAATTTAGTCCTGACACGACACAGGCGCGTCCGAATTAAATTTCCATAATTGCCATTTTATTCACTCGTGACAATTTTAATAAAATCAATCTCATATATTACTCTTCTCATCTAGTAATATTCAACAAATTTCCAGTAATTACTAACTCACATCATGCTAGTAAATATTAAAATAATTTTCGAATTAATATTAAATTAATACCTCAAATTAAATTCGATAAATCCCCAATTTAAAAGCCATAACAATACAGGGTATTACATACTTCCCCCTAATAACGAAATTTCATCCCGAAATTCAAAAAAAATGAAGCGTAACTGGTAAGGACAACTCCTAGTATTAATCTCACATCTCATACAGTACATTACCGAATACCCCCACTAATGTTATACTCCAAGCCTTACTATTTAGTTTAAATTATCTTGAGTTAAACTACCCAAATCCGTACTATACCATCCTCATGGATAAATTATGGGGAGTAACGATCCTAAGTCATCATAAACTATATATAGATTTCACAACTTCTACTTTCTTCAACCTCAAGAATACTTATTGTGACACAAATATGGAAAATACTACAATCAAACCATCCGGGGCACCCATACACCCAATGTGTGTACATTCCATCATAAGGTCTAATTGAATGTGATTCCTCTGTAAGGTTTCCCTTAATTAACTTACTACCTAGTCTATAATTCGTATATCTATGATTTCCACATTCTCATTTGGCGATTTCATTTGACTCAAATCATGCTACAACTCATAACTCTCTGATTAATATATATATATATATATATATATATATATATATATATATATATATACATAGATAAGGGCAATGGTTATAAACTCATGTTCTAAATACCTAACTTACTTCGACTCCTAACGTGCTTTAGTTTCATGCGTGGGGTGTCTCGCAGAGCAAAATCCAAACAAGGAACCCCCCCCCCCCCCCGATGCACTACTACCTAAAATAGTCGATCCTCAAAACTCCTCAGATCCTTAGTCTATAGTATATAACATCCCAACAGGTTTTATCTATTTATAAAAGTCTACTTATTCAATCTCATATCAAAGACAATATGATGTCTATAACGATCAATCTTGGCCTTATATACTACAAGTCAATCCATGTCGATAATCACATCTTACTCGGATATGACTATAACAAGTAAATCCCCGATAAAATTAAACTCACGTTTTGATATATAAAAATAATAATAGGTGTCCAACTTCCCATCGGTGAGTCTACATAAATAATAGTGCCAATGGCCAAGTCTTGTAACCCTATGGTCCACGCAATTCTAATAGCTACAAATGAATGTGAGGTCCTAGTTACAATCATTATGTGCCCCATAAATCCATAGATAGAAAATGTACCCTCATTCGTGGGCGGTGGTTATTGAATCCCACTATTATAACTTTGCTCTGATTAGTCAAGAAAAATTTTACCCCAAATTTTCAGTTCTAATTAACCACACTCCACTATATGTCCAAGCCTTTGAATATATTTCTTTCTTTGGGTAACACACCCAATTCTCGCATTTCTAGAACTTCTACTAATGACTCTACTCAATTTTCCATTTGACCCTCTCCCAAGTGTACTACATTGGGTGAGTCAAATTTGGCATCACCTTCGACTATAGCAACACTTGGAATTTGTAGGTTGCGCCCTAACTTTCTTTACAAGCCTGGCCTCTCGTGCCATAATAGGGGTGACCTCGACTACGGTCATCATCCTCGAACATACTTCATAACCTCCTAAGTACGACCTCCTATATCCGTCCAATGGCCCTCATCTGCCATACTTCTTGTACGAACAAGTCCGAACGCAAATAAGATTCACTAATATATACGTTATAGTAGGAGAACGGAATCATAACATATAAATCAACAATCCTAAACATAGGTCTCTATATAAAACAAAGTAATGCTCAGCTGAAAGTATAGTAAGCCGTACAGACCCTAAAGGACACTAGAACCTTATGCTCTGATACCACCTATAACACCCCGCCTAATTAAATACCGAGTGATCAGTGCTTTATTAAATTTAAATCAAGGTGAATGGTTGGTTCATTTTCAGCATCACTGTCATAAAATAATATTTCCAATTTGAACACCCTAAATAATTAAGCTAAGTGTCAAAACCGTTTAAAACCACATTTTTCCTTTATTAAATACCAATATAAAAACCATTTTAATACCCAACAGTTAAGACTCACATAAATACTAAGGATGGCAATTTACACACAAGAATTTAATCCATCGATATAATCCAAACCAAGTATAAGAACCATAAATGAAATCATCCTGACAAGAGTTAACTCCCAAGGAGTATTGAATACCGAAAATAAAAATGAACATAAATCCTTGACAAGATCTAAATGGAATAGGAAATTGGGAGACACATGCCCTAACTATGAAGATCTAAAGTAGGAACTGATTCAATGACAAAGCCATTTAAAGCAAGGGCCTGCAACTCCCACATAAACTACAGCACGTCCAATCCAAAGAACCTAAGCATGATGCCCCTATGGTTGGGAACCTGTAATACATACATATATATACAAGAGATAAAGAAATGACAGAAAATGGGTCGGAGCCCGAGTGTAAAGTAGTTTTAAAAATAGTTTAGCAAGTATTTAAAATGCTTACCGGTTAATATCAGAACCATGTTAGTATGCGACACTCTCTTGAGAATCATCACCTCTCATCTAGTGTGCACTCCTACCGTACCTCTAGGACATCCTAGTTATATTTCCCACGCTAACTAGATTAACCACATGTATCCATTCTTTTTAGCCCAAATTATTCCCACGTATTAACCTTATAATACATATAATGATGTTATAAACATATATATATCCATTTAGATTCAACATGGATAAGTCCCTTATCAATTCAATTCAACTAAGTGATTCATACATAATTATCTTACATTTCTACATTAGCCACATAGTAGATATCATCACATGTATATATATATATATATATATATATATATATATATATTCACTATATTATATATATACTATACTGCACCCCGAGACACAGCTGCGATGCTACATAACTCTGCAATCTTGTCCCAATACATCATGGCGATGTATAGGGGACCATAAGTTCGGTAAATATTCCTCGAACCACAAATCTCAACACAAAAATTGGAGGTGAACATAGTTCTCATACCCACGGGTCACGCACATACCTACATTCCCATAGTCAACGGAATTATCAACTCCTCGATAAGTCTTTCGTAGTCCTATGTTCTCGAGCGACAAATCAAAAATCCCATGGATTCATCAAGATATGACTGTCCTCACGTGCAAACCTCCCATCGATAGCAAGTAAGCTAGGTACGTCATACACAGATACATAATATATTCATGATCACAAAGTCGTACATATAAATATTCACATGTTCCAAATTAGGTTCACCCACGACCCATAATTATTGTCATCTGTGCTTAGCACAAATTTTACTTAATTATCTCGCATAACCGGTGCGTCTCTTTTATTCTCATTTATTATTTACTTCATTCTTACTTCTCATCTCTCGAAGTATTCTCTCTCACTAAGTATAATTATCAGTAGGTATACCCTCACTTACCTTCTAGTCTAAATCTTTCACGAGTCTGAATCTTTTAGTAAACGTAGGCACAATTACCAATGTATAAATAACTCCCCATTAACCCAAAATCTCATCTCATATTAATTTCACTCAACTGAGTCTACTTAAACCCTATTGGTCATCTTCATAACCCATTATACTCTATCAATGATAATCAAGGGTTCCTAAGCATTTTAACCGGACTAAATAAAAGGGGAAAAATATGCAATTTTCTAGGAGAGGTCGATCGATTGAGTAAAGGGGGTCGATCGATCGATCAAGCAGTTCTTGCCCAGTTTTATGCAGTATTCAGCCTATGGGTTCAACCATTTTAACCCCTCTAAACCTCTATAATTTCATCCCAAACTCCCATCATAGTAATCCAAGTGTATAATCAATGTACATAAACAAGTTCTAATGTAACGACATCAATAAATCCTCAACGAATAAATAAAAAAGGGGTTTAATCTCAAATCTCTATATAAAACCTAATTTTGCATGAATAATCACCACCCTCTAATTTAATCATGATTTTCTTCCCAAATATTAAAATAAATTCGTGGGTAATCCTATACATATGATAAAGATTTTAGACTTCATGGATTCTCCCTATAACATGTATGAATTCACTTCCAAAACATATAATTGTTCAATTAAAACATACGATTTATATTCCTAGACTAACATGGAAGGTATATTAACTTGGAAATCAGCAAGATAGATACTTGCCTCAGATTCAAGGGTATGATTTGTTGATGAAAATTATATGGATGCGTTCCTCGTCATGCGATCTACGTTTTGGTGGTGGTGGCGATGAAATCGGGTGAGTTTTGAGCCTTGGATTGCTTGAAAAACTATTCACCTTCTTCTCAAATCTCTTCACCTTTTTCTATAATCACTTCACCTTCTTCTCTAATGGCTGCCTTAGGCTTTGTGTTTGTTAACCCCAAGAGCAAACTCTAAATGGCTAATAAATACTAAAAAAATTCGTGGGTTTAATTACCCAAAAATTCCAAATGTCTAAAATACCCTCCCGGGGTGTCAATTAGGCCTAAAAACGCCCCGAGACCCAAACTAAACCCCCGAGTACACTTTTCTGACCATCTCTACCCTTTCGAACACTTTGGCACACTCAAAACAACTATACAGGTGACTTATAATTTATTCACTTTAATAATAATAATTTAGTCCTGACACGACACAGGTGCGTCCCGAATTAAATTTCCATAATTTCCATTTTATTCACTCATGACAATTTTAATAAAATCAATCTCATATATTACTCTTCTCATCCAGTAATATTCAACAAATTTCCCGTAATTACTAACTCACATCCCACTAGTAAATATTAAAATAATTTTCGGATTAATATTAAATTAATACCTCAAATTAAATTCAATAAATCCCCAATTTTAAAAGCCATAACAATACAGGGTATTACACTAATGTCATGGCCTCGTTTGATTTGATTGCCCACGGTTTTTACCAAAACCGAGAATGGTTTCTTTCTCTTTTAATAAAAATGACGTCGCGTGTCACCTCCCTGGTACAACGGTCACTTTTGGTTATTGGTACACATCTGCTCATCTACTCAGCTCACGTCGTGGTATTTGTTTCAATGATAATTCTTTTTAGTGCTTTACAGCTGGATCCCAACTTTTGAATTCGCCCACATTTTTTTTCAAAACCAAAATTGGTATTTTCTAAATGACACCGTGACAGACTTAGTTACAACGATAACTTTATTAACGGTCTACAACTTGCATCCTGATATGTTAAAATGACTGTGTTTTATCAAACTAGTTATTTCTTGTTCAGTTAGTGTGTAACAGCTTGCACTACATGTCTCACATTTTTAACAAAACTCTTTGTGTTTCTTTGTGAGCCCTCAGATTAATTTTTATCAACGGCCGAGTGTATAGTTTTTGTAATTCATGTGATTCTATTTACACCAATCAGCACACACGTGTGCACTCTATAAATTGAACCATTTGGATCTCATTTTTGCCGAGATGAGAAATTTATTTTTGTGGCTAAACTCTGTCAAAATTTTTAGAGAGAAAGAGAGGGAGAGTAAACAAGAATTATTTTTATGTCATCTTCAAGTGTTTATTTCTATCAAAATGAAAATGAAGATTGGACATCTCTCATTCTAAATATGCACTTACGATTTTTCAAGAGTATATAATTTTTGTAAGTGATTTCTCTCATCTGTGTGTATTATTTAGATCAGTGTTTAGATCTAATTTCTGTACACAACACACTATTCACTAAATTAATTTTTGTGTGTGAATATTCTGTCTGTATCTTGTTTGTGAGAACTTAAATGTTTTTAAACATTCTATTTTAAAACCGATTTTTCAAAAAATATTTGGCAATATTCAGATTTCTATTGTTTGTAGTTTAAAAAGTTCAACATAAGATTTTTGATATCTAATGTGTAAAGATTTAAAATCTAGTGTTCAAGTCTAGTGTAAATATTTGAACAAGTCTAGCGTTCAAGATTTAGAAACAAAAGAAAGTTTTTCAAAATTGTTTAGAAAGTCAAGAAGACTTGATTGAAGTTGACATAAGACTTGCGAAGATATATAGGAGATATAATTTGCTGCATAGCATTTGGTGTGTATCATTTAAGTGTGGGTGTGTCATCTAGGATAGAACACCACACACAACATACTTCACTATAAAATAACACAATAGGCACTGAGCTATTCTTGACCTAGAAGAGAAAAATGGAGAACCTGAGAAGTGTAGAACGCAATAAAAAGCAAGGACAGACTTAAAGAGAGAGCAGAATAAGCAACCAGGGAGGAGTCTTGGTTGTGTGGGGTAATCGCTACATCTATCTTCTTTAGTTGTCAAGTTTGTTGATTGTAACTCATTCTTGTTGGTTGTTTTAGTGGAAGTAGATTAGGTAACTCCTAGAGGAGTTCGTCGTTTTTTCCCGGGGAAGGGTTTTTGCGACGTAATATAAATACCTTGTGCTTTACTTTAAATTTGCAATATCTCACCTCATATAAAAACGTAGGGTAAATACTAGAAACGCACCTAATTAATTGAATAATATATTATCTGTTTTGACACCTTGTTAACTCAAGATAATAAATAGGACTATTAATTGACTTGGAAAACTAAAATCTATTTTGGCTAAGTTAGCAATTCAAGAAAAGTTTGAATTAGTCCCTGCTTGAATAACATAGATAACTCATAGGTAATTGGAGTTTATTTCGGAAAATAGTTTACTTTCGTACATAAAGTCTTTTGCGCATCGTGGGTGCTTACAAGTGGTATCATGTAATACCCCGTAATTTTATTGATTTTTAATTAAGGGATTAATTGATTTTAAATGAGAATTAATTGGGAATTAATCCGGATATAAATACTAGCGAGATGTGAGTTGGTATTTGATTATGATGTTAAAATTGAATATTTCATGAGTGTTGAAAATATTAAAGTTGTCGTGAGGCTGAAATACGACAATTTGGAAATTTAGTTGGGACGCGCGTGTCAGGAACGAAATTATTTAAATTAAAAAGTGAATTATATTTTTATCAACCGAATGGTCATTTTCAGTGCGTCAACGTATCCAAAAGGGTCCAAATAGTCAGAAAACACTAGTCGGGGGTTTAGTTTTGGTTCCAGGGTATTTTTAGGCCAAACCGACAACCTAGAAGGGTATTTTGGTAATTTTAAAAATATGGGAATTAAAACCCACGAATTTAAGGGTTCAATAATATATTACTAATGAACCCACTAAGTCCATTATCAACATTAGGTGGGTTAGTGGGCTACAGGAGTTAAAGGGAGAGTTGGAAGAGGTTCCAAAAGAAACCTCCAACCACCATCACCATCCTTGGGAGAATTCTGTAGAGAAAGGGGAGAAATCAGCTTTCATTCTCCAACATCAATTCAGAAGAACAAATCTAAGGCAAGTGTTTTGATATTCTTAAGTGAATTGAATATTTCTTCCATTTTTAGTGTAGGAACTATTTTGTTTTCAAAGTTTTGAGGAAAAATCTGATGAAATTGTTATAGAAACTCTAAAGTTGGGTTAGGGATTGCATGTAGAATGACTATGGACGAATTTAGTATCCAAAAAACTTAATTATGATGATTTAAAAATGGATTTATGATGAGTAATTAGACACAATGAAATTCTGGGTTATTGTTCATAGGGTTTGGGGTAAAATTTGGGGATTAATGATAATTGCATGTTGATTAGGAGGATTTGACCCCAAAAATATGTTAAAAAGCGACCTAAAATGACTTAGAGTGGTTTAGGAACATTAAAATGCTATTGGGATGATCTTAGGATGAATTTAGAAAAGAGAAAAACGAATTTGGAGATTTCTGGGCACAGACTGCCATCTCGTTAGAAGACCTGCCCAGGTCGTTCGAACGACCTCGTTCGAACGAGCTTCTAATGAGATGACAGTACCCCTTCTAACGAGTTGGTAGTTCATTCGAATCCATTCATTCAAACGACACTCGTTCGAACGACCTCGTTCGAACGAGACTTCTAACGAGTTGACAAAATGGCCTTTTAGGCCTGATTTTTATTTCGAACCCCTAGTAGACTTATATAATTGAGTGCTAACCTTCCCTTGTTGACTAGTGGATATAGTTGTGAGTTTGGAAGTACGTTGAGGATTAAAACATAGAGTTATTAAGTAAATAGGATGACATTTATGGGTTAGGAAACAAGTACCTAAAATTTCGACATGAGAAGGGTTGGTGTATATTATTCGGGGACTTATAAGCATGTAACATTTAATGATGGTATAGAATTGAGAAATATACCTCTATTACTATGATAAGATGTCTAAGACATGTGAATTCTTAGCATATGTATTTATTTGTGTATAACATACCTACCATACTTGCTATCACGGGAGGTCGGCGTTCGATCAGGGACATCTAATCTCTGTGTGCCTACGGGGTGGATTTAGATTGGTACCTCGATGACATAGGTCAGAGAAGGACTTATTGAGAAGTTAATAAGTCTACTGATCATGGGAGAATAGGTATGTGCATGACCCATGTGATATGAACTATGTTCGCCTCCATTATGTATGATTATCGTTTAGTGAAAACGATTCCTGAGAGATTCAGAATACGTGGTCCTTATGTACGTGATGTGCCGGGATTGGATAGAAGAGTATGTGTGCACCGTAGCTGAGTCTCGGGGTGCCAGTATTGTATATTTATGATGAGAATAATATACTGTTAATTGAAATAAACTGTCATGTATAAATGTAAGTGTGAATAATAGCAACATTTTAGTAGAGTTAAAAATGGAAAATCTCTAGTGATTAGCATTACTAATATTGGGAACTAAAAAGGAAAGTAAAACGCTTTGTCTAAACTACGACGTCGAGAATTTAATTTTGAATCGTATAGTAATGTTAGATTGTGTATTGGACTAGTTAGATATGGGAATATCTAGAACGGGTACGGGTACGATAGGAGTGCACAATTAGTTGAGAGGTGAGGACCTCATGTGAGTGAACGCACTATTATGTACTTTATATTCACTATTTAATTATATTAAACACTTGTTGTATTTTAAACTGTTTTCACAATCGGGCTCTGACCCGTTTGCTTTCAAATCAATTTTCTTGTAAAAAACTTTTAGGTGCCCAGCCACAAGGACACCAAGTGTAAGGATTCCATTCCAGTGATGGGCTGTAGCTGTTGTGGAAGTTATAGGACCTCGATAGTAGACGCCTCCAGTTCCTATCTTGATTCTACTTCAGGCTTACTCATCTGTAGGGCATGTCTCCCCTTTCCTTTTAGAGACATCTTACTTGTTCAGTTTCATTTCATCTTTTGGGTTGTAATTAAATTAATGATTCAGGTTTTGTGTTTGTTTATTTCAGTATTCAGATTTTGGTGACGTGTATTCCTCCAGATTCAGTTTATTACATCATTGTTTTATTGCGATTGTGATGTGGATGTGGTATCAGTATTGCATAATTTATTTTGGTTGTATGTAAATCAGATTCAATTAAAATTGACAACTCACTTTTTAAATATTAGGTGGCTAGTAATTGTTAAAATATTTTTGTACAGTCGTGTTACGAACTGGACCAACTTGAAATTTTGTATTAATTTGAATAAAGGAGTAGCTACCCGGTAGTTAATTAGTCGGGGTGTCACATATCAGAGCTAGTCTTTAAATTGATCATTTTCCAAAACTTTTGTCAAACTCGTTTTACCTTGTTTTCAATGGATGATTCAAGTCAATTACTTAGGTTTAAAAATTCTGAATTAAATTGCCTTTTGTTTTTTGGAGAAGTTTATGATTGTTGTGGAGATGTGTACTTAGCAGGAATGACTGATTTGAAGATTATACTCATTCTGATTCTGATTCTGATGAAGTGCTTGATTTAATTGATGCTGTTAAATCTTTATTCTCTAGTCAACCTTCTATGCTTAAAATAACTACTCGATTTGATGATAAATGTACCTTATGTGATACTAAATCTGATGATAGCAATAATTCACACACGGACACTAATGAGCATGAAAATTTTGTTGGCTATGATGATTACTCAGAATTGTATGTCAGGACTTTGCAAAATAGACTAGAGTTATCGAATTTGGTTAAAATTCTTAGTGAAACCTTAAAGAATCAATATAATATCGTTCAACGAAATTCCACTGAAATGACCAATGTCAAAATTGATTTTGAAAAACAATCACTTGATTTTAAATGTTAGATTACGAATTTAAATGAAAATTTCTCTTCTTTTGAAGAAAAATATAACGAAGCTCTTTTGTATGTTGAAAAATCCAAACAAGTTTGTGGAACAACTTTCAAAATGTGTCGTAGTCGTGATATTAAATGTTTTAACCTTGACAAATTGCTTGCTGAACAACGATGTAAGGGTTATATTAGAGGATTTGGATATGAGGTTCCTCTTGATAAAGTTGATCCAAGTAGACCAAACTTATTTGTAAAATCCTAAGAAGAAATGGTTCTTCCATTGGAAAATGAGTTGTCTGAAAAGGATAAAGGAAAACAAGTTTTAATTGAAAGTGATTATGAAAGTAACATTGAAAATTTCATAGAGAACTTTGTAGGACCATCTACATCAAAATATTTCCCTCCTACCAAGAGACTTTATAAACCTCCTAAACCATTTATTCGTAATGAATCTGTCAAGCATGTAGAGGAAAAACACCATAAATTAGACCTACCTACTTCTAGTAAATTTTGTACAAGGTGTGATGTTTTTGGTCACCAAGACTGGGAATGCTTTGATAATCGCAAGAAAGGTACTCATTTTAAAATTCATAGCCAAAATGTGAAGCGATTTACAAATTTTCATAGGCAGCGCACTAATAATAATTGGAATCGTTTATTCAACAAGACTAGGTGTCATGTTAACAAGAAAATATTTTCGAAAGATAAATTTTATCCTAAATTCCGAAAGGCACAAAAACCTTTGAAAACTTTGCCTATTTGGATTAGGACTTGAGACTTGAGACCTCAAATGGATTATTTAAAGTCGAAGAAATGCCCAACTAATGTATGTGACGCTTGCGAGAGTGAGAAAATCATTAAGTCTCCTCACGAGAAGGTGAAGGACTTAAACACCATCAAATCCTTAGATTTATTCAAAGACGGGGGAGGTGATTATAATCAAAATGGAGTTACCAAGTATTGTGACACTAATGGATGTTCTTACCAGTTTAGTGCTCCAAAAACTCATAAACAAATTAGGGTAATTCCTACTATTGCTTGTGATTTCCAGCTTGCTGATATGCTTTCTATGCCTTATGATGACTCTTGTTTAGATGTAGCTTCAATATTTGATTGGAAAGATTATACATGAATTTTTACTTGTTTTTATTCTGCACTTTGATTACTAGATCTCCGAGGTTTTAGGATAAAGGTATCTACTAATAACCGCTATCTCTTAAAGCGATGTTTAATGTAGGAGAGGCTTATTTTGGAGTGTATAAACACTTATTTTCTTCTTCTTACCATTGTCAAATTTAGCCAAAATGGGGGAGAGTTAAGTACATATTCTAGTCTTGTGTTGTTGATATTTTTCATACATATACTGTCTTATAATTTCCTACACATTTAACTCAGTCATATTAATATTTTGTTAGAGCAAATGCTACTAACTTGATTTCTCGACTTAAAGTGTATTTATTTTTTTTAGGTGTTCTCGTTGGTCGTCTTGAGTTATGTTTTTTCTTTTCTAGGATGGGTGGGTAGTTAGATACTCTTTTGTATAGGACATATTAGGAATTATTTTTCCTTAGTATATCATTTGATGTACTCAAGGATTTTGTCAAAATTAGTCCAATGGGGGAGTTTAAAGGTCCCTCTTTGGAGCACATGTAGGGTTTGCTTTTCGTGCTTTAGCTATATAGGACTTCATCTAATTGGACGTGAACTTTGACAAAATACTTTTGTAATCTAGGATTGTGTGTCCCCCCCCCCCCTATCAATGCCAAGCTCTCCTTGTTCATCTACATCAAATGATCACTCGATTCTGTCCGTCATCTCAGAAAAAGGTAATTTTCATTTTCTATGTCTCATAGGAATTTCTGTCACGTAGGACACTACACCACATTGCATATGCATTTTGCTTATCATGCCTTGTGATAGTGAATATTTTTGTGAAAATAAATTTTTATCATAAAATATATTTTTTTAACAAAATTTTCAGAATTAAATTTTGAATTTAAATATGTTTCGTGTGAACGTGTATATTTTCATTTTTGAACGTGTATATTTAATAACTGTTTACATCCCATAAATATTCTCATATATATTATTTTTGCATGCGCATTCTAGTTTGTTATTAAAATTGTTATATGCGTTCCCTTTAAATAATATACATGTTAGTGATCTAGACTAGTCTATATTATTTTAGGCTTTTATATTTTGAATAGCATGTGTGGCCCTTATAAGAATAGATGGTTTCATGTATGTTATATATATATTAATATATGTTAAATGATTTGACTTTTTGTCCATAGATAGCTAATTGTTTTCGTTATTATATGCTAATAGATGTATGCATATTATATCCTATGGTCTGATGGTGTGTTCCCCCTTTTTCAGTTGGCATGTTGTTATATTAGGCTTACCTGATTTGACCTTATTAGGAGTTAGAGTCATAGGCTTAGTTGTTGGACTTTTCTGTAGCCAAAATCAGCCCTTGCCGATTTGACCCTCAGATATAGTACCAGACGTTACCGCCCCTTGGTGTAATAGTAGTTGTGTCCCATCATTATCAAAAGCTAATGTCGTGGCCTCGTTTGATTTTACCGCCCACGGTTTTTAACAAAACCGAGAATGGTTTCTTTCTCTTTTAATAAAAAACGATGTTGCGTGTCACCTCCCTAATACAATGGTAACTTTTGGTTAATGGTATACAACTGCTCATTCAATCCGCTCACGGTTTTCTGTTAAAAACAAAAATGGTTTTCAGTTTATTGAAAACGACGTCGTGTTATTTGTTTCAACGGTAATTGTCTTTAGTGCTTTATAGCTGGATCCCAACTTTTAAATCCGATCACAGTTTTTTTTTTCAAAACCAGAATTGGTATTTTTAAACGACACCGTGAGACACTTAGTTACAACGGTAACTTTATTAGCGCTCTACAGCTGGCATCTTGATATGTTAAAATGACTGTGTTTTAACAAACTATATGTTTCTTGTTCAGTTAGTGTGTAACATCTTGCACTACACATGTCACATTTTTAACACAACACTTTGTGTTTCTTTGTGAGCCCTCAGATTACTTTTTATCAATGGCTGAGTGTATAGTTTTTGCATTCCATGTGATTCTTTTTACACCAACTAGCACACACTTGTGCACTCTATAAATTAAAGCCTTTGGATCTCATTTTTGCAGAGCTGAGAAATTTATTTTTGTGGCTAAACTCTGTCAAAATTTTTAGAGAGAGAGAGAGAGAGATTAAACTAGAATTATTTGTGTGTCATCTTCAAGTGTTGATTTCTGTCAAAACGAAAATGAAGATTGGACATCTCTCATTCTAAATTTTCACTTACGATTTTTCAAGAGTATAATTTTTGTAAGTGATTTCTCTCATCTGTGTGTATTATTTAGATCAGTCTTTACATCTAATTTCTGTACACAACACACTATTCACAAAATTAATTTTTGTGGGTGAATATTTTGTTTGTATCTTGTTTGTGCGATCTTGAATGTTTTTAAACATTTTGTTTTAAAACAGATTTTTCAGAAAATATTTGGTAATATTCAGATTTGTATTGTTTGTTGTTTAAAAAGTTAAACATAAGATTTTTGAGATCTAATTTGTAAAGATTTAAAATCTGGACTGAATATTATTTTCTTTAACGTTTAAGACTGTTTTGATTTAATCTGAAATATTTGTGAAAATAGTCTTGATAAGATTTTAGATTAATATCTGATTTAATCTAATATTTGTTTTTTGAAAAATAAGATTGTGAATATTTGACTGTCTGAGTTTATTGAATATATTTTCAGTCATATTTTTGTGTATATGATTATTTGGTTGTTTATGTGATTTTCAGGAACTAATCTTCATTATGCATATCACTTAGAAAATCACTCATTTATACCTATTCATGTTGTATTAACGTAGACACATTTATTTGTGTAAATATTTGAACAAGCCTAGTGTTCAAGATTTAGAAAGAAAAGAAAGTATTTTAAAACTGTTTAGAAAGTCAAGAAGACTTGATTGAAGTTGACATAAGACTTGCAAAGATATATCGGAGATATAATATGTTGCATAGCTTTTGGTGGGTATCATTTAAGTGTGGGTGTGTCATCTAGGATAGAACACCACACACAACATACTTCACTAGAAAATAACACAATAGGGACTGAGCTGATCTTGAGCTAGAACAGAAAAAGGGAGAAGCTGAGAAGTGTTAAACGCAATAACAAGCAAGGACAGACTTAAAGAGAGAGCAGAATAAGAAACCAGGGAGGAATCTTGGTAGTGTGGGGTAATCGCTACATCTATCTTCTTTAGTTGTCAAGTTTGTTGATCGTAACTCGTTCCTGTTGGTTTTATTGTTTTAGTGGAAGTAGATTAGGTAACTCCTAGAGGAGTTCGTCGTTTTTCCCGGGGAAGGGTTTTTGCGACGTAAAACAAATACCTTGTGATTTACTTTAAATTTGCAATATCTCGCCTCATACAAAAACATAGGGTAAATACTATAGATGCACCTAATTAATTGAATCATATATTATCTGTTTTGACACCTAGTTAACTCAAGATAATTAATAGGACTATTAATTGACTTTGCAAATTAAAATATGTTTTGGCTAAGTTAGCAATTCGAGAAAAGTTTGAATTTGTCCCTGCTTGAATAACATAGATAACTCATAGGTAATTGGAGTTATTTCGGCAAATAGTTTGCTTCCGCACATAAAGCCTTTTGCACATCGTGGGTGTTTACAACATATGCATGCGCGCGCGCGCACACACACACACACACACTTATACAAACAATTATCCTACAAATTAGAAGATTATTCTAAGAATGATATGTAGGATTTTACCATACTGAAACTAGGTTTTCTTTTGAAATAACTGATTTTTAGATCTTTGTTCTAAAGAACCTTTAAAAATGAGATTATTTGAATCTTTATTTATCTACACATTTTTCATAATGAAAAACTTATATCTGAACCTTGAAACCCTCAAATGAGTTTTATAAAATGGAGATAAGAGAGTGTTGAATTTAAACAAAATAGTGAATACAACAAGAGAGTATGATTTCTTGATAAAGAAATCAAATCTAACACCAATGTGACTATATCACTTTGAAATCAAATCTCCTAGTTTCAATATTTAGAAATGAGTTCTGATTTTGGAGTGAAGGTGTTGGAAAAGAGATTAAAACCAAATAGTATGGATAAATCTACGAACCTAAAACCCTAAAACTTGTAAAAGTATTTTTCTGAGATAAAATGGATAGAGTTTGGTTTGGGTTTTGTATTTTCTCTCTCTCTCTCTCTCTCTCTCTCTCTCTCTTTCTCCCAAACCCTAAGGTTTCCAAAGATTATAAATGAATGGACAAAGGGTCTTATTCATAGGGAGGATGGAATGGTCTTGAAGCTCAGAGAAAATCAACAGTTGTGATAAGATTGATTGTTCACATTATCAATCCAAAGGATCACAATGCACCGCCATTATTTGTGCTCTGATTGGTTCATTTGGATAGCACAAGGATTGAAACAAAATGCATGCAGACGATTGATATAAATGATCGAACGTTCAATATTGAAACTAAAGAATGTGTCTATGAGAAAACAAAGATCTAACTGTTCCAAGAGCAACATGTGAAAGTCTTAGATTAACTCAGAAACGCATGTTTTGATGTTCTAATTAATCTCTATTACTACGCGGATATTCTATGTCGCCTTCGATTTCTACCCGACCCATATTTTAGTAAGTTTTGAATACACAAATTCTGCCCCAAAAATTTTAAAAAGCTAATATTATTTTTAGAAAAAAGTTTTTAAATGTTTTAAAAAATTCCCAAAAATTATTAAAAAAATGTAGAAAATCATTTTAATCCAATTTTTAACACACACACACACGCGCGCCTAATATGTGAAAATGCAACTTAAAATATGCAGTCCTAGAGTGTTGTGTGTTGGTTTTCTACCTGTAGAACAATCTTATTATTGATGTAGACATTTTTGAATCTTGAAGAGGCAATGAGGCTTAGGGTAAAAATAAGGATGACATAAATTTTGTCTCTATTTGAAAACTAGACAAGATCTTATATATTAGACTCAAGTAAGTCATATATATATATATATATATATATATTGTGCTTCAATAGCTTAAACTTGGTCGGGGTTGGGTAGCTTACTATTAATGTAACAAATGGTTAACCTTTCATGTAACCCCTCTGTAGGGGTTCTCAGCTCTTTAATATATCACCAATTTTGTCTCTTAGACTCTCTGTGAAACTGTTCCATGGCTAGTCGGTCACTACATCATTGCCTCCCTTAGCTGTAATAGCATTGTCCATAGTCCCTTTTTTGACAATCGGGCATTGTATAGGTTCGCTATTAGTCATCCTTTGGTGACTATTAATATGTCTTTGTTCTTCAGCTCAGCCTCGTCAAGGCCGATAGTCAGCACATCCTCCATATTCCCTGAAGCCTATAATATTACGTGACCTAGGAAATTGATTTTGTAGATCCCCAATTGGGCTATGTCTATCGAAAGCCGACCTTCTAATCAATCTATCAAGTGATGAAGCCCTAGTACGAACATATTGGCTCGACCTCCCACTATTTCCTCTGCTAACCCGAATTGGATGCACTGTATCTCTAAAAATTTCATTGGGCTCCCAGTACTTGTCCTTGTGATAACATTGGTCGTCTTGGAATTCTTGACCTTATCTCCTCAAGCGCAATATCCTAGGGTCGTCCATGTCTCTATGTCTTATCTTCTGTAACATTTCTTTATGTGAGGCCATGGGTGGTCCCCCTAATCACCGAATCTACACCCTCTCTGGTGGTCTAAACTATCATCTACACCCTTTATAGCGCCAGTGGGTGTAGCAATTACATTTTCGTTGAAAATAATAAGTTATTCCTCTGTTTTTTGTTGAATGGCCCCCAGCAAGTGCAGGACCGCTACAACCTCTACCATCTAAGAGTGAGGAGGTGCATGGCTAGAGCTAGGTCCAGAACTTTTTGACAAATTAGAAGAAATTAACTCCGGTAAATAAATAGAACAATGGGTGAACTAGATTAGCTAAATGAGCACGAAAGAAGCTTGAAAAACTCAGCAAGAGCTCTTTTAATGGTGACACAGAGCGAACTAAGTGTGGAAATGGATCACCACTAGAGATACAAGTAAGATACAAAATTAAAATGAAGAGCAACAAGATGAATGGCCAATGTTCCTATAGACGACATCAACTAATGATACTAGATATTATATTAACAACTAAATTAATTTAAGATCAATCCGGAATAGCTTTGCAAGTGCAGCAATGGTGTTTAATCATGTGTATATGTGAAGAAGGAGCTGAAGACACGAAGAATAAGACTAAAACATAAGTGCTTCAGCCATTGGCCTACTCCATTATGTAGGTGAGTGTGAATTTTACTATAAAAATTGGAACTAATGTCCTTAATGATACAATTCACACCACTTTCTATCTATACTATAAAGGAAGCAAAGCTCAGACTATGGTTTAAATATTTCAATCCCTTTTATTGAGGAAGAAGATGAGTATATATAGTGCATGGGGTGTGTACTGTATACATAAAGCATGAAGTAAGCATGTGTAGAATGTATTCACCAATAAGGATTAGCAACATGTCACTAGCTAATGTAAGTCATGATGCTGAAATATTCCCTCACATTTCAGATTGATCTGGTTATAATGATTTTTCTCATGTGGGATCTGTAACCCATGCACACACCTCCACGCATGCCCCATTCCATGCACTTTGTCAGGTGATAATAATCGGCCACCCAGATTAGGTCGAGGTCGAGTTATCGAGTTCTATACTCTGATGGTTATAACTGTCATTGTGAGCTAAGTATTCATTCAAAACCATTGTCCAAGTGGTAGATTAGGCAAAGGGAACTTGAGTCAACAGAAAAATGATACGGATACCGTTGGTCGTGTTCTCAGACGAGGACAATACCTTTTATGATGGGTTTACGATCGAGGATGAGACCTTTTATGATGAGTCCATGGCAGAGACAAAGTTTTCTCAAACTGATGGTCTTCCACTAGTTGGCCTTGGGTGAGGGGGTGTAGCACCAGTACAAGGTAATACTTGGTATATCAAATATGCATGACAGAATGTACACTACAAGAAAAGTATCATTTCGTAGAAATTTTATTAGTGGATAATCATATATTGCCACTAAAACATAAATTTTGTTGAAAAATTTATGTTTGCCACTAAAAGATAATGCATTAGTGGTAACAAATTAAAATCGTCACTAATTTTGCCATTAAATGTTAATCGGGAAGAATTAGACATTTAGCGAGAACACAAAATTTTAATTTGTTGCAGGCTTAAAATATTTGCCACTAATGTATGTTCATTAGTAGAAAATATTTTACTTTTCCAAAAAAAAACATTTCACATACATTTCATTTACCCTCCAAAATTAATTTTAAAAAAAAACATTTAGGAGCATTCCCCCCAAAATAGACTGAAAATGTAAATTCTCCCATTCATCCCTCCAAATCCTCCTCATCTTCCCTTCATCCCCTAAATCCATTAGACATGTGCATATTATCTCTTTCATTCATCCCCCAAATTATACAGTGTACCCTAGAAATGACACAAACAAGGGAAATATATTTCTCAGCAAGGATGGAAAATGAGGTTTTAAATTTTAAATTATCAATGGACATAGAGGGGTCGTAGATGATTGAATTTTTTTTTTAGTCGATGGATTGGACTTTGTAGGTTCTTAAGGGGGTTTCAAAAAAAAGGTCAGTGAAGCTATTTTAACATTTTTTGGGTATAGCGGAGCTTCGCATCTGGGGTCAAACCCAAATGGGTAATTTATGGGGATGTTAGCATAGGTTCTGCGGCATAGAGAGTGAGTTGGGAATGGTTGAAGGAGTAGAGTTAGTGAGTATAGGGTGAGCTTGAGGATGAGTTTTTATTACATTCTGAGTGGACCTCTGTTAGGTTTTTACTTTTTTTTATCAATTTCTTTTCCTTCAATTGCTCATGTGGATAATCAGTGTTTGCTCCAATATTATTTATATGTATGATTCTTATTTCTATTAGTATTTTTTTCTTTCATTATTATTAATGGTCTTTAGAATTATGTCCCTCATTTTATTTTTTGAATTCTTTTTTTTGGTTGTAACCCATTTTAATGAATTCCCATGAGAGCCAATACTCTGTTTCTATATTCCTATTGTGTATCAAACTTAGTTTGTACATTTGCTTAATAGATTTTTGTAACAACCCTCGCGTTTGATAGCATATTTTATATTTATTTACTAGGTGTAGTAATTAAATATAAAATGATGGATGTTGAGTAAATATTAATTTAATATGAAAAAGGTTAATATTTACTGAAATGTTGTAGGATTTCCCGATGAGTAGGTAAAAATATCCATGTGGTGATTTATGGTGTCATAAGATATAAAATGACATTTTGGTGTAATATGAAACCGGAAGTAAAAATGAGTTATAAAATTTCCAAATGATAATTTGGAGGGTGCAATTAGTCCCGGTAGGTGCGAGACAGTCAAAATAAGTGCCATATTGTATTTTGGCATTTCGGGCACTTTTGACTGGTTATAGCTTAAAGGTGTAATCGCGTATTATTTTATCGCGTATTAGTCACTTAAGTGGGCTTTTTAGATTTAAGCCCCGTTTTATTTTCCTGTGACACCCCGACTAATTAAATACCGGGTAGCTACTCCTTTATAAAATTAATTCAAAATGCCAAGTTGGCTCAGTTAATAGCATCACTGTCGAAAACATTTTATTATTACTAACCACCTAGTATTTAAAAAGCAAGTTGTCAAATTTTAATTTAAGTCTGATTAACATGTAACAAGTGAAATGAAGAAATAGATAACACCATTCACCATACTGAAGTAAAATGAATAATCATCACATAGCGTATATAAAGTCTGGAGGAAACCCCTCACTACAATCCCATAACTGAAATAAATAAACTGAAACAAATACATGCTAAAGTCTGAAAACTGAAATGTAAAAGATGTCTCTAAAGAAATGGGCAACATGCCCTACAACTGATAGATAGTGACTCTGGAATCCAAAGAGATCGAGGCGTCTATAAGCAAAGTCCCTGTAGCTTCCACAAGCATCTACAGCTCGTCACCTGAATGAGTATCCTATGCTTGGTGTCCCTGTGGCTGGGCACCTAAAATGGTTTTACAAGAAAAAGATTTGAAAAGCAAACGGGTGAGAGCCCGAATGTGGAGTTATATCTTAAAAACCTGCAAGTGCTTTAAAAACATTTAAAACATTAAATGCAAAGTACATGTTAGGACGTGCACTCACATTATATTCTCACCTCTCGTCTAACTGTGCACTCCTAACGCAAGTACCCATCTGTAACTACCCATACCACTAGCTAAGTGACAACATATCTAGCTAGACTGCCGAAAGTTCTACCCATATTACTCGGTTCCATTTAACATAATCACGCTCGTAATTAAATAGGGGGTTTAACGTAAACTCAATTACTAAATATGCCATATATATAACTATCAGTTAACTCATTCTATACCTCGAAACAATACCGTAATATTTTTACAACATTAACATGAGGATTCCCATTAATTTAATGTATATTATTCATATCATAAATATACAATACAAGCACCCCGCAAACTAAGCTGTGGTGCACACATACTCTGCTATCCATCCCGGTACATCACGTACATAAGGATTACATATTCCGAATCTCTCAGGAATAGTTTACCGATAACAACATCACAAATAATGGAGGCGAACACAGTCACCATCACATGGGTCACGCACATACCTACGCTCCCATGATCAGCGGACTTATTAATATCACAATAAGTCTTTCTATGACCTATGTTCATCGAGGTACCAGTCTATATCCCCCTCGTAGGCACACAAGGATTAGAGGGTCCTAAGCGAACGCGACCTCCCGTGATAGCAAGTATGGTAGGTATGTCATACAAACAATCCATATACCGATACTAAGTAAACACACATCTTAGTAATACCGTATTTTAATCGTAGTACATATTGCACTCTCGTACTAACTATAATTATCACAATTCGTACTATTCCGGTTTGTAATTATACGCGCCATAATTCATCCTCACATCGTAGTAGGCACTCACGTCTCAACCCAAACGGTTCATTGAATATAACTCTAGTATATAATTTACTCCTCTCAATAACCCAAAAGTCCCAATCTATCCTCACCTCAATAAAGGAAGGTCATCTATATCCTCGAACAAGTTTACGGGACTCCAAAAATCCAAAATAGTCCAAAAAGGACCAAACTGTCAACTCGTTAGAAGTTTCGTTCGAACGAGGATGTTCGAACGAGATCCTTCTGTCAACTCGTTAGAAGTCTCGTTCGAACGAGGCTGTTCGAACGAGATCCCAGTTCGTTCGAACGAACTGTTCCTTCTAACGATATCTCGTTCGAACCAGATATCGAACGAGATCCCTTCTCGTTAGTAACGACTGGTCAACTCGTTAGAAGCTCGTTCAAACGAGTTCGTTCGAACGACCTGGGGGCTGCTTCTAACGAGCTTCCATCTTCGGCCCAGAATTTTTCCCTTCTCGTTTTTCACCATTTTTATCACTTCAATCCCTCTCCAAAGTTCGTTCTAACAATGATTTAAGTCCTCTAATCATACTAAAACATGCTTAGGTCATAAACTAACGTCTTTTAAGGCAATAAGGCATCCTAAACATCATTAAATCCCAAGACTTTATACTTTTCCCCAATATCATCAAGAACATGAACCCTAGATATATATCAACATCAAATTCCAGAATTTAATTCGTTTTTCTTTCACCCAATCATGTATTAACATCAGATTAATTGTCTCCAAACTATTCTACATGCAATTCTCTTCACAATTTCTCAAGTTCTATGATCTAAACTACATGGGTTTTCATATTTATCAAGAACAAACCATAAATCCGAATTTTCTAACATGGAAAGAACATTTGCTGAAATTAATCATAATTAAACCACTTGCCTTGGTTTGATTCCGGATTTGGTGTTGATTTGATGAAGAATTTCTGCAGAATTTCTTCTCTCCAAGCTTCCTCTCTAATGGTGGCTTAAGGTGGCTAGGGTTTGATTTGGGGAAACTTAGAAAACCTGAATGACAACCTACGTAGCCTTCTAGGTTAATATGGGTTGGTTAATGGGCTTAATGGGTTTAATCCACATCAGATTTACATCTCTAATTTTCGTCACTTTTAATTCCTAAAAAATGTAAAATTACCAAAATACCCTTTAAGTTACCGGTATGGCCTAAAAATACCCCGGGACCCAAACTATACCCCCGGCTAGTGTTTTCTGACTATCTCGACCCTTCCGGACGCGTTGGCGCACTCAAAATGACCATACGGATTATAGATTTTAAATTCACTTTCATATTATCAAAATATTATACCGTGACGCGACGGTCCCACGCGTCTCAACAAATTTTCTAAAATGCCGTATATAAATCTCACGACAAATTTTCATAGTACCAAATACATATATAATCATATATGCACCTAATCAAATACCAATTTCCATCTCATTAGTATTTATAACCCGGATTAATTTCCAATTAATACGCATTTAATTAATTAATCCCAAAAATAAATATAGACAAAAGTACGGGGTATTACATACTTCCCCCCTAATAACTGAATTTCGTCCCGAAATTCGAAACTAGATAGTACCTGCTAAAAATAGCTCTGGATAACGTTCGCGCATCTCATCCTCGCGCTCCCATGTGGACTCCTCGACATTGTGATGTCGCCACTGAACACGTACTAACGGGACTATCTTTGACCGCAGTTTCCTCTCGCTTCGGTCCAAAATAGCAATTGGCCCCTCCTCGTAGGAGCTATCCGGCTGGAGATCGATGTCCTCCACAGCAATGTGAGAATGGGCCAAATTATCTCTCAGGTATTTCTTCAGCGAGGAAATACGGAACACGTCGTGAATCCGATGCAAGTGCTCCGGTAGTCCAAGTCTATACGCAACTGGTACTATCCGCTCAATAATAGGAAACGGCCCCACATATCTTGGTGCCAACTTCTCCTTCTTCCCGAATCGCATAATCCCCTTCATCGGAGATACCCTGAGCAAAACCTGGTCCCCCACTTGGAACTCTCTGAAAAACCTCTTCGCATCAGCATAACTCTTCTGCCTGTCTTGAGCTACCCGAATGCGACTCCGAATCAACTCAATCCTTGCCGAAGTATCCTGAATCACTTCCGGCCCAAGTAGTTTGTTGTCCCCCACCTCCAACCAACATGCTGGGGAACGACAAGGCCTACCGTACAACGCCTCGAATGGAGCCATGCCAATCGTGAACTGATAGGAGTTGTTGTAAGAAAACTCCACCAGTGGAAGGTACTGCTCCCATCCACCACCGAAGTCAATAATGCACATGCGTAGCATGTCCTCCAACATCTGATTGGTGCACTCTATCTGCCCATCGGTCTGCGGATGATAAGCCGTACTCAACCGCAATTCCGTGGCCATTGCCTCCTGGAAACTCTCCCAAAACCTTGAAACAAATATCTTGTCTCTGTCAGACACGATATTTAGGGGCAGACCGTGAAGTCTCACAATCTCTGAAATGAAGAGCTGGGCATATTGTCCCGTAGTGTAGTCAGTCCTTACGGGTAAAAAGTGAGCGACCTTGGACAACCTGTCCACAATTACCCAAACGGAGTCGTGACCCCTCTGCGACGTAGGCAACCCCGTGATAAAGTCCATGGATATGCTCTCCCACATCCACACCGGAACCTCCAACGGCTGTAGTAATCCTGTTGGTCTCTGATGGTCCACTTTGACAAGCTGACAAGTGGCGCATTTCGAAACAAACTCAGCGATATCTCTCTTCATACCGCTCCACCAATACTGCCGTCTCATATCTTGGAACATTTTGTCCCCTCCGGGATGTACCACGAACCGTGAGCCTTGCGATTCTGCCATAACATCGTGTCGCAACTCCTCCCCTTACGGGACTACCAATCTCCCATTGAAGCACAATCCCCCGTCTGAGCTAACGGTGTAGGATTCGGCTCCTTCTGCTAGCAATCGAACTATTTGCTCCTGACAGAACAAGTCATTAGCCTGTGCCCGTACTACCTTCGTGATAATCTGCGGTGTAACGGTCATTACAGACATGAAAGATCGGGCCACTGCATCCTGGTGTCCCAATTCCTTCCACTTAGCTTTCCACACCTCTGCCACCTCATCTACTGGCCTACGGCTCAACGCGTCTGCTACCACGTTAGCCTTACCCGGGTGGTACTGGATGTCGAACAGGTAGTCTTTCACAAACTCAAGCAACCTACGCTGCCGCATATTCAGCTCCTTCTGCGTGAACAGGTACTGTAGGGACTTGTGGTCCGTGAACAGCTGAAACTTCTCCCCCAAAAGATAGTGCCTCCAAATACGTAAGGCAAATACTACCGCTGCCAACTCCAAATCATGCGTGGGGTAATTCTTCTCATGAGGCTTAAGCCTACGGGAAGCATAAGCTATGGCCTGTCTCTTCTGCTGTAATACAGCTCCAAGCCCTTGCAAAGACGCGTCGGTGTAAACCAAATACTCAACTCCCGGTCTCGGCAATGCTAACACAGGTGCTGAGGTCAACTTGTCCTTCAATTCATCGAATGCCAACTGACAGGCATCACTCCAAATGAACGGCACACCTTTACGAGTAAGATGTGTCAAAGGACCTGCTATCTCTGAGAAACCCCGAATAAACCTCCTGTAGTATCCTGCTAGACCCAAGAAACTACGAATCTCTGTTGGTGTCGTGGGCTATCCCCACTCCCCACCGCTGATACCTTTCCCGGATCAACCGATATTCCCCGGTCGGAAATGATATGCCCCAAAAACTGGACTTCTTTCAGCCAAAACCCGCACTTCTCGTATTTTGCCTACAACTCGTTCTGACGAAGTGTCTGCAAAACCTGCCTCAAATGCTCGGCGTGCTCCTCCTCTATTTGAGAGTAAACCAGAATGTCATCAATGAAGACAATGACAAACTGATCTAGGAAATCTCTGAACACCCTGTTCATCAAGTCCATAAACACTGCTGGAGCGTTGGTCAAACCGAAAGGCATAACCCGAAACTCATAAGAACCATATCTCGATAAGAACGCGGTCTTCGAGAAATCCTCCTCCCTGATACGCAACTGATGGTATCTCGACCTCAAGTCAATCTTCGAGAAGAAAAAAGCTCCCCTCAACTGGTCGAATAAGTCATCGATTCGAGGCAACGGATACTTATTCCGTATCGTGACCTTATTCAACTCTCGGTAGTCCACGCACAATCTCAGTGAACCATCCCTCTTCTTCACAAACAAAACTGGAGCGCCCCAAGATGAGGTACTCCTGCGAATAAAGCCATGCCCTAACAGTTGCTCTATCTGATCCCGTAGCTCTCGCATCTCAGCCGGAGCCATACGGTGCGGTGCGCGTGCTATAGGTCTCGTTCCCGGTAGCAAATCTATAACGAAATCTATCTCACGACTAGGTGGTAAGCCTGGTATCTCTTGAAACACATCTGAATAATCCCTAACGACCGGGATCGAATCTAAAGGAATAACAACCTCCTTAGGGGTATCCTCCTCTATGTAATACAGATGAGGGGTCGATCCTCCCTCTGGGCGAGGCATCGCCACTATAAACATCTCTTGCCCCGGAATGGCAAAAACAATGCTCCCGCTGAAGCAATCAATCATGGCCCTGTATGCTACGAGCCAATCCATACCGATGATCACATCGTGAACATGCATGTCTAACACTAACATGTCTGCAGGCAATACCAAACCACCAATCTCTACCCCCACTCCCCGGCATATAAAGAAAATAAGTGACCCACTCCCTAATGGTGAGTCGACACACGTTACTGTGCTCTCTGTCGTAGCTAACAATCCTAAAGCTTTCGCGAAGTGTGTAGCTATGAAACAATGTGTAGCACCCGTATCAAATAACACCCGACCCATAGTGCCATGGATAGGAAACGTACCCTCGATCGCGGGCGGTGCCTGTGGAACTGCAGCCTGGTGAACGTTGTAGACACGCCCATACTGTAGCTGCCCCTGCTGAGCTGGGACTGCTGGAATGGGTGGCAATGCTGCCATCTGTGGCGGTGCGGGAAGAGCGGTGGGAAACATAGGCCTCTGTGGCTTCTGGCGAGCACCCTGCTGCTGCTGCTGTGGGGCCCTGCCCCTATCAGGATAATCCTGCTTCTTATTGCCAGTCTTGCCACAAGTAAAGCACTTCCCCGGGAAGTTCCCTCCCCTCTGCCCCTGCTGTCCTCGGCCCTGGTGGCCGTTACCGTTCCTCCCTTGGCCCTGCTGGCCCTGATGGAACTGCTGCCCATTCTGCCCCTGCTGGCCCTGATGGCCGTTTGGACCTTGATGGCCCTGACGAAAACCTCCCTGACCCTGCCTGTATTTCCCTGACCGGAACCTCTTATTATCCCCCTGCTGGGTACCCTGCTCATTCTGTCTCTGCCCCTGGACAGATTGTGCCCCGCTGGCACCATGTCCTCCAGTCCTGCCCTGATGGCTAGACTCCCCCGACCGCTTGCCCTCGGCCATATGAAAACGGTGGTCCTGGCAGTGCAATAATGCAGCGTTAACCACATCAGAATACGTGGCCAACGATAGGTTCCCTAGCAGATGCTGACGGATCCTCCAATTCAACCCGTCGGTGAACTTCTCTATCTTCTTCTTCTCTATTGGAATCTCGTCTGGAACGATATTCAACAGGTTAGTGAACTCGACCTCATACTCGGCCACTGTCTTGCCCTCCTGCTTCAAACTCATCAGCTTCCTCCTCATCTTTGTATGAACTGCGGACGAAAAGTACTTGCGGTCGAACCGCACCCAGAACTCCTGAATCATGAGGGTATCCCTCTCCTCCGCGGTGGTAATAGACTCCCACCACTGTAATGCAGATCCCACTAGCTTGAAAGTAGCTAGCACCTGTTTCTGAATATCAGTGCACTCATGCATCCTCAAATGCCTCTGTATGTCCTTCTTCCATTGGCTCGAGACTACAACATCTGAGCTACCCGCAAACTCTGGCGGATGCGCTTTCTGAAAAGCGTCACGTACACGCTCCCAAGCAGACGGGAATGCATTAACCTGTACTGGCGCGGAAACCGGCGCATGATGTGGTGCCTGCTGAATCACGGCAATCGCGGCATTTATCGCTTGGGCTACTATAGCAGCAACCTCAGCGGCGTTCATCATGCCCTAAACTGGAGCGGGCTGGGGTTCGGGCATTGCATTCCTGGGAACTCGTCGTGCACGTCGTGGAGGCATCTGAAATAAGAACAAAGTTTATAAGTTCACAGTTATAAACTTAATATAGATGAAGAACGAAGCATACACAAAAGAGTACAACAGTCCTAAAATATAGGGCTCTATATCAAAGGAACGTAGCGGAAACATAATAGCCGTACAGATCCTAAAGAACACTAGAACCTGATGCTTTGATACCACCTGTGACACCCCGACTAATTAAATACCGGGTAGCTACTCCTTTATAAAATTAATTCAAAATACCAAGTTGGCTCAGTTAATAGCATCACTGTCGAAAACATTTTATTATTACTAACCACCTAGTATTTAAAAAGCAAGTTGTCAAATTTTAATTTAAGTCTGATTAACATGCAACAAGTGAAATGAAGAAATAGATAACACCATTCACCATACTGAAGTAAAATGAATAATCATCACATAGCGTATATAAAGTCTGGAGGAAACCCCTCACTACAATCCCATAACTGAAATAAATAAACTGAAACAAATACATGCTAAAGTCTGAAAACTGAAATGTAAAAGATGTCTCTAAAGAAATGGGCAACATGCCCTACAACTGATAGATAGTGACTCTGGAATCCAAAGAGATCGAGGCGTCTATAAGCAAAGTCCCTGTAGCTTCCACAAGCAGCTACAGCTCGTCACCTGAATGAGTATCCTATGCTTGGTGTCCCTGTGGCTGGGCACCTAAAATGGTTTTACAAGAAAAAGATTTGAAAAGCAAACGGGTGAGAGCCCGAATGTGGAGTTATATCTTAAAAACCTGCAAGTGCTTTAAAAACATTTAAAACATTAAATGCAAAGTACATGTTAGGACGTGCACTCACATTATATTCTCACCTCTCGTCTAACTGTGCACTCCTAACGCAAGTACCCATCTGTAACTACCCATACCACTAGCTAAGTGATAACATATCTAGCTAGACTGCCGAAAGTTCTACCCATATTACTCGGTTCCATTTAACATAATCACGCTCGTAATTAAATAGGGGGTTTAACGTAAACTTAGTTACTAAATATGCCATATATATAACTATCAGTTAACTCATTCTATACCTCGAAACAATACCGTAATATTTTTACAACATTAACATGAGGATTCCCATTAATTTAATGTATATTATTCATATCATAAATATACAATACAAGCACCCCGCAAACTAAGCTGTGGTGCACACATACTCTGCTATCCATCCCGGTACATCACGTACATAAGGATTACATATTCCGAATCTCTCAGGAATAGTTTACCGATAACAACATCACAAATAATGGAGGCGAACACAGTCACCATCACATGGGTCACGCACATACCTACGCTCCCATGATCAGCGGACTTATTAATATCACAATAAGTCTTTCTATGACCTATGTTCATCGAGGTACCAGTCTATATCCCCCCCGTAGGCACACAAGGATTAGAGGGTCCTAAGCGAACGCGACCTCCCGTGATAGCATGTATGGTAGGTATGTCATACAAACAATCCATATACCGATACTAAGTAAACACACATCTTAGTAATACCGTATTTTAATCGTAGTACATATTGCACTCTCGTACTAACTATAATTATCACAATTCGTACTATTCCGTTTTGTAATTATACGCGCCATAATTCATCCTCACATCGTAGTAGGCACTCACGTCTCAACCCAAACGGTTCATTGAATATAACTCTAGTATATAATTTACTCCTCTCAATAACCCAAAAGTCCCAATCTATCCTCACCTCAATAAAGGAAGGTCATCTATATCCTCGAACAAGTTTACGGGACTCCAAAAATCCAAAACAGTCCAAAAAGGACCAAACTGTCAACTCGTTAGAAGTTTCGTTCGAACGAGGATGTTCGAACGAGATCCTTCTGTCAACTCGTTAGAAGTCTCGTTCGAACGAGGCTGTTCGAACGAGATCCCAGTTCGTTCGAACGAACTATTCCTTCTAACGATATCTCGTTCGAACGAGATATCGAACGAGATCCCTTCTCGTTAGTAACGACTGGTCAACTCGTTAGAAGCTCGTTCGAACGACCTGGGGGCTGCTTCTAACGAGCTTCCAGCTTCGGCCCAGAATTTTTCCCATCTCGTTTTTCACCATTTTTATCACTTCAATCCCTCTCCAAAGTTCGTTCTAACAATGATTTAAGTCCTCTAATCATACTAAAACATGCTTAGGTCATAAACTAACGTCTTTTAAGGCAATAAGGCATCCTAAACATCATTAAATCCCAAGACTTTATACTTTTCCCCAATATCATCAAGAACATGAACCCTAGATATATATCAACATCAAATTCCAGAATTTAATTCGTTTTTCTTTCACCCAATCATGTATTAACATCAGATTAATTGTCTCCAAACTATTCTACATGCAATTCTCTTCACAATTTCTCAAGTTCTATGATCTAAACTACATGGGTTTTCATATTTATCAAGAACAAACCATAAATCCGAATTTTCTAACATGGAAAGAACATTTGCTGAAATTAAACATAATTAAACCACTTGCCTTGGTTTGATTCCGGATTTGGTGTTGATTTGATGAAGAATTTCTGCAGAATTTCTTCTCTCCAAGCTTCCTCTCTAATGGTGGCTTAAGGTGGATAGGGTTTGATTTGGGGAAACTTAGAAAACCTAAATGACAACCTACGTAGCCTTCTAGGTTAATATGGGTTGGTTAATGGGCTTAATAGGTTTAATCCACATCAGATTTACATCTCTAATTTTCGTCACTTTTAATTCCTAAAAAATGTAAAATTACCAAAATACCCTTTAAGTTACCGGTATGGCCTAAAAATACCCCGGGACCCAAACTATACCCCCGGCTAGTGTTTTCTGACTATCTCGACCCTTCCGGACGCGTTGGCGCACTCAAAACGACCATACAGATTATATATTTTAAATTCACTTTTATATTATCAAAATATTATACCGTGACGCGACGGTCCCACGCGTCTCAACAAAATTTCTAAAATGCCGTATATAAATCTCACGACAAATTTTCATAGTACCAAATACATATATAATCATATATGCACCTAATCAAATACCAATTTGCATCTCATTAGTATTTATAACCCGAATTAATTTCCATTTAATACGCATTTAATTAATTAATCCCAAAAATAAATATAGACAAAAGTACGGGGTATTACATTTCCCCACCCCTATTCCTATTCTTCCATTTTATACAATTGAGAGAGATAGAGAGGGGAAGAAAGCCTTGGGAGAAAAAGAGAAATTTGGAGACTCAAGCTTGGATCATTTCCTTCACCAAATCAAATCTGCATTTGCATGATCAAGGCAAGTAACTTACTTGATATTATATGATTTAAGTGGATTAATTAGCATGATTAGTTGTGGATTGTTATGATTTATTGTAGTTAGGGTTTTGTTAGATCATTGTGGTATTAACCCTTAGAAGTTGATTTGGATGATGAATGGTGTTGAAGATGGTAGTTACCTACATTTATGATGTCTAAGTTGAAGTAATTGAGGTTGGTTTGGTTGGTTTTGGGTTTGGTAGAAATTTGGAGTTTAGAACTCCATAGCCAAAATTTGGCAAATTTGCAGGATCGAATCGATTCGGCCTGGCCGAATCGATTCGCCTTGAGGCAGTTCCCAGGTTTGAGTCGACCGAATCGATTCGGCTTGACCGAATCAATTCGGCATTTATGCAGATTCCCCATTTTCCTGGCCGAATCGATTCGGAAACCCTGCATTTTTCTTTTTGTTTTCTTTTCATGTTTTGATCTTTTTCCTCAGGATTAGGATCTAGGAACCTTCTTGCATGAAGTAAACCTAGATTCCAAGAGTATTAGTTGAGTTCGTCGCCACCCTAGATTACAATTGGGTCATCTGGGGTTTATTTTTTGGCGTGTTTCAAGAAATGCTAAGGCATTCCTTCCTTTATATAATTTTTTAGAAGTTAGGAAGTTAAATTCCCTAACTTGGAGACTTAGGGGCTTATCAAAGTTATATGAACATTGGGGATTTATAGGATCATTTGGAGATTTAGTTGGGACTTGAAATTGAGGAATATAAATGATAACATTCGATGGGAATTAGGTTCGCATAAAATGAACCCAAATGATTTAAAGATGATAGGTTCCACTAAAATGAACCCAAACTATGTTAATGATGATTGGTTCAAATAAAATGAACCTGGTTGCTTAATTATGATAGGTTTGAATAAAAAGAACCAAACACATGGATATTGGAAATGCAATTGGTAATGGTAAATTGAAATGTGAATGAGATAAAATATGGTAAATGTTAATTTACTTAAACACACCTCTCTAAATGACATCATAAGGAAAGTTCGCGCGCTTGGTGATGCCCCCTAGCTAATGAATGCAGGGAGGATATAGTCCTAGGCCATATGTGGGGTTTTTATATGTTTTTTTACGCTGGTTAGGGGATTCCGGGTGTGGTCCTGACTTTCCCGCAGGCGTATGACCGCTTCCCGATGTTGCGTTATGATCCCAAGTTGTCTTGTATAGATAGGCCCTGGAAGATGAAGGTCATTTAGGGGCGCGCCCTGTGGGAAAACTCGGAGGGGCGGTCTTAGAATCGTTATATGTATGAGAATATAACTTTTCTGCATCAAGTGGGACTTGATGGGTATATGACATAAAGAGCATGGATACGTGCCATAAAGAGAACGGGAAATGAGATTAATGAGATATGTGCCATAAAGAGAACTTGAAACAAATGGTATTCCTACTAAGGAATGGAAAGACAATTTGGAATGATAATTAACTATGGAATTTAATAAATGAAAGAAAATTATATCTTCTTGATTTAAACCAAATAAATGGTTTTATTCCTATTAAGGAATGTAAGAAGGATATGGTAATTGGATTAATGAGCAAAAAGGTTTTAAATTTAAGTTATTTACTTTTCTTTCTTTGATGTAAATGACATTTCATAATTAGTTAAAATTATCTTAAATTGTAATGTAGATAACATGTCATTGTCATATTATCATCCTTATCATTCATGCATAACTGTTCATATCTATCATGATTTTTACTTCTTCTGGTGATCATATAGAACCCGACCGCGATCGGTTTACTTTCCTTGTTGTATATATGATTGTTCCGCTCAGGTGCTCCCCCGCAAGGACGCCCGTTTTGACATTTCCATTCCTTTGCTTTCGACGAGCTGTAGGATTTTGCGGGTTATTACAGGTCATTGTATTAGACGATTTCATCTTTGTGTTCTAGATATGATCGGGTCTTATACTCGGGCGTGTGGCCCAAACTTTTGTATTTGATTAATCATTGTGTTTTGTAAAATATTTAAATTGTTGTACTTTGTTGTATGTTGCTGTGGATCGATAGCTTATTCGGTCCTTTTGTATACATTCGTCTTAGTTGTATTATATATACTCTAGTGGAATTCCACTTGCTTATCAGATTTGGGTTGTTTAAATTAAATTTTTGTAACTGCATTTTTTAAAATTTTACACTTTTGGCAACCCGTTTTTTGATTTATTGGGTGGTTTTCCCATATACTCAGTTTATTTTTGCGATGCTGAGAATGATATCCATCCATGATTCCTGTTACGTTTGAGTATCGGGCTGTCCACCCCTTATCTCGGATCGCAGGTTGTCGCAATTTTAATTTGGTTCGGTTCTATTTCATTTCGAATTTAGTTGAATTTGTTCACATGTAGCTATATATGTTTAGCAGAGCTTTATTTTGTTTCAGTTTGATCATAAGCATATATATATATAAATATATAATTGGTTCGATTTGTTCATAAGCAGGGTTTTAATTTGGTTCATATATAGTTATACGTGCATATTTGGTTCCATTTGTTCATATTGGTGCTTCAATTGGGTTCATATGTAGATATACATGTATATTTGAGCAAAGATTTGGGTTTGTTCATGAGATTTAATTTATTTTATCTTTCTTTTGTTTTGTAGGTTGCAAATTCAGGTATTCTATTCCCGTACCAAAATTGGGGGTTTGTTTAAACATATATAAAACATTACGTATTGATATAATTCATACATGTGTGCGAACTATTGACATACATTATATTTTGATAGATAGAATATTGGTGGTTGGTTTATGTGAAGTAGTTTATACCATATTTAAACTGCTTCCGATAATTAATATTTTATACGCTCATATATTTTCATTGAAACTTTGTAGGATCTTGTTGAAATTGGTGCTAGAATCTTGGATTATGAAACTGACACTGAAGGAATTTCGCATTTGTTTAGGAGGTAATTTTAATTTATTAATGTATCATTGTGATTAACTATGAATCTTGATAGTACAATAATATTAAATGTGTTTTAATTGATCCGTCTTTAGTTGATTTATTTCTGGATCATTCATATAAGATCTTACATGTATCCATACTATTTACATATATTATATATTGATACAATTCCTACGTGTATGCGAGCTATTAACATACAATATATTTTGATAGATAGAATACTGGTGGTTATTTTATGTGAAGTAGTTTATACCATTTTTAAACTCCTTCCAATAATTAATATTTTATACGCTCATATATTTCCTTTGAATCTTTCTGAAATTAGCGGTAGAATCTTAAATTGTGAAATTGATGGTAGGATCTTGTGATATTGCTGAAATTGGTGAAATTGGTTTGTTATTGAATGGTAGAATATAAACACGATTAAACTCAGGCGTATTTACAACTTTTCCAAGGGACCACATCAATGATCCATAAACCCTCATCAATTCGTGGGTATCCACTTAATGAGCCTTGTTCAACACGAAATAAATCTTTTCATCGTTTCCATGTAGAGATGATATCACTCTTTTAAATTACTCACTGATATCATGTCTCTGATGATCAAAGAGAAATATAATGAGGTCACACTTCGCAGCAAACCACGAGGTGTCACGTGTAAAATCACAACTTCAATGCGTTCGTTACTTTTCACCTGATAAATCTCTAGGAGTATCTAGTAGAGGATGTGTCATTTGAGAACACTCGGATTTTAAGAAAAATGCAGTTCCAAAAGTAGTTAGACCACTGTATGGCATGTCTTCTTGGACAACAACGGTATGTTCGTTGTCGGCTCAAATGAGTGATGATCTAATTTCGATAATGAATTTCATTTCTTTAAACATTCCATTTTTATCTAAGTGTCAAATTTTACACTTGCTCAAGCCTTTCCCGAACAATTTCCATATGGAGAAGTCCCAGAAACCCAAACCTAAAACCAAAACCCATAGCACTTGACGTCTCGAGCTCGAAATTCAATGTCGTATCATTAAGTTGTATCTTCTCCAACACATCACGTAACTCCAGAAATTGGTCTAAAATAATAATAAATATGCCACAGAAAACCATTGGTGTCGTCTCCTTATATCCTGGCAACGACTGTTCTGCTCTGCTACTATAGTGTGTGATAATATCACCCACCCTAGCATCTTCCACTGACCTTATGGAAGATGAAAGGTAACCTACCTCATAAGAACATAGTTCACCATCTTGAAAATGATTGAGTGCCCTCTTAGGTATATTATGTGGACAAGATATTGATAATATTTTTTGTACCTCAGGCTCAAAGTTTGCTTCAACATCTGCACCTACCTTTTCCATCGGATCAATAGTGTCGTGTGGCTCCAATACAAATCCACATTCACAATAAAGGGCCATTGATGTGAGATTGAACTCTAATAACTATTTGAAGAGCTGCAGTGGCCTTAAGGTAGCAACATTTGTAAGTTGAGAAGCATAGTAATCCTTCTTAGGCAAGCAAAGCAGTGTTGTTGAAGTCTGTTGAAACTTAATTTTTTATTTTTTATTTTCAATTAAATGTTCTCAAACATCTTAATGGTCCTATTTTTTTTCACATCTGGTTCTTATATTGTTTCTTCCCCTCCCACGTTCTCTCATATCTTATTAACAAGGGTTACTCGTGTCTTATTAACATGCATTGTAGTCTACATCGGTTCTCCTATTGCGTTAAGGCCTTTGAAGGATTCATACCATGTTACCATTATGGTATTTATCTTTAAGAATAAATGCTAATACGTATATCTAATCATTTCAATGCAGTAGTCACAACTTTATACGATTCATTAGTGAAAATGGATTTTTTCTTGTTACAAGACAATGTCTCTCGAGGAAACGTGGGTGCCATCAAGATTTTACTAGAATTATTTCTAGAACATGGGAGACGTCAGTTTTTATAAGTTGGCTCGGGATATCCAAAAGTTGTATCCTTGCCTTAACATATCGACAACTTATATAACATAATTCTTATGATTATGTGAACTGAAAATGCAAATTATGCACCTTGTTTCCTTGATCATTATTTTAGAACTATCAGGGAGTTTGGTTAGTAAACTAATAAATGACCCTTATTTCTTGCATTAAAACTATCAAGGAGTTCTATTATTATGGTTTATGTTATTTGGTTGGTTGCGTATTCATTTTAGGTGAATTAATACTTTTAGAATTCAAGTTTACTCCATAATATTCATTTTGTTCTTATGATCTCAATGCAAGTAATGTGGTCCATACTATTGCATTAGATTATGATATATCTAGTTCTTTTATAATTTTGGATGGAACTATTTTATGTCAATATCATGTGGCGTATCATGAAGGCAGAAAGAATGTTGTTGTTCACATGAGTTATGGAAACTAAAGGCACCATTGGTGTTATCATCTTTGAAAAATTGCTCTTATATTGAGTTGGTTTGTCTGAAATAAGTTGCATATTGTTGTGTCATACTCATATTTTTTTTAACTAGACACTAACCCACCTTGTTTATTGTACGTGTTAGTAAGTGTTTTCCTTTTTGGCTCACTACATAAAATTTATACTCGTATAATTTATTGGAAGTGCTAATCATATAGAAAATGATATATACTAATTATTTGTCCAACTATTAATGCTTGTGAATAACTAAGAAGAAAAGAAAAAAGATGTCATATTGTACGCGACAACCATTAATAATACATGTCCCTCTTCTCTCAACATACCTCTCTTTCCCTTTCCTCTTCACTCCCATTTCTCACTCCTCTCCAACAATAACTTATTAGCTTTCTCTCTCTCACACGGACATACTGAATATTAATTTGGGTGAAATGATATTTTAATTAAATTTCTTTTGCTAGATTTTCAAGATAAGGAAATTGTCTCATTTTACTTTTGCTTCAATTATAGCTCTTGTCGCTTTGGCGTGCAATGCAGTTTTGCAGAAACAAGCACAAGGGAGGATTTCAACGCTTCTACAATAGATGTGTCCACTGATGTGAAGACCGAGTGGGTATGAACTCACCACTCGTCACGAAATTTAACTTTACAAGCTTGATTATTTTCACATCTACCTTGACATGGTTGTCGATGTTATGACTCGGTAGTTTTTAATGTAATATTTGTTGCATCTAAAAACTTCACACTGAAGTTGGAAGCTCATTAGTAGCTATACTGATGTTTTTGTTACCTTATTTCCTAAATCAGTGGAAGGGATATTTTAGTGGTTTGTCGTTGGGTTTTTTTACTTTTTTATTTTTTAATTTAGCAGGGAGATTTTAGTCTACAAATAAAGGAAACCGTGCCGAGTTTTTTTTAAATATCAAAAATAAAATTGAATTTCATAAATTTGTGGGTGTTTATCTCCATGTGTCTTATTTCTATGTTGATGTTATTCTATTTTGAAATTTTTAATACACTTATAAATTTAGAAATTAAGGCCTTGGTACTTTTTGAATTGCAGATTGTGACGTTGTGAGGATGTTTTTTGGAAATTATTTTTGGGAAATTAAAGATGATGGAAGGAGAACTTAACAAACTTGTTGGGAATTTTTTTTTGGAGGCTACTTTGTAATTGATTAGAAACTAATGTCTTGGGAAATATAAATTTAGAAACTAATGCCTTAGTTGATGTGTTGTAACAAACGATGTAAGGTACTTCATAATTTATCGATGGTTTTGAGATATTTGTACGAATGCTTCGTATTAATTATATAATCTTTTAAACCTTAATTTTGAGTATGTATATGATGGTAGTTGATTAATTATATAATGTCGATGAGATTTAATCGATTTTATAATTAATATTTATTTTACTAAATATCTATATGAGAAATGAAAAAATTACGAGTTCTAAATTTATAATATTTTGACAATAAAATTCATTTCGTGATAAAAATATTTTGTCCCCGAAGTATATTAATTTTGTCACCAAATGGTTATCCTTTTGCATATTATCATTTACATTAAGTGACAAATTTTGCATTTTTGTGCTAAAAATAAGATCTTTGGGGACGAATTTTTTTGCCACTAATGACCTGTTTTGTTGTGGTGAACCTTGTGATGACATATTTTTATAAGTCCATTATCAATTTGTTATGTCATATACTGCTACACCGTCGAAGAGCATTCAAGAGCAGCCTACATCAAGAGGAATCCAAATTAATCAAGTTCTTCATCAAAAAGACTCCGCGAAGTTTACTTTGATAAGGTTTTGTTTTAAATACCTTAACTTTTCACTTACAGCTTTTGGGATATCTTTACAAAATATTTTCTAAGTGTTGGAGTGGACTTTTTCGTTAAAATTTGAGAATGAGTATATTTCTAAGTGTTGGAGCGGATAACCAGGGCGTTCAAGCGAGATCAGCATCTCGTTTGAGCGAGATTGGTATATCATGTGATGTCGTTTGAACGGCACGCGTCCTTCATTCGAGTGACACCTAATTCTCATTCGAACGAGCTCTAATACCGAGGCCGTGTGAATTTGAATAAATACTCATTAAATGGTTTCATTTTCATTCAAAAGTCCCATCATTTTGAAAAACAGAAACCTGCAAAAGTGCAGAATCCTTGTGACTTCTTCCTTTAGGGTTTAATCCCTTTTTGTTTTACAATTCACAAAAATCCCATATGCTTTAGTGAATTGTTTTGGTGTTCAAGAACAATACTTTTCTTTTGTTTAGCCTCTGTGGAGAAGGCATCTCCACAGAGCGCTTTTTCAAGACTTTCAAGGACGAGCAAAAGAAAACTATTGTTTTTGAACACCAAAACAATTCACTTTACCTTTGATTTGATTTGATTTGTTGATTTGATTAAGACGATGCCATCTAAATTCAATAATTTTTACACCAAAGGATGTTTCTTTATGTTCATTCGTTAGGGGTACACATATGCATCGTCCAGATATGATTGACTGAGTTGATTTACCTATCGAATGTGTTCACACCTATTAATTCCATTTCCATGACTTGGTTGTTTGAGTTTAAATCCATGGGGTGATTATTGGTATCTTATTTTTGTATGAAAATTATGAAAAATCAAAAATAGTTTGAGAAAGTTTTTGAGACATACCTTTGCATGCCCATAGCTTGATCCATGTTTGCTATGCACTTTATCGTGACACTCCATGTTTTGATTTTTTCTTCTTATCTGTCTATTTGGAGACATCATAAAAAGGGGGAGAAAGAATTATCATGGTATGGGGGAGTTTTTGCATTATGGGGGACATTTGATTATATTGATTGATTTGTTATTATATCATTTCAAACTCGATGCGTCACGAAGGTATTTTTATTTATCTCATGTGTGTAGGTACAAAGACTGAAGATCATTATGTTGCACACCCTGATGAGAAAAGCTTTGAGAATTGACGAAGATGTTTGAAGAACAATTTGAGAATTTGCAAATTTATTCACAGGAGGGTTGATTTGTATTGGAATTTTGGTTTTTGATAACATGGATTTTTTATGTATGTACCGGCATAGACATAGGGGGAGATTTTTAAGGACATATTTTTATAAGTCCATTATCAATTTGTTATTTCATATACTGCTACACCGTCGAATAGCATTCAAGAGCAACCTACATCAAGACAGATCCAAATTAATCAAGATCTTCATCAAAAAGACTCCGCGAAGTTTACTTTGGTAAGGTTTTGTTTTAAATACCTTAACTTTTCACTTAGAGCTTTTAGGATATTTTTACAAAATATTTTCTAAGTGTTGGAGCAGACTTTTTCGTCAAAATTTGAGAATGAGTATTTTTTCTAAGTGTTGGAGCGGAGATTAAAATAATATTTTTTGACGACCAAGTCGTTCAAGCGAAAATATATTCTCCGATCGGAAAAAACAAAAGTTGATATTCTCGGGGTTGATAACGAAAACAATTGATATTCTCGGGTTTCGCCGGTGACAAAAGTCACACACGCGCGTGTACACACACACGCGCATGAGGCAATTGGAGCCAGGGATCCAGGGCATGGTGGATCCCATGCTGAACGATGAAGTGGGGATCAGCATCTCGTTCGAGCGAGATTTGTATGTCGCGCGATGTCATTTGAACGACACACGTACTTCGTTTGAGCGACACATGTTTCTCGTTCGAACGAGCTCTAATACCGAGGCAGCATGATTTTGTATAAATACTCATTAAATGATTTCATTTTCATTAAGAAGTCCCAGCGTTTTGAAAGACAGAAACCTGCGAAAGTGCAGAATCCTTTTGACTTATTCCTTTAGGGTTTAATCCCTTTTTGTTTTTCAATTAACAAAAATCCCATATGCTTTAGTGAATTGTTTTGGTGTTCAAGAAAAATACTGTTCTTTTATTCAACCTCTGTGGAGAAGTCGTCTCCATATTCAATCGGTGGATATGGAGCGTAGTCACTCTGCATGTGGACGAGCCGAAGACGACGAACTGACACCTGGAGGGTATTTCGCTGTGGCTCGTATCTTTGAAGGTTTGCTGAAACCACCATGCATTACACACTTGTGGGCAATTATCAGGTTGTATGTCAGTCACAGTTCTTCTAAATTCTTCAAAGTGTTTATAAAAGATTTTACTCGAAAGGTTTTTCAAATGACATCGCACATGTTTCTCGGTCATCTTTATTTTTTTTTATGCATGGTTTGAATGATTTATGACATTTAGATGCATGTTTAGGGGTTGAATTAATTTGTTTAAAAATAGACTCTAATTAAATAAGTGTGCCAAATTTGCGAATTTAATTAATTATCACACTGTCACATTTTATAAATTGGTATCAGAGGTGGTTGAGATAATTTATCGTGTATTCCTATTTTTCGTAAAATCGTGTGATATTGATTTTTTTTAAAATCAGTGTTGTGAAAAATTGTAATTTTTCCTATGGAGCACTTATATAATCATATGCCTATTTTTTACGGGTTTACTTATGCCTATTGGAAAGCTCATATGAAATCTATTAACGAGCGTGTTTGGTTGCTTTGTGAAAATGGGTGGACTCCTCCCATGGTCACTGTTGATAATATCACCTCTTTAAAACCATTGTCGACTTTGACTGAAGATGATTATAAAATGTCTAATTTTAATTCTCGTGGTCTGAGTGCTATTTCTAGAGCCGTCACTCCCGATGAGTTTCGCAGAATTATGACGTGCACCACGTCTATAAAGGCATGGGATGTTTTGAAATTGACACACGAGGGTACGAACGTGGTTAGAGAATCCAAGTTACAAAATTTGGAGACCCAATTTGAGACTATCACCATGTCTGAGTCTGAATGCTTTGATGATTTTTATGCACATTTGTCGGACATTATTAACACCAGTTTTAATTTGGGTAAGGTGATTGATAACATGCGTGTCATTAAAAATATTTGAGATCTCTCCCAAAACTCTTTATTCCTAAAATCACTGTTTTGAACTCTTTGGGAAATTTGAAATCACTTAAGTTGGAAGAACTTGTAGGAGATCTTCAAACCTATGAGATAGACATGTTTACCCAAACCATTAAGGCTAATAAATAGAGATGTTGCTTTAAAAACTCATTTTAAGAATAAGAAAGAAAACGTTTGTGAGTCCGATTCTGAGGAAGATTTTGATTCTAATGATGTGTCCATGCTTGTGAAATTTTTTAAAAAGTTTCTCAAAATGAAAAAAGAAAGTTCTTCCAATAAAAAGAGATCTTTTGAGTAGAATAAAAAGAAAGTGGAGGCCAAAGATAGTGATAAGGAGGATGAGATCGGGTGCTTTGAGTGTGAGGCCAAGGGCACATAGCTAAAGAGTGTCCTACTGGGATAAGGAGAAAGGTCCAAGAAATTTCTATGCCTGCCACACTTAGTGATAGTGAGGGTAATGAGGGAGATGAGTCTGATAAAGGTTTAGCACATGGTACGTGTGTATATTTTTTGAGTCGTGTGAGAACACCCACTTTGTCCCGCATTGATAGAGGTCATGAGAGCATCAGTGATGACTCGAGTGTTTTTAGTGGAGATGAGAGAGAATTTGAGAGTGGAGATGAAAGTGAGCTCCAAAAAGCGTTTAGAGATTTTTACACCGAGACCTTGAAAACAAAGAAGTATAATAGAGATTTAGGTCGTCGAGTTTTATATGTAGAGAGAGAAGGAGGATTTAAGAAAGGAGAAGTGTGATTTGACCAACGCGTTGTCTAGTCTGACGATACGTGTATCCCAACTCGAGAGTCATCTCGAACATGCTAGGGAGGTCAAAGTCAATTTTTAGAATGCACCTAACAATGTTGAAAAGGTGGTCTTAAGGGTAAAAGTGAGAAGTTAGGGATATGTCGTGATGGTGCTTCTACTTCCCAATTAGCACCCGAGTCAGTTTCCACTTTAGTGTTAGATTCACATGAGTCTTGTAACACCCCACACTTTTAAGGATAATTAAAATTCATAGTAAGTGTAATTTGGGAATTTAAGAAATTATCGTGTATAGTAATTTTTGGAGTTTTCAAGGATTAGATGATTTTAGATGGGCGTTACATTTACTTTTGGGAGTAAGTAAACAAGTTGGAGTATTTCAATTATATGTTGCAGCTAGGTAAAGCGACAGAGGACATTATTTTTATGGGAAATCACGCATTAAGTTGTGTTGGGTTAAATTAGTGAGTTGAAGTCAAGCACCTCGGATGGATATTTTGATTACGCGGTGAGTCTCGAAATGGTCGAGATAGTCAGAAAAGAGTATCCGGGGTATTGTTTAGGCTCCGGGAGTTTTGGGGTTAATAGGTACTCGTAATTGAGTAAACGAGTCATTTTTGGGTTTAAAGGGATAAATACTTATTCTCTCTGATATAAGACATGAGAGAGTGGGAGAAAGGAAAGAAAAAGAGAGAAAAGAAAGACGAGAAGAAAGGAAGAGGAAAAAAGAGGAGACGAAAAGGATTTCCGGGCCAAACTCCGCGGGATTCGACTCGGGGTCGTTGGATTTTATCCTCCAGGTAAGTGTTTACTTGGTTTATTTATTTTGAGCATAAATATCATATCATAATTGGTAATAACAAAACCTAAAGATTTTAGGGATGGTTTTTCATGAATAAAACGGGATTTTCGAAAGTTTAACGGGTAAAACACCGAAAATATTAAATTAGAGAAACTTAGGAATTAATTGAATTAAATTGTTGAATCTTAGTTCTAGGATGTTTAGAACATATTTTCCTTGTGTATAATTAGTTGGTTGTAGTTAAATAAGGTTGGGAGAAGGATTATAAAGCTTGGTGGGTTTGTTAATGGCCGAAACAGGGGCGAAGAAGAAGCTGCCCTGCTTGATCGATCGATCAACGACCAAGGGTCGATCGATCGATCAAATAGATATTTTGGCAATTTTGGCTTAGTTAATTTAAATGGGATTAATTCCCACATTTACGGTTTTTAGCTTATTTATTTGAGGATATAAATATTCACCTAGGGGAATGTATTCCTAATCAATTGAGGGAGTTACAATTAGGATTTGGAGAGTGTAAAAATGTGTGTAGCAAATAGAATGGTTTGAACAAAAATAAATAAAGTGGGTAATTAGAGAGTCAGGGTTGCCAAAAATAGAGTGAGGACCTCTAAATTATTATTTGAGTGATATGTAGTCCTTGGGTTCGTGGAAATGGAATCCACGACTTATCTAAATTAAGGGTGTTTGGGGATGAATATTTCTTGGGGTAATTTCAATGGGCATTCAGGCATACTTAATTGTGCACACAGAAAATGTAATTATATTGATTTTGGTTGTATAAAACCTACGAGACTACTAGGAGGGAATTGGTATAGTGGGAGAAGTTATATAAATCCTTAAACGCGAATGAGGTATGGATTATTTATCAAGTGAGGGAATACTTTTGGATTTAGTATCCCGAGTGTACGAATACTTAAATATTATTATTAGTGAGAATATTTGGGATTATTGTCCATTATTAGGTGTTATTGGCAATTGTGACATTTATATTTGAGAAACGATATAGAATATATATATAATGTGATTACTGTGTATATATAAAATATGATACGGATATGTATATATATCTATGTGTGGATGGTATATATATTCATGTGAAACATACCCCTTCTATGCTATCATGGGAAGTTGCGCGATATGGGTGAGGCCCCTGGCTTGAGGAGCAGGGAGCGTATAGACCCCAGGTCATAGCATCCATTTTATATTGTGTGATATTTATTAGGGGTGAGACGTGGTGGGTATGTTTCGTCTCACTTTCGGGGAGGAACTATGATCTCTTTCCATATGTTGTGATTTGGCTTTTACCAAGGCGGTGTGAGATTCCGTCCGTTGGTCCCTAGGATGATTCATGAGCGATTCCCTGGTAGATGGTAGCATAGAGACCTCACCCTCGATTTATAGCTCGTTGGGATGGTTATTGTACTTATGTGTATAGTATATTACTTTTGCATGAGAACAAGATATTATATATCTCTAACTAGAGTAAAGTGATAAAAGGAACAAAGACTTAATTCTCATTCTAGGAGATTATATCATGACTTATATTGTGATTCATATTATAAATGAGTAGGTTATGTATATGTATATATCTGGGTGTATATATATAAGTTTAGTACTGAGGGCCTAATGGATCTCGACGCTCGACCTTGCCAAGTAGTAATGTATCGAGGGGGTTCCTTGTTTGAATTTCGCTTCGCGAGACACCCCACTCACGAACATGGTACAGTGTTGAGACAGTGGAAAAGTTTAGCCCTTAGTACTCGGGTTAATTAGGATTTTAAATGGTTGGAACGAGTTGATTTAGGCAGGATAGCTTGACTAGGTTATTTTGAGAGATGCGATAGGTGTGCACCATTAGAAGAGGGGTGAGGGGTATCTAATGGGAGTGTGATACCAATTTAAATATGAGATAAAAATGTATTTTTCACAAATAATGCATTTATGCACTTGAAAAATATTTTCACAACTCAAGCTCTGACCCATTTCTATATTTTCCCTCTCTTGCTATATATTATATATATAGGTGTCCAAACACAGGGACGTCTGGATGATGATCCTTTCGAGTCAGATGTCTACTACAGCAGTTGTGGATGCATGCAGGTTTTCTTTAAACGCCTCTATCCTTGTAATCTAGATAGGAGTTACTATACAAATACTCGGGTCAAAATCCCAACTGCATTTATTTATTCTTTTACCTCTTTTATTGTGGAATTCGTTTGGGTTGTATTATTGTTAAACCGATTGTTCGATTATTTTATTTCCTTTCAGTTTCATTTATATAAATTGTGTGAATGTTTTGTTTGTATTATTTGTTTAAAAATATTAGTTAAATAAAATTTTGACGCCGGCCTAATAGGTTATTAGTAAATAATTTGGTTTTCGATAGTGATGCTAAGAATGAACCATATTCGACTCTTGTTTTAATTTGGTGCAGGAGTGACCGCCCGGTATTTTATTAGGCGGGGTGTCACAGATGGTATCAGAGCATCAGGTTCTAGTGTCCTTAGGAATCTGTGTGGACGTTCAGCGTTGCTTTTGATTTGATATAGAGCCTTAGGATTAGGATCATTAATTCTTCTTGTGAGATTTCATTCTCCTTCCATATCATAAGATTATAGTAATATTTTACCTACTCATTCGAGATTCGTGTTATGATCGATGAAGGATGACCACAGGAGGCCATTGCAAGGGTAGAAGGCAGGATTTACTTGGAGTAGTTAGTTAAAGTTGGAGACTAGGACCACAGTAGAGGTCACTCTCATTAGGGAATTTGCCAAGGATGGTTGCAATTACTACTAAAGAATAGTAGTTATGAGTACCCAAGTACCGCTGTAGTAGAGAATGGTGCTAAACTTGAACTAACCAGTGAAGAAAATTGGGAAAAGGGGTCGAAAGGTCTTTGATAAGGACCATACGTTAAAGTTTAAGTTGTACAGATTAAGTGTAATGTGATTCACCAGAAGGGAAAGGCTCAGAAGCTTTGGCTTAAAGCAGGGTGTGGAAATACCCATATGTGAAAATTTGAGGATTTTTTTTTCCACTCGTAGAAGCAATATTGAGATGGTGGGAACAGTGGACACCATATTTAGGGAGAGCATGATGTTTTGCTCATAGAGGAATCTCACGGACGGTTTTAACCGAAAATTCCTTTGGATGATTAGGAAGGAAAAGAATACAGTTTTGGATTATTCACATAAGGATCGACCAAAGGCCGACAGTGAATAAAGAGTGATATGGAGAAGTGAACCTAGTACCAAATAAAGGTAGGTACAATGAAGATAGAGTCTTTTATTGGAATGATAGTCTCACTAAAAAAGTGTCGTTAACACTTAGAAAAAAAGGTGACGTTCATGGAACCCCATTGGTGGACACCCACCTGGGGAATTTATTGGAACAGGGCTGTTGAGGCCAGTACTGGAGTTTCCTTTTTACGAAGAAGTTAAGGGGACTATGAAGGTGATTGTCAGGATTGAGGGCATAGGTCCTAAGATGATAATAACCTTAATATGGTCAAGGTGTCTAGAAATGGGGGAATGTTGTACTGTGGAGTGTATAACCACACACTTTGATCTTGCCTAGTAGGAGTTGAAGGGCAAGAGTAGGGTGCATAGATGCGGGCATTAAGTTAAGTATTTTCGGTTCAATTACGGCAAGTTTACCAAGCCCGGGAACCAGTAGGAGTTGCTAGGGAGATTAGCGAAGTTGTTATTATGAGTTTCACCTCGGATGGAGGAGGTATATTTGGTGTGACTAGATAGATTCACAGTATTTCGTATCCCTAGATTCGTGTGTGTAATTTGAGATTTTTGGCGCTATTAGTAACATTATATAGTGTATGTCTAGATGTTTTTCCACGGTAGAGAGGTTCTATTTTGAATATATATATAGATATATATATATATGGTTTGTACTACTCGACTTATGTGTGATATACGAGTATGATATTATTTTGAGTATAATATGTTCTTCGTTGTTCGGAGCGATAGCAGGCTAATGATTGTAAGACTATCGTGTTCGCAGTTCCAGGATGGAACATGATGTTGTTGCAATATCTCACCTAGATACAGGTTGATTTCACCTTTGTTATTGTGGGTAGGTGAAACTTCAGTGAGAAGATGTTTCATTATCGTAATGCGAGTGCGTGGCGACCTTATAGAGGTGGTTTAAGGTATGCAGGGTTTATTTTTAAGCTGGGAGTTTAAGCTCATTATTGTTTACGCAAGGACTTAGAGTTAGTGTGAGCGTTTGGTGGTGTGGCTCCTGGGCAAAGATAGGAGTTCAGACTGCATTTTGTGGAAAGAGGGGATAAGATTATCCCGATTGTATATTGGAACTAACGGACCTTCACGACTGACAAAGTTAAGTAGTAGTGTATTGGAAGGGTTCCTTGTTTGGATTTCACTTGCTAGACACTCCATGCATGAACCTTAACGACGTTAGGAGTGGAGATATGTTATAGGATGCAAGGATGTTGATTTTGATGATAAGTCATATAGTGCGGAGAAAATACTATAGATTGAGGGTTGCATGATGATGGTATGCTTATGGAAATATAAGTGCTATGGAGAAGCACTAAAGTGGTACTCTCCCCGTAAGTAGGTGGGTGAAGCAAGAGTTAGAGAAATTCATTGGAGGCTTATAGCCAGGCCTTAATGAAAAGGCAAATTTTGGAGGAAGTATGTTTTGGGTATGATGTTCGTAACACTTTTGCAAATATTAGGCACCCCAATTTGATAGACTTTCCATATCGTTAAGAAGAAGCATAGAGTGATAGAAGTACATGAGTAGGTTAGAGAGGTAGGATTCAGGATATCCCACTGGTGTGCCTTAGGCCATTATATCTCGATGACCAACGAAGTGAGGGAGTAGTGTAACGGGAGAGTTCCTTGTCTGGATTTCTCTTTGCGAGACGTCCCACGCATGAAACCGAGCCCATGTTGAAAGTTGAGAGAGGTCTTGGGCACTAGGGACATAGTTAGAATAGTATTATTTTATGGGTGTAGGAAATGTATCGATCTTAGAATTATTGGGAAAAGGGCCAGGAGGACCAGTGGCGCTGATATCAGGAGATTGTGGTGAGTTAACCTTAAGATGGATTGGATTTCTATGTATAGGAAGAATTGAATTTTACGGGTTAAGGAAACCCATGTGTGAGTATTACACTGAGGAAAGAAAACCCATCTTTAGGAAGAGGGTTACGTTTGTCACGTTTACAATGGTTGTGCAAATAAACATGGGTTAAGAGGGTGTATGGGCACCTTGGTAAGTTAGTTTTACATACCTCCTGAGAATGAAGGGGCGTAGTATATAATGTTGAAGATTATGCTGTGAGGCAGTTATAAATGAATTTGGAGTGTGTTGGATGGAATGTCATAAAAAGTACGCGATAATCCAATTGTATAGGGCATAAGAAGTAGCATGCTCAAGTTAAGCGATGAGACTGACGAGATTGGTCAAGCATTGGAGTAATTTTCCTTTTTTAGGGAAATTAGATATCATGATGTAGATGAGTGGACGCTTAGAATCGTGATTCTCCGATGAGATTCAGACGTTAGAACGGCGGCTATAGACTTATTTTCACTATAGGTGGCACTACAAATGATGGGTGCGAGGTGACATTATTAAATTCACCTTACGGTGAGGTAGTAGTGTAGCACGTAGGGATTTAGTAAGCTAGTGCGTTATAGTATAAAACTTACGATAGGCTCGTACCGAACGAGCGTATGATTGTGGTATAATTAGTGATCCTAGGTTATAGTTAGTAGTATCATTTATATCTGAATTTCAACAGTGAAATTCCGTTGTAAGGGGGGGAGTATGTAACACCCCGCACTTTTGGGGATAATTAAAATTCATAGTAAGTGTAATTTGGGAATTTAAGAAATTATCATGTATAGTAATTTTTGGAGTTTTCAAGGATTAGATGATTTTAGATGGGTATTACATTTACTTTTGGGAGTAAGTAAACAAGTTGGAGTATTTCAATTATATGTCGCATCTGGGTAAAGCGACAGAGGATATTATTTTTACGAGAAATCCCACATTAAGTTGTGTTGGGTTAAATTAGTGAGTTGCGTTCAAGCACCTCAGATGGATATTTTGATTGCGCGGTGAGTCTCGAAATGTCCAAGAGAGTCAGAAAAGAGTATTCGGGGGTATAGTTTAGGCTCCGGGAGTTTTTGGGTTAATAGGTACTCGTAATTGAGTAAATGAGTCATTTTTGGGTTTAAAGGGATAAACCCATATTCTCTCCTATATAAGACACGAGAGAGTGGGAGAAAGGAAAGAAAAAGAGAGAAAAGAAAGAAGAGAAGAAAGGAAGAGGAGAAAAGAGGAGAGGAAAAGGATTTTCGGGCCAAACTTCGCGGGATTCAACTCGGGGTCGTTGAATTTTATCCTCCAGGCAAGTGTTTACTTACTTTATTTATTTTGAGCATAAATCTCATATCGTAATTGGTAATAACAAACCCTAAAGATTTTTGATATGGGTTTTCGTGAATAAAATAGGATTTTTGGAAGATTAACGGGTAAAACACAGGAAATATCAAATTGGAGAAACTTAGGAATTAATTGAATTAAATTGTTGAATATTGGTTTTAGGATGTTAAGAACCTATTTTCCTTATGTATAATTATTTGGTTGTAGGTAAATAAGGTTGGGAGAAGGATTATTAAGTTTAGTGGGTTTGTTAATGGCCGAAACAGGGGCGAAGAAGAAGCTTCCATGCTTTATCGATCGATCGACGACCAAGGGTCGATCGATCGATCAAACAACTATTTTGGCAATTTCGGCTTAGTGAATTTAAATGGGATAAAATTCCACATTTATGGTTTTTAGCTTATTTATTCGAGGAAATAAATATTCACCTAGGGGAATGTATTCCTAATCAGTTGAGGGAGTTATAATTGGGATTTGGAGAGTGTAAAAATGTGTGTAGCAAAAGGAATGGTTTGAACAAAAAAAATAAAGAGGAGAATTAGAGAGTCGGGGTTCCCAAAAAAAGAGTGAGGACCTCTAAATTATTATTTGAGCGATATGTGGTCCTTGGGTTCGTGGAAATGGAATCCACGACTTATCTAAATTAAGGGTGTTTGCGGATGATTATTTCTTGGGGTAATTTCAACGAGAATTCAGGCATATATAATTGTGCACACAGAAAACGTAATTATATTGATTTTGGTTGAGTAAATCCTACGAGACTATTAGGAGGAAATTGGTATAGTTGGAGAAATTATATAAATCCTTAAACGCGAATAAGGTAAGGGTTATTTATCAAGTGATGGAATACTTTCAGATTTAGTATCGTGAGTGTGCAAATACTTAAATATTATTATTAGTGAGAATCTTTGGGATTATTGGCCATTATTAGGTGTGATTGGCAGTTATGTCCATTTATATTTTAGGGATGATATAGAATATATATACAATGTGATTATTGTGTATATATAAAATATGATATGGATATGTATATATATCTATGTGTGGATGGTATATATATTTATGTGAAGCATACCCCTTCCATGCAATCATGGGAAGTTGCGCGATGTGGGTGAGGCCCCTGGCTTGAGGAGAAGGGAGCGTATAGTCCCCAGGTCATAGTGCCCATTTTATATTGTGTGATTTTTATTAGGGGTGAGACGTGGTAGGTATGTTTCGTCTCACTTTCGGGGAGGAACTATGACCACTTCCCGTACGTTGTGATTTGGCTTTTACCAGGGCGGTGTGAGATTTCGTCCGTTGGTACCCAGGATGATACGTGAGCAATTCCCTGGTAGATGATAGCTTAGAGACCGCATCCTCGAGTTATATCTATTTGGGATGGTTATTGTACTTGTGTCTATACTACATTACTTGTGCATGAGAAGAAGATATTATATCTCTCTAACTAGAGTAAAGTGATAAAAGGAGTAAAGACTTAATTCTCATTCCGGGAGATTGTATCTGGACTTATATTGTGATTCGTATTATAAATGAGTAGGTTATGTATATGTATATATCTGGGTATATATATATATATATATAAGTTTAGTACTGAGGGCCTAATGTATCTCGACGATCGACTTCGCCAAGTAGTAGTGTATCGGGGGGTTCCTTGTTTGGATTTCGCTTCGCGAGTCACCCCATGCACGAACACGGTATTGTGTTGAGACTGGGGAAAAGTTTAGCCCTTAGTACTCGAGTTAATTAGGATTTTAAGTGGTTGAAACGAGTTGAGTTAGGCATGATAGCTTGACTAGGTTGTTTTGAGGGATGCGATATGTGTGCACCATTAGAAGATGGGTGAGGGTATCTAATGGGAGTGAAATACCAATTTAAATATGAGATCAAATGTATTTTTCACAAATAACGCATTGACGCACTTGGAAAATATTTTCATAACTCTGGCTCTGACCCGTTTCTATATTTTCCCTCTCTCACTATATATTATATATATATATATAGGTTTCCAGACATAGGGATGCCTGAATGATGATCCTTTCTAGTCAGACGTCTGCTGCAGCAGCTGTGGATGCATACAGGTTTTCTTTAGATGCTTCCATCCTTGTAATCTTGATAAGAGTTACTTTATAAATACTTGGGTCAAAAGCCCAACTGCATTTATTTATTCTTTTACTGCTTTTATTGCTGAATTCGTTTGGGTTGTATTATTGTTAAACCAGGTGTTCGGTTATTTTATTTCCTTTCAGTTTCATTTATATAAATTGTGTGAATGTTTTATTTATATAGTTTGTTTAAAAATCTTTGTTAAATAAAATTTTGACGCCAGCCTAATAGGTTATTAGTAAATAATTTTGTTTTCAACCATGATGCTAAGAATGAACCATATGCGACTCCTGTTTTAATTTGGTACAGGAGTGATCGCCCGGTATTTTATTAGGCGGGGTGTCACAAGTCTCACCCTAACCCACCTAGGCGTCCCATTCCTATTTGGAGAGCGCGTCCTAGAGTTTTTAAGAAAGTTGTTCCTAGGCCTATATATGTTTGTTCCCATTACAAAAGGAGAGGATACCTTAGGGAATTTTATTTTAATTTGGGTTATGTGTCACGTTTTGCTACTACACGTGTTTCTGCCACACATTCACCCTCACATGATACTGGAGAATACATGAGAGAGTTTGCACATTTTGGTGAGCAAGTTAAGTTTTTAGTCAAACCTTCACAAGATTTTATAGAGATTTTTCATAAGTTGGCACCACCTTTGGAAAACCCCTCTGCACCTAATGATTGAGTTGTGACTTGTTTACTATTATAGGATGATTTTCATGATGTCATTGTTTGCCTATTTCTTGTATGTATCATTTTTGTATGTTTTCCTTTTTTTCGAAAAAAATTGAAAAATACAAAAAAAATTACTTTGATAAATTTTGAATAGAATCCAAAAAGATTTTTGTATTATGTTTGCACCGTTTATGGATGGACACTTAGGATGATAGAGTCACAACATCATTCCATTTTTTCATGTGACTATTGGATAGTGTTTTGTGACATTAGGTTAATTCGTCCATGTGCTTTATAATGTTTGGAGTCATTAAGATGTAATTAAGTGTTACTTCCTACATGTTTGACTCATGATTTCCTTTATTGCACACATGCACGGATTTGTTTGATTATTGTTCTTGTCTTATCACATGTTGGTAGGGTGTTTTCACTTCAATCATTTCCCTAAAATGATCCAAGTGCGGTAAAACTTGATAAGAAAGTTGTGCATGTAAGAGCCGTTTGTGACTTTGTGTGCTTTATTTCAAAACGGTGAAAGGCTACGAAAGATTGTTATTTATCCTTTGCGATTAAGCCACCATTATATTAGACCTAAAAAATTGAGGAATTTTATTATCCGGGGTCCAAAGAGGTTTAAAAAGAGCCCGAAAAAATTTAAAGGCAATAAAAAGAAATTCATGTCAATTATGGGGCATTTAGGTTGTTGCACTAATTCTCCAAAGTTTGAGAATTTAGTTTATACACCTCTAAGAGAAAATATCTATGAGGTAGTTTGGATGGAGAATAAAAATTGGTTTGCTCGTCCTTGAAAGTCTTCAAAAAGGGCTAAATAGTTTTGGATGTTATGGGTGTGGAAATCACTTTGCCTTTGATTTGTTGATTTGATTACGACGGTGCCATCTCAATTCAATAATTTTTACACCAAAGGATGTTTTTTTATGTTCATTAGTTAGGGGTACACATATGCATCGTCCAGATATGATTGACTGAGTTGATTTACCTATCGAATGTGTTCACACCCATTAATTCCATTTCCATGACTTGGTTGTTTGAGTTTAAATCCATGGGGTGATTATTGGTATCTTATTTTTGTATGAAAATTATGAAAAATCAAAAATAGTTAGAGAAAGTTTTTGAGACATACCTTTGCATGCCCATAGCTTGATCCATGTTTGCTATGCATTTTATCGTGACACTCCATGTTTTGATTTTTTCTTCTTATCTGTATATTTGGGGACATCATAAAAAGGGGGAGAAAGAATTTTTATGGTATGGGGGAGTTTTTGCATTATGGGGGACATTTGATTATATTGATTGATTTGTTCTTATATCATTTCAAACTCGATGCGTCACGAAGGTATTTTTATTTATCTCATGTGTGTAGGTACAAAGACTGAAGATCATTATGTTGCACACCCTGATGAGAAAAGCTTTGAGAATTGACGAAGATGTTTGAAGAACAGTTTGAGAATTTGCAAATTTATTCACAGGAGGGTAGATCTGTATTGGAATTTTGGTTTTTGATAATTTGGATTTTTTATGTATGTACCGGCATAGAGATAGGGGGAGATTTGTAAGGACATATTTTTATAAATCCATTATCAATTTGTTATGTCATATACTGCTACACCGTCGAATAGCATTCAAGAGAAACCTACATCAAGATGGATCCAAATTAATCAAGCTCTTCATCAAAAAGACTCCGCGAAGTTTACTTTGGTAAGGTTTTGTTTTAAATACCTTAACTTTTCACTTAGAGCTTTTAGGATATTTTTACAAAATATTTTCTAAGTGTTGGAGCAGACTTTTTCGTCAAAATTTGAGAATGAGTATTTTTTCTAAGTGTTGGAGTGGAGATTAAAATAATATTTTTTGACGACCAAGTCGTTCAAGCGAAAATATATTCTCCGATCGGAAAAAACAAAAGTTGATATTCTCGGGTTTGATAACAAAAACAGTTGATAATCTCAGGTTTCGCCTGAGACAGAAGTCACACACGCGCGTGAACACACACGCGTGAGTGAGGCAAGTGGAGCGAGGGATCCAGGGCCTGGTGGATCCCATGTGGAACGATGAAGTGGGGATCAGCATCTCGTTCGAGCGAGATTTGTATGTCGCGCGATGTCATTTGAACGACACACGTACTTCGTTTGAGCGACACATGTTTCTCGTTCGAACGAGGTCTAATACCGAGGCAGCGTGATTTTGTATAAATACTCATTAAATGATTTCATTTTCATTAAGAAGTCCCAGCGTTTTGAAAGACAGAAACCTGCAAAAGTTCAGAATCCTTTTGACTTCTTCCTTTAGGGTTTAATCCCTTTTTGTTTTTCAATTAACAAAAATCCCATATGCTTTAGTGAATTGTTTTGGTGTTCAAGAAAAATACTATTCTTTTATTCAACCTCTGTGGAGAAGTCATCTCCATATTCAATCGGTGGATACCGAGCGTAGTCACTCTGTGTGTGGACGAGCCGAAGACGATGATTCGACACCTGGAGGGTATTTCACTGTCTCTCGTATCTTTGAAGGTTTGCTGAAGGCACCGTGCATTACACACTTATGGGTGATTATCAGGTTGTATGTAAGTCAAAGGTCTTGGGAATTCTTCAAAGTGTTTATAAAATCTTTTACCCGAAAGGGATTGTTTCCTGAATCGATTGACTTTATTTTTTTTATGCATGGTTTGAATGATTTATGACATTTAGATGCATGTTTAAGGGTTGGATTAATTTGTTTAAAAATAGACTCTAATTAAATTAGTGTGCCAAATTTGAAATTTTTGAATTTAATTAATTATCACACGGTCACGTTTTCAAAACCTTTTGGTGCCAAATCTATCGGGACCTTAACCAAAAACTTAGTTTGGTAGCAAATCATATATTTGCTACAAAAAGAACCTTTTAGTGGCAAATTACATGTTTTTAGTGACAATTTTGATTTTTTTGGAAAATAAATTGCCACTAAAAGTACATCATTTAGTAGCAAAATCTGTTTGCCACTAAATTTGAAAGATTTACTAGCAAACACAAAAAAATTGCCACTAAAGGTATTAGCAGAAGGTCTTTAGTAGCAAAGTTGTGACAATTTTTTTTCCCACTACATGATGTAGTGGCAAATTTTTAATGATTGCTCACAATTTTATTTTGCAACTAAAAGTCTTTTTTCTTGTAGTGGTATTGTAGCATTTAAAAGGTGGAGGCACATGTGGATGGTGGGAACTTTTTCCTCATATGAATGGATGGTGTATCCATTTGTTTTTGGACATTACCATCCATGTGGAGGCTGATGTGGTGAATCAGGAATATGAAAATGTTGGTTATTTAGTTATTAGTCCTTCATTGGAAGTGTATATACTTATTTGACCTAAAATATGGTATTTTTGTAAGTTTCAGGGATATTTCTATAATATCAAGAAAATATAGGGGTTGAAACTATAATATATAATTAATTGAAGTCTGGAGATTTAATTTGATATAAAGTTTCGATCTTGGAGTCAAGTATAGTTTAAGTAACGCTTATTTGAAAAGTTCGGGGTTATTTTGGAAATTTTAAAACATAAAGGGCTATTTGGGAAATTTTAGTAAAGTTGTAGGTTTTATAGAGCAGATTTATCTTCATTTAGGGTTTTTTTTAATTTCCATACTCTATGAGGGGTAAAATGGGGATTGTATGTGATTAATGTTATTAATTAACTTGGTTCCGAAATGCGGTTGTTACATGGAGATATAAAAATAATGAAACACAACCCTTGTGAAATTAAAAATTAAAAATTTCAACTTTTCCCCAAAAAGTTTTAAAAGTGTCTTTTTAACCCTTAAACTATCCTATGAGCTAAAAACTATGGCAAGACACGTCTATATTTATGATTATTACAATACTTTCAAAAACCTAACAAGAAAATTTAATAAATTACACTTTAACCACTAAACTTTCCTACAAAGTATTTTAAACCATTATACTAAAGCATAAAAGTATTTATGTTCAAAAAAATTTAAACCTTTCACACAAATCCCCCAACAACCTTTGACCTGCTGACAGCCTTGTGAGAAGTTTGAAGACAAGCAAATACATAGTTATCACAAGACACCTCAATTATTAAAAGCCCAAACCAATTTAATCTTGGCTGAAATCCATCCCTCTTTCCACCAATCAAATACTAAATAAACCCCAGCTATCAGTAGCCAAAACTATAAAATGACACAATTACAGTTTGAAGCTTAGTTTTGACGAAAAATGGTAATGTATGAATTTATGCAGTTTTTATGCATTTAAGGATTTGGTTGTGTTTTTGTGTTAACATATCGTCAGTTTATGCTTTTATATCATATTTATACTAAGTATATGTCATTGATGAAGCTTGGAAACCAAAAATTACCATTAAAGCTTGAACTTCAATGGTGGAATTTGTACTTTTGATGTTGAACTAGTGTCAAGATGAAAGCCTTCATGCCATCGGTGGTGGAATTATCCACGATGCTCAAGGAAAGTTTGTATGTCATTTTACCCACCATATAGGCTTGGCGTCATCAGTGCTAGTGGAGATTTGGGCCATTAAAATTGGTTTGGATCTTGCTTCTGCTCGGGGTCTTACTTGAATTGAAGTGGAAACCGATTGTCTAATTGTTTTTAATATGATCCACAAGAACCAAACCCAGAATCCTGACCATATGTGACGACTTCCAGAGATTTCAACATATTACCTTATGTTTATGTTTCAGGGAAGCTAATGCTTGTGCCGATGTTCTTACTGCCCACTCGATTTCAAAGTTGTTTCACTCTACAGTGTATGTTCAGATTTCGTGGTTTTTACTTCCATATTTTTTCCACGATATGTGTAATATTTCGGTCGTATGTTTTACAGTTTCTAACATTACCTGTAATATTTCCTTAGTTTAATTTAATCTTCTTGCTTTCGTAAAGAAAAAAAAAGAACCTGGGTAGAATTCTTAATTTCCATTATATTTTTGTTTAATTTGGCAAATAAAAAAAATATTTTCCAAATAAAAAATTTCAGAACATAATAATAGATGTCACAGTCTCTAATCAAACAAAAAACCAATGTGATTTGAATTATTTGTTTCCCAAGAGTCATTTTCAATTAACCCAGTTGTTTGAATTAAAATTTTCAAATTCTAAAAATTGTTAGTCAAAATTAAGTTTTATTCTAGAAAACCAATAGCTTGATATGCTATACCTCAATCCATAAAATCATATTTTTTAGATTCCTTGAAAAATTTTAAGCAAGATTCACTGAGTAGTATTATTCTGTAACCCGATTTATTTGTGATAAAACATTTATTCAAGCCTTAGGTTAAAATGGGAAGTTGAATATGGTCACTACCTCATGCACTAGCGCATGAAGCAATGGGGATGTCTAATGATTTAAAAACCATGCATGAGAGTAGGGGTGGAAGTGGTACGATTTTTTACCATACAGTTCCATTTTGGTCCGAAAAAAATGGTTTTGGTTTCATATTATGAAATACTAAAAATCGATTTTACCGAAACCGAACATACTGCAAAAGTTTGGTTGGTTTTGGTTTTTAGATATAGAAAACCGTTTTACCGATTTACCGTATCGATATATCGTATCGATGTATCATACCAATGTAGCGTACCAAAATTATTGAATTTACCGTACCAAAATATCGTACCATATTTTGCCAAATATTAGCATACCATTATCAAATAAATCTGTATTTGAAAAAATATATATTCTAAATTATCAAGACCATCCATTTTAAAACCATCTCATCCATCCATTTCTCTTCATATAAAAAAAGACACAACCCCTAAATCTAAACATTAAGTCTTCCTTCAATCACAACAACTCAGTCGAGCTAAGAACGGGAAAGTAGTGGTTGTCTTCCCCACATACGAAAAGGTAACACATGCACAAACCCTAAACATTACTTGGATTTTTTATCTCCCCCCCCCCCCCCCTCTCTGATTGTCAATCACACGAAGCACACATTGATTTAGAGCTTGCAAACATTTAGCGAACACCTCACACGACACAAACACTGATTTGCGATCTCCCCCTCCCCCTCCGATTGTCAACCACACAACACGCACACACAAATAAGCAGGAGCAGAACACACACCCACACCCCTACGATCTACTGATTTCTACTCCCCTTCCATCTACAAGCTTCAAATCTTCTTTTGTTAACACACGCACAAACTTCCATCTACTCGTATGATGATTTAAAGATTTTGTTAACAAACTCAAACGCATAAACTGCCATCTACTCGTATACGGATTTCTACTCGTATGCTGATTTAAAGATTATGTTTGTTAAAAAAAGATTATGTTTGTTAGAGCCTATGATTTAAAGCTTATGTTTATTTAAACTGATTAAAGCTATATCCAATATCGTAACTCGTACCGAATTTATCGAATGCATAAAACCGATTTGTAATTTTCGTATTTACCGGGATGAAACCAAAAAGAAACTGAAATTTCCGGAACAAAAAAAAATGAAATTATAAAAAATACAAAAATACTAGCCAATTTAGTTTTGGTTTATGTTTTCGTGTACCGGTTGTTAAATTTGGTACAAACGGTTTTACCATCCAAATCATGGTTTTGGTATTGGTAAGGAGTAATTACCGACCAAATCGTACCGCTTCCACCCCTACATGAGAGCATGTGCATAATCTAGTTGTCCTGAAGCTTTTTCATTATTTTTTATTTCATTTTTACTCAATCTTGTATATTACACTTCCCTTTTTTGTAACACGGATACCTTTTTCTTCAAAAACCTAAGAAAGAAAAGAAAATTAAACTTTCAAACATTTTTTCTAACCCCCCACACTTTCTTAGTTTCCATATTTGACAATAAAATTACAAACCAATTCATAAAAAATTGAATCCATTATACACCCTATTTATATATAGTCCAAAAATTCTCAATTAAAATTATGTATTTCAACCCAAAAACCATTGTTATCATTTAATAATCATAATAAACACTTACATGATTTTTTATCCTATTTAAAAATCTTTATACCACTACATCATACATACATAATATACAAGAATTGTTCCAAACTAATCACTCAAAGTTTCACCAACCGAAGTCGTACTTAAATTATATAATTCTACGTCAATATAATTTTTACGATTACACTTGTTATTCATGTTACACTTGTGATAGACCCATGAGTGTAGTTCTCATTCTCAAAACTTATTTTTTAAATTCATAATCATTTGAAATTTTGATTCAAAAAATTTAATTCATATTTTGAGTTGAATAAATTATAACTCAAGTAATAAACATATCATATCCCACATAGGGAAACTTGCATGAAGTTTATTTGTCCTTAGGACTCACGGTATTGAGTGCCTAGATTTTTCCTACAACATGGATGACTCTCTTAGGAGTTATGCTCAACAAGTATTTTACTTACGGTAGGAGGGTTGTTTAATTTAGATGGAGGCGTAACCCCTTTTGAGTATAGTAATGATAAGTTAAATGGCAACACTGTTGATTAACTAAAGGACACGCAAACACAACCTAGTGAAGAGAGACTCGGTTTGAACTCACAAAATATGTCGTTTATAACTAAATAAGATAATAACGAACTCAGAAGTAACTCATTTGGAGGGAGAGAGAAGTAAGCACCCTATATACACCTTGGCAGATAGCCAAACACACCAACAACCCTCAAGAATCTCTGTCAGATGTTAAATCTTCTTAATAAATGGAAATGGTGGATGAGTAAACTCTTTAAGTCGTAATAAATCTCTCTAGTAATAACTTCTGAATTCTCAATAAGAACATCCTCTCCTTAGGGGTGTTTGGGGTCCTTAAATAGCCCACCCACACCACTCCTGAGGGAACTCGATCAGGTGGTTGTTGTCATAGAGGTGGCTCACCAACTGTCTGACAACCCCAAATACCACAGTGGTTTACTCAAGTGCAAATTTGACATTGTCTAGTTGTCTAGTGACGTCACCTACAATTGATGTGACATTAAGTAGAGGGCTATTTGGTTGAAAACTCAATGCCCGATGGAACTCAAAGCTGCTTTGCCCAAGGTTCCATGGTAAGGGTCCTTCGGTGTTTTACCAGGTGTATCTAAGATGGTCAGGACAAGCCCCAGCGGTGCCTCACTTATCAATCCTCCCAAACAAGTCCCTCAAAAGTTCCCACGGCGAGGTCGTTCGATAGAGAATGAAAGCTCTCCCAAGCCCTGCCAAGCCTGGTCTCTCGCGAGTACCGTTCGACCTCACACACAATCATTATAATCATTACATCTTTACAATCATTATAGCTTATAGTCAATATAAAAAAAGATACAACAAGACTACGTTAATCGGCAGGAGTAAAGGATGAGCTCTTTCAAGCAGTTTCTTCGCTATAAGGTCCCTCTGGGCTACCACGCTGAGCTGCCTTAATCCCAAACATTGTTATTAATGGGGGGATTATCTCTAATCTCAGGATTACCTTCAAGACCCCTCTATATTTTCCCCTTCGTGGAGAGATTTATTGTGGGAACAAGAAATATCTGCACAAAAAACTTCTCAATCCGATGAACCTTCTCTGCGTGAAATTTTTTTGGCACCTTTTCCTTCATTATAATCACTGTGTTAGCCCTTGTAGGAAAAAGTAAAATTCCCTCCAGATGTACCTAAGACGAAGCGTTACGTCCTATTGGGGTTTTATCAAAGGGACATCGCCACTTTTCCATTACACTGAGTTTCCACCATTCTATCTTGACTATTTAAAATTTTCCCCATAGACCTGCTAACCTGCCCAAATACTCATTTTGGCTCTGGTGAAGTGAAGCTGTTTGTGAAGTATAGTTTCGCCATGTTCGAAAAGTAGAAATTCCCCCCGATGTAGCTAAGTCACAATTAAACAACCTTTGGAGTTGTGGCGAGGGGACATCGTAGCTTTTATGAACAGTTAGGACAGTTTCTTCATTGGGAGTTTATTGGATATGTCTGACAAAAATTCTGGCGCCAAAACTCAAACTTGCCTAGGAAGGAAACCCTTTCTATTCCCCATGCGTCACTTCTCAACTGATGTGGCGTTGTCTTTTCGACTGTTAGGGAACTTCCTAAAGTGCCACGTGTCCATTTGAAATAATTTATAGGCGTCTTTGCACGTGTGGTAGTGGGAAACTCAACATACGGGTTTAAAAGATCTCAAACGTTTATGTTTCAAAACTCTTCTCTTTCATTCATCTTCTTTAAGCTTCCATCTACTCTACAGAGGGAAACTTTGCAAGAACTCCATTGTTACTAAGCTTTCACCTAGTTTTCTTCTTCCACTCATCTTTTATGCCACCACCTGTGGTTACACTCCTCCCTTTTAGGTTCCTAACCCTTCTTTACCAAGTTGTTTCAAAGTCTACCACCACCGCTGCTCAGCCAAGCTCCCTTTCTGCCACCTCTGGTGCCGCTGCTACCCCTAGCATCGCTACCCTGGATGCTGCTCATCAAGAGCAACTAAGTTTTTACCGTCGGTCTCCCATTTTTGGAAAAGATTATGAGTTCTATGATGCATGCAAGACCTGCCATTTTTCAGCCAAGTACGATCCTTTACTGCTAGGTAATAAAGATGAGGATTCGTCGAAGCGGGGCTTTCTTCCTCCAGAATGGACTCTATGCTTTCGGTTGGACCGTGGTGACTTCCCCTACTCTCGAATCGATTTTGAGGCACCTGGGGGATCGCCAGCTCATTTTGTTGCCTGGCATGCACACATGGAGAGCTCTCATGCTGCAGCTCTTGCAAAGGTTGGTCTTCATCGAGCCAGCTGGTTTGAGGAGTTCACTTTTTCTAAGCACAATGATGCGCTCCAAGTATTGGTTTCCAGATGGAACTTTACAACTCACACGTTCTCTACTGAATGGAAGAGTTCACCATTTCATTGGAGGACATTTATGAGCTACATGGTTTTGAACCCATGGGTGAGTTTACATATCATGATGAGTCCTTGGATACTTAAGAGACTGCTGATCGAGCTAAGCTTGATCGAATATGTCATCGTTGCACTGGGTCTTCAAACAAGGCCACTTTTACTCCCCTTATCAGTTATTTTTTCGAAGCTCCCACCGCGAAGGATGTCACTACTATTACGGGCCAAGGTAAATATACATCTTTGGAACTACCAGCATACATTCTTGTGATGCTTTCACGTTTCTTTTTGTTTGGGAAACCCAATGACCAACCCATGAGGGACCTTATAAACATTTCCATCCATTTGGATAGAGGTTTTAACCTTCCTCTGGCCGCCAATGCTTTGGGGTCCCTCTACACTTGGATGGATCGAACCCATATTGACATGGAACGGTCACTGGGTCATTATAACTTGACCAACTTTGCCAACACCGTTATCTTAATTGGGTTTCCTTTATACCCATTTTCATGCCATTTCCGCCAAGTCTATCTCTTAACCCGTGAGTCAAGGCATTAAACGTCCACGCCTCTTATGCTTTCATAAAAATTAGAGTTGAAAGGAGATAATGGGAGTTATTGATCATTTTGACTCCTTTGTCATGAGGTCACATAGAGAATCCACCTTTGACCACACTTGAAACTTTTTTCCTTCTGCAGCTAGACCGGTCACTTTTGTCCCCGTTGTAAAAAATCCTTCACAGGCCGTGGTACTTTTGTTCACTCTTGGGTTTCTTCCTTCCTTTACTGAGTGGGGATACACTTCTTAACCTTATAACCCCGACAAATGTAGTAGGCAGTTGGAGTTTGATCAGGGGGCTCTTCAACTTGTGTTTAAACTAAGCAATAAAAGGGATACTTTTGCTGAGGCTTGCACCTTCTACCTTGAAGCAGCAGTAATTGGTATGACTTCTACCATGGATGGTCGAGTCACCCTTCCTAGTGCCACTAGGAAATGGAACATATGTACTTCTTATTCCACCAAGTTCCGTTTAAGTCATGTGGCCCTGATTCGTGAGTTCATACAAAGTCCCCTCCCCCCCAGTATCCCCCAGTACTTTCTTTCTCTGCCTTGGAGTTGGGTCTCAAAGGCAACTCCATTCTTGTAGTTGAGTTCCCTATAAGTAAAACTGTTAAAGATCCTCCCCTCGAGCTACCCCCTTATTTCCCAATGGTCCCTACTGCCATGCCCAAACCCAAGACCGTTGCAAACCTCAAACATCCTACCCTTACAACCGAAGAAGCAACTAGCAAAGGGCCTTCCCAACTACCAGCCAAAAGAACTAGGAAGTCCAAGAGTGGGACTTACTCAAAATCTAAGTCTCAAACTCATCCTCAAAACCATTTGGAGGCTTTCCTCATCGCCCCCGTTCCCCCTCCCATGTCTGCAGAGGTAATTAAAGAGATGAGAAGGAGGGTTCAGGCTGAGGTGGAACGGATAAATGCTGAGTTTCAATGATGTTGTCTTGTCGTTCCTGCTTCTGTTGCCTTCACTACAATCCTGGTGTATCTAACAGAAATAGGGTAAAAAAAGAAGAAAATTTCAAAGGTTCCTCGAAGTACTTGTGTTGTGGGTGCGAGGACTCTGGGTACCAAGTGTGACACCCCGCCTAATTAAATACCGGGCGATCACGCCTTTATTAAATTAAAATCAAGGTGAGCAGTTAGTTCATTCTTAGCATCACTGTCGTTAAAATACTTTTCCAATTTAAACACCCTAAATAATTAGGCTAAGTGTCAAAACCATTTAAAACCTTATTCTCATTTTATTAAATCTGGTTAGAAAACCTTTAACCACTTACATTTTTAAGAGTCACACATTAGGAATGAGAATAGAAATGAATATTCAAGAATTTAACCATAAATAAACAGTCCCAACCTCTACAACACCAAAGGAAAACTTCCTGAAAGTAATAAATCCCGAAATAAAGGTACTGAAAGTAAAAATTACAATCTCTGAAAATACCAACTAATTAGTAGAAAGAGGGCGACACATGCCCCTTCTGGATAAAACTGAACTAGGAGTAGAATCAAATGGATGAAGTCGTCTAAACAACAGGCCTGCAACTCCCACCTAAGATGCAGCTTGTTCCTGCCAAATGACCCTACGCGAGACGCCCCTATGGCTGGGCACCTGTAATACATACATATATATACAAGAGAGAAATAGAAATGGAAACGGGTCAGAGCCCGATAGTGTATGTGATTTAAAAATTCATTTAGCAAGTATTTAAATTGATTACAGGCCAATGCAACAACATCTTAGTGTGACACTCTCTTGAGAAATTCTCACCACTCTTCTAATGTGCACACCTATCACACTAACCTTCCCAATGGTCTATCTCGTCATATACCACACTATCTTTCCAATGATTTGACTTGTCTTAGGTTATTCGCAGGATTTACAACTGAACAACACAAGTATTCGAAATGTAATATTTCAATTTGTAACCAAAGTTCTCCTTTTAACTTTATTAATCAATAAAGTTTTCCAGTGTCATATTATACTTTCTCAAAACAAGTATTTATAATTTGAGTCATCAACCATGTCCTACATATCAAATCACAGTAGGCAGTTCCAGATTTCATAATTTCATATATATATATTAACTACTCGTATAATATATATATCATAACGGCACCCCACATAAAAACTATGGTGCGGGAATACTCTGCTATCCAATCCCCGTATCAATCACACTAAAGGGAATACAAGTTCGGAATCACTCTCGAACTTTACAAATACATACATAAACAATATTGAGGTGAAGCATAGATTCCAAGTCCAAGAGATCAGTACATACCCTCACGTCTCTTAGGACCGTCCGACTATCGATCCGATAGTCCGTACCTAGGATTTCTATCTTCTAGGGTACGAGTAAATATCCCCCATAAGGCAACACAGGATAAGATCGTCCCAGCGCGGTAACTTCCGGGATAGCAAGTAGCGCGGGCATGATTTTCACAAGTATATAATATATGCATACACAATCATATAAATATACTACTTTTATCATATCAATTTAGGTTTATCCCATAACCCATATTCACAACATTTATCCTTATTTTCCCATTATTAGTTATCACGTATAATGATTCGTTTCTCACTTTAATTCAAAGGGTTTCTCCAACTTACTACGTAGCCCTGATGGACTCTATCCTTCCAAAGGTACAATTCAGTAGTCATTCATTTATGTTCCAACGTAACCCTCTTACGTGTCTCTCCCCTTTAACATATACTTACATTGTCCCTTATGTAAGATATCCCAAAAATATAGATTTCTCCTTACATTAAAGGTCTCTTATTCATTTATGAATCTTACTCGTCATCATTATCTCCCAAACTATCTTAACAAGGATGTCTAAGGAGTTTTCTTCATTTCGAATCAATTCAACAATTTTAAAAAGGGAACTTAAGTCTTCCAGGAGGGGTCGATCTATCGAGGTCTGGGGCTCGATCGATCGAACCTTCGATCGATCGAAGCTCTGGGTTCGATCGATCGATCAAATAGGTATGGCGAATCCTGCAGTTTTGCAGTTACGGGTTTTCTCACAAAACTTCATCCAAATCCTAACTTTCCATACCCAAACGTCCATAAAATTATACTACTAACATTATATCATCATACCAGATATTTCCAACGTAAAGCATGTAGATTTCTATCACTAAACATGGATTATCAGCCCACAATTCATATAAATATCAAGAACCCTAGATTTCTCTTAAACATGGTTCTAACAAATCTTTTCCAGAATTTCCTTCTCATAAGACATCATAATTTCATGGTTTAATCCTCTACATGACAAAAGGGTTTCCAGAATATCATATAAATCATCACTACATGCAATTTCCTATCTCAAATTGGGTTTTTCTTCCATAAATCTCACCCTAATCATCCATAGACTAACATGAGTGATGCATCAACGAAAATAACCAAGATAAACACTTGCCTGGGGTTTTTAGAAGTCTGGTTTGGTGCCGAAATTGGTGTGGTTGCGTTCCCCGTCTCGCGATCTACGCGTTGGTGGTGGAGGCGGTGCAAACGGATGGATTTCGAGCCTTGGATTGCTTTGGAAGCTCTCTCCTTATCTCTCCTATGGACGTCACTTGTATACGGTTGTTCTAACCCTAGAATACAACCTAGATATCTTATATTACCCTTTTAATTTTCGTGGGTTTAATTACCCAAAAATACAAAATGACTAAAATGCCCTCCCGGGGTACTAATTAAGCCTAAATTAGCCCCGAGACTCAAACTAAACCCCCGGGTACACTTTTCTGACTATCTTTACCCTTTCGGACACGTTGGCGCACTCAAAACGACCATACGGACAACTTATAAAATATTCACTATTATTTAACAATATTTAGTCCCGACGCGACACGGGCGCGTCCCGACTTAAATTTCCATAATTGTCATTTTATTCACACGTGACAATATTATAAAAATGAATCTCATATATTACTATACTCATCCAGTAGTATTCAACAAACAACAAATTTCCAATAATTACTAACTCTCGTCATGCTAGTAAATATTTAAAACAAAATTCTGGATTAAAATTAAATTAATTTATCTCAATTAAATTTAATAAATCCCATAATTTAAAAGCCATGAAAATACGGGGAATTACACCAAGTCCCAGAGGAAACGAACTCCAAATGTACATCTCTCCCCATCTCCCTCTGTTTCTCCTTCCTCTCCTCCTTCGCCAGTGGTTATATCCTCCCATTCTCCCTCTAAATCTGAGGTATGTATGTGTGTTGTTGCCCTTATTCGCATTTTTCCAAAGGTAGACTGCATCTATTTAACTCTTAACCACTTTGTTACAGAGGTTGAAGAAGAAAGACCCATCCCCCCTGTGATCCCTTTCGTGGGGGGGATGTTTTAGTTATTCTCATGCCGATGTGACTCCTCCCTGTTCCCCGATGATTGGGCTTACCTACTCCCCCCGTTTGACCTCTCAACTTGCGAAGGATGCTGCTGTGGAGGGTGAGTCCATTGAGTCTGTGGGCATCTCTTCTCAACCAGAGACAACTCCCCCAGCCCCTTCTGAATTATCATCACAGCACAAGATCCGTCTGCCCATCGTTCCAGCTGCAAAAAGTGTCTTTGAGGTAACATATTATCAATTACGTATTAGGTTTCAATTATTATTTTTTCTCCATCCTTTTTTCTGTTTGGCCTGCTAAACTTTGATATGTTGGGATGCCTTAGGTTGAAATGGCGTCATTGTTAGCTAACATTCTTCTTCCCCCTGTGCTTACGAGACCACTAGATGCAATTTCCCTTTTTAGTGAAATAACTGAGGCAAGTAACACTTAGAGGTATTTCTCACTTCTTCTGTACTTATTTCGTATGTCTAACACTTAGCTTTATGTTTGCATCTTTCTCCAAGCCTTACCCTACCCTCTTCTCTTGGTGCTCTGCATGCTTATAAGTCCAAGGTTGATCCTTCTGCCCAGCGTGGTGTTTCTTCTGTACCCACCCATGTTAAGGAATCGTTTGGAGGTCCATTGTCTTCTCCTAGTGAAACTCCTATATTGGCCTTGGTACCTTTTGTTGGCGAGGGAGCTTTACCGACCATTGAGGCTTTATCAGTTGGGGCTACGGTTGAGGCTTCTGAGGAAATATTCTTGTCCCCAACGGTTCCTACCGTTATGGCATCCATGGTGACTCCCACTCTCGCTCCGGCTATTGCTGAGGTACTTCGCTAGTTTCTCTGCATTTCTCAACATTTCAAACTTCACCTATAATGGTGGCTTAACACTGAAACACTTGTTAAGATTTTTCACGAGCTCCACTTATATCGGTGACTTAACAACGAAAACACTTGTTAAGATTTTTTCATAAACTCCACCTATATCAGTGACTTAATGATGAAAACACTTGTTAAAATTTTCCATAAACTCCACCTATATTGGTGACATAATAATGAAAACACTTGTTAAGATTTTTCATAAACTCAACCCATATCGGTGACTTAACAATGAGAAAACTTGTTAAGATTTTTCATAAACTCCATCTATATCGGTGACTTAACAATGAAAACACTTGTTAATATTTTTCCATAAACTCCACCTATATTGGTGACTTAACAATGAAAACACTTGTTAAGATTTTTTCTTTAACTCACTATTCCTTCTACCTATTCTCAGGTTGCAAGGGAGAATTCTCCACCAGTTCTTTTGCCCATCGCTTCACCCGATCAGGAACCTATTATCTTAAAAGATTATAGTCACACCGATCAAGGTTCCACAATTGGCGTTGCTGCTGAGAGTGAATCTGGTTGCGAGCTCCCTCTGCCCGCCTTTTGCCTATTGGTCCTTCATCGTTCCCTTAAAATGCCTGCTAGCCATCGCTTAGTAGTTGAGAAGCTTGCAAGTCATCATCCTGAGACTTTTACTATGGATTTCCTGCGTTCCAACATCCCCGTGATGAGTTACGGGCTTTAGGGTAAGGCGACCGTTGTTGGTGATATCGTCAGCACTCCCATTTTAAACGTTACCAGAGCCCTCCTCAACCAATTCCTAGGCTATAGTTGGGTCGTGATGTCTTTTGTTTTGACTGTCTTATTTCTCACTTAAAAATTTTGAAGAGTCAGTGACTGAATAGTTAGAGGGAGCTGCTGCAAAAACATCGAGAGGATCAACGAGCTGAGGAAGCTAAGTTGGCTAAGCTAGCGCCTCTGCTTGAAGCTCGCAATAAGGAGGTAGAAGATGTCGAAGAAGCTCTATGTCTAGTGAACTTGAAATGATAGAAACTCCTCATCTAATATACACAAGCGCAAATGAGATTGGAGGTTTCTATAAATGCTCAACAGTCTTTCCTAGCAGCTTCTTCGGGCATTCCAGCAGATTTTTTCTCTTCTCCGGATCTGTGGTTCCTCTTAGGTCAATGAATTGTTATAAACATTTTACTTTTCTTCTTATTATGTAATTATTGGGCAATATCTCCCAATTTTGTAATGCCCCAAAGTTTATGAATGAATGAAAAGGATGTATATTTTTCCACGTCCTTTCTTTGTGCTATAATTGTTTGCATATATTATGAAGTGCTACAATTCTTTTATTTCCACTCGAGTTACAATAACAAAAAAAAATAAAATAAACTTATATATTCATAACAACGGCTAAATACAACGGTGGTCTAGACTCAATTACCTACACATGATAGACTTTTAACCATTTATTGTTAATATTGAATGGTTTGTCTTCTTTCATCTTAGAAATTAAGCAATAACTTGAATCATGAGTTTTTTTATAATGAAAGGTCCCTCCCAATTCGCTACAAATTTAGGTAGGGGAAGCCCCCGGATGTGCATCACTGTCCCTTTCAAAATGAGGTCTCCCTCCATGAACTTCCTTAGTCTCACCAAGTTGTAATATGCCTTGGAGAGCTGTTTTGTATACATTTAAAAGTGTTGCATCGCATTATTTTTGTGTTCATCCAATGCTTCCAACTTCGCGTGTCTATTCTGAGGGAGCATGTTACTTCGTAATGCATATCGAGAAGAGGAAATTTCTAACTCTACCGAAAGAATTGCCTCAGCCCCGTAAATAAGAGAGAACGGAGTATACCCTATGGGCTTCCTCTTGGTTGTTCGATAGTTCCACAACACAACTAGTATCTTGTCATCCCATTATCCTAGAAAATCCTCCATCATTTTGGCCAAAATAATAACCAAGGTCTTGTTAGTTGCCTCGGCTTGACCGTTTCCCTTTGGGTATGCCACCATTAAAGTATGATGAACAATAGAGTACTTGTCTGTGAGCATCGTTACCTCTGAATTGACAAAAGAGTTTTCGTTATCTGAGATGATAACCTTTGGAATCCCAAAATAACAAATTTTGTATTCTCTGATGAAGTTTCTCACCACCCCCGTTGTTGCCCTTCTTAGTGGTATCTCTTCGGCCCACTTTTTAAAGCACTCTGTTGCTACTAATACCCATATCTTCCCCCTCGACGGAGGATGTATTTCCCCTACCAGGTCGAACACCCAAGTGTGAAAAGGATAAGGTATTATCAGAGAGTGTAAGTCCACCAATGGGGTATGGATCATATTTCCATGAAGTTGGCAAGCCTTGCACTTTCAAACGAACTCAGCAGAGTCTTTCTCCATTGTTGGCCAATAATACCCCAATGTCATCAACTGGTCATATAACTTGGCCCCTCTTATGTGAGCTGGATCATGCGCCTGTTTGAGGACTTCGGTTGCTTCTTACTTCTTGATGAGACACAATGGCCTATTGAAATAGCCCCTTCGATAAAGCTACCCCTCTTGAACGTAGAACCTCAGGGCCCTTCGCTTAAGTCCCATCACATCAATCTTCTCCATTGGGATAAATCCATCTTTAATGAAGTCAATATAAGGTTGCCTCAAGTCTGGTTGAGTTTAAACAAAATGACATATAGCTGCCTCGAAGAATAATTGGCACTTAGCGCACTTTCGTTGTAACTTTGTTGTGTCTTGCTTCATTTTAGGCTAGAAATAACCCTCCTTTTGAATTCTCCTATAAAGAGGTATCTTAGTTATTTCGCAGTGCTCGTCATGTGTTTTCTTCAACCTTTGCTCTGCTTCTTCTGGGCCGATGCATCTTGATAACCATCCCCCCTGTGTTTCTAAACTAAAGATTTCCCTGGTTTGTAAAGTATTGGTCTAGTTCCCTCAGCTCCATCGCTCCTTCCCCAGATTCCAGTTGCATTCTAATATCTCCCCTCCAATCATCGTCCTCCTCCATCAACAGAATTGACTATACCACCGAAGGAGTCGTTCTTCGTTTAATCATGAATGTAGTTGTATCGTTCCTTATGACCATTTTTTGGGCAATGGTGGCATAGGTGTCTGGATGGCGGTTCATCGTTCGAGGGTGTCTCTTAATTTTAGTCTGATGAAATTGGTTAAGGAGCCTCTTAATGATTATTCGGTATGGTGTCAGGCCTAGGTGTTTTAACGCATATTCTCCATTCACTTATTGAATCACCAAGTTTGAATCACCTTTGATATAAAGTGAATGAATCCCCCTTTGAAGGGCCTCCAGTAACTCCAGCACCAATGCTTCATTTGTTGGAACAAGGGAAATCTAATTTGTATGAAAGACAAATATCCTCCATTCTTTTTGAAAGAATAACCCATGCGCCTCTTTTCTTTTCTGCTGTAGATCCATCAAACTTCATCGTCCATTCTTCATCCCTTGCATCCAAGTAATTGGACTACAAGTCGTCTCCTAGAATACTTTCTTTAGGTGGCTCAAACGTACTAGGGGGGAAGATTGGAAACAGGTCAGTGTACACTTGGGTCTTGATCGCGCGAGGGACCACACACTTTAAGTCATATTCTGAGAGGATGAGGAACCACCTAGCTGACCTACCAATCAATATAGTTCTTGCCAGAAAATACTTAATAGTATCACATCTCCTTACAATATTAATTGTAAAATATAGCATATAATGTCTAAGTTTTTGCACTACAAAGACTAAGGATAAGCAATGTCTTTCCAAGCTACTATATCTGACCTCTGGCCCATGTATGATTCTGCTGAGGTAGTAGACTCGCCATTCTTTCCCATCAATCTCTTGTGCCAGCAAAGCTCCAATTAACCTCATGGTGGATGTGAGGTATAGCTACAACGATAGTCCTACCTTTGGGGGAACCATAGTCTTTGGTGAAACGAGCATCCTTTTCAGTCCAGTGAAAGACTGCTGGTGAACCTCCTCCTACATGAATTTTGTGTTCTTTCACAAAAGTTGCATCAACGGGTGCGTAATTTTGGCCAATCTATTCATAAATCTCCTAAGGTAAGAAACTTTACCAAGGAAAATATTTAGCTCTTTCGTCGTTCTTGGATTGGTCATCTCTAAGATCGCTCGATGTTTGTCTTGGTCCATCTGTACTACCTGCCGATCAACCAAAAACCCAAAAACATTCCACTAGTTACTCCGAAGATGCATTTTAGTGGGTTTATCTTCAGTTTATACTTTCTGCATTGAGCAAACACCTTCCTCAAGTCTCTTAGATGGGACTCATCCTTCCTCGATTTAATGACCAAATCATCCACATAAAATTCCACAAACTTGTGAAAGAATTCTTGGAAAATGTCCATCATTGTTCTTTCATAAGTAGCCCCATCATTCTTGAGTCCAAACGGCATTACTTTGTACATAAAGTTTCCCAATAGCGTTCTAAATGCCATTTTCTCTGCATCTGTAAGGTCCATTTTAATCTAGTTGTACCCTACATACCCATCCATGAAGTTGTACTTATCATGACCAGTCATTGCATCTATCAGGCTATCGATGGAGGGTAGAGCGAACTCATCCTCGGGGAAAGCCCTATTCAAGTCTCTAAAATCCACACAGATCCTTATTTGATTTTTATCTTTCTTACCCACTGGAACAATGTTACACAGCCAAAGTGGGTGTTGTATCGGTTGGATGAACCCTATCGTCAGTAATCACTGGACCTCTTCCTTGATCTCCAAGTCTAGATCAGGCTTGTATGTTCTTATTTCTTGTTTCATTGGAATGTCCGAAGGCATCACGTTCAACGTGTGGCAGCTCACCTCCTCATCCAGCCCTTCCATCTCTGTGTATTTCCACGTAAAAATGACTATTAACTCCCGAATCAACTCAACCAAGGCCTCTCATTTCCCTTTATTGAGATCTTTCGAGATAAAAATAGGCCTTGGATCCTCCCCTTCTTTTGTCAGGTTCAACTACTCTAACTCTTGTGCCTGTCGCTTCGATTGATCTGCCATGTAATCTGGTTCTTCAGTGACTTCTTCCATGAATTCTTATATCTTAGAGTTATCTATCACCATACATTATCCCCATTAATCTACATAAAGCACTTATATATCGGGTCAACCCCATTATCAGTTTCTTCGGTCGCCCATTCACATAATTATAACCGATAAACCACCTTTCCTTATTCGGTAACTACCATTTTTCATTGTCTACTAGCAGTCGCCACTGCCTTCCTCTTATTCTTTCTAGAAGCCTCAGGAACTCTTCCTCCTTAAAATTGACTCAGCACGCTTTGTCGTTAGGCCTCCTTCTCCATTGGGTCCACTCTAGGCCTCACCCTATCTTTGAGCTGCCTCAAAATCTTTTGGGGTCGAGGGACCACCTGATGGGTTTCTTCGGTCATCAGTCCTTTGCTTCTTGCAACCTCTTTATCCTACTCGTTCAAAGGCCCCATCCTTTCTCTGATCGAGGGAACCCATGATCCCTCCATTTTTCTCGTTAAGACTCGGACATCCTCTTCTGGCTCCGTGTAAAAGGGTGCGTCCACTAGGTGAGCTTCTTCGACAGCGAAGGGCCTATTCGTAGACCTAATGGTCACCTATGTTCCCTTGATATTCGACTTGGTGAATTGGTGATACGTCGAAGGAATTAGCCCTTGGATGTGCATCCAGACTTTTCCTATCAACAGATGGTAGGAAGTTGCACGCTCTATTACATGGAACCTGATATAGGAACTCAGATTTCCCATCACAATCCCAACATTCACGTACCCAATGGACTTGGAAGATTGGTTGTCATATCTTAAAATCACCAAAGGCATGGGGATTAACCTTTCCTCTAAAATATTATCTGCGTGGAAAGAGTTGATTGGCATAATATTGATGGAAGCTCCCCTATCCATAAAAGCCCTTACAAAACTAACCCCGTTAATGCTGGCAGTCACATATAATGGCCTATTATGAGGGAACATTTCGTCTCAATCTGCATCGCTGAAAGTTATCTCTAACAGACACCTCTTTACCAACCTAGCCATGGGTCCTTTCCATCTCAACGAAGGGACAACATTCTTCCTCGTAATCTCAAGGATTTCCTAAGTTATTTCCAATCTACTCTCCTTTGGTATCCCTACTTGGTCGAAGAACCAGGTAAACTTTGGGGATTTTGAAACTGCACAGTATTCTAGGGCTTGGTCTGCTTCCTCACCTTCAACGCTATATACATCTTCCACATCTTTAGCACTTGCTTCATCGTAAGCTAATACTATGTTAGCCATTCCATTAGTTCAATATTCCAAGTCTTCTTCAAACTCCTCATGCTTCGTCGTTACCTCCCTTTCCTCTCCCTCTGCCTCCCCATCATAGGCCACCACCATATTGGCCCTATGCGCTGGGAGTGGGTTGTTGTTAATGTTCTGTGGAGGGATTTGTAACGATACTTCCTTTATATATTTATCGATAATTCTCCTTAGCATGAAACATCTCTCCGTTGGATGCTAGATCTTTCGATGAATTTGGCAATATTTGGGATCTACCCAAGTTGTAGCGTCTACTTCCCCAATGGGGATGCCTTTTGGTTACTACATTTTTCCTCTCTGAACCATGGCATTATAATAGCTGACAGCCTCTTCTACTGTATAAGGCAACGGTGGTGGGTCCTCCCTGTCCCTTCTAAACTTCCTCTTGTTGTCCTTCTTCTCTACCTTGCCCCCATCTGCTCCTTCGGTATATCCTACTCGTGGGGGATGAGACCTCCCCCCACAAGTTGTATCGACTTCCTGAACATCATGGGCACTACCACTCGGTTTGGTCATACAACCAACGAGGTATTCCTTGCCGCTTCTAGGAACGCCAAAAAACTCCCCTCACGCGTCTCATTAATATTATGGTAGATGTACTCAGGAAGTAGTCCTTCTGTGCAGATCTATAGTAGCTTGGACTCTTTGGCCTCCTCCTCACATCGAGGGACTTTTTCCTGAACCTTCAAACGTAAGCCACCACTTCTTCCTCGGGTCGGTACCTCTCCCTCCCCAGTTGGGTCAAAGTAAACTCATCTTTTGCTTGAAATAACTTCTGGATGAACAAAACGTGCAACATCTCCCATGTGGAAACACTCTTGGGAGCTAAGTGAGAATACCAAGTGTATGCCTTATCGGTTAAGGATTTAGAAAATTCCCTTAATCTGAACTACTTGTTATTACAATGCGCCCCCCAAGTGTTCAACGAAGCATTTAATATGCTCCTTTGGGTTTCCACCCTTACCTATGTATTTTTTAAAAATAGGAGGAATATAATCTTTTGGGTAGGGCTCATCATTGTATTACTGGGGGTAAGGCATCCTAAAGTCATCATAGACCGAAGCTACCTTGCCCAAAGATTGCGAGGAAGCTTGCATGAATTTCAGCATCTCTTTCTGCATTTCTTTCCTCATCTCTTCCATTGGTGATCCGTTGAAACGCCTATCAGCGGGACTATAGGATGAGTGCCCGTTGCGGCTGGAGAAATCATCACAGTTGGAGCCGATGATACTCCTGGGGTTCCTACTACTAGATTTACATCAGAGGGTATACTTGCTGGGACCGTTCCCGTTATGACTGCACTGGGTGGGGCCGTTGGGTCTGTTCCTGGTGTCATGAATGAGTTGGCTTCAAATCCTCCCAACACCGTTGAAGCAACAGGAGTTTGCAAAAACTCATAAAATTTATTCATGAGGAGTGCCACTTGGGTTGGTCCCAACCCAACACTCGTGGAAGCTTGTTCCACCCCTGGAATACCTATTGTCACTTGAACTAGAGGTACCTCCATTAGAGGAGCCCCGTCCCTTGAAGCCTCCAACTTTCTCGCCGCTTTTTCTTCATTGTGTTGAACGTCATCAAAGTTAAGCCTTCGATTAACGTTATCCTGCGCCATACTCCTTGCTTATAATAATGCCTCCCCTCCAGAGTCGCCAAATGTAGGAGGGTAGTTTAGATTAGATGGAGGCATAACCCCTTTTGAGTATAGTAATGATAAGTTAAACGAAAACATTATTTGTTAACTACAGGACATGCAAACACAACTTAGTGAAGATAGACTTAGTTTGAACTCACAAAATCTGTCGTATATAACTCAATAAGATAATAACGAACTCAGAAGTAACTCATTTGGAAGGAGAGATAAGTAAACATCCTACATACACCTTGGCAGGCAACCAAACACACCAACCACCCTCGAGAATCTCTGTCAGATGTTAAATATTCGTAATAAATGGCAATGGTGGGTGAGTAAACTCTCTGGCTCTTAATAAATCTCTCTACTAATAACTTCTGAATTCTCAATAAGAACATCCTCTCCTCAGGGGTGGTTGGGGTCCTTAAATAGCCCCCCCCCCCCCCCCCCCCCACACACACACACCACTCCCGAGGTAACTCCATCATTAAGGACTATGAAAGACATCCCTCATACTTTATGTCACAACATAAAATGCCTGATGCACTAGTTAGATCCACGTCATAGACATTTAATGCCAAGACATGCCTTTTGCCTAACCACTGTGTGTCAGGTGGTTGTCATCGCAGAGGTGGCTCACCAACTGTCTGACAGCCCCAAATACCATGGTGGTTTACTTAAGTGCATATTTGACATTTTCTAGATGGATAGTGACATCACCTACAGTAGATGTGACATTAATTAGAGGTTTTTTGGTTCACAACTCAAAGCCCGATGGAACATAAAGCTGCTCTGCCCGAGGTTCCACGGTAAGGGTCCTTCGGTGTTTTACCAGGTGTATCTAACATGGTTAGGACAAGCCTCAACGGTGCTTCACTTCTCAATCCCCCAAACCAATTCCCTCCAAAGTTCCCACGGCGAGGCCGTTCGATAGAGCATGAAAGCTCTCCCAGGCCCTGCCAAGCCTGGTCTCTCGTGAGTACCGTTCGACCTCACACACAATCATTATACTCATTACATATTTACAATCATTATAGCTCATAGTCAATACAAACAAAAGATACAAGAAGATTAAGTTAATCAGCAGGACTAAAGGACGAGCTATTTCGGTCAGTTTCTTCGCTGGAAGGTCCCTCTGGGCTGCCACGCAGAGTTGCCACGCTGAGCTGCCTTAATCCCAAACACTGTTGTTATTGGGAGGATTATCTCTAATCTCAGGATTACGTTCAATCCCCCTCTACACTTATATTCCCATTGTTTGTATTTATGGATTATAGTGAAATAAATTTAACATTTAAATTATATACCTTCATATTGTGGGATATCTGGAACGCTCCAACCTGATTTTGGGTCACTATTGGGTCAACCCGCACTGAGTCAAGGAGTTAAAGGGGGAGCAGGGAAGTCCAATTTTATTACTTTATAAAAACTCTTTTAATTCAAGTATTTATTAAAGATTAATTTTCTAGTTGTTTATTTGGAAAAAGGGTGGCCACTTTATGTAATTAAATCAATTTGCAAGGTTTATTTATATAAAAAAAAATCAAATTTAATCATCAATGCTAATTATATGAGATATAATTATAATTATCCTCATATTATTAGAAACCATGGGTAAAAACCCGAATAAAATATATAAAGTTTCAAATTTACGAATGTTCTAAAACATGATTTCATACAAATATAGAGCACTAACAACGTTGATTGCCCTCAAGGTCCTTACCCGCATCCTTCCTGGCTCCCCAATAAGAATTACCTAGTGTAATGGTGGTGGTTTTAACATAAAAATAAGGGGGGGGGGGAGAGAAAATTCTCAGTAGAGGGGGTAATATAAAGGTATAAATTTTCTAGAAAAATACAATACATGTAACATGTATTTTATTCAATTTCGAAAAAGCTTAACGATTTGTTTTGTATTAATGCAACTACTATGCATTACACCCAAGCAATGAGCTCATACTTAAAATTAACCATCTTACCACGCTTTACTGGGTTTAGAGACTATTTATCATATTTTATTAACTAGTTTTCATTATGTTGTCTTACTTATGCATTTTCGAGAACAAGCGATACCATTTCCATTTTCCATTACATTTTCTCAGTATTTTCCAACATCCTCATATTTTAATGGTCTCCACTCCATCGACTATACTATCATATTCTCTGGCGAGTGATTTTAGGTAAGGTTCCAGACCCTTCTTAATTATTTGGGTGTCATCCGATTCCATATTAATGTGTTAACATTTTTGCTAATGTTTACAATATTCCATCATTACAGCATTTTATCATCATAAGGTTCATATTACCATTTCACTTTGCTAACGTTCGATTTTGTCCAGTTTATCCATTTTCACCCAAAAATCGACTAATGAGGTCTAGCTAGGAGTCTAACCACTATGACCCTCAAATTTTCCAAATCACCATTTTACCCTTCCTTTCATAATAACTTTGTGAAAAACATATTTAGATCTTCATGGCACTAAAAATCAACACCTAGTTTCCAACATTTTTTCTATGATTTTGTGTCAAAAATCATGTTTACCATTTTATGTTTACCACATAAAATATATTTAATCATTCAAAACCATTTTTACCTAATTGTCCATAACTTTGCCCTATTATCACATGTGATTTCAAATATTATTTTTATTCATTCTAATAATATTTATAACATACATTTTGGCTGTTTTAAGTCATTTTATCATTTCTTAATAAAACCCATATCAACATAATTAATCAAATCTAAAAATACAATTTCTATCTTAGTACATGATTCTACACGTTAAATAGAATTTCAAGCCTAGAAATTCCTCAATATACACTTAAACAAGATAGTAATCACGCGTTTATATTTTTCGTGCATTGTTCCAAAATTGAAGGTAAAAATTCCATTTTATTCATAAGATACCTATCTAGGGCTTGTCTTCTTTAAAAATCCATTTTTTAAAGACCTTAACAAAATAGTAAATAATTTTATTTTTGGCATTAAATATCATCTAGCATGAATCCTACACATGTTTCATACCTACAAACCTTGAAATCTTTAAGAAGAGGAAACCTTTACCTTATAATTTGGAGAGGAAGCAACGAACAGGATGAAGATGGATGTTCCTTGCTCCAAAGACTCCCAAAAGATCCTTAAAATAACTCTAAAGTTCCTCCTACAAGCTTGGCTCTATCCACTTCCTCTATTGATAATGCTTAAGGTTGAAGAATAGGTCTTTAGAATGGTGTTTTATATGGTGTCAAGGTGTGGATATGGCGGGGAATACTTGGGGAAGAAAATAAACTCTCTAAATGTAGACATAGGGAGAGAGAGAGAGGATATATGTCGGATGAAAATGGTGGGGGATGAACCACCACCTCAGTCTCTTATAACCCCCAAATAACCGACACAAATGATTTAAAATCCAAGTCAAACAAACTAAACACGTATTTGATCATCTAGTACCTTCCGAGGTTGACAACTCTTCAATCCAAGGGTCTAAAATGTGGCAGCACACAAGGGCATCTCGAATTGACCAAATTCAAGTCCATCCATTCGAATGACTTTTAAGTCTGATTCAAATGACATTGCTCTTTCGTTCAAATGACACTTCCAATGAGAGGTTCTAACGAGATCTCAGTGCACACAAGGAATGGATTAAACTCAAGTCATTTTAAACCTCATTCGAATAATATTTCAACTTGAATTATCCCTCGTTCGAAGGTATTCATTGTTCTTTGAATTAAACTTTAACTTATAGAAATCGCAATTCAACAAATACGAAGGATACAACGATGATTAAGTCTAAATATTCAATCATAATTACAACTTTACAAGGAAATGGAAAATATTGAGGGCACGAGTATTACATTCTCCCCACCTTTACAAATTTCATCCCCAAAATAAAGATAACTAATTAGGGGAAGATTTATGGGTGCTTATCTTGCATCTCTGACTCGCGTTCCTATGTAGCATCTTTAACGCCATAAAACTCCTAAAAAACCTTTACCAATGGGAGTACCTTATTGCATAGGAACCAGTCAACGTGGGAAACATGAAATCTTCTTTTAACTCGATGAGGTTCCAATTGATGAATTGCTGAGGATCGTGAATATGCTTCTTTAATATAGAGACATGGAACACGTTATGCGCTTGGGACAACTATGGATGAATCGCCAAAAGTAATAACACATCCCTAATCTGCTCGGGGTTTCAAAGGGGACGATCTATTGCATGGATAACTTTTTTCTCCTATAATAGTTAACTACTAGTTTTGATTTAACCTTCATCACATGATCTCCTACCCAACACTCTAGGGGTACCCGATGATTATTAGTGTAATTCTTCTTCCATCTTGGTGTTGTCGTGGTTCTCTGCTAAATTACCCAAACTTTTTCCATCATCTCTTGAATTAACTCTGAATTAGTGAGGTGATTATCACCCACCTCATCCCAACAAACTGTAGAGTAGCATTGCCTCCCATAAAGAGCCTCACAGGCAGCAATGACGATGCTTACCTAGTAACTGATGTGAGCGAACTTTACTTTATGAAAATTTTCTTTTCAACTCCCCTAAAAGTCAAGCGCACAAGCTCTCATCATATCCTCCAAAATATGGATGGTTCGCTCTGACTATTCGTCATTTTTGGAACTATAAGCCGTACTCATATACGGCTCGGTACCTAAACCCTATTACAATTTCTTCCAAAATAAACGTACAAACTAAGGATCCCTGTCTGAGATGATCGAGAGTTGGACACCATGGAGTCTATGTATTTTTCATAAATAAAAACTCACCAACATAGCCATGTGGTCCTTAACCTTGATCGGTAGGAAGTGTGTAGACTTCATGAGTTGATACACTATAACCCACCTTGCATCATGACCATGATTAGACAGTGGTAATGTCGTGATGAAATCAATTGTGATATGCTCCCACATCCATTTTTCTATGGGTAGTCATTGCAATAGCCCTACTGGCTTCTTATGCTTAGACTTTACCTACTAACAGGTGTAGCACTTAGCTACATATGTTTCCACATCCCTCTTCATGATGGACCACCATAAATATTTGCAAACAGGTCCTTATACAAGTTTGTGGCACTGGGTGATGGACTTATACATCACCTCGTCTTGAAGCTCATCGATAATCGAGAAAATCAATTGTCCCTTATGTCGCACCCCAACGTTTTTATACACGATAAGAGTGTTGAACACTTACCCATTCTGAATACGGTCTTGATACTGAAAAACATCATGATCACATGACTGGGCATTAAGAACTTTCTGCTAAATGAGTGGCCTGGCTATAACACCTCAAATATATGCCCTATTATAACCCTGTCGGACGTTCAAGTCAAACTTATGAAACTCACCGAACATTTTCACCCAATGGCACGTTATTACTGGAAGGGTGAAACTAAACTTTTGTCTAGGAGCGTCATCCACCACACTGGCCTTGCTGGTATGATACACTAATGAGATGTCATAGTCCTCCATCAATTTCATCCATATCCTATAAGAGAGACTAAGATCATGATGCGTAAGGATGCACATGAGGCTCTTATGGTTAAGAAACACCTCAAAACTTTCTTCATACAGATAATATGACGCGACTAAAAAGTATCTCTAGTGCGTGATTATATCGGCTCAAGTGTAAGTTGGTCATGTAAGTAATAATCCAAGAAAGTCGGATATCGAACATATGGAATATGACGTAAGATGTGATGACGAGTTAGAAAAATTACTAACTGTTCAGAAAAAAAAAGAAGGAAAAGATAATTGTTTAGGAAACTTGTCTATCAATTAATGCAGATGATATAAACTAGTGAATTTACTACGCATGCAATAACTAAGTGTTTTTAAATCAATGTGAGAAAATGGAGTTGGTATACACTCCCACATACAGTCGACAATTATTTAGAATGTAAAAACTTTAAAACCTAATTCTCAGTTAATAGAATCATCAAATACCCTCCAAGCATTTGACATGTGCGAATTCTACTCCTCACAATATCAAATAAAAAATTGTATTTAATGAGAATGACTAATTGTCGAAACTCATATTGCATTCTGAAACATTTTGGTTGCCTAGGGTAAATGGAATCAAAATACCTACAATATTTATTTCGATAACAAATCAGGCCTTTGAATAGTTAATTAAATTTTGTTTGCTTTTAAATCCTTTCGTAACACCTAATTTGGTGATGTGGGTAATAGCCGAAATTCTAAAATTGCATGTGATCGAAATCATGATGAAATTATATCTAAACATGCATGGAGGTCTTAAATTCCTAGAAAACAAATAAAATGTTCAAAGAGGAACAATATTCAATAATAAGTTAGAGAAGACAAACTTTACGTATTAATCCTTGAAGAGCAATCCACAATTGTGTAACATTAATGCGCGAATTCAAAACTATGCTTCTTGCATATTTTTTCTCTAATCCTATGTAAAAAAAATAAGAAAAACTATCTCTAACATGAAACTACAACCCTGCTTGGTAATGTTTGCAAGAGTCCTAACTTAATACAACTCCTAGAAAAATCAGCATTTTAATGAAATTCGCGTATTAGGTAAATAAGAAAAAACATCTGATAGAAAGAACTTTTGCGTATTTGTCGTTGTTGTGCAAGCTCCTTTTAATCAAAATCCTTATGTAACTACAAATATAAAACAAACTCAAGTGTAGAGGTAAGTAAGGGTATCAATCCACTTCTTAGAGAGTAAGCTAGCGACAAATTCAATTGTAATTCACTTTTTATTTTCTTTTTGTGCTTTTTCACTTTTCTAATTTTTTTAGCTTTTTCAGTATTAAAACAATAGGGTGAGGTGAGATGAAATAAGACTAAACTAAACTAAATGTGATATGATAAAAACTAACTAGAAAATGACTGAAATGGAAAATAAAGTCTAACACTAAAATAACAGATAAAGTGACGTAAATAATTGTGAGAACAATCAAGGAGTGGGATTACATCACAAATTTTAGCTATTCTAATTAATTACTTGAATTCTCCCAAATTAATATCAAAATTACAAACCGACTCTCGTTGCAAGTGTAATTATAATAGTAATCTTTTAGAAAATTAAGTTCCACAACTCTAGAAAAATAGATCTACACTCCTTTTAATTAATCACCCGCTAGGCTCGATCGATTAAAATTCATGTAAATCTTCGAAAATAAATTTAGAGTTGAAATTCAAATTATAATACCCCACTTAAGAAACCCCTATCTCTAGTTTGAATCTAAAATGGGTATTATAATTAGAATTTTGATTTTCTCTCGAAAATCATTTACCCTCTCTCGAGGCGTAAATTTAAGGGTGAGGGATCAAAATTAACATTCAAAGGGCCTTTTCAAATAATTAAACTAATAAAAATAAAATAACATCAAATAAGGTTTTATCCCACCCCTTGAAAGAGGTTTTAGCCTAACGTGGTATAACATATGGCAAATTAATAATCAAAGGCATAAATAAATAAAATAGAAGGGTAAAAGGACAAATCTTCAAATAAGTCTCCTTGATTTGCAAAATTTGACTCTAATCCTCCATTGAAATTGAGCAACATCCATTTAAATTTAGCTGTCCACAATATTCAATTACATACAAACACTCATTTTAATCACTCAACAATTAATTTCTCACAAATATCTAAAAAAATAAAAACAAAACTATTTACAAAAATATTCTACCTAATTTATTTTCTAGTTTAACCTATCTCTCTCTCTAGAATTTTCTTCCTACCAAGTTCTCTCTATTTGATGATCTCTAAATGGGGTCTTGAGTCTTCTTTTATAGTAGATGCAATTGGAGCTAAGGGGTTAAATTGGGAAAATAAGGATGTGCACATGAGGGGGGTGAGGTATGAGGATATATGGGTGAGAGTAATATGGAGAAAATGAACAATTGTGCATGGATTGTGTGAGGTGTGGGGACAAGTGGGAAATGGGGGAATAAAATCAGATTTGGGGATGAGAGGTTATTTTGGGTATTGAGTTAGAAGAGGTTAGTTGGGGGTATAATGGGTAAAAAGGGTAAAATGGGTTTAAATGGGAATAAACATGTGGCTATTTGTTTTATTTGGTTTTGTTGGTTTGCATTTGGAATGTGAACAGGTAGAAGGAATCGTGGCTTGGTAATGGAAGTTTGGGAAATGGGTTTTACAAATGGGTCTTTAGTCTTGAAATGGGAGATGGGTATGGATCGGAGCTGGGTGACGCCGGGTTCAGGTGACGGCGGGGTATGGACAGGCGCTGCCAGTGTGGGATCGCCGCCGGTGTGGAGTGATGGCATTTCGCCGGAATCGCAGGGGAAGGGAAGGGGCGACGATTGGGTTCGGTTCAGGCCGCTGGAGTGGCTGTGTGGTGGCGATGGGTTGAGTCATTGAGCTCGTCGGGGCCGGGTTTTTAGGTGACAGCGGGATGGGGGACCGAAGGGAGTAAGGGGGTTCCGGGTTTAGTCGCCGGCAATGGTTCAGGCGGGTTTCGGCGGCAGGTATGTGAGTGGATGAGGAGAGAGAGAGAGAGAGAGAGAGAGAGAGAGTGGTGAAAGGTTGGTTTTGGTTGGTAGGGGTGATGGAGGTTAGGAAGATGAAGTGGTTTTAATGGAGGTTTGTTGGGTGATTATGGTGTTTTAGGAGAGAGAAAGTGGAAGATGGGGAAGAAGATGTGGGTTTGATTGTGTATGTGTGGTGTAGGAAGTTAGGTGTGAGGGTGAAGGTTTAGGGTAAGAGTTGTTTGTGTATATGGGTGAGGATGAGAGTATAGGGTAGATTATGGTGTAGGATGGTGTGTAAGTGTAAATAGGTGTATGGGAGTGTACGATAAGGGAGTTGTGTGCGTGTTTAATTAGGAAACCTAAAAAAAATAACACTAATAAAATAAAATTAATAAAATAAAATAAAATAAAAACCTAATAAAATCTAATTTTAAAATAAAATAAAGACTCAAATAAAAAAGAAATGAAAAAAAATAGAAATCTATTAAACTAAAACTAAGATCCTAAAAAGAAAATGTAAAATCAAAATAAACTAAAAATAAATAAATCCTAAAAAATCTAATCCTAATAAAATAAGATAAAATAAAATAAAAACTAAGACTAAAAACTAATAAAAATCAATATAAAATAAAATTATATTAATAAAAATAAAATAGAAAAATAGAAAATAAAATCTAAAAATTCTAAAATAAACCTAAAATTAAAATGACCCAAACTAAAAATCTAAAAATTAATAAAAGGGCACAAACTCAACACACACACGGTTTAGGCTAGGTTTAGGCTCGATTTGGGTAGGCTAGGATATGGGACAAGGGTATTTAGCTCCATAAAATGCACAATTGTCTTGAAATGCGCATTTAAACACCGCAACGTGCATTCGGCCTACAAAATAAATAATTAAGCACATGAGACCCATATTACCGATAATTAGCAACTAAAATACATCTATTCGGGGTATAAAATATACAGTTTTGGGTGCTTATCACACCACCCCCAAACACAGTGTTGCTAGTCCTCGAGCAATAAGATAGAGAGAAAGAGAAAGATAAGTAACCAAAAGTGTACCACTTTCGCGGGCACTTGCGATTGCACTTAGCATGTGCAACAAGCCTTTAAACCTATAGGTTGCCCTACAGGACGAGTTGTGTCTCGTGAGGGTTTGCAAGGAATATACCCACAAAATTTTTATTTATAAAAATTTATTAAAAGGCAGTCAATCTCTTATTAGACATAGAATAATCGCACAATCCATCACAAGATAAATGATTTCAGAAATACAAGCTAGAATGTGTAAAAAGTTTAGCTAAGTAAATACTCAAGGCACATCTTTCCTAAAACTCAACGTGTGCAGTGTGAATTAGTCAAAACGGTTCGAGTATCATCAAAGTAATTCCTAGATTGCCTTGTCGGAATCAACGCTTCAACTTCAAATCTCACGGATATATCTCTCTCAAACGAACTCTCGAGATTAGGGTCAGTGTATCGCTTTTGTGTGTGAGGAGGTGAGTAAATGTAAGCAAGTTCAAACGTCTCACACACACATAAGAAAGAATGAACAATTAGAAGAAAAAAGTGATCTCATGAAAGAAATGCAAATCACTATAGTGAGAACGTCGAGTTATTCACCACGTTGACTATTATTTGCCCGAACACCTAGGGGAACATGTATGATAATGGGTGAGGGGAAAATGAAATGGGAAGGATGGTATAAGGTGTGGTATGATGGATGGGATGATGTATGGATGTGTTATGTAGGATATAATGGTGATATGAATGATAAAGGATGATGGATGACTGTATATGATAGAAGAGTTTTCTATACTTTAGGCACAAATGTCTTTATTACATACTACAAACTCTCTTTCTTTTCTTTTCTTTCTTTTTTTTCAATTTTTCTTTTCTTTTTCTTTTTTTTCTATTTTTTCTAGTTTTGCTATTTTTTCTCTTTTTCTTTTTTTTTCTTTTTCTCTCACTTTTCAAACCAACATTGAAGACATTTACATTTGAAATCACACTCTTTTATTTGAAAATGATTATGGATGATATATGAAATGAGTGGCGAATGATGGTGAGGGGAATATGGAAGAACATGGGAATATAATGGGTGAAGTTAATGGTAAATGGTGTATGGAAAAGTGGTAAGTGTATGCATGAGAATATAGTATTCGGGACAAATTTCAAGACACGCGTTTCTTACAACTCGAAAAAGATGTCATTCTCAGTGATCAAGCCAAAATTTTATAAAAGATAGTGAGATCATACAACAATTTAAGTGCGGACCCAAAAGAAGTTGAATCAACTTGTGACTCGGAGATTGCGTAAAACTCTCTGAAAGGGTGAAAGGCATGAATCTCACGGGCTAAAGTCTCTACTAGTGATTCTTAAGGTTCTCTTTAGAATTGTAGTACTCCTCACTCTAAACCGTAGTGACATGATAAGTGCGCAAATTGTGTTGAGTCTAAGAATTCATAGTGCAAAATGCCTTGATATGTATTACATAAGCTATCTAGAAAAAAAATATTCTCTAGCTTGATTTCTAGACTTTAAAAGATGGATGATTGAAAATTGACATCAATGAGTGAGATGAAAGAAACTGCTCGAAGTTTTAAAAATCAGGTTTAAAACTCAAAAAATTTCAAAAGAGGTACGATTTTGATAAAATTCCCCACCCCCAAACAAAAAGGAACATCGTCCTCGATGTTAAGTAAAATGATGTTAAAAATTGAGAGCATAAGGTAGGAAAGAGTTTACCAGAATGAACCGCTAATGAAGTGGACAGATGAAGCCAAAAATAAACTTGAATAAGTGATAGAAGAAAAAAAATGTGTACAAGTTTATAACATGGAAAGCATATGGTGATGTGAAACACCACCCCCAAACAGGATGAGACTAGTACAAGAAGCACGAGTTGCCTCCCGGTAGAGCTAAGTTTAATGTCTTCAGCCAGACCGATGGGATCTCACCCTAAGGATAATAACGAGGAAACTGAGGGGTGGAAGAAAATTTGGGTGATGAAGATCACCCCCAAACAAGACTGAAGCACTAGTCTTGTTGGAAACAGGCTAAAGTGGTCAATGCACTTGTATAGAAAAGTGCATCACGCGATGCAAAGCATCGGTGGACCATGGGTGGGTGGGGATTAGGGTAAAAGTAAGGGTGGCAAGGGTGAAGAGGTATCGGTCACAGGACTTATTGAGCCGGAAGGTGAGGGAAACAAGGGCCCTATAAGCATAGTGCTCAAGTTGTATGGGAAGGCCAAAGGGTTTGGTAAGTGTAATGGGTTGGGCCTCAGAGAAATCACACGATCATTCTATAAATGGGCGATGATAATGGTCGCGCCGTGATACGCCAGAGAGCTGTTGAAAAAAATCAACACCACAAGAGAGTGGTGGGCATAGAGGAACAAGCTCGGTGTCATGGAAGTGGAGAGTATCACCACAAATACTCTCGTAGATGGTGGAGGATGGTTTCAGGTGAGGATCTAAAAATGTAGATGGAAACGTGAAATGTGTAAAATCAAGATCCAAACCAGGTGGTGGGATAGAAAATATAACGGATGGGGTAAAGGGTGGCATAAGCGGTGGATCGGGTGGGATAAATGGTGGAGGAAGATGATCCAACTCAAGAGTGGGAGACACACACTCATTGGGAGGAGTAAAGGAATACTCACAAGGTAATGTGGTTTCGAAAGAGGGAGTTGTCAACTTCTCCATAAGAGTAGCATCGGTGAATGTGGTGGATGGGAAAGACGAGGCAACAAGATCTAAGATAGAGGAATCACTAGAAATATCGCGCTCAACGGGAGCCATGCATGGTGGGACATCATCCATATCCGAATAGTTAGGAATTATCACGGATTCTATCTCGGGAAGATGGTGAACACTCATAGCCGGAGCTAACCTAGGATAAATTGGTTCCTCGGGAACACAAGGGTGAAGCTCGATAGGTGTAGACTCGGGCATATTTTTGGATTCTATGGGAATGTGAATGGGAACTGCAAGGTGGGGTTCATATGGACATGGTGGGATTTGATCAGGCTCACTATCAAAAGATAAGTCAACACAATTGTCGACTTGGGGCCTGGACCATGGGATGGTCGTAACTTCGAGATTCTCGGGGTGGTAGGGTTGGTCACACTCAAATTTTGTGTCATAAGAGGACACATCATCATCACACTCGGTGGCAACGATGGGTGGAGCCATGGGAATATACGAATCTCTCGCACACTTCAATTCATTTAACCTTTGTTCAAGCCTTTGGAGAGCTTGAGTTTGAATTGCTTGCTCATGCTCAAGTATGAACGTTTGCAAGAGGGTTTCGAGAGTGGATGTGGATGAAAGTGTTGGTGGAATGATGGGTGGTGGTGGCGGGTGAGGTGGACACAAATTTCTATAATCGGGACTATATGGAGATGTGACACCCCGACTAATTAAATACCGGGTAGCTACTCCTTTATTAAATTAATACAAAATGTCAAGTTGGTCCAGTTAACAGCATCACTGTCGAAAAAATTTTAATCATTACTAACCACCTAGTATTCAAAAAGTAAGATGTCAAATTTTAAATTAAGTCTGATTAACGTGCAATAATAAATATAAAGGTTAATATAGCCAATCACAGTAAAGTCATAATAGAATAACCAACCAATATAATAATGAGTCTGGAGGAAAACTCCTCACAACAATCCCACCACTGAAATAAATAAAAGAGTATATCCTGAATTAATTACATGCCAACAATCTGAATAACTGAAATATGAAATGTCTCTAATAAAAATGGGAGACATGCCCTAAAAATGATGAAAACTGAATAGAGTAAAAAAAGAAGAAGCGTCTACTAGCAAGGCCCTGTAACTTCCATAACAGCTACAGCTCGTCACCTGAATGGAAATACTATGCATGGTGTCCTTGTGGCTAGGCACCTAAAAGGTTTTTACAAAAATAGATTTGAAAGCAAACGGGTCAGAGCCCGAAAGTGGAGAGTATTTTAAAAATATCAAGTGCTTTAATAAAATTAAAACAATGAATGCAAAATACATGTTAGGACGTGCACTCACATGAAATACTCACCTCTCGACTAATTTTGCACTCCTAACGTACCGTACCCATCTAAGTGACATTCATATCTAACTAAACCGTCATAAATTCTACCCCTTTCTACTCGATACCCATTATACATTCTAACGTTATCAATTAAATAGAGGCTTTACTTAAACTAGGATTCTCAATTATTAGCAATACAATTCACTACAGGTTATCCCTTTTTATTTTCTCAAAGCGTTACCATAATTATACTCACAATACCAACATGAAAATTCTCATTATTTAAGCGTATATTATTCGCGTCATGAATATACAATACAAGCACCCGAGACTAAGCTGCGGTGAATACATACTCTGCTATCCATCCCGGTACATCACGTACATAAGGATCACGCATTCTGAATCTCTCAAGAATCGTTCTCAGATAACAACAATCACAAACAATGGAGGCGAACACAGTCACATCACATGGGTCATGCACATACCTACGCTCCCATGATCAGCAGACTTATTAACTTCACAATAAGTCCTTCTGTGACCTATGTCCTCGAGGTACCAATCTATATCCCCCCATAGGCACACAAAGAATAGATGGCCCTAAGCGAACGCAAACCTCCCGTGATAACAAGCATGGTAGGTATGTCATACACATAAAATCATATACATATACTAAGAATACAAACATCTTAGTAATTACCATATTTTATTAGTGGTATAGTTCTCATTCTTATACCAACTTTTAATGTCACGCAAGTCATATTCCCCCGGTTCAAATGTATTCAAGTCATTTATTTTCCTCGCATCGTGATTAGTCACTCGCGTCCTAATCTACCAATATCATTTGGTTCAAATCATTTTTCTATATTTTACTCCTCAATATATCCCGAATATCCCAACTATATCAATTACTCATCAAGGGAATATTATCTCTACAATTAAACAAGGTTACGGGACACTAGAAATCAAATCAGGCCAAATAGGCCAATTTGTCAACTCGTTAGAAGTCTCGTTCGAACGAGGTCGTTCGAACAAGAGTTCGTTCGAACGAAAGGGGCATCTAACGAACATCCAACTCGTTAGAAGGCAAACTGTCAACTCGTTAGAAGCTCGTTCGAACGAGCTCGTTCGAACGACCTGGGCAGGTCTTCTAACGAGGTGACAGTTTCGAGCCCAGAATTCCTAAATTCGTTTTTCCTCCAACTTTCTCTTCTCAAAACTCATCCAAACATTATCCCAACAGTGTTTTAAGGTTCCTAATCATTCCTAAACATACTTAGGTCGTATTTTAACATATTTATGGGGTCAAGTCTCCCTAAACAACACCCAATTATCAAATCTCCCAATATTCTCCCAACCCTTATGAATATGAACCCTAGAAAATTAAAGTCATCAATATCCACAATTTAATCCTTTTTTGTAATATAAAGGATGTATTTCTAACAATATAATCTCCCAAACATAATTCTACATGCAATCTCTTTATCAAAACATGAATTTATAACTCCAACTACATGGGTTTTTACAAGTCTCCCAACAAAATGCAATTATATCAATTTCTAAGCATGGAAGAAGCATTCGCTTGAAATTAACGTAATTAAACCACTTCCCTTGGATTATTCTCTGAATTTGGTGTTGAATGTTGAAGGTTGCCCTATCTCTTTCTCTCCCAAGGTTGAAGGTTGAAGATGGAGGTTAAGGTTTTCTCTTTGGGAACTTTTCTAACTTCCTCCTCTAACTCCCGTTGCCCTCTAATCAGTTAATTGCTGGTAATGGCTTAGTGGGTCATTAATATCCTAATATTTAATTCCCAAAATTCGTTGGTTAATAATCCTAAAATTTCAAAATTACCAAAATACCCTTTTAAGTTGCCGGTGTGGCCCAAAAATGCCCCGGGACCCAAACTAAACCCCCGGCTAGTGTTTTCTGACTATTTCGACCCTTTCGGACACGTTGCTGCACTCAAAATGACCATACGGTTAATAAAAAATAAAATTCACTTTTTAATTCAAATAATTACATTCCTGACGCGACTGTCACGCGCGTCCCAACAAAATTTCCCAAATTGCCGTATTTCAATCTCACGACAATTTCAATAGTTTCAATATTCATATAACGTCATATGTATACACATTATAACCAAATACCAACTCACATCTCGTTAGTATTTTATCCGGATTAATTCTCAATTAATTCCCATTTAATTTAATTAATCCCACAAATAAATATGAATAAAAGTACGGGGTATTACATACTTCCCCCTAATAATAGAATTTCGTCTCGAAATTCAGAACTAGAAAGTACCTGGTAAAAACAACTCTGGATAACGTTCGCGTATCTCGTCCTCGAGCTCCCATGTGGACTCCTCGGCATTATGATGCCGCCACTGAACACGTACTAACGGAACTATCGTTGGCCACAGTTTCCTCTCACTTCGGTCCAAAATAGCAATCGGCCCCTCCTCATAGAAGCTATCAGGCTGGAGATCGATGTCCTCCAAAGCAATGTGAGAATGAGCCAAATCGTCCCTAAGATATTTCCTTATCGAGGAAATATGAAACACATCATGAATCCTGTGCAAATGTTCTGGTAACCCAAGTCTATATGCAACAGACCCAATCCGCTCGATGATAGGAAATGGCCCCATATATCTCGGTGCCAACTTCCCCTTCTTCCCAAATCGCATAATCCCCTTCATAGGAGATACTCTGAGTAAAACCTGGTCCCCCACTTTGAACTCCCTGAAGAACCTCTTCGCATCAGCATAGCTCTTCTGCCGATCCTGAGCTACCCGAATGCGACCCCGTATCAATTTTATCCTCGCCGAAGTATCCTGAATCACTTCCGGCCCAAGTAGTTTGTTGTCCCCCACCTCCAACCAACATGCTAGGGAACGACAAGGTCTACCGTACAACGCTTCAAATGGAGCCATGCCAATGGTGAACTGGTAGGAGTTGTTGTAAGAAAACTCCACCAGTGGAAGATACTGCTCACATCCACCCCCAAAATCAATGATGCACATATGCAACATGTCCTCCAACATCTGGTTTGTACGCTCGGCTTTCCCGTTGGTCTGCGGGTGATAAGCCTTACTCAACCGCAATTTCGTGCCCATGGCCTCCTGAAAACTCTCCCAAAACTGTGAAACAAATATCTTGTCTCTGTCAGACACGACATTTAGGGGCACACCGTGAAGTCTCACTATTTCTGCAATAAAGAGCTAGGCATATTATCCCGTAGTGTAGTCTGTCCTTACGGGTAGAAAATGAGTGACTTTGGTCAACCTGTCCACAATTACCCAAATGGAGTCGTGACCCCTCTGTGACGTAGGTAACCCCGTGATAAAGTCCATGGATATGCTCTCCCACATCCACATCGGGACCTCTAACGGCTGTAGAAGTCCTGCCGGTCTCTGATGATCCACTTTTACCAGCTGACATGTGGCGCATTTAGAAACAAACACGGCGATATCTTTCTTCATCCCGCTCCACCAATACTGTCGTCTCATGTCTTGGTATATTTTTTTCCCACTGGGATGTACCGCGAACCGTGAGCCGTGCGACTATGCCATCACCTTCTGTCGCGATTCCCCCCCTTTCGGAACTACCAGTCTGCCATTGAAGCGTAATCCCCCATCTGAGCTAACGGTATAGGACTCGGCTCCCTCTGCTAATAATCGAACTATCTGCTCCTGACAGAACGAGTCATCTGCTTGTGCCTTTACCACTCTCATGACAATATGCGGTGTAACAGTCATCACCGACATGAATGATCGGGCCACTGCATCCTGGTGTCCCAACTCCTTCCACTTTGCCTTCCACACCCCTGCCACTTCATCTACTGGCCTACGGCTCAACGCGTCTGCTACCACGTTAGCCTTCCTCGGGTGATATTGGATATCAAACTGATAGTCCTTCACAAACTCAAGCCACCTCCTTTGCCACATATTCAACTCCTTCTGCGTGAATAGGTACTGTAGGGACTTCTAGTCCATGAACAATCGAAACTTCTCCCCCAAAAGATAATGTCTCTGAATCCGAAGGGCAAATACAACTGCCGCTAACTCCAAATCATGAGTGGGGTAATTCTTCTCGTGAAGCTTAAGCTTACGGGAAACGTAAGCTATGGCCTGACTCTCCTGCTGCAATACACCTCCAAGTCCTTGAAAGGATGCATCGGTGTAAACTAGATACTCAACTCTCGGTCTCGGCAATGCTAACACAGGTGCTGAGGTCAACTTGTCCTTCAACTCATCAAATGCCAACTAACAGGCATCACTCCAAATGAACGGCACACCTTTACGAGTCAGATGTGTCAAAGGACTCGCAGTCTTGGAGAAACCCAGAATAAACCTCCTGTAGTATCCTGCTAGGCTCAAGAAACTACGGATCTCAGTCGGTGTCGTGGGATGTCCCCACTCCCTCACCACGGATACCTTTCCCGGATCAACAGATATCCCCCGGTCGGAAATAATATGCCCCAAAAACTGAACCTCCTTCATCCAAAACCCGCACTTCTCATACTTTGCATACAGCTCGTTCTGGCGTAGCGTCTGCAAAACCTGCTTCAAATGCTCGGCGTGCTCCTCCTCTGTGTGGGAGTAAACCAGAATATCATCAATGAAGACAATGACGAACTGATCTAGGAACTCTCTGAACTCCCTATTCATCAAGTCCATAAACACGGCTCGAGAATTGGTCAAACCAAAAGGCATAACCCGAAACTCGTAGGAACCATATCTCATTAAGAAAGCAGTCTTTGAGACGTCCTCCTCCCTGATAAGCAACTGATGGTATCCCGATCGCAAATCAATCTTTGAGAAGAAAGAAGCTCCTCTCAACTGGTCGAATAAGTCATCGATTCGGGGTAACGGATACTTATTCCGTATCGTGACCTTATTCAACTCCCGGTAATCTACACACAACCTCAACGATCCATCCCTCTTCTTCACAAACAACACATGGGCACCCCACGGCAAAGTACTCCTCCGAATAAACCCCTGACCCAACAACTGCTCAATCTGATCTCGTAACTCTCTCATTTCAGCTGGAGCCATACGGTAAGGTGCGCGGGCAATAGGCCGAGTGCCCGGCGTCAAGTCGATCACAAAATCTATCTCTCTACTTGGAGGTAATCCAAGTATGTCCTGAAATACATCGGCAAACTCTCAAACAACCGGAATCGAATCAAGTGGTATCACCACTTCCTTATAGGTCTCCTCCTCTATATAGTACAAGTGAGTGGACGATCCTCCCTCAGGACGAGGCATCGCCACTAAAAACATCTCCTGTCCGGGAATGGCAAAGATAATACTCCTACTAAAACAGTCAATCATGGCTCGATACGCAACTAGACAATCCATACCAATAATGGCATCATACTCGATCATCTCTAACACTAACATATCCGTGGGTAAAGTAAACCTCCCAATCTATATACTCACGCCTCTACATACAAGGGAAATCACGGAACCCATACTCAATGGAGAATCTACACAAGTAACCGTACTCTCGGCGGTGTCTAACAACCCAATGGTGCTTGCAAATCTCATAGCAATAAAACAGTGTGTAGCCCCCGTGTCAAATAAAACACGCCCCATAGTCCTCTGAATAGAGAACATACCCTCAATGGCCAGTGGATCCTGTGGGGATACGGCCGGCTGAAGCTGATATACTCTCCCATACTGAAGCTGCCCCTGCTGAACTGGGACCGCTGGAATGGGTGGTAATGCTGCCATCTGTGGTGGTGCCGGGAGGGCAGCGGGAAACATAGGCCTCTGCGGCTCCTGTTGAGCACCCTGCTGTTGCTGCTGCGGGGCCTTACCCCTATCCGGATAATCCTGGCATTTATTTCCAGTCTTGCCACAAACGTAACACTTCCCCGGGAAGTTCCCCCCTCTCTGTCACTGCTGCCCTCGGCCCTGGTGGCCGTTTCCATTCTTCCCCTGGCCATGCTGGCCATGCTGAAACTGCTGTTGACCATTCTGACCTTGTTGGCCTTGATGGCCGTTCGGACCTTGGTGGCCCTGCCTGAAACCTCCCTGTCCACTCCTGAAACCTCCAGATCTGAATCTCTAATGATCCCCCTGTTGGGAACCCTGATCACCCTGCTTATGCTGTCCCTGAGCAGATTGTGCCCCGCTGGCACCATTTCCCCCAGTCCTGCCCTGATGGCTGGACTCTCCTGATCTCTTTCTCTCAGACATGTGAAAGCGGTGATCCTGGCAGTGTAGTAATGCAGCGTTAACCACATCAGAATAAGTGGCCAACGAGAGATTCCCCAATAAATGCTGACGGATCCTCCATGTCAATCCATCTGTAAACTTCTCGATCTTCTTCTCCTCTGTCGGTATTTCATCCGGAACAATATTCAGTAGATTAGTGAATTCGGCCTCATACTCGGCCACAGTCCTTCCCTCCTATCTGAGATTCATTAACTTCCTCCTCATTTCCGTGTGAACGGCTGACGGAAAATACTTGCGGTCAAACCGCACCCAAAACTCCTGTATCGTGAGAGTATCTCTCTCCTCCTCAGTGGTAATAGACTCCCACCACTGCAGTGCAGATCCCACTAGCTTGAAAGTAGCTAGTACCTGCTTCTGAACATCGGTGCACTCATACATCCTCAAGTGCCTCTGAATGTCTTTCCTCTACTGACTTGAAACCACAACATCGGAGCTACCTGCGAACTCCGACGGTTGCGCTTTCTGAAAAGAATCACGTACACGTTCCCAAGTAGACGGGAATGCATGTTCCTAAACTGGCGCGGCTACTGGCGCCTGGGGTGGTGCCTGCTGTACAACTGCTAGAGCGACATTCACCGCTTGGGCTACAATGGCTGCAACCTCAGCGGCATTCATGGTGCCCTGTACTGGTGCTGGCTGGGGCTCTGGTTGTGCATCCCTAGGAACCCGTGGTGCACGTCGTGGAGGAATCTGAAATAAGAGTAAGGTCTATAAGTTCGTGGTTATAAACCCAAAATAGCTGAAGAGCGAAGCATACATAAAAGAATACAACAGTCCTAAGATATAGGGATCTACATCAAAGAAAGCTCAGCGGAAATATAATAAGCCGTACAGATCCTAAAGGACACTAGAACTTGATGCTCTGATACCACTTGTGACACCCCGACTAATTAAATACCGGGTAGCTACTCCTTTATTAAATTAATACAAAATGTCAAGTTGGTCCAGTTAACAGCATCACGGTCGAAAATATTTTAATCATTACAAACCACCTAGTATTTAAAAAGTAAGATGTCAAATTTTAAATTAAGTCTGATTAACGTGCAATAATAAATATAAAGGTTGACATAACCAATCACAGTAAAGTCACAATAGAATAACCAACCAATATAATAATGAGTTTGGTGGAAAACTCCTCACAACAATCCCACCACTGAAATAAATAAAACAGAATATCCTGAATTAATTACATGCCAACAATCTGAATAACTGAAATATGAAATGTCTCTAATAGAAATGGGCGACATGCCCTACAAATGATGAAAACTGAATAGAGTCAAGACAAAAGAAGCGTCTACTAGCAAGGCCCTGTAACTTCCATAACAGCTACAGCTCGTCACCTGAATGGAAATACTATGCATGGTGTCCTTGTGGCTGGGCACCTAAAAGGTTTTTACAAAAATAGATTTGAAAGCAAACGGGTCAGAGCCCGAAAGTGGAGAGTATTTTAAAAATAGCAAGTTCTTTAATAACATTAAAATAATGAATGCAAAATACATGTTAGGACGTGCACTCACATGAAATACTCACCTCTCGACTAATTGTGCACTCCTAACGTACCGTACCCATCTAAGTGACATTCATATCTAACTAAACCGTCATAAGTTCTACCCCTTTCTACTCGATATCCATTATACATTCTAACGTTATCAATTAAATAAAGCCTTTACTTAAACTCGGATTCTCAATTATTAGCAATACAATTCACTACAGGTTATCCCTTTTTATTTTCTCAAAGCGTTACCATAATTATACTCACAATACCAACATGAAAATTCTCATTATTTAAGCGTATATTATTCGCGTCATGAATATACAATACAAGCACCCGAGACTAAGCTGCGATGCATACATACTCTGCTATCCATCTCGGTACATCACGTACATAAGGATCACGCATTCCGAATCTCTCAGGAATCGTTCTCAGATAACAACAATCACAAATAATGGAGGCGAACACAGTCACATCACATGGGTCACGCACATACCTACGCTCCCATGATCAGCAGACTTATTAACTTCACAATAAGTCCTTCTCTGACCTATGTCCTCTAGGTACCAATCTATATCCCCCCGTAGGCACACAAAGAATAGATGGCCCTAAGCGAACGCAAACCTCCCGTGATAGCAAGCATGGTAGGTATGTCATACACATAAAATCATATACATATACTAAGCATACAAACATCTTAGTAATTACCATATTTTATTAGTGGTATACTTCTCATTCTTATACCAACTTTTAATGTCACGCAAGTCATATGTCCCAGATTCAAATGTATTCAAGTCATTTATTTTCCTCGCATCGTGATTAGTCACTCGCGTCCTAATCTACCAATATCATTTGGTTCAAATCATTCTTCTATATTTTACTCCTCAATATATCCCGAATATCCCAACTATATCAATTAGTCATCAAGGAAATGTTATCTCTACAATTAAACAAGGTTACGGGACACTAGAAATCAAATCAGGCCAAAAAGGCCAATCTGTCAACTCGTTAGAAGTCTCGTTCGAACGAGGTCGTTCGAACGAGAGTTCGAACGATGTCGTTCGAACGAGAGTTCGAACGAAAGGTGCATCTAACGAACATCCAACTCGTTAGAAGGAAAACTGTCAAATCATTAAAAGCTCGTTCGAACGAGCTCGTTCGAACGACCTGGGCAGGTCTTCTAACGAGGTGACAGTTTCGAGCCCAGAATTCCTAAATTCGTTTTTCCTCCAACTTTCTCTTCTCAAAACTCATCCAAACATTATCCCAACAGTGTTTTAAGGTTCCTAATCATGCCTAAACATACTTAGGTCGTATTTTAACATATTTATGGGGTCAAGTCTCCCTAAACAACACCCAATTATCAAATCTCCCAATATTCCCCCAACCCTTATGAATATGAACCCTAGAAAATTAAAGTCATCAATATCCACAATTTAATCCATTTTTGTAATATAAAGGATGTATTTCTAACAATATAATCGCCCAAACATAATTCTACATGCAATCTCTTTATCAAAACATGAATTTATAACTCCAATTACATGGGTTTTTACAAGTCTCCCAACAAAATGCAATTATATCAATTTCTAAGCATGGTAGAAGCATTCGCTTGAAATTAACGTAATTAAACCACTTGCCTTGGATTATTCTCTGAATTTTGTGTTGAATGTTGAAGGTTCCCTATCTCTTTCTCTCCCAAGGTTGAAGGTTGAAGATGGAGGTTAAGGTTTTCTCTTTGGGAACTTTTCTAGCTTCCTCCTCTAACTCCCGTTGCCCTCTAATCAGTTAATTGCTGGTAATGGCTTAGTGTGTCATTAATATCCTAATATTTAATTCCCAAAATTCGTTGGTTAATAATCCTAAAATTTCAAAATTATCAAAATACCCTTTTAAGTTGCCGGTGTGGCCCAAAAATGCCCCGGGACCCAAACTAAACCCCCGGCTAGTGTTTTTTGACTATTTCGACCCTTCCGGACACGTTGGCGCAATCAAAATGACCATACGGTTAATAAAAAATAAAATTCACTTTTTAATTCAAATAATTACATTCCTGACGCGACTGTCACGTGCGTCCCAACAAAATTTCTCAAATTGCCGTATTTCAATCTCGCGACAATTTCAATAGTTTCAATATTCATATAACATCATATGTATACACATTATAACCAAATACCAACTCACATCTTGTTAGTATTTTATCCGGATTAATTCTTAATTAATTCCCATTTAATTTAATTAATCCCACAAATAAATATCAATAAAAGTACGGGGTATTACAGGAGAATACTCATATGAAGTGTGTGGGATGGGGCTAAGTGCATCATACACGAAAGGACCGCTTTCGTGATGGACAAATGGTTGAAATTCAGTGGGTGCGTAGTGAGGGGACTCATCGGACATGGGTGCGTAAGGATGCCATGACGACTGTTGGAACGTGTGAGGATCCACAACATCGGGTTGGGATTTGTATTGCGTGGAAGGGTGATCAGGCCTCCTCAAATATCTCAGGCACTCACAGAACTTGGTATTAGGTATAGCGGGGTAGTAGGCCGAGGTGGGTTCCGGAACAGTGCCATGTGGATACACATGTTCCATGGTGGGTGCGTAGGGATATGAAGAGTATGGGCACTCATGGGACGAGTGATCGGCATAATAACAGTGGGTGAACAACAAAGGATGAGACACAGTGACACTTGACACCGAGGGTGATGGAATAGGAGGTGAGTTCATGGATGGGTCAAGAGTACCAACGGTACTCGTGAGAGAGGTGAAATCATAAAGAATATCATAAAGAGACCGCTCGGGAGCACTCTCACACGCGTCACGTGTCAATGGAAAATGACCAAAGTAGTCCCGTAAAGGACGTTCGTCGGCCATGAGGAGAGAAATATATATTTTTTTTTAATTTTTTCAAAAGGAAAGAAAATATCTTTGGATTTTTCTAAAAATGAGAAAAAGAAAATATTTTTGGATTTTTTTCTAAAAAGGAAAGAAAGAAAATATTTTTGGATTTTTGTGAAAAATAAAAGAAGAAAAATATTTTTGAATTTTCTAAAATGAAAGAAAGAAAATATTTGTGGATTTTTTTTTTTGGGAAGAAAAAGGTGGGGAAAGATATGGACTCTTTGACTTGGATGAACCGACTAAAACCAACTACCGAAAAATGGAGTTGGACACACACACAAGTCAAGAAAATTTCCTAACTAGCACATAGCCAATTTTTATCTTTAGAGTTAGTGAAAGGGTAGTCAAATTTTAATTAAGTCCGTGGGCGATAAAAAATCACGGACTTATCTTTGTGATCGCCTTTGCAAAATTTTCTCCTAGTGGGCTACCTAGTTGATTGATTTTAATTTTAGTGATGACTAGGGTAGCACACAATGATAAGCGAGTGAGTCGGGTGATGAAATCCCTTCTCGTGAGTGACCGAGTGTAGGTCTTAGTAATTTAATTCATCACACCATTCAAAAATAAATGCGAGAATAAAATCACATAAGAGCACACAAAGCACACAAAAGAATTGACTCGCTAACATGAGAGGCGCGAGGGTTTAGAAATGTACCTCCCAGGGTTTTTAGGCCGTGGGGTGACGAAGAATTTAAGTCGACCGGGGGGAGATCATGCCTATCTCAGTCGTCCCTGGGAGTCCTACCGACCCAAGGTAAAGAGGCTTCTAAATCCTCCTCTTTGGATGCCCTCTCTCTACCTTGTTCGGTTTCCCAATCAAGCTTTCTTCGATTATTATAATTTAAATGGAAAATAAATGGTGTCTCTAAGCACCGCAATACAAGCAATGATAAAATTCCTAATACAAGCCTTCTAAAAATATAAAAAATGGTACTAAAATGCAAAAATATACAAAAATAAATGAACTTCAAAATAGAATCCGCTCCGAGCTTCACAATCCCAAGAATGGAAACGACGCCATTTGATAACGTTGCTTTTTCATATCCTCGGCAACGGCGCCATTTGATAACGAGGCTTTTGTATATAAGTCGTTGTTGAAAGCCAAGTTAGTCAAACATCTTCAAATACCTACAAAATATAATAAACTCAAGTGTAGAGGTAAGTAAGAGTATCAATCCACTTTCAAGGTTGTAAAGCAAATGTAACAAATTCAATTGTAATTCACTTTTTATTTTATTTTTTATGCTTTTTCACTTTCTAATTTTTTTATCTTTTTCAATATTAAAACAATAGGGTGAGGTGAGGTGAAATAAGACTAAACTAAACTAAAATGAAAATAACTAACTAGAAAGTTACTAAAATGAAAACAAAGTCTAACAATAAAATAAGAGATAAAGTGAGGTAAATAATTGTGAGAACAATCAAGGAGTGGCATTACACCACAAATTTTAGTTATTCTAATTAATTGATTTAATTATTTGAATTCTACCAAATTAATATTAAAATTACAAACCAACTCTCGTTGCAAGTGTAATTATAATAGTAATCTTTTAGAAAATTAAGTTTAACACCCCACAACTCTAAAAAAATAGATTTATACTCCTTTTAATTAATCCCCCGCTAGGATCGATCAATTAAAATTCATGTAAATCTTAGAAAATAAATTTAGAGTTGAAATTCAAGTTATAATACCCCACTTAAGAAACCCTATCTCTATTAGAATTTCGATTTTCTCTCGAAAATCATCTACCCTCTCTCGAGGCGTAAATCTAAGGGTGAGGGATCAAAATTAACATTCAAATGGAAATTTCAACTAATCAAACTAATTAAACTAAAATGACATCAAATAAGGGATTTACCCCACCTCTTGAAAGGGAATTTAGCCTAACATGGTATCAAACATAATAAACAAATATTCAATAGGCATTTAATATAAAAGAGTAGAGAGAAAAATAATCAAACCAATTTCTTGAATTCAATAAACTTCAATCCTTGAATGAGATGCATACAACCCTCCAATTGAGAATCCAAATAATATGAAATTAAAATCAACACTCGATTAAATCTCAATCAATATTTAACCTCACAAATATCTAAAAAAAGAATAAAACAAAACTATTTACAAATGGTGTTTTTCTCAACAATTCTCTCTCTAAAAATTCCTATCTAAAAGCTCTCTCTATTTGATGATTTCTAAATGGGGTCTTGAGCCTTCTTTTATAGTAGATGCAATTGGAGCTAAGGGGTTAAATTGAAAAAATAAGGATGTGCACATGAGGGGTGTGAGGTATGAGGATATATGGGTGAGGGTAATATGGAGAAAATGCACAATTGTGCATGAGTTGTGTGAGGTGTGGGGACAAGTGAAAATAGGGGAATAAAATTAGATTTGGGGATGAGAGGTTATTTTAGGTATTGAGTTAGAAGAGGTTACTTGGGGGTATAACGGGTAAAATGGGTTTAAATGGGAATAAACATGTGCCTATTTGTTTTATTTGGTTTTGTTGGTTTGCATTTGGAATGTGAACATGTAGAAGGAATGGTGGCTTGGTAATGGAAGCTTGGGAAATGGGTTTTGCAAATGGGTCTTTAGTCTTGAAATGGGAGATGGGTATGGATCGGAGCTGGGTGACGTCAGATTCAGGCGACGGCGGGGTATGGAGAGGCGCTGCCGGTGTGGGATAGCCGCCGGTGTGGAGTGCTAGCATTTCGCCGGAATCGCAGGGGAAGGGAAGGGGAGACGATTGGGTTCTGTTCAGGTCGCCGGAGTGGCTGCGTGGTGGCGCCGGGTTGAGGCGTTGAGCTCGTCGGCACCGGGTTTTTAGGTGACAGCGGGATGGGGGACCGAAGGGAGTAAGGGGGTTCCGGGTTTAGTCTACGGCAATGGTTCAGGCGGGTTCCGGCGGCGGGTATGTGAGTGGATGAGGAGAGAGGGAGAGTGGTGAGAGGTTAATTTTGGTTGGTAGGTGTGATGGAGGTTAGGAAGATGAAGTGGTTTTAATGGAGGTTTGTTGGGTGGTTATGGTGTTTTAGGAGAGTGAAAGTGGAAGATGGGGAAGAAGATGTGGGTTTGATTGCATATGTGTGGTGTAGGAAGTTAGGTGTGAGGATGAGGGTTTAGGATTAAAGGTGTTTGTGTATATGGGTGAGGATAGGATAGATTAGGGTGTAGGATAGTGTGTAAGTGTAAATAGGTGTATGAGAGTGTAGGATAAGGGGGTTTTGTGTGTGTTTAATTAGGACACTTAAAAAAAATAACACTAATAAAATAAAATAAAACCTAATAAAGTCTAATTCTAAAATAAAATAAAGACTCAAATAAAAAAGAAATGAAAAAAAAATAGAAATCTATTAAACTAAAACTAAGATCCTAAAAAGAAAATGTAAAATCAAAATAAACTAAAAAGTAAATAAATCCTAAAAAATCTAATCCTAATAAAATAAGATAAAATAAAATAAAAACTAAGACTAAAAACTACTAAAAATCAATATAAAATAAAATTATATTAATAAAAATAAAATAGAAAAGTAGAAAATAAAATCTAAAAATTCTAAAATAAACCTAAAATTAAAATGACACAAACTAAAAATCTAAAAATTAATAAAAGGGCACAAACTCAACACACACACGGTTTAGGCTAGGTTTAGGCTCGGTTTGGGTAGGATAGGATACGGGACAAGGGTATTTAGCTCCATAAAATGCACAATTGCCTTGAAATACGCATTTGAACACCGCAACGTGCATTCAGCCTACAAAATAAATAATTAAGCACATAAGACCCATATTCTCGAGAATTAGCAACTAAAATACATCTATTCGGGGTATAAAATATACAGTTTTGGGTTCTTATCACCATCTCTAACATGAAACTACAACCCTACTTGGTAATGTTTTCAAGAGTCCTAACTTAATACAACTCCTAGAAAAATCAGCATTTTAATGAAAATCCGCGCATTAGTTATGCCAAACTAGTTCACTGTCGAACTGGTTTGGAGTTTAGTATGGCAAAACTTGTTGTATTAGATTGTTTCCTCTTCTTTCCTTGGATTTCTTTCTCAACTTTGAAGTCACATAACTTTTTCGATGTAGCTTAGATTAAGGCATTGTTTCTTCTGGTGTTCTTGTGTTCCATACTCTTTAACTTTCTAATTGGCTCTGCCATCGAACTCAGGCTGTAAAATAACTAAAATGCCCTTTAACTCCCCATATTTGGTTTCTTTCACTGTTTCGATTTCTCTCCTGTACTAACTTGCATGAAATACTTGTAAAACACATGGGAGATACACAAAACACGAAATACTCTACCAATAGAGTTAGTAGCATAAATATGAGATAAATCCTGAACAATTATGATGCAGGGGTTCATAAAAGGACCAAAATTAAGGGGATAAGTATGAAATATTTACGCCTTACCAAATCCCCTTAACTTAGAGCATTGCTCGTCCCAATAAATGTAAAAGAATAATAGTATGAGTTAAGGAACCTTCAAAAACTTTATTGGGATAAAATATGCCTTTTGCGGGAAAGCAATTACTTTTAGCGTATGCAACAAGTCCTTAAGCCCTTAGGCTATATTAATAGTATGAGTGGTGTCTCGTGAGGGTTGGTAGTGAATATACCCATAAAATTTATTTTGCAACTCAAAGAAAATTCAGAATACTTAAAAATTGTACAATTTAAACTCTCCAAGAATAGATCACTGACTTTCATCGATTGATCACTACCTTACTTTCCAGAAATTTCTTTAGATTCAATATCTCCTGGATGCTCTCACAAATGAATCACTCGAAAATGTGGTTGTTTTTATCGGTATTTGTGATTTATAATAGTAAATATAGTGGGACAAAACTTCACACACAAATTTGAAAGGCAAAATTTTTATGGTGAAAATATACAATCACCGGAATAAGGTTATTGTGAAAGGGGAAACATCATCTTTTAGTCCGCACCAATTAATCTCTCTCATTATCTTTTTGTGCCTTAGCTCTCCACATGATTATAAATTTTGCCATTCAAACTCATTTAGGACTTTTTCGGGTAATAATATTTATTGGGTAATATGGGAATAATTGCAAAATTTTGGAGTTAGAAAATTTTCTTACGTTCCCCCCTAGCGCTTTTTGGGCATTTGCTCATATTTATTTTTCTTTTTCTTTCATATTTTTCTCCCTTTTCTATCCTTTTCTTTCTATTTTTGTAGAGAATTTTTCTTTTTCTTTGCCGTTTTTATTTCTACATTTGGACATACTTGATGAATTTTTCAATTTTCACAACTCCGGGTAAAATGGTTTTTTCGGGTTATAAAATGAGATTATGAAATTTATTTGGCTCAATTTGGTTTGTAAGAAGGTATAATTTTTCATTACTTTTTATGGCTCATATTTTTGGGTAAACAAACGATGGCCTAACTTCATTTATCTGAATTACTAATTATTTTACCATATACGCCTCGAGATTATATTTAATTTAGAGATATTTTTAGCTCATTTTAACGACAACATCGCACTCGTTTCTAGTAACCAATCAAAATAATAAATTAGAGATCATCAACGGCTTATTTAAACGATGAATTCGAACTTTTTGTTAATTAAACTTCGATTGATTTAATTACTCTGAAAAAATGATAGGCTCAAAATCTCACTGTGTTAATTAATCTCCACACTTATTCGTAAAGTTGTCAATTTTTGTCTTTTGTCAATTTCATCTCAGTGCTCTTGATTTTTACAATTTGAGGCTTCAAACAAAATTTTAGTGACATTATTGAAAAATATAAATTCCTATTTTTATTTTTTTTGAAGAAAAATATTTTTGGCTTTTTTTCAAATTTTTTTAATTTGTTGGGAAAATTTTAAAATTTTGTAAATATTTTTTGGGCATTTTTAAAGATTTGTGAAGTTTTTGTAAAAGATGCACTTGTAACCCCCCGCCCCCTAAACTTATACTTTTACATTGTACTCAATCAAAATGACTAAAATCTTAAGAAAAGAAAATAAAAATGCGACAAAGAAAGCTAACAAATATTCAAGGTGCAACTTTTACATTAAAACCACCAACGGGATTGCTACTATGGTGGCGGATGGGAGGAGCCGGGTGTGGTTAGGTCATATGGATCATAAAAATATGTCGAGAGTGAGACGTTTGGCCTGACTTGCAACCGGTACATTTCGTTTTGGAGCCGAATCATCATTCTTGTGTTGCACTCTTAATTTCTCGAAAAAGTGTTAAAACTAGCATCCAAGAAATCAAGGCGATGGTAGATGTCCATCGAGTCAGACTAATAATCCATGTTCGCAGATTCATTAGACTCTTCCTCCTCGATATCACCACCCACATCAGGCACGTACTCCATATGCTCCTCTTCTTCAATAATTTACAGAACAGGGGTGGGCCACTCGCATTTCACGGGCACGTTGGGTGGTGGAAGTAGCCTCAATCGATTTTGGAGTTTTGACTTGTGAGTTAGGCCCAGATCCCGGCGTCGTGTATGATGTTTTTGATAAGGCATGCATAAAGAAGTGATGCTTTTCCATTCTCTTCATATGCGGCATGGATGATTTTTGTATAGAAAATATGGGGCGAGATTAATGGTGCTCTTCGGGTCAAGGAAATGGCAGAGAAAATTCCCATGGCGTTGGTGGACCACAAAATAGTTCGTCATTTGTAGAATCGTTCCACAAGTGATGAGGTTTGCGTAGCGCACCATCTTTGGTATATTTCCCACCAGAAACGTATCTTGAATCCATTCCTCACCCGGTTCCATGCTCTTTATGCATTCGGATTTTGTGCGGGGGGACTCCATTGTTAGGATATGCAAATGGTGAGGGTGAAGTAACCCCTTTTTCACGCATCTTTCGTTCGACAATGGCAACGGAGAAAGGGATGTGGTTGTTGTTCATGAACACCTCGTGGAGAGTGTTTAATTCTTGAATGAGGATCACATACAAATAGCTCATGTCTTCATCATAGACCCGATCATGCATCGGGGTGAAAAAACTGTACCACCCTCGAGGGTGGAAGATGGCGATGACCTCGCTGGGTAGCTAATCCTAAATGACCTGACGCTCAATATGGATAGCGCGGGAGGCCCGTAAGTACTCATAGAAGCAATTGCGTTCTAATAGTGAACGGAATTCGTGGTTGACCCCCTCATGGAGGATGGTGGTGGAGTCATATTTAATTTTTAAGATTTGAGGAACGAAAGAGTAGATGTAAAGAAGATTTTAGTTGTGGGGGAAAAAGAGTGGTAAGGGGTTGTATTTATAGGTGGGAATGGGTGGGATTTGCAGGAAATGGTAAAGGTGGAGGTTGGAAAGGGTGGAGGGAAGGTTAATGGTAAAAATATTAGTTGGGTGGAAGAATGGGGGGGGGGGGGGGGGTAATTTTTAGTAGGGAGGCAAAGGGGGGAGTGGGAATAATTGGGAAAGTGGGGATGAATATGTGAGCAGGTTGCAAAAACTTTGTGCCCAGAACGCAAAATAGCTTTATTTTTCGTATTCTAAGTGGTCCAACCCTCGAACTCTCCTCTCTAATGCATCTCAAGCCTACGTAAACACATGGGACCCACGGGACGCCTAACTTCACTCTCGAATTGTGCGTGCGCACTACCGTGCATGAGAACTCGACGTATTTCTCAAACCCTTCCTAACTCGCGGCATCTACGAACTTCTAAACTACATAAAAACTAACTCTACTCACTAGTATACAATACCTACTCACCCCATACGCGTCGGGGGTGCGACTACCTCTCCTTTAAGATTAATCCCATAAATGGGGTCCGATAACCAAATTGTATCATCTTCCTCCACACACACCTCAGGATGTGTATTTAGGTGTTGTCCATTCACCTTAAAAGTGTCTCCCCACTTAGGTTCGTCTAATTTAACAAATCTATGGGGAACATCTCCCTCACGAAAAACGATCTGATTCACTATGAGCATAACTTGTTTGGAAACAAGAATAAACGGGAGTTGTATAGAAGCATTTTTTTACCCGAAAGAAACTCCTTCCGATGGATAATGCGTTTATGTGTGAGTATCATCCTTTATTTGGATATTTTAGCACTTTCATACACCCAGTTGCGTATTTCTTCCAACTCATTGAATTAAAGCTTGAGTTCTTCACCGGATTGATCCAAGTTGTAATTCACCCTCTTCATTTTCCCATTATGCCTTACGTTCTAGCTTCATGGGGAGATGGAAAGGCTTTCCATACATAAAGTGAGAGGGAGACATCCCGAGGGGGTGTACGCAGTTGGATAATCCCATAATGCACCATTTAAACGAAGAGACCAATCCTTTCGGTTAGGATCGATGATCTGCTCTAGAATGTGCTTAATTTCAAGATTTTCTATCTCAGCTTTCCCATTTATTTGGCGGTGATAATTAGTCCCAACCTTGTGGACGACCCCATAATTTATCATGAGTTTTTCAAATGGACAATTGAAAAAGTGTTTGTTGTTATCACTAATGACTTCCTTCGGAGCTCTGAATTGAGAAAGTATGTGTTCTTATAAAAAAATTATCACCACCTTATTGTCATTTTTCTTTGTAGGTATGGCCTCAACCCATTTGGACACACAATCTATAGCGACAAGGAAGTATATAAATCCAAAGGAGGGAGGAAAGGGACCCATAAATTCAATGAACCAACAATCGAATATCCCGATGCCGATAATGGGGGTCAATGGCATCATGTATCATCGCGTTATGTATCCAATCCTTTTACATCTATTTCAAGATTTGCAATAAGCATTTACATCCCAAAACATTGCAGGCCTATAACGACAACTTTGAAGAATCTTAGCAGCCGTCTTATTTGTAGAAAAGTGGTCTCCAGATGCTTCCGTACGACAAAATGGATAACTCTATGTATCTTGTCATTCGAAAAACATCTCCGGATGATTTGGTCCGCACAATACTTACACAAATATGGATCGTCATAAAAGAACATGCGCAACTACGTTAGCGACTTTGTTTTGTCTTGCGGTGTCCAATCGGGAGGACGACCCCTGTGATAAGGTAATTCATTATATTCAAAAACCAATGGAGAGAAGAAGTGGCAAATAATTACTCATCCGAAAAGTATTCCTCCATGGGTATGAGATCACTAGGTACGTCAGACGAAAGCTGGGACAAATGGTCGGCTATAATTTTTCTACTCCGTTATTATTTTTTATGGAGTGATTGAACTCTAGTAGGAGAACACATGCCTTATTAGGAACGATTTATCATCATTTTTAAAAAGGAGGTACTTAAAATCTGCGTAGTTAGTGAAGCATGTAATCAGCGAACTTGTGAGGTAAGAGCAGAATATGTCTAAGGCGAAGACTGACTAAAAATTCTTTCTCTGTGGTGGTGTTATTGAGTTGAGGTCCCATTAATGTCCGAATACAATAATAGATGATGTGAGCCTTCTTATCTTATTTGGCCCGAAATATCCCCTATAGAATAATCATTAGCATCACACATAATCTCGAATAGGAGGGCCCAATTCGGAGCCTGCATAATGGGAACGAACACAGTCATGCTATTCAATTTTTCAAAAGCACTTTGGCAGGCTTCATTCCACTCAAAGGGGGAATCTTTCACAAGTAAGTTACTCAAGGGCCTAGTGATGGCATTAAAGCGGTATAAGCTTGTGTGGCCCAAGAAAGAGCACACATCCTTTAGTGACTTAGATGGGGGAAGATTGGATATGACATCTATTTTTTCCCTATCTACCTCAATACCTTTGGACGAAACTATGTATACAAGAATTATTCCTTCGATAACCATAAAATGTCACTTCTCCCAATTTAGTACCAACTTCTTTCCCACACAACGGGCTAACACCTTCTCTAGATTAGCGCGGCAAAGATCAAAAGAGTGGTCGAAGACACTAAAGTAATCCATAAAAACCTGAAGGACTCTTTTGACCATATCGCTAAAAGACTAAGCATGCAATTTTGAAAGGTCATGGGTGCATTACATAATCCAAAAGGCATACGTTTGTGGCAAACATGCCAAAAGGACATGTGAATGTCGTCTTTTCTTGATCTAGGAAATCTACCTCAATTTTGTTATATCGGGATTAACTATCGATAAAGAAATATAATGGGTGTTCCACTACTCGCTCTAGCATTTGGTCAATAAACAGTATGGGGAAATAATATTTCCTGGTGCCAGCATTGAGCTTCCAGTAGTTAGTGCAAACGTAGCACCTAGTTTTGTTACGTTATGGAGTAAGCTCACTCTTTGCGTTTTCGACCAAAGTCATTACCGATTTTCTTCTAGACGACTTGAATAGGAATCACCCACTTACTATACAAATTGGGGTAAATGATGCCCACGTCCAGTAGGTTAATAATTTCCACCCTCACGACATCTTTCATCGTGGGATTCAAACGCCTTTGCATCTCCATAGAAGGATTCACGCTCTCCTAGAGGTGGATTTTACGGGTACAAATCAGGGGACTTTATCCTAATAGTTAACCTCTAAAAGCACTACGCTGCTTCCTCAAAATCGATAATATATTACCCTCTTGATCTTTATTTAGGATCGAGGAGACTATAATGGGAAATGTATCATCCTCTCCTAAATGAGAATATTTTATGTTTGAGGGGAGTTTCTTCAATTCGATGGTGAGAAATTTCTCATCGAAGGGAACCGTACGCGACTTCATCGGTCCTCGAATCTAGAACCCAATGAAAGTCTCTCACATCCTCATCCGTCGTACTCTCATCCATAATATCTCACAACTTACTCACCTTCCGCGCAAAATTGGTGTACGCATCATCGTACTCACTAACCAAACTAGGGCACGCTCCTAGAGAGTTCCTAGTCAAACTTCCCTCTATGTGTTCATCTACTACCTCCTTGATAAGATCCACCATTTGAAACTTGTCCTCGTCACCCACTTACTTGGTGATGTTGAATATATTTGTCCTAAGAGTCATATTCGAACGTGATTTACATTTTCCCATTTTTAGTAGTAATCAGTGTATTAGCCACAACTAAGAATCGGAAGCCAAGTATTACGGGAACATGATCACTCGAGGGGATGGAGGGCCCCGTGTCCCATAGGAAAAAATCTCCTGGAAAGTAAGAAGTGTCCACTTGGACTATCGTGTCCTCAACAATCCCTCGAGCTCTCTTTCCATTACAGTTTGCGAGTTGAAGAGTGCTCTTAGAGGGCGTGAGGTCCACCAAATCATATTTCCTATAGATGGAGTAAGAGAGAATGTTAACACTCTCCCCTAAATCTAATAAGGCTCTCTCGATGAAGTTTTCTCTAATGATGCACAGAATGGTTGGTGCACCCAAATCTCTAAACTTTAGTGGGAGGCACTTAAAAGAACCGAGATTACATTTTGTGCTAGGAAAACAGTTTTTTCATGTTTATTCTTTGTTTAATCGTCAATAAGACGTTAAGGAACTTTGCATAGGCGAAATTTTTTTTGATTGCCTCAAGAAAAGGTAAATTAAGCTGGATTTGCTTTAGCACATCCAACACATCTTCACGTAAAGATCCTTTAGGAGGAGGAACCAACCGTTTGAGGGGAAGGCGTTAAAGCGAGAAATTTCACTTCAACTTCAGACCTACTAGTGTCATTGTTGTCATTCTCATTTAATGGGGCATCTTCGAAATCTTTCGTAATGGGCGAAACCTCCTTGTCTTTAAGATTGTTGTGTGGGGGGTGATAAATAAATGAATCTCTCACTACGTAGAGTGGTAACAGCTTTACATTGCTCTCTATTATTTTCGGATGCAACATAACACTAGTTTGACCTTGGGGAGGTCTTTGGCCTTAGGATGGAAACTTTCCCTTTTCTTCGACACTTAAGGAAGAATGCAGCTTAGAGATCGACATTTTTATTTTAGCAAATTGTTGCTGATTTTGAGCGTTGATAGCTGACTCGGTTAGTATAAATTCGTTCAAAGTTTCCTCGAGATTTGTACGTAATGGTGTGATACAAGGAGCGGGAGGTGGTACTTGAATAGGTAAAGTTTGTTGGAAATGCGGGATCGATGGCGGAGGTGGAGTCACATGTGAATTAGTCTTCATCATTGCGTGTTACTCACCATAGTTAAAATCGGGATGGTTCCACCACGAAGGGTTATAAAAATTCCCTTAAGGGGCATCAAAATTACCCTTAAAAGCTCCTACCACTTCCACTTTCACCTAAAGCATCACTTTGTAGGTGGTTATTATCGGGCATTCCTTCGTGGGGGTCTCGCCTCACAAATTGCACACACCTCCTTTATAACTTCTCTAGTGGAATTGAATTTTTCTCTTCCTCTCAATTCGACTACTTTTTCCAACCTCTGAGAAAGTTGGTTGATTTGAAGCTTCAACTCAGCTTATTTGTCCAAATGGTAAAGTCCGAACACATAAGGATTTATGGACGTTTGTAGTGCCCGGGATTAGCTGTTTGGATCAGATGTGTCCCACGCTTGAGTAGTCTTAGTGACGTACTTAAGGTGAGCCTCTACATCATAAGTATCTAACCCTAGAAATTCCATGGAGCACATGGTTTCAACGAGTTGTTTGGAACTCAATCTTAGCTCGTGATGGAACAAGGAGATGAGTTTCCATTTCTCAAAAAAGTGGTGTGGGGACATATTAATTAACTCGTTAAAATGCTCCTAACATTTATCGAAGGGTCATTCTCTTGTTATTTAAATGTTTGAACTTTAACCTTTATGTAATTGGTTCGATGTTGGGGAAATAATTACAGGAGAAACTTATCTTGCATATCTCTCCATGTTCCAATCGAGTTTGGTGCCAAAGACCATAGCCAAGTATTTATCTTATCCTTTAGGAAGAAAGAAAAAGTTTGAGGTGAATGATGTCTTGGGTGCACGTTTGATTACTAAAGGTTTGACATGCCTCATCGAACTCGCGAATGTGGAGGTATTATTTTTTTACTCCAAAACATGAAATGTTGGAAGTATATGGATCATCTCATTGTGAAAAAGAAATAGCCCCGCATTATACAGGAATATAATGCATCCCAAATCGGCTGTTTGCCCGGGATATAAAAGGTCTCTTATAGGGTGATACGGTATCTCACCCTCATTTGTACCATAACTAGCATTGTCATACATTGCACTCTCTTAATGAATCTATATCGGCACTCAACGCCTGATAAGCACCCAAAAGTGTATAATTTATGCCTCGAAGAAATGCATTTTAGTCACTCGTTTTAATTAAAATTCGCCTTATGTCGTATTTTATTATTTTTCAGGTCAATACGCAGTTGCGGTACAAATAATGCTAAATCGGTGTAATTGCAACTCAATAGCGGTCAAAAGCATGTATCGAAGAAATCAAGGAGATCGCGAAGTCTGAGTCTATATTTGAGCGTGCCGAAATATGTTCCGATGCCCCGAACCAGTCCCGTAACCTTAACCTAACCCAGACCGAGTCCAATCCATCACCCGAGCCTGTGTGTATTGAGTTTGTACTTTTCTATATTTTCTTAGCTTTTTATTTTGAGTCATTTTTATTTTTAGGATCTATTTAAGATTTTTAGAATTTATTTGGATATTTTATTTTTATTAGTGTATTTTTATTTTTATTTTTTTTATTTTTTATTAGATTTTAATCTTTATTTTATTTTAGTTTTATGTTATTAGGATTATATTTTTTAGGTTTAATAGAGTTTTATTTTATTTTAGTTTGAGATGTTAGTATTTTTTAGTTTATTAGATTTTTTTTTAGTCTGAAGTTTTATTTTTATTTGATTTTTAGATTTTATTTCTTTTATTATTTGACTTTTTTTTTACGATGTTATTTTTTAGTTTTGTTAATTTTAATTTTTTAATTAGATTGTTTTAATTTTTTAGGGGTACAAATTAAATACACACACCCTCACTCACCCCCACACTAGCTATCCTACACCATACAAACAACCTCTCCCATACACTCACCCTCACCTAAATACCTACACCCTCACACACCCAATTACTACCCATAACCCTATTCATCATCTTCCACCCAACAACTTTCTCTCAACTCCACCATTAACAAACCCATCTCTTAAAAGCAAACTTCCTACCATAACCAAAAATCTCACCTCTCTCTCTCTCTCCTCATAACCTCACCATCAACCTCCAACCAAACCTTAAATCTCATGTTGGATTAATTCCAATATTTATTGAGTTTAATTTTTAGTTGTTAATATTTTATTATATTATTTGTGTTTTATTTTAAACATAGTTTGGGTTTTAATTTAGAAAGTAGAAACATGAGCAAATGGGTGTGAAAGATATGGGGAATGCTCAAAATCCCATATTGTCCCACATTGGAAGAATACTACAAAAGGTAGTGGTATATCAACTAAAGGACAACTAAGATTCTTAGTTGACAAGTCAAATAAGAGGCTATGATCCTACGCATCGCGGTGGTGCTTAAGCACCACCAATCGCGACACGCGGCGCGCGAAAGGGCGATTGGGCGACTTAGGGCGCATTGCGCGCTTTGACGCGCACTTGGCACTTCGCACGTGCGCATCGTCGCTTGGAGCGTGGGAGCCTAAAGTTTTGACGAGGTAAAACAGATCAACGGTTGTGATTAAACGATCCGATCAAAGGGTTTAAAATCCGAAACGGCTTGATCTAAACCGTTAGATGAACTCGTAGCGTTTCGTGTAGGGGATGTCCATTCGCTTACAATGGGACGCCTAATCTGAACCGTTAGATCGTAGCTGTTCCAAACAGGCACGATCCAACGGTTGCTGAGTCACTCCATGAAGAGTTGTGACTGTTGAAGAACAGTCACAGAAATGGCTATAAAAAGAGTTCCAGACCTCTGTTTTGGAAACCGAAAATTGCTAGTTTCTCCTCTCTCCGTCCTCTATACTTTGGCATTATCACGTTACAAATTCAGAGTGTTCTCGGGTTTGATCAAACAGTACATAGTTTGAATCAAACAACTGTTCATACTGCATTGTATCCTGAAGGCAGGTTCTACAAAACCCATTGTGTACTCGCGGTTCTGGTTCTGTCTCAACCGGATTGGGAGAAATTTTGCCTAAAAGAAAGCGTTCCAAGAACGTGCCTTGCAGAAATTAATTATTATATTTCGTTCTTTCCATAAGAAATTTCCAACAGTTTTAGGCAAAAATTTTATATTCTTATTACTCCACTCAAATGGAAGGAACTGTGGCACAATCTATCCAAGTCATGACTCAAGACTTAATTCGACTCGACCGTTTTGATGGCGGAAATTTCACCCGTTGGCAAGAGAAAGTTATGTTCTTCCTCACATCACTAAAACTTGCATACATTCTAGATGATAACCTTGAACAAATTCCCGAGCCCACACCCGAAGACACCGAAGGAATAAAGCAAAAACGTGTGAAGAGGAAAGAAGACGAATTTATGTGTCGAGGACACATCCTCAATGCTTTGTCTCAAACTGTTTATAGCGCTCATAGAATGATTCCGACGGCAAAGGAATTATGGAAGGCTTTGGAGATAAAGTATCAAAATGAGGAAGCGAGCAATCGTAAGTTTCTAATTTCAAACTATATGAATTTTAGAATGAATAATGATAAATCTGTCGTTGCACAAGCCCATGAACTCCAACAAATTGTTGGTGACCTTAAAGCCGCTGGTATTAATCTTCAAGATGAATTTCAAGTAGGGGTGATTGTTTCAAAACTTCCATCCTCTTGGAATGGCTTTAAGAAGAAAATTAATCATGATGAAAAGACTTATACTGTGGAATCCCTTCTTCGTCACCTTCGTATTGAAGATGATACTCGTATTCGAGAAAAGAAGTATGAACAAAGTGAGGGTCATTCAAAAGCTAATATGGTTGAGGATCAAAAATCCAAGATTACCAAAGACTCAAAATTTAAAGCAAAGAATGATTCCAAATTCAAGAACCAAGGTGCAAATAAGAAAAAGAAGGGAAAATGTTTCTTCTGTGACAAACCGGGCCATTATTCTCGAGAATGTCGTCTTAAAAAGAAGGCATTTAAAGAAAAACAAGGGTCGAAGGAAACCAACAATGTTGAAGATCTTATTGCTACTGTTTGCGAAGCAAATTCAATTGATAATGAAAGTGGATGGTGGCTGGATACCGGCGCAACGGTCCACATATGCAAAGACCGCTCTTCATTCAAAACATATCAAGAAATTGATGGAAAAGAAGTGAAGATGGCAAATAATCTTCGCGCAAATGTAGTTGGAAAAGGCACAGTGGAATTGAAGCTAACCTATGGAAAGACACTTACTCTAATTGATGTACTTCATGTACCTGATATGTGTAAAAATCTTGTGTCTGGGGACCTTCTCAATAAGAGAGGTTTCAAACTAGTGTATGAGTCTGATAAGTTTGTATTGTCTAAGAATGGCCAATTTATTGGCAAAGGGTACTCTTGTAACGGCATGATTAAAATTAATGTTATCAATGATATTAGTTCTGCTTATATGGTTGAGTCTATTTCTTTATGGCATAGTAGATTAGGTCATGTGAATTATAGAAGTATAAAAAATATGACTAATCTCGGCTTAATCTCGGATTGTAAATTTGATAACCTTTCTAAATGTGAAATTTGTGCTCAATCGAAGATAACTAGAAAGTCGTTCAAATCTGTTGAGAGGAAATCCGAAATGCTTGATCTTATTCATAGTGATGTATGTGATATGAAGAGTAATATGACTCGTGGTGGAAATAAATATTTCTTAACTTTCATTGATGATTACTCTAAGTATGCATATACATATTTACTTAAAAGTAAAGATGAAGTTTTCGAGAAATTCCTAATTTTTAAAGCGGAAGTTGAAACTCAACAAAATCGAAAAATTAAAGTCCTACGATCCGATAGGGGTGGTGAATATTACCCGAGTGAGTTTATACAATTTTGTAATACTCATGGGATAATCCATCAAGTTACGGCGCCATATACGCCACAACAAAATGGAACGGCGGAAAGGAAAAATAGGACTTTAGTTGAAATGATAAATTCAATGTTAATCAGTTCTGGTTTACCTTTGTCGATGTGGGGAGAAGCGGTTTTATCCGCATGTTATATTTTAAATAGAGTTCCATTGAAAAACAAGGATATTACACCATATGAATTATGGTTTAATCGTAAGCCTAATCTTAGACGTCTTAAAGTTTGGGGATGTCTTGCTTATGTAAGAAAACCCGAACCTAAAAGACCTAAACTAGGAAATAGGACTTACAAATGTGTTTTTATTGGATACTCTAGTAACAGTACGACTTATAGATTTTTAAACCTTGAAACTCAAGAAATCATTGAGTCGGTAGATGTGCAATTTTTTGAACATCTAACAAAGTTTAGTACTTTGAATCAAGGTTTAGAAAATAATAATTCGACTGTTGACTCCTCAAATTTAGAAGAAAATTCACAACCTATATCTTCTTCAGAAACAACGAATGACGTTGAACCACGAAGGAGTAAAAGACAAAGAACTGAAAAAACATTTGGGCCTGACTTTGTTATTTATTTAGTTGAAGGGGATTTAAATGAGACTAAGAACAAAACTAAATTTGTTCTTAATGTAGAAGATGAACCGACCACATTTCATGAAGCGGTAACATCTAGGGATGCTGTCTTTTGGAAAGAAGCAATAAATGATGAAATGAACTCAATTTTGTCAAATCAAACTTGGGTTATTTCCGATCTTCCCCCCGGGTCTAAACCTATTGGGTGCAAATGGATATTTAAAAGAAAATTAAATCCGGATGGTTCTATAAATAAATTTAAGGCAAGACTAGTTGCTAAAGGCTATAAGCAAAAATATGGAATTGATTACTTTGATACATATGCTCCTGTTGCTCGAATCACTTCCATTAGGATATTAATATCTCTTGCTTCTATTCACAATTTAGTTATTCATCAAATGGATGTTAAAACTGCATTTTTAAATGGTGATTTAGAAGAAGAGATTTATATGGAACAACCCGAAGGGTTTGTATTGCCTGGCCAAGAAAAGAAAGTGTGTAAATTGGTTAAATCTCTTTATGGCCTTAAACAAGCTCCTATGCAATGGCATGAGAAGTTTAATAATATTGTTATATCCCATGGATATAAAGTTAATGATGCCGACAAATGTATATATAGTAAATTTGAAAATGGTGTTGGTGTTATTATATGCTTATATGTGGATGACATGTTAATATTTGGGTCTAATCTCAAATATGTTGAAGAAACCAAAAGGTTTCTTTCATCAAAATTTGATATGAAAGATCTTGGAGAAGCTGATGTGATTTTAGGAATCAAAATTGTGAGAAAGGATAATTCTTTAGCGTTATCTCAATCTCATTATATAGAAAAAGTTCTTAAAAGATATAATCATTTTGAACTTAAGCCAGCTGCTACACCTGTGGATCCTAGCATCAAATTAATGAAAAATACTGGGCGTGCTATGGACCAACTTAAATATGCTAGTATTATTGGGAGTCTAATGTATGCCATGCATTGCACTAGACCAGACATTGCTTATGCAGTGAGTATATTGTGTAGATTTACAAGTAATCCAGGACAAGAGCACTGGAATGCAATTTCTAGGGTGCTTAGATATCTGAAGAGGACTTTGGATTATGGCTTACATTATGTAGGATATCCATCTGTTTTAGAAGGATATAGTGATTCAAGTTGGAATAATCTTGAATCAAAATCAAAGTCAACTACTGGTTGGATTTTTACGCTAGGAGGAGCAGCTATCTCTTGGGGATCCAAGAAACAAACATGTGTATCAGATTCAACAATGCAATCTGAATTTATAGCCCTAGCAGATGCATGTAAAGAAGCAGAATGGCTTAGAAATGTGTTGTATGATATTCCTTTATGGAAAAAGCCATCACCTTCTATTATGATAAGTTGTGATAACCAAGCCACAATTTATAAAGTTTCGAACAAAACTTACAACGGAAAATCTAGACACATTAGTCTAAGACATCAAATTATAAGAAAATTACTCAAGGAAGGAGTAATTACAGTCGACTATATTAAAACGAACAAGAATTTAGCAGATCCTCTGACTAAAGGTCTTGTAAGAGAGATGATATATATCACCTCAAAAGGAATGGGACTAAGGTCTATTAAATAACACAACTATATTTAATGGGAACCCAACTCATATCTTGAAAATATAGATAGAGTTCAATGTGGTACAAACAAGTTAAATTATAGTTATGGAACACTAGGAATTTATACAAAAAGTTCCATTCCTATATGCCTAGTGTTGGTTTTCTGCATGTTAGAGGATGAAGTTCACTTCTTAATAAATCATATAAGTGTGACTCGCAGAATCACTAAAGTTGATTTACCTATTCGAGTGTCGAAAGTGTGGCCGCTTTCTATGAAATCAAGACCGATCCTAAAGCGCTCGTGAAATCAGGATTAGCACAAGGCCATAAAAGTGCATGCTAGAAGAACACTTATAAACTCAGAAATCGGTATGTGTGATAGTTCCGGCTAGTCTCAAAAGGTCCTTGGTTCAAGATACGTTCACCACAACACCTTGATGAAGCTTTGAATTATTTTCACTATATGAAAGTTCAAGTCCGAAAGACACTTCTCATTTATGTACTAGATTTTAGCGATAATGCCAAAAGTTATTTATTGTCTTTTTTGCTTTGCTCTCTTGTGTATATTGAAATTGGTGGGAGAATGTTGGATTAATTCCAATATTTATTGAGTTTAATTTTTAGTTGTTAATATTTTATTATATTATTTGTGTTTTATTTTAAACATAGTTTGGGTTTTAATTTAGAAAGTAGAAACATGAGCAAATGGGTGTGAAAGATATGGGGAATGCTCAAAATCCCATATTGTCCCACATTGGAAGAATACTACAAAAGGTAGTGGTATATCAACTAAAGGACAACTAAGATTCTTAGTTGACAAGTCAAATAAGAGGCTATGATCCTACGCATCGCGGTGGTGCTTAAGCACCACCAATCGCGACACGCGTAAGCGCGTAAGCGCGACACGCGGCGCGCGAAAGGGCGATTGGGCGACTTAGGGTGCATTGCGCGCTTTGACGCGCACTTGGCACTTCGCACGTGCGCATCGTCGCTTGGAGCGTGGGAGCCTAAAGTTTTGACGAGGTAAAACAGATCAACGGTTGTGATTAAACGATCCGATCAAAGGGTTTAAAATCCGAAACGGCTTGATCTAAACCGTTAGATGAACTCGTAGCGTTTCGTGTAGGGGATGTCCATTCGCTTACAATGGGACGCCTAATCTGAACCGTTAGATCGTAGCTGTTCCAAACAGGCACGATCCAACGGTTGCTGAGTCACTCCATGAAGAGTTGTGACTGTTGAAGAACAGTCACAGAAATGGCTATAAAAAGAGTTCCAGACCTCTGTTTTGGAAACCGAAAATTGCTAGTTTCTCCTCTCTCCGTCCTCTATACTTTGGCATTATCAAGTTACAAATTCAGAGTGTTCTCGGGTTTGATCAAACAGTACATAGTTTGAATCAAACAACTGTTCATACTGCATTGTATCCTGAAGGCAGGTTCTACAAAACCCATTGTGTACTCGCGGTTCTGGTTCTGTCTCAACCGGATTGGAAGAAATTTTGCCTAAAAGAAAGCGTTCCAAGAACGTGCCTTGCAGAAATTAATTATTATATTTCGTTCTTTCCATAAGAAATTTCCAACATCTCATACCCACCTTATATCCATTCCCCAAACTCGAGAAATCCAGGGCACGATCCAGCCTGCCTACAATCAACCCGGACCTGCGCTGGAACCCATGCCGGTCAACACCGGGGGCGACCTGACCAGCCACGACGAGACCCACTTCGGCCAAAACGCCGGCGGCGCGACTCCCCTTCCACCCCGTTTCCCCCTATAAAATTCGACCCACTACCATCAGTTCCCAATCGGTCCCCTGTCGAAATCCCAGCAGGGCCGGCGCACCTCAAAACCGAGGTCGACGAACCCCCTGCCTCGCTCTCGCTCACCACTGATGGAGTCCGAACCCCCGAAACCGAAACCCAACCGCAATCAACCCGAAACCCTATCCGCCCCTACATTCAACCCGATGCAGCTCCATATCCGAGACCCCTGTGCGACCCCATTTCCTTGCCCAGCTCCAGCCATCTTGACCCTTATCCCTTCAACCAAAATTTCTTAAAAATTGGTCAAATCCAAGCCAAACAAAATCTCCCAACAAACACAACATCGTGTAAGGAGCATCTCACATAAAAAAGGGGGGCTCTCAGCAAAGAAAAAAAAGAGACGTAGAGAGAGAAAAATAGAGTGTATAAGAGTGGTTCTACATGAACCTCCACCCAGCCCGCCTAGCGACCGCCTATCCCATTTTCTATTTTTTTTTTTTTTTTTGCTTACTCTTTTGTTTTAACCATTCATATAAAAATAATTTTATATATATAAAAAAAAAAGTTTCCTATTAAAATTAAACAACATTTTATTAAAAAAAATATTTTTTTATTAATAAAAAAAACTTTGTCTAGTAATTAAAAAAATCTATAAAACAGTTTTTTTTTTAATTGAAAACAGCATTTAAATTTATTTTTTTTATTTTAATAATTTTTTTTTAATTTGATGTCTTAGAGCCACATTTCTGAGCTCATATCATTTGTTGAATTCGGAAATGTGTGTGGCTATACGTCAGCGGCACTAATTAATCGTGATATTTTTTCAATAAAATATCGTGATTAATTAGTGATGCTGGCTCGGACCCACATTCAACAAATGATGTAGCGCCGGGAATGTGTGTTCGTGTCAACGACACTAATTAATCGCGATATTTTTAATTAATCACGATATTTTATTGAAAAAATATCGCGATTAATTAGTGTCGCTGGCGCGGACCCACATTAAACAAATGATGTTTATCTAGGAATGTGGGTCCGCGTCAGCGGCACTAATTAATGGCGATATTTTATGAAAAAAATATCCCGAATAATTAGTGCCGCTGGCGCGGACCCACATTCAACAAATGATGTGGGTCCGGGAATGTGCGTCCGCACCATCGACACTAATTAATCGCGATATTTTATTGAAAAAATATCGCGATTAATTAGTGTCGCTGGCGCGGACCCACATTCAACAAATGATGTGGGTCCGGGAATGTGCGTCGGCACCATCGACACTAATTAATCGAGATATTTTTACACAATATTACGAAAATATATTTTTTATTTTTAATTTTAATAAAAAACTGTTTGATTTTAATTAAAAATATGCTTTTTTATATTAATTGTAAAAACTGTTTTTTTATATATATAAAAAACTGTTTTTCTAATATAAAAACTGTTTTTTTTAATATAAAAAACTATTTTTATAATAAAAGTTAAAAAAAACAGTAAAAAACTATATATAAAAAAAAAAAAAAAAAAAAGGCTAGGCGGTCGCTGGGCGGGACAAGCGGAGGGACATATAGATTTACTCGAGTGTATAATATGTACATAGTAAGTTCATAAAAAATTCTAGAAAAATACAAAAAAAAAAATAGTTTAGTTTTAGAATAATTTTTAGGTTTAGTTTTTAGTCTTCTTTTTGTAATAAGTGCTGAAAATTGTGAAGAAGTTGGACGCGTGTCAAGGTGCTTTTCAAGAGAAATTTGGAAAAAAAAATTACGTATTGTATTTCTACTTTCTCTTTTCAATTTATTGCCTTCTTGACATATTATCTATTGTTTTTTATGCACACATGAGAATGTTTGGCTAAACACCCCGTTCAAGGGGTGGGATACACAACGAATGATGCTACTTTAATTAATTGATTCATTAATTTATATTTCTAGGTAAATTAATTTTTAAATGTCGCCAATTGATTTATGTAGCAAGAGTCAGTAAATTAATTAAACGAATTGATGTTTGCATTTAGGAATCGAACTAGAGATAGGTTTTTCCGATATTTGAATATTAATTCGGTGTTGAAATTTGAGGATTGCTATTGTTTTCGTTAAATTGATTCTAGCAGGTAATTTTCTGAAAATAGTGTAGTCCTAATTTTTCATCGTGTGACATTTCTAAACTAATTTTTTGAATTTTTTTATTAAATTTATAATTTTAACGAGAGTTAGATTATCGATTTAATATTATCTCAAAATATTTCAAATTAATAAATTGAGAAATTAAAATAATTGAAAATGTAGTGTAATCTCATCTCTTGACCTTCTCACATTACTTCACACTCGGTTGCACATTATTTTTCATTATTAGTCATTTTATAATTTTTAGCATTTGTTAGTTACTTTTTCCCTTGAAATTATTTTTAAAAAATATAAAAAAATTAAAAAATATTTTAATAAAAAAATTGGAATTGCACGTTTTCAATGCCCTACAAGTGTGATTCGTAGTGTCACTCGTAATGGAGTTAGGCGGTGTAGGAGGTGGAACCCAAAACTTTGTAACGCGAGGAGTGTGTGGTCTATCAAGATTGTACTCTACTATAGGATTTTAATGAATTCTTCTAGGAGTGGATTAAGGAGTTGGTTGTTGATTTTGCATGTAAGGATTTGAGAGATTATTTTTTTATTTCTTTTTATTTTTTTTATAATTTTTTTATTTTTTTGATTTTTTTGGCATCTTAAGAATTAGAGTCAAATTTTGGATTAACTCTACCTAACCTAAATGTCTACCTATTCCCCGAAAATGGTGCCAAAAACTTGATGCGGCATAATAAATGTCTTTAGTGTGTGCTTGTATCGGCTCATGTATAAACCGGTCAGGTAAGTAATAATTCGACCAACTCGGGCATCAGACATATACATAATATGTGACAACGAGTAGGAAAGATGATTAACCATTCGGTTGACTCAGAAAAATGAAGGAAAGATAATTGTTTGGGAAACTTCTTGTCAACTAATGCAGATTAATTAAACTAGTGAATTTACTATGCATGCGAGAATAACTGAGTGTTTTTAAATCAATGTGAGAAATTGGAGTTGGGATACACTCCCCCGAACCGTCGGCAATTAGATAGAGCATAAAAACTTCAGAACCTTAATTCTCATTTCAAAGAATCATCAAATTTCTCTAAGAATTTAACATATGTGGATTTTACTCCACCCAATATCAAATAAAAAATTATAGTTAACGAGAGTGACTAGTTGCCGAAACTCATATTGCATCCTGAAACATTCCAGTTACCTCGGGAAAATGGAATTAAAAGACCTACAATATTTGTTTCGATAAGAAAAGATGCCTTTGAATTATTAATTAAATTTTATTCTCTTTTAAATCCATTTGTAACACCTAGTTTTGGTTCATGTACCCCAACCCGCTAATAGTTAGTCGGAGACGGTGATGTGGGTAATAACAAAAATTCTAACATTGGATGTGATCAAAATGATGATGAAACAATATCTAAACGTGCATGGAGGTCTTAAATTCCTATAAAATAAATAAAAACATGCAAAGAGGAAGACTATTCTAGAATTAGGTACGAAAGACAAACTTTATGTATTAATCCTCAATTGGGGAACTTTAACGCATGAGTTCAAAACTACGGCTCTTGCAAATGTTCTCTCTGACCCTAGGTAAAAAACTAAGAAAAAATATCTAAAACATGAAACTACAACCCTACTTAGTTATTTTTGCAGGAGTCCTAACTTAATACAACTCCCCAGAAAAATCAGCATTTATATGAAAATTAACGCGTGAGGTATGCCAAATCGGTTCAGGTGATTCGGTTCGCTGTCAAACCAATTTAGAGTTTGGTTTGACAAACTTGTTGTATTAGCTTTCTCCCCCTTCTCTCCTTAGATTTCTTTCTCAACTTTGAAGTCACAAAACTTCTTATCCGTATCTTGAATTAAGGTGCCATATCCTCTAGTGTTCTTATGATTTTGTACTATTCAACCTTATAGTTGGTTTCATCTCTGGACTCAGGCTGCAAAATTATTAAAATGCCCTTAAATTCCACGTCTTTGGTTTCTTTCACTGTTTCGATTTCTCTCTCATAATAACTTGCATGAAATACCTATAAAACACATGAGAGATACATAAACACGAAATACTCACCAATTAGAGTTACTAACATAAATAAGAGATCAATCCATATTAATTACGATGTACGAGATCATAAAAGGACCAAAAATAAGGGGCTAAAGATGAAATATTTATACCTTATCATAATACCTCTATCTTTTGAGTGAAATCACCCCATCGGATAACTCTAGATCATAGGTGGAGTAGTTCCTCCCATACACATTCAACTGATGGGATGCATAAGCGACCACCTACCCATTCTGCATCAAAACTACACCGTGCCGTGACGTTCAAGCGTCGCAATATATGGTGTAACCCTTCCATGCTATGGGAACATAAGAAGGGGTGAAAAATTCAATATAACCTACATCTCCGGGAAGGCTGAGTCACAATCCTCCTACCACTCAAAGTGTGCATCCGTTCGAGTCAAAATGGTAAGGTTAAAGTGAACCTAGAGAAATCTTGGACAAACCTTTTGTGCTAACTGACCAAACCCAAGAAATAATTTACTTCCGTAACTATTCTTTGTATGTCCTACTCAAGGACGACAGCTACCTTGGAACGATCAACCGATATACCCTCGCGTGAAATCACGTGGCCAAGGAACTTGACCTCCTCCATCCACAACTCGCACATAATGGATTTTTCATTCAATCGGTTCTCCTTGAGAACTTGCAACATCGTGTGTAAAGTGCTCCTCATGGTCTATGTTGGAGGCCAAATAGGCCAATATATCTTCCACAATGAGTACCAGAAACAAGTCTAGGTAGGGACGGTTAATTCAATTTATTAGATCCATGAACATCATCAGGGCTTTTATTAAATTGAAGGGCATCACTACGAACTCATAGTGCCCATACCAAGTCCGAACGTAGTCTTAGGTATATCTAACTCCCTGAAGCATAAATGGTGGCAGGCCTCTAAGCGAATCGGATTAGGTCTTAGGCATGCATATCCGTTTATGTTAAACGGATTTGGATCTGATTCGTTTATTAATTGGATTGGATCAGGCAAATACAAATCCATATCCGCATATGTTAAATGGATTCGGATCCAATCCATTTATCTAATTATCCATTTATGTTAAACTTGATTTGCAACATTTTACTTTCAACTCTTCATAAATTTATTTTGCAAATGTTCCAAAAAAAATAGATAAAGAACTATTATAATAAATATTTAAAATATTTATGGATACAATATATATTAATTAAAAATATTATATATATATATATTAATCGGATCGATTTATTAAAGGATCAGAGTATATGAATCAAAATCCACTCCATTTAATAAACGGGTAATCGAGTAATAGGGAAATCGGATTTTTGGCATGATCCATATCTGCTTAAATGGATTGGATTTGAATTCGGATTGGGATTCGAATAAAATCCGATCCATTGATAGGCCTAACTGGTGGAACCTATACCAAAGGTCAATATTTGAAAATGTGCCCACCTCACACAATTGATCAAACAAGTCGTCAACACTAGGCATGTGTTACTTGTTCTTCACCGTCACCCCATTCAACTGCCTATAGTCAATGCAAAGCCACATAGAATTTTATTTTTTCTTTGAAACGAGGACTGGGGCTCCCCACGGGACACACTAGGGCGAATGAAGCCCTTACTGGTCAGACCCTTAAGTTAAGCCCTTAGCTCCCGTAACTCCACTGGACCAATCCTATATGGTTGTATAGAGATGGGAGAGATTCCCTAATGCACCTATATGGAAAAATCCATTTCTCAGTGTGGGGGACCAAGAAAACTCCTTCAAGAACATGTCGAGAAACTTCACCACCGAATAATCGAACACCGTACCATTTGTCTCATCCCGAGCCACCGAAATTCTTAGCAAACAAAAATTTCACTTATGCTCTTGCATTTTGGAAAAAGTTTGAGGATAATGAATGACATGATCGCCACTAAACTGACAAAGAGACCCATCTAGAACTGATAGTAAGACACAGTGTCTATGGAATTCGATGGTAGTTTTAAAACATGACAACAAATCCATGCCAAGGATCACCTCGAATCCATCCATGTCTGCAAGAATCAAATCATAATCCAGGACACAGTCCCCATCCATGATCACACATCTATGTCAGACCCTATTGAGAACTATACCGGAACCAACTAAAATCCCTATGAAGATTGGAGGAAAAAACTAGTCTACCTCTAGTCACATTGAATGCAAATGAACTCAAAATGAAAGAATTTAATGTGCCCGAATCAAATAATTCCTCCACCCATGTACTTTATAAAAGAGGCATACCTTCCATCTCCAAAGGATCGTCGAAAAGTGAAGCATTCTTTGACACAGCATAAGCTCACCCGAGGTTGAACCTACTGCTTTGACCGCCAAGCAGCTAGTCTTTCCCGCAGTTACCCTGCAAAACTTTGGCTTGGCATAAAATTAATAGTTTAATGATTGATCTGCTAAATGCCCGAAGCTCATTGTGTGCAATCTCTATTAAAGTGACCTAGGAACCCACAAGAAAATTAGGCCTTTTATGTGGGGGGATATGAGGCCTTAATCACTATTGCACTAGGATGATGATGAACCAACCCCCATGGAGGCCTTAAGATTCATGAAGAATCCTCGAGTCCTACTTCGGGACTTTTTATGATTGCCTGACTGGGACCCACTGGGCTCCCTCTTCTTCTCCTGAATGGACTCTCCATCCTCAACATCAAGGTCGGATACTGCAAGCCTAAAATTAGGGAGATTAATACCCATCAAAATTCACTGAGTACCATGGTGGAGGCCCCTAATAAGTAGCCTCGGCTTCTTAGTCTCATCTCTATACACCACGTCTATGTACTTACACGATCTTTCAAGCTTCACTAGATACTCATTCACAGAGGTCTTCCTTTGTATTAGTTGGAGGAAATCATCCTTCATGGCATCCTTCAATGCCTGGGGAAAGTACCTATCGAGGAAGGCAACCTTGAAACTGCTCCGATCTATAATCTGAGTAGTATCAGTGAAATATGCGCTCCACCAGTGCTACACTTGCTCCATGAGCTAAAACTTGGATATCTTAACTTTTTGCCCACTAAGCATGTCAAGAACCTCCATTACCCTAGTGACTTCATCAAGTCACTCTTTTGTCGCATTGAGGCCAGTAGCCCCCTTAAAGGTGGGTGGTCAAAGCCTATTGAAATCCTTAAGGATATAGGAAGATGTGGTACTCTCAACCATCCCACTAAGCTTGGCTCTTTGCTATTGCGTAAGGGAATTAATAAGATGTCACGTAAATTACCCCATGTATCTAAGCTCACTACTAGTAAGCCCATTAGCTATATCATTTATTAGAGACATCTACATAAGAATCGAGAGTTCAATACACAATAATACGAATTGAAAATGACAATGAAAGATATTTACTAAATAGTACTAAAGCATTAACTAAGTGGAGACGTATAAGGAAAGCGTACCAAGAAAGCATAAATACTCTCTCACGTCTGAGAATCCTATTGCTATGATACCATTTATTATGCCCCGACTTGATTTTGGGCCACCATAGAGTCTGCTCACATGGAGTCAGGGAGTTAAAGTGGGAGGGGGAAAGTCCAATTTTATTAATTAAGAAAAACCCTTTTATTTGCATTAATTATTAAAGATTATTTTATTGGTGCTAAGTTAGAAAAGGGGTGGCCACCTTAAGTAATTAAATCAATTTCCAAGGTTTATTTATAAAAAAAATCCTATTTAATCACTAATGCTAATTATATGAGAAATAATTACAATTATCCCTCTATTATTACAAAATATGGCCAAAGGACCGAAGAAAATATTTAAAGTCTCGAATTTACCAAAGTTGCAACACATGATTTCATAAAAAGAGATAGCATTTATTATGTTGATTTCCTTTTGGGGCCTTACCCATTCCATTCCCGACATCCCTACTAGAAGTACTTGAAGTGGGGGTTGGAGTTTTAAAAAAAAAATCAGGGGGTGCGAAAACGCTCAACAGGGTGGGTAATATTACTCTATACATTTTCTAAAAAAATACTATATGTATAACATGTATTTTATTCAAATGTAGAAACGTTTAACAATTTAGCTTGTATTAATGCAACTATTATGCAATGCACCCGAGCGATGAGATCATACTCACACTTAACCATTTTTTACAACCCTTTATAGGTTTTAGAGACTATTTATCATGTTTTATTGATTCGTTTCCATTTATCACTTTTCATTAGGTTATCTTACTTATGCATTTTTTCGAACAATCAATACCAATTCCGTTTTCTATTTATCTTTTTTCGATTAATGTGTTTTAACATTTTAGCTAATGTCCGCATTATTTGATCATTACAACGTTTTATCATCATACGGTTCATATTATCAAGTCACTTTGACAATGTGCCATTTTGTCTACTTTATCTATTTTTCACCCAAAAACCGACCGATAAGGTGTAGCGAGGTGTCCAACCACTAGGACACTCATATTTGTCAAATCACCATTTTACCCTTTATTTCATAATATCTTTGTGAAAAACATTATTAAATCATCATGGAACTAAAAATTAAATTTTCCTTTCCAATACCTTTTCTAAGATTTTATGTCAAAAATCATGTTTATCATTTTATGTTACCACATAAAATACATTTAATCTATGAAGGCAATTTTTAAACAAATGTCCATATCTTGGGTTGTTTTTAGTCATTTATCATTTCTTCCTAAAACCCATTTTAACATGATTTATGAAATCTAAAATACCATTTGTATTTTACTATATGATTTTACACGGGTTAATATGTGATTTCAAGTCTAGAAATTGCTCCAAATCCAATTAAAGAAGATAATAATCATGGGTTTATATTTTTCATTCTTTCTTCCATATTTAAAGGTAAAAATGCATTTCTATTCATAAAATACCCATATAGGGTTTATCTTATTTGAAAATCCATTTTCACAAGGCGTTAACATATTAGCAAATAATTTCATTTTTAGCATTAAATATCATCTTGCATGCATCCTACACATTTTTCATAGCTATAAACCTTGAAATATTTAGGAAGAGGAAAACTCTACCTTATGGTTTGAACAGGAGACAACCCAAAATGGTGTTTAAATGTTCATCATACAAGCTTGGCTCTACCCACTCCCTCAACTGATAATTCTTGAGGATGAAGAATAATGCTAGATAATGGTGTATAATGGTGTTTCAAAGTGTTGGCAAGGTGTTTGTTGTGACACCCCGCTTAAAATAATAACGGGTGGCCAACCATGCACTAAAATAATCAGGAATCTCAAGTGAATCATTCTCAACATCAACTTACGATTCTAAAATAAACACGGCTAACTACCCATTACTACAAAAAGAGGGTATCAAAAAATTTAAAACATTTTAGTTATTTCTCTAAAACAAAACCATGAAACAACTAACCATCAACATAACTATAAATATGATAAGACACACACACACACACACACACACACACACACACTCAATTAATATATAAGAGACTAATAAAGGAGTACAACACAATGTACAATGTAAAATACCCGAATATGCTGTCGGGTCACAGACAATACAATTATCTGAGAAGAAAATATAAAAGTGTAACACTACAACACTTAGGTATAAAGCCGATATACAAAATGAATCCTAATATAGATACACAAAATATAGGAATCGACTATATCAAAATACAGCAACAGTCCGCCACTGCCACAGCTTTATGAATACAGTGGAGGGATAACAACAATGGAATCCTTGCGGAGGAAAACCTAAAATAAAACAATATATACATAGCAGGAGAAAATATAAACGGGTCAGAGCCCGAGGTGTAAAAACATTTTTAGCAAGTGCATTAAAATGCATAGTAATTATAAATTCATTATAGCATGATTAAAGTGGAGTCACACTCTCCATAAAATTCAACTCACCTCTCAACTAAAGCGCGCAACTAAACTTATGCATATGATCTCCAAATAATTGCCCAAATCTGTCTAGGGGCAAAGTAATCCCACTTACTCCCAATTTTTACTCATCTAAAATCCATCTAAATCATAATCCTAAACTTCTACTACTTTCAATCCCAATTATTTGTACTCTTACTTAGCCTATAAAATCTACATAAACATTATCTTTTACTATAATATCTCATATTCTAGTTATGACAAAATATATATATATATATATATATATATATATATATATATATATATATATATATATATGAGTTATTAGCATCTAAGTGCTAAGGACTAAACTTCTCCCAATTCTCAATACTGCACTGCGTTTCGTGCGTGGGACGTCTTGCATGCGAAATCCAAACAAGGAACCCTCCCGATACACTACTCCTTGGCAGTATTAATTATTAAGTTTCATTATGCCCTCAATGCATGACGCGTGTAACGCAAATTCTTATTATAATGTGGTTAATTAATTATTCCCAATTCTCAACAATGCATGGCGTTTCATGCGTGGGAAGTCTCGCAAACGAAATCCAAACAAGGAACCCCCCGATACACTACTCCTTAGCATTGTCGATCGTCGAGATATACTAATTTATAAATATGAGAAGTAAGGACTAACTTCTCCTCACTCCCAACATTGCACTACGTTTCATACGTGGGACGTCTTGCAAGAAAAATCCAAACAAAGAACCCCCTTAATACACTACTCCTTGGCAATGTTGGTCGTTGAGGTCCATCATGCCCTCGATACCCAAAATACTATCTATACTCATAATAATTTTGACGCTTCATTTTCAGTTTAATAAATTGATCAAAATTTAGTCCGGATTTAATCTCCCGGAATGAGATTCAATCAATCTTTTTATATTTATTTACTCTAGAGACAAATACATGATATCACATAATCATATACAAATAATTTAAAAATAATATACTATTCACACAAGTATAATAATAACCATCCCAGCGAGCTATAACTCGAGGATGCAGGTTCTCAATGCTATCATATCCCACGGAATCACTCACATATCATCCTGGGTACTAACAGTCGGAATCTCACACCTCCTTGGTAAAAACCATATCACAACGTACGGGAAGCGGTCATAGTTCCTCCTCGAAAATGACATGAAACATACCGACCACGTCTCTCCCCTAATAAAAATAATCACACGATAATATTGGATGCCATGACCTGTGGACTATACGCGCCCTACTCCTCAAGCCAGGGGCTTCACCCACATCGCACAACTTCCCATGATAGCATAGAGGGGGCATGCTTTACATATATAAATATATATATATATATATATACACACACACACATCATCATATCATATAATTGTATACCATCACACTAGGTATATATATCACACTCTTTACATACTCTTATTACACTCTTAGGCGTAAATTAAATAATATCATTATTTAGTATATTACTCTCGATATACCATTTATCGCTAACTCACATAACTTCCCCACTTTGTATACACTATACAATTTCTCACTTGAATCTCACCCATCCCTTCTATTTGTATGAATAATCTCCCAATTCAATTTACGTTGAGGATATTTTCTATATCTGTATGCACATTGATCAACATTTATTACTCTTCAATAATTAACCTCGGGACTAAGAGGATTTCCCACCAAATCAATACGATAACTTAAATTCACACTCCCCCAGAATCAATCACTATAACTCCAAACCTTTACGTCCAATCACTTATTTATTTTGCTCTCCGGTACTTGATGAGCAAAAAATACGTACTCCGTTTCATTAAGATATAAACCCCAGACATCTTCTCACTTTCAAAGATCCTTAATCCCCTTAAATAATTACTTAATCCTCTATGATATAATAATTAGGTAGGTCCATAAATATAAACCCAACGGAAAGGGGGATGAACTTAAATTCTCAAACTTAAGCCAAAAATAGAGTCTCGGTCAACCGGTGCTCGAACCGCGGTTGACCGCGCTTATTAATTATGCCTATAAATGAAGACAGTGCGCCTCATTTTGGAGGCACAGTCGACCGGCCCCCTGGACGCGGTCGACTGGCCCTACTAGGTACATCGGCCAAACTCCATTTTTAAGAAACTCTAACTTCTCCAAAACCCCAAAATAATTACATCCAACCACAAATCTTCATCCCAACCATATCCATAACATTAATACACATCAAATAACTTAACCCAACTAATTTACAACCTCAAATTCATCCTAAACACATCAAATGTAAGATTTATCCCAAAATCTAGGTTTTAACATTTTTAACCCAAAATCCTTAATTTTTCCACAAATCATGACATAAAAGATGCACAAGAATTATTTAGCAACTTTAATCACTTTCATCAAAGTTCTAGAGTTTGATTCTCCCTCAAAATCGCGTATTTGTCAGAATTCCCAAGCTTTTCCCTTCTTTCTCTTATTCCTTTCTTCTTCTCTCTTTCTCTCTTTCTTTCTAGGGCTTTCTCTTTCTCTTAAGTGAGAATGACTTCTCACGTAGGCTTTTAAGCCTTAAATCCAAGATAACCAACTTTAAATGATAATACACACTTTAAATGACTCTATTACTTTAATTCAGGCCAAACGAACTTAAAATATTTCGAAACCCAAATAAGACCCAAGTACAGTCATTTCGACTACCTCAGCACACTCAGAATCATTATTAAAATACTTTCTAACATCCTCAAATTTTGACCTTAAGTGCCAATCTAGTTATTCTCGAGTTAAAATAATAATATTTCTCCCAAATATAATTAATTTATCGTCCCAAAAATCTTGGGGCATTACAGACTTCCCCACTTACAAGAATTTTGCCCTCAAAATTAAGTTAAGCCTAATACTCCAAATCTCAACTAGATCCTACGGCACCTACCCTCACGAACACTATTCCTATTCCTCCCACTTCTCATGAAGAATTATTTTGATTTTATAAAACCAATTATAACTACTAGGGCGCCCATACACCCTTTATTCAAGCTCTACTCTTATAAACATAATTAGGCTTCACTTGCCTATAATAGTACAATAACTAGAAATATATTAATATAACAATTTTGAAAGGTCCAAGTATTTAACTCCTATCAATTCCTGATATTCGCCACTTTCATGCGGGGGAAGTCTTGCAAGCGAAATCCAAACAAGGAACCCTCCCAATACACTAATATGTAGGGACGTCGGGGATTGAGAGTTTGTTAGATAGGGAATATAGTTTAAAAATATTTTCTCAAAAATTCATTTTGATATTGCCCAAAGGCCTATCAAAAGTTTTATTTTCAAAACAGTTTATTTTAAAACTATTTATGTCTTTCGACATTTAAATAAAATACCTCATGCCCAAGACACAAGGTGCTAATAATTCTCATATTCATAATAATATATAGTTATCAAAATTAACATAATTATGAGCTAAAATATCTTGCTCCACAATAGTCTACTAAATTCAGAATCATTTCAGTAATAATCTCTCACATCATAATAATATATTGCCATACAGTAGGCTCTTCCATAGTCGGAATACAATAATTATGTATGTCTAACATGAATATATAAAAATGTAATTAGCTTTATCATTACTACTTAACACATTACAATAATTCTTACATTCACAACAAATTTATAGCTTTCTATTAGCACATCACAAGATAATCTATACTCTCAAAAGATAATAACATAAGAGCCTCACATGCTCAAAATTCCCTTATGGTTCATTCCATATATAATAGGGTTATAACTCTAACCACTCATTTCAATCTCAGATACGATAGTCCCAAAGTCTCATATATAGCATAATCAAATTCACACAGGAAAATAACTTACATCATACCTCTCTAGTCCAATTTCATCTCCTCATCATTGGGTTCCCACACAAAGTCCCCTGTCCTAAAATGACCTCTAATCTGCTGTACGGGTTGCACCTCCAAAACTTCCTCAAAACGTGGTGTTTTACCTCTTTTAGGACAATCTCTCTTCTATGGCCTAATTCTTTACAAAAGAAATATTTACCCGCAAATCCTCTCTGCCCATCTTGAGGAACATAACATTGTTGCGACCCTCGAAAATCCTGCATATCCCCTCTGGCATTACTGGCATTCTCTCCAGACTTACTAGATGAACCCGAATCTCCAAAGTTCTTACTCCCTTGCGAACAAAGACGATATTCATGACACTATAATAGTGTCGCATTCACTACCTTGACGAAAGTCACTAATGTTGGATTCCCTAACAAATGCCTCCAAATTCGCCAATCTAAACCTTTCATAAATCTCGCTATACGCTTATCCTCCGTGTTTATCTCATTAGGTACTAAATTTTCCAATCGAGTAAATTCCTCTTCATACTCGGTCTCCATTCGATCCCCTTGAAACACATCCAACAATTTCCTCCTCATCTCTTTTTGAACCGTGAAAGGAAAATGCCTTCGATCATAGAGTTCCTAAAAATCCGTTATGGGCAATGTCTCTCTCTGTTCAGATATGGTGACAGACTCCAACCAATGGAGAGCTGCACCCTTCAACTTAAAGGTGGATAGAAATTGCTTATGCACCTCACTACACTCAACCATACGAAGGTGCCTCTGTATACTATTCTTCCATCGACTTGCATCCATCACATCAACTCCCCCGAAAAACTCTGGAGGATGTCCCTTACTAAAATCTTCCCACACTCTTTCCCACAAAGATGGTCCTGGATGGGGTTAGGCTGCTTGAACTAGAGGTTGATGTGCCATCATGGAAATGGCAGCAATTACTGCTTGTGCCATAATAATGGCAACTTCATCTGTAGTCATTATCCTTTGAGGCAATTGGGGTTCCACACTCTCAGCCTCTTTATTTTCCCTACCTGAACGACTTCCCTTCGGTGGCATCTGAAATAAGAACAATTGTATCAGAATTCCTTTCAAATGTTCTCTCATCACAAAAGAAAATATGCACGTATGAACACAACAGTCCTAATAATAGGGCTCTACGCCAAGAATGCTTACAGAAGATTGCAGTAAACCCACACAGATCCTAAAGACACTAGAAACTGATGCTCTGATACCACCTGTTACACCCCACTTAAAATAATAATGGGTGGCCAGCCCTATACTAAAATAATAAGGAATCCCAAGTGAATAATTCTCATCATCAACTTACGATTCTAAAATAAACACGGCTAACTACCCATTACCACAAAAAGAGGGTATCAAAAATTTTAAAACATTTTAGTTATTTCTCTAAAACAAAACCATGCAATACCTAACCAACAACATAACTCTAAATATGATAAGACACACACACACACACACACTCAATTAATATATAAGAGACTAATTAAGGAGTACAACACAATGTATAAAGTAAAATACCCGAATATGATGTCGGGTCATAGACAATACAATTATCTGAGAAGAAAATATAAAAGTGTTACACTACAACACTTGGGTATGAACCCAATATACAAACTGAATCCATCTCTAGATAAAAAAAAGATAGGAATCGACTATATCAAAATACCGCAACAGTCTGCCACTTCCACAGCTTCACAAATAGACTAGATGGATAACAACAATTGCGTCCTTGCAGAGGAACACCTAAAATAAAACAATATATACATAGAAGGAGAAAATATAAACGGGTCAGAGCCCGAGGTGTGAAAACATTTTTGGCAAGTGCATTAAAATGCGTAATAATTATAAATGCATTATAGCATGATTAAAGTGGAGTCGCACTCTCCATAAAATTCAACTCACCTCTCAACTAAAGCGCGCAACTAAATGTACACATATGATCTCCAAAAAATTTCCCAAATCTATATAGGGGAAAATTAATCTCACGTACTCCCAATTTGAACTCATCTAAAATCCATCTAAACCATAATCCTCCACTTCTACTACTTTCAATCCCAATTATTTGTACTCTTACTTAACCTATAAAATCTACATAAACATTCTCTTTTACTAGAATTTCTCATATTCTAGTTATGACATAAATATATATATATATATATATATATATATATATATATATATATATAGATGAGTTATTAGCATCTTAGTGCTAGGGACTAAACTTCCCCCAATTCTCAATACTGCACTACATTTCTTACGTGGGACGTCTCCCAGGGGAAATACACACAAGGAACCCCCCGATACACTACTCCTTGGAAGTATTGATTATTAAGATTCATTATGCCCTTAATGCATGACGCGTGTAACCTAAATTTTTATTATAATGTGATTAATTAATTATTCCCAATTCTCAATAGTGCACGACGTTTCATGCCTGGGACGTCTCGCAAGCAAAATCCAAACAAGGAACCCCCCGATACACTACTCCTTGGAACTGTCGATCGTCGAGATATACTAATATATAAATATGATTAGTAAGGACTAACTTCTCCTCACAACCAACATACCACCGCGTTTCATGCGAAGGACATCTCGCAAGCGAAATCCAAACAAGGAACCCCCCCAATACACTACTCCTTGGCAATGTTGGTCGTTGAGGTCCATCATGCCCTCTATACCCAAAGTACTATCTATACTCATAATAATTATCTAAGCTTCATTTTCAATTTAATAAATTCATCACAATTTAGTCCAAATTTAATCTCCTGGAATGAGATTCAATCAATCTTTTTATATCTTTTTACTCTAGAGACATATATATATATATATATATATATATATATATATATATATATATATATATATATATATATATATATATATATATATATATATATGATATCAAATAATCATATACAAATAATATATTATTCACACAAGTATAATAATAACTATCCCAGCGAGCTATAACTCGAGGATGCAGGTTCTCAATGCTATCATCTACCAGGGAATCACTCACATATCATCCTGGGTACCAACGGTCGGAATCTCATACCGCCTAGGTAAAAACCATATCTCAACGTTTGGGAAGCGGTCATAGTTCCTCCCCAGAAGTGAGATGAAACAAACCCACCACATCTCACCCCTAATAATAACAATCACACAATAATAATGGTTGCTATGACCTGGGGACTATACGTGCCCTACTCTTCAAGCCAGGGGCCTCACCCACATCGTGCAACTACCCATGATAGCATAGAGGGGGTATGCTTTATATATATATCATTCACACAATATATACACACATCATCATATCATATAATTGTATACCATCACACTAGGTATATATATATCACACTCTTTACATACTGTTATTACTCTCTTAGGCATAAATTAAATAATATCATTATTTAGTATATTACTCTCGATATACCATTTATTACTAACTAACATAATTTCCCCACTTTGTATACACTATACGATTTCTCACTTAAAGCTCACCCATCCCTTCTATCTGTATGAATAATCACCCAATTCAATTTACGTTGAGGATTTTCTCTATATTCGTATGAACATTGATCAACATTTATTACTCTTCAATTATTAACCTCAGAACTAAGAGGATTTCCCAACTAATCGATACGATAACTTAAATTTGCACTCTCCTGAAAATCAATCACTATAACTCCAAACATTTACGTCTAATCATCTTTTTACTTTTCTCTCCGGTACTTGATGAGAGAAGAAATACGCACTCAATTTCATTAAGATATAAACCCCAAACATCTTCCTAGTTTCTAAGATCCTTAATCCCCTTAAATAAATACTTAATCCTCTATTATATAATAATTAGTAAGGTCCATAAATATAAACCCAAAGGAAAGGGGGGTGAATAAAATTCCCAAACTTAAGCTAAAAACAGAGGCCCGGTCGATCGATTCCCCAATCGCGGTCGACCAAGCTTATTAATTATGCCTATAAATGAAGACAACGCGCCTCATTTTGGAGGCGCGATCGATCGGCCCTACTAGGTACCTCGGGCAGACTCCATTTTTAAGGAACTCTAACTTCTCAAAAAACCCCAAAATAATTACATCCAACCACAAATCTTCATCCCAACCATATTCATAACATTAATACACATCAAATAACTCAATCCAATTAATTTACAACCTCAAATTCATCTTAAACACATCAAATGTAAGATTTATCCCAAAATCTAGTTTTTAACATATTTAACCCAAAATCCATAAATTTATCCACAAATCATGAAATAAAATATGCGCAAGAATTATTTAGCAAGTTTAATCACTTGCCTCAAAGTTGTAGAGTCTGATTCTCCCTCGAAATCGCGTATTTGCCGGAATTCCCAAGCTTTTCCCTCTTTTTGTCTTCTTCCGTTCTTATTCTGTCTTTCTCTCTTTCTTTCTAGGGCTTTCTCTTTCTCTTAAATGAGAATGACTTCTCACGTAGGCTTTTAAGCCTTAAATCCAAGATACCCACACATTTTAAATGACTCGGTTACTATAATTCGAGCCAAACGAACTTAAAATATTTTGGAACCCAAATAAGACCCAAGTACAGTCATTTCGATTATCTCAACCCTTCCGAAATTAACCGCACACTCAGAATCATCATTCAAAATACTTTCTAACATCACCTTAACTGCCAATCTAATTATTCTCCAGTTAAAATAATAATATTTCTCACAAATATAATTAATTTATTATCCCAAAAATCTCGGGGTATTACATTTCTATGGTGGGGAAAGTTTGGGGGACAAGATAAACTCTCAAAACTTAGAGAGAGAGAGAGAGAGAGAGGAAACATGGCTAATGAAAATGGTGGGGAATACCCACCCTCTCTATCTCTTATAACCCAAACAAAACCTACAAAAATGATTTGAATCACAAGCCAAACACACCAAACACATTTTTTATTATTCGGTGCCTTCATATGTCGATACGTCATCAATCTAAGGGTCCAAAATGTGACAAAACACAAGGACATCTCCAATTGGCCAAATTTAGGTCTGGTCATTCGAATAACTTTTAATTCTCGCTCAAACGATATTGCTCTTTTGTTCACATGACACTTACTATGAGAGGATCTAACGAGATCTTAGTGCGAGTGAGGAATGGATCAAACTTAACTCATCAGAAGACTCGTTCGAACCTCATTCGAACAACCCATTGGAATGAGAATAACCTCTCATTCAAGCAACTTGTGTTTTCTTTGAATTAAAGTTTGAGTTATAGAAACCGTGATTTGACAAGTATAAAGGCTACAACAACGATTAAATCTCAATAATCATTCATAAATACATCTTTCCAAGGAAAGAGATAATATTAAGAGTATTGGTATTACAATATCTATCTAGGGAAACTTGATTCAGTTTGTCCTCTATAACCTGATATTATGGAATATACTACTATAATCATCCACATTCTCTTATGATTTACAATTAGTTTTTATGCTAGATTAACTATATTTTTAATCCATCTTTTTCAATGTGAAAATGATCATATTATTACGACCTTTCCATTCATCATATTACAATGTTACTCTGAACTAAAATCGATTTATTATAGATTTAGAAATTTATCCTTGTAATTTTTTCTTATTCCTCCTCTTCTAGATGGAATGTGAGGTAAAGGAAGGATAAATACCCCATTACCCCTTGTATTTGCAATCAGTTAAATCATATATATTACGATCTATTAGTTATATAAGAGGAGTTAGGAAAGGACAACAACACTCTACATAATATATTTACTACTACTTATCAACTGATGTAGTTGTATTTTAATTGCCCTCTTTTATTTCTATAATGAGAGACGTGTGGTTATATTGCAATAACATGATTTTGCATCGATGTTTAAATAAATGTTCCTTTATTCTTTTATAAACTTTTATTATGTAATGTTTTCTTGTATACAAGTCCCAAACAACGGATAGAAAAATTACATATGCGACGACTCATCCAAAATGAGTCTTTGAATTATTTCTACGATTATGTGAACTCTCACGATGACATTGAATCATTCAAAATTATTATTTCAATAACTTATATGATTCCTTGATCTTTAAAAAATACTTAACTTATCCAAGGCATCTTTCATTCTATTCTACGAGTCCGTGCACTTGCACGATGACTTGACTCATTCGCAATGGGCCTTTTAAACATTTATACGATTTTATGCCCTTGAATGACGGAGTTGGATCTTTCAAAAATGATTCTTTCAATAATTTCTATGAGCTTATGCTTGACTCATTAAAATTAGTTTTTCTAATATTTCTACGATTACATGCCTTTCTATGATGACCTTGACTCAATCAAATAGAGTTTTACAATTATTTCTATGATATTGGTCTCTTTCACGATCAACCTAATCGCTTAAAACAAGTCTTTAAAACATTTTTATGACATTTTCCTCTTGAACGATCACTCGACTCATTCAAAATGAGTCTTTCAATAATGTCTACGACTTTGCGTTGTTGCAACATGACTCAACTCCTAATGACGCTATTAAATATTTCTACGATTGTGTACATTTCCACAATGACCTCAACTTATCCCACTGAATGTCTTAAGTATTTCTACAATTTTGTGCACTCTCATAATGAACTAAACCAATATAAAATGAGTTTTTTGATAATTTACAGGATAATGCTCTCTTGCACGATGACTCGACTCATCCAAAATGAGTGTTTCCAACATTTTTACGATATTGTGCCCTTAAACATTAATTCAACTCATTCAAAATGAGTCTTTGAATAATTTTTACAATTTTGTTCTCTTACACGATGGTTCAACTGATTCCAACAATTCTTTTACTCATTTACACGATTCCATTGTCTTGCATGATGACCAGACTCATTTAAAACGAGTCTTTTCAACAATTTTATGACTCCATTCCCTTACACAATGACTCAACTCATCCTAATGAGTATTTAATTTATTTTTACAATTTTGGGCTCTCGCATGATGACTTGACTCATCCTAATGAGTATTATAAATATTTTTTCAATTATGTCCACTCGCTCCTTAATTTGACTCAACCCAGTGAATTTTTCAAATTTTTTCATAATTTTATGCACTCGGATGATGACTCGACTAATCCCAATAATTCTCTCAATTCTTACTATGATTTTGTGTGCTTTCATGATGACCTCGAATCATCCTAGTAAGTTTTTCAAATATTACTATGACTCTAGGTGCTTGCATAATGATATGACTTATCCTTACGAGTCTCACCATTTCCTAGCGATCGTATGCTCCTGCAGGAGGACTCAACTAAAAAAAACTAATCTTTATACAATCTTATTACTTTTCACACTTACTATACTCACCAATGTAAGTCTCTGAATAGTAATAGTACCCGTGAAAGGTAGACACACTAAACATGTCATCCGAGACAACGAGTTGTAGACAACCAACCCAACAGATAATTAAGAAAATGGTCACATAATAGGTGTTTATTGGCAATAATGTGAGCTCTTAAAAAATTTCGATCTTTAGGGGATATGTAGACACCACATTTCTTGATTCGAAAACATTAAGGAAACATGACACAAATTTTTGCCCACCAAATCCCAAAACCTTCATAACCCAATGAATATCCCAAACAAATCCCAAATCCTTGGAGGCCCAAGGAATAATCCAAAGATAGATGATACGGGACTATAAACAATGTCCATATCCAAAACACACTCCCATGATAAATAGGTCCTTTAGGAAGCATGCTAATATTTAATGGTCCTATATGAACACCTAAAGATTCAAAACCTCTAGCGATTTTCCTATAAAATAAGGCCTCACTATCATTTTAAGGACACTTACTCCGCCTTTTAAATTGTTTCTTTCTTTTATATTACTCTTTGTCTCTAGAAAATCCTTAAAACTCTTTCCTTTTTGCATTTTAATCCCTTCTACAATCAAACTCCCAGCTTTAATCACAAAATTTCTATACTTCTCATATTCTCACTTATATAAAAGTAAAATCTCCTTTTTGTACTTTTCTTCAAGAAGTATTTCACCGAAATAATTCTTATATTTATGTTTCAATTCAGAACGACATCAAAATGAAAATATGCACTAGTAACATCAAAGGTACATCATTTTTACCTATTTTATTTTAAAAGTATAGACCTAAAAGGGTGTTGTTCTACTGTAACATCCCCATTATCATCTTATTCTTCATTTTATTCTCTCTTTATGGATTTTTTCTAAAGTTCATGTTGGAACTTCACTTACATTTATAAGAGTACATGTGTGCTCAAAACTTCCATATAATTAGATTGTCTTATCACGCTCTGAAAATGTATTTGTGTTATATTTTATGTTTTCCTAGTATTCTTCATGTTCAAGACTTGAAGATTGGACATCTTCATCTTTATGCAAAAAGCTTCCTCATGCCATGACTAATGAGATTGTCACTCTAGGATAAACGTAATGGACTTATAGTGACTTAGTTTCGCCACACTTGTTTTGGCATAACTTATAATTAAATTTTCTTAAATTGGAAAATGTGTTAAAATGTGTGCATGAATTTCTTTATACAATTTGAACAAATACACCATGAATTATAGTTTTCTTATAGAAAAACTATGTTCATAGAAATTTGCATTTTTATATGTGTATTTTATGAATGAGTGTTTTTCTAAAAGAACATAATTAGAGGGTTTTCCAAAAATATTTTCAAACTCTTGGATGGAGAATACTTGTTCAAAATCCCTAAACAATGTCACGACTTGTCTAGTCGTAGCATCGACGTAATAGAGATCTTCCTCGTTGGAGTGAAGGTTTCTTGCTTGGGCTTTTGATGAAATCAACAATTACTTGGAACTTCCCATGACCTGGATCACTTTGGGTTTGATCTAGAAAAATATTTCCTCGCTGCAGTGGAGACGTGAGATCTAGCACAAAAGGCAAATATGTCAAAAATATTGCATTGAAAAACATGAATATTTTCTTCTCCAACCATATATGTTATTTATTGGGGGAAAAAACCTTTTTTGTGACTGGGAATGAATTAGAAGGTATGAGATCTTGTGCCCAAAATTTTGAAAACACTTATTTAATTCATCTTCTTCTTCATCACAAAATAAGGCCAGGATTTTTATAAAGGTTTTCATTGATTTGTCAAGCTAAAAGGAAAGATATGTTATTAAGAGAAAAAAACTTCTTTATATTTTTTTTAGTTATCCATTGTTTTTATTCTAGTTTAAAGTTATTTGAGGTTTTATTACTTCTATCAATATTGGAAGAAAACTTTTTGTAAAATTAGTTCTTGAGATACTTTAAATATTTTTGATATCTCAATATACATTATGAGTTTATTAATTAACCAAACACTTTGTAAAACATCCCTTACCTTTAAGAACCTCACATCCTGGGAAGTTAGATCTAAAAATAGTGCCTTTACACTTGTTCATTTTAGAACACAAAATGGTATTATTCAAACTTTAAAAGAAGAAATTTATTTTGGTGCAAACATGTCATTATCAATAGAAGTTAACAAATGTGATGTGGCGAGTGGTCGGAGAGCAATCCATTATTTTAATTATAGATAGAATGTGGAAAAAGATCTTCTTGAGGTCTTGAATTATTGAGTATAGGATAGGGTCAAGGATTTGAGCTATATGAACCTTTTCTAAAACTTTACCTATACAGTGGAAGGTGTCAGTGCTGCCTGAGGATTTTCCTGGAAGGTTTTTTCCCTCATATAAATCCACATTTCAAGTGCATAATAATTATTTCGCATCTCAATTGATCTTATATGCTTCATGAATATATATAGTTAAAATAAATCAACTTGTAAATTACTATTTATCAATTAGATGTTATGATTATTTTTCCCCCAAATTTGGATTAAATCTAACATTACCTTCATTCTAGTAATAAATTTTAATTTTTATAGTCCCTCTCTACATGCACGTTCTTTCAACTTTGAATGTCTATGCTATATACGTAGGCTTAACCATTCTTTAAAGGTCAACTTAGATTTTGCATACATTTCCATGTTTTTATTCTTTATTTCTATAAATATAAAAAAATGAACATAAATCATGAAAATCATGAAAAATACTTATATAGGTTAGAGAATCACTAGATCGAGGGATTCTACCAACTAGTTTGTTCTTAATATTAGAAGTCTCAACATTTTTTCTCGACAAAAAATATTTAATGACTGAACACATTTCATAGTGATATCGTTCATGAACACACGATTCTTTACACTTCCATATATATCCCCCATTTTTCTCTAAAAACATTTTTAAACTTCAGAGAGAGTTCAGATTTCTCTCTTTGAGCCTTCATAATAGGTGGAATCCCCCTTTTCCTTTTGCAAACTACATGAACTTTGAATCACTTTGTGCGAGTATGTAGGCCCACTTAGACTATCATTTGAGTCAACAAGCCCAACTTTTTACATATCTATCATTTCTCCACATTATCCACACACACACACTTCCCATTACCTACAAGTTTTTTTACATATTAGCTATTTTTATTTTAATGATCCTTTTACACTATATAATTATTATATAAATTCTTCATATTGAAAGGGAGGATCAGCTACTTAAGACCTTCCAAATAAGTAACATAATCCCCGGACCATTAACTTTATAGTTAAACATGTATATTATTTTCCATCATTGTAATACCCTGTAATTTAAGAGCATTTAGTTAAATCTACCAATAGTGACTCGTGGCGTTATTAACTTTATTTCATATGGGTATGTGCTATTTGTGTATATTGTGTGGAATTAAATTGGACATAAAAACTGATATTGAGTTTATGATTATCTGACAAATAATTTAATTTATGATTAACCTTATTTTTAATCTTTGGCTCAAAATCGGTTATATTATTAAGATATTGATGGGTACATTTTATTATCATTAAGGACATTTATAATGTGAAATAGAACTTAAAATTATGGTTTTAAGCATATGGGTTCGTATATCACTTCGTTTGAGTTCTGGACTAATTAGATGTAATATTGGCTTAAGACAATAAGGCCCATATGGATTCCAACCATATTAACACAATTAAAGGAGTATTAAGGTTAGGTTATACAACTCTGAAACACTAAAGAAGATAAATTAAGGCTAGAGAGAGGTTAGAGACTTTCTATTGTATGTAATTATATTGTATCCCGAAACTCCATTATATTGTTATACTTTAGAGACTTTCTATTTACATTATTGAATTATTATCTTTTCTAGACATAAGCTATCGGTGCAACCTTAACCCCGATCTATTCTTATTCTACTCCTAGTTGTTGTTTTGATAGGACATATGTGTCGAGACTTCGTGATAATTACTATACTCCTATTTATCTATATACCATTTCAAATATATATATTTGTTATCCAAGAGTCGATTTTATTATTAATTTTGGTATGGGTGGATATTTTAAGAGAGTTGTAGTATTCGATGATTCTGATACTATTAGTTAATTTGGTATTAGAGTTATTGTGGTTCATGTAACAACCCAGGTTTTTGAGCGGCTATTTTTTATTATTTTACCCGATGGGCTAATATTATAAAATAGGGATGGTTGGAGTAAATATTATTTCCCGTGAGATTTATGGATAATATTTACTATGTTTGTTTATTTACCGTATGAGAAAGTAAATAGCATTATATTGTGTATTATTGCATCGTTATATGTAAAACAACGGTTATGGCCCATATTTAAATTGTGATATAATTAATGAAATAAAATGAAATTTGGAACACAAAAATAGTTAACTTTATTCCGAATGCCAAAATAGGGGGTGCGGTTGTTTTTAGAATAGTCGAAATAGTCGAAATAAGTGCCAAGTTGTATTTTGGAGTTTCGGGCACTTTTGACGCGTTATGACTCAATTAAGTGGATACGAGTCATTTTAATGGTGTATTGGCAATAAAAAAGAGGGAATTTGTGTCTTAAGACCCATTTAAGTCCCCCACCCTTTTTTTCTTTCTTCATTTGTGAGAAAAGCCAAAGGAGAGAGAGAGAGAGAAGAGAGAGTTGGGAGAAATGGAGAGAAAAGAGAGAAAATAGAAGATTGGAGCCAAAAATCGTTGCTATCGGAAGAGAATCCGAGACTACGAACTCTAGGCAAGTTTCTTACTTGATAGATATTGATTTAATGTGATAAATTTCATGTTTAGTTAAGTTTTGGAGATTTAAACCATAAATTGTTTTTTGTGATTTTGATGACTAAACCCTTAATTCTCGGTTTTAATTTGATTTGAGAATAAGTTAGTAGTTAGTAATGGTGTAGAAATGATTTGGGTTGGATTGTTTTTGTTGATGTTGGGAAGAATCAAGGGTTTGAGGTTTTTGGGATTTAGGGTTTAAACAACCCGTAGCCCAAACTTAAAAATTCTGTAGGACCGAATCGATTCGGCCCTAGAGAACCGATTCGGTAAGAGGAAAAGTGTCAGGTCTGAGTCCACCGAATCGATTCGAACCATAAGAGTCGATTCAGGGTTATGCAGAATGCCAGGATCTTCTTGGCCGAATCGATTCTCTTTCGGGACCGAATCGATTCGGCCAGGGCGAATCGATTCGGAATCCCTGAATTTTTGGGATGTTTTTCCAGCTTAGTTTTTTTCCCTTTTATTCTAGGTTTGGAGTTTAGGAACCTTCCTTTGGGAAGTAATTAAAAGTACTAGACGGTAGTTTTTGGTAGATTAATGTCCTAAGACGATATGGGATTTTTTGGGTTTACCCGAGGGCTAGTTTGTATAGGTTAATGTCCGTATGATTTAGGAGATTAACCGATAGATAAATTGGAGATAAAATGTTCATAATAAACTTTTGGGAGATACTTCTTGAGGGAGAATCACTTTGAGAGTTTATGAAAATGTATGAACTCTTAGATACTAGTTTGAGGATAATGGCACTTCGGGTCTTAGGGCATTAATAAAATATGACTTTAAGAATAAGAAATGCATATTATAAAATGTGGTACTAATAAATAAGTACACATGATTTTGAGAATGTAAAAATGGATGTTTTCAAATGAAAAGGAAAAATGATTTTCATAAATGTTAATTTATGGTTACACACCCTCTCTAAATGACATCATAAGGGAAGTTCGCGCGTTGTGGTGAAGCCCCCTGGATAGTGAATGCAGGGTGAATATATCCCTAGGCCATATGAGCGTTTATGGTATGTTTTCTGTGATGGGTAGGTAATTACGGGTGTGGTTATGACTACCCCGAAGGCATATGGCCGCTTCCCGATGTCTTGCGTTGTAGGTTCCCAGGTGTCGTAATTGATAGGCCCTAGAAGATGATGGTCATTTAGGGGTGCGCACAGTGGGGAAACCCGGACGGGCGGTCTTAGAATCTTTATATATATACACAATTATAACTATTCTAAATCAAGTTGGACTTGATGTATGATAAATGCCATAAATAGCATGATGAGGTGCCACAAAGAGCACAATGAAATGCCACAAAGAGCATATGATGATGATTATATTCCTGATAAGGAAGGTATTTTTATAAAGTACATAATTGAGATAAAATGCTACAAATAGCATAAAAACTGTGATTATATTCCCTGATAAGGAATATAATTATGAAATGAATTATATACGATGAAATTGATTGGTAAACATTTGATAAAATGTTGTACCATTTATATATATTCCTAAAGAAAGAAATGGGAATTATGTTGTTAGATGGTGAATGGATATAATTATGTATCCTTGAGTTGCTGTAGATGAGACCTCTCATTTAAATATATATATATATATTAATAATGTGCTGAGGGTCTAATGTATCTCGACGATCAACCTTGCCTAGTAGTAGTGTATCGGGGGGATTCCTTGTTTGGATTTTGCTTTGCTAGACACCCCACGCGGGAATAAGGGCATAGTGTTCTGACTGGGGAGAAGTTAGCCTTTAGTACTTGGATTAATTAGGATAGGGTCTAATGTATTTCGACGACCAGCCTTGCCTAGTAGTAGTGTATCGGGGGGTTCCTTGTTTGGATTTCGCTTTGCGAGACACCCCAGGCACGAATAAGGGCATAGTGTTGAGACTGGGGAGAAGTTAGCCTTCTGTTCTTTGTTTAACTTGAACATCATCATTGATATTGCTCTAGGTTGCTATTATATTGAGAGGTGAGAAATATTATTGTTAACTGCGAGAGAATTACGCACTTAACTGTCATGCATTTTATTTACATGGGAATCATATCAAACCGGGCCCTGACCCGTCTATATATCTTTGTTTTTGCACATACTTCTTGCCGTTACAGGTGCTCTTCCGCATGGACACCCTTATTTACATTTCCATTCCGGTTGTCATGGAGCTACGACATATAGTGGATGTTGTAGGTTATTTGTTTAGACGCTTATTTCCTTTATACTTTAGTTATGTTCAGTTTTATTCGGGCGTGTTTTCCCATGCTTTGCATTCATTTATTATATTGTAAATATTGAAATGTAATACTCGGTGTAACTATTTGTATTAGTCTGTTCACCGAAAACTTATTCGGTGATTATTTATTATATTGTCGTTCTTTATCTATCGATTTTTGATATCCACTGTTTTTGCAAACGGGATTGTGTAAGTGTTTTCTTTTATTCAAAATTTTCTTTTTATTGACAATCCATTTTTTAAAATGATTGGTGGTTATCTCATACTATTATTTTAATCGACAGTGATGCTGAGAATGGACCATCTATGATTCCTGTGATTATTAGAGTATTGGGCTGGCCACCTATTATTTTAGTAGGTGGGTTGTCACAGTTCATAACTCTTATCTTCAGTTATTTGTACTATATAATCCGTTTATTTCCATTCATGATTAGAATGATACGCGAATGTTTAGGCTCTCATGCTATTTATTTTAGACCTAATCAATCTATACTATATTTATGGGGTGTCACAATCACTAGGTTTGAACATATAACTACCCATTCTTTTGTATGTTTTGTGTAATATAAACTAGTGGCTCCATTCTTTTGCCAAGATAATTGAACGAAGACCATATGTCACCATGAAAGGAACCTTTTCTACATGTCCATGGATATGTGGATGAAATATACATCTCCTTGTTTCAGATTCTCATAATAAACACCTTACTTATAATATCATTTGTGAGACAAATTACTAATTCAATTTAGTAGAATAATTACTATTAAATCATGACAATCTACTCCAATTTTATTATCCTTAACTTCATCGTATAAGATCACTGTTAGAAATAATCAAGAATATTTGAGGGATTAGATTCAAGATTATTAAGTTACATATATGTGAATGCTATGTGATATTTATTAAACCGAACTCGAAAATTACAATTGTAAACTCATTTAATCAGAGTCAATTTTTAAACCAATTTAATTCAGCCCTAAAACATACCAGTATGTGGGTAAAATCAAACGAACATAAATAAATTGCTAACGCCCAAATTTCAGGAAAAAACCAAAAAGGGAAAACCATTTTATTTCACTACGTAAAATAAATCGCAACTTAAATACACAATAAAATATGCAATGAATATCACGCAGATACTCACATCGACACGTAGCCTAGAGTCAGCAATGGATAAACCACAACATCCCACAAGACACGTGGTCAAAATCATCAAGGAACACCCACGAGTACTCCCAAATGACACGCAATCATCAGTCGTAGATTTATCCTCTCTACACGAGAAACTTTACCAAAGAAGTATCTTGGGTTCCAAAAATAATTCACTAAGTTATAGTGATTTTTGTGAATTGAAAAACAAATATTTGAACCTGAAAAGAAGAAGACAGAAGTAATTTGTAGACTGCAGTTTTTGTGTACTGTAAAATGTCAGTCTTCTTAACGAAAAAGGACACAATTAACACGCTTTGTATAAAAAACTATAGTCGGCGCATCGCTAGAACGAAGCCACGTGTCACTCGAACGAGCTTCACACGATATGTCAATGTCGTTTGAATGACGGGTAAATGTTACTCGAATGCCAAAGTGAAAAAATAATTTATTTTTTTTTAATTTCAAAAGTCCGCCTCAACACTTAGAAAAATATTTTTACGAAAAACAAAACCTCAAGAGTTTAAAAAATTTTAGAAAAATTATCTGAACACTTTAAACGAACCATAAAGGGACTAAAACACAACATTACAAAAATTAATCCCGCAGAGGTTTTTCTATTCAAGAACCTAGATATTTTCATCCGTCTCGATGCACGATTGAACTCGAATAATTCTTTGACGGTTGTAGCGGCATGTAACCTAGACAATGTAAAATATGTTCTTACAAATCTCCCCTATGTCTAGACCGGTACAAAATAAAAACATTCGAATTATCAAATCAAATGACTATACAAATCTAATACCATCCCATAATCCCAAAACTGAAAAGGCAATAAAAATGTTAAGACTTGCATCTTTAAAGTTTCTTAAAAAATCTTCAACTTAAAATCTTCAAATTTCTTTGTCATCATCAGCGTGTGCAAAATATGATCATCAATCTTTGTACCTACACACATGAGAGAAAGCAAATACCTTCGTGACGTAACGAGTTTAAAATGAGATACACATAAATCAAACCAAGCTCAAATCTCAATTCTCCCCCATAATTAAAACTCCACTATAAACTCATAATTCGTTCTTCCCCTTTTTATTTCTCCAAAATAGACAAGGAATAGAATAAACAGAATGAACATGGAGTGTCACAACAAGAATAGAAAATAACTACGATCATCCAAGATATAATCAAAAGCATTCCAAAAACTATTTTTTATTTTTCAATTTTTTCAAACAAAAATGCTAAAAATAATTTTATGAAAATCACACACCATGAATTAACACTGACATAACCAAATCATGGAAATGGGATGGATGGATGTGAACAAATTCGATAGGAAAATGAATTCAATAAACATAACATATGTGCATGAGTATAGCGAATACTCCTCATGAATGATATCAAAATCTTCCTAAGGTGTTAAATAATTTGAATTCATATGGCATTGACTCAATCTAATCGACACATCAAAGTCTAAAATTAATCAATCTCCTAGTTTGCGTGTACATGCCTTTCTACTTTGAGAACCCCCATATTGAGGACCTTGGGTGATTTCGAGCCCCATTTGATAGTATTTAACTCTTAAACCGAGTTGTTCTTAAATGGATTCTTGTAGGGCTCTAAGTACTCTTTCCAATGGTCCCTTCCATCTATGATTCGGACTTATGGCTTCCATTTTATTCCCATTTTTCAAAAACGACCATTCCCAACTGCCTATAAGCACCATAGACCCAAGCCTATCGGTAGGGTGAAATTTTATTATCCAATATGGCACGGTTGTGCAGGTAGGCAGACCAGGTGCCATGCCAATCGGCACCCCCTGCAACCATATTTTTTTTACTATTTTAGGAGACGATGAAAATATTCCCAAATGTCCCTATTCTGAAGTCAGGACAATCTCCTCAAATTTTGTGCGCCAAAATTCTATTTTTCAAATATTCTCTCCATTACCTTATATCACTCTCATCCATTTTTCAAACCACTTTCCATTCTTACCTAACCACCATCCAGCCACCTAAAAATCAACCTCTATAATTACAAAATCAAAATCAAAGTCCTCTTTAACGTCTAGTCTCATCCTTTTGCAGCTCATCAAATTATTTGATTTTCTTTCCACTTTTGATATATCTTTTATTTAATTCATTCACTTTAGAACTAATGCAAAATTTTATTATTTAGTACACATAAATCTTATTTTCATAAAATCTAAAAAAATCCCAAAAGTGGGTTTTCCTATATACCCTAAATTAGAATTTCATCATATTACAAACTCTCTACATTTTCCCACATTTTCTAAAAACAAAGTAAAGGAAGTTATAAATTAGAATTTATGGGTTAAAAACCACCCTTTCATGTTATGGAACTATGTGGTCATTGATACCCTTTGGGCTACGTCGGCGTCTCTATCCAATCTTAGGATTCGAGTCCTATTTTCTCATTTATTCTTTTAGTGTTCCCTCTTGACATACAAACTCACTTCCTCGTAGTGATTTATGATTTTATGGACACACACATTATATTAATACTTTGTTATTTTGCACACTCTTTATAAAGAGTTTTCCCTCTCTTTCCCATAACGTGGGTCGAGTGATTTCTTTCTCTCATTATTCACACTGCACACGTGTACACACATATCACATTAAGGAGAAGAGAAGATTATTATCGTATCCCAAGAGACATCTAAAGGGAGAAATGTGTGCCTAACATCTTCCTAATTGTATCTTAGTCCCTAGACCCTTAATTCATTAGTTTCGTACACATAAATATGTTTTTTGATGTCGTTCACTCAAGACAGCTACATTTCTTTTGCCTATTTTAAGAAAAATAAGTTGGCGTTTTAATTTCAACATTTTCTCCCCTTCTGACGACAGTTGATTCATATTCATGTCATCCCACGAAGATCAACACAAGTGGCGGAAATAAGACTCCCAATCCTCGAATCCCCGTACGTGCAAAGATAGGGATTTCTTTGATTTCCTCTCCTCTCCAATTTCATGGTCGGCTTGATCCACAAGAATTCGACCGGGATGGCTAGAGTGGCGACTCCGCTAAGGACGATTTTTAGAGGATTAAATTATATTTTCACATGAATATTGTTTCTTTTTCTCTCATAATTTTTACTCGTGTACAGATGCCTCCCCTTATATGTTCTTCTTACTCTCATAATTACATATTATATATATATATATATATATATATTTATTTCTTATCATAATGTTTATATCTACCATGCTCTTTTCTCATCATATGTATATATCATTTTCTTATCACATGTTTCACCTTATAGTCACTTGTATATAGTCATTATGCTTCACCTTTTTCTCACTTGTATATATTCACTATGATTCCCTCCCATTACTCTATAACTTTCACATGATTCACATTATTTGTAGATATCCATGTTTAGTCTCACTAGTACACACTCTCAGATTCTTTTCAATCGTATATAGCTTAATACTTACAAATAAATTTCACGCACACCTTGTAAATATCCATGCTTAGTCTCACTAGAACATATGTCCACATTTATCTCTCCCGTATATATCCACATACTATCTTGATTCACACTATTCACATCACCCTATCACTTTCTGCATATTTCACATTCACTTGTGTATACCCACATATTACACACTTTGTATGAATCACCATTCCTTGTATAGTCTCTGACACCCCGCCTAATTAAATACCGGGTGATCAATCCTTTATTAGATTAAATCAAAGTGTCCGGTATGTTCATTCTTAGCATCACTATCGAAAATAATTTTTCTTTATTTATCACCTAATAAATAATTAAGCTATGTGTCAAAACATTTAATTTTATAGTTTAAGTTCCATTGTTATAAGTGTATATACAGAAACCATTTTATGGTCACATAATATAATATTGAACACCAAACCATCCAAGTGAAATAAACAAGCTAAATTAATCATTCCAAATAAAATATCCCAAATCGAAGGACAATGTAATAATTAAAACAATCTCAACTAAATTGAATACTCAAATAAATAAGGAGTACAAAGTCTCTCTGAGCTAAATAGAAACTGGAAATGGGCAACATGTGCTTTATCTAAAATGACTAAATGAAATCATGAGATGACAAGGATGAATCGTCTAAACGCAAAGACCTGCAACTCTCACACTAGCTGCAGCACGTCAACAGTTCAAAGATATAATTCTGATGCCTTGTGGCTGGGCACCTGTAATACATGTATATATACAAAAGAACGAGGAGATAAGAAGAAACAAGTAAAAGCACGAGTGTAAAATAGCTTTAAAATGGTTTAGCAAGTATGTAAAATGCTTACCAGTTTATATCACATACATGTTAGTACCTTAACACTCTCTTGAGAATTCTCATCTCTCAACAATTGTCAACGCCTAACATACTACTAAATTAATCTAGATAAAACTAACCCAGTTAACTTGTCTAACCCAATATCCCCTCAACAATCCTGATTCACGTGATCGCATAACTATAATTTATACATGATAACTTTTTCTTATGAATTTACCAAGCCAGTAATGTACATCTCAATACAACCTTAAGTTCTCAACCACTTAATTTATTTAATATTAATTATTCAACTTTATCTACTTACAAGCACATTGGATGAATCATGGCTACATATATTTATCACTCATAATATATATACTAATAGGGAACCCTACATAAAATTTATGTTGCTACCATACTCTGCTATCAAGTCCCTGTACCTCTCATATAAATGAGTGAAATACTAGTTCGGATTCACTCTCAAAATGTATTAACATAAAATATACTAATTGGAGGCGAAGCATAGTTCAAAGTCACTAAGAGCTCATCACATACCCTCACATCTCTTAGGACCGCCTGACTATCATTCTCAGATATCCTGTACCAAGGATCCTATGTTCTAGGGTACGAGTCAATATTCCCCATAAAGGTCACATCAAAATCAGATTGTCTAGACGCGAAAACCTCTGTGATATCAAGTAGCACGGGTAAGATTATACGCAAATGTTCACATAATATATATATATATATATGTGTGTGTGTGTGTGTGTGTGTGTGTGTGTGTATTTTCAGTATTCAGATAGATATACCCACGACCCATAACATATTCTAATCGTACATGGCACGCAGCGCCGGAGTCCTACTTATAATTAATTCATTCTTTTATTTTTCAATTATCACAAGTTCTCAAGTGCTTCTCGACCCTCGAAGTGTATCATTCTGATAAATATGAAATCTAATTTAATATAATTTAACATACACACAATTCTCTCTACCTTACTGGTCTAAGTCATTCTTAATTCTCACAAAACCTAATTTAACATACACATAATTTTCACTCCATTGTATACGCTCGTGACCCCACGATTAAATCTCATATAAGAATCGTACTACCCGAACCTTGCCTACCACCCTACTGGTCCTTCCTAAGTCCCATTATTGTAAATAAATTGTGTATAAGGGTTCCCATGAAGCGACATTGGGTGAATCATTAAAAAGGAAATGTATTTCAAATTTCATGAGGGGTCGATCGATCAATGGAAATGGTCGATCGATCGATCCAGTCGATCGATCGACATTCTTGAGTCGATCGATCGATCAACTATTGGTCTCATTTTTTCAACTATAAGCCTACGAGTTTCTTCCATTTTAATCATGAAAACCTCCATTAAAATGTCCCAAACTCCCAACTAAACATCACAAACCTTATATAAACATGTATGGATGATTTCTAATGTTAAACATTCATTACTTCTCGAATAATCATCATTAAATGGGTTTAAATTCATGATTTGGTATGTAACCCTAGTTTACCATATTAATTCAATAATTCACATGATATTTCAAGATTTCCTCCTCTAATTATCATTAAAATTCATGACAAACTCTCTACTTGTGATAAGGACATCAGCCTAACATGATTTTTGTCCAATTATGTGAATTCTAGTCTTCCAATTACATTTAATCTCCATAAAAACTTATAATTATATTTCATACTCTAACATGGATGAAATATCAACTAAAGAATATCAAGATAGATACTTGCCTAGAAATCGAAGGTATGAGTTATATAAGATGTTTGATATATCTACGCTCCTCGTTCTCCGATCTACGCGTGGGTGGTGGAATTGGTGGGAACGGTGTGGGATTGATGGTTCTCCCCCTTGGAAACCTTCTCTCCTCTCTCTTCCTTAACCTCTTTGCAACTCAAGCATTTCTAACCCTCAAAGACTCTAACTTCCATCAGGTATAACCCTTTAAGTTTCGTCATTAATTAAGGCCCAAAATTGGAAATTACTAAAATGCCCTCACGCGTTGCCAATTAGGCCTAAAATCGTCCCGAAACCCAAACTAAACCCCCAAGTACACTTTTCTGACTATTTTTACCCTTACGGACACATTGGTGCACTCGAAATGACCACACGGGTGACTTATAATTACTTTAATTTTTATTTTCTTAAATTAGTTACCACACGACTGACACACGCGTCTCGACTTAATTTCTATAACTGTTGTATTATTCACTCGCGAACATTTTTATAAATTCAATCTCATATATTGGTTTACTCATTAAGTAATATTAAACTTAATTCGTTCCAATAATTACTAACTCTCGTCACACTAGTAAATATTTATTTTTAAAAATTCGGATCAATATTAAATTAATTTGTCCCAATTTAATTTAATTAATCCCATAATTAAAGGCCATAAAAATACGGGGTATTACATGGTCTGCATGCGTCATATACATACTTGCTAATTTTTCTCTCCATATCTATCCCCAAATCCCATGCTACTTGTTTACTTTATGCTCTCCCTCATAGTGGTAGTACTTCTCTTATTTAGCATACATAAAGCTCACCATAAAATACTAATTAAGACTCATGCATTCTTTCATACTATGCCATTTGAGCATTGTAATATTTACCAAAGTTTTGTTCCGTACTTGGGGGTTACTTCATGATGGGGGTCGGTTCAGCGGGGCGCAGTTAACATAGGTGATATTATTACTACCTTCCATTACCCTAGTAAATTCAATGTATAAGGAATGATTCGCCCCCCCCCCCCCCCACCACTATAATAATTCTTGATTGAACTCACGATGGTAGGTATATAGTTGGTAACTCATTCACGTACATCGAGTGTATTGAATTCTCTCTCACACATATTGTATTCATGAGGTATATCATGAGGTAACTCAAATACACTCGGGTATGTTAAATGGATTGTCCACACATACTGATGAATGATTGCCCTTATCAGCAAGAGGTATATCGTGGAAGTCTTGCCAAAGGGAGGAACCTTTCCACTAACCCACCAATTGCATCACCCTCATATAAAACCAAAAATTTCATGCTATTTCTACCTTTATTAAAATAGGACCTTATGTGTGAGTCTAGAAGCAAGTCAAATTGTGTCTTGCATCATGTCCCCTGTCTTTTTCCCAGACTCGGTCATGTCCATCATTTTTCTTGAAACCTAGGCAAAACAAAATAAAAGTGGAACCTGATAATAATAACCATGCTTAGCATTTTCCTTTCACCCCTTTTGAAAAATACCAAAAATATTTTCCCCCTTTTTCAAAAAAAAGTAAAAACAAAATACAAGAAATAGTCGTCTTCCCCTCAAAATTAACCAAAAATCATTTTTCCTTTCAAGTGTGATTACGTACCCTGATTTTTGGCCTTCTAATTAGCTCCAGTCAGGAAAAGCAACGACACCGAGTTCAGACGCCCGAGGCTCCCAACCTAAAAATCCTCTTTCCCCATGCATTTATCCCCTACTCCTGAATCGATATGGGCTCAAAAAGAGTATAAACATGCCTCATGTGTCCCACATATTAATGGACCGTCGTCATCTTAGCTAATCATGCTGAATGTTCCTCAGTCAGACACAGTGCGAGTTGATCCCAAGGAGAAAGAACTGAACATGGTGAAATAATACCTTAGACTATTATATAAAAGGTTTTTTGAGGTTAACATCTTGGGGATTACATGGAATGTAACAAGATGTCTCCCTATCCCAAGGATCTATTACTACAGAAATTCAAAATGTCGGATATTGAGAAGTTCAAAGGCAAGAGGCCTCTAATTTTGCATCTACTCAGTTATTATCAAGCCATTACTCTCCTTGGGGCATCAAAGGCGATAATGGCCCAAATTTTCCACCAACCCCTCAAGGAAGGTGCCCTCAGGTGGTTCATTTTCCTCTAAGAGTCCAGAATCCACAGTTGGGAAGACATAGCTAGAGAGTTCATGACCCAGTATAATTATAATGAATAATTAAAAGTCACCCATTGGGACTTAAAAATACTCAAATTGAATCCAGGTAATCCATCAGTAGATTTATCAAAAACTGGAGAGTGAAAATCGCTAACATGGCAAATAGATAGTAAGAAGAAGAACAGGTGAGCATAGTGAAGTAGAACTTCTTACCCCATATTCTAACTTCTAGCGGGTGATTTATTAACAAGGGTTTAATTCTAATTTTGGAGAGTTTGTGAAAGTGATAAATAAACGTTCTTAAAGGGTAATATTAAAATTAATTTATGCAAGAGTTGAATTGTAACTTTCTTATTATTATATTGGGCCATTTTAATTTAATAAATAAATTAATTAAAATGATTAATATATGCGGTATTATCTCATCCCTTGTTTGTTCTCATATTTATTCACTTCACTCATTTCTTATTTTATCTTTTATTTATTAGTTTACTTTCAATATTAAGTCATCATTAGTTAAACATCCCTTGATACTATTTTCAAAATCATACTAATTCTTCACTTTCCTTTTGTCCATAATAAGATGCACGAATGGACCCCTTACTTGCTTGTACACATATTTTAGTGTATTTGTAGGTACAAATGGATTTTGATTAACGAGTCTTTACGGCAATGACATATACTACATAAAAGACATCATATTTCCTACTACTTGAAAATAAATTACAATAGGGACCCGAGAAAATAATTAACTCGGCTTTAAAATAGATACTCAAAAATCCCAAATACATTCATTGTAATTATTTCGTTTCCTTGTTTAATTGAGATTAACTCGACTAAATAATCACTACTCAGTCCAATAGAATCATCGTTAAATCATTCAGAATAAAAGAGATCTTATTTGCAAAGTTGATTATGGTAAATAATAAGATTTCCCATATTAAGTATTTGATACATGATTTGTCAAATCAATTTCCCACTAATCGAATTTGATCAACATCTAATAAATTCATTCATTCCCATACATCACATAGTTTCAACTAAATCAGGGTGTTTAGGGTGAACAACACTTGAAAAATAACATAACGGATTTGGGTCTGAAATTTGGTTTGATTTGACATGCGGGATGGTTGGTAATGGCTTAGTTTTTATAATTAGATTATTTTGGTGAATTAATTAAATACGTGATTATTTAAATATTCAGGAGTCGGGATTAGACTCGAGGAATATATGCTAGTTCTACGAGTTGTATGCACCGTTAGTCGAGTTTATATATATATATATATACACACACACACACACACACACACACACTAGGGTATGCTTGTGCCTGAAGGCACGATAGTAAAATTACCACCAATATTCGTACGAATAATGTTAGTGAGACCCAATTCGTTGACACATTTTGTGGACACACTGCATTAGAAGCTTATAAATTATTGTTGTGGATCCCGCGAGGGCTTAAAAATATGCATTTTTTATGTCCTGGTGGGATCCACAACAATAATTTATAAACTTCTAATGCAGTGTGTCCAAAAAATGTGTCCACGAACCAGATCCCCCTAGCATTACTCATATTCGTACTTGTAGTTGTAACACAACGCCACCACAAACACCCCAATAAACACCCTAACCTAAACATAAAATTTAACCAAGGTATTGAATATACACTTCCAAGACTAAATGAAGAAGATTATGATTATCAATGTGACCACTCAATTGAACATATACACACTTAGTTGCCATTTGAGTGATCACACTTTTGGTCACGACATATTATGTGATATAATGTTGTTAATTTTATACATCTCTAACCAATTCAAATAAATATATACAATATATCTATTTTTTAACATAATTACATACAAAATAAAAGGCAGACTTATTAATGGTGAACTTTCACGACTATTACCACACTTTCTTTGTATCATTAAAAATATGTGGATGAAAAAAATGCCTATATACTACATCCAGTTGTAGAGAAAATATAGAGCAAGCCAGCAGGTAACAACATAATTCACAGGATTATATGTAAAGGGTACTACAGAAAAAATTATTAAAATAATAATTCCAAGCTATAAAAATTTGATTATTCCGAGATGAATAATTCCAGCAACATCCAAACCTATATACTACATCCATTTGATTCGAGTTTTGCAGAACTGTTATGGAAACTCTAATTTTGCAGATCTATATACTACATCCAATTGCGGACCTATTATGGAAACTGTATACTACATCCAATTGCTGACGTATTATGGAAACTCTAATTTTGCTGGCATAAAACATAAACTCCCAAGTATCTACCATAAAAACGAAGCATAAATCAAGCCTTCCCCCACTACTGTTCCTACCATTTTACAGATTTGATGCAACATGAACGACTCCTCGCAGATGGAGATCTCTATACAATTCAATCCGAGCAACTTCTCAAGATTTTTGCATGAATAGTGAAAAATATTTCATAAATGGGAAGAATATTTTTTAGGTTCATGCTGCCTATGAATAAATTCAACTAATTTTTGTGGATTGCCCCTACTCTCTTCAAGTCCTTACGACTGAAATTATTGTAAAAACTGAATACCCTCAAGTGCTACAAAAATTTTCCATTTAAAGTAGCTTTTTCTTTTAAAAAAAAATTACTGCTATATTCTCAATATCATCAACTTTATTTTGCACGCTTTCATCGTTAAAGCCATCGCATCTCTGATTCTTTCGATCCCCTTCTCACTGCATGTTTCTGAAAAAAATATCTGGAATTTAGTTATGGACTATTATCACGCTTCAGATCAGGGATGAGAGATATATGACCAACATCTGGTCATAAAATTACATCATAAATTTGCAGAAATATGCTGTGCTAAAACAAATTACATCACAAATTTGTATACAATGTTCTTCATCGCATCCTCAAACCTCACAAACTCGACAAAACAACCCAACCCCATCTCAAAGAATCAGAAAACATCAAATTAACAAATTAAAAAGAGGGAATATGAGACTACCCATGTTTTAGAGATCAAATCTAGACCAAAATTGTAAACAGATAAATTCTTTAACATATAACATAGCAATAACATGTAACATATAACATAACATATAAAATTAAAAGTTGCAATTTTTTATAAATAAAAAGAATTAGAAAAAAGTTCTGAAACATTTTTTTATAAATAAAGTCACATTTTTTTATACTGTTTTTCTTTCTTTTTATTTTTTTAAAAATCTATATAGTTTAATGTTTGTAACTGAATTGGTTATGAATGCTTGCACAAAAAAGTATAATTACTTAATAAAGTCTATAATGACAACAATTTTTAATCATATACTTGAGCCTAAAAATAGCAATAATTTTACTACTATATTTTACTACAAAATATATAAATTTGTAGAAGCCACCTTTATTTGAACCTCTGCCGTAAAACCTCCACCATTTCTGATCGCAACTAAATAATATAAAGTAGAAAACATGAATCCCCAAAATAAGACAAAAAAATCATAAATGAAAACCAAACGAATATGAAAATGTTTAGGCGTGGAACCTATGTGGAGAAAATGTTGATCAATCTACCAAATTTGATTCAAATATTCATTCACTTACACCTGAAAAAGGGAGGATTGTTTTCCAAGTCTGATGAGGAGACTTCATGTATGTGTTTGTATCATAAAAGGGTGGAGATAATCCCCATATATATCATTAGTAAGAGTGCTATAATTACCAATTTGCAATTATGGACAAAATTAAGAGCGAATACCAGAGAATGAGAGAAACAGCCAAATCAACCCTTGAAAAAGGCCATTATCAATTACAAATGAGCTTTATATGTTGAAAAGGAATTCAAGCATCTGATACTTTTTATGCCAAACCATCCCTTGTAAAAGTTCATTATCATTGACATTTGGATGCTAATCTTACACACAATGAGTAATCATACACACAATTATTAAGAAAAGTCTTTTATATATTACTTATCACATTTCAAATAATAATAGTCCAGAAGAAAATATTAGAATGAACAGAAAATTGATATTTAAATTGCCATCTGGTAATGTAACAAAAAGTCACCTTTACTAAGCTCCATTATGGAATTGGATAAATCTTATCCAATCACCAACAGAAGAAAACATACTCGTTAGATCTTTATAATAATAAAACAATTTTAACCTACACTTGAAAAAACGTACCAGAAAATGTTAGATCTTCAAAATAAAACAAACAATGAACCAAAAAATGAGGGTTTATAAAAAAAACACTACACCAGAAAAATTGAAAAACGTGAGATCTACAAAATAAAACTATAAATGAATAAATAATGAACCAAAAAATGAGGATTTATAAAAACAAAACACTACACCTGAAAAATCGAACCAAAAAATGTCAGACCTATAAAATAAAACTACAAATTAACAAATAAAGAAACAAAAAAATGTGGGTTCCTAAAAAAACGTGAGTAAGAAAGGATTAAAAACTCCAAAAATGTAAGTGTGGCCATCACCCCCCCGGGATCCTCACAGTGGGTGGACGCACGAGGATCCTAGGTCCCGCGCGTCCCTCTCGGGATCACTTCGACCGACGTCATTGAGGTGAGGTGAAAGATGTAGAAAGATTAAAGTCTCCACTCTATTTTACTCAAAACAGAAAAAAGAAAAGGGGAAGCCATCCCGAAGGACAGCATCCAAAGACATACTGATGCATAAAAAACCAAAATGATTCGAAAAGGGTCCGGAGGCTAAGTTACGAAATGGGAAGGGATTAGGCACCCATTCTTCCCTTTCGGTCTCTCATGGGTTTTTGTTATTTTCCTTAATTTTTCCCGTGATGTGTGTGCATGTGTATATATAGTGGAGATAGGAATCGTCGACTTGTACCATGAAGAGGTAAAGCAAGTCATCCGTAGGAAGGTATAAAAAAATTAGAAAATAGGATTTACGCGATTATCCTTACATTGACTGTTGTGATGGAATGATAATGCATGTGGAATAATACGTCACTAAAAACAAATATATGTATATATATACAATATAAGAGAGTGGAGTTTAAAGAAAATAGAAAATGAGAGAAAAAGTAAAAATAGGACTCGAGTCTCGAGTTTTACCCCGAGACGCCTACGTACCCTATAGAGGCATCAAAGTCCACATATTTCACATGAAAAATGAGGGGTGGGGTTTATCCCATAAATCCAACTGGGGGATTCTCTTATGTGTGTGTGTGTTTGTAGAAAAAGTGTTTTAGTTGTGAGAAAAGTGTAAGAAAAGTATGAGAATTCTCGTTTGGAATTTATGAGCAAACCCTCTTTTTCTTGTTTTTTGGGTTTTTTATTTATATGAAATAAGAGATGTGGAATAATACTAAATAAAAAGTATATTAGGATGTGTGAGATGAGATAATGAAAGTTCTAAGCAATAAAACAAGTTATTTCAAATTTATGAAAATTTAAGGAGAGAGTTGAGAAAATTGGACCTTCTTGAAGATCTTGAGCTTGATCTCGAATGTTGGAGAGCAGCCCTTAGACTTGGATGATGATGGAGGGCAGTGAATTCACCAAGTTTGATGAAAAGGATGATGAAAAGTCAAGGTTGGAAAGGGATTTGGGTGTGGAAATCACGCTGACTTCGAGAGAGGTTTTCTGGATTTGCTGAGAGTGATATGTTTTTGATTTTTCCCCCTTTCAAGTGAGGTTAGTACTCCTTTTTATAGGACCAGGGTAATGCCGATCGGCATAGCCATGTCCCTACCAATCGGCATGTGCAGCAAGGTCTGGGACCTACCGTTTAGCAGTATCTTTCAGGCCTTTTTGAAAAATCGGTCGTATAACACAAATCGCTAATCATAATCGTGGGGTGGAATGTTGGAAAGGTAATTCAGAGAACTTTAAAAGTTGTTGTACTGCTCCCGAGTTCGGGAGTTAACTTTGGGCCAAATATGGCTTGAAAGCATTCGCCAGTCCATTGGACGGGGAATCGTCGAACACAAACAGATCGTTCGTCCGCATGGTATGTCCGAATCACTCACGGGGCAGAACGTTGGAAAGGTTAGGAGATTTACTTCAACATTCCAAAGAGTTTGATCCAATTCGGGGACTTAACTTTTATCAATCGAGCCCTGGAAGCATTCGGTGACCTCTCAGAGTAAAATAAACCATTCGTCCGTACCATAAGTCAAAATTATGCACGGGACGGACCGTTGGAAAGGGGTTTCACTGACCATTGAAGATTCATTAAGTCTCAGTTAAGACTTTAACTTTTGGTCAAACAGATCCCAGGAGCGCCCGGTGGCTTCTAGGTCAATAATTGGGGTATGACCTGGGTTTGTAGTGATGAAGGGAGGTGCTAGGGACCTAAGAAGAGTTTAGGGGGTAACAGAATGGGGTGTCTATAGAGCCCCTCGATGGGTGAGTTTAGAACAAATGATAGCCATCGGATAGACACCGCATGATGCTTTTGAGGGAGGATGGCCAATTCAGAGGGTCGAGGCCGATTCTGAGAACCTAAGGGAGCGAGGATGACCAATTCAGAGGGTTGAGGCCAATTCTGAGGACCTACTAAGTATGCTGGGGATAACCAATTCGGTGGGTAGAAGCCGATTGTACGGGCTTATGTTGAGATGACCAATTCTGCGCATTGAAGACAATTTTACGGGCTTTAAGGTGAGGGTGACCTGATTCTGCGAGTCGAAACCAATTCTACAGGATTAAGTAGGGATGGCCAATTCTACGGGTCGAAGTTAATTCTGCGGGCTTAAGTTAGGCTGACCAATTCGTTGGGTCAAAGCCAATTCTGTGGGCTTAAGTAGGGATGACCGATTCTTCGGGTCGAAGCCAATTCTGTGGGCTTAAGTAAGGATGACCAATTCTGTGGGTCGAAGCCAATTATATGGGCTTAAGTTGTATATTCAAGACCGAGATCAATTCTGACCTAAGAGAGGTGACGATCGAGGACCGAGGTCAATTCTGACCTAACTAAGGTGATGATCCAAGATCGAGGTCAATTCTAACCTAAGAGAGGTGATGACCAAGGACTGAGGTCAATTTTGACCTAACTAAGGTGACGATCTAATATCGAGGTCAATTCGGACCTAAGAGAGGTGACGATTGAGGACCGAGGTCAATTCTAACCTTACTAAGGTGACAATCCAAGATCGAGGTCAATTCTGACCTAACTAAGGTGACAATCCAAGACCGAGGTCAATTCTGACCTAAAAGAGGTAAAGACTAAGGAATGAGGTCAGTTCTGACCTAAAAGAGGTGATGACCGAGGACTGAGGTCAATTCTAACCTAAGAGAGGTGACGACCGAGGATCGAGGTCAATTCTAATCTAAATAAGCTGATGATCCAAGATCGAGGTCAATTCTGACCTAATAGAGGTGACGATCGAGGACCGAGGTCAATTCTGGCCTAACTAAGGTGACGATCCAAGACCGAGGTCAATTTTGACCTAAAAGTAGTGACGACCGAGGATCGAGGTTAACTCTGACCTAACTAAGGTGATAATCTAAGAATGAGGTTAATTCTCACCTAAGAGAGGCGACGATCGAGGACCGAGGTCAATTCTGGCCTAACTAAGGTGACGATCCAAGACCGAGGTCAATTCTGACCTAAAAGTAGTGACGACCGAGGATCGAGGTTAACTCTGACCAAACCAAGGTGACGATCCAAGACTGAGGTTAAGTTTTACCTAAAAGATGTGATGACCGAGGACCGAGGACCGAGGTCAATTATGACCTAAGAGAGGTGATGACCAAGGATCGAGGTCAATTCTGACCTAACTAAGCTGATGATCCAAGACCGAGGTCAATTCTGACCTAAGAGAGGTGATGATCGAGGACCGAGGTCAATTTTGGCTTAACTAAGGTGACGATCTAAGACCGAGGTCAATTCTGACCTAAGAGTGGTGACGACTGAGTACTAAGGTCAATATTGACCTACCTAAGGTGACGATCCAAGACCGAGGTCAATTCTGACCTAAGAGAGGTGACGACTAAGGATCGAGGTCAATTATTACCTAACTAAGGTGATGATCCAAGACCGATGTCAATTCTGACCTAAGAGAGGTGACGACCAAGGAACGAGGTGAATTTTGACCTAACTAAGGTGATGATCCAAGTTCGAGGTCAATTATGACCTAAAAGAGGTGATGACCGAGGACCGGGGTCAATTCTAACCTAGGAAAGGTGATGATCCAAGACTGAGGTCAATTCTGACCGAGGACTTAGGTCAAATCTGACCTAACTAAGGTGACTATCTAGGACCGAGGTCAATTATGACCTAAGAGAGGTAATGACCGATGATTGAGGTCAATTCTGACCTAACTAAGGTGATAATCCAAGACCAGGGTAAATTCTGACCTAATAGAGGTGACGAATGAGGTCCGTGGTCAATTTTTACCTAACTAAGGTGAAGATCCAAGACCGAGGTCAATTCTGACCCAAAAGAGGATAAAGATTGGATTTTGGGTTCCGTTGGGGAATAGCGAATGAGCTGGGGGAAATTTAGAGCATCCTTTGGAGGCATTGATGGGGAGAATGATTCTTCGAGATTCTGCCGGGAAGATTACCTCATGATGTAGTTTTGAGTCAGGGAGCCGATTGATGGGGAAATCTTTATGATTTTGGGGATTTCGTGGTGGAAAGGCAAGTTTGATTCTGTAAAATCTACCGGGGAAGTGATTATGTGGTTCAGGTATTGGACGTATTTCTCGAGGAGGTTTGAGACCTTTGGGGGATAGGAGGTGATCCTTAGAGATTTTCCTGGGACATTGTTGGGAGGAGTTTTACTTGGTTTTTAAGATTTTCGCTGGGGAGATGGGGGTTTTGCTTGAGGGAGTGTGAAATTTTCTTGGTGAAAATGTTCTAAATCCTTTGTGGGATTTTTAAGAATTTTCTAAGAATTTTTCAGGGCTGTCTGGTATTTTCTCGGAATTTTTGCACGAAATTTTAAGGAGGGTGTCGGTCTGCATGGTGTAGAGGGTGCGGCAGTGGCACTGACTTTTGGACTGCCTCGGGAAGGTAAGGGTTCAGTGTCGATCGGTGGGTGGGGGGTCAATTCCAATCATGACCCTTGGCATCCTATATAAAGGGGGCGAATTCCCCTCATTTTTCACTGCTTCTTTCTTTCTTTCTTTATGTGATCTTCCTCTGCAAATCGTTCTAGCATTTCAATCTCTAGGAAATGGCTCCCTTTGTGAGCACTGCATCACATAGGGAATGGTTGACTGTTGATGACTGGGCGAACATGGAGTGGAGGGCCAGGGCGCCTTTTGCTTTGAGGATTGAGAACTCCTTTGATGCATTCGATCCAGGTGTGGATGAACGGACCTTGCTGTGAGAGACATCGCGTCATCACTACTCAAGGGTGGTGAGCCCTGAGATTATGTAAGTAACGTGACTTTTGGCATTCTTCTCTTTTTGGTGATTTTTCCTTCCTTCTTGAATTTTGACAAGGTTTCTTCTTTTGACTGTCCGATATCTCTTTGAAGAACATACTTTCCCATGGGATGACGGGGCTTAAGGACGTCTAGGAGCATCTTCCACCTGTGGTGCGTTGGTTGGTATCATCAGCGGGTTTTGGGAGGTTGGCGTCTGCACTGGATGAGATGCCTCGTTCGATTGCGGTCTTATGCGCTCTGGGGAAAGATGGTGGGACACTACCCATACTTTCCATTTTAGCTTTAGGGAAATGACCGTGAATCCTATAGACGTGCAACAGCTGCTAGGGATGGATTGCGATGGGGAGCAGATAGAGGTGGATCGCTCTCTGAGGGTGAGGCCGGAGGCGGTGAGGGCGACGCTTAGTGACGTAGGGAGGATAGTCTCTGGGAATTCCATCTGGCTGTCCTTGCTAAAGGATATTATGTAGAGTAGGGTGTTTGATGTGGAGGACGGTCTACAGGTGAGGCAGATGGCCTAGTTGTTCATATTGCTGGTGCTGGGAGGCTTCATGGTGGCATCGAGCGGCGACGTCATCCACTTGTGGTTCTTGACGTATTTGAGGATGTTTTCGAACATCCCTCTCTATGATTGGGGGAGACTGACTTTGGTGACCCTCTATTTTTCTTTGGATGCATTCAGTCGGTGTTGCCGACAAACTTTTACTGAAGCCACGTATCTTCTTGAGGTATTCTTTAATTTTGTGCATTTTCCTTATGCGTCTCTTTTTCATTATGAATTCCTGTCTTTGGCAGACGTGGTTCTATGAGTTGATTGGGTGCAAGACCCGGCTGATCGCTGTGAAGGACGAGACTATTGAGGACGTTTGTCGATTGTATCGATGGCGGAAGTCCAATCGACAGTCGAAGGTATCTCTCTCTCTAGAGGTGGTGCGTCAGGTCTTGAATGGCCTGACTAGTGGTAGGGTAAGACTCTTTCCTTTTTAGTCTTAGTTTTTGGCATGTTTTGATTTTGAATTGACTTATACCTGCTTGGGATTTTCAAGTGACCTTTTACCCTTGGGGGACAACCATTCAGGATACGGGGGTAACTGGGGTGAATGTACAGATGGGGCATTTGTTGGCGCATGATTTTGGCCATTCATGGTAACTTGGGGAGAGGGTGGTTTGACAGATTGCTGAAGAGGAGGTCGTGGTTCCACCTGCGCATCCTCCTACGTCTATGAGGCGGGAGCGAATGCTGTCGGAGGATGTGAGGATCGCAGAGATGATCGACGAGTCCTACTTGTTGTACACTGATATGGTTGTGCCGTATGACTATATTGACTTTGTGATAAGTTGGTTGATGGTGCCCAACATATACGTTGCCTGGCCTTTTTGTCCTACGGGTTCGAGTCAGGCAATGGGGTCTTCCCATAGTACCGGTGGTCCATCGACATCTGTGGCGGTGGCAACTTCAGAGTTTCCCTTTGTGCGGTTGCATGCCCCTTTGTACAACATTCGGCGGGCTGATGCAGGGATAGTGCTTATGTTGCACCGTCCTCATGCGATGGATCCGAAGGAGTTGGGTTTGACAGAGGAGGTCCTTCGTCCTGCGGTATACCTTCTTTCTCTTTTTAGTTCCTTTTCTGTTTTGATCCCTTTTTTATACTGATTTTTTCCTTTTCTTTGCAGCAAGTACGGGTGTCGACCACTTAGCTGAGGGACATCAGAGACGGGATATCTTCAACGACTACCCATATTCGAGATGCGGTCCCAGGTCCTTCTTTCTTGGTGCCGTCTTCTTCGTTTGGGGAGGACTCTGGCTCGGGTAGCGGTGCTGCATCGTCTCGTCATAGGGGAAAGAGAGCGCATCATAGGTTTGGAAGCTCTTAGGGGTGAAGGGTAGGTGAGAGAGAGAGGATGTGGGTTAGGGCTGAGTCCCGTTGTTTATTTATTTCTTTGCTTTTTATTTCCTGCAAAATTTGATGTAACACAGAAGAATATATTCATGCAATGCAATGTTTTTTTTTAATTATCTTTGTTAATAGTGAATGAGTGAATGCATGCACATGCGCTTTTACTTTGATGCGGAGACCGTAGAAAGAGATATTTTTTGGATTTTGCGTAAAGTTTTAAAAATGAAAAATTATATAGGGGTGGAAGAGGATTTTTTTTATTTTTTTTTTTGAAATTTTGTTTAGAATATCAATTTTTTTGGGGGTTTTCTGATTTTGATAAAAAAGGAAAAAGGAAAATTTCCAAAAATGGGGGGTTGCTGATTGGCAAGCCCCTTGTCCTGCCTATTGGCAGTCAAGTCTAGTCCCACTAATTCAAAGCTTTTTATTAGTTCTCTCTTCAACGTATTGTACTTTATGGGGTAGGATTCACTCCGATTTCTGCAGGGATTATGTCTTCTGTGAGGGCTCTCGAGTATAAAAAGGGGTAAGGGTGGAGTTTTTTCATCACACCTTCACATTCTTACTTACATGCCTACTATCTCTTAGTCCTACAAGATGGATCTCCCTGGTAGCATTGAGTTTGCTAACTGCCTTGAAGCCTTGGAAGCAATGTGCTCTTATAATGTCGACTATGATGCTTTCAACCCGCGTCGAGTCTCTTTGTGGCACAATCAGTCCATTGAGTGGAACATGCTGATGGCGGCGGTACAATTTTGGTACCCCGAAGACCATGTATTCCTCTTTGGGTTGGATGAAGTTTTTCCTACCTACGAGGAATGTTTTGTCATGCTGGGGGTAAATCCCAGTGTTGCTGCGACTTTACCCAAAATTTTCCATTCTCCCATGAATTTGCTGGCTGGGCTTCTTCGTATTTTTCCTTCGGTGACTAGATCACTGGTTACGACAGGAAGGATCTCCCTCCTGGTGGTGTTGCATTCCATGCATTTGCGATAAGTAGGTAATGCTGGCTATGCTGGAGCCATTGCTTTGGGCCTAGTTTCAAAATTGCTGTTGGTGACTGGGGAACTGCTGGTGGATCCACAACTTGTGGCCATTACTTCATGGATCTCATACCGTTGCAATCCTATGGCGGTGATACGGACGGAGACCCTGAACGGTCAGGAAGCCTGGCGAGAAGGTCGTTCTAACTTTCTGAGGGGTAGCCCCGTGATGTTGTTCATGTGGTTGTCTAAAAGACTCCGCCTGGTGACTCTTCCAGAATATCCTTTGTCGGTTGTACCCACCTTCTTTTCACGTCACTTCTTTAGCGTTGGCCTGAATATTGAGAGCTGGGAGAATTGGCTTATGGAGCATAGGGCTCAAAATCAATATTAATCAGTGCCTTAGTGGGGACAGTTGCTACCTGTTCTGTAGCTAGGAGAATACCGGTATGTGCGGCTAGTTGGTCTCAGATATATCTCTTTTTATTTCCCTTGGCGGCTTCTTCACCAATTTTTCTCGGCACAGGTTGCGCCACCTCAGATACTAAATTTCTTTTCGGTGGAGGATTTGACTGAGCATCTTCACCTGCGGCTTGGTTCTTTATAGGAGATTCGGCGTCCGTCTACCCGTCCCTCTCAGTCTGTTGGGAGATTTTGGCATATCCCTGGGGATTATATGAAGTAGTTGTGGAGGAGAGTAGTTAGCAAGATGTTGGAGGTGGAGACTGGACAAAAGTGGATTGTCTCTTTTGACACCATGGAAGGAGGTGTTATGGTTTTTTCAAAGATGGTTCAAGCTTATCGGTCCCGGGAGTGTCTGCGACACTCTATTTAGGTAGGGGAAACTTGGGGACCCCAGGATGTAGATGATGATGATGGAGCAGGCTCCTTTGGTAGATGTGGGTAGGATGGTTTATTTTGTAATGGGGAATAAATGTGGGGATTTTACTTGGATTTTTTAGGAGGGTAGGAGGAAGGGAGTTATCCGTTCCTTTTCTTATGTAATTGCACTGCAATTTCTTATTAGTGAAATAAACAAGTTTCTAATCATCTAGCTGTTCCTTTCGATGAATTTTGTGTTGTTTGAATTATTTATACAGATCGCTAAGGCATACGTAATCCTTTTGTTCAAGTATATGTTAGAATGAACTGTCGTTCTCAGAGGTAAGAAAATAATAGTATTTTGTGAAAAAGAAAGGAACGTGCTCATGTAAGGTGTATGAGCTGCCGACGTACCTCTGGGTTTTGGAAATTTATACTTTGTTTGAAAATGGTTATTTGCGTAGGATCAGGCCCATGTAGCTCTGGGTAAAAGGAAAGGGAGAGAGATTTTTTTTTAAAATAGAAGGGAGATGAGAAGAGTCGTAGCGCACCGAGATTTCAGACTAGGGGTAGAATTTCTTGAGACGGTTCGGGTCGACTGGATGATCCATCTCTTCCCTATCTAATTCGATGAGCATGGTGGTACCGCCAGACAAAATCTTCTTGACAATTTAGGGGTCGCTCCAATTGGGCTTTAATTTCCCTCTGGGGTCCCAGATGGGTTCTATGATTTCTTTGAGGGATAGGTACCCTTCTCAGACATCGCGTTCCTTAACTCTCTTATTGAATGAATGCGCTATTCAGCGATGGTACCCCTGTATGTGGTATAATGCTTTTAATGTCCTTTCGTCTAGGAGGGTTAGCTCATCAAGACAGCTTTGGCACCAGTCTTCTTCGCTGATCTCGCTCTCAAGCATGATGCGCAGTGATGGTATTTCCATCTCCACGGGTAGGATTGCTTTCATACCGTAAACTAGAGAGTAAGGGGTAGCTCAAGTAGAGGTTCGAATTGAGGTTCGATAGCCCCAGAAGGCATACGTTATCCAGTCATCCCAATCCCGATAGCTTTCGGTCATCTTGCTGATGATGGCTTTAAGGTTCTTATTGGTGGCTTCAACTGCACCATTGGTCTGAGGTCGATAGGGAGAAGATTTGTGTCTCTAAATCCCATACTCGTTGACCACCTCTATGACTTTTTCCTCGAAATGCAACCTGTTATCTGATACTAGCTCATACGGGACCCCATACCGGCAGATGATGTTTTTCTTGATGAATTTGGCCACCTTCTTGGCATTCAGCACTACGTATGACTCCGCTTCTACCCATTTGGTGAAGTAATCAATGGAAACTAGTATGAACTCATGCCCATTGGAAGCCTTCAGTGTAACCTTCCCTATAATGTTAATGCCCTAGGTGGAGATAACCAGGGAGAGGTCATGTTGTATAATTCATGTGGAAGCAGATGTTGAAGGTTGGAGAATTATTGGCATTTGAGGAATCTCCGAACATAGGTAATGAAATCTTGGGTCATGGTGGTCCAGTAGTAGGCTTGTCAGATGATCTTTTTGGTAAGCATGTGACCATTCATGTAGGGCCCCTATTCCCTACTGTGGATCTTCTACATTATCTTTTTAATGTCCGCCCCTGCGATGCAGTGCAGATGAGTTTTATTAAAATTTCTTTTGAGCAGTGCTTTGTGATAGATGATGTACTGGGTAGCGAGTCTTCGAAGGGTTGCCCTGTCTTTCTTGTTAGAACCCTTAGGATACCTACCATTCTTGAGGAGGTTCCAGATATCATAGTACCAACAATTGGCTATCTCGGGATCTTCTGTGGTGACGAGCTCAATGTGGTAGCAGTGGGTTGGTTTGTCTTGCTTTTGAACAAGGAACGGGGTCATTGTGATTCCTTCGGGCATGTCGACCATGGAGGCCAAGGTAGCAAGGTCATCAGCTAGGTAATTCTTTGCTCGAGGTAGGTAATGGAAGGTGATAACTTGGAACTGGGAGGCTAATTCTTCAAAGTGGGCATGGAAGGGTTCGATCTTCTCATCCTTACCTCTCCATTTTCTGAGCACTTGACCGATGATAAGGGCAAAATCCCCATAGATATCTAGGCATTGAATACCTTTCTTGAGAGAAACTTTGAGGCCTACTGTTCATGTCTCGTACTCAGTCATATTATTGGTGCAAGGGAAATCTAGCTTGATAGCGATGGGAGTGTGAGAGACATCTGGGGCAATCAGAAGTATACCAATGCCATATCCCATTTTGATGGCAGTGCCGTCAAAGAGCATTTTCCATCGAAGGTTGTCTTGAGCAGTGCAAAGGATGTTTTCATCTGGGAATTCGGAAATCCAAACATCAGCTTCTTCCATGGGGTAATTAGCGAGGTAGTCAGAGATGGATCTTCCTTTCATGGCATTCTCCGTGATGTACACGATATCAAACTCGGCTAGGAGCATCAACCATCGGGCCATTCGGCTGGATAAAGTTGGTTTCTTAAGCAGGTATTTGATGGGGTCCATTCGGGATACAAGTTTGATGGGGAAGGCGAACATGTAGTGCTACAGCTTATGGGTGACCCAGATAAGTGAGACACACGTCTTTAACAAAGTAGTGTAGTTAACCTCATACCCGACCAATTTGCAACTGGAGTAATAAATGGCTCTTTTTCTTACAGGAATCTTCAAGGTATTGGGCTAGCAAAGCCCCAGTTACAGTGCCGGTTATGGTTAGGTATTGGAGCAAGGGGAGACCATGCTATGGTGGCATAAGTTCCGTGGGTTGGGTCAGATATTGTTTGATTTGGTCAAAAGCTTCTTGGCAGGCCTCATTCCAAATCTTGGTTGAATCCTTTCGTAGGAGTTTTAAGATTGGCTTGCAGATGGAGGTTACCTGGCTGATGAACCGGCTGATGTATTATAATTTCCCAAGGAAACCTCAGACTTCTTTCTTTGTTCGAGGAGGTGTCATCTCAAGTATGGCTTTCAGCTTGGCAGGATCTACTTCTATCCCTTTCTCACTGACCATGAATCCCAAGAGTTTTCCCTTTGTAACGCCGAAGATTCATTTCTATGGATTGAGTCTCATTGATACTGTCATAGTCGTTCGGAGAACTTTTGGAGAGCGGGAATATGACCCTCTCTAGTCTTGGATTTGATAATCATATCATCCACATAGACCTCTAGTTCTTTGTGAATCAGATCGTGCAGGATGGTTGTGGTATCCCTTTGGTAGGTAGCCCCAGCGTTCTTGAGACCAAATGGCATGACAGTGTAGCAAAAGGTTCCCCATCGGGTGATGAATGCGATTTTTTCTTGGTGGTCTGTGTGCATTTTGATTTGGTTGTATCCTGTAAAACCGTCGATGAATGACTTAAGAGCATGATTGGCTGTGTTGTCCATGATCAAGTCGATATTGGGTAGCGGATAATCATCCTTTGGATAGGCTTTGTTCAGATCCCGATAGTCTACACAAATCCAAACTTTTCGTCCTGATTTCGGCACGGGCACTATGTTGGCTAGCCACGTGGGATATTCGATCACATGAATGAAGTCTACGTTCAACTATTTGACCGCCTCTTCTTTGAAGTTGAGTGACCATTAGGTGCGAAGCTTTCTCAACTTTTATTTGACCGACTTATATGTAACACCCCGTATTTTTGTACAATTGATATTTAAATAATTCGGGAATTTTAAATTACTGGTGTGTTGTAATTTTAATTGAATTAATTATGGCAATATATATATATTTAAATATTAATCGGGGAGTGAATGGTTAATGTTTAGGAAAATTTATTTACTAAGTGAATAGTAATAATTTAATTACGTCATTTCGGGTATTAATGACGGGGTATGCACTTATCTCAACTGGGAGTCGGTATAGACTAAATTGGGTGTGAGATAAGGATTTTTATAAATTAATTCGGATGCCAATTATGAGCGTGCAGTTGAGTCCGGATGGGCCGAGATAGTCAGAAAAGAGTACCCGGGGGTAGTAATTGGGTCTCGAGATATTTTTGGGCATGACCGAGCCCACGCGGGGTGAGTTGGGCCACTTTAGTTAAGCCCATTAGACTAAAAACGGGATTAAGGGTTTTTAACTTAATGGGGAGATTAAGGAATGACAGCCAACATAACTCTAAACCTAGGGTTTGAGAGGAGATTTGGGCGAAAGCAAATCAAGAACAAATTGGAGGTTATTAGAGCCAAATTGAGGGACTACGCCAACGGATCAGACCCTACGAACGATTTCAGGCAAGTGGTTAACTGTTGTGATTTCTAAAATTATGATATTCAATTCATATCATAGTTATGTGTGTATGAAAATTCGTTTTGGTGTGTCACCAAGATCTAAATTGGGTTTTTGTAAATTTATATACCTTAATGAGATTAAGGGGGGAGATTGATCGTGTTTATGATTCTAGCATGTAGAAAACTAAATCAGATGTTAAAATCAGTAAGAGTAGAGGGTTAATTACTGATAAAATGAATGAAATTCGTATTGGGGATTTGAAACCCGGATAATACCCAAATCGGGAAAAAGTAGAAAATCGTGAGATTTAATTTCAGTTTGATGTTTCCATAAGGTGCTTGATCCTATTACCATGTAGATATAGGGTTGATTGGGCTTGGGTTAGTCCAGGGGGAAGAATGAAAGTTGGAGGTTTTCGTTAATGGTGGAACTACCTCTTGAAGAAGATAAAGTCAGGGACGATCGATCGATCGACCCAGGGGGTTCGATCGATCGTTGATTCGGAATTCTGGGCGGTTCGCCCAGTTTGTATATAAGGGGGAAATTAATTAGAAATTTAATTACCATAAATTAGTTAGTGATAAATAATTGTGAAAAAAATATACCTAGCCATTATGGGAGAAAGTAATTGGGACTAGGATGAATTTATGTGGGGCATTTAATGGATGAATTTGAGAGATTTTATCCCAAAATAGTGAGGTACGGATCAAGTGAGTGAATCCAGGTATATTGGTCATGCGACCCCAAGGTAGTGAATTAAGTTTGGAGATAAACTAATTAATTTTGAGTCGGGATAGAGACTCAAGAAATATTTAATTATGGACCAAGTGGGCGAGTCCGGGTATGTTTGTAATTATAAGTAAAAATAATTGGGAAATTATGGAGATAAATGTGTGACACATTGTGGGCGAAAAATGTGGTAAAGAAATTATGAGATGTAAAAATAGACCGAGTGAGTGAGTCCGAGTATGTTGATTATGTGACACCAAAGTATTAAATTTATTTTGAGAGAGAGTAATTAATTTGGAGTCGGAACATAGACTCGAAAAATATTAAGTTACGGGCCAAGTAAGTGAGCCCGGGGATAATGGTTGGGTGACACCGAGTTATTAAATTAATAAATGCGTTAATTAATTTAATTAGAGTCGAATTGTAGACTCGGGCAGTATTAAATTAATAAGAGTGAGAATTAATTTAATAAGGGTCGAATTGTAGACTCGGGTAGTATTAAATTAATAAGTGTATTAATTAATTTAATTAGAGTCGGATTGTAGACTCGGGTAGTATTAAATTAGTAAGGGTATTAATTAATTTAATTAGAGTCGGATTGTGGACTCAGGTAGGATTTAATTAATTAATGTGTAAATTAATTATATTAGAGTCGGACCACACACTCGGATTTTTGTTAGTTAATTAATGGGTAAATTAATTAAATTAGAGTCGGACGATAGACTCGGGACGACATTAAATTAATAAGTGTGTTAATTAATTTAATTAGAGTCGGACGATAGACTCAGGGAGGTATTAAATTAATATGTGTGTCAATTAAATTAGAGTCGGGTGATAGACTCCGGAAGGTATTAAATTAATAAGCGTGTCAATTAATTTAATTAGAGTCGGACCACAGACCCGGGGAAAGTATTACATAAATTGAGGTGCGAATTAAATATATTAGAGTCGGACCATAGACTCGGGAAGACGATAAATTATTAAGTGAGAAAATTAATTACGTTGAGTCGGGCCACAGACTCAGGAAATTATAGGCAGTGTACGGGATTTTTAGTTCACGGTAAAGACGGGGTTCATAGTATATATATACGGTGTAGTGATAGTATATATATATGTGTATATATTGTGTGTGATAGTAAATATCAGTGACTAGATATTTATCCAATTTATCTACTCTAATGCTATCAAGGGAGGTTGCGCGATGTGGGTGAATCCCCTAGCTGGAGGAGTAGGGTGAGTATATCCCCAGGTCATAGCGTTCGGTATATATGGGTGAGGGATTTATCTCACTTTCAGGGAAGGAATATGACCACGTCCACTACGTTTATATTTTGGGCCAAGTTGGTGAGCGATTCCAACTTGGGGAACTAGGTTTGTGAGCACACCTAGTGAGATAGCATTTTAGAGGGAATCATCCGGCGAGGGTATACTCGAAGGGATGGATATACGTATGTTATGTGTGTGGATATTATGGTAAAGGTACGTATATAATGGTAGTAAATATTATATACGGGTAATAATACAGTGCGCGATGTATTTACTTTTTATTACTTGTGATACGGTTATAAGTTACTATTTAAGAGGAATTAATTAAGTTAATTGTGAAATAACTTATAATTCAAGAAATTATTTTACTCGGGTTAGAGTAGTATGGCAAGGGAAGGTTATACCAGGACTACTTGAATGGGGTAGTACAACTAGGCGGGGTTAAGGTAACAGGTACGTCTGCACAATAGTGGAGGGGTGAGAATGTCCTTAAGGGAGTGAGACACTAACTTAAATATGAAGCGTATTTATGCATTTTAAATTACTGCAGTTAATTCACTTGCTAAATATTTTCAAAATGTTTTGGGTTCTAAACCTTGCTATAAAAACCATTTTCAAAACCTTTTAGGTGTCCAGCCAGAGGGACGCCAGGATTGATATTCTATTCCAGGGACACGGAGCTGCGGCATATGTGGATGCTAGCAGGAGTTTGGATTAGACGCATTTTTCATTCATTCCTAGAGTAGGAATCTTATATCAGTTTCAGTTTTATTTAGGGAATGTCGTCTAGACTTTCAGTTCAGTTTTCAGATTTGTTTTATTCTGATGTTGAATATTGTATTGGATTATTTCACTTTGGTGGCCGATGGTTTATTCAGCAAGTTGTGTAACAATTTATTCAGTTGAGTTCTATTCAGTTGTTTGAATGGTTTATATTTTTATTCCACATGTACTATTTTGGTTTAATTAAAAAGGTTAAAATTTGGCACCAGTTTTTGGAATACTAGGTGGTTAGTAAGTTTTAAAAAGTTTTCGACAGTGATGCTAAGGATGATCCAACTGGGATTCCTGTTTTAATTTGGTATAGGGATGATCACCCGGTATTTTATTAGGCGGGGTGTCATATTGTAATCTGGGAGGGTGGGGATCTCGTGCTAAGCTATTTTAGGATCAATTCCGGGCATATTGTCATAGGACCATGCAAAGATATCCATGAATTCCTTTAGCAATTCTTCTAGTTGTGCATGCTCATACTCCTTGAGGGTAGCCCCTATCCTAATCAAGCACATTTGGCTACTAGAACTGAGGTTAACAACAACAGTCTCTTCTTCATTTACTTGAACACGGTTATGTTGTTTATTATTAACCTTATTTAGATCAGTTAAGAATTGTTCATTTGCAAAATCATCATAATTAAAAGTTTGATTAGAATCCAAACAGTTAATGTAAGGCACAGCAAGATACTCAAAATCTTCATTTATTTCATTGATAGGAAAAACAACATTGAGAACCTCGTTAAAGGAAGACTCAATTACATTTGAATAAGGATAGACAAAAAAAAATAAATGGGGTAAACATTAGGATTAAGGAAGGTTTCAACAGGTAGAACTGGCACAACATGCTAGTTGAGGAGAGGTGTATCAGCATCTTTAATCAGTTGGGACGAATCTAGTGATGTAGTTCCTGAGTGAACCATGCAGAGTGTCAGCCCTAGTGTCTGTAAGTTAATGGAATCTTTGGAGTCACTTTCCTCAGCCTCTTCGGTATCTTTAATGAGCAGTTGTACATGGTGTTGGTAACACTTGGCCCAGGGGTAACTGTCTTGGAAAAACATTTCCATTCTAGGCTTCATCTTCTTTTCTGTTTGTTAATACCATGGTTCAGGAAAGCAACAGAAGGGGAAGTCTTCTCCCTCTTTGATGAATCGTCCATTCAAGGAGTCACCTGGGATAGTTTGGAACCGGTCTAGTCTTCTCATTGGTAGAGACAAGCGGATCATTCGGATCTCTTGTTCTGATGGTTGATACCCCAACCTATAAGGATGGAAAGACTTCTTTAGTTCAATCGACTCAAGTATCCCTTGATGTTTTTGCCCTAGCTCCAGTCTGGGCATGAAGTGCATGTTTCTGAACATCTGAATCACATTGACATTTCCATGAGGGTTATATTCTGGATAAACCCTTTATTTGAAGTTGTCCCTTGTCGGGAGTAGAAGTGGTTCAACTCGGAATCCTAATAGGAGCATATCATTTGACCCGTGCTGTATCTTAAGAATTGGACTGCTGGTACTTACACCCTCGGCATTGTCGTCATTGCCCAAGATGGTAATGACCCGTTCGTTGGTGAAGAATATTGATTTATGATGGAGTTTACAAGACACAACCTTGATACTGTGGAGCCAAGGTCATCCTAGAAATAGATTGAAACAAGTTGGGATGTCAATAACTTGGAATTTGACGTTCGTGTTTATAGGTCCATCCCCTATTACAAGCTTTATGGATCCCATCACCTCCCGACGGGTATTATCGTAGGCACGCACAGTAACGGAGGTTGGAGAGAGATCACCTTCTTTCAGTCCTAAACATTTGAAGGTTCTCAGTGGGCAGACATTCAAGGAGGATCCATTATCGATAAGAGAGAGTGACACAACCTTCCCCATAACTTTGACGGAGATGTTGAGTGCATAATTGTGTTTGGCCCAATATTGGGGATTTCTTCTTCAAAAAATGATAGCATTCTGGTAGAGGTCAAGGATCTGACCAAATTTACCGCTTCTTCTGGTTTGATAGAAGGAGGAACTCTAGGTCCAATGAGCAACTTAATCAAACCATTTTTGTGTAGCTGAGAAGACATGAAAAGCCCCCCATAGAGTGATGCTAGCTTGAGTTTTCTTCAGTTGATCGATTAACTTGCTCTCCTCGAGGGTCATTTCTGGAATAGGAATGTTTTTAACGCCCTTCCCTTTGTCAATGGCTGGTAGTGATCTTGGGATCTAGTAACGCCTCCCTGATCTAGTCACGTGATTTACTAAAGAAGGGAAAAACATGAATCCTATTTCCTCATCGATCTATGGTTGTTCTTCTACCTTATTTATTTCTTCGAGGTGTTCTTTAAATGATATCATTCCACACATGTCGGCTACTAGGCTAATTTTCTTGAAAGCTTATTCTTCATTCGAATCTCCGAATTCTTCCCCCCATCCGGTGGCAATAATTCTATCTTTCCATGTAAAGTCGATGCATTCAATAACTTCAATGGCTTCTGCATACAGGTCATCCCAATCGGTGGGGATGTGTAAGGGTGAAGGGACCATAATCCCTTGTATCTTTAAAGCATCGAATAACTCAGTGATACTACAAATGTTGTTGGTTTACTTGAATAATTCTGCATGATCTGGATGACATCATCTATGATGACTTCATTGGTCGATACCACCCATCTATTCAACTCTCAGGATCATTTTTGTGCTTCCAAGAACAGCGTACTGAATCTCTGGCAATCAAGGATCATTTTTGAGGGAAATTTCAGCCCGAACTCTAGGAGTTAGTTTAACACTTCTGAAAATTCCCTGCTTCGATTTTCAGAACGAGTACGACAGCAATGCATGCTCTAGTAAGGAGTGATAGTGCCTGATCAGTGAGTCTAGTATGATGTAAGAGGAAATATGGGAAAATTTGGAGAGGTTTAGGAAACTATATGGGTGTTCTTTGAGTTGAGGGATCGAATTCTGGGTTTTCTTCTAGAAATATGGCATTGGTATGATTTGGAAGTGGTTTGTGAGTAGTGTTTGGCTTAGGATTGGCTGGCGGGGCAATAGTACCCCGATCAATTAGACCTTGGATTATGTTTCAGAGGTGAAGGCATTGGTCGATGGAATGGCCAGCAGTTTGTTGAAAGGCGCAATGAGCATCTGCCTTGAAGTTTTTTAGGAGTGGATTTGGCAATGGTCAGGGATCCAAAGTCTTGATAAGGTTTCGACTTAGTAGGGCTTGATAGACTTTGGAGAGAGGGGCATGGAGCTCAGTGTATTCTTTTCGAACCGGGACAGGGAGGCTTTCTAGTGCCCATGATGTGGTTGGTTGTGAGATGTTGTTGATGGTTGAGACTGTAGCACTAGCAAGTTCATAATATTTTCTGGGGGTGAACTGTCCGGACACCTTCTTTGGTTTGACATCTGTCTTGGCAAGACCCTCCTCAATTTCTACTCATTCTTCTCTGAGAGCTCAAAAGTGGGAATAGTATTGTCCTCCTATCGTTGCCTAGACATGGGGTAAGAAGTTCTTCTTCACTATGCTGACTTGTTCTTCCTTGTAAGGCCGATTGGTCATGGTGGTTAATTTTTCCCTCCATCGGGCTATGAAGTTACTGACTGATTCCCCAGAGTTCTGTTTGAGCAACTCTAAATCGTAGCGGTGACCTCAATCTCTTCGTTGTATTTGTACTGCGACATGAGTACCTGGGCTACATCCTCCCAGCTACTAATTTTGGACTTTTCGAGAGACAAAAACCATTGGAGGGCGCTATCCTTCAAAGTTTGCTTAAACAATTGGGCCATCACTTCTTCAGAATCCCCTAGTAGAGTCATGGAATGGTGGTAACTTCGGAGATGAACAATTGGTGATCCACTTCCTTCGAATTTCTTGATATTCAACAACTTGAACTTCTCGAGTAACCTCTCTTTAGGATAAGGAGACATGTGGGTTTAGTCCATGTAATTCCCCGAGATTCTGACTTGGTCAAACTTCTTGGTGAGCATCTTGATGTACTTTTTGACTTTTGTTCAGCTCTTCTTCCTTCGGATCAATGATCATAGGAAAGTTAGCCCTAATTTGGGTAAGGTTCGGCATAGGAAGCTGGGCAGGCGACGACCCATTAACAGGAGGGACAGGTGGAGCGTTCTCGAGGGAATAGGGCCTCGAGCTCTTGAGGAATGGGAACCTGGTCTCGTTGCATCTCTCGGACCTCAGTTTGGAGGTTGTCAATCTTGGACACAAGCTGAGCTAGAACTGCCGTCAGATTCGGCTGCACAACGGGTACTTGATATATGTTCTCCATGGAAGGTGGATGGATTTCGGACTCAGTAGGAGTAATAGGGGAACGGACGGAACTTCGGGGTGACTTAACTGAAGACCGAAGTCAATAAGGAGCCAGGACAAGGGCTTGTGATCGACCTGAGAAGGAATAAAATGGGATTTATTTTTGAGGAAAAGAGATGAAATTTTTTTTGACATTTTTTTTTCTTCGAGATTGAAAGAAAAAATATTTTTGTCTTTTTGATAAAGAGAGGAGAAATGTTTTTGGATTTTTAATAAGGAAAGGAAATTTTTTTTTGGATTTTGGATAAAAAAATAGAATTTTCTCTTTGGAGACGGTCTCAGCATGATTATTATAATTATTGTGTTTTCACTTGTATTAATTCTCCTAAATGCAAAATGAAATGCCGGACGGGACCTGAGCCTGGAAAAATTGGGTTTGTAATATATGTAAAGCTATGGCTGGACTTGTGACCAGGCTCACAGACAGGATTCCGTTTTAAACATGCGCAAAAAATTCGGGTGGTAGGCCGACCCGAAATTTTGGCAAAGTTTCGGGTAGAAACCAATAATCTAACATGTGTGTCCTAGGCTCGACACCTATATGCGGGTATGTAGTTGGTTGGGGTGAATCGAAAAGGGTTCCCCCGCTTGGCGTGACTTCCATGATATACGTCTTGCTCTTGCGGGCAATCGGTACGTGTGGACAAGCCATTTGATATACCTGAGTGTACGTGAATTTCCTAACCATATACTTCATGGGGACGGTACGCGTGAGAGAGAATTCGATATACTCAGCGTACGTGAACGAGTTCCCAGCGATATACCTCCTGTCATGACTTCGATCAAGCGGTATGATGTGAGGGAATCGTTCGATATACATCGAAGGTACTTGGCCAATGAAAGGTGAGAGTCATATCTCTTAGGCTAACTGCACCCTATCGGACCAGCTCCCATCACGAAGTGACCCTCCCGTTACTGGGAAAAAAATTGGTCAATAACAATACTCTTTGGTGATGTCGTGTGAATCATACATGAACCTCTTATTAGTATCTTATGAGAATGTATTTTCCCATTATGCCAAACAAGGAGCAAAGTACAAGTACCAATGGTTCACCAAGTATGGATGGATGATGCATGCAACATGTGGATATATGTGACCCTAGGTGCACGTGGTGTGGAAGTGTACATGGAGAATTTTGTGCAAGTGTGTGAATAGAAGCATAAGTATGGGATATACATGAAAAAAGGGAACATGAAAAATTGGGGGAAAATAGAAACAAACATAACATCCAAGTAAATAGAGTCTAGCCCTCAAAAGATGAATTTCCCCAGCGGATTCGCCACTGTGGCCATCCCCCCCCCCACCTCTTGGGATCCTCGCGGAGGGCGGGAACATGATGGAGGATCCTAGGTCCCGCGTGTCCCTCTCGGGAGGGCTTTGGTCAGTGTCATTGATTTGAGGTGAAAGATGTAGAGAGATTAGAGTCTAGAGTCTATTTCACTCAAAATAGACAAAAGAAAAGGGGAATCCATCCCGAAGGACAACATCCAAAGACATACTGATGCATACGAAACCAAAATGATTCGAAAAGGGTCCGGAGGCTAAGATAAGAAATGGGAAGGGGTTAGGCACCCATTCTGCCCTTTCGATTTCTCATGTGTTTTTGTTATTTTTCTTTATTTTCCTCGTGATGTGTGTGCATGTGTACATATAGTGGAGATAGGAATCGTCGACTTGTACCATGAAGAGGTAAAGCGAGTCATCCGTAGGAAGGTACAAAAATATTAGAAAATAGGATTTACGCGATTATCCTTATGTTGACCGTTATGATGGAACGATAACGCATGTGAAATAATACGCCACTAAGAACAAATATATGTATATATATAATATAAGAGAGTTGTGTTTAAAGAAAATAGAAAATGAGAGAAAAAGTAAAAATAGGACTCGAGTCTCGGGTTTTACCTCGAGACGCCTATGTAACCTATAGAGGCATCAAAGTCCACATAGTTCGCGTCCAAAACGAGGGGGGGGGGTTATCCCATAAATCCAACTGGGGGATTCTCTTATTTGTGGGTGTGTGTAGAAAAAGTGTTTTAGTTATGAGAAGAGTGTAAGAAAAGCATGGGAATTCCCGTTTGAAATTTATGAGCAAATCCTCTTTTTCTTGTTTTTTGGGTTTTTTATTTATATGAAAAATAAAAATGTGCAATAATACTAAATAAAAAGTATATTAGGATGTGTGATATGAGATAATGAAAGTGCTAAGTAATAAAACAAGTTATTGAGAATTTATGAGAATTTAAGGAGAGAGTTTAGAAATTTGGACCTTCTTGAAGATCTTGAGCATGATTTTGAATGTTGGAGAGCATCCCTTAGACTTGGATGATGATGGAAGGTAGTGAATTCACCATGTTTGATGAAAAGGATGATGAAAAGTGAAGGTTGGAAAGGAATTTGGGTGTGGAAATCATGCTGACTTCGAGAGAGGTTTTCTGGATTTGCTGAGAGTGATATGTTTCTGATTTTCCCCCTTGCAAGTGAGGTCAGACCTTCTTTTTATAGGCCCATGGAATTGCCGATCGGCATAGCCCTATCCCTACAAATCGACAGGTGCGTTTAGGCACATTGCAGATAGGCAGGGTCTGGGACCTGCCTTTTAGTAGTGTCTTTCAGGCCTTTTCAGAAAATTGGCCACAAAATGCAAACGTTTGATCAGAATCGCACACGCGGTGGACCGTTGGAAAGGTAATTTATAGACCTTCGAAAGTCTTTTGGACTACTACCGGGTTTAGGAGTTGATTTTGGGTCAAATATGGCTCGGAAGCATTCATCAGTACATTAGACGGGGAATCATCGGACACAAATGGATTGTTCGTCCGCATGGTATGACCGAATCATGCACGAAGTGGACCATTGGAATGGTTAGGAGATGTACTTCGACATTCCAAAGAGTTTGATCCAGTTCGAGGAGTTTACTTTGGTCAACTGAGCCCTGGAAGCATTCGGTGACCTTTCGGAGTAAAACGAATCGTTCCTCCGTACCGTAAGATGGAATCATGCAAGGGATGGACCGTTGGAAAGGGGTTTCAGTGCCCTTTGAAGATTCATTCAGTCTCGGTCGAGCTGAAGACTTTGACTTTTGGTCAAACGGAGCTCGGTAGCGCCCGACGGCTTCTAGGTCAGTACATGGGGTATGACCTGGATTTGTAGTGATGAAGGGAGGTGCTAGGGACCTAAGGAGAGTTTAGGGGGTAACAAAATGGGGTGTCTACAGCAAGAGTTATATAAGTTAAATCCGTGAATAAGAAAGGATTAAAAACCCCTAAAAAGAGAGTTTTATCAATAAAACTAAAAAATGAGGGTTTCTGAAAACTTCAATATGAAGAAGATAAGGTCTTACCTCATGATGAAGAGTAGCAGTGTGAGATAGAGAGCAAAAACATAGGGATGGCCGCGAGAGAGAGGGGGAGAGCTGCGAGAGAGAGAGGGAGAGAGGAGATATTTTGGTTTGGGGTATTTGTGTTTGGGAATGAAATGAATGAAAGGAGGGATACGATGCTGGGTTTCATGGTTTATTATCTCATTTACTAACTTACCCTTTTTTTGAATTTTTAGGAAGAGTGGGAGATAAATTTGAGGGTAGGAAAAGAGGGGGAATTCAAATGATAGAGGGATAAAATAGGTAGTGCAGTAAAAATGCATATCATGACATCACCGATCAATCTTATGACATACATAAGATTCCTACTTTATTTTATATATATATATGTATGTATGTGTGTGTGTGTGTGTGTGTGTGTGTGTGTGTGTGTGTGTGTGTGTGTGTGTGTGTGTGTGTGTGCATGTATAGTGGTTTTATATATATGTATTATTATATATGTGTGTATGATATATGTGAAACATACCTACTCTAGGGAATGTTATCGGTGAAGGTTGTGCGTAGTGGGTGGTATACCCTGGCGAAGCCTAGCAGGTGTAGTATCGACTCCACAGGTCATTGGTCTATTGCATTACCACCCTATGTGAGTTTTAAGTCCAGCAGAGTAATGTAGTATGGTTATGACCCACGGACGTAATACTATGACCGCCTAAGATTTTACATTTATGCTTTGGGTTCGGTGGCATAATTCTAACTCAGTGGCTCAGGTTAAGGGATATACCCCTAAAGCATGATATCATGCTAAATATTTGCATCCAACGAGGTAATGCTCAAAGGGATTGTGGTTATACATATATAGTGAGAGTTATATATGTATGTATACTTGATATGATATGAAAATACGTGTATAAGTGTGAAAAAATCATATAAAGGTATATGCCACTAAGGTGTGAATATTCAATTAATAACTAGAGTAAAGTTATGGAAAATATATTGATAAATAACAATTGGGAGTTATAATTATAATATGGATGTGAAGGTTGATTGAAATTTTAAAGTTAAATATATATACGTAACAAAGAGTACTATATAGGACTAAGAGTTACATTGAGAATAGTTAGGTGGTGTAGCATAAGTGGGATGTTTAAAATACACGCGTTGCATGCGCATTATAGTTGAAAGGTAAGGGGTATCTTATGGGAGTGTGATACTAGTTTAAATATGGAAGGGTGCATTACATAATTATTAATCAATTGAAAAATATTTTCAAAAGGATTTGGGGTATGAACCATATCAAAATATTTGCAAAACTTTTAGGTGTACATCCACAAGGACGTAGGGCATGAGTATTCTTTCCAGGTCATCGGACTTGTAGTAGATGTGGAGTTCTTGGCGAGATTTCATTAATCGCCTCCTTCTTTGATATTTTAGATAGAGTTATTCAGTTATCATTCGGGCATGTCGTCCAATGCCTGATTTTTATTAAGTTTTCATTTAGTTTAGTTATGATGAATATTTTATGGGATTGTATATCGATGGTTTGTTCGGTTATTTGGATTTTATTTTATTTAAGCATTCAAATGCTAATCATGGTGATTGTGTATTTATTTATTTACCTAAAATGGTTTTTAATAAATGAATTTATTTGCGGTAATTTAAATAATGTATAAAGTTGACACATGGCTTAATTAATAGGCTATTAGTAATTAATTGGATTTTCGACAGTCATGCTATGAATGACCTAAATGAGATTCCTATTTTATTTTCGTAGAGGGATAGCCACCCATTATTTTAATAAGCAGGATTTCAAATATAATATCATAGCATCAAATTCTAGTTCCCTTAGGATCTGTGCAGACTTACTACATTTTTCAACATGATGTTCTTGAATATAGAGCCCTATTATTAGGAATGTTGCATCCATTCATGATTTTACGTTCTTTTGCTTATATAATTTGAATTAATTATGGACTTATACAAGTTCAGTCTTATATCAGGTGATTCCCAAGAGAGGATGATAAACGAGGGTAGCTAGAGGGGTTAATGGAGGTGAGGCTCAGGAGGAGCCACAAGGGACAGTTATAGATATAGAGATGGCTAATATCGTTGCTCAGGTGCTTAATGTTGTTATGACTGCTATGGAACAATAGTTACCATAAGCTCAATTACAACATCCAGTGGCACCGATCATCTAAGCCCCCCAGTACCATCAATGTGGGAAAGGTCTCAGGAGGCCTTTCAAAAAGGGCATCAACCAGAGTTTTCGGGAAGTTCATATGTGGTAGGTGCCAGCCAGTGAAATAAGGACATTCAGCACCGTCTTCACATGGTTGAGTGCAACGGCATTTATAACTAGATACTATCCACGTATAGTGGTGGGAGTTCATGACTATGTCTGAGGAGAGGGACACGATGCCTATAGAAAAGTTTTGGGTTCACTTTGGCTGAAAATATTTTCCTTCATAGATTTAGACTGATATATGAAGGAAGTTTTTAGATATTGCATAGGAGGTTCGGTCAGTGGTCGAGTATGAGGAAGATTTCACTCGCCTGGTGAACTTCGTGTTTGACGAGGTAACACAGAGGAAAAAATTATTGATTTTTATATATGGGATTAATTTAAAGATCAGGAAGAACTTGTTGGGTTATGCGGCATCGAAGATGTATACTGAGGTCGTCAATGCCGCATTGTTACACTCTTTGGATCATTCCTTCCATATAAAGGGGAGAAAGAGAGAAGGGGAAGCTAGCCAGTAGTGCAAGACGGGGGTAATTGTACAAGTGGGACACTGCAACATAGTACTTGTACGTACTATGAGTAGTATTCCCAACAGTGGATTCGGCTAAGATACTTTGATCAGGGGATTTTGATCAGATGAGAGTGGTTTCAGGCACGATTAGGAGAGTCCGCAGCATCCACCGCAATAACGTGTTCCTCAAGGCCAGCAGGTCTAAGGAAATAATGAGGGTCCCCAACAAGGACGAGTCCACTAGGGCCAATGACTAAGATAGCCCCAATATGGCTAACAAGGACCAAGGAAGGGGATATTGGTCACATGAAGAGAGATTGCCTACAATATGGTAGAGAGCGGGAACAGGGTGCCCAACAGGGGCAGCAAGCATAACTACTATCAATATCACTAACTCCACTAGTCTCACAACAATAGGGAGAGATACAGTATGGGCATTTATATAACGTTTAGAATGTGATGATGCCATTGGAAATACAATAGCCACCTTCTGTTGAGGGTATGTTTTATGTCCTTAAGCATATGGGTTAGGTATTATTTCATATGGGAGCATCGTATTCTTTTATAGCTACTAAATCTGCACATATAGTCAGTTTATTAGAGATAATCATTAGCATTATTATGTGTGTAGATTCACCTTTGGGTAATGGGTCCCCTATTCACTCCATTTGTAGAGGGGTGGGGGTAGATGGAGATTATGCTTAGCTGTTGGCTTACATGTATTAGACATGACTTTTTATGACATCATTCTAGGTACGGACTGGTTGTCTAAGTATTGGGTAATGTGGATTGTTTTGGTAGGACCATTATGTTTGCCCTTTAGGGGCAGGAGACGTTCTTGGTGGCAATGCCTCTTCTCGAGGGAGGGTCGAGAACTCGCCTATAATATATTGAGGAGGAGACCTCGCAGGAGGGGTTTATGTTAATAGATTCAATCCCAGTGATTAGGGAGTTTGTGGACGTGTTTTAGGAGATATCGGGTTTGTCTCCTAGTTGGGAGATAAAGTTTATTATATATTTAGCATATGGGATTAGGCCGATTGCACATACGTCGTATCACGTGGACCCAATAGAGATGCGGGAGTTAAGATTCCAAATTCAACCGCACTTAGGACATGGATTTAATAGATGGATTACATCACCATGGGGTGCTCTAATGTTGTTTGCGAAGAAAACTGATGTGTAGCTTAGACTATGCATTGATTACCGATAGTTAAACAAGGTCACGGTTCGAAATAAATATTTGTTGCCTCGAATAGGTTACTTGTTTGACCACTATAAATGATTAGTTTACTTCTCTAAGATAGATTTGAGATCAAGATATCACCGGTTGTGCATCAGGGAGCAAGATGTTTCTACGAACGCATTCCTGATGCGATATTGGTCGTATGAGTTCAGGGTTATGCCATTTGGGATAACTAATGCTCTAGCAGTACTTATGGATCACATGAATATAGTTTTCAGAGACTTCCTTGAAAAGTTCATGATCGTGTTTGTTGATGACATTCAGGTACATTCTTGAACCGAGGGAGAGCATGTCAATCACTTGCGCAAGTATCTACAGATGTTATAACACCATTAGTTATACGTTAAGTTCAGGAAATGTTGATACTAGTTACATGAATTGTATATCTTGGGTCGCATTTTGTCATACAAAGCGATTTCAGTGGACCCAAGTAAGGTTATCGTGATAACGAAGTGGGGATAGGCCACCACACTAACATCAGACATCCATAGTTTCTTAGGGTTGGTTAGATATTATCACCATTTTATTAAGGGCTTTTCGAAGATTTCATGTCCATTGATGAACTTGACTCGCAAGATGGTGTCATTAGTGTGGGATGATTACTGTCAGTTATCTTTCAATGAGCTAAAAGACAAGTTGCCTTCAACAGCTGTGCTCTCACTCCCTAGAGGAGGGGTGGAGTACCTAGTATTTATCGAGGCGTCCATATATGGACTTGGGAGTATGCTACAGCAGGAGGATTGGGCGATAGCGTTTGTGATTAAGAAAAAACTGAGCGCGTGTGAAGCGCCTGTCGTTGTAAACGATTTTCGACCCAATGCAAAAAACCAAAACTTTAACTACACAAGTTTTATATGTATAGCGACGAGTTTGGGGAATCCATAGGTAATGATGTTTAAATACTTTAATTAATTTATTACTTCTAAAAAAAGTGTAAAAGATGATGGGAGAGTTGAAAGAATTATACCATGATTAATCTAGACAAGTATGTAAACTATGTTCAAAGAAGTTAAAAAAAAGTTAGAAATTATCTTCGACGCTTCGGCGCATGAAGAATAAATGATTACATAGATAAAATGCAAATCAAATGGGATTAATACCCTTTTTAAACAATTATTAAGTCCAGAATGTCACTTCCCGAATGTTATAAAAGTACGATAAGAGTTCGGTGACAAAGATAGTCCCGTAACTGCACTTTTGGTATTAAATACGGTGTATACTTGATATATACCGTTAAAGTCCCTCGGTATGTTCTCGATACTAATTAATCCATTAAGATCCGATCTTAAACAATCATATCATAGCGAAGCAGCTACATGTCTGAAACGCGTCGAAAAATTACAACTTATATTATTTAAGGAAAAATAATTAAAACTAATTAATCGTGCTTTGTGTGTATGGGAAGAATTTAACTAAGAGAATAAGTATACTGATTTTAAGGCATGCGAAATAAATATGAGAGCTTGTGAAAAAAATGCATAAGAATACGTGAAGAAAAAGATGAAACTTAGAGAAGAAACTTGCATTAATTCGGGAAAGAAATTACAAAATAAAAAGAAAAAAAAATTACACTACTCCTAAAGATGAAAGTACACTAAAATTATGAGAAGAATGGTGTACTGGTCCTCTCCCTCTCCTCTCCTTCTTGAAGTCAATTGGTGAGTGGTTTAAATAGAGAAAATAAGGGATTTGGGGTATTTTGGGTATCTTACATATTTTATTTTTAAAATAGAGAATAACATGGGCTTGATTTATGAAATATGTTTGATTGGATGATGATCAAATAAGGCATGGGTTGTTGAATATAATAGGGTTTCCTTTTAGAAAAGAAATGAAAAAGAAATGAGAAGGAAAGAAGAACAATGGAGGAAATGATAAAGAAATAAAGAATTTAGGGTAAAAATGTAAATGATGAAAATCTGGATTTTTTAGCGTACTATAGCACATACTGTAGCAGATCTGATCAAGGGGATATGGTGCTACCACGTGGCATGCCAGGATGGCACCATTTGGCGCACTGAGATTTATTGCAAAAAGTGATTTTTTTAATTCATTAATTACATTTAAACCCCCAAAACTTCATAACTTCTTCATACGACCTCCAAATGACGAACCGAAAAAACTGACATGACCCTAATTTTGATGAAGTCATATTTTCATAGTGCTCGGGTCACGGGTTTTAACTTCAGGGTTGACCCGGGGCTTTGACTTTGACTTTCTTTCGAATCCGAACTTTGCACAATCATAAATTCTTCGTTTGAACTCCGATTGATTCACCGCTTGAACCACAGCGTTCCATAACTAGAGGCCTACATTTTTCATGTTTGGTCTGAGTTCAAAATGTTTAATCTGAATTAACCATTTTGCCCCTGAAGGTACATTTGCATTCGTTATTTATCCGAAATGCATCCAGTCTTCGTCCTTAGCATTAAAAACCCTGTAAATACTCAAATAGACCTTGCACAAGCGATTAATGATGAATAATTGATCTTATACAGTAAATGATAATAAAAAGTGAGTTTAATGAGCGTCAGACTACTTTATTACGCAATAAGAAAGGGAATAAAATGCAATATTTAGCACGAATCACCCCCTAGCTAACGTGTTGCTAGTCCCTAGCATCATAGTAAGAGTTTTGTTTCATGCTGAATTTTACAATTTATTCGAAAATAAGTATAAAAAAGACAGAGATCCACTTCCGCGGGATGCACGGTTTCTTTTAGCTTATGCAACATGCCATTAAACCCCTAGGTTACAATAGTGGACGAGTTTTGTCTCGTGAGAGTATACAGTGATGATACTCACAAACATCGGATTCTACTCCAAATAGATACCCATTTTTCTATGTAAAATATTTAAACGTAATCTTGAGTTTTAACAAGTAAATAGCAATGACTGGCTGATTCCTCCATTAATGTATTTTCTATAATGATTATGTTAAAGTAAATCATTAGATATCTATGCAATGACGAGTGTGTGTGTGTGCGTCATAAAATTTACAAGCGATCTCATTTTTAGCTTATATTGATATGCTTATAATGACGCATACTAATTAAATTCTCGCCCATGATTATGCTCAACAAATGAAAACACTTGGAATATGGGTAAGTCACTTGGGACATGCAGGCATAAAGAGTAAATGTAATTGAAAAAAAAACTTTTACATGTCAGTGATGAAAGACGTTTATATATAAAATAGCAAAAAGTAATTTCATGAAAGGATAATGTTTTCTAAAAAACGTGAAAATGTAATCTTTTCAATGTTTAAAATATTATGTTAACCCTGGGATCATTTAAGGAATTTTCATGATGGAAAATATGAACATGGATGAAAATGATCAACACCTCAAAATTATTTCCTTATATTTGAAGAAAGGGTGAACTTTTGAAGAGTAAATTATTTTTCTTTTATTTTCTCCATTTCCTTTCTTCTTTTTTCTTTACTTTTTTCTATTTTGTTCTCTTCTTTTGTTTGTGTTCAGTCCTTACTTCACTTTGCATTTCTTTTTTAATCAATTTTCAAGGTGTTAATGAAAGGAATGAGATAATGAAATGAATTTCCTTTGATCAAAAGTGCGGTTAAAACATCTTTTTTGAATTTTGTTGTTTCGAAAAAGATCATATCACCATTATTTAGTCTATAGTCAAAACAAGAATATTGAGATTACTAAATACATTAAAACAATTTCAAACGAATAATGAATAAGTGTTCACATCACTCAGAATACGAAAGAGAACACGAACCTCACAAGCTGGGTTCACCTATGCATCTTTTATTTTTACCGAGTCAATTTAGCTTTTAACAGTTATGAAAGTTTAATTCGTGATGTGAATAAGTTTGTTAATACATGAATCATATGAATTACTAAATCATATTAGCAATGGAAAATAAAATAATGAGTTATTTATACAGGTTAATACTTAGATAAGTTTAATGCTTCTGGTTTAGAAGAATGAGGTAAATTTTAAATAGTAAAATATAAGAAAATAGTAAAAATATAGGCAAAAAGCCTAAAAAGAAAGAAAATATTTTTGAAATTTTGAAATTTTGAAAATTTTCTTTTTTTTAAATGATTAGAGCTTGTTTCAGTGATAAACTTCCCCCAATAATCACTTAAAGAATTTTTTAATTTTTATGACAAAGAAAAAAAAACATGATGTGTGCAACACATTATGACACCCTCTAACTAAAATGTTACATTGTCCTCAATCTAAATTAAGAACAATATTAAATTCAAGTTATAAAGAGATGTTATGGGGCAGTCCTCGGATATCAAGTTCAATTATACTGCAAAACAAATTAGTAATAGAAAATAAACAAAAACAATTTAGTTTTTATTTATTTTTTTAATAAGATATATACAAAAACAAACATTGTCATATAATTTACCATAAACTAGAAGACGAAATGTTTGGGGGTTCACCTATAAAACATGTTGACTTTGTTGGATTAATGGTGTACTCCCATAATTTTTCATTCCTCCCGAAATGTAAAAGTTCCATTTATGCAACGGGGGCCATGCGTTGGCGAAAAAATTGAACCATCAAATTTTTTTGAATAAAAATAATTTTGAGTCATGGGTGGTTTGGATTTTATGAGGGACAAGTACAGCTCGATTCCAAGGAAAGAAAAAAATTTCAAAAGATTTTTCGATTGGGATGGGAGGTGGGTCATGATCAAGTGAAAATCCCATCATGGATATCAATTCGAACAAGCATTCCTTGACAAGAATCAGGTCCAAGTTATCGAGACTTTCATCCGAATCTTGAGGTAGTTGTAATGGTTCGATAATGGTAAATGAAAATGGAGAAGATACGAATTCGACGTCAATAAATTCATTATTAATAAGCGTGGGTTGAATTTTATCCTTTACATTTTCATTTTCCATTACCAATTGGGTGAGTCGAGACATGGTTTGTTCTAAAGTAGAAATTTCTTCAAAATTTTCATATTTCTCATTTAGTTCAAAACATTCTTCGTCTCCTAAGTTATTAAGAGGAAAATTATTATTGGACTCAAATAAAACATCTAACTCTTTTCCCAATAATAATTTTCATCATGATAATAATAATCAAATTCTTCATTTTTTTGATTTTGCAAATATGCACCAAAATATTTTCGGGATAGAGCAACTTCACCAAAAAGAAAATTTTGAGAAGTATTATTGTAACTATTTTCAAAATTATTATAATAAAAATTATAAGAATTATTGTTATAATAGTTCATAGGTATATTATTATTATAATTATTTTGAGGAATTTTTTTATTAGAATAATTTTCATATGTCCCCAAACCATTTTCATGCTTATTTAAATACTCACCTAAAGTTATTTGGCCATTTTCATTTTTTTTCATTTTGCAATTATTCGCCAAAAGACATAGGTTTGGGGTGGAATTTGATAATTATTTTTATGACAGAACTGTTCACCCATAATACCATTAGAATAACAAAAATACTAGGATAATACATAATTACCTCGAGTGATTTGTAGATGAAATTTCCAAAAAGTTATGAGTGGTCAAGCGGTTGGTAGTCCCTGAAGCTTAGTTGTACATAACCGGTACAAATAGTAAAAAAAATATTTACAAAGAAATAAATAAATCAAATTTTAAAACAAAACACTCCGCGGCAATGGTGCCATTTTGATTACACGAGTTTTCGGGATCAAAGCACTAATTCAATTTAGATTCAATGCCAATCATTCCACGGTAACAACACCATTTTGATTAAGCAAAAATCGAGCGCGTGTGAAGCGCCTGTAGTTGTACAAGATTTTCGACCCAATGCAAAAAACCCAAACTTTAACTACACATGTTTTATATGTATAGTGGAGAGTTAAAGTATCAAATCCACAAGGAATGATGTTTAAATACTTTAATTAATTTATTACTTCTAAAAAAAGTGTAAAAGATAATGGGGGAGTTGAAATAATTATATTATGATTAATCTAGACAAGTATGTAACTACGTTAATAGAAGTAAAGCAAAAGTTAGAAATTATCTTCAATGCTTCGGTGTGTGTAGCATAAATGACTACATAGATAAAATGTGAATCAAGTAGGATTAATACTCTTTTTTAACAATTATTAAGTTAGGATTTTCACTTTTCGAATGTTATAAAAGTCTGCTAAGATTTCGGTGTCAAAGATAGTCCCGTAACTGCACTTTTGGTATTAAATACGGTCTATACTTGATATACACTGTTAAGTCCCTCAGTATGTTCTCGATACTAATTAATTCGTTAAGATTCAGTCTTAAACTATCATATCATAGCGAAGCAGCTACACGTCTGAAACGCATCCAAAAATTACAACTTATATTATTTAAAGAAAAATAAATAAAACTAATTAACCGTGCTTTGTATGAATGAGAAGAATTTAACTAAGAGAAGAAGTATACTGATTTTGAAGCATGTGAAATAAATATGAGTGCATGTTAAAAAATTTCATAACAATACGTGAAGAAACAGAGGAAACTTAGAGAAGAAACTTGCATTAATTCGGGAAAGAAATTACAAAAAAAAAGAAAAAAAGCTAAATTACACTACTCCTAAAGATGAAACTACACTAAAATGATAAGAAGAATAGTGTATTGGTCCTTTCCCTCTCCTCTCCTTCTCGAAGTTAATGGGTGAGTGGCTTTAAATAAGGAGAATAAGGGATTTGTGGTATTTTTGGTATTTTACATACTTTATTTTTAAAGTAAAGAATAACATGTGCTTGATTGATTAAATATGTATGGTTGGATGATGATCAAATAAGGGATGGGTTGTTAAATATAATAGGTTTTCTTTTTAGAAAAGAAGTGAAAAAGAAATGATAACGAAAGGAGAAGAAGAATGGAGGAAATGATAAAGAAATGAAGATTCTAGGGTAAAAATGTAAATAACGAAAATATGGATACTATAGCGTACTGTAGCACGTACTGTAGAAGATCTGATCAAGGGTCTATGGAGCTACCATGTGGCATGCCAGGATGGTGCCATGTGGCGCGTTGAGATTTATTGCATCAAGTGCTTTATTTTATTCATTAATTACATTTAAACACCCAAAACTTCATAACTTCTTCATACGACCTCCAAATGATGAACCGCAAAAATCGACATGACCCTCATTTTGATATCAACATATTTTCATAGTGCTCGAGTCACGAGGTTTGACTTTGGTGGGTTTTGACTTTGACTTTCTTTTGAATTCGAATTTTGCACTATCATAAATTCTTTGCTTGAACTCCGATTGATTCATTGCTTGAACCAAGGCATTCCTTGATTACAGGCCTACATTTTTCATGTTTGGTTCCAGTCCGAAATGAGTCATCTGAACTAACCATTTTCCCCCTGAAGGTGCGTTTGGGTCCATTCTTCATCCGAAATCCTTCCAGTCTTCGTCCTTGGCATCAAAAACCCTATACATACTCAAATAAACCTTGCGCAAGCGATTAACGATGAATAATTGAGGGTATATAGTAAATCATTATAAAACGTGAGTTTAGCGAGCGTCATGCTACTTTATTACGCGAAACGAATGGGAATAAAACACAATATTTAGCACAAATCACCCCCACTAACTAACGTGTTACTAGAACCTAACATCATAATAAAAAAAATCATGCTGAATTTTATTATATGTAAGGACATTTTTGTCCATTATCAATTTGTATGTCGTAAGCCGTTACATTGTTGAAGAAATTCAAGATCGCATCTACATCAACGAATCCGAATATCAAAACATCTTATCCTTGGAATCATTTTTCTGGGATACCGGACCGGTCCTGCCCTGTTTGAAATGAACCGTTCCGCCCCAGACCGATCCGCCATTCTGGAAAAAGAATCGGTATGCCTCAAGTCAGACCGATCCGCTATTGCCTCAAACCAGTAAACCCCGGACCGATTGCAAACCGAACAAGCCATTTTCAAAAATGAATCGATCTGTCATCGGACCGGTCTGGATTAGAAGCTAGCCGGTCCGCCTGAGATAAAATCATGCAGATCGTGTTCAGATATTTTCGGCCCAAGTTTTCTTTTATAAACCAACTTCGGGGATTTGTTTAGAATGACTTTCATAAACAATTTTCAGAGTCCTAAATATTCTAAGTCTTCACCTTTGTGAGGCCCAAGACTCATGTTTCGATTCACACAACTTTTCAAACCCTTGTGAATCCAGGTGCAACCCAAGAACACAATCGTGTGTCTGTTCATACCCTTATGGAGAAGACCGTCCTTCTTCTTCATTGCTGCCCTCCTGGAAAGGGAAACTTCCAGCCGCCGACAACAGATCTGACGCCTGCGGGTAACTCTGTGTCACTGTATTTTCATTGTAATCCGAGAAATTATATGTTACAATATTATAGTGAAAATAAATGGTTTAACCCTTTGGGGGATTTTTCATCACATATGTGTGTTTGAATATTCTTGCATGTTTCATCGTCTTATTCAATCACATATAGTTTCATGTTTAGGACTTAACTGGTAAAACTAAGTTTAATTAAATAATATCTCTATTTGGACGCACACGCACTCTTTCAAATTGGTATCAAAGCCGATTACACAACTTTACCGTGTAATTTTCTGCAAAATTTTTCTAAGATATAAATTTTCAGAGAAATTGATTTTTGAAAACAAGTGTGTTCATAATGGAGAAATTATATAATAAAATGCCAGTTTTTGACCAGACAAACTATGCATATTGGAAAGCCCGGATGGCATCTGCATTAAAAGCCATTGATGAACCTGTCTGGATTTTGGTTGAAAGAGGATAGATACCTCCCTCCGTCACTGTTGAAAATGTGACCAATCTAAAACCTGTCACCTCTTGGACTGAGGAAGAATTAAAATGGTCATCTTTTAATTCTAAGGGTCTAAGTGCTATTTCTGGGTCTGTTACCCTTGATGAGTTCAAACGCATAATAACGTGCACCACGTCAAAAGAGGCATGGGATGTTTTGCAACTTACCCATGAAGGAACTAATGCTGTGAAAGAGTCTAAATTGAAAATTTTAAAACTCTTTCAAAAAGCTCTTCTCTCTCTCTCTCTAACCCTAAATAGGGTTTGCATGGAAAACAACAATCCCCCTCACGTTGATCCTAAACCACCTGACATCAAATCAGTGTGGTCTAGATCCTTCGCATCTGTGGGGTCTGATTCATCATCCCATAATCACAATATCAGTCTCAAACCGCCATCCATTTTCAAAGGGGAACCAACCGTTATTTTCTCACATGCTGATATAGAGGCCCTCTCACAACCATTTAAACATGCCTTAATAGGTAAGTTTTCTCACGGTCATCCATCCATGGAAGATATACGAAAAAAATTCAAAACATTTGCTCTCAAAACTGCTGTTAATGTTGGACTGATCGATAATAAACATGTTTTGATAAGACTCAACTCAGAAGAGGATTTCACAAGGATGTGGATGAGAGATACCTGGTATGTGGGAAGATTTCCAATGAGGGTTTTCAAATGGACTCCTAATTTTCGTCCAGATATCGAAAGTAGTATATCTCCCATTTGGATATCATTTCCTCAATTGCCAATTCATTTTTTCTCAAAATCCTCTCTCGTTTCCACTGCACAATTGATTGGCAAACCACTAAACATTGATGCCTCTACAGCTGATATAAACAGGCCGAGTGTTGCATGTGTTTGTGTGGAGGTTGACCTTACAAAGAAGATTCCCAATAGAATATGGATTGGGTGTGGAGAAAATGGATTTTGGCAGGAGGTTAGGGTTGAAGAATTGCCTAAATACTGTAAATATTGCAGTAAAAAAGGCCATAATGAAGACTCTTGTATATTCTTGCTTCCCAACCACGGTAATATAGCAAAGAAAAAAGAAGAGATAACTGTAAAGAGGATATATCAGAGAAAGATTCAAGTTGAACCAGAGGATCCTATCAAAGACATTTCTGCAGAAAATAAAGAACAAACAAAAGAAGATATTGATGTGTTAGAAGATACAATCGAGGAAACACAAAGCATATCAAAGGAGAAGGAATCAAGTGGAAGGGGTATACAGGAATGGAGTGTGAAAGTTTCTACTAAAAGAGGCAAAAATAAAAAATACTTCAGACAAGAATATGGAGAGAATGATAGCAGTGATATTGAGCTCTTTTCTACATCCCCTAACAATACAGGTATTGCTGATTGTGACAAGAAAGGGGCTTCAAAGTCTTTGTACTTAAATGATAAAGAGGAAGAGGTTGCATATCAGATTCCTATGATAGAGGAATTACAGAAGTTTGCAAATTATATCGAAGGCAGAATAAAGAAAAAATATCAAGTTGCAAGTGTAGAGAAGTAGCAGCCAAATTTCAACACGAGTCCAGCTAAAGACAAGCCTCAAAAAATGAAAGATCCAATGTTCAAGCGATTCACCAGATCAACATCCAAAGGTATCAATAACTTTCTCCCCTCAAAATCTCAATGATAAATTTGATTGTGTGGAACATTCGAGGTGCAACTAAGAAATCATCTACACGAAGACTAATTTTTTTAAAAAGATTCAGAAAATTCCTTTTATTGCTCTTGTGGAGCCTAAAGTTGATATGGCAAAATTGGAATTCTATAGGAAGAAATGGGGTTATGAAGGATCTTGTTGTAATTTGAATGGGAAAATTTGGCTATTATGGAGATTTAATGTGGACATTCAAATCTTATATGACCATATGTAGCATATAACTGTGAAAATAAGCCATCCAGAATTTAAGAATTCTGTGGTTGCTACCATTGTCTATGCTAAGTGTACTAAGGAAGAAAGAAGAGACCTTTGGAATGGGATGAGTTATATTTCAGGTCTTCATCAAGATTTTCCACATATGGTGATAGGAGATTTTAATGTAGTTATGGACCAAACTGAGAAATTGGGAGGTAACAACATTGATCAAGACTCAGTAGATGATTTTGTTCAAGCTACAGAAGATAGTGGGCTCATTGATATTGGTTATAATGGCACCAAATTCACTTGGTGCAACAATAGGAAGGAAGAGGATATTATTATGGCTAGATTGGACAGGTGCTTAGTTAGCCAATCATTTATTTCAAATTTTCCAAATGCAAAAATCAGTCATATAAACAAAACAACCTCTGATCACTCTCCTCTTCTCCTTTATATAAAAACTTTTCTTGATTCCAAGCCTAAACCATTTAAATTTCATCATATGTGGTGCTCTCATCCCCAATTTACTGATCTAGTGAAACAATCTTGGGAAGAAAATATAAATGCCCCAGCTATTCAGAAATTTTCAAAGAAAATCCAAAGGTTAAAAGGGGTATTGAAGAACTGGAATAGGGAAACCTTCAAAGATGTTTTTCAACATGTCAAGGACCTTGAAGATGAAATTCTTCGATTGGAGTTATTGTATGAGAATGATTATTCTGAAGTTAACAGAATAACATTACAAAAGAGGAGAGCTGACTTGCTTAAAGCTCAAAATTGTGAGGAGACTTTCTGGCGACAAAAGGCTGCCCAAAAATGGTTCAAAGAAGGTGATGCTAACACTAAGTATTTCCATAATCTAGTGAAGGCAAAGAATCAGAAGCTGCAGATTCACTCAATTAGAAATGAAGCAGGGGTTCTTATGGAAGATGCAGAAGATATAAAGAACCATATACTGTGGTTTTTCCAGAATCAACTTGCAGCAGACCCTTACATCCCTTTAGCAGATGTTAATGACTTAATTCCATCTCTTATATCTAATGAGATGAATGAAACTCTTGAATCTTTTACCAATGAAGAAGAAGTGTATGCTGCTATTACTGCTCTCAATGAAAATTCTGCTCCAGGTCCAGATGGATTTGGAGGTCTCTTTTACAGGTCATGCTGGTCAATAATTAAAGACGATTTAATTTGTGCTATTAACTCTTATTTTTCAGGTTTTGATCTTCCTAAAAGTTGGAATAGTACATCTATTGTCCTTGTGTAATACCCCGTATTTTTATGCTATATTAATTTGGGGATTTATTAAATTTAATGAGAATGTTTATTTAATAAAAAAATCTGGAAATTAAATATGTTATAATTATTAACGTGACGAGAGTTAGTAATTATGGGAAACTTGTTTAATATTACTAATGAGCATAGTAATATATTATATTGGTTATATTGAATGTCATAAGTGAATTAAATGACTATTTCGAAAATTTAAGTCGGGACGTGCCCGTGTCACGTCGGGACTAATTTTGTTAAATAAAAAATGGATATTTTATAAGTTGTTCGTATAGTCGTTTTGAGTGCGCCAATGCGTCCGGAAGGGTCGAGATAGTCAGAAAAGTGTACCCGGGGGTTTAGTTTGGGTCTCGGGGCGTTTTTAGGCCTAATTGGTGCCCCGGGAGGGCATTTTAGTCATTTTACTTAATTGGGTAATTAAACCCACGAATTTCAGCCATCTTTATCAGCCACTACGTTAGACTTTTAGGGTTAGAACTTTCAGAAATCAAGTGACGGCCATTGGAGAAGAGAGGAGAGAGCTCCAAGGCAAACCAAGGCCAAAAAGCCACCGGATTTCACCGTCACCACCACCACCGCGTAGATCACGAGACAAGGAACGCAGCCATACCAAAATCATCCGGGAATCTACATACCCAAAATCCCAGGCAAGTGTTTAAACTTGCTATTTTCGTTGATGAAATCTTCATGTTAGCTTAGGAATAAATTGTGATAAAAATTATGGAAGAAAACCCAATCTTTGATAGGAAAAACCCATGTAGTATTGATGTACATGTTAATTCTAGAAAACCTTGCCATGCAGAGATAATAATCCATGAAATTTGGTCATCTTAATAAAGAAATATTGGAGAAAGATTCATTAGAAATCTGTTTAAGGAAATTCTAGGGTTCTTGATAATTGGCCATGATTTTAGGTTGAAAACCCATGTTTAATGATAGTTACACGCATGCTTTACGTTATAAACACCTGGTATTATGTTATAATGATGATAGTAGGATTTTTGGGGAGATTAGAATGGAAACACATCGTTTTAGATGAAGAAGTTGGATGAAACCCGTAAGTGCATTCTGCAGAATTTTTCCCAGACCTGCTTGATCTATTGATCGAGCCCAGAGCTTCGATCGATCGAAGCTTCGATCGATCGAGCCCCAAGATTCGATCGATCGACCCCTCCTGTAAGACTTCTATTTCCCTTGTTTAATTAGTTAAATTAAGCTTATCGTAAAATAATTCTTGAGCATTCTTGATAAAATAATTTGGGAGACATTGAGCACCAGTAGAGTATATGAATAATTGTTGGGACCTTTAATCTTCAACGAGGATGCTATTTATGGGATATTTACTTTAGGTTGGTAGTTTTATGAATTTAAAAGGGTGAGGTGCATAAGAGAGTTACGTTGGAACCTAATAAAGACACTTACTGAAACTTAGATTTGTGAGGATGTAGCCCACGAGTGTTAGGTAATAAGTGAGAAAACCCTTCGAGTTAAGGTTAGGAACAAAACCTTATACATATTTCTATAAATGTGAAATTTAGGATAAATGGTATAATTATGGGTAATGTGAAGAACCTATGTTAATAGGATAAAGTGGTATATTTATATGATTGTGTGTACATATATTATATGCATGTGAAAATCATACCCACGCTACTTACTATCCCTGGGGTTTCTGCGCTGGGACAAGTCTTATCTTGATGGGACCTTTATGGGGGATATTGACTTGTACCCTAGAAGATAGATGTCCTTGGTACAGGCTATCGACGTGATAGTTCAGACGGTCCTAAGAGACGCCGGTATGTGCCATCCTCTTAGAGACTTGGAATTTATTCTTCGCCTCAATATTGTTTGTGTATGTATTGTTAATACATTTCGAGAGTGATTCCGAATGTATTCCCCTTAATATGAGTGATATGGGGCTTTGGATAGTAGAGTATGCCCGCACCATAATTTAGTTGGGGTGCTGTTGTAATATATATTATACGAGTAGTTAATATATATATATGAAATTCTGAAATTTGGAACTGCCTACCGTGATTTGATATGTAGGACATGGTTGATGACTAAAAATTGTAAATAATTGTTTTGAGAAAGCAGAGTATGTTTACACCATAGTTTATACGCTGGTGTAGTTAGAATATATATATATATATATATATATATATATATATATATATATATATATATATATATATATATATATATATATATATATATATATATTATACGAGTACCTTATATATATATCTGGATAGAGGAATTTAAACTATTGCTGTAACGTAGTAAGTGAAGAATAATTCTGAACTAAATTATTAAATACTTGTTTTGAAAAAGTATAAGATGTCACTGTAAAACTTTATGGATTTTATAAAGTTAAAATGGAGGACTTTGATTACTGTTTGGAACATTCTTTTTAAAATGGAGTCATGAATTATAAATCTTGCGAGTAATCTTAGTTAAGTTAAATCTTTTAGAAAGACTAGTGCTTTAAATGATAAGAAACCGCGGGGAAGGTTAGTGCGATAGGTGTGCACATTAGAAGAGAGGTGAGTATTTTCTCAAGAGAGTGATGTGCTAATATGTTATTTCATTGGCCTGTATCATTTTAAATACTTGCTAAACGTATTTTAAAATCAAACACACTTTCGGGCTCTGACCCGTTTCTTTTTCTCTCTCTCTCTCTTGTATATATATGTATATTTTCAGGTGCCTAACCGCAGGGGCGTCTTGCTTAGGATCCCTTGAGAGGAACGTGCTGTGGCTTACGTGGGAGTTGCAAGTCACTTGAGTAGACGGATTATTTGATTGACTCCACTTCTAGTACTCTCATTTATTGGGCACGTGTCGCCCTTTCCATTATTTATTTGTTATCAGGACATTTATATTTCAGTCATTCTAGTATTGTTTCTTCGGGATTTATTCAGTATGGACTTGTGATTTTAGTTTTCATACGTTGACATTCGATTGACGAATGTATTATATTATTTGGTTTATCGTGGTGTGATTCTTAATTGTAGAAATGTTGTTTTATATAAATAAATCTTTTTCTTTAATTAAAATTTGGAAGTTTGTATGAAAAATGTTTTTTACACTTAGCTTAATTATTTAGGGTGTTAAATTGGAAAATTTATTTTTTATCGACAGTGATGCTGAGAATGAACCAACTATTAACCTTGATTTAATCTAATAAAGGAGTGATCGCCCGGTATTTAATTAGGCGGGGTGTCACACCTTGTTCCCAAAACCAAGGTTCCAAGTAATTGTGGCGAGTTAAGACCGATAAGCCTATGCAACTTTTCATTCAAGATAATTACAAAGATATTATCTTCTAGACTTGGCACAGTTCTCGCAAATATCATTTCATCTAATCAAAGTGGGTTCATAAAAGCAAGGTCTATCCAAGAGAATGTTCTTCTGGCTAAAGAAATGGTCAACAATTCAGGGAAAAAAATTCATGGGGGAAATGTTATTTTCAAATTTGATATGGAAAAAGCTTATGACAGACTACATTGGGGATTCTTGATTCAAGTGCTTAGAGCTTTTGGCTTTGGAGAAAGGTGGATTGATCTTGTTTGGAGAAGAATTTCCAACAATTGGTTTTCAGTTTTAATTAATGGCCGAGCTTGTGGGTTCTTCAAGTCCTATAGAGGTTTGAGACAAGGGGACCCCCTGTCCCCTGCTCTATTTATTATAGCTGCAGAATTATTAAGCAGAGGTCTAAATAACTTAATGAATAATGGGAAAATTTCTCCTTATTACCATCAAAGTGGCACTCCATTGATATCTCATTTGGCTTTCGCAGATGACTTGATTGTATTCAGTAGAGGGGACAAGAGAAGCATTGAAAACCTGAAGGAATTTTTTCATCTTTATTGTTGCCTATCTGGTCAGAAGATTAATAGCATGAAAATTAGTTTTACAGTTGCAAAAAACTGCAGTCCATCCTTTAGATCCAAAATAACTGCCATAATTGGTCTCCACCATAAGGAATTACCTCTAAAATATCTGGGGTGTCCTTTATTCAAGGGCAGGAACAAGGTAAAGTACTATGATAGTCTTATTCAAGCTTTGAGATCAAGAGTCTCTGGATGGCAATCAAGGTTTCTATCTCCTGGAGGTAAACTTATCATTCTCAAGCATGTTCTCTCCACTATCCCATCATTTCTACTGGCCGCAATAGCTCCTCCCAAGGCAGTTTTAACCAAAATACAGAGAATTTACAGCAAGTTTTTCTGGGGTGGTAATGAAGTAGATGGTTGGAAGCATCAATGGGAAAAATGGAATTTGATTTGCAGAGATTTCAAAGAAGGTGGTCTAGGTCTTGTTGATCTGTCTAGCATATCCAAAGCGTCATTCATGAAGTTATACCAGAAAATGAAAACTGAGGAGTCTATTTGGGCATCTTACATGTCTAAGAGATACAAGGAAAACAATTCCTCTTCTTATGGGGCTTCTCATACATGGAAATCTTTAATGAAAGTGAAATATCTTTGTCGTTCTCATATGAGGTATCGAGAAGAATATTGGTACTGGACTCCAAATTCTACAGGTGAATTCTCTCTTTCTTATTCTTATGAAATCTCGAAACCCCAATTCCCTGCTTCTTCTACTCATAAATTTCTCTGGGATCCCGACATTCCAAAGAAATTCTCGATCAATCTCTGGAAAATTTCTCATAACTTCCTTCCTATAGATGACAACATTCAATCTCTAGGCATTAGATTATGCTCTAGATGTAAGCTGTGTAGAGAAGACTCTGAATCTCTTGAACACCTATTTCTGCATTGTCCAAAAATTAGCCCAATATGGAATTTTTTTTCAAATCTCATGGGAATAAAGATGTCTTTTATTAATTTCTCTTCAATGATCCATAGCTGGTGGATTAAAAGTGGTCCCCAAGATTATTCAAAATTTATTCGGAAATGCATTCCTAAGATAGTTTGTTGGGAAATTTGGAAAACTAGAAATCATTCGTTTTTTGAAAACTCGGAAGTCCATGTTGATTCAGTGATAAAACAGTCCATAACCATCATCTCTGATATTTGTAAAGACAAGATCTTCAGTTCTAAAAGCTCCATCTCTGATAGGGATATATTGAAAATTTTCAATATATCTATTAAATGTAAATTCAGGCAGCCTTCTACTATCAAATGGTCATATTATTCTTCCTTTTGTTATAAATTGAATATTGATGGTGCTTCTAAAGGCAACCTAGGCCAAAGTGGATCTGGGGGGATTTTGAGAAATAATCAAGGAGATCTCATCTTTGCTTTCGCTAGTTATGAAGGAATTTCAACAAACTCTCATGTGGAGATAAAAAGTTTATGGATGGGTCTAAAAATGTGCTTGGAGCATGGAATTTCAGATGTGCAGATTGACTCAGACTCTTCTTATGTAGTGAACCTGATAAGCAAGAATTGGAAACCTCCTTGGAATCTTAGTCAGTGTGTTAATGATATCAAAGGTTTTCTCTCCAACCTCAACTACTCACTCAATCGTTGTTTAAGGGAATCGAACATGGTGGCAGATATTCTTGCAAATTTTGCTGTTAACTCCAATTCCCTCCTATCTTTCACTAACATAATGGATCTTCCTCCCATGGCTAGAGGGGCCATAAGGCTGGACAAGATAGGGTGCTTATATTTGAGATTTTGAATGATCAGTTTTAGGATCTCTCATTCTGCTTGTAAGTTGCCACCTGAGAGGGGATTTTCTCCCCAATTAATAATATTATTGGGGATCATTTCCCTATTCTTTAAAAAAAAAACCAACAACAACAACAACAACTCAATTTGAAACCATCACCATGCATGAAACTGAGTGCTTTGATGAGTTTTATGCTAGGCTATCTGACATTGTTAATAATAGCTTTAATCTGGGTGAACATATTCCTAATGCTAGAGTTGTTAAAAAGATTCTCTGTTCTCTGCCTAAGCGTTTTATCCCTAAAGTCACTATGCTAAGTTCTATGGATAATTTAAATATGCTAAAATTGGAAGAACTTGTAGGATACTTGCAAACATATGAAATTGATATGTTTCCTAAAACTTCTAAGGCTAAAGATAAGGGAGTTGCACTTATTACCCAAGAGAGAAAGAGTGAGGGGTCGACAAGAAAGAGTGGAGATCATCTAGAAAAAGAGAGATAGATACGTCAGATTCTGAGTGCGATTTTGACTTAGATGATTTGGCTCTTTTTGCAAAAAATTTCAAGAGAATCCTCAAATTCAAGAAAAATGGTAATTTTAAAGATAAAAAGAAGTTTGAGAAAAATAAGTTTGAAAAGAAAAATGAAAAAGTTTTTAAAGATCGTTCAAAGAAAGAAAGTGAGAGATGATTTGAGTGCGACGGTAGGGGTCATAGAGATTTTGAGTGTGCTACTAGGATAAACAGAAAAAAGGTCAAAGTTGTCCTTAATGCTACCCTTAGTGACGACAGTGAGGTCGAGTCGGTGGATTCCGGAGACGAGTCACTGCATGATTGTAACTTCACCGGATTCATGGATATTCATGTGAGCACTTCTAGTACTCCTCACGATGATCTGGATGATGCATCATAGGGACACCTCGATTGTGAGATCGATGTGAGTGAGGGGGAGGATGACACAAGTGAGAGCGAGAATTATCTTCAACGCGCCTATGCCGAGATATATTCTGAGTCTTTTAAAACTAAAAAGCATAACAAAGAGTTAGTTCTTAGGATCACCGCTTTAGAGGAAGACTTAAGAAAAGCGAGAGAGAGAGAGTCCTTCACCTGTACTACGTTAAGAGAGAGACAGTCTGCATGTGTTGAGAAAGAGAGTTTGTTTAAAGAGAGAGAGAGTTGTTTTAAGAAAGAGAGATGGGACTTGACTAAACAATTGGCTAGTCTTATGAGTGAGGTCCATTCCTCCGTGGAGACTCGAAAGAAACTTGAAGCCCTTGTAGGCCAGCTTACTCACGATCTTGAGAGAGCACGGGAAGTCAAGGTTCAAATCGAAGATAGATTTGGGAAGATGGGAAAGATGTTCCTAGGCCCCGCTTAAGGTTTTCGTGATCGGCAGGGAGTTGGTTATGATGGTGCTTCCACGTCCCAAATTGCACCTGGACCAGTTCCTGAGTTTACTATTACTCCTTATGGTCATCGCCAAAAACCACGAAGGAGAGTTCGACCAAGAAAAGAAAACCAAGATCCGCCTAAGACTGTGTTCTTTTGTACACTTTGCAAAAGAAAAGGCCACCTGAGGGAGTTTTGCTATAGTTTGGGTCGGAGACGATGTACTACTACTCCACCACGTCATACTGATGAGTTTTCTAGTCTGAGAGAGCGTGTTGAGTTCTTTGCTACCACATCACAGAGTTTGATGGAGGAATTCTGACGGATGTCTTTGCCATCAGTGATTGCTTCTCACATCCCGGCTAAAACCAACAACAATAAGGGTAAACAAAAGTTTACCATGTCTTGGGTGCCTAAGAAAGATAAGAAAGCCCTTGTTGTTCATGTTTCTCTCAAAGATCATAATGCCTCACAGTTGTATTTTGATAGTGGGTGCTCCAGACATATGACAGGTGATGTCTCATTTTTTACCTACCTAAAGGAGTATAAGGAAGGTAGAGTCACCTTTGGAGATGGGGGAAAGTCTAGCATTGTAAGACGAGGTACAATAGAGTTACCAGGATTCCCTAAGCTAGAGAATGTTTTATACGTCAAAGGTTTGAAATCAAACCTTCTCAGCATTAGCCAGCTGTGATATGTTGACTTTGCGGTAACGTTTGATCGGGATGCGTGTAATGTCCACAATCAAGTTGGTAAACTTTTAGTGCAAAGGGGGAGTGCCGAGGATAATTGTTATGGGACTGTTCCCACTTCCTCACTTGTCTGCAATAGAACCACAATCACTCCTATGGATTTGTGGCACCAACGTCTAGGTCGCATGGACGTTAGAGATTTGACTCGTTTAGCCGAAAAGGACCCAGTACGTGACTTACCATCTCATGGAAAGTCAACTTCCCCAGTTTGTGGACCCTGCCAGTTGGGAAAGAAAATTCGAAGCCCCCCATGGGAATTTGCATTCCATTACCACCTCCCGAGTACTTGAGCTGATTCACATGGATCTTATGGGTCCTACTCGTACTGAGAGTTTGGGTGGTAAGAGGTATATCCTCGTGATGGTAGAAGATTTCTCCAGATCTTCGATTGTAGGTTTTCTGAGGGAGAAATCTGATTCTGTAGAGTTTTTAACAACCAAGTGTCGTGTCCTACAAAATTAACACGGAGTCACTATTAATAGGTTCCGTAGTGATAACAACACAAAATTTAAGGAATCAAAGGTAAATCTTTACTGTGATAGCCTTGGGATCAAGTATGAGTTTTCTGCTGTGAAGACTCCTCAGCAAAATGGGATTGTTAAGAGAAAGAATAGGACGATCCAAGAATTGGCTAGATTTATGCTTATAGGTCATAGAGTGTCCAGGAGATTTTGGGCAGAGGGAGTGTCTACTGCATGCCAAACGGTGAATAGGGTTTACCTACTTCCACACACACTTACGACGCCTTATGAATTGTGGACTGGCAAGAAACCTAACCTTTCATATTTCCGTGTTTTTGGGAGTAAATGCTACATCCTATGGGATCGAGAGCAATTAGGAAAGTTTAAATTCCGGAGTGACGAGGGAATCTTGCTAGGATATTCATAAAATACTAGAGCATACCGGGTTTTTAACGTGAAGAGCTCTAAGGTTATGTAATCAATAAACGTCACCGTGGAAGATGACGAACCTCCGACGGGTATTGATCCTAACCTTTAATGTGAGGACGAGGACTTTTCTGTCAGTGATTTACTTGTCCCTCACCCATACTCTGTGGGCCCCACTCTTGTGTTAGGGGACACACCTGCTTGGGTTCACAAGAGTCATGATCCGTCTTCCATTTTGGTGATCCTACTCTAGGGGTCAAGACTCGTGCTCAGCTAGAGAACGTTTCTAGCCATCTTTGCTACACATCCAAAGTCGCGCCCAAGAATTACAAAGAAGCACTCAAGGATGAACACTGGATATCTGCCATGCAGGATGAGTTGCAGCAGTTTAAAAAGAACAATGTTTGTGAACTTGACCCCCGACCTAGTGAGACTAATGTGATAGGTACCAGGTGGATTTTTAAGAATAAAATGGATGAAAATGGTACCATAATCACAAACAAGGCCAGGTTGGTCGCTCAAGGCTACACACAGATAGAGGGTGTAGACTTTGGGGAGACATTTTCTCCTATTGTGAGGCTTGAGTCCCTCCGCTTACTACTCGCCATCGTATGTCATCTGCGCTTTAAGTTATATCAGATGGATGCTAAGAGTTCCTTATTGAATGGCATTCTACAGGAGGAGGTTTACATGGAACAACCGAAAGGGCTTGAAAACCCTAAGCACCCAGAACATGTCTACTATCTGAGGAAATCCTTGTATGGTTTGAAGCAAGCACCCTGGGCTTGGTACGAGAGCCTTACTTCTTATCTCTTAGCTCGTGGCTTCAAGAGAGGGGGAGTTGATATGACGTTGTTCGTCAGGAGAGATGACGGTGCTATTTTGGTTACCCAGGTCTATGTGGATGAAATAGTCTTTGTATCCACGTGCTCCCAGCATGCTCACCACTTTGAGGAGGAGATGGAAAGTGAATTTGAGATGAGCATGGTAGGTGAGATTACTTTCTTCCTTGGTCTGCGGGTTCGTCAGCTAAAGGATGGGATGTTCATCTCCTAATCTAAGTATGCTAGAGACCTAGTGAAGAAATTTGTTTTAGACTCTGCTAATCATGCACATACACCTATGAGTACTTCTATCAATATTAGTAAGGACACTTCAGATAAGGACGTAGAGAAAACCATGTATCGGAGTATGATAGGTAGTCTTCTCTACTTGACTGCCAGTCATCCCGACATAGCCTTTAGTGTTGGAGTCTGTACGCGATATCAGGCATCCCCAAAAGAGTCACACTTACTCGCTGTAAAATGTATTATCAAATACGTGAGTGGGACTCTCTCATATGGTATTTGGTATTCCTTTGATACAATTGACCGTTTGTCCGCCTATTCGGATGCCGATTGGGCCGGGGATGTAGATGGTTGTAGTGGCACTTCTGGTGGGTGTTTCTATTTTAGTTCTTCTCTTATCTCTTGATTGATCAAGAGGCAAAACTCCATCTCTTTGTCCACTGCGGAGGCCGAGTACATCGTCGTCGGGAGTTATTGCACGCAACTCTTGTGGATGAAGAAGATGCTGGAGGATTATGGGATTTCATAGGACACCATGTCCATTTCCTGTGATAACATGAGCGCAATTCACATATCCCGCAATCCAGTCCATCATTCGTGCACAAAGCACAACAGGATACATGTGCACTTTATACGACAATTAGTTGAAGAGAAAGTCGTATCCCAGAGTTTTGTTCCCACCGACCATAAGTTAGCCGATAATTTCACAAAACCTTTAGATGACCTTAGATTCGATAGTATTAGGAAGTCTTTGGGGATTTGCACAATTGACTGAGGGGTTGGTCCGTGTCTAGCATAGGATGCATTTTTCTCATATCATTTGATGCCTATTGCTAGATTGTATCATATGTTTTGTTTTTCTTAATTTTTTTTGAAAAATCCAAAAATATTTTCATTTTATAAAATTTTTTAGGAAAATACAAAAAAAATTTGTTGCACCTTTTGTGGATGAGCATTTAAGATAGCCAAGTCACAATTTCATTCCACTTATCCATGTGACTGTTTGATAGAGATCTAAGATCCATGTGCTTTACCTTATTTCAGAGTCTTTGAGATGTGATTAGTGATATCTTTCTACATGTTTGACTCATATATCATTTATTCCACACATGCACGACTTTATTTGATTATTGCACTTTTCTATCACATATTTGCTTGAGTGTTTCCTTATCAATTCTGTTTATACAACATACAATATGCGATAAAACTTCACAAGATTGGAATGCATGTAAAAACCATTTTGGTGAGACGGTGTGTTTAATTAAGAATGGGGAGGGGTTGTGAAAGGTAATTATCTATTCTCTGTGCAAAATCCACCGTTCAAAAGGACCTAAAAATTGGAGGAATTTTAATATCCAGGGACAAAAGAGGATAAAAGAGCCCGAAAAAAAAATTAAAGGCAATAAAAAGAAATTCATGCCAAATATGGGCCATTAGGTTTGACCATCAATTCTCCAAAGTTTGAGAATTTAGATTACCTCTATTAAATATATAAACCTGAGGGAGTTTGGTTGGAGAATTTAAATGGGTTTGCACTTCCTTGAAAGGCCTGAAAAAGCATGACATAGTTTTGGACGTTATTAGTGTGGAAATCACTTTGAGATTTGATTTGTTGATTTGATTGATTCAATGTATCATATTTCCATTCTTTTTACACCAAAGGAAGATTTTGAGTTCATTCGTTAGGAGTATCTGATATTCATCGTGCACATATTTCATGCTTGTATGCATTGATTTTCCTATCGAATTTGATCACACCCATACATTTATGCTATCATAGATTTGGCTATTTCTATATTCGTTCATGGTGTGTTTCTCTATTTTTGAATACCATGGCACCCCGGTTTTACTTGTTTGATTCATTCTTCTTATTTGTCTATTTGGGGACATCATAAAAAGGGGGAGAAAGAATTATTATCTTATTTTGTGGGAGTTTCAATTTTGGGGTAGTTTTGAGATTTATCTTATGCTTATCATATATTTGTATATATGTTTATCTTTCATTTCAAACTCGATACGTCACTTGGTATTTTTCTTTATCTTATATGTGTAGGTATCGATCGATGATCATATGTTACACACCCTGATGAGAGAAGCGTTGAGATTCTTGAAGATTTGAAGAACAAACGATGAAGTTTTATTCATTTGTATCTTTCCAGTTTTGGGTTCTTGGAAGGGTAGATTTGTATAGGCAATTTGTTAGTTGATAATTCGGATTTTCTATGTATGTACCGACATAGAGATAGGTGGAGATTTGTAAGGACATTTTTGTCCATTATCAATTTGTATGTCATAAGCCGTTACATCCTTGAAGAAATTTTTTTGGGATACCGGACCGGTCCAACCCTATTTAAAACGAACCGGTCCACCCCAAACCGATCTGCTATTCTGGAAAAAGAATCGGTCCGCCTCCAAACCGGTTCGCCTCAAGTCAGACCGATCCGTTATTTCCTCAAACTACTAAACCTCGGACCGATTGAAAATCGAAGAGGCCCTTTTCAAAAATGAACCGATCCGTCATCGGACCGGTTCAAATCAGAAGAGGATCGGTCCTCCTGAGATAAAATCATGCAGATCGTGTTCAGATGTTTTTGGCCCAGGTTTTCTTTTATAAACCAACTTCGGGGATTTGTTTAGCAAGAATTTCATAGGCAATTTTCAGAGGCTTAAATACTCTAAGTCTTCACCTTTGTGAGTCCTAAGACTCATGTTTCGGTTCACATAACTTTTCAAACCCTTGTGAATCCGTTTGCAACCCAAGAACACAATCGTGTGTCAGTTCATATCCTTGTGGAGAAGATCGTCCCTCTTCTTCATTGCTTCCCTCCTGGAAAGGGAAACTTCCATCTGCCGACTATTGATTCGACGCCTGCAGGTAACTCTGTGTCACTGTATTTTCATTGTAATCCAAGAAATTGTATGTTACAATATTATAATGAAAATAAATTATTTTACCCCTTTGAGGGATTTTTCCTCACATATGTGTGTTTGAATGTCCTTGCATGTTTCATCATCTTATTCAATCACATATAGTTGCATGTTTAGGACTTAACTGATGAAACTAAGTTTAATTAAATAATATCTCTATTTGGACGCACGCGCACTCTTTCACAATATATTCTAAAATAAAGAAAAAGGATAGAGATCCACTTTCGCAGGCTGCATGGTTTCATTTAGCCTATGCAACAAGACATTAAAACCGTAGGTTACCCTAGTGGACGAGCTTTTCTCGTAAGAGTTTACAGTGATGATACTCACAAACATCGGATTCTACTCCAAATAGATACCCATTTTTCTATGTAAAATATTTAAACGTAATCTTGAGTTTTAACAAGTAAATAGCAATGACTGGCTGATTTCTCCATTAATTTATTTTCTATAAGAATTATGTTAAAGTAAATCATTAGATAGCTATGTAATGACTAGTCTGTGTGTGTGCGTCACAAAATTTACAAGCGATCTCATTTTTATCTTATATTGACTCGATGCTTATAATGACGCATACTAATTCAATTCTCGCCGCTGATTACGCTAAAAAATGAAAACACTCTGAATATGGGTAAGTCACTGGGGACATGCAAGCATAAAGAGTAAATGTAATTTAAAACAAAACCTTTTACATGTCAGTGATGAAAGACGTTTATATATAAAACCGTAAAAAGTAATCTCATGAAAGGATAATGTTTTCTAAAAAACTTGAAAATGTAATATTTTCATTGTTTAAAAAATTATGTTAACCCTTTAATCATTTAAGGAATTTTCAGGATGGAAAAGGTGAACATGGATAAAAATGATAAACACCTCAAAATGATTTTTTTATATTTGAAGAAAGGGTGAACTTTTGATGAGTAAATTATTTTTCTTTTCTTTTCTCTATTTTCTTCTCTTCATTTTTTTGTGTTCTGTCCTTACTTCACTTCGCATTTCTTTTTAAATCAATTTTCAAGGTGTTAATGAAAGGAATGATAGAATGAAATGAATTGCCTTTGATCAAAAGTGTGGTTAAAACATAATTTTTGAATTTTGTTGTTTTGAAAAAGATCATATCACCATTCTTTAGTCTATAGTCAAAACAAGAATATTGAGATTACCAATGACTTTAAAACAATTTCAAACGAATAATCAATAAGTGTTCACATCACTTAGAATACTAAAGAGGACACGAAGCTCACAAGGTGGGATTACCTATGCATCTTTTATTTTTACCGAGTCAATTTAGCTTTTAACAATTACGCAAGTATAATTCGTGATGTGAATAAGTTTGTCAATACATGAATCATATGAATTACTAAAGCATATTAGCAATGGTAAATAAAATGATGAGATATTTATACAAGTTAATACTTAGATAAGTTTAATGCTTCTAGTTTAGAAGAATGAGGTAAATTTTAAATAGTAAAATATAAGAAGACAGTAAAAATATAGGCAAAAAGCCTAAAAAGAAAGAAAATATTTTTGAAATTTTGAAAATTTTCTTTTTTTTGAATGATTAGACTTGGTTTCAGTGATAAACTCCCGCCAATAATCACTTAAAGAATTTTTTAATTTTTATGGCAAAGGAAAAAAACATGATGAGTGCAACACATTATGACACCCCCTAACTGAAATGTTACACTGTCCTCAATGTAAATTAAGAACAATATTAAATTCAAGTTATAAAGAGTTGTTATGGTAAATCCCCGGATATCAAGTTCAATTATCCTGCAAAACAAATTAGTAAAAGAAAATAAACAAAAATAATTTAGTTTTTATTTATTTATTTTGATAAGATATATACAAAAACAAACATTGTCATATAATTTACCATAAACTAGAAGACGAAATTTTTGGGGGTTCACCCAGAAAACACATTGACTTTGTTTTATTAATGGTGGACTCCCATAATTTCTAATTCCTCCCAAAATATAAGAGTTCCATTTATGCAACGGGGGACATGAGTTGGCGGAAAAATTGAACCATCAAAATTTTTTGAATAAAAATATTTTTGAGTCATGGGTGGTTTGGATTTTACGGGGGACAAGTACAACACGATTCCAAGGAATTCAAAAAATTTTCCAAAAGATTTTTCGATTGGAATGGGAGGTGGGTCATGATCAAGTGAAAATCCCATCATGGAAATCAATTCGAACAAGCATTCCTTGACAAGAATCAGGTCCAAGTTATCGAGACTTTCATCAGATTCTTGTGGTACTTGTAATGGTTCGATAATGGTAAATGAAAATGGAGAAGATAAAGTCTCAACGTCAATAAATTCATTATTAATAAGCGTGGGTTGAATTTTATCATTTACATTTTCATTTTCCATTATAAATTGGGTGAGTCGAGAAATGGTTTGTTCTAAAGTAGAAATTTCTTTAAAATTTTCGGATTTCTTATTTAGTTCAAAACATTCTTCATCTTCTAAGTTATTAAGAGGAAAATTATTATTGGAGTCAAATATAACATCTAATTCTTTTTCCCAATAATAATTTTCTTCGCGATAATAATTATCAAATTCTTCATTTTTTTTTATTTTGCAAATATGCACCAAAAGAATTTAGCGGTAGAGCAACTTCACCAAAAAGAAAATTTTGAGAAATATTATCGTAACTATTTTCAAAATTATTAGAATAACAATTGTAGGAATTATTGTTATAATAGTTCATAGGCTTATTATTACAATAGTTATTAATATTATTACTATAATAATTTTGAGGAATTTTTTCATGAGAATAATTTTCATATGTCCCCAAACCATTTTCATGCTTATTTAAATACTCACCTAACGTTATTTGGCAATTTTCATTTTTTTCATTTTGTAAGTATTCGCCAAAAGACATAGGTTTGGGGGGAATTTGAATATTATTTTTATGACAAAACTGTTCGCCCATAATACCATTAAAATCACAAAAAATACTAGGATAAGACATAAGTACCTCGAGTGATTCGTAGATGAAATTTTCAAAAACTTATGAGCGTTCGAGCAGTTGATAGTCCTTGAAGCTTAGTTGTACATGACCGGTACAAATCGTAAAAAAAAATATGTACAAAGAAATAAATAAATAAACCAAAACACTCCCTGTCAACTGCGCCATTTTGATTACGTGAGTTGTCGGGATCAAAGCACTAAATCAATTAAGATTCAAAGAAATCATTCCTCGGCAACAAGTCATTTTGATTAAGCGAAAACCGACAGCGTGTGAAGCGTATGTCGTTTTAAATGGTTTTCGACCTAATGCAAAAAACCTAAACTTTAACTACATATGTTTTATATGTATAGCGACGAGTTCGGGTATCGAATCCAGAGTGAATGATGTTGAAAGAATTATACTATGATTAATATAGACAAGTATGTGAACTACGTTAAAAGAAGTAAAGCAAAAGTTAGAAATTATCTTCGACACTTCAGTACATGTAGCATAAATGATTACATAGATAAAATGTGAATCAAACAGGATTAATACTCTTTTTAAACAATTATTAAGTCTGGAATGTCACTTCCCAAATGTTATAAAAGTCCGCTAAGAGTTCGGTGTCAAAGATAGTCCCGTAACTAGAATTTTGCTATTAAATATGGTGTATACTTGATATATACCATTAAAGTCCCTCGATATGTTTTCGGTACTAATAAATTCTTTAAGATCCTGTGTTAAACTATCATATCATAGCAAAGCTGCTACACATCTGAAACGTGTCCAAAAATTACAACTTATATTATTTAAGGAAGAACAATTAAAAATAATGAACCTTGCTTTATGTGTATGAGAAGAATTCAACTAAGAGAAGAAGTGTACTGATTTTAAAGCATGAAAAATAAATATGAGAGAATGTGAAAAAATTGCATAAGAATACGTGAAGAAATGGAGGAAACTGAGAGAAAAAACTTGCATTAATTCGGGAAAGAAATTACAAGAAAAAAGAAAAAATAAATAAATTACACTACTCCTAAAGATGAAACTACACTAAAATGATGAGAAGAATGGTGTATTGGTACTCTCCCTATGCTCTCCTTTTTGAAGTGTGCCAGATTGCTATTAAACTGTGTCAGATTTTGGCACGGTTTTAAGCGGTGCCAGAATTTGGATATCAAGGTGTGCGAGATTCTTTTTTTTTTTGGTGTAGTGATTGTTGATACTCTTTTGAGTCTACATCAGCTCAGGGATTTTTCATACCATATCATCAGGGAAGGCAATATATGTTATAGGAACCTCGGGGATCTATTATCTGTTTATTTGCATTTTTGGACATCGTCTTACAGACTATCTATCTTTGTACAGAGTTCAGAAAGTATTGTAATTAGGTTTCTCTGAACATTGGCATTATAATTTGTGTGCTCTATGAGGTATTTCTAATAAAACTTCTTATTTTTCACTTGCAAGGTTGAAAATAATGAATGATCTCATACCAATTTGAGAATGCGAAAAAAAAACGTGCTCGAAAAGGATGGTCACAAAAAAAACATCTCTTTTTGTACTTTTACCAATTTAAAGTCCCAAACAAACAAACCCAATTTTAAAATAAATTTTAATCGCTTAAATTATGTGTTTTAAATATAGTGATTTAAACTAGGGATTCAAATAACACAAATATTAAGGAAAAATCCCTTTTCAGGGCGAAACCTTTATTTCAGTAGTTCAGAGAATTTTACAAGATCGTCGACTTACTAACTACTTGATATCACCTACAAGAATAATCCCAGTCTTCACAGAACCTTTAAAGAATACTATTCGATCTAGAGCATTGCACAGGTTGCAATCCACCCTCTATATCCACTGATTAGCCTTCAACCTTCTTCTTCAATTATAATATCTCAAGTCACAAGGTCATCCGTAGAGAATCCTATCCAGAAAGATGTATACAAAGATACAAACTTTCTAGGGTTTCAAAAAGATTCACAAAACTATTTGGGGATATAAAGTGTGAATCAAAAAGTGTTTCGGTAACACAAAAAAGAGAAAACTTTTGAAACAGATATGCATATAACGTTTTGGCACAAGTCTTATGAAACTTGGAGTAAAAATAGATCTTCATAAACATGACATAAATTTCAAACCAGCGAATCATTCGTCTGCAAGTAAAACTTGTTCGAATGAGAAAGGTAGTTCGTTTGAACGAAAACATAAGTTGTTCAAATAAAACAACTACCTCGATTGAACTAGCTTCAAACGACCTTCAAACAATGAAAAATAGTACGCCCTTTTTTATGCTTGTTAGATGTATAGATCAAGCGACACTTCAAATAAGAACGTAACGTCATTCGAACGAAAAGATAATCTCGTTTTAGGGATGTTAAAAATAAAAAAAATATTTGAAAACTTTAAAAATGGCAACCTAATTATTTAATAAAAAATGAACATCCCAAATAAATTTACAATAATTTCAAACTCCTAAAAGTCTTTATAATTTCTTGAGATGTATAGGAGTCTTAAACTTTGAGATGTTGGTGTCCGGTTCGACGAGTCAGTGCGAGTCGGTTTGTAATGGGATACACTAAATATGCTAAAGTGCAAAATAAAACAAATAAAGAAAACTAAGCTAAAATCTTTCTCTTTGGCTATTCTAGTACAAAAACTAACCGAAACCCAAATTAAAAAAAAAAGATCCCCATTAAGATAAAAATTATGATACCATTCCTAAACCCTAGAAATAAAATGGCATAAAAAATAAATTTTGTCTTTAATCTCCATTTTTCTTCGCTTTGGTACTTTTCTTCATCTGGTGTAATATGATCTTACTTAAGTACCTACACACAAGAATCAAATAAATACCATATGATGCATCGAGATTAAAATAGAAAATAAAATCAAAACCTCATAACACTATCTCTCCATAAATTGAACTCATCAAATCTCACCCGTTCTACCCATTTTGGTCCAGAATAGACAAAGGAGTAGAAATACAATCATGAAGAATAAAGTATAACATGGAAAATGTAAGGTATCATCACATAGATATGTAAACAACGCACGTGCAATGATACTCTTCAAGGCATCACCAACTATTTCTGAAATTTTTCAAATTTTTTCAAGTATAAAATTTACAAATACAACAAGCTACCATATATAATATAAGAAAATATACCAAAAAAATTTGGTACACATATATAGGTATAAAAGACTACAATACTCAACACGTATATAGGTATAAACACGAAAACTTTACACACTAACATAGTATTTATTAGTCTAAACATGTGGGATGGAACGAATGGCAATGAACTAGATACAAATGAATTATGACCCACACACTCAGATAATTTCAAGATGTTCTAATTGATTGCAAAACTTTATCAAACTAATCTTTAGTCTCAGGTGACAAGATAAAGTGGACTTAATGAATAAACAAGCACAATGAACACAAGCCTAGAATTTTAATGATTCTGCAAATCAATATCATCATGACATAATAAGCATAACTAGGATTCATTGGGAAAACCCGTTTATCTTCAACTAAACTCCCACAAAAATAAAATTATATCATATTTTCTTTTCTTTTCTTTTGAAATCATTTCTTTTGAATGATTAATCAAACTAAATTGTCTCCATTTTAGCAAGTTTTCTATTTTTATCTCCTTTAATCTTTTTATTGGTCTCTTTCTAATGGTGGCTATCATGAAAAGGATATTTTCTCTTATCATAGCCCTTTCCCGTGCACACTAATATATTTTAGCTATTCAAACAAATGCTCAAGGGAAACGGTTATTACATGCATCAATCCCCCATAGTCACAAAAACACGTATATGCCAAAATTGATGGGAGAACATCTCATAAAGATCAAATATACATATGAAGTTACTATTCAAAAATCTCATGCATGTGTTTGCGGAGGCATATACAAAGTAGAATTCACAAAGCAAATCAAGTTTGAAACAACTCCACTAAATATGGTTAAGAACAATTTAAGTATCTATAATCATAACTAAAAGTCCTAGCCACATTGAAAGTATGGAGCTAATTACAATTCAAACATACCAATATGACACACCAAATATGTAAAACTAAAATACACAAAAACCAAAAAACTTTTTGATTTTTTCACAAATTTTATCAAAATATTTCCAATATGACACAATAAAAGATAAAAAAATAATACAAAAGATACATACGTCATACAACTATCAAGCATATATCATGAAGCACAACTAGAGTATGAGAAATAAAATCATGGAAGTAATCATCCATAAGATGTAGCAACTGACGAATCATGGGAAAGCATGCGAGAACTAACTAGTCTAACATCTAGCTGCTCCAAAATGGATTTCCCAAGACAAATAGATGTATACCTAACGCGTTGGGATTAGGGAACCAAGGGGCCACTAGATTTTAACTTCATAGGACCTATTCTAAGATCATAACAAAACGTCTGAGGTGGTCTTTCCTACCACAATGCGAACATATGAAAACTCAAGGCATGTTACCTATGGGTTGACCCTTTCTAATGTTCTTGGATGAGTTTGACCCTCTAAAACAACCAAAGGCCTTGGCTTTAACACTGGAAGTATTGGAAACATGGTAGCCAATACCCTCTCTACTAAAATAACTCGAGTCTTTTAAACCATCTTTTAACTTCAAAATTTTAGAATCAAGCAAAGAATTTGCCTCTCCATGTTTTAGGGAATCCTTTTACAAATTTTCAATCATTTCTAGAAAATTATCTCGCTCCCCCTCAGTGCAAGCGAACTTATCCCTAAGAATCTTTTCATGTGCTTCCAAATTTAAAATAAATTTATGACAATCCTCATTGGCATGTAAACACACCCTAGAATGTGTAGAGTCTTCTAATTCTTTTACTAAAATAAAAATCTACCATCATTCTCTTTCTTGTACATTTCTAAATTTTCAAAATCACGGTCCATGTCCACAATTTTTTCACAAAAAAATTATCTCTGAGTTTGTGATAAGTAAAAAAATTATTTCTTCTAATGTATTTTTGTCGTTGTTGAAACTTCTTTTCCATCAAAATTCCCTTGAACCTACAAAAATATAACAAAACTAGTGTAGAGGGTAAGTAAGGGAGTATTAATCAAACTCTAAGGATGAAACACAAAATATGAGAATACAAAAATGTAAATTCATTTGCATTTTATTATATAGTTTTTATTTCTTATTTTAATATATTTTTTATGGATTTTTGAAGGGATTAATAATTAATTAACTATACTAATTTTTAGTGTACTAACTAAGATCTAAAAGATAATTTAAGAAAAGTGAGATAACAAAATTGTGATAATAAGTAAACTAACTAAATTGGACTCATGATGGCTTCAAAATTTCATCCCATGAATGAGAGATTAGCCCTCAATAATAATCATCCAAAAATAAAAGCAAAGAATTAAGAGCACGTGAGGATTAAATCAAGAGAAAATTAAAGAGGAATAGATCAAACCCATTTGTACTTGAATTGGAACAACTCTTCAATTATACATAAAAAACTCTCAATCACCATCCATCACTAATGTATTTATTGAATCTAAAATAAAAAGTACAAAATAAAAATAAAAAAAGATAATGGATGAATTCATAATGGAAAATTAAATAATAAAAGAGATTTGCTAAAACTGCAAATCCTAACATTATAAAATTGTACATTAGAACTCATCCAAGGAAATAAATTCTACATCATCACTTTATGTTGAGATACTTGCTAAAACTGCAAAATCTTTACATAAATGAATGGATTAGAATTTACCTCTAATAAGGGATGAATTCAACTATTTCAGTCTATTTTGAAATAATTGCTAAAAATGCAAAAATTCATTATAGATGGGTGGGGTGGAATTAATCATAGAGATAAATTTCACTACACACCTCTATAGTGAGATATTTGTTAAAAATGCAAATACTCTCTATAGAGGAGTGTAGAGAAATTTATCACACAAGAGTTTTAAAAACTAAATTTGAGATTCTTCTTTAATGACACCAGGTCTTCAATTTATAGGTGGAAGAAGCTAGGGGTATAAATGAGAGGACAAAGGTGTGCATGTGGTTTGGGTGAGGTATGGAAGGTAATAAAAATCTGATGATGGAGATGAGGGGCGTGAGGGTTATTTTTATAAAAGGGGAATAAAGTTAGTTGGGGATAATTTGGAAAACGGGGTTAAGTGGGTTTATAACACATGTGGGGTTTAGTTAATTTGACTTGGGTTATTTTTTTGGTTTGGACAATGGACAAAAGCAGGTGATATCATGTTGGACTTGGGTATCAAATGGGTGTAGAGGTATGGATTTAGGTGTGGGAAGAAATTGGGTCGCCGGGTTGGTTTACTATACCGGCAGGTTTGGTTCAGAATGGGCGTGGGTGGGTGGGTATGGGGGATGTAGGGTTGTCCCTGGGTTTGGGCGACGCCAAGGCAGGGGACATAGTTGGTGTGACGCCGGTCAGTGCTCCGGAATAAGAATGGGTATGGGTTCGGGGGTAAGGGAGATGAGTTCTGCATGCTTTGGTTTGTGACGGTTAGATAAGGGTCGCTGAGTATCAGGTTTCGGGTTATGGTTTGGATGGTGATGCCAAAGATAGGTCTTGCTGGAATCTGGGGTAGAAGTTTTCGGATCGCAAGTTTCGAGCAGGATGCGAGTTCGACCTGAGGGGGACGTCGAGTTTGCAATTGTGAAGTGGGTGAGATGGTCTAATCTGGTGAATGGGGAAGGTGATAAGAGGTGGTTTGGTTATGGAGGTAAGTTGGTGAGATAAGAGAGAGAGAGTATAGGTATTGGTGTGGGGAAGATGATGGGGATTGGACTGTGTGTGTGTATGGTGTATGGTAATTTGTGTGTGTGTGTGTGTTTGTTTTGATTGGGTGTATGGGGGTATATGGGATAATATGTGTGTGTATTTGTTTGTACCCAACTAGAAAAATAAAAATAAGAAAATAATAAATAATAAAAATAAATCTAATAAAAACAAGTAAAATAAAAATATAAACTAACCAAACTAAAAATAAAAATCTAGTAAACTACTAAAGACTAATCATTAAAATAAAAAGAAATAAAAAAAACATTAAAAATCTAATAAGACTAAAAAAACCAAAATCCTAAATAAAAAAATATAAAAGACACATAAAAAATAAAAATCTATTAAAACTAAAAATATAATCCTAATATAATAAATCTAACGAAAGATAAAATCTAATAAAACTAGAAAATAAATTCCTAAAACATAATCCTAATAAAAATAAAATAAAACAATAACTAAAAACTAATAAAAAGAAAAATAAAATTATACTAAATAAAAAGAAATAGAAAATAAATTCTAAAAATTCTAAATAAATCTAAAATAAAAACTAAAAAATAAAACGTCATAAAATAAAAATCTAAAAAAATACAAGTACAAACTCAAAACACACATAGGGTTCGATGTGGACAGTTTAGGTTCGGTTTTGGTACGGGACAAGATTCAGGTTACGGGATTAAGCCACTTTTGTCGCGCATTTTCCCTGAATTATAACTTTAAACTCCACAAATGCTTATTGATCTACAAAATAAGCAAATACTCACATAAGTCCAATTTTATCGAGAATTAGCAATTAAAAACTGTCTATTTGGGGTTTTATTTAAACATTTTTTTGGGTGCTTATCAGTTTGAACAGTTTGTAAAAGTAAAATAGCAACTTTAAATGAAAATTTTCTTTTTCAGGAGTTTCAATTCTTTTAGAAAACTTCAAATTCAAATGAGATATATTTTCACTATGGCAATCCATCAAGAAGAAAAATTAATCCCAAGAGAAAAAATTAAATAATCACTCTAAAACAACACTAAATAAAGGATCTAACATAATAGCTTAGTGCAAACCGTTCGGATACCACTTGTAAGGGTAAAAATAATGAATCCTCTTATACCAGTCTGAGAATGTGGAAAAAATAATTCTTGATAGAGATGGTCACTAACAAAACTTATATTCTTGTATTTTTATCAATTAAAATCCGAGACATACAAAACAAATTTTAATCTTTCCTTTAATTAGGTGTGAAGACACATATGTGTTGTAAATATAGTGATTTAAACTACGTATACAAGGAACATAAATATTAAGGAAAAATCCCTTTTTAGGGAAAAACCTTTATTACAGCACTTTAGAGAATTTTACAAGACATTCGACTTACAAACTACTTGATATTAACCACAAGTGTAATGTGCGGTCTTTGTAGAACCCCCAAAGAATACTACACAATACAGTGCAATCCATGGATAGTAATCCACCATCGGTATCCACCGATTAGCCTTTAGCCTTCTTCTTAAGCCGTGATCCCTCGGGTCACAAGGTCAGCCGTAGAGACTCCTGTCCACAATCTTGTATGCAAAGATACAAAGCTTTTTAGAGTTTCAAAAAGATTCACAAAACTATATGGGGATGTAAATTCTGAATCAAAAATTATTTGGTTAACACAAAAAGTGAAACTTTTGCAACAGACATGCACAAAATGTTTTGGCAAAAGTCTACCAAAATTTGGAGTCAAAACATGTATTTGTAAACGTAGAACAAATTTCAAGGTGTCGAATCGTTCGAACGAAAGTGAAACTCATTCGAACTAGAAAGGTAGTTCGTTTGAACGAAAACATAATCCGTTCGAACGAAATAGCTATCTCGTTTGAACCATCTTCAAACATCCATCAAAAGTTGCAAAGTAGTATGCCCTTGTTATCTGATCGTTAGATGTATAGATCAAACGTCACTTCAAACGATACATAAAGACGTTCGAACGAGAAAGGAATCTCGTTTTAACGAAGTTAAAGTTAAAATTTTATTTTAAAAACATTATAAATACCAACCTCAATTTTTTATAAAAAATAAGCATGCCAATTATATTTATGAATAATTTCAAACTCCTATAAGTATTTATACCTTCTTGAGATGTAGAGGAGTCTTGAAGTTGGAGATATTGGTGTTCGGATCGATAAGTCAGTGCGAGTCAATTTGTAATGGGATATGCCAAATATGCCAAAGTGCAAATAAAATAAATAAGAAGCCTAAGCTAAAATATTTGTGCTTATATTGCTATGTTGGATGATGAGGGTGTAGAACTTCGGGGTGGTTTGATGGAAGATTTGAGCCAATAGGGAACAATACTAAAGAATATGGTCGCACCTAAGACGAAAGAAAATTTTTATTTTTATTTTTGAAAAATAATATTTTTTGGTATTTTTGAAACAAGGAGAAATATTTTTTGAAAGAAATGAGGAAGGGAAAGATCCCAGAGTAGTTGTTATTATTAGGTTCCACTTGTATTATGCTCTGCCTAGGGTGCAAGTGAAATGTTGATAATGACACATACTAGAAAAGGATGGGATACATGATTAAAAGACACATTTTGACATGTTTCCAGACTCACGGACAGGGTCCAGCTTTAAAAATAGGCAAAATAGTGCAAAATTTGGGCGACGAGATGGCCCGAACTTTTGGCATATTTTGACATTGAAACTAGAAAACTAGGTATGAATGTCTTAGGCTAGATGACTATATAAGGTTTATGTATTGGAGGTTCGTGTAAGGGTTCTCCTTTTAACATGACTTCCACGATATACCTCTTTCTAAGAAGGGCAATCATTCACTCATACGTGTTGAAAATACATCTGATATACCTGATTGTACGTGAATTACCTCACGATATTCATTATGGTGATCGTAGGTGAGAGAACAAATTCGATATACTCGACATATGTGAAATAATTCCCCGTTATAGACCTCTCGTCGTGAGTTTAGTCAAAGGTTACAATGCGGGGTAACCTATCTATATACGTCGAAGGTAATTGGGCAATAAAATGAGAGAGTCATATTGCAGAATTTAACCTTGTTCCCTAGAACTAGAATGTAGTGCTCACGTGATGTAATGTACAAAATGCATTAGTCTTAATTAGTATTTTTACGCAATTTTTTATGTAAGCTAAGAGTAATATGTACATGAAAAAATGCTAAGTATATAATGATGGAATAAGCTATTATACGTATGTGCTAGTGGGACGAAGCTTGAAGTATATGCAAAGCGGGGTAATATGTACAAGGTGTAAATAACATCGAAGTATGTGCAAGCGAGATAAATATGGAAGTGTGTGGAATTGACATAGGATATATACAAGTGATGTGAAGCAAGTGAATTGTAAGGACATTTTTATCCATTATCAATTTGTATGTCGTAAGACGTTACATCATTGAAGAAATTCAAGATAGCATCTACATCAACGGATCCTAATATCAAAAGATCTTATCCTTGGAATCATTTTTTTAGGATACCGGACCGGTCTGACCCTGTTTAAAACAAACCGATCCACCCCAGACCGATCCGCCATTTTGGAAAAAGAATCGGTTCGCCTCAAGTCAGACCGATCCACTATTGCCTCAAACCAGTAAACCCCGAACCGATTGCAAATTAAAGAGAACATTTTCAAAAATAAACTAATCCGCTATCGGACCAGTCCAGCTCAGAAGAGGACAGATCCGTCTGAGATAAAATCGTGCTGAGATTTTTTAAAGCCAATTTTTCTTTTATAAACCAACTTCGGGGATTTGTTTAACAAGACTTTCATAGAAAATTTTCAGAGTCCTAAATACTCTAAGTCTTCACCTTTGTGAGTCCCAAGACTCATGTTTCGATTCACATAACTTTTCAAACCCTTGTGAATCCGTTTGCAACCCAAGAACACAATTGTGTGTCTGTTCATACCCTTATGGAGAAGATCGTCTTCTTCTTCATTGCTGCCCTCCTGGAAAGGGAAACTTCCAGTTTCCAACTACAGATCTGACGTCTGTGGGTAACTCTGTGTCACTGTATTTTCATTGTAATCCGAGAAATTATATGTTACAATATTATAATGAAAATAAATGGTTTTACCCCTTTGGGGGATTTTTCCTCACATATGTGTGTTTGAATGTTCTTCCATGTTTCATCATCTTATTCAATCACATATAGTTGCATGATTAGGACTTAACTGATAAAACTAAGTTTAATTATATAATATCTCTATTTGGATGCACGCGCACTCTTTCAAATTGGTATCAGAGCCAATTTCACAACTTTACCGTGTAATTTTCCTCAAAATTTTTCTAAGATATCAATTTTCAGAGAAATTGATTTTTAAAAACAAGTGTGTTCATAATGGAGAAATTATATAATAAAATTCCAGTTTTTGATGGGATAACCTATGCATATTGGAAAGCACGCATGAGATCTGCATTAAAATCCATTAATGAACGTGTTTGTATTTTGGTTGAAAGAGGGTGGATACCTCCCTCCGTCGCTGTTGAAAATGTGACCAATTTAAAACATGTCACCTCTTGGACTGAAGAAGAATTCAAATGGTCATCTTTTAATGAAAGAGGGTCTAAGTGTTATTTCTGGGTCTATTACACCTGATGAGTTCAAACGCATAATGACGTGCACCAAGTCAAAAGAGGCATGGGCTGTTTTGCAACTTACCCATGAAGGAATTAATGCTGTGAAATAGTCTAAATTGCAAAATTTAACAACTCAATTTGAAACCATCACCATGCATGAAACTGAGTGTTTTGATGATTTTTATGTTAGGCTATCTAACATTGTTAATTCTAGCTTTAATCTTGTTGAACATATTCCTAATGCTAGAGTTGTTAAAAAGATTCTTCGTTCTCTGCCTAAGAGTTTTATCCCTAAAGTCAATGTGCTAAATTCTATGGGTAATTAAAATACGCTAAAATTGGAAGAACTTGTAGGAGACTTGCAAAAATATGAAATTGATATGTTTCCTACAACTGCTAAGGCTAAAGATAAGGGAATTGCACTTAATGCCCAAGAGAGAAAGAGTGAGGGGTAGGCAAGAAAGAGGGGAGAGTCATCTAGAAAAAGAGAAACAGATACGTCAGATTCTTAGTGCGATTTTGACTTAGATGATTTGGCTCTTTTTGCGAAAAATTTCAAGAGAATCCTCAAATTCAAGAAAAATGGTAATTTTTAAGATAAAAATAAGTTTGAGAAAAATAAGTTTGAAAAGAAAAATGAAAATGTTTTTGAAGATCCTTCCAAGAAAGAAAGTGAGAGATGCTTTGAGTGCGACAATAGGGGTCAATAGAGCTTTTGAGTGTGCTACTAGGCTAAACAGAGAAAAGCGCAAAGATGTCCTTAAATCTACCCTTAGTGACGATAGTGAGGTCGAGTTGGTGGATTCCGGAGATGAGTCACCACATGATTGTAACTTCACCACATTCATGGCTAGTCATGTGAGCACTTCTAGTACTCCTCACGACGATGAGGATGATGCATCACAGGGACACCTCGATAGTGAGATCGATTTGAGTGAGTGGGAGGATGACACAAGTGAGAGCGAGAATGATCCTCAATGCACCTACGCCAAGATATATTCTGAGTCTTTTAAAACTAAAAAGCATAACAAAGCGTTAGTTCTTAGGATCACCGCTTTAGAGGAAGACTTAAGAAAAGCGAGAGAGATAGAGTCCTCCACCTGCACTACCTTAAGAGAGAGACAGTCTGCCTGTGTTAAGAAAGAGAGTTTGTTTATATATAGAGAGAGTTATTTTGAGAAAGAGAGAGGGGATTTGACTAAACAAATGGCTAGGCTTACGAGTGAGCTCCATCCTCCGTGGAGATTTGGAAGAAACTTGAAGACCTTGTAGCCCAGCTTACTCATGATCTTGAGAGAGCACGGGAAGTCAAGGTTCAAATTGAGGACAAATCTGGGAAGATGGGAAAGATGCTCCTTGACCCCGCTTTAGGTTTTGGTGATCGACAGGGAGTTGGTTATGATGGTGCCTCCACGTCCCAAATTGCACTTGGACCAGTTCCTGAGTTTACTACTACTCCTTATTGTCATCGCCCAAAACCACGAATGAGAGTTCGACCAAGAAAAGCAAACCAAGGTCCGCCTAAGACTGTGTTCTTTTGTACATATTGCAAAAAAAAAGGCCACCTGAGGGAGTTTTGCTATAGCTTGGGTAGGACACTACGTACCACTACTCCACCACGTCATACTGATGTGTTTTCCAGTCCGAGAGAGCGTGTTGAGTTCTTATCTTCCACATCACAAAGTTTGAAGGAGGAATTACGACGGATGTCTTTGTCGTCAGTGATTGCTTCTCACATCCCAACTAAAACCAACAAAAATAAGGGTAAACAAAATTTTACCACGTCTTGGGTACCTAAGAAAGATAAGAAAGACCTTATTGTTCATGTTGCTCTAAAAGATAATAATGACCCACAGTGGTCTTTTGATACTGGGTGCTCCATACATATGACATGTGATGTCTCATTTTTTACCTACCTAAAGGAGTGTAAGGAAGGTAGAGTCACCTTTGGAGATGGGAGCAAGTCTAGCATTGTAGGACGAGGTACAGTAGAGTTACCAAGATTCCCTAAGCTAGAGAATGTTTTGTACGTCAAAGGTTTGAAAGAAAACCTTCTCAGCATTAACCATCTATGCGACGCTGACTTTGTAGTAAAGTTGACCGGAACGCGTGTAATGTCTACAATCAAGCCGGTAAACTTTTAGTGCAAGGGGTGAGGACCGAGGATAATTTCTTTGGGACTGTGCCCACTTTCTCACTTGTCTGCAATAGCACCACAATCACTCCTATGGATTTGTGGCACCAACGTCTAGGTCACATGAACGTTAGATATTTGACTCGTTTAGCCAAAAAGGACCTAGTATGGATCTTACCATCTCTTGGAAAATCAACTTACCCGATTTGTGGACCCTGTCAGTTGGGAAAGCAAATTCGGAGCCCCCATAGGAATTTGCATTCCATTACCACCTCTCGAGTACTTGAGTTAATTCACATGGATCTTATGGGTCCTACTCATACTAAGAGTTTGGGTGGTAAGAGGTATATCCTCGTGGTGGCAGCCAATTTATCCAGATATTCGATTATAGGTTTTCTGAAGGAGAAATTCGATGCTGTAGAGTTTTTAACAACCAAGTGCTATGTCCTACAAAATCAACACGGATTCACTATTAATAGAATCCGTAGTGATAACAGCACAGAATTTAAGGAAACAAAGGTAGATATTTACTGTGATAGCCTTGGGATTAAACATGAGTTTTCTACTATGAAGACTCCTCAACAAAATGGGATTATTGAGAGAAAGAATAGGACGATCCAAGAAATGGCTAGATCTATGCTTCTAGGTTGTAGAGTGTCTACGAGATTTTAGGTAGAGGTAGTGTCTACTGCATGCCACACGGTGAATAGGGTTTACCTACGTCCACAAACACTTAAGATGCCTTATGAATTGTGGACTGGCAAGAAACCCAATCTTGCATATTTTCGTGTTTTTTGTAGTAAATGCTACATCCTACGGGATCGAGAGCAATTAGGAAAGTTTGACCCCCGCAGTGATGAGGGAATCTTGCTAGGATATTCATCAAATAGTAGATCATACCGGGTTTTTAATATGAAGAGCTCTAAGGTTATAGAATCAATAAACGTCACCGTGCAAGACGACGAACCTTCGACGGGTATTGATCCTAACCTTCAGTGTGAGAATGAGGACTTTTCTGGCAGTGATTTACTTATCCCTCACCCACACTCTATGGACCCCACTCCTGTGTTAGGGAACACACCTTCTTGGGTTCACAAGAGTCATGATCCATCTGCCATTGTTGGCAATCCCACTCTAGGGTTCAAAACTCGTGCTCAGCTAGAGAACCTTGTTAGCCATCTTTGCTACACGTCCAAAGTCGAGCCCAAGAATCACAAAGAAGCACTCAAGGATGACCACTGGATATCTTCCATGCAGGATGAGTTGCTTCAGTTTAAAAAGAAAAATGTCTAGGAACTTGTCCCCAGACCTAGTGAGACTAATGTGATAGGTACCAGGTGGATTTTTAAGAATAAAATGGATGAAAATGGTACAATAATCAGAAACAAGTCTAGGTAGGTCACTAAAATCTACGCACAGATAGAGGGTGTAGACTTTGGGGAGACATTTGTTCTTGTTGCGAGGCTTGAGTCTGTTCGCTTACTACTCGCCATCGCTGTGACACCCCGACTAATTAAATACCGGGTAGCTACTCCTTTATTAAATTAATTCAAAATGCCAAGTTGGTTCAGTTAATAGCATCACTGTCGAAAACATTTTAATAATTACTAACCACCTAGTATTTAAAAAGTAAGTGCCAAATTTTAAGTTAAGTCTGATTAACATGCAGTAAAAGAATAATGAAAGAATAACAACCATTCACTATAATGAAGTAATGAATAACCAAAAACATAAATTTAAATCCGGAGGAAAACTCCTCACAACAATCCCACAACTGAAAAATAATACTACAAGTCTGAATCCAGAATAATTACATGACATAAGTCTGAATAACTGAAATAAATGAAATGTCTCTAAAAGAAATGGGCGACATGCCCTATAACTGATAACTGAAGAATATCGAGTCAAGATAGATGAAGCGTCTACAAGAAAAGTCCTGTAACTTCCACAAACAGCTACAGCTCATCACCTGAATGAGTGTCCTAAGCATGGTGTCCTTGTGGCTGGGCACCTAAAATGGTTTTATAAAAATAGATTTGAAAGCAAATGGGTCAGAGCCCGAAAGTGGAAATCATTTTAAAAACAGCAAGTGTTTTAATAACATTAAAACATAAAATGCAAAATACATGTTAGGACATACAGTCACATGGAATTCTCACCTCTCGACTACATGTGCACTCCAAACGTACCGTACCCATCTATAAGACATCCATATATTAACGAAACTGTAATAAGTTCTACCCCTTACTACTCGATTCCCATATTACATTCTAACGTTATCAATTAAATAGAGGACTTTACTTACTCTCAGATTCTCAATTAGAAATACCATTCACTATCAGTCAACCCGTTTTATTTTCTCAAATCATTACCATAATATTATTCACAATACCAATCATGAAAGTTCCCATTAATTAAGTGTATATTATTCACATCATAAATATACAATACAAGCACCCCGAGACTAAGCTGCGGTGCACACATACTCTGCTATCCATCCCGGTACATCACGTACATAAGGATCACATATTCCGAATCTCTCAGGAATCGTTCTCAGATAACAACATCACAAATAATGGAGGAGAACACAGTCACATCACATGGTTCACGCACATACCAGCGCTCTCACGATCGGCAGACTTATTAACATCCCAATAAGTCCTTCTCTGACCTATGTTCATCGAGGTAACCAATCTAAATCCGGGAAACACAAGGATTAGAAGGCCCTAAGCGAACGTAAACCTCCCGTGATAGCAAGTATGGTAGGTATGACATACACATAAAATTAATACATATACTAAGTATTCACACATCTTAGTAATCACCATAATATATTGGTGGTACACTTCTCATTTTCGTTCCGACATATAATACTACACAATTTATATGTTCTCGGTTACTATAATAAATTAGGCCGTCAATAGTTCTCACAAAGTAATAGACACTCACATCCTACTTCATATTTTCCCTTAGGTTCAAACTACACTTCTAGGTTTGACTCCTCATTATATCCCAAACATCCCAAATGTAACAATTAATCATCAAGGGAAGCTTATATCTACATATACACAAAGCTATGGGACACTCGGGATCAAAACAGGCTAAAAAGCCTAAACTGTCAACTCGTTCGAACGAGGCTGTTTGAACGAGAGTTCGTTCAAACAAACTGGGCCTTCTAACGAGATCTCATTCGAACTAAAGTCTTCGAACGAACATCCCTCTTGTTAGAACCCAAACTGTCAACTCGTTAGAAGCTCGTTCGAACGAGCTCTTTCGAACGACCTGGGCAGGTCTTCTAACGAGTGGCCAGATTCGAGCCCAGAAATCCTTATTTCGTTTTTTCCTTCTTTTCTTCACTTCTAATCTCTTCTAAACATTAGTTCAACAATTGTTCAGGGTTCCTAATCGTCCCTAAACATACATAGGTCACCTACTAACGTTTTTGTGGGGATTAATTCATTATAAACATCATCCAAATATCAAATCCATACATTTATCCCCAAATTTCAAGAACATGAGCCCTAAAATTTATAAATCATCAAAGAGTCTAAATAAATCCATTTTTTGTTTCATACAAAACGTATTAACATCAAATTATTCCCCTACATATAATTATACATGCAAATCCTCATCACAATACAAGTTTCTAATTCCAAATTAATGGGTTTTTATCAAACTCCCAAGAACAATAAGATTTTTATCAATTTCTACACATGGAAGAAGCATTCTCTGAAATTAATTAGAATTAAACCACTTGCCTTATTGTAATCTCTGATTTGATGACGAATTTGATGAATGGTTCTCTCTCTCTCTGCAGAATCCTTCTATCTCTCCCTCTACAAGCTTTCTTCTCTAATGGTAGCAATGGAGGCTAGGATTTTTGACTTAGGAACTTTTGGGGCTAATTCTAATAACCCTCGTAGTCCTCTAATCAGATAATGGCTGGTAATGGGTTAGTGGGTGTTTTAATTTTCCAATTAAAACTCCTAAAATTCGTTAATCAAAAATCCCAAAATTCTAAAATTAGCAAACTGCCCTTATAAGTTACCTGTATGGCCCAATAATGCCACGGGACCCAAACTTAACCCCCGGCTAGTGTTTTCTGACTATTTCGACCCTTCCGGACGCGTTGACGCACTCAAACGACCATACGGTTAATAGAACTAAAATTCACTTTTTAATTATCATAATATAAACCTGATGCGACTGTCACACGCGTCTCAACAAAATTTCCAAATTGCCGTATTTCAATCTCACGACAAATTTCATACTTCAATATTCATGTATAATCATATATGCACATTATATTCAAATGCCAACTCGCATCTCGCTAGTATTTTAATCCGGATTAATTTCCAATTATTACGCATTTAATTTAATTATTCCCATAAATAAATATCACAAAAATACGGGGTATTACATACTTCCCCCCTAATAACTGAATTTCGTCCCGAAATTCAGAACTAGAAAGTACCTGGTAAGAACAACTCTGGATAACGTTCGCGCATCTCATCCTCGCGCTCCCATGTGGACTCCTCAGCATTATGATGTCGCCACTGAACACGCACTAACGGGACTATCTTTGACTGCAGTTTCCGCTCACTTCGGTCCAAAATAGTAATCGGACCCTCCTCGTAGGAGCTATCAGGCTGGAGATCGATGTCCTCCAAAGCAATGTGAGAATGAGCCAAATCGTCTCTAAGATATTTCCTTAGCGAGGAAATATGAAACACATCGTGAATCCGATGCAAATGCTCCGGTAACCCAAGCCTATACGCAACCGGTCCAATCCTCTCAATAATAGGAAATGGTCCCACATATCTCGGTGCCAACTTCCCTTTCTTCCCGAAACGCATAATCCCCTTCATAGGAGATACTCTGAGAAAAACCTGGTCCCCCACTTGGAACTCTCTGAAGAACCTCTTCGCATCAGCATAGCTCTTCTGCCTGTCCTGAGCTACCCGAATGCGACTCCAAATCAATTCTATCCTTGCCGAAGTATCCTGAATCACTTTCGGCCCTAGTAGTTTGTTGTCCTCCACCTCCAATCAACATGCTGGGGAATGACAAGGTCTACCGTACAATGCCTCAAATGGAGCCATGCCAATGGTGAACTGGTAGGAGTTGTTATAAGCAAACTCTACTAGTGGAAGATACTGCTCCCATCCACCCCCAAAATCAATGACACTCATACGTAGCATGTCCTCCAACATTTGGTTTGTACGCTCCGTTTGCCCGCCGGTCTGCTGGTGGTACACCGTGCTTAACCACAATTCCGTGCCCATGGCCTCCTGAAAACTCTCCCAAAACCGTGAAACAAATATCTTGTCTCGGTCAGACACGATATTTAGGGGCACACCGTGAAGTCTCACTATCTCTGCAATAAAGAGATGGGCATATTGTCCCACAATGTAGTCTGTCCTTACGGGTAGAAAATGAGCGACTTTGGTCAACCTGTCCGCAATTACCCAAATGGAGTCGTGACCTCTCTGTGACGTAGGCAATCCCGTGATAAAGTCCATGGATATGCTCTCCCACATCCACACCGGGACCTCCAACGACTGTAGCAGTCCTGCCGATCTCTGATGATCCACTTTTACTAACTGACAAGTGGTGCATTTAGAAACAAACTCGGTAATATCTCTCTTCATCCCGCTCCACCAATACTGACGTCTCATGTCTTGGTAGATTTTGTCCCCATCGGGATGTACCGCGAACCGTGAGCCGTGCGACTCTTCCATCACCGCGTGCCGCAATTCCTCCCCTTCCGGAACTACCAATCTCCCATTGAAGCGTAATCCCCCGTCTGAGCTAACGGTATAGGATTCAGCTCCCTCTGCTAGTAATTGAACTATCAGCTCCTGATAGAACGAGTCATCTGCTTGTGCCTTTACCACTCTCGTGAAAATCTGCAGCGTAACAGTCATTACCGACATGAATGATCGGGCCACTGCATCCTGGTGTCCCAATTCTTTCCACTTTGCCTTCCACACCCCTGTCACTTCATCTACTAGCCTACGGATCAACGCGTCTGCTACCACATTAGCCTTTCCCGGGTGGTATTGGATATCGAACTGATAATCCTTCACGAACTCAAGCCACCTCCGTTGCCGCATATTCAACTCTTTATGCGTGAATAGGTACTGTAGGGACTTGTGGTCTGTGAACAATCAAAACTTTTCCCCAAAAAGGTAATGTCTCCAAATACGAAGGGCAAATACAACTTCCGCCAACTCCAAGTCATGAGTGGGGTAATTCTTCTCGTGAGGCTTTAGCTTACGGGATGCATAAGCAATGGCCTGACTCTCCTGCTGCAATACACCTCCAAGACCTTGCAAGGACGCATCGGTGTAAACTAAATACACAACTCCCAGTCTCGGCAATGCTAACACAGGTGCTGAGGTTAACTTATCCTTCAATTCATCGAATGCCAACTGACAGGCATCACTCCAGATGAACGGCACACCCTTACGAGTCAGATATGTCAAAGGGTCTGCTATTTTCAAGAATCCCCGAATGAACCTCCTATAGTATCCAGCTAGGCCCAAGAAACTATGAATCTCTGTCAGTTTCGTGGGCTATCCCCACTCCCTCACCGCGGATACCTTCCTCGAATCAACAAATATTCCCCGGTCGGAAATAATATTTCCCAAAAACTGGACCTCCTTCAGCCAAAATCCGCATTTCTCATATTTTTCATATAACTCGTTCTGACGTAGTGTCTGTAAAACTTGCCTCAAATGCTCGGCGTGCTCCTCCTCTGTCTGGGAGTAAACCAGAATATCATCGATGAAGACAATGACAAACTGATCTAGGAAATCCCTGAACACACTATTCATCAAGTCCATAAACACTACTGGAGCGTTGGTGAAACCAAAAGGCATAACCCGAAACTCGTAAGATCCATATCTCGATAAGAACGCAGTCTTCGAGACATCCTCTTCCCTGATACGCAAATGATGGTATCCCGATCTCAAATCAATCTTTGAGAAGAAAGAATCTCCTCTCAACTGGTCGAATAAGTCATCGATTCGAGGCAACAGATACTTATTCTGTATTGTGACCTTATTCAACTCTCGGTAGTCCACACATAATCTCAGTGAACCATATCTCTTCTTCACAAATAACACAGTGGCACCCCACGGCGAAGTACTCCTCCGTATAAACCCCTGACCCAACAACTGCTCAATCTGATCCCGTAACTCCCTCATCTCAGCTGGAACCATACGGTACGGTATGCGTGCTATAGGTCTCGTATTTGGTAATAAGTCTATGATAAAGTCTATCTCTCGACTAGGGGGTAATCCAGGTATATCCTGAAATACATCGGCAAACTCTCTAACAAACGGAATCGAATCAAGTGGTATCACCACCTCCTTAGAGGTCTCCTCCTCTATATAGTACAAATGAGTGGACGATCCTCCCTCAGAATGAGGAATCGCCACCAAAAACATCTCCTGCCCGGGAACGGTAAAGATTATCCTACTACTGAAACAGTCAATCATGGCTCGGTACGCAATAAGCTAATCCATACCAATAATGGCATCATACTCGATCATCTCTAATACTAATATATCTGCAGGTAATACCAAACTACCAATCTCTACCCCTACTCCCCGGCATATAAAGAAAATAAGTGACCCACTCCACATGGTGAGTCTACACACGTCACTGTGCTCTCTGCTGTGGCTAGCAACCCTACGGATTTCGCAAAATGTGTAGCTATAAAGCAATGTGTTACCCCCGTATCAAACAAAACCGACCCATAGTACCATGGATAGGAAACATACCCTCAATCGTGGGTGGTGCCTGCGGAGCTGCTGCCTGGTGGACGTTATAGACACGTCCATACTGTAACTGTCCCTACTGCACAGGAACTGCTGGAATGGCTGGAAGAGCTGGCACCTGGGCTGGAGCTGGGAGGGCTGGTGGAAAAAGTGGCCTTTGTGGCTCATGTCGAGCACCCTGCTGCTGCTGCGGGGCCCTGCCCCTATTAGGACAGTCCTGGCGTTTATGGACAGTCTTGCCACAAACGAAACACTTCCCCGGGAAGTTCCCCCCTCTCTATCCCTGCTGCCCCCGGCCCTGATGGCCGTTACCATTCCTCCACTGGCCCTGCTAAAACTGCTGTTGACCATTCTGACCCTGCTGGTGCTGATGGCCGTTCGGACCCTGATGGCCCTGCCGAAAACCTCCCCGTCTGTGCCTGAAATTTCCTGACCTGAACCTCTTCTGATGCCCCTGCTGGGTACCCTGATCACCCTGTCTCTACCCCTGAACAGATTGTGCCCCACTGGCACCATTTCCTCTAGTCCTGCCCTGATGGCTAGACTCTCCCGATCGCTTACCCTCAGCCATGTGAAAGCGGTGATCCTGGCAATGGAGCAATGCAGCGTTAACCACATCAGAATAAGTGGCTAACGAGAGGTTCCCTAACAAGTGCTGACGAATCCTCCATGTCAACCCGTCAGTAAATTTCTATATCTTCCTCTCCTCCGTCTATATCTCATCCGGAACAATGTTCAGAAGATCAGTGAATTCAACCTCATACTCGGCCACAGTCTTACCCTCCTGCTTGAGGCTCATCAACTTCCTCCTCATCTCTGTGTGAACAGCAGACGAAAAGTACTTGCGGTCAAACCGCACCCAAAACTCCTGAATAGTGAGAGTATCCATCTCCTCTACGGTGGTAATAGACTCCCACCACTGCAGTGCAGATCCCACTAGCTTAAAGGTAGCTAGTATATGCTTCTGGACATCTGTGCACTCATACATCCTCAGGTGTCACTGTATGTCCTTCCTCCACTGACTCGAAACTACTACATCGGAGCTACCTGCGAACTCCGGAGGGTGTGCTTTCTGAAAAGCATCACGTACACGTTCCCAAGAAGGCGGGAATGCATGAGCCTGAACTGGCGCGGCTATCGGCGCCTGAGGTGCTGCCTGCTGAACTACAGCTAGTGCGGTATTTACTTCCTGGGCCACAATGGCTGCAACCTCGGAGGCATTCATCGTGCCCTGAACTGGTGCGGGCTGTGGTTCTGGCGTTGCATCCCTGGGAATCCTTTGTGCACGTCATGGAGGCATCTGAAATAAGAATGAAGTTTATAAATTCGCAGTTATAAACTTAAAATAGCTGAAGAACGTAGCATATACAAAAGAATACAACAGTCCTAAAATATAGGGCTCTACATCAAAGAAAGCTCAGCGAAAACATAATAAGCCGTTCAGATCCTAAAGGACACTAGAACCTGATGCTCTGATACCACCTGTGACACCCCGACTAATTAAATACCGGGTAGCTACTCCTTTATTAAATTAATTCAAAATGTCAAGTTGGTTCAGTTAATAGCATCACTGTCGAAAACATTTTAATAATTACTAACCACCTAGTATTTAAAAAGTAAGTGCCAAATTTTAAGTTAAGTGTGATTAACATGCAGTAAAAGAATAATGAAAGAATAACAACCATTCACTATAATGAAGTAATGAATAACCAACAACATAAATATAAATCCGGAGGAAAACTCCACACAACAATCCGACAACTGAAAAATAATACTACAAGTCCGAATCCTGAATAATTACATGCCAAAAGTCTGAATAACTGAAATAAATGAAATGTCTCTAAAAGAAATGGGAGACATGCCTTACAACTGATAACTGAAGAATATAGAGTCAAGATAGATGAAGTGTCTACAAGCAAAGTCTTGTAACTTCCACAAATAGCTACAACTCGTCACCTGAATGAGAGTCCTAAGCATGGTGTCCTTGTGGCTGGGCACCTAAAATGGTTTTTACAAAAATTGATTTGAAAGCAAATGGTTCAGAGCCCGAAAGTGGAAATCACTTTAAAAACAGCAAGTGTTTTAATAACATTAAAACATTAAATGCAAAATACATGTTAGGACGTGCACTCACATGGAATTCTCACCTCTCGACTACATGTGCACTCCTAACGTACCGTACCCATCTATAAGACATCCATATCTAACCAAACTGTAATAAATTCTACCCCTTACTACTCGATTCCCATATTACATTCTAACGTTATCAATTAAATAGAGGACTTTACTTACTCTCAGATTCTCAATTAGAAATACCATTCACTATCAGTCAACCCGTTTTGTTTTCTCAAATCATTACCATAATATTATTCACAATACCAATCATGAAAGTTCCCATTAATTAAGTGTATATTATTCACATCATAAATATACAATACAAGCACCCCGAGACTAAGTTGCGGTGCACACATACTCTGCTATCCATCCCGGTACATCACGTACATAAGGATCACATATTCCGAATCTCTCAGGAATCGTTCTCAGATAACAACATCACAAATAATGGAGGCGAACATAGTCACATCACATGGGTCACGCACATACCTGCGCTCCCACGATCGGCAGACTTATTAACATCCCAATAAGTCCTTATCTGACCTATGTTCATTGAGGTAACCAATCTAAATCCGGGCAACACAAGGATTAGAAGGCCCTAAGCGAATGTAAACCTCCAGTGATAGCAAGTATGGTAGGTATGTCATACACATAAAATGAATACATATACTAAGTATTCACACATCTTAGTAATCACCATAATATATTGGTGGTACACTTCTCATTTTCGTTCCGACATATAATACTACACAATTTATATGTTCTCGGTTACTATAATAAATTAGGCCGTCAATAGTTCTCACAACGTAATAGACACTCACGTCCTACTTCATATTTTCCCTTAGGTTAAAACTACACTTCTAGGTTTGACTCCTCATTATATCCCAAACATCCCAAATGTAACAATTAATCATCAAGGGAAGGTTGTCTCTACATATACACAGGTTATGGGACACTCGGGATCAAAACCGGCTAAAAAGCCTAAACTGTCAACTCGTTTGAAGTCTCGTTCAAATGAGGCTGTTCGAACGGGAGTTCGTTCGAACAAACTGGGCCTTCTAACGAGATCTCATTCGAACTAAAGTCTTCGAACGAACATCCCTCTCGTTAGAACCCAAACTGTTAACTCGTTAGAAGCTCGTTCGAACGAGCTCGTTCGAACGATCTGGGCACGTCTTCTAACGAGTGGCTAGATTCGAGCCCAGAAATCCTTATTTCGTTTTTTCCTTATTTTCTTCTCTTCTAATCTCTTCTAAACATTAGTTCAACAATTGTTCAAGGTTCCTAATCGTTCCTAAACATACATAGGTCACCTACTAACGTTTTTGTGGGGATTAATTCATTATAAACATCATCCAAATATCAAATCCATACATTTATCCCCAAATTTCAAGAACATGAACCCTAAAATTTATAAATCATCAAAGAGTCTAAATAAATCCGTTTTTTGTTTCATCCAAAATGTATTAACATCATATTATTCCCCTACATATAGTTCTATATGCAAATCCTCATCACAATACAAGTTTCTAATTCCAAATTAATGGGTTTTTATCAAACTCCCAAGAACAATAAGATTTTTATCAGTTCCTACACATGGAAGAAGCATTCTCTGAAATTAATTAGAATTAAACCACTTGCCTTATTGGAATCTCTGATTTGATGACGAATTTGATGAATATTTCTCTCTCTCTCTCTGGAGAATCCTTCTATCTCTCCCTCTACAAGCTTTCTTCTCTAATGGTAGCAATGGAGGCTAGGGTTTTTGTCTTAGGAACTTTTGGGGCTAATTCTAATAACCCCCGTAGCCCTTTAATCAGATAATGGCTGGTAATGGGTTAGTGGGTATTTTAATTTTCCAATTAAAACTCCTAAAATTCGTTAATCAAAAATCCCAAAATTCTAAAATTACCAAACTAGCCTTATAAGTTACCGGTATGGCCCAATAATGCCCCGGGACCCAAACTTAACCCCCGGCTAGTATTTTTTGACTATTTCGACCCTTACGGACGCGTTGGCGCACTCAAAATGACCATATGGTTAATAGAACTAAAATTCACTTTTTAATTATCATAATATAAACCTGACGCGACTGTCACACGCGTCTCAACAAAATTTCCAAATTGCCGTATTTCAATCTCACGACAAATTTCATACTTCAATATTCATGTATAATCATATATGCACATTATATTCAAATGCCAACTTGCATCTCTCTAGTATTTTAATCCGTATTAATTTCCAACTAATACGCATTTAATTTAATTAATCCCATAAATAAATATCACAAAAATACGGGGTATTACAATCGCATGTCATCTTCGCTTTAAGTTATATTAGATGGATGTCAAGAGTGCCTTCCTGAAAGGCATTCTACAGGAGGAGGTTTACGTGGAACAACCGAAAGGGTTTGAATACCCTAAGCACCCAGAACACGTCTACTATCTGAAGAAATCCTTGTATGGTTTGAAGCAAGAACCCCGTGCTTGGTAAAAGAGGCTTACTTCTTATCTCTTAGCTAGTGGCTTCAAGAGAGGGGGAGTTGAAATGACGTGATTCATCAGGAGAGATAACGGTGCTATTTTTGTTGCCCAGGTCTATGTGTACGACATAGTCTTTAGATCCATGTGCTCCCATCATGCTCACCACTTTGAGGATGAGATGAAAAGTGATTTTGATATGAGCATAGTGGGTGAGCGTACTTTCTTCCTTGGTCTCCAGGTTCGTCAGCTAGAGGATGGGATGCTCATGTCCTAATCTAAGTATGCTAGAAACCTAGTGAAGAAATTTGGTTTAGACTCTGCTAAGCATGCACATACACCTATGAGTACTTCTATCAAGCTTAGTAAGGACACTTCAGACAAGGACGTAGAGCAAACCTTGTATCGAAGTATGATAGGTAGTCTTCTCTAATTGACTGCCAGTCGTCTCGATATAGCCTTTAGTGTTGGAGTCTGTGCGCGATATCAGGCATCCCCAAAAGAGTCACACTTACTCGCTCTAAAACGTATTATCAAATACGTGAGTGGGACTCTCTCATATAGTATTTGGTATTCCTTTGATACCAATGACCGTTTGTCCGCTTATTCAGATGTCGATTGGGCCGGGGATATAGATGGTTGTAGGAGCACTTCTGGTGTGTGTTTCTATTTTGGTTCTGCTCTTGTCTCTTGGTTGATCAAGAAGCAAAACTCCATCTCTTTGTCCACTGCGGAGGTTGAGTACATCACCGCCGGGAGTTATTGTACGCAATTATTATGGATGAAGCAGATGCTGGTGGATTATGGTATTTCAAAGGACACCATGACCATTTACTATGATAACACGAGTGCGATTAATACACCCGGCAATCCAGTCCAGCATTCGCGCACAAAGCACATCACGATACGCTAGCACTTTATATGATAGTTAGTTGAGGAGAAAGTCGTATCCCTGAGTTTTGTTCCCACCGACCATCAGTTAGCCGATATTTTCACGAAACCTTTAGATGCCCTTAGATTCGAGAGTTTTAGGAAGTCTTTGGGAATTTGCAGAATTGACTGAGGGGTTGGTCCGTGTCTAGCATACGATGCATTTTTCTCATATCATCAGATGCCTATTGCTAGATTGTATCATATGTTTTGCTTTTCTTTATTTTTTTTGAAAAATCCAAAAAGATTTTCTTTTTATAAATTTTTTTAGAAAAGCACAAAAAAAAATTATTGCACGTTTTGTGGATGAGCATTTAGGATAGCCAAGTCACAATTTCATTCCACTTATCCATGTGACTGTTTGATAGAGGTTTGAGACGCTACATCATTTCATCCATGTGATTTACCTTGTTTTGGAGTATTTGAGATGTGATTAGTGATATCTTTTTACATGTTTGAATCCTATCTCCTTTATTGCACACATGCACGACTTTATTTGATTATTGTACTTGTCTATCACATATTGGCTTGAGTGTTTCCATCTCAATTATGTCAATACAACGTATAATATGCGATAAAACTTGACAAGATTGGAATGCATGTAAAACCCATTTTTTTGAGACAGTGTGTTTAATTAAGAACGGGGAGGGGCTGCGAAAGGTAATTATCTATTCTTTGCGTAAAAGAGACCGTTAAAAAGGACCTAACAAATGGAGGAATTTTAATATCCGGGGTCCAAAGAGGATAAAAGAGCCCGAAAAAAATTAGAGGCAATAAAAAGCAATTCATGCCAAATATGGGCCATTATGTTTGACCATCAATTCTCCAAAGTTTGAGAATTTAGATTACCTCTATTAAATATATAAATATGAGGGAGTTTGGTTGGAGAATTTAAATGGGTTTGCACTTCCTTGAAAGTCCTGAAAAAGCATGAAGTAGTTTTGGTCGTTATTAGTGTGGAAATCACTTTGAGCTTTGATTTGTTGATTTGATTGAGTTAATGTCTCATAGTTCCATTCTTTTTACACCAAAGGAAGATTTTGATTTCATTCGTTAGGAGTATCCGATATTCATCGTGCACATATGTCATGCTTGTATACATTGATTTTCCTATCGAATTTGATCACACCCATACATTTACGCTATCATAGATTTGACTATTTTTATGTTCGTTCATGGTGTGTTTCTCTATTTTTGAATACCGTGACACCCCTATTTTTCTTGTTTGATTCATTCTTATTATTTTTCTATTTGGGGACATCATAAAAAGTTGGAGAAAGAATTATTATCTTATTTTGCAGGAGTTTGAATTTTAGGGGAGTTTTGAGATTTATCTTATGCTTATCATATATTTGCATCTATGTTTATTTCTCATTTCAAACTCGATACATCACTTGGTATTTTTCTTTATCTCATGTGTGTAGGTACCGATCGATGATCATATGTTACACACCCTTATGAGAGAAGCGTTGAGATTCCTGAAGATTTGAAGAACAAACGATGAAGTTTTATTCATTTGTATCTTTCTAGTTATGGGTTCTTGGAAGGGTAGATTTGTATAGGCAATTTGTTAGTTGATAATTCGGATTTTTTATGTATGTACCGGAGTAGACATAGGGGGAGATTTGTAAGGACATTTTTGTCCATTATCAATTTGTATGTCGTAAGCCGTTACATCGTTGGAGAAATTCAAGATCGCATCTACATCTACGGATCCAAATATCAAAACATCTTATCCTTGGAATCATTTTTCTGGGATACTGGCCCGGTCCGGCCCTGTTTAAAATGAACCGGTCCGCCCCAGACCGATCCGCCATTTTAAAAAAATAACCAGTCCGCCTCAAGTCAGACCGATCCGCTATTGCCTCAAACTAGTAAACCCCGGACCGATTGCAAACCGAAGAGACCCTTTTCAAAAATGAACCGATCCGCTATCGAGCCGATATGGCTCAGAAGCAAATCGATCAACCTGAGATAAAATCATGCAGATCACGCTGAGATTTTTTAGGGACAGTTTTTCTTTTATAAACGAACTTTGGGGATTTGTTTAGCAAGACTTTCATAGAAGATTTTTAGAGTCCTAAATACTCTAAGTCTTCACCTTTGTGAGTCCCAAGACTCATGTTTCGATTTACACAAATTTTCAAACCCTTGTGAATCCGTTTGCAACTCAAGAACACAATCGTGTGTCTGTTCATACCCTTGTGGAGAAGACCGTACTTCTTCTTCATTGCTGCCCTCCTGGAAAGGGAAACTTCCAGCCGCCAACTACAGATCCGACGCCTGTGGGTAACTCTGTGTCACTATATTTTAATTGTAATCCGAGAACTTGTATGTTACAATATTATAATGGAAATAAATGGTTTTACCCCTTTGGGGGATTTTTTCTCACATATGTGTATTTGAAGGTTCTTGCATGTTTCATCATCTTATTCAATCACATATAGTTGCATGTTTAGGACTTAACTGATAAAACTAAGTTTAATTAAATAATATCTCTATTTGGACTCACGCTCACTCTTTCATGAATATATACAAGTTAGGATAAGGATGGGTATTCACCAGTGATATGGAATAGGTGAATCATGTGAATAAGAATTGTGACATGTGGAAGATATATATAAGGGAAAAAATCATGAAGAATTTGATATAAAAGATGGTATGTACATGTTCTGAGGAAATGATCATGATAACTAAAAGAATAGACATGGGTAGTGTGACATAAGCATGGCATATATGCAATATATGAGCATGAAAGACGGAAGAATATACAAGTGGATACATATATACTTATGTAGAAAAGCAAAGAAATGGAGAAAAATGAAAACAAAGTCCACGAAAAAATAAAGTTTAGTCCTCTAAATATAAACTCCCCAACAGATTTTCCACTATGGCCTTTGATCGAGTGGTTAAACCGAACGTCCGTGTAATACGATAGTCATTGTTATCGGCTTCCAACCTCAATACAAAAAAACCTAAACTTGTAACTGCACTTCTTAAGGAGTATAGTGGCGAGTCTGGGTATCAAATCCACAGGGAATGGTTGATAGAATTTAATTGATTTATTACTTCTAAAGAAAAAATGAAAAAGATGATGATGGTTGAAAAGGGAAAAAAATAAGTAAATAAAGAAGTTAAATTAATTAAGATGAATGAGAAAGTAGGTTGGAATACAATCCCCCTAACCCTAGTAATTTACCGTATAGAATACTAGAATTGTAAAGTATAAATTAGAATGAATCCAGTCTTTATAGATCCTAAGCATTACATATATGAGGATCAAGCCCGCACCATATGAAATCAAAGGTAAATATAAAGCGGTGATAAATAATTTTACGCACATCATATTCTTAAACATCCCAAGTACCTAGGGCAAGAGAGATTAAAAGATCTACAATGGTTGTAAAATTGTCTCGCACGACTCTTTCAAATTTTTAATTTAAATTCTATTTTCTACATAAGTAATTTACATTGGGATGAGTTCATGCATCCCAACCCTTAAAAATTTAGCTAGACATGATTTTATGGGAAAACAATTTCATAACAATGCATATAATTGTAGATCTAAGAAACATGGTAAAAACAAAAATTACAAAACAAGAAAAGATGATTAAATTGAAAATAAAAATTGAGATTAACTAAGAGAATGGAATTTGATACTTGAAATCTGCACTAGGGAAGAGAGATGATTGAATCCAGAAATATTCTTCTTCTTCAACCTTACAAACTAGGGTTTATGAAAATTTCTATGTAAAGAAAAAATAAGAAAACTCTCTAAAATCTGACTTTCTCTCTCTAAAATTCTATCCCACTCTCTAGAATTTGACTCCCTCTCTCTAGAATTCAACTCCTCTTGAAAATGAGGTAGGGCTTGGTCTTTTATAGCACCAAGTTGCAAGAATTTGGCATCAAATTTATCTTGTGGCACAAGTTTTCCAAGAGTTGTACTGCATTAAATGCATAATTAATTGCCTGGATTTCGCATGACCGGACCGGTCCATTATCGTGCAACTTCAAAACATCGTAACTTCTTCACCGTAGCTCGGATTGAGGTGCCGTTTTTTCCAGTATTCTTATAATTTAGAGCTCTTCAACTTTCTAGTTGGCCCCACCTCCGTAATAAGGCTAAAAAATTACGAAAATGCCCTTCAACTCTCCATTTCTTGGTTTCTTTCACTGTTTTGCATTCTCTGTCGCACTAACTTGCATGAAATACCTGTAAAACACATGAGAAATACACAAAACACAAAATAGTTGCCAAAAAAAGGTTAGGAGCATAAATAAGAGACAAATCCAAGATAATTACACTGCACGGGATCATAAAAATACCGAAATTAAGGGGATAAATACGCAGAATATGTGCCTAATCAGCCTTCGGGACTAGGTGCTCCCCGAAGGAAGACTCACGTAAAAATCGGTCGAGGAGAAGGCCATTCCACCACTCACGAGATATCACTGGCTCCCATGGACATAAGCAGGTCCTAGTCAAAAGGGGTAAAAATGGAGTCAACGGCCCATTTTACTCAAAACAGGCAAAGATGTAGATGTCCCTGGAGAACAAAATCAAAAGAAAAATTGATGAGTACGAAACCAAAGAGATCATAGATTTGGGAACTAAGCTACAAAATGGGAAAGTGTTAGGCACCCATTCCGCCCTTTTGGGGTCACATGGTCTATAATAATATCATCCTTTTTCTCCTAAGATGTGTACAATTTTTGTGGAGTGAAAAGGGTATATGTGCGTGAAAAGTGCATAAGGAGAGGATTCATTGGGTCCACATCATGGGAAATAAGGAAATGAATCATTCGAATGAGTGGACAAAATAAAAAATAATATATATAATTTGATTATTAGTGGTTCACCAGATCATGACTCGCTATAACTAAATGAGTATGCGTGACAACTAACAGTAGGCAAAAAATACGTATCAAAATACTAACGAAAAAGTAATGAGTAAAATTTGAAAATTAAGGAAAACTATGATTTGAATCCGAGGGAAAACTCAAGGCACCTATGTAGATAGAAATGACATCAAAGTCCATGTAGTTAGAAATAACATAAGGGTGGGATTTAGCCTATAAATCTGAATGTAGAGTTTTCTATGTTGATTTGTGGAAAAACAAGCACAAGTTGTGAAATTATGAAGAAATAGAAAAAAAACTCTAATTTGGGATTTACAAATCAAATCCTCTTCTTGGATTTATTTAATTTTATGAAAACATGTTTTGTTAATAAATAGATAATAAAAAGGATGATTAAGGGTGATAAAGTAGAAATTAAATGGAAGGATATGCTAAAACTAGTATAATATAAGAAAAAACACTAAATTAGTAACAATAAATGGGAATAATGTATACATTCTAAGTATCTTAAAATATTATTTTTGAGACATTTACACTGATTTTTTATTTGCGATGTAATGGTGGAAAAGTGCTGGTGAAAGGTGAGGTAGGTGTAAGGCAATGGAATGTTGGAGAGAAAGTTTGGAAATGGATGTTTTGAAAGTTTGCTCATTGATTTCGAGGCAAGAGGCCTTAAACATGAGGTCAGGGTTTCCATAAATAGAAAACACTAAATGGGATAAAAGACTAAGCTATCCCTGAGGGGGTTTACCGGTAAACATATCCTTTGGCCTCCAGATAGGTCGCCCTTCCAGACTTGGTTTCCAACTAAGGTACCCTTTGCATAGAGGGAAAGGTGAAAGGGTGACTATAAGCAGCCTAAAGATGTATTTTTCCCAAAAAATGGCTATAAAATATAAATCAAAATTTCGATTCATGCACGGTTAGGACCTTAAGAAGGAGAATTCAGAGCTCTCTGAAAGTGCATTGAGGTGCTCTCCAATCCTATATTTGACTAAAGTCAAACGGAGCTTTGAAGCATTCGGTGACCTCTAGTTTAGGGTTTTGGAGTAAAAAGGTAGATGAATGTGAACTTTAAGTATAATTTGCACATGGTATGGAATGTTGGGAATGAAATTCAATTCCTTATGAAAGTGAATTGTGAAACTCCCACGTTCGAGAGTTGAACACATTCAAATGGAGCTCGAGAAGTGTGTGATGACCTTCAGTTAGGGTTTGAAGAATAGATAGGGGTCTGATGGTTAAGGGATAGTTCTTGGACCAATGGAAGTGTTTGGGGATACTAGAACGAGGTGTCTATAAATTCATTCAATTTTAAATCTCTTAATTAAATCCTTGTTAATTTCCAATTTAATTATACAAACTAAATTACCCGATCTCACTATTTTAATTTTTAAAAAATTAAAATTAAAATAAAACTTGGAGATTAAAATTTAAGTTATACCTTAAAAATTATTGTCTTGATTCAATTAAATTTAGAAATGGATAAACAAAATGAATTTTTTAGAAAAATGGTGATCTAGGCTGATATTAAAATTTCATCCGCATTGTCCATAAAATGGGTGTTCCTAATTAATCCATTAAGATTTCTAAATTATGCAACATATATATAAAAAAAAGGTTACAATATGCAAATAATTAAATAAATGGAAACAGTAAGGAAAGGAAAAAAAATTCCATACCTATCATGGCCAAGGATCCTTCTTCATTTAAAAGTCTTAGAGAATAATCAACCCACTTGAAGAAGAATTATATATTGAAAAAAATCTTTCTTAAAGTAAAAACCTTTGAATATTTGAGTTCTTCATGCAATAAACATGTGGAATTAATCTTCTCTTATGTGGGTTGTTAAAAGAAGAAGAATGGTGTTGAAAACAACCTAAAATGGGAAGAACCAAAACTTCCAACAACATTTTGCCTCTGTTGGATCCATCTGTCTAGCAATCGGATCTATCTAATCCTTCTGTAGATCGATCCGACCTAGATTTTAGACTAATACATCCTTGTACCATAACAACTTCGTCTTCCTTACGAGAATGACATGCAAAAACCACTATGAATTCCATGGATCTTCATGAAACATCACAAACCTAATGTAAAAATATAATTCTAAGTGTAAATAAACATTAAAACTCTCTTCCAACTCCTCCAATTATATCAATATAGAAATAATTTCATAAAACTAATTATTACAATCATATTGAATCTAAGAGGGAAGATAACTATGGATAAACCATTGCATGATCCAATCGCATAAAATAAACATATCTTACCATAATGGAAGGGATATAAAGAAGAATCTCTTCATAAGATGTTAGTATAATGACATACACAAGATTTTACAATCATAAAACATGCCAAAACAAGGGTTTTAAGGTGTAGAACATGGACCCTTCCAAAATATGATACATCTCAATCGGGGATCCGATACCAATTATTGGGAAAAACAACTTTGGATTGACATTTGAAACATAAAAAAATTCACCCCTAATGATTTTTTTTAATCATTCAATGAAAATAAATCAAGAACTAGGTTTAAATATTAAGCATGAGGTTCAAGAATACAATACCAGAGTGAATTATGTTGTGATTCGTATGAGAAGATAAAGGATGAAGAAAATGAAGATCTTGCTTCCCTACAAGCTCTCCTAAAACTGTTTTAGAAAGCTATGAACTCCTCGAATCTTTTAGAATATGATCCCTTTTATCCCCCAACCCATTCAAAAAAAAATGAATAGTGTTTTTCCTCTCCCTCTTTAACCCTATATTTGGATTATTAACCCAAAACCCTAGATTATACCAATATAAATAGTTACGGGATATGGCCTTTAATCAAACTGGACTTCTAGAGAGTTTTGGGCCTAATACGCGGGTATTGAATTATACTAGGGACTCAAGATAATTAACTAAATTGGCTTCCAAATAAATACTCAGAAATCCCGATTATAATTATTGTAATTGTTTTCTTTCTGTATTTAATCGGAATTAATCCACTAAATAATAATAATTGTACTCCAACTTAATTATCATTAAATAACTAAAAGTAAATAGGACTTGTTTGCAAAGTTGATTATGGTACATAATAAGATTCCCTACGTTAGGTGTAAAATTCCCTCTTTGTCAAATCAATTTTATGTTAATCGACTTTAACAAACATCTAATAAAATTCTCTGATTATGAGACTTAAATTTGGTGGAAACAAAACATATAAGTCTATTAAGGCGGTATCACAATCCACAGTATCCCCTAGACATGGATTTATTTTAATTATGATCCCAAACCTACTCACGCAATTGTCACCCAATATAATATCATATTGCACCCATAGCAATAAAAGTGACATTTATGCAAGCATTCGAATCCTTATAATTCTCGTAATTTAGAATAAATGAAACGTTTTAAAATAGTGTGAGATTGTGTGAGTCTAATCAAGATAACTCTTAACGTCAAATCTCATTGGCAACCCTGTTCGATACATTTCTGGGATGTACCAATCACAATACCCATCAAAGTAACATACCGATTCTCGAACCATCATAAAAGTTCTCATAACTTGAGATAAACTACTAGGATTTCATCATAATTATACTGATAGAATGACAACTACGTATCTAGGTTGTGAACGTTGTAATAGTCCTAACATCAAAATTTAAAAATCCTAGTAATCAACCCAAAGCTGACTCACCAGAATTTCTATTGATCTCTATTAACTGACATGTTTACAATATATTTAAACCAAATATAAGACACTCTCTAACCATAATTATTATTTCAAAATGAATTGACATACCTTTCCCAAAAGTAAATGTCATAGATGATTTTGAGAATAAAACCCCAACACAAGGTAGGTCGAATGAGGTAGATATTTATATTTCCAAGTGCCTTTGAACATTCTTTGTCCCATATCTTGTTCTTTACCTTTATCAAGAGCTGAAAGAAAGGTCACCATTTTTTGGAGAATCTAGAGATAAAGAAGTTGAGTGCGAACAACATCTTGGTTAGATTTAGCATGTCCAAAATGATTTTAGGTGGCTGAATATTATTAATTACCTTGATTTAGTTATGATTCACTTTGATTCCCCTTTCATTGAGCAGGTAACCAATAAAATTGATGGACTGGACTCCAAAGGAACACTTGGTCATGTTAAGCTTCATGTTGTAGTATCTGACGACCTAAAATGTATGTGCCATATTTTCCAAATGGTCTCCATTGTGTCTTCTCATATAGAGCATGTAATCTATGTATACCTCCATGGTATAACCAAATTAATTCTTAAATATCTTGGTTACTAGAAGTTGGTAGGTCATCGAGGCATTCTTGAGTCTGAACGACATGACCATGTAGCAATAAAGGCCAAGGGTGGTGATGAAAGAGGTCTTCTCTTGGTAGTTCACTAACAAAGGGATATATTAATAACCAAAATAAATGTATATGAATATCATTCATTCATGGCAAGATGTAGCATCGACTAACGGGTGTATCTTCATCAACGGAAAGTTGTCCTTGGGAAACACTTTGTTTAGGTTGGTGAAATCTGTACAAACTCTCCAATTTTCATTAATCTTTTTTACCATGACAGGGTTCAAGAGCCACTTAAGTAATACAAATTCTTTGATGGACCTTACCATTATAAATTTCCTTACTTACTCTTCCACTGCCTTAGGCTTCTACTGATCTATTTGTAGTGCCTTCTACATGATCAGTGGAAAATTTAGGTACACATAAAACCCATGGAATGTCACCTTGAGGTCGAAGATAGGCATATCACATGGTTGCTAAGCGAACACATTTTGGTTCTCTTTTAGGAAAGACATCAGTTCTTCCTTCTTATAATGGTCAAGTGGGCTTCTCGCCAAAAAATTTCTCTTCTGGTTGGGAATCGTCGAAAATGAATTCTTGTAAGGATTCCATAACTCTATCCACGGCCATCACCCTTAATTATTCCATTGGGTCATTCGTATTTTAGTTGATATTTAGATGGAATGAATCCATATGTTCTTTCCACCTTTTCATTCTTATTTTCTTATTTGTGTCAAATGGCACCAATGAAGCATAGCTGGGTGATATCTTTATCTCCTCGTATATCCTTTATCCTTTAGTCAGCGATGAATTTGAGCCTCCAGTTGTACGTGGATGGAACAACTTTCATTGCATGAAGCCTTATTCACCCTAGAATTTCATTATAAGGGTATTCAAATATAAACTAATTAAAATTCTATCATCTTTGATTTTTTTTCCCAATTCGCACTAGGAGTGCCACCTTTTTCAGGGGCATTTCCATCTTTCGAATAAATTTGACAAAATGGATGACCGTTTCCTTCAAATACTCCAAGTTGAGGTTGAGTTTATTGAACATATTTAAGTTAATGATCTTTGAATATCTCTCCCGGTCCACTAATAGCTTATCCATATCCTAGTTGGCTGTTTTGAGAGTTATCACTAGCATGTCATGACGTGGAGTCCTGACTTCGACTATTCTTCCTTTGTAAAGAAGATATGCTTGGCATAGTCTACATATTTTAGTTGGTGAAATTTTTCCACTGAGATTTTAGCAAGGTAAATTTGTAAATCTTCCAAGACATCAGTGACCTTTTTCAATTCCATCCAAATAAATTTATCCATAATCTGATTCAGACTCGAGGCTCTATGGATGACCGCAAACCCATGTCCCATCTCATCATCATCCAGGACATTATCAAGATTTTGATCACATTTTATAAGGTCCTTGACATTATTTTTCTCCATCTTGTTATCTAGAGGACCTTCCTAGGGCTGCTTCTCAATGTGCTACTTGAGTGCCAAAAAGGTATTTATTTTATGCCCGTGCTCCTTATGATTGGAACGTTGTAGGGAAACGTTTTTCTTCAATAAGTATCTAGTCATCTTATTTTACTATTTGAAATATTGTTGATCCTTAATCATTTTCAATACTTTATATATAGCCTCTTGAAAAATGGTGTTGATGGAATAGTGGTCTTTATTAGGATCAGTTTTGTTATCGACCTTAGATTCATCGTTATGCCTCTTGCCACCCACCCCCTTTTTTTTAAGGGGGGGGGGGGGGGGGGGGACTTTCCTTGTGTCCATTTTTATTCGTCTTCAAGATAAAATCATCATGTTAGGTTATATCCACCACATCTTCCATATTAGCATACTAATCTATTTTATACATTAGGTTATCTATAGTGCTAGCCTACTTTTTTGTAAGAAATTGGTGAAACATGGAACTGCTTGGCGGGACGGTCTTAAACCAGGACACATCAACTTGAACAGAGAAATTCTCTATCTTATTGCAGGTTTCTTAGTACCATCGAGTATACTTTTACAAGATTTAATGGGCCTACTTCTTGATCATGAATATGGCATCCATCCTTTTTGGTTGTGTGCGAGTGGTAAAGAGTCTCGTTGTAAAAGGCTTTGCGAGTTTCTTAAAGCTTATGATAAAGCACTATGGTAGATTCTCGAACAACTTCTATGTGATGTCCCATAGACGGCAAGGGAAGATACGACATGTGAAAGATTCACTATTGCTTTAGAGGGCCATCGGTTGGCAATATTATCAGACACGGTCAGTGGGATCAGTCTTTCCATTGTAAAATTTGAACCTAAGGGTAGGAAACTTCTTGGGAGGCTTAAAGTCTTCTATTGTTTGGGAAAAAAGAGATTTCATTTGTGAGATGGGAGACCTTTTGGATAACAATTTATTAGTGCTATGTCCTTGATGGGAGAGTGATTATCCATCACTCTTCATATAAGGTGAGAAAGGTCATTCTTATCTCGATGGTCGTTATAGATATCCCTTATTTTGGTGATCGATGACGATAGGGGTGATATTGATTGCATCGCGAACTCCTTCCTCGATTATGAGTTTTACTCGCCTAAGAACTATGGCTATGGGAAATCTCACTGTGTTTTCACTTATCCCGATGGAGATCTTTCTCCATCCTCTCTAAATGACATTGGAGATTGGAATTGTCATCCTTCTGGTGAAGTGTGGTTGGCATTTATTATTCGAGTCATTGTTCGTAGGCATCCAAGCGCCAAGAGATCGGGCTAGATCGTGGTACCACATTGATTTCCAAAGTTATATCATCCTATGGGCTATAATATTATCTCCTATTAGGTTAGATTTTATATCTAATCCAAGAAACCACATGGCTATTATGATCGAGATATCGACTATAGTGAGGCGATGAGTGTTGTTGTGTGAGTGAGACATAGTTACTTATTGGCTTTGTTTAGCTGAGAAAAGGAAGTTATTCCCAAAGAAGACACCAATTGTAGGTGGTAAAAATCGTATTTATATTTAGTCAATATAATTAAAGTTGAGGAAAATAAAAAAACACGCACAATCACACAAAAGAACCTAATGTGAGTGGTTCAGCAATGTACCTACGTCCAGGGGTGTTGTTTTCCTATTTTTTAATCATTTGTTGATTACAAAGATTACATGTCCCATTTCCCAGTGGTGAGGGTTACATATATACAGAACAATATGAGGCTCCATGACCTTAGATAGTTATCACAACTTGATTGGTTATATCTAACGACGATATTATCGTTGATCGACTTCAAAAACAAATTATCCTTTTGAAGTGAGATCGCTGATGAGACTAATGGATATGTGTTTCTTATCTAAGTGTGTCCAAATAGCCCCTATAAAAACATATTTATTCCCCACCCCTCTTGGTTTATTTGAGTTAACACACTTGCACAAGCCCCACTATCCTTAATCAAGAAGACGTACTTTCAAATGGAAGCTTCATAAGTGTATGAGAGGTAGGACATTACTATTGAACTTGCCCATGGATGGCATCTTGAAAATTTAAGGAAGTCAAAATTTTGGGTAACGAGATGTGTGACGTGGTAATTAAGAAAGTTCCGACCTCATTGAATTTGTAGGCTAGGCTTTTAAAATTGTCCTTGATTTAGTTGATCTCCTTATCTTGAGAATTAGTTGTAGAGTGGAACTATTAGCCCTTTTGTATGGAATTCATCACCTACTATAGAAATGTTGGGAGTGGCTTGATTTAGGAATGTAGGGTCAATAGAAAAATTAACAAGTTAAACTATTATATTTGTTTCTGATTCATAATTTATGTGGTGGTGAAAAGTATATTTAGTAACATATAATTATTTTTAACAATCCTTAATAGTTTAGTCTCTTAGCAAAATATATGTGTGTTAAGAAAATGTTCTTTTCATTTTAGGGAACTATTCCATTTACCAATAACGGCCATGGTTTTAGACCCTGATAAAGGCTTAGGGTCACGGTTTTGGCCCGTGGCCATTTTAGGTGTCACAGTCCAAAACAGTTCCCATGATAGGTGGTCAAAGTTCTTTTAGTGACATCAACATTAAAGGGATGGTCGCGGTTGTGGACCATGCCCACGTGGTTGAAAGTAATATATTGCACAAAAGTGTTAAGATTAATAAAATTCACTTTTAACTCTTTCGTAAAAACCGTTTAAACTTCAATGGTTGAATACACACACATAAAATTTTTAGTTTGGGTTAGTGTGATTTTCAAAGTATAATTATTAAACAATTGAAATGGAATGAGATAATGAGAAAGGGATTAACACAAAATAATTTTGTTCGTGATGAAAGCATTGTACTGAAAAATCAGGGGTCTTTTAGTTCCAAGATGACACACACCACAAGTCCACTATAACGAGTATAATTTATACGTTACAATGTGTAAATGAATAAGTATAGCCAATACACCTAGTACACAAAGGCTAATAATAAACAACCCCGCAACTACTGAAACTATACCCAACAATACAAACAGTAGACTTCGTAGTACACACACAGCTTGACACTCATGAGAAGATAATCAGTGAGGATACAACATAAAAATATTTATTTTTCAAAGAATGTTGGAAGATCAAATCTAAAGACTAGATGAAAATACTATTTCCTTTAGGGTTTGATGTTTCAATCGTGTGAAAACAAAAGGTCGATTTTTGTAACAAAAGATTTAGGTCCTACTAAACAAATATATATATATATACCTGTGTGTGTGTGTGTGCATGTGCGCGTGCGCGTGCGCATTTGCATGTATGAAAGATGTTTAGAATGTATACCCTAACATAGATCAAAAAGGCAAACATGGGAAGAAATGTTTGAATCCCAACAACCTTTAATTGATCCAACTCATAAATCTAAAACGATTTCACATGGACAACTCAAAACTCTAAAAAGCTTTGAACTGAACTAATCCCTCGGAATCGAAAAATTCTCAAACTTCTAAAACCCTAAAAACTTTCTAACTCTCAAAATATTAACACCCTTCCTAAAAAATATTTATTATAATTTTTTTAGGATAAATTGTGTTTAAAATGGATTTAGGAAAGACACTCAAGATAGTGTTAATGTTTGGAGAGTTTTATAGACAGCAAGAGGTCGAAGAAAATTTGGCAGCGTTTAGTTTAGGTTTAACATTTTTTTCTCGAATTTTAAAACTCAACCACAAGCCCTCAATTTATAGAGGTTGAATAATGAATGTGGTAAAAATGTAAATCCTCAACAAATAACGGAAGAATGGTAATCCCCTAAAGGCCTCAAAGAGCAAGTTGTACATCACATAAAAGAGAGCTCGATGAAGGCACATGCGATATTTACCATGGTATTGTGTGGGGGGGGGGGGGGGGATAAGGGTAAAATAGACCGAAATAGCTAGCAGTTGAGTCTGCCAATCGCCAAGGACCACGCATAGTGAAATCATGTGGGCAAAAAACCCTATTACGATTGGTCTAAAGCCATTCACTTGGATCGATAACAAAATGACTCCCATGATTACTAAATGTTGTTATTTGTAATATGTGGTGAGTTAATTAATTAAAAATAAATTTTAAATGCTTATTTTAGTATTTTAAAACTCCAAAAAATCATAAAAAATATGGAAATTGATTTCAAGAATATGGAAAATTATAAAACCATGAATTTATAACATATAAACTATTTGTGTATAAAATAAAAATAAATGTATAAATACAAAAATAAGAAGTATATTAAACATTATTCAAATTAGGACTTTAAAATTAGGAAAATTGATTTTAAAATTCTTTTTTAGTAATATGTTTAGTGCATGCGGTGTACCGGGTGTATATCGGGTTGTTGTTACAATATTGAGCCAATTCAATCCCAGTGGGATTTAGATTAGGAACTTTCAATCTCCCTCATTGGCCAACTTTTAGTCAAACCAAGTCGAGACAAAAAAAAAGTATCACACATGCAAATACAAAACTCAACTATATACAGGATTCCTAAAAAAGAGTACGTAACTCAACTAACAACATGTGTCCTAAAATAAAGAGTACTTAAATCAACTAACAACACGCATCCTAAGAGACTCGATACGTAAAAAAAACAAGAGTCTATCCCATATCACTGTCACAAAGGGACAAGGGTATGGAAGAAGCTATAAAGAAGCTTGTTGATCGAGTCGGAAACCGAGCGTCCGTGTAAATACGCTAATCGTTATTATCGGCTTCCAACCACAATACAAAAACCTAAACTTTAACTACACTCTTGTGGAGTATAGTGGCGAGTCTGGGTATCGAATCCACAGGGAACTAGGACGAGTGAACGTGACGACAAAGGTAAGACTGTTAACCCTAACTTGACTCTAAAAAGAAATAAAAATAAGATGATTGATGGTATAAAACTAATCGTAAATTTAACTGATTAATTTGACCCGGAATTTAGTACTCCCAAGCATTACGTATACGAGGTTCAAGCCCGCGTCATACTTAATCTGAGGATGAGTAAATCGGTATTGCGATAGTAGCACTCAAATTGCACTCTAAATCATCACGAGTACCCAGAGGCAAACGAGATATAAAGATCTACGATTGTTGTGTAACTACGCAATACGGTCATAATCAATCACTAAATTCAGAGGACTAATATTATACACATGCAATTAACACATCAAGTTGGGTTCATGTACCCCAACCTTCAAAAACCTAGACTAACATGGTAAATAATAATAAAAGTGCTGGAAATAAAAATTACCACGACTGAATCACAAGAACATGCAAGAAGAAATCAAAGATTGAAGAAAAACCGAAAAAGCTCTTGAATTAATGGTGCAAAGTATGTAAATCCTTCTCCTAGATGCTCCTACTTGTTATCGATCTTTTACATGAATCAAATCTGAATAAAAAGAGTCCTAATGACTAAATATATAGGCTAAGGGTCGTTTAAAAGAGTCCCCAAAACATAAAACTCTTTTGTCTAAAAGATAAGCACAAAATAAAAATCCCGTATCTGCCAATTTGTCACACTTAGAAAGCGTGACTAATTTAGTAACGGATCTGGAGCGTGACTAATTTAGTAACGGGTCTGGTGCGTGACAAATGGGCGGACCGGTTTTTCCCTCAGCTTCGGTTCAGTTTGGGTCTAACAGCTTTTTTTTTCTTGAATTTCTTCTCAACTTCAAATGGGCATAACTTCTTCACCGTAACTCGGATTGAGGTGCCGTTTTTTCCAGTGTTCTTGTAATTGAAAGATCTTAAACTTTCTAGTTGGACCCACTTCCGGACTAAGGATGAAAAATTACGAGAATGCCCTTCAACTCCACGATTCTTGGTTTCTTTCACTATTTTGAGTTCTCTTTGGCACTAACTTGCATGAAATATCTGTAAAACACATAGAAGATACACAAAATACGAAATACTTGCCAAAAAGGGTTAGTATCATAAATATGAGACAAATCCAATCTATTTACACCGCACGGGATCATAAAAATACCGAAATTAAGGGGATAAATATGAAGAATTTATACCTAATCACTTGTACCATAAGTTATTATGATAAAATAAGTACTAAACACGTAATCCTAACTTATTTTAAATAGGGAAGGCACAAACACCAGTAGATATTCTAAGAGTTTAAAAATGGTGATTGTATAATGGTTTTGTGAAAAGATCTGCCAATTTTTTTTAGTATTACTATATTCGATTTCAATTTCCTTTTTCTCAATCAATTCTCGAATAAAGAGTTCTCTCATTTTAATAAATTGTGTTCGATAGCGAAAAATAGGATTCTTTAAAATACTTATTGCACTTTGATTGTCACACAATATTAAGAAATATGTTCTTTTTAAGACATAGTCACTTAACATTTGTTTCATACATAGAAGTTGAGTACAATAACTTTCATTAGCAATGTATTAAACTCCGTCTAATCAAAGCGAGATGAAATTTTGATTTTTAGATGACCATGAGATAAGAAAACGATCACCTAAGGTTCTTTCACTATCATCAGCTCAACCTGTCCGTCATCATCTATATACCCAATTATCTTAGAATTAGTTTCAAAGGTGTACATGATACTATAGTTTATTGTTCCACTTATGTATTTAATAATATGTTTTATTATATTTAAGTGGGATTCCTTATGTTCGCATTAATATCTAGCGCCCACACGCACTGTGCATTATATCAGGTCTACTCACAATTATGTATAAAGTGGCATCTATCTTTTTTCTATAAATCTTTTGAAATTTTAATAGAGGAATTAATAGGTGTTTTGGCAGTCTTAGTAGTAGTTAAACCAAAGAGCTTTATCAAATAAATAGCATATTTGACAAATATTGATATGATTAAGTTTTTAAGCTGCTTGAAGACCTAAAAAAATAAGAGTTCTCCAATCACAAACATTTAAAATTTTGATTTCAATACGTTAGGAATTTTTTCAACTTCCAAAGGAGAAGTGGACCCAAAAACTATGTCATCAATGTAAACTTGAACAATTAGCAAACATATTTTATTACGTTTGATGAACATGATTAGGTTGACTCCCCCGCAGTTAAATCCATTTTTCATTAAGAAATTTGCTAACATATCATATCAGGCACAACGGGCCTATTTTAAAGCATTAATGTCTTTCTTTATTTTAAATACATGATTTGGAAAGAAATGATTTATAAAACCTTTAGGTAGTTAAAGTTACACTTATTTATTTAAAACTCCATTTAAAAATGAATGTGTTAAATCCATTTGATAAAATTCCAATTTCAAATAGCACGAAATAGCAAGCAAAAGTCTAATAGATTCTAGTCTATCTAGAGGAGAAAATGTTTCATCTATATTTATTCAATCAATCCGTACATAACCTTCTGTTACTAACCTAGCCTTGCTTCTTAATAAATTACCAGACTCATGGCTCTTATTTTTAAATATCTGTTTGGGTCCAATTATGTTGGTGTGAGTATGACATGGGACTAAATACCCAACATCATGTAGTCTAAATTACATGTTTTGGTTCAATCAAAGACATATAAGAAGAAAATAATGCATTAACATATTGAGATCTAGTTCCTATTGGTTCTTTAACATTTTCTACAATGATTTACTTTGGGTGATTTGACTTAACCCAGTTAGGAACATCTGGTTCATGAGGTCATAGTGACTTAGAATCAAAATTTGGTTGACTGTTTGGGTAAATTTTTATTTTTAGATTTGTGAACACGTAAAATATTCTCACTTTCTTCCAAATGATGAGCAACACTATCATTCATAAAAAAATTAATTGATTCCATTATAATTTTTATTTTAAGATTAAACACACGATAAGCACGGTTATTTTGTGAATAACCTAAAAATATAGCCTTTTCACCTCTAGTGCCAAACTTATACAAGTGTTCTTTATCCTTACAAATGGAGGATTCACTACAAAACATCCTAAAATATTTCAAACTGGGTTGATTTCCATACTAAATTTCGTATGATGTTTATTTAGAGTCTTTTACTTAAGTGCACTCTATTTTTTATGTGACACGCAGTTTGTGTAGCCCCAACCTAATAGTATTTTGGCAATCTTTTAACATGAAGCAAGACACTAGCTATTTCTTATATAGTTTGGTTCTTTCTTTCAGCTATACCATTTTGTTTAGCGGTTTTAGGTGAACTAAATTCATGTTTATACTAATTTACTATACAATACTCTACTGCACTAGTGTTTTTAAACTCTCAACCTCTATTACATCTAATCCTAACTAATATGATAGCCTTTTGATTCTCAATCCTTAAGAGGATATTTAAAAAGTTTTGAAAAGTATCTAATTTTCATTTCATAAATGCAACCCAAGTAAATGTAAAAAAAATGCATCTACAGTGACAAGGATGTAGGAGTTACCATATATACTAGTAGTCCTATATGGACCTAATAAATCCATGTGTAGTAAATCTATAGGGTGAGATGTGAAAACATCTTTAACTTTCTTGTGAGGGGATTTATGTAATTTTTTCCTATTTGACATGGTCTACAAACAGAATGTTTGATTATGGGTTTTTTAGGTACACTAAGTACTAGTTGTTGACTAATTAATCTAGAAAGATTATCATAACTAATGTGTTTAAGTCTCTCATGCCATAAGCCTAAGTCATTCAACCTAATAAATAAATAATTTTCAAAATCTTTATTTTTAATAATAGCATGGCAATTATCAGGTGTCCTTTCATTACAAAAAATTAGTTTTTCATCTAGAATTAAAATTTTGCACTCTATTTTTGAAAAGTTAATAGTGTGATCAGTGTTACAAAACTTACTTATATTTAATAAATCGACTTTAAGTCCTTCGAATAATAAGACATTATCCAAGTTACAAAGTCCCTCATCTCTTATTGTTTCATTTCCTATGATTTCTCCAAAGGTGAAATTTTCACTAATAAATTTTTTTTAAGTGAAAAATTTTGATTTGTCCCCAGTCATATGTCTAGAATAACTCGAATCAAGGTACGACTCAGAGTTTTTATAAGAGGAATTTAATATAGATACTAGAACATTACATGTCCATTGATATTTTTCTCCTCTTTTATTCTATTTTTCTCTATCACCGGGGAGTTTCTTAGCCTAGGGTTTCTTTAAAAAATACATCTTAGTTGGTAGCTTAATTCTTCTTTTCTAATTCAAATTGTCGTAGTTTTAAGTAAAAGTGTTTTAGACTTGTAAGGCAATGTCTTAGGTGGTGTAGGTTTCTTAATAGATTTACCCTTAGCAAGTATCCTAGGTCTACTAATTTTCCCACTTTTTCTAATTTGATTTATTCATTTACAGCAAAATTGTTCTAAGTTAGCATCTTTACAATAAAAATTACAACGATAAATTTTCTTAGCAGTATAGTGAGCTTGAGTTTACTTCTATTTTTGAAAATAAGGAATAGACATACGAACTTTTGAAACTTCTAGACAGTCCACATTGCAGGAGACAAAATTTGTTTCAAAATTTTGTTTTCATTAAAAGAAATCATTCATTGTCACCAAAAAAGAAATTTCCATAATTCCAAATTTATTTTACCATGATGCGAGATTTGGTGAAATCATTTAGTTTGTTCAAAGCATCTTGAATTTTATTTTGTGATTCATCAAAATAAGTTAATACTACTTTGTGTTTTTGTTCTAATAAAAGACTGCTTTCATTTATTTTTGAAATATTTTTCTCTAATATGATGTTTTCAATCTCAAACTCATCTACTTTCATTGAAGATTCATTAGAAATTAGGCATATTTGATTATTGAGAATATTAATTTTAGATAATAGCCTATCATTAAGTTTGCTTAAATGTGTACCTTTTTAATGTAGACTTAAATTTTCTTAGAGTGTAGGTTATCATCATCACATTTCCCATCAAAATATTTTATTCTATGGGAAGATGAATTATACACATCATTTCCATAATCCTAGTTAGAACTACAATCACAAAGGGGATTAGAAATAGTAGCAGTAGAATGATTATATACGAGACTCTTAGGATGTAAAGATATAATTACAAGATATAAATCACAATTGTCTATGAACAATTCAGAATCATCAAACATAATAGACAAATTATCAATACCATCACGAGACTCATTTAAACAAATACAAGTAAAAACCATAAAGTTATTATAACTAACAAACCCAAACCCATTTACTTATAATTAAGTTTAAAAGTCAAAGTGAGTCAAATCATAATTACCTTAGCCAAACCATAAACACGAGTATCCTTTTTTCAGTTATTAACATGAATCAATAAAACTAAAACTTTTCACAATTTTAAGGTAACTATGCTTATTCAAACTTACTGAAGATATAAGTAGGCTTAAATTACCTCATTTATGTTTGATCAAATCATGATTTTATGCATCGCTTGCTAACGCCACCGACCTCCTAGATTTGGCAGTGATATCACAATATCTAAAAAGCATAAACATAGGAGCCATGAGAAAAATAGCTCAGAAAATGCATCACTACTACACTATTGCATAAAATTAAATGCAATAAATCCTATCCCCGTTATGATTTATGCATACTTATCAGGCTCATTCATAAAGAATGACCAATTGTATACTTATCTGGCTCATTCATAAAGAATGACCAATTATATACTTATCTAAATCATTCATAAAGAATTACCAATTGTATACTTATCCGGCTCATTCATAAAGAATGACCGATTATATACTTATTCGGCACATTCATAAAGAATGACCATTTATATACTTATCCGGCTCATTCATAAATAATGACTAACTTATTTGAATCATGATTCACATATCCTATCTGCAGTAGACAATTATCCCCCATTCCTGGTCGAGCAGTAACCCCTTGTCTTTAATATACAAATCTCCCCCGTTTCGGGTCGACGAGTAACCCCTTATCTTTTATAAACAAATCTCCCCCATTCCGAGTCGGGGAGTAACCTCCCATTTCGGTAAATCGAAATAAATAATTTCATATTCATAATATTTTGATCATATCCATAGCCATGTAGAATTATACCTTACCAGTGAGTGATATTCTGATCATATACATAACCATATATAAATACATCTTACCAGTGAGTGATATTTTGTTCATATCCATAACCATGTATAAATGCATCTTACCAGTGAGTGATATTCTGATCATATTCATAACTATGTATAATTACATCTTACTAGGCAGTAATATTATGATCATGTACATAATGATGTATAAATACATCTTACCAATGAGTGATATTCTGATCATATTCATAACCATATATAATTACATCTTAGTAGTGAGTAGACTCACCTTGGCCATTTAAAAGGTTTCCCCCTTGCCTTTGTCTGGCTCTTATTCAACCAGTTATCCTTACCTTCCTATAATTATTATAATATTATTGTCATCATAAGAATATTACCAATCTAAAGAATATCTTAAATGTAATTCAATTCATAAGCATCATATAATCCCATTCAAATCATTTATCATAAATGAAGTCTCATTCTATTTCATGTTAAGATACTTAACATATCCAATTCATAGTTCATACATACTTTAATTCATTCTTGGAAATCCAATTCTTATTATATTAGGTTCCCAATAAAAAATATGACACATCATTTCAAATTTCCTAGATCAAGATATGCCCATCTCGTTATTACAAAGCAAATCGTCCCTATAGGCTCCTCTATCATTTAGTTAACTTCCAAGAATTTGCATAATTTTTTTCATATCACAAATTTGCTTAATCTTGCACCATATTTAAATAAATATATTTAATAATATAAAATTAAAGTTTCATAATTTTTAGAGTTCATTTGCTATGTCGGGCAAAATGTCAAACACAAGGTATGCATACTTACACTTTCAGGGCAGATTATATACCTACATTTCAAGTAATCCCCCAAAATTCATTTCTTTGTATTTTTACATAATATTCGGATATAATAGGTATATATAAGTGTAGTTTCATAACCAACTTAAATCAATCTATTCCATTATGTATTCACAAAGATACACCAGTTTCATTAACATATTGACTTGTCCCTTAGTTGCATGAATTCAACATGCTTAACACATACAACCTACACATACCCATATACATACAATAAAATTTATCCCCTTGTTCCCATGTATGATCTTTAATATCATATAAAATAGCATATATCATGTAAGTAATGAAATTTACAAGTTAAATCTTACCTAGCACCCTTGGATACATAAGCTTGTTTATTTCTTGGTTATCTTTTGTAATCCTTCACTACTGCACCCTAACCACTCTTTCTTTCATGGAAACCTCAAACCACTTGAAATTATGATGTATATGAAGAATAAGGGATATTTTAAGGTATTTATGTCGGCATAATGTCACCTGTCATTGATCCAATCAAAATATGACATGTGGTGCCGTATAAGACAAAATATCACTTAAAGCTAAATGACTATTTTACCCCATGTTCGTAAAAAGATGATTTCTTTTCACTCCAATGTCTGTTTGATGCACCGTTTATTTTTTTATAAACCTAACTCACATATATACAACTATTTAGTTTTCACCTCAAGTCAATTATTATATTATAATGGTCAAAACTAGCATCCAACTTCAGCATTCCTATCGAGAACCTTAAAATCTATTTTTGTAACTAATTCCATATCTCATGAGTTATGAAGGTAGGATTAGACTGAACATAATAACTTAACATTATATACACAAATAACACATTATCCCCATCCCATAAGGTAAGCATGATTTAAACATAATTTACCATAATTATATTCGGGTTGTCACAAGTTTCCCTCCTTAGAAAATTTTTATCCTCGAAATTTAGTATGAATTTAACTTACAAAACAATTGAGGATACTATTTCCTTATGTTATATTCCCTTTCCCAAGTTTCTTCTTTAATTTCTTGAATCCTCCACAACACTTTAACTACAGAACTAATGTTATTCCTTAATACTTGCTCCCTTAGATCAATAGTTTCCACTAGTTTCTCGATGTATGACAATCTTCTTTCATAATATCTTCAGTTTATTTATCATTTACAAGTAAGAATAATCATATAATTATTTATTATCAATTAAAACCAATTCCCAATACATATATTACTTCATACCTTTATATATGTATGTCGAACATTTACGTATAATAGATTATCGGTTGTATTAGCATATATTCACAATGGGTGAACATTCTTAACAAACCTAGTATCATTCTTTACATTTCTCCCTTCATTCCTATAGTCTATCCTGATCATCGCGTAATATTTCAAATCGTAAATATCATATTAACAGACTAGATTATTATATAGCATATTTCCATCTTCCATCGAACACAAAATACATGTGTTTGACTTTAGCTATTTTTCGTATCATTTCTAAATTTTAAGAGTATGATAAATATCATCCTTACAATTTGTTAACTTAAATATAGCCTCACTACTTTTCATATATCAAAACTGAACAATCATTCACTAAATGTGTATTCTTAAACAAGATTTCATATTCACCTCCATGTATATTGTGTAGTTATGCACTATGAACTCAATATAACTTCTCACTATATTCCCTTTTTTAGTATCGTTTGATTGTTCTTTAACAAAACATACAATGACCTTAACAAGTCGTTTATCCAACACAATAACTTTAAAAACATAACCTTATCCCAATCCTTATTAACATGATATTCTTATGCAATAACATTAATAGACTAATCCTACCCGTTTGGTAACATGGATGTTAAACGTACCATCACCACTTAAAACTTTAACCATACTTACCAATCCCATAATACTTCTCCAACTATTATAGGTCATATTTTTTTCAAATAACCTATACAAATACATTAATATATCACATTATGGTATCTTACATAGCACATTATCCTTGCACATACTTCTTGGTGACTCCATATAATGTCAGTCATATTCATTATATGTCATACTCTTAGTGATAACACGTTCATAGAATTATAAATACAACTCAATATCCACCCCAAACCAGTTGTTGATATTCCAACTTGACTAGCATCTTTTCCATACTCATACACAACACATACTCTTAAAAGGGCTCCACAATATTTTTAAACTTCCAATTGTTTAACACCTCGTCACAACCTTACTATTCGTATAAGCATTTCAAAACATCACAAGCGTAATATCCACTAAATATACTCATACTATTAAATAAGTACATATCCACTCTTATTAATCTTTTCTTTTGCTTATCATAATTTAGTATGAACCCATATTCGGATCAATTGTGATATATTGACTAGTAATTGAATTTCAGATCATTTAGCATATTAAATTTAAACATATATAACTATTAATATTCTCACTTCACTTTTACCATGTGAATCTTCATTTTATTCACACTCTAACAATTTAAATCTCATCATAATCATGTAATAGTAACTCTCCTCACATCTCATCCTTTAATGGAATATGGTGTGACACCCCGCCTAATTAACCCCAGGTGATCAGTCCTAAATTAAATTAGAACAGGTTTCTCAGTTGGTTCATTCTTAGCATCACTGTCGCCTTTTTAATTACTAACCACCCAAGTGAGAAAAATTTGCTCACTGCCAATTTTTATCTTTCATTAACTTAAATGAAATACTCATGTGGAATAAAATAATATAAACAATCACAATTAACTGAATCAACCATTCACAATTAATTAACTGACTGAATAAACCATCGGTTTAAATCCAACAAAAGTAAAGACAAGTAATAACTCTCAATAGGTCTATCAAGTGGTGAATAAAACAGTGAGCAACATGCTCGAATAAATGATAGGAAGTCTTTATACTAGAAATGAAATAAATGAGGCTCCTATCAAACTCCCGTAACATCCACATATGTTGCAGCAACGGATCCTTGAAATGAGTCAAGCCTGGCGTCCCTGTGGCAGGACACCTAAAAGGTTTTTAAAAGTTTTTATAGCAAGGGTTAGTACCCAAACATTTGGAAAACATTTAGCAAATGATTAACTTGTAGTAATAAGTAAATATGCATGCTCTCCATATTTTAGTTAGTGTCGTACTCCCTTGAGGACATCATCACCCCTCCTCTAATGTGCACTACTAACGTCTTGATTAATTTACCTAGTTATTTATCTCATGACTAGATAACTAATATAATCCCCTTGCAACCACCCTACTCTAACCGAGCGTGCCATAATTATGATTTCTAAGTTGTTATCAACATTAAATTAATTAATCATTTCCCTTTTTAAATTTCATATAACTTTCACACCCATTACATACCTAATACAATTCACGGCCTGTATTAATTTACCCGTATATAATTATTTACCTCATTATATACATATAGTTATATTACAACATACACAACCATGCTGAAATAATAATTAATACTAAACATCCTCCCGAGTAATAACTCACCGGATGTAAATTCTCTGAAGTGTTATCCCACTAGGAATATTCACATAACCTAGTTACCCCAAGTCAGAATTGCTTACTAACTTGGATAATACATAAAAATTGGAGGCCGTCATATTCCTTCCCTGAAAGTGAGATGCCCCGCACCCATATAATGGACGCTATGACCTGGAAATATACTCTCCCTACTCCTCAAGCAAGGGGATGCATCCACTACGCGCAACCTCCCTCCTATAGCACTCGAGTCGTTATAATAATAATATCTGGCCACTAATATTAATGAACACACCATATATATATATACTATCGCACACCGTATATATATATATATAAACTATCTCGGATATCCCTTTTACTCAGTCCGTAACACAAGCCTATTCAAATTATTATGAGATTATGGACCAACTCTAATTATTAATTAATTCACACTTTAATTAATTAAATTACTTTTGGTGTCGCCCCAACCAATATATTTAGACTTACTCTCGTGGACAGAAATAAAATAATACCCGAGTCTAAATTCCCGACTCCAAATTATTTATCTTTCATTTAAAATAAAATTAACGTCTTTGTATCGCTCAACCAATATACCCAGACTTCCCACTAAATCCGTATTTAATTATTTTGAATTATTATTCCCAAAATTTTAATCATGGTGTGACACCCATTAATTTCCTCAAAATCCTAATTAATTTTCCCTCATAATTAATTAGATTGAAAACCCTATATTTATTTCTCATTAAATAAGGCATGGAAGGAATTTTAAGTAAATCTCCCTTATATATAAAAACTGGCTGAACTGCCAAAATTTGTCGACCATCGGTCGATCGATCCCCAACCCTCGATCGATCGATCGTACATGTCATCGTCTTCTCCAGCTTGTTGTTTCATCCATGGACGAAAAGCTTAAAACCCTAACTCCTTCTACTGTCAAATACAAGCCTTCTCATCAATAAACTACACCAAAAACCTCATATGGAACCCCCATAAAGCCCACAAACACCTTTTAATTTATGTTCTCTACTGTTTTCATTAATTGGGGAAAATTCATTTTTAATCGTTACCCATCTCAACATCAGATCCTTATCTCAAATTATTTTCTAATTTATCCGGGTTTCTACGTCTTACCATGTATATATACAAATATCAGATTACACAATAATTTCTACACAATTTAGAAATCAAAATATTGATTTACAAAAACCCCTTGTTTGTACCCTTTAAATCCCAAAATGAGTTTTGATTTCTCACATCACATAAATATGAATCGAAATAAAAATTAAATTCTACAGTAAGTCAACCACTTGCCTTATGATTCGTAGGGTCTGATTTAAGGTTGTGAATTCCCCAGTTTGAAGACGAAATCCTTTATTTTGGCTCTTTCCTTTGTCCCCCAATTTGCCTTTAACTGTCTCTTAGGGTTTCCTTTCCCACTAAGTGTTTTCTAAACTCTAATGAGCCGTTCCTATTTTCCTTATAATTCATTAATTAGGCTAAATCCCGTTTTTTGCCTAATGGGTGAACTCCAAGTGACCTAAATGCCCCCGTGTGGGCCCGACTATGCCTAAAAACATCTCGTTTACTACCCCCAGGTACACTTTTCTAACTATCTCGGTCCATTTGGACTCAACTATACAATCAGAATTGGCATCCGAATTAATTTATAAAAATCCTTCTCTCACACCCCAAATTAGTCTATACCGACTCTCGGTTGAGATAAGTACACACCCCGTCATAAATACCCGAAATGACGTAAATAAATTATTACTATTCACTTAGTAATTAAATTTCTCTAAATGTTAACCATTCACTCCCCGATATATATATATATATTGCCATAATTAATTCAATTAAAATTACGACGCACAAGAAATTTTGAATTCCCGAATTAATTAATATTAAATGCACAAAAATACGGGGTGTTACATATGGGTTCTCGTAACTCACTCTCCGACATAAATGGGGCACACACCAAACCGTGGCTTAATAAGTGACACAACTCTAGTCCACATATACCAGTATAAGAAGAGATCACTTCAAATACTTCACAATTTTCGTATACCACATTTAGTCTTTAAAAATTTTCCTTTAATGACATGTTTGTCCATACCACAAATAAAACAATGCAATGATTCATATTAAAATAACGGTATTCACTGTCATCCTTGAATAAACCTTAAAAACTCATTTCCCTTCAAGCAAGATCCTTATATTTCATATCATGTACAACAATATATATGTATAACTAACAGATGTTAGTCAATAAAGCCAATTTACTTATGACTCAAAACAATTTTTACTTCCACTCCCAAATCTAGGCGCTCCTCACCCTAGAACCTCTAAAACTTGGCTCTGATACCAAAGTTGACACACCCAAACCCAGTTACTTATAATTAAGTTTAAAAGTCAAAGAGATTCAAATCAAAATTACCTTAACCAAACCATAAACACGAGTATCCTTTTTCAGTTATTAACATGAATCAATAAAACTAAAACTTTTCACAATTTTAAGGTAACTCTGATTATTCAAACTTATTGAAGATATAAGTAGGCTAAAATTACCCCATTTACGTTAGACCAAATCATGGTTTTATGCATCCCTTATTAACCCCACCAACCTCCTAGATTTAGAAGTGATATCACAATACCTGAAAAACATAAACATAGGAACAATGAGCAAAATAGCTCAGCAAATGCATCAATACTACACTATTAAATAAAAAAATTAAATGCAATAAATCATATCCCCATGATGATATATGCATACTTATCCAGATCATTCATAAAGAATGACCAATGATACACTTATCCGGCTCATTCATAAAGAATGGCCAATTATATACTTATCTTATCCGGATCATTCATAAAGAATGACCAATTGTATACTTATCCGACTGATTCATAAAAATGACCAATTATATACTTATCTGGCTCATTCATAAATAAGGACCAATTGTATACTTATCCGGATCATTCATAAAGAATGACCAATTTTATGCTTATTCGGCTCATTCATAATGAATGACCAATTATATACTTATCCAGCTCATTCATAAGGAATGACAAATTTGTCTAAATAATGATTCACATATCCTATCTGCAATAGATAATTCTCCCCCATTCCTGGTTAAGGAGTAACACCTTGTCTTTAATAGACAAATCTCACACATCCCGGGTCTGGGAGTAACCTCCCATTTCGGTAAATCGACATTAACAATTTCGTATTCATAATATTATGATCATATCCATAACCATGTATAATTACACCTTACCAGTTAATGATATTATAATTATATAAGTAACCATGTAAATACAACTTTCCAGTGAGTTATATTTTGATCATGTCCATAACTATATATAAATACATCTTACCAATGAGTGATATTCTGATCACATCCGTAACCATGTATAATTACATCTTACTAGTGAGTAATATTCTGATCATATCCATAACCATGTGTCATCATAATAATATTACCAATCCTGAGAATTACTTAAACGTAATTCAATTCATAAGCATCATATGATCCCATTCAAATCATTTATCATAAATGAAGTCTCATCCTATTTCATGTAAAGATATTTAACATATCTATTTCATAGGCTAAACATACTTTAATTCATTCTTGTAAATCCAATTCTTATCATATTAGGGGACCAATACAAAAGACGACACATCATTTCAAGCTTCCTAGAGCAAGATATGCCCATTTCGTTATTACAAAACAAATCGACCCTATAGGCTACTCTACCGTTTAGTCAACTTCCACGAATTTTCATAATTTTTTTTATATCACAAATTTCCATGATCTTTCACCCAATTTCAACAAACATATTTAATAATACAAAATTATAGTTTCATAATTTTTAGAGTTCATTTTCTATGTCAGGTAAAACGTCAAACACCCGGTATGCATACTTACACTTTTGGGGTAGATTCTATACCTACACTTCAAACAATCACCCAAGATTCATTTCTTGTTATTTTTACATCATTTTTGGATATATCATGTATATATAAGCGTACTTTCATATCCAACTTGAATCAATCGATTACATTGTGTATTCACAAAGGTACACCATTTTGATTAACATAATGATTTCTCCCTTAGTTGCATGAATTCTACATGCTTCACACATACAACCTACACATACCCATATATATACAACAAAATGTATCCCCTTGTCCCCATATATGATCTTTAATATCATATAAAACAACATATATCATATAAAGAATGAAATTTACATGTTAAATCTTACCTAAGTACCCTTGTATATATAAGCTTGTTTATTTCTCGGTTATCTTCCTTAATCCTTCACTAATTCACCCTAACCACTCTTTCTTTCATGGAAACCTCAACCCACTTGAAATTATTATGTAGATGAAGAATAAGGGATATTTTAATGTATTTAAGTTGAAATAAGGTCACCTCTCATTGGTCCAATCAAAATATGACATGTGGCGCCATATAAGACAAAATATCACTTAAAACTAAATAACTATTTTACCCCATGTTTTATTTTCACTGAAATGTATATTCGATGCACCGTTTATTGTGTTATAAACCTAACTCACATATCTAAAACTATCTAGTTTTCACCTCAAGTCAATTATTATATTATAATGCTCAAAACTAGCCTTCGATTTGGACATTCCTATTAGAAACTTCAAAATCGGTGTGTAACTAATTCGATATCTCATGAGTTATAAAGGTAGGATTATACTAAACATAATAACTTAACATTATGTACACCAATAACAAATCATCCTCATCCAATAAGGGAAGCATCATTTAAACATTATTTATCATAATTATATCCGGGTTGTCACAATAAACTATCATTGATATCACTATTAGAGTCAGAACTGTCATCCTAAGTTTTAAATAAATATTCCTCGTTTGAAGACTGCCATTTTTAAAAAATATTTATTATCATAGTGACCAAATTCATTACACTTTCTACATTGAATTTGACTTAAATCTTTGTTATGGTCATATTTTTCAAAACATTTCTTTTCATAATATTTTTTATTTATCCTATTAGTGTAACTAGGTTGTCATTCTCTAGAAAAAAATTTGTTCATACACATAAAAAAATTCTAAAAATATTTAGATAACAAAAAACTTTCATTATTTATTAACTAAAATGAAATAGAAGATTGATCAACATTAGATAAAGGGGGAACAAAATCAAGACCGGTGACATTAAATTTAAACACTAAATATTTTTGTGTAGTGTGTCTTTTCCTCTTTGATTTTCACTTAAGGCAAATTATAGTTCAAATATTTTAATTTAATTAAATAAAAAAGCAGGTGTCATGTTAGGGTCAACCATTTCATTAATGACATATTTCTTCATAGAAAAAGTATATGGTAAAAATCTAAGTATTTTAGCACACATTTCAGAATCAATGTATACAATACTTTTAGCATGTGATTAATTAACAAAGTCTTGCAACATAAGATCAAAACTATAAGATCAAATTTTATAAATGCTCATTTTATTTTCATTTGGCTTATACCGTTACACCCCACTACACCATCATGATCTCTCTCAAGTCTTCTAAGAGAATAATTATTAGTGACATTAACAATATTGAAGATCGTTCGTCACAACTTTACCCGAGAAGTGTTATGAGGTAGTATAGTAAATCTTAAAATATTTAGGGGTCAATTTTAAATAGATTTTGTTTTACAAAATGTTTAAAAAAAATAAAACTCATTATCTCGTTTGAACAAACTATAGTTGGTCATTAGAATGCGGTTCCCACATTTAAACAAGATCTAAAGGGTCTACTTTTTGGTCAGCTATGGAATGTCTTTCGAAGTTCCGTTGGAAATTGTTCCAACAAGGTCAAGTACATTTTTTGAACAAAGAAGTAGTTCATTCGTACGAGTACGCGTGTTTTTATTTTTTAAATAAATATTCTCCAAATCTTTAATCCCTATTTCTTTGCAACAACTTTCCCTATATATAGAGATGCGGGATTAGAGTTTTGAAGAAGCCATTTTAGAGTTCGTTTTGTAATCAAACTCTATAATTTTTTCATCCAAACCCCATGAATCTTTGAAGATATTTTTTCCAAACCAAGAAGAACACACTCCAAAATTCTAAACTCTTGTACTCTACTATTGATTTGTGGAGTTAAAGCTCAATGGCTGAAGAAGACAAAAATTATGTATTCCAAAGGATGATCGATGGATACCGAAGGAAGATATGATTCTTGTGGGTGGTGATGGAGTACAATGTATTCTCCAGAAGATTCCATAACTTTTGTGTTCTATACTTAGTGGATCTCTAAGTAGTTTTTAAGTCATTATATGTTTGTCTTATTTTTAACAATGTTGAATTAAACATTTTTCCCGAAAGGGATTTTTTCTCTATTTCTCCTTATTTCTACTTCATTTTGGAATTTTCCTTCCCAGTACCATTGCATGTTCACTTTAATAAGATAAAATTTGGTAAAAATTGAATCTTCATCTGAATAAACTGAGATATAATTTACTTCATATAACGCCTGATTTTTAAAAAATCATCAATTTTTTCATCACCTTTCATAAACATAGTATCATACATATGTACTAATAATTGTGACTTGGCCTTTTTAACCATAGTATCACACTCATGGGTAGACATTAAAATGTCCCAAGTTGCCTTAGGTGCAGTGTAGGCTGAGATTATTTTAAACTAAAAGTCATATGCCCTTATCATTATATTGTGAACTTAGTTTCTCCTCTTTAGTCCATCCTGAAAGAAGTTTTCTTTCAATTCTTTGAAAATCACCTTCATCAATTACTTTAGTTATAACAGGAAAACTATTTTTATCCATATCCCTTAAATCATCTCCTAACTGTTGAATATGTGTAATCATTCTTACTCTTTTGTAAGAAAAGTTCATACCCTTAAATATAAGATGACGTATAAAACTACCTGATTCGTATCAATTATTGCATATTTTTGCCTACTATCTTTATGCATTCTAGCACTTTTATGGTCCTTAAGGCCTACATTTATGCTTATTAACCAGACAACCTTGGATTTGGATATATACATGTTTTATAGGGGTTAATTGAGCTTTTGTAGGTATTGGAACGCTAAAAGTGAGGATCCGTTGCATTTTGGACAAGTTCCATCGTCGGATGCTACTTCAAGGGCATTTTAGTCAATTCACATTTCATATTAGGCCCATGGAAATTCCACAGATGTGTATCTCATTGATTTATCATCGCGTGTCCGCAAATGGTGTGTCGTTTGGAGTTCATTAATGAACTTTACTTCCTCTTCATGGACCAAATGCAACCTGAAACAGAGTATCGGTCGACCGCGCCCCTACAACTGATTGACCGCGGTTACTCGATATTTTGCACTTGTTTCTTTTTCTTTTCTTTTTCCTTTATTTCTTTTCCACTTACTATATAAACCAAATTTTGTGTAAATATCAGATATGAAGTTATAGGATAGATTTTAGAGAGTTGTAGCTTAGGGTTTGAGGGTTTTGGAGAGTTTTTCTTTGATTCTTCTTGGTTTGACACCCAATTGGGTTGTAAGTTTCACCATTCATTATCCTCTCCATTAAATATAGTTGTATTTCCTTAATTCTTCCATTGTAGTGTAATTTACATGCTTTGTTAATTAGTTTACATGTTTTGATTTACTTGCTTTCTAGTGTAGTTTTACCGCATTTTTATCATGCTTTCTAGCTAATTTAAATTAGGTTGTGTTTGAATTTATCTCACTCGGGTTGATGTGTTTACGGGTCTATTTCGGGTGCGTTGTCCTAGTTAATATGCGTAAGAGATTTGATGGGGCATATCATGTATGTCCCGTGCTTAGACCTTGCATGTGTAATTTCTGGGGTATTTGTTGATGCCAAAATCATATTAGGCTTTTTTGCGAATTTAGGGGCGTGACAACCCTTATTTCAATTAACTGTCGAAATGAGACGCATTCTAAATAACTCGTCGACCCATGTGACCATTTTATACTAATTAACTCGAGCGAGAGATATTCGATGAAACCTATAGTTTATCCTCATTATTAGTATAGTTTTAATACACTCGCCTATATTAATATTTCCCTTATATGTATCTTTTTCCTTTTAGTTTGTAATGACCTTTTGCACTTTTATTTCGCAGCACTAAATCATATAACTTCTAGCAACTCGTCCCTGTGGATTTTCGATACCCGACTTACCATTGTGCTTGCCTCACAAGTGCAGTCTTAATTTAGGTTTGTTTGTATTGAGTAGGCGAAAAGAAAACAACGGTTGTGCACCCTACGCACGTTCACCTTTCGCACTCGATCAATATGGCGCCATTATCGTGGACTTGTTTATTTTAGACTTTATTTGATTTAGTATTTTATAGTATTTTCTTTCTATTTGAATTATTTGCTAATATTTTTGCAGGAATTCCACATTTGAGCACTTAGAAATTCTAGAATTTTTCCCACGCGCACCTACTTTATGGAATTCACGACTTCGAGCCATTTTTGGGGTAAGCATGTCTTATTCCAATTGTTTCGGTAATCATTGTTATAATTCTCAAAATTCCCGTAATCCTATGACTTTCGGTGAAAACTTAGAATCCCAAAGTATAACAAATTCAAATATGACTTTGGGCGAGTATAGCGAAAGTCAAAACTTGGGTTATTGGAATTTTGATGATGATGATGATAATGATTTTGGGCCTTTACCTCCTTATAATAGGAATTTTGAATTGAATTCGAATAGTTTTCAAAATTCCTATAATAATGAGTTTTCGCTTAAGTCCGATAGTAATTTCAAAGTTTCCATTTTCATGGATTCGTACCTCGACCTATGACATTCGGTGAGGGTTTGCGTATGTATGAAAATGAGAAAATTGAAAATCGTTATCGGGAAGAAAATCGTTGTTGGGAACATGAATTGGATTTATTATTTGAATCCGACGGCGATTTTGTTTCCGAGACTTTCGAAGTCGAAGAATGTTTTGAACCAAATCAGAACTTTGTGCCTACTTTGGAACAAACCATTCTAGATTTTGCCCATTGCGTAATAGATATTGAAAGTGAGGATGAAAATGACGTAATATCTATTTTCAATGAAATGATTTCTTTTTTGGCCCCCAAAAAAGAACATTTCTTTGAAAATGATATTATTTCCTTCAAAACTCAATCTTCATGCGATGATGATCCATCTCATGAGTTTGAATTTCTTTCATCCCCATTTTCATTATCTATTATCACACCGTCTTAAGTACCCGATGATTCGGTTTTAAACTTTAATGTTTTAAACCTTTTCGCCGATGAGGAGTACTTTCTCGAGTCGCCTTCCACAATTGTATTCATGCCCTCATGTGCACCGCATCCCATTCCAATTTCAAAATCATTGGGAGGGTATTCGTCTTTTCTTGGCCCCCACGTGTTTTTGTCACCTATTCAATCCAAACCCCCCATCGTCCTTCCAAAACATTTAATTGGTAATGGTTCATTTCTTTCGCCTTACACATGCCTTCCGTTGTTCAAACAGAATTCATATTTTTCGGATGGCATGCTTGTATGTGAGGGTACACCGGTTATCCTCCAAAGTCAAATCGTTTTTGCGGTGGACCCTCAGCAATTTAGACTTCTAGTGTACAGTTAGTGTGAAGCATAAATATTAGGTTGTATATAGTTAGCTTTTTATTATTTCTTTCTTTTTAATTTACTCTCTTGTAATTAGTTAAATTTTTGTTATTTGTTTTTGCTATGCTCGGTACTAACTTGTTTTGTAGATTCCGTGGACTTGTTCTTATGGGGATCGATCCAATTTTGGGTAATATCGCTATTTTCCTATCTTTGACTTGGTTCTTAATTTACATTGAGGGAAATGTCAAGTTTTAAGTTAGGGGGTGTGGGATATTCTGTTTAGTCCATGTTTTTGCTCGCATGTTACTTACTTAGTATGCATTTCTTAGAAAAATTAAAAAATTTCAAAAAGATTTTCTTTCTTTTTTCTCCTTTTTCGGGCATTTTTGCCTTTGCTTTCAATGATAAATTTAAATAATTGCCCGATACAATAGACAACCCAATGATGCATGTTCTCAATTTTAGAAGTTATTGGACTTTAGTGTCAATTATTGATAATATGAATAACTTCATGAATTAAACATTAATCCCATGAGTACATGCACTTTTATTGTTCTATTGATTTCGTTTAGGATTTTTATAACTCAGTAATCTTTTGTTGCATTGTATATACTTACACCGTGTAACCTTTGCACCTTTCGTCGTTTGTGAGTGTTATACACTATTCTTTCCTCTTTGAAAACGTTGAATTCGTCGGTAATCTCTCTATTCTTTCATTTCACCGTTCATTAATTGAGTTCATACTTAAAATGTGTTACTTGATCATGATTTTCATATATTGTTTTGACTCGGGAATTGCATAAACTTTGTGAAATGATCGTAGGCCATCTTTGTTATATCACCCATATTGACCTTGACCTCACCTTATGGCATTTCCCCTCGTTAACCCCTTTGAGCCTAAATATAGCCTTTCGTTTCATAACCCAAATCCCATAACCAACTTCGCATTGGAGTTTTAGCCCATATATACACTTTCCATACCTTTGTTTCGAATGTTGCTTGGGATTGAATGATGTTGTTGTGATGTCGATTGCAATTTAGGCATATGAGAGTTGAAAAGTAAAGAAGAAAGCAGTGAAAAAGTGATCAAAAAGAGAAAGCAAAAAACAAAAGAAAACGGGAGAAAAAGAAGAAAAGAAAAGAAATAGAAAGTTATAATTGTTGTATACAGTTCAATAAGCTTTGATTACTCTCCCCGATGATATATCTAATGCCGTTTCGGAACTTGTTTTCCAATTTTGATATTACCCGCATTTTCCCATTATTCCGAGTTTTCATCCCGAACACCTTGAATCCATACATACATTTCCTTCGTTTCGTACCCTAGCCATACCTGCATTACAACCCTATTAAAGTCCTATGTGATCTTAGGTTGATTTAATTCAAAGGTTTAAATAGTTTTGATAATCTGTGAAAATGCATTTCACCTCCTTTAATGTGCGGTATCTTTCACTGAGATTACAGTTTTTATTTTCTATATAGCGTTCTTCATTTATGACATGTGTGCGGCCTAGTTTTCCTTTACATTTACTCCTTATGCCCGCATGTTCCGTGTATTACCTCCCTGTTTTAAGTGAATTCGCTTGATGAGTCTAATACCCATGAGGATTGAATATATGCTTGCTTTAATGTTTATCCGGTTTATATAAGTTTTTCTCCAAATCATGAATCCCCTCCCACATTTTAAGGTTTCAATTCTATGAGGTGCATGATATAATGTTAATGATTTGAACTTTTGTTTGAATTCCTTCAATGTGCTAATAATGCGTATGAAATCCTTCTCGCTATTTTTGGGCTTGTCGCATGTTGGGTTGGTAATATTTTGAGGAAACCATTTGATGTTTGTGGGTATCATCCCTGGAAATCCTCACGAGACGACACTCGTCCACTTAGGTAACCTAGGGGTTTAAAGGCTTATTGCATATGCTAAGTTCAATAGTGCTCCCTACGAAAGTGGCATTTCTATTCCGATGCATATATACGTCTTGTACTGCCTTTTGTGGACTAATTTTGTTTGTTTCATTACTAGGGACTAGAAATGTTTAAGTTAGGGGGTGTGATTCGTATCAAATATTTCATCTTTTTGCCCATTATCTTTATACATTCTAGCGCTTTTACGGTCCTTAATGACTATATTTATGCTCATTAACCAGACAATCTTGGATTTGGATATATACATGTTTTGCAGGGGATAATTGTGCTTTTATAGGTATTGGAATGCTAAGTGAGGATATGTTGCATTTAGGAGAAGTTTCATCACTAGATGCTACTTCAAGGGAATTTTAGTCAATTCCAATTTCATCTTCAGCTCATGGAAATTCCACGGATATATAGTTCGTTGAGTTAACATCGCGTGGACGTAAACGGTGCATCGTTTGGAGTTCGAACGAAGAAGTTATGGCCATTTTCGTTAATGGGCTTCTCCCCCTCTTCATGGACCAAATGCAGTCTGAAATAGAGTACCGGTCGACCGCGCCCCTACGAACGATCAACCGCGATTTGGCATTTTACCTATGAAAGGAGATAATGGGCATTTACAAGAAGGCGCGGTTGATCGCGCCCCTGCAACTAGTCGACCACGATTACCTGATATTTTGCGTTTGTTTCCTTTTCTTTTTTCTTTCCTTTATTTATTTTCCACTTACTATATAAACGAAAGTTTGTGTAAATATCAGTTATTTAGTTATAGTATAGATTTTAGAGAGTTGTAGCTTAGGGTTTGAGGGTTTTGGAGAATTCTTCTTTCATTCTTCTTGGTTTGACACCCAATTGGGTTGTAAGTTGCACTATTCACCATCCTCTCCATTTAATATAGTTTTATTTCATTAATTCTTGCTTTGTAGTGTAATTTACATGCTTCGTTAATTAGTTTACATGCTTTGATTTACTTGCTTTCTAGTGTAGTTTTACCACGTTTTTATCATGCTTTCTAGCTAATTTAAATTAGGTTGTGTTTGAATTGATCTCACTCGGGTTAACACATTGCTTTGCTTTGGTATGGTGTTTACGGGTCTATTTCGTGTGCGTTGTCCTATTTATTATGCCTAGGAGATTTGACGGGGCATATCATGTATGTCCCATGCTTACGACATTATTGCATAATTTTTGGGGTATTTGTTTACGCCAAAATCATATTAGGCTTTTATGCGAATTTAGGGGCGTGACAACCCTTAGTTCAATTAACTGTCGAAACGAGACACATTCTAAATAACTCGTCGACCCATGTGACCATTTTATACTAATTAACTCGGGTGAGGGATATTCTACGCAACCTATAGTTTTATCTTCTTTGTTAGTCTAGTTCCAATACAATCACCTAGATTAATATTTCCCTTTTATGAATTTTTTTCCTTTTAGTTTGTAATCACCTTTTGCACTTTTATTTCGGAGCATTAAATCATAAATTCTAGCAACTCGTACCTATGGATTTTTTATACCCGACTTACCATTGTGCTTGCCTCAGAAGTGTAGTCGTAATTTAGGTTTGTTTGTACTATGTAGGCGAAACGAAACGACTGTGCGCCCTACACGCGCGCACCTTTCGCACTTGATCACTACCATTTCAGTCTGCCATATGAAATAAGTTATGTAAGAGTCTAGGATCTTAAAGAGAACAAAATATTAAAACAAAGTAATCTTCCTTCTCTAATACCAGTTGAAAGTAATCTATTACACAAAAGTGTTCGGATTAGTAAAATTATCTTTTAACTCTTTGGTAAAAACGTCTTAAACTTCAATAGTTGAATATACACATAAAATTTTTAGTTCTTCTTGGTGTGATGTTCCAAGTATAATGAATAAACAGTTAAAGAAGAATGAGATGAGGAGAAGGAGATTAGCACGTAATAATTTTGTTAACGAGGAAACTAGCTTATTGAAAAACTCTGAGTCTTTTAGTTCTAAGACCATACACACACCACAAGTCTACTATATCAATAATTTAAGTAAAATTTACAGCTTAATTATGTATATGAATAAGTACATCCAATACACCAAGTACACTAAGGCTAATACGAAATATCCCTACAACTACTAAAAATATACCCAAAATCACAAAGCGTAGACTTAGTAGTACACACACAACATCACACTCAAGAAAAGAGTATTAGTGAATATGCAACAAAACAAAATTAGTTTTAACAATTTTGGGCTTTCATAGAATCTTAGAAGATCAAATCCAAATATTAAATGAAAAGATTCTTTGCTTTAGGATTTCAATTTTGTGTAACAAAAGATTTAGACTGTGAGGTTTTATAATATATAAATATATATACATAAATCTGACAAGAAGAAACCAAATCTTGTTTTCAAAGTGTATAACAGTTTTAAACACAGATTAAGTTTGTAAGTTAGATCTCCAATATATATATATATATATATATATATATATATATATATATAAAGGCACGACAAGAAATTTCAAAATACGTAATCGTGAAACAGTGAATAGGCATAGGTGCGTTTTTTCACATCAATTTATGAGTCGCCAATAAAATGTATGCATTAATAAACTACCGAAACTTTCTTTTCACATTAATTTCAAACGTAATTGATTTTCAAGACCCAAAGAAAGGTTTTGACAAATTCCTAACTTCTCAAACTTAGCACTTACCCGAAACTTTTATTAATTGAGTATATTAATCATGTAGTACTATCAAAAATATACAATTATGGAAAATTAGTGTATAAAAATTATGATTTATAGTGCTAGAACACAATGCCATAATCAAAAGTAGCAATATGTGTCATGTTTAATTTTCACACTCTAAATATAACTCCTCCTTAGTTGTATGTCGTAACTAACAATAATTTTAATAAAAATAAGAGATGAGAGATAAAAATTAAAAATGGATCCTAATTAATATACCCAAATGCAATTGTGTCAAATTGTGAACTGAATATTAGAAAACCAATTTCCACAAATTACTTGCTACAAATTTGTACATACTAACAAAACCAAATGATATAGTCACTTACTATACAAAGAATGGATGTAAACACTGTTTCCATGACAATAGTTGAACATTAACATACTATTGAATTAAAAAAGGAATTGGATAAATAAAATATTAAGGCAAAATACAATTACTGTTAAAGCATCTAGTTACAATTCATACAAAGAAAGAAATCTAAATTTTACAACTTCAAATAAAGAACATATGCATTCAACCATATTTACAGAAGAAAGAAAGAAATGGAAATAAGCTCTAGTAATTGTGCAATTACATGCTGCACACTGAAGAGTTTTTACCAAGGTATTGAACTGAATAAACTCCAAGTGTTTCATTATACACTACAATTCGATTCCATTAATATAGTCCCAAATGTAAAAATGGTCTTTGGCTCTTATAATTCTTTTATCATACATGCCCCCAGTCCCAAATGTAAGAATGGTCACATTTAGACCACATCTCAATATCTTCTACACAGGTGCTTGCCCAACTTTACCACATATCATTGCCTTATGCACACACCTGAAAACCCCAACCCCTTGTGGGATCGACAGTTTGTAGCTGTAACTAAGGCTCTTTAAGGAAATCGACAGTTCATCATCAATTTATTCACCTCCATTGGTCTTGACATGATACCAAAAATTTCTACAAAAAATAATATATTATCAGAGACAATATATAATTCAATAAGTAGGAAGCTTTCATATAGTTAAAAAAGTTACATATATGGAAAGTAAAAAAAGTACATAACAAATACAACCTAAATTGGTTTCCTTCACAACTATAATTAAACTTTACAATATATAGAACTCTATTTATTCATATAGACCATTGTCCATTTGTTGCTTAATTTCTTGAGTGAATCTGTATTTTTTTAAATGGGTTTGTTAGAAAACAAAAATAATACAACTCTAAAATAATAAATTAACAATATTGAATTCAATAAAGGTGAGGTGTAGACCTGTTTGATTTATATAAACCACCACAGTCTATACTTGAAAGATCTTTAAGGAGAGGATCCCATGAAAACTGCGATTGTAATGTAGAAATCATGTATATAATTATACAGATGTTCTTCTATAGAGATGATTGAAAATGAGTGTATGAAAGTAATAAATTAAGGTTAAACTCAAGTATAGAGCAATAAAAAAATTTCACACCAACAGTGGTTTGCAAACTCTTGTTCGTCTTCTCGTATCAACCAACCTCTACCGGGTTCTCGTTTGCGCCCCTGATTAAGAAAAGTCAGTTGTTGAGTCATAGTATCACTTGGCATCATGCTCTATTTGTCAAAGCAAGTAGAAATTAATGGAGCTATGACCTTTGCAGTTTATGGAACTCCGACAGACAGTACTTCATTGAAAATCTCCAAAACACTCTTTACTTCATTGGGAATCTCCAAAATGAGAAGGCCAAAGGCCAAGTATAACTGCTGAATTTTCAATAATAATAATCCCAGCTGCTACTCGACAAATGATTATCCCTGCACATGTCCATGTTTCAAGTAAATAATAATACTATCAACATACATATATACATGTATAAACACGTGTAAATAAAAAAAACATCACCTTTGAGAAGGGCGAGGATGAAGAGCATACTATACTTTATTCCCAAAATTCCTGAAAATGTATGTCATAGATTCAGATGCTCCCCTTGATTTGCCTTTAAAACCTAAGAAAATTACGATTGTGAGGGGTGGGTACATTGCGCTCAAGTTTGATGGCATCTTCAATGGTTTTAAAAGTGAGGTCCATGTATTCATACTACAAAAAAAGGTTTTAAGAGGCTTCAATGAGGAGGTAAGGGACTGAAAACAATGATTGTATAACTTTGGTAAGGAACCTTTTGGCATTTTCTCCCTCAAAGTTTAGAACAAAACTGATAGAAGTCCCCAATTTTCACGAATTAAGCCTTTACCCCACAGCTTACAGTTCTGTTGGCTGGCTTTCATTTCATCAAGCATCTTCAAGGCAGCATAGTAGTCACATCTTAAGCTTACCTTAACAAATGTATTAGTACATTTACGAACCTATGTTTTCCAAATCGCTGACACGTGGTACCGTACTTGTCAAACTCATTAAATAGAAGCGATACCTCAATATGTCTTGTCAAATGTATTAGAAATCATGTGGGGTCAACTCTTATTTAAGAGTCCATAAATTTACTAACTAAAGCTTTGACAACTTCCGCAGCTAAAGATACACCGCTTCCAATATCATGACCTGCGTCAGCTGCATCAGATTGGGATCAACACCAAAATCATAACCAAATTCACCATCATCTGTAGTAGCTGCAGTTACTGCTGCTGCAAAACTGATTCAAACATTACCCCCCCCCCCCCCACTTGTGGTTTCAAACATCAAATCTGTATCAAATCTGCTGTATCGAAACTGATTGAAACACAAAGATGATTGAAATTTGCACGATTAAAACACAATAACTTCAAATATATGCGGTATCAAATTTCCACGATTAAATCTAAAGCACATGATTGAAACACAATGATGTGCACCTTCAATCTAATGATAATAACCAAAAGAAGGAACTAAATTTGTATGCTGACATCCAAATTTGATAAAAATGTTAACACAACATATATAACCAAGCCAAAACAAAACAAAGTTTAGCCAAACAAATAATGAAATTTGGTTATGTTTGGCATACCTGAACACATGTTCGTAGAACAACAACAATGTTGAATTTGACCACAATCTAGTGCCTCGCTTATTTTTATTATTTACATCCCCTTACAATCAAATGGTTGAAAACAAGCCCCTATGTGACATTAAAAATATCATTATAAACAGTTTTTAGAAAGGCTTATGAACTTATTTACACTCAGAAAGTTCAATTTTTCGAAATCAGTAGTTTGGATAGGTAATTACAGTCAGCCTAACGGTAAAAGTGTTTAGTTGCAATGCCTAAAAGAATATTTAAATCTTAGCAAATTTAAAGTTAATTTATAAGATAGTTTGATTACCAGAAGATCCTCGGGGTTTTTTTTTGCTTAATTCAACTTCAGTTTTAGAAGAATCGCACTCCACATTGTGCTCTTGTGCGACTTCCTTCCATAAATCGAGCCTTAATTATCTGGAAAAAATATTCAAAAAAGAAAATAAGTAATTCAAATAAACAATAATCAATTAAGAAAAAATGATAATAAGTAAAGTTAATAACGCGTGTACTCTTAGGCAATGAATAATACCAACACTTGCAAATACATTGTACATGAATACGTAAAATAATATCATCATAGAGTGCATACCATGATTTCTTCTAAATGGAAGCTTTCCAGAAAACATCAGTTAGTTATGGTCGGGGTGCCCTGCACAAAACCATTCACCATTTTAAAATCCATAAGGGTAACCATATTTAATTATATCAACAATGTAATATCAACTTAAATGAATTTACAAATCATTAATTTCACTTTTAAAACATAAAAAATATAACTTTGCGTGAGCAAGAGTATCATCACACCTTGTTATATTGTAGTTGCAACAACAAATTACCATGAAAAATGAACCATTATTTTGTATTTCCATCATTTGAATATAAGATAACATTATGATATTGCTATTTCATTGGATGAATTGAGACAGTTCTTTGTTACCGAGCTCTACATTTTATGTTTCTTCCACCACCTGCTCATGCAAAACCTCAATGCCATCTTCATCCAGCAGCTTAGTTGCACAGTAAATACATATCCCAGCTAGGGCCCCAAGGATTTGGACTGTTACAAAATTTATTACACATACAGATTTGGATTAGTGTTTGAAAAAACCCCTTCTCGCCACCCCCAAAAAAATGTTGCATCCCTCCAAAAGCATAACATTGAAACTGGATATAAGAAGAGAACATATAATAAAGTACAAAAATGTTAACTTGCATATTTTACCAAAATCAGCTTACCAAGAAACTGAGGTTTGTATGACTTGAGAATTTCATAAATTGTTACAAAAGAACATAAATTGTTTGAACAACTTTCTCCAAGTAATCTTGACTCGAGTAAGGAGCATCTGCAATAAAAATTTCAATGTACATACATCAGTGATAATGGCAGGTCTTATGGTTTGTCGTAGTCATAAAATTCTAGAAAATGTCCTTCTCTGTATACCATTATGCAGCTATATGAAGATTCCGACCTTAGGATGTCAGTGATTTTTTTATCTTTGCTTAAAAAAATCAATCAGTAAATGTAAGCAACTAAAAAAGTAATTCTCTCATTGAAATAAAAATTGTCAACTCTGGTATATCAACTCTTACTCACGTAGAAAGTAATAGATGTTGAGATGATTCTAGCAAAGTAATCAAGCAGGTTTTGCGTGTCCATATTCATCTCTGCAACTTTTTGCTTATGAAGTTCAACTTCTTTGGCTAGATCTTTATCTCATTGCTTCATCACACCTATAATTCATGTGTGTATTGTTCCTCATTTCTAGCTTTTGATCTAGAACTTCTTTGCACCTCAAAGATAATAGCAACTCCTACAATTGTAAACATAGAGTTCCCCAATAATATCTGCAGCAGCTTGAACATCTTTCTCCTCATCCAGCGGCCTAATTGTAACATCAGTTGCATGACAATTCGTCTTTTCATGGTTGTTTTGAAAGGACGATTAGCCTGGGCAATGTTGATGATGAAGTGGTGGAACTTATAGATTAAAATAGAGATGCAAGTAAAAAATAAATTCTTAATGAGCAATTTTAAAATTGCAATCAAAGTTACAAAGAGAAATTAAATCGTATAACATAGATAAGTTCTGTAAGAGTCGATGCCACTTATTACCCTCACGATACAAATTTTCAATGGATTCAACCGCATTGAGAATCCTCTTTATCTTTTTAGTATGTCCATCCCTCATCTCAACATTTCTTAAAGGAATGCTGGATTAAATTAATTTATATTCATATAAGCTCTACATATCTATACCCAATACAAAATGTAATCAAAATTAGCCTCACAAAATATATAATGCAACTGGACATGTAAAAAAAGTAGTTATATTTAACAATGCCACACATCCATGATAGAAATCATAGGTTCGAACAGATAGAGGGAGTTTACACACTACACAAAAGCATGAATCAAGTCATTAGGCATGTAGCAAAATCAGAGAAATAATAATACTTAATATAATCAAATTCACCAACTTGATATAATGAAATTCACATTAAAACTGTAGAAAGAAATGAATCAGAAACTAAACAAAAAGTGACACAGCCTTAATGGGCCAAGTGAAATCCATTTTATACTCAGATCTTTTACATAATATTTCTAAATTTTTAACATTGTCGGCAGGGCAGTGTCCCCTGCTTCATTGTTTGTAAATTTATACTCAATTGTCACTGTTTTGCCTATTGCCCCCTACATCACAGATAAACATTGATACTCTAATAAGAGAGAACTCCATCTTTACCATCTTTCATTTCATCACTTCTTAATATGAAATTCCAAATGCGTACTCATGTCACAAATTGATACTCAAATCACTACTTAAGATACAATTCCAAAAATTAATTGATACTCCAATTAGTTTGCATACTTTTTCTTATATTCAATACACTACTAATTTTTCTACGTCATTTCCTACATATTCCTAGTAACCAAACCAAATGCAATGATAACTTACAACACAAAGAATGAAAGAAGAAGTGTTTCCATAATAGTAATTTAGCACTGACATACTAATGAGTTTAAAAGAAATTAATTAGATCAAATATAAAGAAAAACTACAATACTTGAATGAACTTACCTTGCAAGAAAAACCAATAAGTGTTTGAGCACGCAAGTTAATATCAGTGGTACTCTTAAATTAATGAGATGAGATGAAGAGAAAATAGGAACCTTCTTATATACAAAACTGTTGTATATATGGTATCTCCTATATAAAACTGCTGCTTATATAGAAAACTGTTGCATACAAAATTTCTAAAAGGCAACTACTACAGAGTAATAATTTAAGATGATATATATATATATATATATATATATATATATATATATATATTTAAAATAAATCTAAATTACTATGAAAGAAAATATAATCTATAACTGAAACCATACCAATTAGACCTTAACTTTTGTGCCGTATTCTTCTTGAAGTAATTATGGGCTTGGAAAGCAAGTAGTAGTCCATTCATAGCTTGATCACTTCTATATATATATTTATATAGAAAGTGTGAAAGATTAGAAAATATAGCCATAATACCATTTTCACATAACAAAAATGAAATAAAAATTCCAAATCAGTTTTTAATCGTACTAAGAGCCTATGATTTTCGATTAACTTCATATCAAAAATAATGAAAAAAGACTTTAGTAATCAGATGATATTTGATGGTTTTATACTTGAATAAAAATGAAGAAATGGAAAGTTATCTAAAGGATCCAACTTGAAATAGAGCACTAAATCCTAGGCCCAAATAAAATATCAATTAGTATGGGTAGTATTCAAAATGACCTCTAACAAAGAAAATAAAAGATGCAAACCAGTTCTCTGGCAGGTCTCTTTAATCTCTTGTGGAGTTTTAGAGCCATTTTCTAGCAATGAGAAAAGCTCTCTTGATAAATAGATTCAATGGCCCAAAATGTTGTCATCATCACATCATATTCTACTTCTGGGCTTATTAGGCTTTCCAAAAATCTGTAGTAGTCAAGGTCCAAAAGTCTGTACTAATCAACATGGAACCTGTAAAGCAATAGCAAACAAATGAACTATAAGAATAATATAAACCAAAGAAACTTTTGGATACCTCTCTAATTTTTGCACAGTAGTATATAGATACACCAAAGCAACTTCTGGATACCTCCACATGTGGCACACCTATCCATGAGGACGTGATAAAACATTTGGATATCTCCACATGTGCTACACCTGTCCATATTTATTGTTAGCCGAAATGGCTAAGAAAATGGCCAAGAAAGAAGACCTCCAAAATGGCTTGTTATCCAAGCCAAGCTTGTTACTAAATATGTGAAGGTGCTGATAAATATTTGGATGTTTCCCCTGTTAAGACCTACGAAATGGACAAGAAAATCTCAAATAAGACTGATAAGTTAAAATGCGAAAAATGAAGAAGAAGAAAAATGCATACTGATAAGTTAATAAGACTGCGCAAGCAGGGGTAAGGCGGCGTACATCCAGCCTCCCCAGTACCCCACAGTGGCGGGAGCCTCGTGCACTGGGTTTGCCCTTTATAAGTTAATAAGACTGATAAGCTCAAATAAGATTCCAAAGTTGCATAAAAGAAATCCAAGAAGCGAAAGATCGCCTATTCCGATGATGATATGTCCGACGATGGATCAGATGATGAATTTGTTTTAGATATTAAGAAGAAGAAACAAAGAGAAGCATAATTGTGTTCATTGGATAATATCTTACTCAATTGTTTTTTACCTTTTTTCGATATTAATAATATCTTTTAATATCTAATGTGATATTTCAATTCTATTGACTGCCAACAAAAATATGTTAGATAAACCAATATGCATCCGAAAAAAACCAAATGAATATTCAAATACAAAATACAGATAAGACTGTTATGAGTAGGAGCACTGATTTGTATAAAGCCTTAGACAACTAAAAAATGTTTTACATCAATTAGTCCGTGTAGGATTACTCTACAAAGGACATCTAAGTATACCTGATTTGACTCAACGATCTAAAAATATCTGAGTCGACTTCCAAGATTTGACAGGTGACGACCGTTAAACAATAACCAAGCATGGTTAAGTTGGGATCCACAGTGACTCCAATACATATTACAATCAACATCTAGACTAAAAATAAATTCAATAAACTTTTTCATATATTAAAATCAAATGATGTTCAATATCACCACCTAATAACACAGTATAAAGAACTGTGATACAGACTAAACATAACATTTCAATTTGAATATATGACGTTCAATTTCTATAGTATTATATGGATATAAAGTATAGAAATATGCCACAACATATCAAGACTCAAAAGATCATGATACATAGCCAAACATGATATAAATATAAAAGTATACAGAGCAAAATATGATAAAGAATCAACACGGTGAAAATATAACTCAGCAGGTCTTTATGAACCCATATGGTGGTTGTATAATCCGAGTCGGTGGTGGTAACCAAAACAGAATACAAAAACCCATAGAATGGTGCTATCACTGGTGTTAACGGTGGAATTTGCAGTGAAGCGATTTGAAAAAGTGTTACAAAGGTTATAGTTCAATCAAATCAGTTTGATAAAAGTATAAATATTCTTACAAAACTCGTGTGTATTCAAGTAGTAACACTTACAAAACTGATTAATGGCATCCCTAAAACAAATGACTCTTGGATTTGAGGAATCCATACAAAATTTAACAGAATGAATAAAAATATATCAAAATTCAAAAGAAACCCTTACATTCCCAATTGATAAACAAAATCAATTCAATTAGAGTGAACTAAATAAGAAAATTACATGAATCAATAGAAACTCCAAAACAATAGTTGCATGAATGAACTAATTATAAACATATACATGAATAAATTGAAACCCCTAAGTATAAGAGAATCCTTTAATGTCAAGTAATAATAGTTGCAATACATGTGAAGAACTCAACTCGGAAATTCTTCAAACAGATTACCTACGTAAAGATGTAACCATGTGTGAAGAACAAATGATGAAAGAGACGAGCTGAAAAAAATATCTTAAATTCCACTGAGAAAATCAAACTTCAAGCTCATTTTCCAGAGAATCAAACAAATTAAACAGGTATAAAAATCGACCTCAAACTGATTATATATACCTGATTAAACATATATCAATTAGATACTGCAACCAATCAACCCCAAATAGGATACTACAACCAATCGACCCCAAATAGAAACAGGTATAAAAAAAGACATAAATAGATATCTGATTGGATATGTTGTACAAATGAAACCTTACTGTGTTAGCAGACACTGAAAATCAAAACAAAAAACACCCTTTATGAAACAATGAGTGAGGCATTTTATTAAACACATAGTACCTAAAATATATGTGAAAACTAAAAAACAATAAAGAGAATTTCCCAAATGAGAACTTGGATTCTAAAAAAATATATTTTTTGACTGTGTACGTAGTAGTTATTTTTTTACTGTGTACATTTTTGTGACACCCCGACTGATTAAATACCGGGTAGCTACTCCTTTATTAAATTAAATCAAAATGCCAAGTTTGCTCAGTTAATAGCATCGCTGTCGAAAACATTTTATTATTACAAACCACCTAGTATTTAAAAAGTAAGTTGTCAAATTTTAATTAAAGTCTGATTAACATGCAGTAAAAGATTTAATGCAAGAATAATATCACCATTCACCATAACGAAATAATAGGATGACCATCACATAATAAAAATAAATCCGGAGGAAAAATCCTCAGAACAAATCCCACAACTGAAATAAGTTACGAAATACTGAATATTGAATTAATACATGCCAAAGTCTGAAAAACTGAAATGGAAATATCTCTAATAGAATTTGGGCAACATGCCCTACAACTGAGGAATGATGAACGTGGAATCCAAATGATAAAAGCGTCTAAAAGCAAATCCCTATAGCTTCCACAAACAGCTACAGCTCGTCACCTGAATGAGTATCCTATGCATGGTGTCCTTGTGGCTGGGCATCTAAAATGGTTTTACAAAAATAGATTTGAAAGCAAACGGGTCAGAGCCCGAATGTGGAGATATTCTAAAAACCTGCAAGTGCTTTAAAAACATTTAAAACATTAAATTTAAAGTACATGTTAGGACGTGCACTCACATGAAATTCTCACCTCTCGTCTAACTGTGCACTCCTAACGTAAGTATCCATCTAAAATGACACAAACCACTAGCTAAGTGACATCATATCTAGCTAGACTGTCATAGGGTCTACCCTTATTACTCGGTTCCCATTAACATTATAACGCTCGCAATTAAATAAGGGGCTTAACGTAAATTCAGGTTCTCACATGAAATTAATACAACTCATTATAGATCATCCCTTTTTTATTCCATAGTTATACACACAATACCATATGAAAGTTCCCAGTTTATTAATTGTATATTTTCCACAACATAAATATACAATATAAGCATCCCGAGACTAAGCTGCGGTACACACATACTCTGCTATCCATCCCGGTACATCAGGTACATAAGGATCACGCATTCCTAATCTCTCAGGAATCGTTCAGATAACACAAATCACAAACAGTGGAGGCGAACACAGTCACATCACATGGGTCACGCACATACCTGCGCTCCCACGATCAGCAGACTTATTAACATCCCAATAAGTCCTTCTCTGACCTATGTTCATCGAGGTAACCGGTCTAAATCCGGGCAACACAAGGATTAGAGGGCCCTAAGCGAACGCAAACCTCCCGTGATAGCAAGTATGGTAGGTATGTCATACACACAAATCATATATCAATACTAAGTAAACACGCATCTTAGTAATCACCGTAGTTTAATTGTAGTACATATCGCCTTCTCGTACCAACTTATAATATATACAATTTATATAATCCCGGTTCATAGTCATATACGCCATAATTTATTCTCACGTCGTAGTAGGCACTCACGTCTCGACTCAAAATGTCTATTTGATTCGGTCCACAATTATATAATTTACTCCTCATTATGTCCCAATTATCCCAAGTATACCAATACATCATCAAAGGAATATTATCTCTATCCTCGAACAAGTTTACGGGACTCCCAAAATCAAAACAGGCCAAAAAGGCCTAAACTGCCAGCTCGTTAGAAGTCTCGTTCGAACGAGGCTGTTCGAACGAGATTTCGTTCGAACGAACTAGGCTATCTAACGAGATCTCGTTCGAACGAGATTATCGAACGAACATCCCTCTCGTTAGAACCCCAAACTGTCAACTCGTTAGAGGCTCGTTCGAACGAGCTCGTTCAAACGACCTGGGTAGGTCTTCTAACGAGTGACCAGATTCAAGCCCAGAAATCCTATCTCGTTTTTCCAATTTCTCTACACCTCAAATCTCATCCAAACCTCAATATAACAATTGTTTAAGGTCTATAATCATCCCTAAACATGTTAAAGTCACATACTAACGTATTTTAAAGGATTAATTCTTCCTAAACATCATCAAATCACAAGTCTCTACTCTTTTCCCCAATTTTTTTAAGAACATAAACCCTAGAATTTATCATCATCAATTCCCAGAATTTAATCTGTTTTTATATCACATAAATTTGTAATTCTCTTAATTCAATCTTCCAATAACGTTTCTACATGCAAACCTACATACAAAATTAAACTAACAACTCCAATTTCATGGGTTTTCCTTTATCTCTCAAACAAGAATGATTATCAAGATTTCTAACATGAAAGGAACATTTACTACATAAAATGTAATTTAAACCACTTGCCTTGATTCAATCTCAATTTTTGATGACGATTTGAAGGAGTTCCCTCTCTCTTTCTGCAGAATTCCCTTCTATCTCTCTCTCTCCAAGCTTTCTTCTCCAATAGCTATGGTGGCTAGGGTTTGGTTTTGGGAAAGGAATTAGAAACCTAATTCTAATAACCTACATAGCCTATTGGGTTAACATGGGTTGGTTAGTGGTTTAGTGGGCAAATCCACATCAGATATAATTTACTAATTTTCGTCACTTTTAATTTCCCAGAATACAAAATTACCAAAATACCCTTTATGTTGCCGGTATGGCCTAAAAATACCCCGGGACCCAAACTAAACTCCCGGCTAGTGTTTTCTGACTATCTCGACCCTTCTGGACAAGTTGGCACACTCAAAACGACCATACGGTTAATAGAATTTAAATTCACTTTTATAATTAAAATAATTATATCCTGACGTGACTGTTTCACGCGTTCCAATAAAATGTCCAAATTACCGTATATCAATCTCACGATAACTTTCATAATTCAATATTCATATATCATCACATAAAAAAGGAGTATACCTGTTTAGGGGGTTCAAGTATAATCTGATCACCTCCAAAAGAAAAAATAAATAACAAAACACAAAAAATAATTAGATACCAAAACATAAAAATACATGTAATCAGATCTAAAACAAAATGAATAAAAATGAAGTAGATCTTAACCGAAATCAAAATGAACAAATCCCTAAATTTATCAATAGATCTTAAACGAAATCCAAGCCCTAAATCGCCCCTTATTTTCAGATAAACAAAACAAATAGCAAAAATAATTAGGAGATCGGGCAAATAAGTGTTGGTGTATGTGCGTGTGTGTGTATTGTAAGAGAATCGGGGGAGACTACATGTAGAGAGATGGGAGGAAGGAGGATGAGAGAAGGAAAGAAGACAGATGAGAGAGGGAGAGTGAAGGTAGGGTTTGTGTTAGGGTGATGTTGTCTTGGGAAGTGAGTGGGAGAGTGAGATACGAAGCTTTCGTGATGCTTTCTTAGGAGAAGACCCTTGTACCCTTGTTTTTGAATTTGAAAGAAAGGGGGAAATAAATTAGAGGGTGTTAAAAGAGGGGGAATTCACATATTTAAGCGGAAAAAATGGTAAGAGAGGTATTTAATATCACCCATTGGATCTTTGCCTTGTTGGCTAAATCATGACCCCTACTTAGCTTATGAACTTATTGAATAGTGCCAACTAAAAGATATATATATTGAACTTATTGAATAGTGTCAACAAGTAAGGTCATAAGGGTAATTAACCAAGGGTCTCGAATTGCATATTGGACATCACAAAAAAAGAGGTTCGTAAAGGAACATGTGACAATAACAATGGAACTGTGGAGGGCATAGGAGTAAAATAGCCCTAGACAGCCAACAATCGAGTCAACCAAGTCCCAAGGCTCACGAGTGGTTAAATCGCGTGGGTAAAACACACCTTCTAATTAGTCTAAAGCCAATCACTTGGATTGGCAACAAAATGACCCCCCAAGGTTAATAAATGTTTTCGTTGTTAATTTGTGCCTAACTAATTAAGAAACAAAATAAATATTTAATTTTCTTTCATTTAAATAATTATTTCAACATTTTAAAATTCCAAAAAATTATAGAAAATATGGAAATTGATTTTTTTAATCTAGAAAATTATAACACCATGAAATTTATAGTATAAAAAAATATTTTTAATATAAAATACATATAAAATGTATAAATACAAAAATAAAATGTATATTAAACAAAATTAAAATTAGGGTTTTAAAATTGGGAAATTTAATTTTAAAATACTTTTTAGGAATATGTTTAGTACGTGCAAAGGCCCGAGTGTATTTGGGATTGTTATTAAAAAATTTAGCCAATTTAACTCCCATGGAATTTAGAAAAGGAACTTTATGGGGTCACAGTTCAGAATCATGACCCCATCCATTATAAATAACTATAGAAATTTGAGGGTCACGATCCCCAACTGTGATCATCCTTGGTGAAAATTCGATGTCTGTGACTCTAGGTTGTAATCAAAATGGTCATGGCTCGGAACCGTGACCTAAATAGTGACCATTTATATTGTATTAACATATGCTCAAAATTTTAAATCGTGACCATATACTAATAAAGTTTAAAGGGTCACGTTTTTTTATCACGATTTTAGGCTATGACCAAAATAAATTTAATTAAAAATAATATTTTTTAATTTCTCCCTCCCAAAAAAACATGTACCTGTTTTCAAACCTATATAAATTTCCATTATATAACTAACTAATCCATGAATAAAAAAATAATAATACAACACAAATTAACTAAGTATTAATCCATTAAATTGTTCAATACAATTTGGATACATCTTCACAAATAAAATACAAAATAACCCGTATATATTTCCACAAATAAATTTTTAAATGTTCAATGTGTTCCTTCCATGAAACATATGCCAAACATATGTCAAAGTGTTACTTCTCCATCAAGGCATATAAATATTTGAAAATGTTTCAAATAGTAAGAAAGTACTTGAATCCCAAAATGACTTTGGGATGCCTGCGTAGCCAAAAATGGCATCAAAGTTTACGCAATTCACCATACAATGAAGAAGGTTGGGTCTCTCCCATAATTAGGATATAGGGTATAACTTTTGATTTTAGAAAATAGATGTCAAATGTGTTGGAAATGTTGAAAATTGTATAAACTCTAAATTGAAAATTGTGGAATAAGCCCCCTTTTTTGGTTTTTTGATTTATAAAATTAGATTTGAATGTACATATCATAATAAATAGAGCAGAATTATTTATAGAAGTATTATAAACAACATACAAATGGAAAAATAACACTAAAATATGCATTCGTAGTTTTGTCTGAGTATTCTTGAATAGTTTCTTAGAGGTCTAACCGATCCAGTGCATCTGGGGTTCCTATATTCATAATAAGATTATGACATCACCTTATTAGGCTTGAAATCCTAGATGAATTCTACCGATTAGATCCATAAGAAACTATACATGGCTACTCATAAAAAACAATGTAGGATGAGTGATAGAAGGATATTAGAAAATGGGATTGGTATTTACCAATAAGAGTCTTTGATACCTTGTGTCTCAATGAACATTATATAACAAAAACCACCAATTGAGGTAACCGCACAAATAGTGAGCACCAACAAAAACCCTGACCATTCGTGTGGTTAGTTAGATTGGCGCTTTGTTATAAGTGTCACATTCGAAACTTAATAAGATCTAAAGAAAAATTACAAAATGTCGGCAGCGAGGAAGCAAGATTAAGAGAACTAAATACATGAGTAAAATATGCACAAATATAATAAATATAAGGGTTGTTACAATATATACAATACAAATTAGGTTGTCATACAATGGTAGACTAAATAACAATAAACTAATGTTTCCAAATTCAATTTTTGTCTAAACAAATAAAAAGATTATTTAAATTAGAGTTGTGATCAAAAGAAAACTATAACTATATGGGGTTCTTTAATGCATCAACTTTAGCAGTCAAATTGTTCGGTGCATTCTTAATAATAGACCTATTATCATCATTTATTAACTTTGAGTGGAATACATTCTTCACATTTTTAAAGGTATAAATAAAAGGTCTGTGGATCATTCAATCTTCACTCTTTATCTTAAATAAATCTACAGTGACATGTTTTGAGAAAGGATCATCTTTACAACCATTGGTAGTGTCCTCCACCTTAATCTACCCACAATAGAAGACGACTACGTTTAAATCTAAGAAATCTTGTTTTAGGATTTATTGGACAATCTCATAATATCTTAGCACCAAATCTTTTGGATTTTTACCTCTTTTTCTAGACACACAAGAAGTCAAGGAAGAAATTTAAATTCTTTCATTTTATGTCAATAGTTTTTCCTCTCATGGGTATGAGACAAAATCAAAACCGTTGACGTGAAACTCTTTAAACTCATTCACACAGAAAATGGGACCTTTGTCTAGGCATGCAAGCCTTGAAGAGACCACCTCTTTTTAAAAGATACATTTATTAATGGATTTTTATTAGGGTAGGTTTTATAACACATAGATAAATAACCCTCTTTTGCTACCTATACCCTGACATCATTCACCATGCAATTCCTCTTCTAATTTTGGATAATTTCCCTCTCATACTTCTTAAATGTGTTCATGAAATTATATATTTTAGAATTTGATAGAGAGAATACAAATAATGAAAAAAAAATTATATATGTAGATACTTACTCTCTCCAATCTTCAACTTCGTCTTGTGAGTCTAAGACATAATGAATATCTTGATCATATTACAGATTTGTGAGTAAAAAATCTTCAGGGGTTCCTAATGGGAATTCATTCTCAAACTCATCAAGTTCCTTGATCAGTCATTCTCTGCAAGGATTGAACCTCCTAAGCCCTTGTTTCGGCATATGTATAATGATGATTATTCACTTATGTATATGTGACACCCCACCCAATTAAATACCAAGTGGCCAGGCCTTTATCATAGTAAACAAGATTTCCATCTGGTTCATTCTTAGTGCCATTGTCGAACTTACTTATTACTAACCACCTACTAATTAACCAATTCGATGTTAAAATTTTAGCTTTTGAATTAACCAAACAATAAGTAGAACTAGATACCCAACATAACCATCCCAATATAATTGAGACTGGACATATTATAAGCATCTAAAAAAGAGTATTAGCCGAATAAATCACGACCAAGAGCAACAAAAAAAACATAAATCCGACACATGGAAAGTATAACCAATACGTGCTACCAAAATAAAAAGTACAACTGTCCTGAGCAACATGATCAACAATACAACTGAAATAATATCCCCATCTAGGAATGAACAGGGGAAGCATCTAATTCAAGTCCTCTAGAACCCACATTAACTGCAGCTATGTACCTAGAAATAAGATCAAGACAGGCGCCCCCGTGGTCGGAAACCTAAAAGGGTTTTGAAAATAATTTATAGCAATGGTTAAAACTAAAAGCATTTTGAAATATTTAGAAAGTGAATTCAATTAAAGTAAATCAAAATGCATGGATTCTCTTCATATTTAAGTTGGTGTCGCACTCTCTTAAGTACCGAATCACTCCTCAACTAATGTGCACACCGACCAATTTTTTCAATAACCCCACCTAGTAATCTACCTCGTAACTAGTTCTTGTTGTATAGCTCCTTCCTGACACACTACTCTAACTCGATTACATTTAATAAATGATTTAAAAGTTTCATGTCACATTAACTTAACAAATCATTATTTTCATTTCCGATCATATAACATTTTCACGAGTTATATAATAAAGAATACAATTCACATCATGTATTTTACCCATATATAATTATCTTCACTATATATATACGAATCATCATATTACAACATTCACTGACATGCTGTAATTATATAACCTTCCTCCCGAGTAGGCAATCATCGTATGTACTCTATACTGCTAGTAGTCCAGGTAAACTCATCCACCCGGACACTCGGACCCGATTAGCTCCCCGAATTAGTGAAAACAAAATAACATAGCGAAGGCGATCATAGTTCCCTCCAAAAATGAGATTAAATCATAACCAAGACGTCTCACCCCTAAATACAGACGATATGACATGGGGACTATACTCACCCTGCTCCTCAAGCTAGGGGATTCACCCACATCGCTCAACCTCCTATGATAGCATTAGAGGGGTATGCTTTTACTAAATATCTAATCACGGACATTGATAATCACCCAATATATATATATATATATATATATAATTAAATTCCAGCTATACCGTGCACAAAAACTCGTAGCACTAACCCAATTCATCCCCGAGTCATTATTCTGACTCAAATTTAATTAAACATGCATCAGTTAATTTATTACCCCGACGCCAATATACATCGACTTACTCACTTGGTCCAAAAATGATATAATCAGAATTTATTATTCAAAATAATTTTTACTAAGTCTCACACGCTTACTAATTTTAAGGTTCTTAAATTACCCAATTTAAACCTTAATTTTCCCTTTGGGACTATCACCCTAAATATCCCATTTATATCTCCCACAATTCAACCCATAATTGTAGCCACCAAACCAAAGTACCAAAATAGTAACCCACAAATCAACACAGTGCCAAAACAGGGGAGAAAAGAAAATGGCGGCTGTAAAGAAGTCTCGCTCGAACGACTTGGCTGTTATTTGAACGACATCTTCTTTCACTCGAATGGAAGAGCAGGTCATTCGAACGACCCGTGTTTTCTCTCTCCTCCTTCGTCATCCTAAAATTTATCCACCATTAGTGAAATTCGCAACCCAGAACCCCTATTCATCCTTCCGACAACAGTTTCACCAATATACAAACCCAAGATTTCAAGTCCCCAAATCTTAATTAAAATCCCCACAAATTTAGGGCTTAGTAATTTCATCTACTAAATTTCTCTATAGATTTAACATCTAAATCTAACTAACCCATATTAGATATTAAACTATCCCAAGAACATGGTACTTATCTAACACCCACTATGATATGAACAAAAATATGCAAACTAATTAAGAGAAAGTTTAACCACTTGCCTTCTTGGATTTGTAGGGTCCAAATCTTTTATTGTATATGATGGGTTTGATGAAAAGTGTACACACTTATTCTTGATTTAGGCTCTGAAGATTTCTCTAATTGCTCCCCCTTTTGTTCTCTCTTTTTCCTATCTCGGGATATCCGAATAGGTCCCCGTATCAACTCTATCTTGGTAGATGTCTCCTGAATCATCTATGTCCCCAACAACTTATTGTCCCCCACCTCTAACCAAAAAGAGGGTGAACGATAAGATCTCCCATAAAGTGGCTCAAATGGGGCCATGCCGATAGTAAATTGGTACGAGTTGTTATACGCCCAATTAGAGATATTGCTCTTATCCTCCCCCAAAGCCCAGAATGCACATCCTCAACATATCCTCCAACATCTGATTTACCCTCTCAGTTTGTCTGTCTGTCTATGGATGAATGGCGGTGCTCAGCCACAAATATGTGCCCACAGCCTCCTGGAATCTCTTCCAGAAATGAGATACAAAGATCTTGTCTCTATCGGACACTATGTTAGACAGCACTCCGTGCAACTTAAATATCTCCACTATGAATGGTTGTGTGTACCGCATCATCTCAAAATTGGTGCAAACCAGCAAGAAATGGGCTACCTTGGTTAATGGATCCACTATCACCCATATGGAATCATGACCCCTCTGCGATGTCGACAACCCCTTAATAAAATTCATAGAAATGTTCTACCACTTCCACATGAGAATCTCAAGTAGCTGCAACATCCGTGAAGGCCTGTCGTGGTCCACCTTATCAAGATGACAAGTGGAGTACTTTGAGACAAACTTTGGTATATCTCGCTTCATCCCTGACCATTAGTACTCCCTCCTCATGTCCTGGTACATCTTATCCCCGTCGGTATGTACCGCGAATCTAGTGCCATGGGACTGGTCAAAATGGTATGACTCAAATCCTCATCCTCTGGCATGACCAACCTCCCATTAAAACATATCCCTCACTCTGAGCTGATAGAGTAATACTCCAAACCCTCTTCTAGTAAATGTCTCACCGTTTCTTGGCAAAACGGATCCTCTGCTCGTGCTTTCACCACCCGCATGACAATATCGGGCATGATGGCTAAAACTTCCATACATTCCCTGGCGACCTCATCGTCATGACGAAATTCACTCCACTTAGCTTTCCATACCTCTATCGAGTCCTCCTTAGGTCGTCGGCTCAATTCGTCTGCCACCATGTTATCCTTTCTAGGATGATACTGTATATCAAACTGGTAGTCCTTCATGATATCTAGACACCGCCTATGTCTCATGTTCATATCCTTCTATGTGAAGAGATACTAAAGTGACTTGTGATCTGTGAGTACTATGAACTTCTCTCCTAGAAGATAGTGCCTTCATGTCCTTAAAGAAAAAATGACCGCTGCCAACTCAAGGTCATGGGTGGGGTAATTCCTCTCACGGGGATTAAGTTTTCGATACACATAAGCTATGCCCCAAGTCCCTGCAATAATGCATCCATATAGACTCGATACTCAAATATTACCCTAGGAAAAGAAAGTACGGGTGTTGATGTGAACTTGTCCTTTAGCTCATCGAAAGATAACTGACACTAGTCGGTCCATACAAATGGCACCCCCTTGCGAGTCAAATTTGTCAATGGGACCGCAATCTTTGAAAACCCCTTAATGAAATGACGATAATACTCAGCTAAAGCCAAAAACCAATGAAGCTCATTCAATGTCATGGGTTGTCCCAACTCCCTCACTGTCAATACCTTAATTGGATCAATAGTAATAGCCCAGTCTAAAATAATATAGTTAAGAAACTGTACATCCCGTAACCAAAACCCACACTTCTAGAATTTGGCATACAACTGGTGATCTCGTAATATCCGCAGAACCATACGCAGGTGCTCTGTGTGCTCCTCCTCCGTGAGCGAGTAGACCAAAATGTCGTCGATTAACACGATAACGAACTAGTCGAAAAACTCTCTAAAAACCATGTTCATCAGATCCATAAATACTGTTGGTGAAATTGTGAGCCCAAATGGCATCACCCGAAAGTTATTGGATCCATATCATGATAGAAAAGCGGTCTTAGAGATGTCCTCCTCCCAAATACGCAGCTGATAATATCCCAATCTTAAATCAATCTTGGAGAAGTACGCCTCCCCTCTTAACTAATCAAACAGGTCATAGATTCTCTACAATAAATACTTATTCTGTATCGTGACCTTATTCATCTCCGTATTATCGACACACAAGCGGAGTGAACCATCCCTCTTCTTCACAAACAGCATAGGAGCACCCCACGACGATGTGCTCTGTCAAATGAAACTCTAGCCCAAAAGTTGCTAAATTTGTTCTCTAAACTCATGCATCTCTGAAGGGTCCATGCGGTAAGGTTCTCATGAAATCGATCACATACCTGTTGCTAGACCAATAACAAACTCAATCTCTCGACTGGGTTGTAAACTTTGTATGTCTTGAAATACATCCCCAAAGTCCCTCACGATTGGAATTGATTCTATCAATATTACACCCCCTGTGAGTTCTCCTCCTAAATATAATATAAATGAGTTCGCGACCCTCTATTGAGAAGAGGCATCTCCACTAAAAACTACTCCTTCCCCGAAATGGAAAATACTATGGTCCTATCAAAATAGACCACCATCGCCCTGTACCCCGCTAATTAGTCCATGCCTAGGATAATGTCATATCCCTTTACATCTAACATTAATAGGTCTGCTGGTAAAATCAGTCTCCAAATGACAATATCTACTCCTCTACGGATCGACTGTATGAGTCACCCACCCCCCATCGGTGACTCTACACACATAAGGAGATAATCGACTGATTCTAACAACCCAACGACTCTAGAAAATTTGGTCCTAATGAATGAATGTTATGCACCAGTATAAAAAAGAACCATACCCTCATGTCCATGAATAGGTAACGTAACCTCTACTGCTGGTGGAGCCTGAGGTGCTGGAGGAATCGGAACATCCGGGACGTTTTACACACGCTCATAGTGCAATTGCCCCCGCTACTGAGGGGCGGTTAAAGCTGGTGTTGCAGGGGTATCTGTCCCTGTTGTCCCTATGGACTACCCTTATGCTGGACCCTACCTCTCTGTGGGAACTCCCTCTTCATATGGCCCGACTGGCCATAATCGAAGCAACACCTCTGAAAGTCTCCCTGATGTTGGACCTGATGAGGTTTGCCCTTCCGGCCTCCTCCATCGTTCTCTTGGCCCTGGCGGACCTACTTCAAATTTGGGCACTGTTGGCCCTACATAAACCCCTGACCTCCGAGTCGAAATATCTTAGCAATATTCTCCTGGCGGTTATCATACCCCCTGCTGGCTGCCTTCCTATTGTGATCCACCAGAAACAACCCCAATTTCCTTGCCCTGCTGGCTTGGCTCCCCCCCCCCCTCTTTCTTCTCGTCAGGTGGAAGTGATGGTCCTGGAAATGTAACAAAGATGTAGTGATGACGTCGAAATATGTCTACAAAGTAGGGTTCCCAATCAAATGTTGCATGATCCTACAAGTCAAACCATCAATGAATTTTTCCATCCTCTCCTCATTACTCACGTCTTCTAGCACTAAATTAACCAAACGAGTGAACTCGTCCTCGTAATTCGCCATAGAACAGTCACCCTGAATCACCTCCCTGAAGCTCCTCCTCATCTCGGTCTCAACTGCGGGAGGAAATTACTTGTAGTCAAATCGCACCCAGAACTCGGCGATAGTCATCAAATCTCTCTCTCCAATAGAAGTCGTTAACTCCCACCACTGCAAGGCTACCCCAGTCAGCCTGAATGTAGCCAACATTTGACTCTGGACCTCGGTGCAGTCGACCATGCTCAAGTGGCACTACAACTCCCTCTTTTACTGATAGGATAAGATCACCTCTATATTACCTTGAAACTCCAGGGGATAGACATTCTGAAAGGCCTCCCTAACTCGCTGCCACTCCGACAACCCCGGGTTGGCCTGCACTACCAGGGCCACTGGGTGCTGTAAATGGGACTGAGGAAACTTTGCTTTCATGGTTGTTATGGTGGCATTGACCTCCTGGGCCACAATATCCTCTACATGTTCCGTGGATACAAACCCCAGTTGGTCCTGTGGTTATGGGATCTCGGACTCTTGATGACCCTCTCCCTCTCCACCTCGGGCAGCTGCCCACGCGGGTCTACCTCTCCCTCTCCTGGGTGACATTTGAAATTCAAAATGAGTTTATTAGTTCACTGTTAATACAAATAAAAATAACAAAAGTACGATATCTCATAAGCATGAAGATGAGTCAACAATGCTAATATTAGGGCTTTATATCAAAAGAACACAACACTGAAATCATAGTAAGACGTACAAATACTAGGGACACTAGAACCTGATGCTCTAATACTATCTGTGACATCCCGCCTAATTAACTACCGAGTGATTTGGCCTTTATCAAATTAAACAGGATTCCATCTGGTTCATTCTGAGCATCACTCTTGAACTTATTAATTACTAACCACCAACTGATTAATTAAGCCAATGATAAAATTTTATCTTTTGAATTAACCAAACAAAAAGTAAAACAAGATAGCCAACTGTACCATCACAATATAAATGTGACTAGAAATAATACAAGCATTTAGAAAGAGTATTAGCCAAATAAACCTTGACTAAGAGCAACCAAAACAACATAAATTCGACACAAGGAAAGTACAACTAATACATGCTACCACAATAAAAGGTACAACTGTCTTGAGCAACATGTTCAAAAGTACAACTGAAATAATATCCCTATATAGGAATGAAGAAGGGAAGCGTCTAATGCAAATCCTGCAGCACCCACATGTACCGCAGCTACGTAACCAGATATAAGATAAAGTCGGGCCCCCCTGTGGTCGAACACCTAAAAGAGTTTTTTAAATAATTGATAGCAACAATTAAAACCCAAAACATTTTAAAAATATTTAACAAGTGAATTAAATTGTTGTAAATTAAAATGCATGAATGCTATTCATATTTAAGCTAGTGTCGCACTCTCTTAAGGACCGACTCACCCCTCAACTAATGTGCACACCTACTGTTTTTCTATATAACCCAACCTAATCTTGTACCCCATAAGCAGTTCTTGCTATATAGTTCCTTCCTGACACAATACTCTAACTCGAGTACTTTTAATAAATGATTTAAATGTTTCATGTCACATTAACTTACCAAATCATTATTTTCATTTTCAATCATATAATATTTTCACAAGTTATATAATAAAGAATACAATTAACATCATGTATTTTACCCGTATATAATTATTTGCACTACATATATACGAATCATCATATTATAATATTATGGCATATGCCGTAATTATATAAGCATCCTCCCTAGTAGGAACTCAACGGATGTACTCTATACTGCTATCAATCCAGGTATATTCATCCACCTGGACACACTAACCCAGTTAGCTCCCCGAATCAATGGAAACAAAACATCGCAGCAAAGGCAGTCATAGTTACTTGCAAAAATGAGACCAACTCATACCGAAGATGTCTCACCCCTAAATACGAACGATATGACATGTGGAATATACTCACCTTGCTCCTCAAGCCAGTGGATTCACCCACATCATTAGAGGTTCTTGCTTTTACTAAATATCTAATAACCGATATTTATGATAACAGAATATATATATATATATATATATATACATATATTATCCCACTACCGTACATATATATATACATTAAATTAAATGAAAACTATACCGTGCACAAAAACCCGTAGCACAAGCCCAATTCATCCCCGAGTTTATATTCTGACTCAAATTTAATTAAACACACATTAATTAATTTATTACCTTGGCATTACTTATTTGACATACCCGGACTTACTCACTTGGTCCAAAAATAATATGATTATAATTTATTATTCAAAATTCATTTTAATAATTCTCTCACGCTTATTAATTTCAAGATTCTAAAAGTACCCAATTTAAACCTTAATTTTCCCTTTGCGACTATCACCATAAATATTCCATTTATATCTATTGTATCCACCAAACCAAAGCCCCAAAACAGTAACCCACAAATCAACCCAGCGTCAAAACAGGGGAGAAAAGGAAGTGGCAGCTAGAAAGAAGTCTCACTCGAATGACTTGGTTGTCGTTTGAAATGTCACTCGAATGGAAGATCGGGTCGTTTCAATGACCCTGGTTTTCTCTCTTCTCCTTCGTCATCCCAAAATCTATTCACCATTAGTGAAATTCGCAACCCAGAACCCTTATTCATCCTTACAGCAATAGTTTCACCAGTATACAAACCCAAGATTTCAATTCCCCAAATCTTAATTAAAATCCCTACATATTTAAGTCTTGGTAATTTCATCTCCCAAATTTCTCTACAGATTTAACATCTAAATCTAATTAACCCAGATTAGCTATTAAACTATCCCCAAAACATGGTATTTATCTAACACCCACCATGACATCAACAAAAGTATGAAAATTAATTATGAGCAAGTTTAACCACTTGCCTTCTAGGGTTAATAGGGTCTGAATCTCTTGTTGTAGAAGATGGGTGTTATGAAGAGTGCCCACACTTGTTCTTGATTTAGGCTCCCAATATTTCTCTAATTTCTCCCTATTTTGTTCTCTCTTTGATTAGGTCTTCTAAAATCAGTTATAGCTCTCACACCCTCCCACTTTTAGGGTTTATGAAGGCAATCCCGTTTTAAGGCTTATGGGCTATATAAAAAGGGCCCAAACACTCTTATGTGGGCTCAATTATGTCTAAAAATGTCTCGAGATCCATTTACTACCCACGAGCACTATTTTCCAACTATTTCAGCCCATTCAGACTCAATCGTACACTCATAATTGCCATCCGAATTATTTTACTAAAAGTTAATGTTCGCCCAATTACTTATTAAATTATTACTATTCACCTTGTAACTTTAAATCCCATAAATATTAATCCTCTACTCACCAAATTAATATTTAAATAATTAATCCAATTAAATTATGACACGAACGGAATTAATTTTTTTGAATTAATTAATTAATAAAAGATCCAAAAATTCGAGGTGTTACATACTTCCCCCTTACAAGGGAATTTCGTCCCAAAAATTAGGTCGCAACTGCGGTGAATAAGTCTAGATATTGCTCTCGCATGGCATCCTCCCCACTGAAGTCTAACTAATGGTACCACCTTTGGTCATAGATAGACTGTAGCTTGCACTCACTACGATAAAAAATAGCAACAAGTCTCTCCTCATATGAGATATCTGGTTGTAAATCAATATCCTCGAGTAGAACGTTCGACAAATCCCTCTCGCTCCTCTGGTATTTCTTCAGTGATGTTAGGTGGAACACATCATGTATTCGCTGAAGATGCTCTATCAAATCCAGTCTATAAGCTACCGGTTCCAATGTTTATACAATAGGGAAAGGTCCCACATACCACGGTGCAAGTCTCCCTTTCTTTTCAAACCTCATCACCCCTTTCGTGGGAGATACCCGAACCAACACTTGATCGCTGACTTCCCACTCCACATGTCTTCGATTAGCATCGTCATAACTCTTTTTCCTATCATGGGCTATCCGAATAGGTCCCCGTATCAACTATATCTTGGCGGATGTCTCCTAAATCATCTTTGACCCCAACAACTTGTTATCCCCCACCTCTAACCAACAAGCGGGTGAACAACAAGGTTTCCCATAAAGTGCCTCAAATGGGGCCATGCCGATAGTAACTTGGTACGAGTTGTTATACACAAACTCTACCAATGGTAGATATTTCTCCCATTCTCCCCCAAAGTCCATAAGGCACATCCTCAACATATCCGCCAACATCTTATTTACCCTCTCAGTTTGATGGTCTATCTGTGGATGATAGGTGGTCCTGAACCGCAAATCTGTGCCCATAGCCTCCTAAAAGCTCTGCCAGAAGTGAGATCCGAAGATCATGTCTCTATCGGACACTACATTAATAGGCACTTCGTTCAACTTAACTATCTCCACTATGAAAGGCTGCACGTACCGTATCATCTCAAAATCCATGCAAACCAGCAAGAAATGGTCTACATTGGTCAGTCTATCCACTATCACCCATATGGAATCGTGACCCCTCTGTGATGTCAACAACCCCGTAATAAAATCAATATAAATTCTCTCCCACTTCCACATGAGAATCTCAAGCGGGTGCAACATTCATGAAGCCTCTAGTGGTCCACCTTAACAAGATGACAGGCGGCGTACTTCGAGAAAAACTCTGGTATGTCTCACTTCATCCCCGACCATCAGTACATGCCTCCACATGTCTTGGTACATCTTATCCCCACTGGGATGTATCGCGAATCTATTGCCATGGTACTCAGTCAAAATTGCATGACTTAAATCCTCATCCTCTAGCACGACTAACCTCCCATTAAAACGCAGCCCTCCCTCTGAGATGATATAGTAAGGCTCCAAACCCTATGCTAGTAACTGTCTGACCCTTTTTTGGAAAAATAAATCATCTGCCCGTGCTCTCACCACCCGCATGACAATCTCGATCATGATCGCTAAAACTGCAATACATGCTCGGGTGACCTCATCGTTATGACGAAGTTCGCTCCAATTCGCTATCCATACCTCTACCAAGTCCTCTGTAGGCCGTCAGCTCAACGCGTCTGCCACCACGTTAGCCTTACCAGGATGATACTGGATATCAATCTGGTAGTCCTTCACGAATTATAGCCACCTCCTCTGCCTCTTATTCAGATATTTTTGTGCGAAGAGATACTGTAGTGACTTGTGATCTGTGAATACTGTGAACTTCTCTCATTGAAGATAGTGCCTCCATATCCTCAAAGCAAAAATGACCGATGCCAACCCAAGGTCGTGGGTGGGGTAATTCCTCTCATAGGGCTTAAGGTTTAGAGACGCATAGGCTATAGCTCTCTCTTCTTGCTGCAACACATCCCCAAGTCCATGCAAGGATGAATCCGTATAGAATCGTTACTCCAATCCTCCACTAGGAAAAGCAAGTATGGGCACTGATGTCAACTTGTCCTTTAGCTCATCAAAATCTAACTGACACTAGTCACTCCACACAAATGGCATCCCCTTATGTGACAAATTCATCAATGGGCCCACACTTTTTGAAAACCCTTAATGAAGTGATGATAATGCCCGACTAACCCTAAAAAGTAAAGAACCTCAGTCGGTGTCGTGGGTTGTCCCCCCTCCCTCCCTATCGATACCTTACTTGGATCAATAGTAATACCTCTCTCCTAAACAATATAGCTAAGGAATTGTACCTCCCATAGACAAAACCCACACTTCTCTAATTTCACATACAATTGGTGATCATGTAATATCTGCAAAACCATATGCAGGTTATCTATATGCTCCTCCTCTATGTGAGAGTAGGCCAAAAAGTCATTTATGAACATGATGACGAATTAGTCAAGAAACTCTCTAAAACCCCTGTTCATCAGATCCATGAATACTGTTGGTACATTGGTTAGCCTAAATAGAATGACTCGAAACTCGTAGGATCCATATCGTGATAGAAAAGCAGTATTTGGGACGTCCTCCTCCTAAATACGCAACTGATGATACCCCGATCTCAAATCAATATTGGAGAAAAATGCCTCCTCTCTCAACTGATAAAACATGTCATTGATTCTCGACAAAAAATACTTATTCTGTATCATGACCTTATTTCGGTCCCTATAGCCAACACACAAGCGTAGAGAACCATCCCCCTTCTTCATAAACATCACAGGAGCACCCAACGGTAATGTACTCAACCGAATGAAACCCTGGCCCAAAAGCTGTTGAATCTGTTCTCTCAACTCACGCATCTCTTAAGGGGTCATGTGTTAAGGTGCTCAGGAAATTGATCGCGTACTCGGGTCTAGATCCATAACAAACTGAATCTCTCAACTAGGCGGTAAACTTGGTATGTCTTGAAATACATCCCCAAAGTCCCTCACGATCGGAATCGAGTCTAACTGTATTACCAACGCCAGTAAGGTCTCCTCCTCAATGCAATATAAATGAGTGAGCGACCCTCCATCGGGAAGAGGCATCGCCACTAAAAAAATCACATTACCCATAATGGAAAATACTATGGTCCTTTCAAAATAATCCACGATCGCCCTGTACCCTGCTAACTAGTCCATGCCGAGGATAATTTCATATCCCTCCATATCTAACATTAATAAGTCTGCTACTAAATTAGTCTCCAAATCACAATATCTACTCCTCTACAGATCGAGTGTATAAGTCACTCACCCCACATCGATGACTCTACACACATAAGGAGACTATCGGCTGACTCTAAGAGCCCAACAACTCTAGAAAATTTGGTCCCAATGAATGAATGTGATGCACCAGTATAAAAAAGAACCATACCCTCATGTCCATGAATAGGTAACGTACCCTGGACTGCTGGCGGCGCCTGAGGTGATGGTGGAATCGGAACATCTCGGATATTGTACACACTCACGTAGTGAAAGTGCCATTACTGTTGTGGGGAGGGTGGAGCTGGTGCTACTGGGGGCATTTATTCATGTTGTCCCTATGGAACACCCTCCTGCTATCCTCTACCTCCTTGTGTGCACCCCTCCTCAAATGGATCGACTATCCTCAGATGATGTAACGCCTTTGAAAGTCTCCCTGATACTGGACCTACTGGCCCTGAGGAGGTTGCCCCTGATGGCCTCCTTCATGGTTCCCTTGGCCCTAGTGACCCTGCTGCTGATTCGGAATAATCCCATAGAAATTATCCATGGTCCTCACTCCTTAGAGTAATAGTTGACCAGATTGATGACATATGTTACACTCAGATCGGTCAAGTTTTATAAAAATGATTGCATCGTACAGTTAGCTTATGCTAATCAAGTTCTCTTTTATCACTTTGACGTACATCACATTGTCTAGATTAGGAAATTCGGGTACCTCAAAACAACCATACCCTAAAATTCTAGACCTATTAACATATCCAGTGGTGACGTTTCCTTCTTTGCGATTAACAAGGTGGGTAAAAAATTAATTGTCATCGGTCATGTTCTTATAGCACCCACTATTAAAATATCGTTGGGAAGTATCTTGAACCTTAAGATCAGCGTGAATAACAAAGGGATTTGTCGTCTTTCTTAGATAACCAAGTGGAGGTAACCTTGTATTTGCCCTTATCAATTTTGGCTCTAGTCCTATCTTTAGAAACATTCTCAAAAGGCATAGATGTCCTTTGAAATTCTTCCTTTAATATTTGAGAAGTGGCGACTAGGAACTCAAGTTGCTCTTTAAGACTAGAAAAGTCTCTATAACTTCATGGAGGAGTATGTGCACATTGAGTTCTTCCTAATTTGTCATAATATTACCTAAGGTGACCTCTCCTTTCGCAATGGGTGCAAACATAGACTTGTTTAAGTCTACCTTAGTTAGCTCATTTAGGATGAACTCTCTTTGTGGGTTAGGTTGAGGCCCATCTGGATCCATAAAAAATATTGGAATCGGTTATGGTCCGACATGGGAAGTGGATGCACCATCATAACCTATTCCTTACCTCTCACTAAAACCTATAGAGGGACCGATGAACATCATTCGTACCTTCATCGATATATCCTCTATAGTAACTTTGACCTCCTCGTAACGTTTGAGATCTTTCTCGAGTTGCTATAGAAGAGCTTTAAGTTTATCTTGAGTCTCCAATGAAGCTTTAAGATATCTCGTAAGACAAGACACTTTGATGGTCTAGTCACCACTTTTCCTCTCCATGAAAATAACTCCCTCCCCCAAAGAACCTCTCACCGAGGACTCACTCTATATCGACTCTATCAATTCCTTATCTAAGGCTAACACCCTAAGTGCCAAATTTTTATTTTTCCTTTTCATTTTAAAAAACTCCTCATAAAGATCGTCATAAGTGCGTTCAATGTCACTTTCTCCCTCCCTCTCTTAAATTTACTAGACTCACTGTCAAGGTCATCATGTTTAGAAATTTTTTCATAGGTGTGAGACATACTTGATGTATTAACATGACTAGCCATGAACACTATCAATTTAAGTCCATGAGGTGATTCGTCCTCGGAATCCACTGACCCAACCTTGCTATTGCTAGGAGTTGCATTATAGGCAGCTTTACTCTTGCCCTATCTCTTTAACCACATAGCACACTCATGAGCTTTGTGACCTATACTCTTGCACTCATAGCATCTTTCCTCGTCTTTCTTAGGGTACTTTCCTCTCACTATTTCAAAACCTTTATTTCCCGACTTAAAAAAAATTCTCAAAGCCATTATTTTCTTTCGAAGAATTTTCTTTACTTATTTTGAGAATTTTTTCGCAAAAAGGGAAAGATCATCGAGATCAAAATTAAATTCGTAGTCATAAGAAACCTCATCTTTATTCTTAGAGTGGGATTTTGAATGATTACCTTTTTCCTTCGGCTTTTGAATTTTAGGGAACATGTCGATTTCATAAGTTTGAAGGTCTCCTACGAATTCTTCTAACCTACACATATCTAAAATTTCAAACTAATTAAGCACCGTAACTTTAAGTATAAAATGGTATGGGAAGGATCTCAAAATATTTTTCATAATTCTCCTCTCGGGAATTCCCTCACCCAATTGAAACTACAATTGACAATATTAGATAATCTAGCATAAAATTCATCAAAAGTATCATATTCTAGCATAGTGATTGTTTCAAATTGTGTGGTGAGAATTTCTAGCTTAGAATCTCATAGCATTGGTACCCTTGTTAGTGAGTTGGAGAGTATCTCATGCTTCCTTAGACATTGTATAAGTCGTAATCCGATGAAATTCATCAGGAGTGATTTCACCAGAAATTACGCTCAAGCCATAGGAGTTAAAATTATTCCATTTAAAATCATCTTTCTTTCCAAGAATTGACAGGTATAAGACTTTCTACATTATCATAAGTCACGATGAGTGGTGTCCACCCTTTTTATAGATAAGACAAACTCTCTCGTTAATCCACTTCAGTGCAAACCTCATTCGAACTTTTTAATATGCATAATTTGACCAATTAAAATCAGGTAGCCTATTATACAAATTATCCATTTAATCCCAATTTAAAGATCACACAATAAATTAGTGTAACCTTCTCTGATACCAATTTGAGAAAGCAGCATGGGCTACGCATATTTACTTGTATCTTAGGTGAAATGCAAAAATTCACTTGTTACTAAATTTTACCTTGATTTAATTTAGAGTGAATTATGAAGCCAAATTTGAAACCAAATAGAATGGGAAGAAGATAGAGGAAAAATCCTTTTTGGTAAAAACCTTTAATTCAACACAATTAAAAGATAAGACAAACACTTGATGACATACAAACTATTTAGATATCCATTAAGTATAACGCAAAGATGTCTTCAAATCTTCGATAGAACTTTGGAATATGTAATTCCTTTTTTCTTCAAATTCACTAAGTATAATGCGAAGATCAGCTTTTGGAATACGCAGTTCCCTTTTTCTTTAGCCGTTGAGCCTCGACTCCACAAACCAGCAATAGAAAATTTCTCTATAAGGTTTTAGAACTTTGGATTGTGTTCTTCTCTGTTTGGAAAAGTGATCCTGAAAAATCAAAGGGATTTGGATGAAAAAATTATAGAGTTAGATAAAAAAATCAACTCTAAAAGGGGTTGTTGAAAAGTCTAATGTGGCATCTCATTTATAGGAAAAGTCGTTGAAAATAGATAGGTATTAAAGATTTGAAAAATATTTATTTAAAAAAATGCATACTCATTGGAAAGATGCACCCATTCTCGTTTGAACAACTTCCAACGAAACTTCAAATGACATTCTAGAACTGCCCAAAAAGTTGACATTCCATATCTCGTTCAAACATGGGAACCTCATTCCAATGAACAATTGAATCTCATTCAAACTAAATTCCAGTTCGTTCTAACGATCCAACAAGTTTTGCAAAAATTCTTTAAAAACATTTTTTAAAACAAACTCTATTTTTAAAACGACCCCTGAACATTTTAAGCTTTACCAAATTACCTTATAAAACTTCTCCAGTAAAGTTGTGACGAACGATCGTCAATCTTGAAAATATCATCAATGATTCTTCTCTTTAAAGGCTTAAGAATAGTCACGGAGCCAACAATTTTTAAGGGGTAGGGCACAATAATTAAAATGCCAGGGGTTCGAGGGCAATAGCCCTCGGGAAAAAAATAGTGTTATTCAAATATCTAAACAAATATAAATATTCACATAATATTGCATGATTGTTAGAAATAGAATAAGAGGACTTCATTACCCAAAAAGACACAAGGATTTACATCTTTTCATACAAAGGTAGAGTTGTAATACACAAAAATAGAGTAAAAATATTTTATAATATCCCTCAACGTGCTTTCATATTCTGAAAGAGATCCAAGATGGATTCATTGGAGATGGAATCAAAAACTTCCTTTTCGATGTATGTCACACAACTATCACTTAACCATTCATCCCCGATGAAGTTTCAGAGGTCAGATTTAACTATTTTCATAGCTGGAAATACCCTCCCAGCTGTAGGAGTGGAAACAGGAAGAATTAGGGATAACTTTATAAGATTATAAACCAATTCATACATAATGTGATTTCTTTTCTCAACCATCTTCTTACCCAAATCATCAATCCCTTCCGACTCAAGAAAGTCATCATTAGATTTCATATCAAATTCATATGTCTCTAGTTCATTCTCAAGGACAATACGTTGTTATTCCATGAAATCAATGGGATAGAATTGAAATACAAGAATCAATTTGGTGATATTAAAAGAATAAAATGAATTGCTTAGGTTTAAACATGACATAAACAAAAGCAATTATGAATTCACCTCATCAAAATGGTTGTTAAGCTCAACAAGTTGCTTATCCACGCAACGGTAGAACATGTTAACTCTCTAAAGCCCTGACCCAGATTTATATTACCATTAGAATAACCCAAATCCAAATTGGGGTGTTAGAGGGGGAGGGGGAAAATTTTCCATTATTAATTAAGAAAAACATTTTTTAATCAATTTAAGGATATATTATTCACTTGTCAAATTTTAATTTAAGAAGAGTAAACTTTTAACATGCATAATAAAGCCAACTTATGAATTTGTCCATGAAAAAAAAACATTTAATACCACAATTAATCTATCGAAATGAAGTTCACTGAGTAAAATAACACAATAGTCCAAATGTGATAATAGAGTTCCAACATATTAATTAGAGTACTACAAATATAAACCTTAAACATATTATGGAACCGTCAACAGAGCATCTATCGTCGATTCAGACCCTCAGCATCCTTACCGAGATCCTTTTCAATGTCACCAACTGAAGTTACTGGGGTGGAAAAGTAAAGGGGTGAGAAAATGCCCAGTAGGGTGGGAAATACTAAGCAATAATTTGATAAATAAAATACTTTACATATTCAATGTCTTTTGGTATTTTGTAAAAGAAACTTCCATTTCATTAAATTTTAATGCAACTACATGCCCAACTCACACTTAAGCATTTTCATGTCTCATGCTAGAGACTTAACTTAGTAATCCAACGATGTTTTCATCATAAGATTAATAAGTTCCATTTATTCAAATACATTAATCCATTCATTTTCCCAATATTTCATGAATATTACTTTTATTACTTTGGGATTTGCCAACATCCACGATTTCACGGCCTTTCACCGCTGGTATCGAGCACACATATGCTACACTGGCCAGGTTTTTTATTGTCTTTCACCTCTAGGTACTTCATGACCTCCATAATTATTCTTTTCAGCAACATCTAAATATCATTGTCTTTTCATATATTCACATTCTTCCAAATATTCGCATTATTACTATTATTCTCATTATTCCAAGTACTCGCATTAATATTTTGGTGTTACTTCTTTATTTCATTATTTGCCTTACTTTTGAAATAGCCGAGGAGGCCAACTAATAATAACACCGTATTTTGAACACTAACATCCAATCATCATTTACTCTATTTATTTATTAATGCATTAACACATTTTTAGTACCTTTAAAATAATTTTACTAGCATTTTAATGCAAAGAAACATTATCTTCCACTAGTTTTTCATTAATTACCAAAACTGTCATTATGCCATTTTTACACCAAAATGTGTCATTTAAATGGGTTTTCAAGAGAAAAATATATCTTTATATTACCTTACTATTTTTCTATAATATTTTACTCATTTAATCACAAACTTAATCATTAAAATTATCATTTTAATGTAGAGTCCAAATATAAGGTTTTAAGTGGGTTTTCTACACCATTTTAAGTCATTCTCTTTACTTTTTAACAACATCAAAGTACTGGATGAAATTTATCATTATTTCAAAAAGTGATGAAATCTATCGTTTCATTTCAAAACATATCATTTAGAATGTCTAAAAATTATTTAAGTATATTCACATGAAATGAGGATTTCTACCTAAGAAATCTATGTATATGCATCCTACACATTCATATTCAAGTAGTATATGATTATAACTTTTTTTTAACAATTTTCACATTCTAATCATTCATTTATACAAGCATGATATTATGAAATTTAATCAATAAGGCTAGTTCATACACTAGTTTATTCGAGGAAACATAAATAAGAAAGAAGTGTTATCACTCTGTCACATGTGTGGATCTTAATGCTCTGATACCAAGTTGTAATGGCCTGACCCGAATTTCTATTGTCGTTGGAATAATCCAAATACAAATTGGGGTGTTAAAAGGTGAGGGGGGAAAGTTTACTTTATTAATTAAGAAAAATATTTTTTCAATTGATTTAAGGATATAATATTCATTTGTCAAATTTCAATTTAATAAAAATAAACATTTAACATGAATAATAAAACCATCTTATGAATTTTTCCATGAAAAAAAATATTTCATACCACAATTAACATATCAAAATGAAGTTCACTAAGTAAAACAACACAATAGTCCAAATCTGATAATAGAGTTCCAACAAATTAATTAGAGTACTGCAAAAATAAATCTTAAACATATTATGGAACGGTCAACAGAGCATCTACCGTCGAGTCAAACCCTCAGCATCCTTACCAATATCCTTTCCAATGTCACCAACTGAAGTTCCTAGGGGGGGAAAAGTAAGGGGGTGAGAGAATGCCCATTAGGGTGGGAAATACTAAGCAATAATTTGATAAAAAAAAATACTATACATATACAATGTCTTTTGGTATTTTGTAAAAAAACCTCCATCTCATTAAATGTTAATGCAACTACATGCAATTCACCCGGGCTATGTGCCCAACGCACTCTTAAGCATTTTCATGTCTCGTGCCAGAGACTTAACTTAGTAATCAAACAATGTTATCCTCATAATATTAATAAGTTCCATTTATTGAAATACATTAATCCATTCATTTTCCCAATATTTCATGAATATTACTTTTATTACTTTGGGATTTATCAACATCCACGATTTCACGGCCTTTCACCGTCAGTATCAACCACACATATGTTACACTGTCCAAGTTGTTTGGAGTCTTTCACCTCTAGGGACGTCATGCCCTCCTTAATTATTCTTTCTAGAAACATCCGAATATAATTATCTTTTCATGTATTCACATTCTTCCAAATATTCACATTCTTACAATTATTCCCATTATTCCAAGTACTCGCATTAATCATTCAGTGTTACTTCTTTACTTTATTATTTGCCTTACTTCTAAAATAGCTGAGGAGGCCAACTAATAATATCACCGTATTTTGAACACTAACATCCAATCATCATTTACTTTATTTATTTATTAATGCATTAACACATTTTTAGTACCTTCAAAATGATTTTACTAGCATTTTAATGTAAAGAAACATTGTCTTCCACTAGTTTTTACATAATTACCAAAACTGACATTATGCCATTTTTACACCAAAATGTGTCATATAAATGGTTTTTCTAGAGAAAAACATATCTTTATAACACCTTACTGTTTTTATATAATATTTTACTCGTTTAATCATTAAAATTACCATTTTAATGTAGAGTTCAAATATAACGTTTCAAGTGGGTTTTCTACACCATTTTAAGTCATTATCTTTACTTTTTAACAATATCAAAAGTACGGGCTGAAATTTATCATTATTCCAAAAAATGATGAAATCTATCTATTTCATTTCAAAACATGTTATTTATCATGTCTAAAAATTATTCAAGTATATTCACATGAAATGAGGATTTCTACCTAAGAAATCCATGTATATGCATCCTACACATTCATATTCAAGTAGTATATGATTATAACTTTTTTTTAACAATTTTAATGTTCATCATTCATTTATACAAGCATGATATTACGATATTTAATCAACGAGGCTACTTCATTTTAATACATAAAAAGCACGGGTTTGCATAATAGAAAATACATGGACTAGAATTTTTTAACAAGAAATCATCTTTCATCAACATGGGTATTTTAAGCTTTTGAAAACATAAATTTAGGAAGAGAAAAACCATACTTTATTTATGAAGAGGCGATAACTTTGGAAAAAAAAACTTCACGTCCTCCTAGATTGCTCCTAAACTCCACTCATATGCTCCTAAAATCAAGCTTTCAAGTCGCACCAAGTTGCCCCACCCCTTGTGTGATGTTTTGATGGAGTTTTGAGCTTTTTTTATGGAGTTTGAGGAGAGAGAATATTGGTATAAGGGTGAGCTATGAAATTTAAAAGTATTTTTGCTCTTAGGGATATAAGAGAGAAGAAGAAGAAGATGAGGATTTTATGTTTATTTGGATTACTAGGTTCATTGAATCTCCTCACCCTTATTTATATCAATTTTTAAGCTTCCTTTTTTAATGTTTGACTCGTTTAAGTCTTCTAGACTTGAAAATATAAGTGAAATATGCTTTATCCATGTTTGGAAAATACAAAAGCCAACCACGCAATAAATGAGCCAACCACACCACCTAAAACCAATTTTTACTATAATTTCGACATAAAATCTGCCCAAAATAGGACCTAACTATTTTTTTTATAATGCCGAAGAAGGAAAAGTTGTTGAAAATTAAATTTTACATTTGTCTGCAAAGTTTTAGATTTTTTCAGCACTTTTATTTTTTTACGAAAAATGATTTATTTTTTATTTTGTTATTATTTTTTTTTACCCCATGGTAATTTTGTATGTATTTTTATGATTTTAAATATATTGTCAAATTATTTTTTTGATTTACCAAATGTCTTAAACAATTAGTGCAAAGTTATGTTTTTGTAATATCGCATATCGTAAAAATGTGATTATTCTACTACTCATGTTCGTGCATCGTTCGTTTTTGTCCAAATTGCATAAAACTTATCCAAAGTGCTTAAATAAATCATATTAGTATAAATAAATTCCCATGCGAGACATGCAACGTAGAATTTTCGGAAATGGCGCTTTGGCATATAAACAAGTCCAAATACAAGTACGTAATAAAAAGTGCGGGTATTACAAACTCGATAATGATGTATGTTTTTTTATCAAAGTTCATATTCTCGATCTTCCTAAAAGAATATAGTTATTCTCCATATTACGAATGGGGAATCCATGTTTTCTACAAAAAGAATAAACTTCCATCAATAGATTATCCCATCCACACTCTCTCATTTTCTGCAAACGTAGCTTCAAAAGTCTAACCAAAGTGATAGCATTCACAATATCTTGATCTTTCTGTTGCAATGATTTTGAAACATCATTAGTGAATCCAAGTACATTCTTCATCAAATGCATAATGAAGATGAAATCAAAAGTTTTCATTGTTTTTATCAAATTTAATGCCTCACCTTTTCCATCAATAGAATCCTCTAATAAATCCGCATTAAATTTGATAAAAATATAACCCTCAAATTTATTAGTGTACCATAGTGCGATCCCCATCATGTATCACCAGGTCGGTTGAGACTACTGTCTTGATTTAACACCTGACCATTTGATAATTCACCACATTCTAGTTTCTTAAAAAAACGTTCAGCTTCCTTTTCTCAAAGAATGTCTCAGCACTTGCATGATTCCCCAACAATATTCACCATACTATTAACTAAGAAGAAGAATTCAGCAACGTGGTCAATATCTTTTCCAACGTGAATAAGTGTCAATTGAAGTTGGTCTGCAAAACAGTTCACATAAAATGATGACTTTTTCTCATTAGGAATCAATGATTTTAGGCCATTATACTTGCCTTAAATGTTGCTTGCTCCATTATAACCTTGTCCACATAAGTTTTTCCACACTTGACTTATGCTTGTTAAAGAAAGCATCAAGTGATGTTTTGAGTGAAATTATCGTAGTTTCATGAATGTTTACCATGCCTAAAATCTTTCCATCACAGAACCACTATCGTCCACATATTTCAAAACAGTGGCCATTTGCTCTTTAATTGATGCATCACAAGCTTCATCAATTAAAACCGTTTATGGTTCTTTAGTGAGATGTTTTAAAATTTCTTTGTTTATTTAACCGAAAATAGCATTTACAACATCTTTTTGAATTTTCGGAGATGTTAATAAGTGGTTTCCCGGAGCATTCTTTAGAACAACACTATTAACAATTTCATTTCTATCTACAAGCCATTGTAAAAGTTCAATAAAATTACCTTTATTCAACGACCCTTTTGATTCATCATTGGCACAAAAAGATAGCCCTTGTCGTAGAAGAAATTGAATCACATCAATGGTTGAATTTAATCGAATACAATACTCAATTCGATGCTCCTTTGATTTGTTATCGATTAGGGTCTGAATATGTTGATTTTTCTTTAATAAATATCAACACTTCATATAAGCAACATTATGAAAACTAGTATGGGGTCCAACATGTTCTCGGAGTCTTCCACTATTTTTCCAATTTGTAAATCCACCACTCACAAAAACATCACTTTTATTTCTATCCACGAATTATGGTCAAAATAAATAGCAGGGAAGAAAAATGAAACATCTTTTTTTACATTGTACTCTAACCAACTCCCATATTAGGTGAACCACTTTGGATTGAAACGAAGAGCCTTATTTCCAAACATCGTTTGAGGAAATATTTGCATAGAAGGTTGACAAGGACCCATTTGTAAATAGGCTCGTCTAATATTGTTGTGATCATTTGGATCATAATCTGAAATCTGAGGTCTTAAAGCAGGATCGGAAGGAAGATTTGATAGGTCACGCGTAATGAGTTCTTGTCTCATTTTTTTTATGTACATTCCACTTGAATATCAATGCTTTAGGTGGGTGGAGGCATCACTCCAACGGGATCTATTTCACGAGACCTTTTAAAATAATTTTCCATATCTGAAAATAATTATAATTAAAAATCAACTCATCAAACCGTTGGGCGTACAAAAAAGCATATAACATCTCAAAATATAACTCATTTGGGAATATAACACTGAAAACAGCATATAACAAATAGATAATAACATCATATAACAAACAAAAGAGAATTACAAACGTGATTACCTTAAACAACATATAACAAACTACAACCCATTTGGGCAAATAGGAACTAAAACCCATTCGGAGCATATAATAAAATAGCATATAACAAACTAAAACCCATTTGTGCAAATACAAAACAGACATTGGTGATTAACTTGAACAGAAATACGGACGGCACCACTGGCACACCACCAATCTTTGGAGCTTCGGGCAGGAACCGAAATTGGCTTGTCGGAGAAAAGGGAGAAAAAAGGGAGGGGGTTTTAGTCGTATTTTGAGTAGGTTTTAATTGGCACACATTTGATGTTTTTTTTTACTTTCTACCCTAATTGTTTTGAGTTTTACAAATTTAACCAAAAAAATTCAATTATATTTTGTTTACCCAAAAAAAAATCCAAGCGGCATAAGATTCTGAAGATAGTCCCAATGGTTCTTTAATTTTTTTTTATCATAGTCTGATTATATTTTTTTTTTAATTCATGGATGATCTTATTCCACGACACAATCTTCAACAAAGTTCTACTATACCCTTCCCTACTAACTTCTTTTAAAATCTTTCCTAAACTAGTGCCCGCAAATTTCAACCGTGGAATTACTTTTGATTCTATTGGATCCATATCTAATCAATTACATAAATAACATAACATCTTTAATTAACATAAAAATAAACTATAGTTTCAAAGGAAAACTATTGAGATATGACTTTTAAAATAAACTATCATGAAAAATTAAATTATTAAAAATTAAAGATTTGCAAAATTCAATAAATAAAGTTAAAAGTTTAATATTATAATTTCCTTTTTAATACGCACCCGGTGAACATAAGGTTGAATCGTATATACTAGTTTGGCTCAAGCCTTCTTCATTTGGCACAAAGTTGACAAGATACTTCAAATATAAACAAAGTTGACAAGATACTTCAAATAACATGTTACTATAAAATCATATTTATATCAAACTAAATTTTAATAAATTATATTTCAACTCATTTTATTATATACAACATTGAAATGTATAACTGGTTGGTGACAGGTTTGGACCCGGCATTTGAGAAATTGTTCGCTACATCCATTTTAATATATCAGTTTATTTATTTCATTTGTTTAAAATATTTTATTGTGTACAATTTTTTGTCCCATCCATTAATTGCAGGTTAACTACTGCTCTAGACAAGATTCTAGGGCCTTATATTTATCAACTCATTGAAATGTACTATAAGGTTGTGACAGGCCTGAGCGCCGAAATTTCAGATATAGATCATTAAGAAAAATGGTTAGTATGAATTTAAAATTTGTATGTTAAGGTGGAAGATGCCAACCACGAATTAGTTTTTTTTTTCACGAATTATGCGCACATTAGTCCTCTCATATCTTTATATATATATATATATATATATATATATTATATATATATTATAGGTGATGTATGCCATATTTTTTTTAGTACCTGCTGATGCAATGGGCCAGGCAAGCCGCTCAATACCTTTCTACAATGACATGTTTATATTTTGTTTATAAACATATGTCTTCTTTTTTTTACCACAACCATGTGTATAGCCTTACCTATCCATCCTAGAAAATCGACAACTATTAAGATATGATACATTTGTACAATATCATACAATTTGACATATGTTAACATATGTCGTTTATGTGTCTATCATTTGAAACTCACTTACACAAGCAAGTAAAAGTCACTGAAAAAGTCTGGAAGAAGTAAAGTTTCCTAGAAAACTACGGTAAAAGAAGCGAAGAAAGAAAAAAAGTCTCCTAGAAAAGGTTTAAGTTACACACGCTTTCTCATTAATCTACATAGAGAAAAGGTTTTCTCCATTTACCAACAATGGAATCTTGAACGAAATCTAATTTGAGTTTTCTTTCTAATTTTTTTTACATTTATAAAAGCATAAAAGAAAAATTCATTGGAAAAAAAGGAAGAAGAAGAAAAGAGAAATACCGGTTGAAGTTTTTTTCGCATATTGTGGAGTTGAAGCCCTTCTATACATTCATTGTGTATTTGTGTGTCTATATATGGATTTTTGTTAAAGGGTTGTATTAATAAAGGGATTTGTCATCTCTAAAACTCTTTATTATATTTTATTTGGGAACGATTCCTTCTAATATCTTATTTGGGAATGATTCTTTTTTGTATGGATTATCTCCAGCATTATTGTGATTTCTAGGAAATAGTAAGGATATTATAATAATTGTACTTTCATCTAGATTTTAGTGATAAGATTTAGAGGGTTTTCATCTAGATTTTAAGAGAATAATATTATCATTAATTCGTGAAATGTGTGGAAAACAAATGTGTATTTACTACCTTTGAAATCTGAATGGTTTAGATTCAGATTTCAGAGGTGCAAACAAATGGGCCCGCGATAAATTGTAGTAATGACCACCGTGCCAAAACAATCCTTGATATTTTTTCAAGATAAAAGAAAATTGCAAAAATCAACTGGCTTCTTATGCATAGTTTTGCATGTGATATATATTTGTTGGAAATAAATTATACCAAATATATGAAAAATCCAAAATTTGAAAATACATAAAATTGAAAGTACTTATCGATCGAGGTTTTTGGTTAGCACAAAGTCCTAAAGGTGAAATTACCTTTTGATATTGATGATGTAAAGTACATAATAATTTCAGGTGAAAATATGGGGAAAGAGGACAATGATATATATATATGTGTTTTTTGAAGAAAAAGATAGTCAATTAAATAGGCCAGATTTTTTTTTGACAAAAACATGGATTGTTTTACTAACTTCAGATTATTCTCCACTAACATGTAGTTAATACTGTAAGGGGGAGTCCTCACCAAAGATTTATTAGCTTATTTGGTCTTGTTCTTAGCCAAATACTAACTGAAGAAGAAAGATCAAGACCTCTCGAAAAAACTCCCACGATGACCCTCCACAGAGACTTCTCGAAGGACTCCTTATGAAGATCAAAGTTATTCAAGTGACAATATTTTGTAATAAGAAACATGATGTATTTGATATTTTATTTTACTTGTTTAACAAATTTACTTTGTAATGTGGGAGAGGATGTTCGGTACCTTCGAAGGACCATGCTTAGCATGGCATGGGAGAGCTCACATGATTTGTCGAAAAACCTCCTCTTGAGAACCTTGTAGGAATTTAGTTTTAAGGATTGGGAGCAGGGCAACGGTGGGAAAGCAATAGCCAACCCTCTTGGCAAACTTGGGCAAAACCTCATCTAACACAAACTAGTGCTCGAGCCATTTCCACCTCGAGTCACTTCATTCAGCACATACTCGGGGGAACCTCCTCGAGAGACTTCAATATCAAATTCATCAGCTGGAGATAATTCTTAACCAAAAAACAACACACTTAATGTTCGGACTCTTTTAGTCAAGAAACTCCAACTTATCAAACCACGTGTTTGGTGGGGGTCACTGTTCACTTACTTTATGACGTTACATTTAGGGACTCAAGATAACAACACTCAATTGAGCTTTATCCTTAGGATAGCAGGCCTAGTTAACTAAATCCGATTTCATAGCCATTTGAAAGTAAACCTTTGAGCTGCCATGTCATATCCCTATTAATGCCACCACGCTTTTAATTGGTTGAACGATTTCCCGCCAAAACATAATATCTTATACAATTAATCCAATATCGTTGACATTAATGTCGTAGTATTTTCGCACTTAATGCCCATCAATCATATTTAATCCCAACAAGGTTACCCGAGTAACCTTGCCTCCATATAAATAGACCAACCAAACAGTTTACAAGGACGACAATTTTGACCTAGAATTTCTATTGGATTTTTCTCATACACGAGAGCTTCCGTGAGAACATTTATTACCCAATATTACTTTTTTCTGCCATTGATACTACTATTATTGAGCATCAACTGAGCCTGACGTTTATGCCTTTCCTTTATTGTGACAATTGTGCTTGCTCTTTCTCCCCCCGACTAAGTTACTGGCTGGTTCCACTTATTTATTGTGTTCACGGTTCATTTATGGTAGAAAATATCTCATTTAATATCATCTTGGGTGTTGAATATTTCTCTTTCTTACTCTCATGCATAATCATTATTAAACATAGTCTTGGGTATTAATCACGGTCTTGATAAAGGGTTACACCTCGCTTGATACTAATCGTATCCTAAGAACCCAAATCTTACATTTGGCGAATCTGTTGGGAGGTATTACCTTTTGAAAAGTTTCCAGAAGATAACGTTGATAAGACTATTAACTTCGGCACCATGTAGTGTGAGGAGGAGGCAGAGATCACTATATTTCCTAAAGGAGCAAGAGTAATGTGAGTGGAACCTAGCACAGTTGCTACTAGTGTAATGGAGATAGTCGGCACGCCGGAAGGAATAGCCCCGGTGCAAATGATGGGGAGCATGGGTTTGTTTGTAGAGTTCATCAAAACCCCCAGAGCCTAAGCGATGTTGGGGATCACTGGAGGATCTAACTCTTTCATGATTCCACCAACTAGGATACCAACTCCCTCTGTCATAGGAGGGGTTGCCACACTGATTATTAATAATAATCCCCCGACTGCTCCATCCACGATTACCCCAACCTTGGCTATAGTAGCAACTGTACCAGGTGTGGGATCAGTAGGTGCAACGCCAGAAATGACTGCTAATGTAGGGGAGTGCGCTGGTTGCGCCCATAACTCTAATTGATGTAGTGCTAACAACAACCAGTTCTCCACTTTCTATCTTGGAGGAGATAAAAAAGGATCTCTTCAAATTCATAGCGGTGTTCAAAGCTAGAGGAGATAGCTCCTCAGTTTATGATGACTTCCGTACTCCGTACCCAGAGGAGTATAATAATGATCCTTACCCAGTAGGGTATATTCCACCCATCTTTGAGAAATATACAAAAAAAAATGCGTTAATCCAAAGGAGCATGTGAAAAGGTTCATCGAGAGCCTAGGTGCATACTATAATGAAAAAATCCTAAGACTAAAGGAATTCTCAAAATCCCTAACAAAAAAGGCTTACACTTGGTATTATCATTTGGAGACAGGCAGTGTGGCCTCTTGGGAAGAGCTGCACATGCTATTTGTGCAAAAGTTCTTTTTGGCAAAAGACGAGTTTAAACTCACGTAGCTGGCTTGCGAGAAATAAAAATTATGGGAGGATGTTGTTGCTTACATTAGAAGGTTTCATGAACTCTCTATAGATGTGAGGGAGGAAACACAAGAAGATAAACTTTTACAACTTTGTACCGAAGGGCTACTGCCCGAGTTTAACTGCCACCTAATCAATGAGATCTGAGAAGGCACATTTGCTGCATTTGTAAAGGAAGCAAGAAATATTTCTCTAGTGGCAAAACCCACACCTAGTTTGGAAAGCTTGTTGCTAAGACCATCATCTAGGTTGGGGAGGTGAGTACCCCCGAGGGTAAACTATGCAGACGATAGAGGAAGAGGGGAAGGAAGTGGTGGCTAAGGAAGAAGAAATAGGGTCCATAAAAGGAGGTTCGAAGGTGAAGAGGATCCTCCCAAGTTGCCATAAACGGTGGAGCAAGCCCTAAACCTATATACTCTATTGGTTCGAGATAAAGTTTACAGACCAGTTAATAGAAGTATGGTGTGGGTATCTCAAAAGGACAGAGAAGAGAAAAACTTTTACGAGATCCAAAACATAGTGAATCACCCAAGTATAGTATGTTTTTGGCTAAGAATGTTGATCGAACATCATATGAAGAAAGGGGACATTGAATTACCCCAAGGCAATGAGAATGATAACCCTCTACCAGCTCACGGGGCACACATAGCTAGTGCCTTTAATGAAAAAGTTAAGAAACTAGTAAGGGAAAAGTGGCTCTTCGAGGAAGACTTCGAAGAATCATTGGAGGAATGTACTTCAAGTTATATCAATTATGATTGGAGGATGAAACAGACGAATAGGATGAACCTGAAGATGACAAAAAACCCATGGAGATCTTGAGCAGACAGATAGAGTCATGCTCACTAGAGAGATTGCATGTTGTGATAGCTTATAATGAGGCTGCCTATAGAGACGTGGAAGAAGTGTATGAACTTGAGGAGGATTAAACTGACCCTTGGATCGAATGTACATCTATGGCCTAATTGAGAAGTTTGGTTGGTTCTTTGACTAAGTTGGGCTCCACGAGCACTCTCGGTTGGAGGTTACGCGAGCTATCTTAGAGATCACTAAGAAGAACATGGCTGCACACTTAGAATGGAAGGGGGCCATAGCCAAGCTTATAATAAAGTACCTCTCCGAGGTTACATTTTTGGAGGCTGGAAGATTGATCAAGTACCCTCACAATAGGCCCCTTTATGCTACATCCATTCTAAATGATTATGTTTTTAATCGTTGTTTGATGGCGGGGCATCTATCGACATTATTCCCACTGGTACTTCTACGCTACTGGCCAATCAGAGACAAAGTTGGTATAATATCCTTTGTCAATCTTGGGGTATGATAATCAGTCATCCAAATCTATGGGATATGTTAACTTGGGCATTACGATGGGGAATATTACTTCCCACATAAAATTCCACATTATGGACTACGAGCCGTCATATCAACTGTTAGTGGGAAAAGTGTGGATGCACAACCACGGTTTAGTTTCTTCCACTTACCACCAGTGTGACAAAGAAAATGTAAAGGGCGAGAAGGTGGTGATCCAGGCATCTAAGAAGTCGTTTGTAAAAGAGGAAGTGCACCTAATAGGCGCAGCCTTCTTCACCAAGATGGATAAAGAGGCTATGATTATTACAAGGTATATTGGGGGCATCAGTGTCCCAAGTAGTCGAGAAAGAGTGTGTGCACGATCTCGATCGTGGGTAATCTACAACGAAGAATGCGAGCAGGATGTAGTGAGGCCTCCCAGTTTGTCGAAGCATCTTTAGGATCGAATGACTCCACATATTCACCCTATAGGAAACCAAGTTCAATGCCAAAGCGTTCTAAGAAGACACTCTGTGAGAGAGTTAGAAGAAAATTTCCGAAAAAGGTTTCATAGAGAATAAAACTCCCGATAGTGCAAAAGAGTAGTCTTTCCTGATGGCAAAATTATTTAAAAATTATAAAGGTGTGAGTGGGTAGTCGAAGGCTTGGATGATGAAGCTGACCCGATCCGTGAGTGTTTATTGCTGGATAACCAAGGACAATGCTTAATGATTGATAATTCAATCATCCAAGAATTCCTAAAAGAGGTAAAGGGGGAGCCTGAGTGCATGAAAATAGACCCATGCGACAAATCCAAGAGTTAAAAAAGATAGGTCTCGCTAAGGAGGGCGATGAATCTAGCCCAACCTTTATCTCAATGGACCTGGAAGGTTCATTATGAGAGGTTTTGATCGAAATACTATAAGAGTTTAAGGACTTCTTTGCGTGGACGTACACACCGAGATAACTAGATTTGATAACGAGGTGAGCTGCCACAAGCTTAATGTTTTTCCATATGCTATTCCAGTAAAAATAAGTCACCCGAACATATAAAGAAAAATTGTATTTATAGATAAATAAAGAAGTTCAAAGGTTGTCCGCAGCCGGTTTTATTATCCCCATTCGACATCCCTTTGGTTGTCTAGAATTTTTTCAGTAAAAAAAGAAACACAAGAGCCAAATCAGGATCTGCGTGGATTTTTAAGACCTGAAACGTGCATGGTCGAAGGATGAATTTACACTGTCCTCCATAGATAGCTTGATAGATTCCACTATAGGGCATGAGATGTACATATTCATGGATGGTTATGTGGGGTATAACCAGATCAAGATGGATCTGACTAACATTGAGAAGACTAATTTTTGAATGCCTTTCGGTAACTTCATATACACAGTCATGCCTTTTGATTTAAAAAATACAGGAGCCACCTATCAGAGGGCCATGATGGCTATCTTCCATGACCTCTACCATAAGATCATGGAATTTTACATCGATGACCTGGTAATAATGTCCATAACCCAATGCAAAAAGTACAAGTTTAAAATAAACCCTCTCAAATGTGAATTCGGGGTGACAAATGGGAAGTTCCTTGATTTTGTGGTAAATCAAAAAGGCATCCAAATGGACTTGGACAAGCAACATGCCCTCCTTGATATGCCAAGGCGAAATTCGACGAGGGAGTTGAAGAGATTCTTGGGAAAAGTCTACTACTTGAGGAGGATCTTGCCCGGGCTGGCTGAAGTGATCCACCCACTAATGGAGTTGTTGAGAAAAGGTACAAAGTTCATGTGGGAATAGGTGCATCAGGAGGCCATGGACAAGATGAAAATGCTCCTCACATCTTATCAAATGTTGATCCCTCTGAAGGCAGGTATCCCTTTACGTCTATATCTTACATCTATAAAAGGATATATTGGGGCATTACTAGCCCAAGAGATGGATGGTGTAGAGAAACATATTTATTACTTGACCACGATTATACATGGGCTGGAGGTCAGATATACTAGCATCGAGAGGCATTATTTATCCCTTGTATTCATAGCACAAAAACATCGTCACTATTTGTTGTCATTCACAATTTACATTGTAACTAGATGTGATACTATAAAGTTTTTGCTTGCTAGAACTGTACCAATAAGTAGGGTGTCCATATGGTTTCTAATCCTTTCGGAGTATGACATTAAATTCATAGTTCCTCAAGCCATCAAGAGTTAAGCTTACGCAGATCTCTTTGCCATTTTTCCTTCTAGGATATTCACTCTGACTGTGTAAGAACTTCCAGGCAATGATCTTTAGGCTAAAGGTTTTTCATCCATCCTAGACAAATGGTGCATGGAGTTTGATTGCTCCTCGACTAAAAATAAGGGAGGAGTAGGTGTGATTTTGAGAAATAATGGGGAAGAAGTCCGACTATCCTTCAAATTGGAGTTTAAATGTTCGAATAATGAAGCTGAGTATGAGGCACTGGTGCTAGGATTACTCGAAGCTCTTAAAAGGGGCACCCAAGTGCCATTAATAAAGGGGAACTCAAACATGGTGGTTAAATAAGTGACAAGCGAGTTTTCTTTGAAGCACATGAGTTGGCACCCCACCAAACAATCATGTAAAGGTTGCTCGAGAAATTCAAAGTGGTAAAGATAAAAAGGCATGCGCGAATGATGAACAGACATGCTAACGCTTACGCCACTATTGCCCCAAAGATTATTTCGATGAGGAGTCAACATCAATTCAAATTATCAAGAGGATAACCCCCTCGACCATTCTAGAAATGCTTCCTACTAATGAAAATAATGATTGGAGGGGCAAGATAAGGAAGAAAATAGAAATAGGTGAAGTCTCACTGAGTTTGGTTAACCTCGCGTAGTATTTCGTTGCTAAAGGCAACTTGTACTAAAAAACAAAGGAAGTTGGCTATCCAGGTGTGTGGATCCTGAAAAGAATAAAAGAAGATTGACTGAAGTCCATGAAGACAGTTGTGAAACCACCAAGGTCCCTTTATATATAAGGGTCCATCAAGCAAGTTACTTCGGGCCTTCGATAAGGCATGGTGTTATGATGATGCAAAGGGACTGTGGAAAATGCTAATAATTCTACCAAGTAGCAGAATGAAACTTCATCGATTAACCTCAATATTGGAGGCAACCTTATATGGAAATGTTGGTAGATGGAGTGATATTTCCAGATAAAGATGACGCCATGAGTCTTAAGAGGTGAGTTCCTAGGTACTACATCCAAGAAGGGAAGTTGTACTGAAGAGGCTATCATAGCAGGCCATTGTGGTGCATCAGGGGGGAAGAAACGGAGGAAGTACTGAAGCAGGCCCAAGAGCCATGACATATCGGAGGAGCTAAAATTTATGACCAACTTATGACTTTGGGGTATTATTGTCCTATGATGGAAAAAGACTCTACCGAGTTTTTTCAGAAATATAAGGCTTGCCAGTTGCATAGGAATATGATCCACGCTCCTTCAGTGGATCTGCATTTTCTCTCCACCCCTTTCCCATTCCACACATGGGTGTTCGACTTAGTAGGGGTAATAAATCCCTCATTGTGAGGAAATATTTGGATAGTTATTGCTAATAAATGTTTTACCAAGTGGGCAAAAGTCATACCACTAAAAAGAGCCACAACAAGGATAGTTGCTCGATTCATGAAGGAGTACATCATTTATCGTTTTGGTATCTCGAAGGTCTTCCTCTCAGAAAATAAGACTACTTTTATGAACAATAAAGTAAGTTTACTCACGGATAAGTACTCCATAATTCATCACAAGTCAACCGTAGCATACTCAAAGTGCAATGGGCAAGCAGAAGCTACCAACAAGACTCTGGTGAACATCCTGTCAAAAATACTAGAGGACTTTCCAGGAACGTGGGATGATAAAATACCCGAAGTCCTATGGTCTTATCAAACGACTAAGAGAAAACCCATAAGGTGTACCCCATTCTCTTTGGTTTTGGGTGAGAAAGCTATTTTCCAGTAGAGCTAGAGGTACCTTATGCTAGATATAATTTACATAGTGCCATGCTCCCCCATAGTTGACATGTACAACTTGAAGCACTAAAGGAGCATAGAGATAACACTGTGAAGAACTTTTAAATGTACAGAAAATAGTTGTCCATATTCTATGATCAGATGGTGAGGATAAGGAAGTTGAAAAATGAGACTTAGTCTTAAAAGCTTGCATGAGTCATATTAGGGGCCTGTCATTACCCATGTTTTAAGACAATTGGGAAGGCCCTTATATTGTTCGAGCAACACATGATACGGGATACTGCAAAATATCTAAGTTGGAGGATGATGTCTCTTTAAAATTAAACAAAAAGTGGCTCAAAATTTACTACGTTTAAATATATTAAATTTGCTTCCAACACTCCAATTTGTTTCACTATGTTTTGTTGGAACTTATTTAGGAGAATGTTCCCTACAATTCTGGGTTATCTATTTTACATGGAAGTATAAAATCGTCTCTATTTTGAAACCCTTAGTCCATTTTCTTTCTTTATTATGCATAATGTAATGAATACTGTATAAATGTGCTAGCTCATTCAACATTTAGGCAAAACAAAAAAGGAGGAGAACCAAATGGAAAGTAATATATTCGAATAGAATAGAGTTACTGAGTTACATTCCACAAAATTCTCAAAGCAATTAAACACAGAAGATGGGAAATTTATAAGAGTGGCTAGTCTATTGGGGCATTGATTATGAACCACAAGTTGGCTGTGTCAAGAAGACAGTGATGATGCTGGGGAATAATCTGCTCTAGATTACTCTGGTCAGCATCCAAATCAATAAGATCTTCTTAATGGCGCTTTATTTTTTGCTCAACATCATGTAGCTTGGCTTCCATTTTGATAGTGGCCTCACGAGCAACTTTAACCTCTTTCTCAGACCTAGCTAGATTAGCTTCTAAACTCACTAACTCTTCCGAGATAGTCACCTGTGAACGATGAGAGGCTTGCAACTGAACATAAAAAGCAGGTAAATCTTCTTTCTTGAAGTAGCGCAACAATTTTACCAACCAAGATAATGAAAACCCATCGCTAATAAGGAGATTAATTTTCCCCAACAAAACTTTAATAGAATCAAAGCTTAAGGATTCCAGAGGGGTGTTAAAGGACCTCGCCTAAAATATTTGCAAGACCACATCTTTCAAAGACAGACGGGGACACTCTGTCAAAAACATTACAAACATGTTAAAAATTAATTGAAATCGAAATATTAACTGGGCAACGTTTTGACCACACAAAAAGTTCAATCAATGTCTATTAATGTTTAGTGTGACTTATAGTTATTGAACTTAAGATCACATATACTAAACCCCACAAACGTAGTGATTAGTCACGAATATTATATATTTGTGCTCGTTATCTTTATGCATTCTAGCACATTTGTGTTACTTAATTCCTATAGTATTATCTTTAACTAGAAAACCTCTATTATGTATTTTTATATGCTTTGCGAGGTATAATTGTGATTTTGTAGGTATTGAAATGCTTAACGGTGCAGTTGGTGCATTTCAGGAAGTTTTCAATGTAGTACGCAACTTCAGGAGCATTTTAATCATTTCAGTGTTCGAGCTTCATGCTCGAACTCTTCGCGAAAGTTATATCCCTTAGAATCCGACTTCGTGTGGCCTCCAACGTTTCATCAATTCATTTCCTAACGAACATGTTATGATCACTTTTTCGGGAAGCACTTTCTTGGTTTTTAGGACAAATCATTTCTTTTCAATTTATTTATTTTACCACATATTATTTAAGTGGGTTTTTGTGTATTTGAAGACATAATCAATTTTCTTATTTTACATCTTCATATATCTTGTTAACTTGTTATATTAGAGGAAGAAGGGCTTTGGGGTGATTTTGGGTTTTTGCTTCTCTCTCTTAGGGTTTGTCCCTTTGGTTGTGTAAGAATAATATTCATTGTCTTATCTATTTATCCAAGCTTCCATTGTTAATTTATTTCTTTGTTTTGTGTATTTCTTGCTTTATAACTTACTTCCTTGCTTTAATTTACTTGGTTCCAATTAATTATTGCCAATTAACATGCTTTGTGGGAAATTTAATCTAGGTTGAGATTGTTAAACTTACATGGCTTAATTAGTTTCTTTGCTATGGTATGATGGGTCTAGGGTAGTTTTACTGAGTTAATTATTCTTTGTATGACACCTAGGAGATTTAACGAGGTATATCATGTATGCTCCGTATTTACGAACTTTCATGTGTAATTTCGAGAATATTCATTGACACATAACTCAAATTATGCTTTTATGAGAATTTAGAGGGTGACAACTCTAGGTTTAATTAATTGTCCAAATGTGATTAATCTTGTTAGCGATTTTATGTTCATGTAATCATTTATGCTATTTAGCCCATGTGAGGGAGGCAATTCTCAACCTATAGTGTTACTCGTTTTATTTAATCTAAGTTTAAATATGCGTAGTTTAATGATTTTCTCACATATCATGTTTTACACTTTTATTTGAGAAGTATTAAATAAATAGAATTCTAAAAACCAGTGTCTATGGATTCGATACCCGGACTGTCCTCTATACTACCTTAAAAGAGTGTAGTCAATATGGAGGTTTTGTATAGCGGTGGGAGTCGAGAAAAATGATCGACGTATATCTTTATACACTTGTGCCGTAGTTTTCACCTGTGATCAAAATAGTGCCATTTTCGAGGACTATTTTTTTCTAAAATTTATTGACTTAATATTTCCTATTATTTTTTCTTTCTATTTGTATTTTTTTTGTTTTAACTAGTTTTTGTAGACTTGGGCATCTGAGCACTAAGAAACATCGAATCCGCGCCTGGACATCACATTGTTGAGCGTCCATCGAGGACCCATGTTGGGTAAGTATGTCTTACACTAATGTTTTCAATCATTATAATGATTTGGGTTCGGGAGTTTTCCCTAAGAATAATTTTCAATGTCCATCTAAGCCTATAACTTTTAGTGAATGCTTGCATGTTGAGAAGAATGAAAATCGCAAGATCACTTTTGACGAGTATTTAAAAAATCGAAATAACGATCTGGGGAATTCTGAAACTTATTCTAATGACAAAATGCCTCAAACTTATTACAATAACGAAGTTGAAACCCATTGCGATAGTATTCCTCCGGACTATTATGACAATAACTTTCAAAGTTGTTATACGAATAAGCTTGAAAGTTACGATAATAATTCTCAAATTAGTCTATTTGGAGAAGTTACGAAGCCACCGAATTCGTTTGGTGCGGCGTTGCAAAGTCAAAAAAAGCAAATTTTTGATCATTTTTATCGAGCGGAGAATCGTTGTTGGGAACATGATTTGGATTTATTATTTAAAACTAATGATGATTCTTCTCTTAAAACTTTGGAAGATGATGAATGTTTTGAATAAAATGAGGAATTCGAGGTTCTTGTGCCAATGATGCCTATTTTAGAACAAACCATTTTACGTTTAGCCCAAGACATAATGGAGAATGAAAACGGTGAAGATATGGAGATCGATGAACTTTGTAATGAGATAATTTCTTCCGTGAATAATAAAGATGAGTTGAACACTTGTGTTTCATCTCAAACGATTTTGGAAGAACATCTCACTAAAAGTGAATCTTTTTCGTATGGAATTCAACCATCGTGGGATGACGAGTCATATTTCAGGTTGAATTCGCTTCCTCCCTGTTTTCGTTCACCATTATTCAACCATTACAACATTCCTCTTAGATGGTTGAAAGTTTTGAAACGTTCAATCCATTCATCGACGAGGAATACTTGCTCGAGTTGCTCATTTTTATGGGATCATCTCTGTTGTGTGCCCCTCCATCCATGCTTTTTGAAAATACTTTGGGAGTAGATTTCATTTTTCCGCATCCCATGTGTCCATGTCTCCCGTCCAATCCAAACCCCCCATCATCCCCCAAATTTTTTTAATTAATGATGGTGCATTTCTCTCTCCTTGCATATACCTTCCGTGGTTCAAATGAAATTCCTATTTTTTCAAAGGTATGAACTCAATTGATGGACCGTCAATTATCCCTAAAAGGGAAATCATTTTTTGGGTGGACCTTCAGAAATTTCTACTCCGTTTGTATAGTTGATTGAGTAGTTGAAATTTAGGTTGTACATAGTTCATTCTTTCTTTCTTTTTTATTTATTTTAGTATATATTTTATTGTAATTAGTTCAATTTTTCTTTATTTTTTGTGCATGATTGGTTCAAAAAAATTTTGTAGGTTCAACGAACTCGAATTTACAGAGATTGTGCGTCCCAAACATGCGGTTGTTAAAAAGCTAAAAATTGTTTGCACACTCATCCGCACTTTTATGCATATATTATCATTTTTGTGTATGTGTGTATGCGTGTGTCGCGCATTGTGAATCTCGTACTTACAATAATATTTTAATGTATATACTCTTTTATACTTTTTCTATTTTTATTTTTATTAATATTTTCATTTACTCATTTATAGCTTTTCTTTTTTTAATTTTAATTTTTTATATCCCCAACTTATTTCTCATTGGATAGCAAGAGTAGGTTTAAAAAACAAGAAGATCTTGGTCTCAATTACATGCAGTTGTTGAAATAAATAGGTACCCGATCGACCTGTCCCGGGCATTCAACGATCGGTTCGTCATTTACTAGTCACTGTCTAAGGTTGTAAGAAATTTTGTAAAACCCGGTCGACTGGTATCTTGCTCGTGGTTGATCGATAATCTTTGTCCTCGCGCTTTGTCTTCTGCCCAAGGCTAATTTGGAAATCGCGGTCGAACGGTCCTCTCACTCGTGGTCGACCGGGGCAGTTGGTACAAGGTTGTTAAGTCAGTACGTTGCTTCTTGTTATTTTTTGCCACTTATCTTCTAATTTCTCACCCTCTATAATTTTCCTTCCATACCCATTTCCTGCCCTGTTTTTCCCCCACCCAAATTCAACAATTTCTATATAACAAAGGGTAGAAATTCTTCCTATTTAACTTGTCTAATTGGTGTTGCTGGTTGATAATTCTCATGATTATGGAGTTTTAAATATGTTTTGGACATTTTGAGAAGTTTGTTGTCGAGTGTATTCTCCAATTATGTTCCAACTTTATTTATGCTTTATTGTTGACTAATAACCATTCATTAACACATATTTTTTGTTGAATTCTTACGTTTGTTCATGAATGGGGATTGTGTTGGTTCAAATGGTACTCACACACCCTATACCACATTGTGCACACCAAATGTTCACTAAAAATGCCTAAACCAAAACAAATTCAAGACTTTTAGCATACACTTGCGTATTTTTCACTAGGTGTCACATGTCGACACATTTTGTCGCAATGTGGTATGTTTTCACCCGGTTTCACGCACTTGCACTCGCCATTTGACTCGTTCACCGACTAGCTTTAATTTTGCTTTACAATTTTTTTTTATCTTGCCTAATATTTTTTTGTAGGTTGAAATGGACACAAAATCAAAAGTATGATTCGACCAAGTGTGTCCCATCTCGGGGTTTCGAGGGATAGTGTTATGAAAGAGGGAAAAAGTGGTTTCACGCCTATTTTTAGAATCAACAAGCTCGTTGCCTACCATTATGCATGGAACCTTGATATGTGACGGATGAGGGGAGTCAAGATATGCACCAAGATCTTCTGGTGGTCCCAGTTTTAGACGTTTTTTTTAATCGGAATTATTTTTATACGGACAAAATTTCCAATTGAGTCTACTGTATAGTTTTGACTTATTCCCAGAGCAAAACACGTTTGAGTCATAGGTCGTATTTTTTATTATCATGATCCAACACAGACTATGACGTATTGAAGTTATTAAATACGTTGCGATAAATCTTCAAGGAATTATTTATGCCTATGTTTAATTGGTGAAAGTTTATTCGTCTTCAAGTTTAATTGCATTCCGAGATCACTCAGGTATGAATGTGTAATTTTTAAAAATTTATTTTAAAATATTTAAGGATGTTATTTTATTAAAGAAATCATTTTAAAATGTTTTTAAAAGTGTTTGAAATGGTTTACACTTCATTTTATTCTGATAAGGATGGATTAGAGTAGTGTTTGGTTTGGACTCTAATTCGCTGCATCGCTCAAACGACCTGACCAGTCATTCGAGCGAGATGACATGTCGTTCGAATGACACGTGCATCTCATTCGAGCAACAGGACAGAATCATTTGAACTAGCATCCGCCTCAAGAAAAATACAAATATGTGTGTTTCCATCAGATTTCATAAGTGTGCAGTCTAAAAAATAGTTTACGAACCAGTACGTTTTTGCACATAGTTTTCTAAGGTTTTCCAAAGCTAAACACATCCTTAGAGTTTCCAAGATCCGAGTTTTAATTACTATATGCAATAGTTATCTTGTTTGCACCAAAAAGGTTTTGTTCTACACTTTGAAGAACATAGTTGGGTTTTACGAAGAAGAAGCAGAGGAGTTCGTGTTCCGATTTCGTAGACGTTACAAGCCATTTCGGTGGACACCAAGACATACGTCGACGCGTGTATTATGGACAGGTATCATGGAAGGAATTTTTGCGTGGGCACTATGACAGGAGTGGTTGAAGGTCGGAAGAGCGTAAATTCTCATGGGGATAGATTCATTGAATAGGATTTGTGTTTGCTCGCTGTAATTTCTCATTTATAGTGATTCTCTAGCTTGGGCCGTCTGAGTTTTTTTTCGTTTGTGGTTTCCTCATACATCTAGCATTGTGAGTTTTCTTTTATTTACTTTATTTTACTTTCTTAAATCACTAGATGCATGTTTAGGGTTAATCAAAATAAAATTTGGTTAAGTTAAAATTGGTTCACAACTTGGTGCGTATTAAAAAATTGGAAAAATCTTTTTTTTTGAAAAAATAGATGTTTTTTTCATCCTTAAAATTCTTTTTGAATAAGAAATAAAAAGGGGAACTACAAATTGGTATCGGTGCTAGAAATATATTTTTATTGTGTTTAATCCCTTATGTTTTTCGGAATGAATTTTGGAGGTTTTGAAAGTTTTCATGCTTTTATTTTTTAAGGCACAAATTATGCTTATTGGAAAATGTGAATGAGAAGTTCTTTAAAATTCATTGATGAGCGTGTGTGGTTAGCGGTTGAAAAGGGTTGGTCACCACTAGTCACACGATAGGGTGAGGTCACTAGTTGGAAACCCGTTGAGTCATGGATTAAGGCTCAACATAGGCTTGCACTTTACAACTCGAAAGGTCTGCCCATAATTTCCTCACATGTCACACCTGTAGAGTATAATGGAATCATGACTAATGAAAATTCAAAAGATACTTGGGATACATTTGCACTTACTCACGAGGGCACTAGCATGGTTATGGACTCTAAGTTACAAAACCTCACTACACAGTTTATGATGATTAAAATGTTAAAAAGTGAGTTGTTTGATGAGTTTCACGCTAGCTTGTCTAATATTGTCAACTCGTCATTTAACTTGGGAGAGAAGATTCCTGACAACCGTGTGATAAAGAAAATTTTGAGATCTTTGCCAAGTATGTTTGATGCAAAAGTGACCGTTTTAAATTCCTTCGGTATGCTTGATTAGACAAAACCTGAAGAGATTGTAGGTGACTTATAAACCTATGAACTTGATATGTTTACCTACAAGAAAGTGTCAAAGAAAGAAAAGGGAATTAATTTGAAAGCCCTAAAGGAGGAAACTAAAGTTTCGAATGAAGATTCTAATTTTGATTTTGAGGGCGTTGCCTTGTTGTCTTAAAAGTTCAAAAACTTTCTTAAGTTTCAAAAGCAATCGAAAAATGCCAAAAATTTTGAGAAATTCAAGAACAACAAAGTTCATTCCACCCCTAAAGATAAAAGTGAGAAATTTAATAGGGATGATTTAGAAAGGTGTTTTGGGTGTGAGGGGCATGGTCACAAAGTTGTCAAGTGTCCCACTAGACTTAAGAAAGAGGGAAAAAAACTAATAGCTTGAATCCTCGGAGTCACTTCCCTCAGAATCTCTGATAGTAACCATAGTATTCTCAATGAGTGGTTGTACATGATGCTAGGAACTTTTGGCCCATGAGTAACCATCTTGGAAAAAGATCTCTATTCCTAGTTTCATCTTCTTGTCCAGATGATCATACCATGGTTCGGAAAAGCCACAATAGGGGAAATCTTCACCCTCTCTAATGAATATTCCGTTTAAGGAATCCCCAGAGATAGTCTTGGTACTTTCTAGTCTTCTCTTCAACCGAGGTTGGCAGATAATTCTGAGTTCCTTTAATGATGGTTGATAACCCAATCCACAAGGTGGAAAGGCCTTCTTCTGCACTATGGGTTTAAGTATTCCTTGTTAACGTCGTCCCAGCTCCAGTCCGAGTATGAAATACATGTTCTTAAACATATGTATCACATTGATATTGCTATGAGGGTTGTGTTACGAACAAGCCCAATCTTTGAAATCATCCCATGTTAGGAGCGGAAGCAGTTCAACTCGAAACCGGAGAAAAGCTTGTCATTTACCCCATGTTATATCTCTAGTACCGGATTACTGGTGCTTGCATTCTCAGTATTATCATCGTTAGCCCAAGACGGTGATGAACTTCCCATTGGCTAAGAAATTCAGTTGCTAATGGAGGGAAGAAGACACACCCTTGGTATTATGGAGATATGGTCGTCCGAGCAACAGGTTGAAACAAGTCGGGATGTCGATGACCTGGAATTCAGTAATAGGATATATTAGTCTAGCCCCTATTATAAGCTTTATGGATCCCATCACTTCCTGGAAAGTATTATCATAAGCACACACTGCGATAGATATTAGAGCAAGGTTGCTCACTTTCAGTCCCAAGAAATTGAGGGTTCTCAACGGGAAAACACTAAGAGTTGATCAATTATCGATAAGCTAAAGTGGGACTATCTTTTCCACGACTTTGATAGAGATATTAAGAGCATAGTTGTGATTTGGTCAAAACTTAGGGATTTTTTCTTTGGAGAAGGAAAGCATTATAGTAGAGGTTGGAGATCCAACCAGATTCACTCCTTCTTCTGGTGTGGTGAAAGGAGGGACTGCGGGCCTGGTGAGTAGTTTGATCAAGGCATTACGGTGCAGCTGGGAAGATATAAAGAGTACCCAAAAAGTGATGTTAGCTTGGGTTTTCTCCAACAGATCGAGGATCTTGCTCTCCTCGAGGGTCATTTCAGACATAGGAAGTTTCTCAACACTCTTTCCCATGACGATCGCTAATGATTGCGGTTTTAGAACTTGGTAATGCCTACCTGATCTAGTCATATGTTTCACAAAAGAGGGGAAAAACATAAACCCTATTTCCTCATCTATCTCGAGTTGTTCAACCACCTTGTTAATCTCTCATAGCGGCTCCTCAAATAATATCATTCCACAAATATTGACTATTGGGCTAGTCTTTACTAGGTTTTTCTCTTCATCTAAACTATCAAATTCGTCTCCCCATCCGGTGGAAATGACATTATCTTTCCACGAAAAGTTAATGCACACAACAACCTCAACGGCCTCTTTGTATAGATCCTCCCACTCAACGGGGAGATGTAAAAGTGAAGCGACCAGGAGCCCTTATAGTTTTAAAGCATCAAGTAGCTCGAACATACTGAAAATTTCACTGGTCTGTCGAAATAAGTTTGTCATGATCTGAATGGCATCATCTAAACTGACTTCATCGATAGGTATTACCCAATTATCTTACTCTCAAGCCCATTTTTGAGCTTCCAAGAGCAGCGTACTAAATCTCTGGCAATTAATGATCATCTTTGAGGGAAACTTCAACCTAAACTCTAGAAGCTAGTTCAATAATGCTGATAATTCCATATATTTTTCTTCGAAATGGGTACGGATAATAATGCATGCTCTTGTAAGGAGTGATAGTAATTGATCGGCAAAGCAGGTAGGATATATGAGAAAATATGGGTAAACTTGGAGTTTAGGGGAATATAAGGGTACGATGGGCAAATTACTGGGTACAATCTGGGTATATGGATCAAATTCTGGGTCTTCTTCTAGGAAGATGGCATTTGCATGATTTGGGAGTAGATTGTGGGTAGTGTTTGGTTTAAGATTGGATGGTGGGGCGATGATAGACCGGTCAATCAGACTTTTGATTACATTTAGGAGTTAGAAACAATGATTAGTGGTATGGCCAATATTTTGGTGAAAATCTCAATGGGCCTCTTGTTTGAATTTTTGGGAAGTGGGTTTGGTAATGGACGAGGATCCAATGGCTTAATAATATTTTATCTTGGTAAACTTTGGAGAGGGGAGCATGAAGTTCGGTACTCGGACTGACCGCTATACTCCCTTAAAAGAGTATTAAATTAATAGAATTCTAAAAACTAGTCTATGTGGATTTAATACACGGACTGACCATTAAACTCCCTTAAAAAACTGTAATCAATAGTTTAGGTTTTTGTATAGCGGTGGGAGCCAAGCAAAATGATCGGCGTATATCTATATACACTTGCACCGCGGTTTTCCCCTGTGATCACTTACGATTTATCCCAAATCATTTGGTTCATTCAAAATAAATATATATAATATAGGATCAAATACCAAAAGTCCCTTATAAAGACATACATTTCCAATTGAGTCCCTGTATTGTTTTGACTTAATTCCGTGAACAAAACTGTGTTTGTAATATGTCATAGGGAGATTTTCAATTTTTCCCGATCCCACTTGGTCTATGAAGTTTAATTGGTGCAAGTTTACTCGTCTTCAAAGTTAAATTGCATTCCGATAACACTCAGGTACGAATGCATATAATAATGGTGCTCGAAATTGTTTTTAAAAAAGATAAGGATGTATTTTTATAAAGAAAAATAATTTAAATGTTTTAAAAGGTTTACACTACATTTTATTCTGATATACTCAAAATAGAGTTTGATTATTTTGGATCTCTTTTAAAAAGAGACGTTTTAAACTAAAAGTCAAAAAGTCAAACTGACATGTCAACTCGCTCAAATGACATAAGGATGTCATTCGAACGAGATGCCTATGTCGTGCAAACAACCTAAATTATCCTTCGAATGACACGTATTTTGAGGCGACACTTAATTATTATTTAAAGCGTGTTTTTATCAGAGTTTCGTAAGTGTGCATTCTGGAAAACAATATTCAAACCAGAATCTTGTTTGCACATGTTTTCTAAGGTTTATAAAGCATAAACATATCCTTAAAAGTTTGCAAAGATTCGAGATATCATTCTCATATGTTTAAGTGATCTTGCTGCACCAAAGTTGTTTGTTCTACAAATTGAACATAAAGGGTTTTACGATGAAGAAAAGAGAAGGACTTCTTGTTCGACATCGCAGACAAATCAAAGCCATTCTATGGACACCGAGACATACATGGATGCTTGTGTTGTGGACAGGTATCGTGGAAGAAGGACTTTCTGCATGGGCACTGTCAGAGGAGTGGTTGAAGATCAGAAGAGTGTTAAGATCCGTGGGGAACGAGTTGTTGAGTGAGTCTGTGTCTGTTCATTATAAATTCACATCCATAGTGATTGTCTGGCTTGGGACGTTCGAGGTTGTTTTCCCATTTTTAGTTTTCTCCCTCGTACATCCGGCGTTGTGAGTATTCTTTACTTTATTTTACTTGCTTTAATCACTAGATGCATGTTTAGGATTAATCAAGATAAAATTGGTTTAAAGTAAGAATTGGGTTTTCATAACTTGGTTTGGTCCATATTTAAAAGCTGGATAAATTTTCGGAGAAAAATTAGTTTTGGTTAAAACACACATATTGGGCACTTTCAAATTGGTATCAGAGCTAGAAAACATATTTTAGTTTTTTTGTGATCCCATGTGTTTTCAAATATCAATTCTGGATATAATGAATTTTCTCGAACTCCTATTTTTGAGGGCACTAATTACACTTATTGGAAGATGAGAATTAGATGTCCATTAAAATCTATTGATGAGCGTGTGTGGCTAGCAGTTGAGAAAGATTAGAAACCACCTGTCACTATTGTAGGGGAGGTCACTAGTTTAAAGCCTGTTGAGTCATGGACCAAAACTGAACAAAGACTTGCACAATATAATTCTAAGGGTCTACACGTTATTTCTTCACATGTCACACAGGAATAATCTAATATAATTATGACTTGTGAAACATCAAAAGAGGCTTGGGATATTTTTGCACTCACTCATGAGTGCACTAGCATAGTTAGGGCGTCAAAACTTCAAAATCTCACTACACAGTTTGAGATCATTAGGATGTTAGAGAGTGAGACTTTTGATGAGTTTTAAGATAGGTTGTCCAATATTGTCAACTCATCATTTAACCTAGGTGAGATAATTCCTGACAACCGAGTCATTAAGAAAATCCTTAGGTCGTTGCCTAGTAGGTTTGATGCGAAAGGGACCATTTTAAAGTCCTTTGGTAGGTTAGAGTTGACGAAACTAGAAGAGATTGTAGATGACTTACAAACCTATGAAATCGACATGATTACCTCCAAGAAAGTGACTAAGAAATAAAAGAGTATTGCTTTGAAAACCTGGAAGGAGGAAGTTAAAGTTTCGAATTCAGATTCGGATTCGGATTTCGATTTTGAGCATGTTGCTTTGTTGGAAAAGAAATTTAAAAAATTTATTAAGTTTCGAAATCAATCGAAAGATGCCAAGAAAATTGAAAAATTGAAGAACAACAAAGTAGATCCCACCTCAAAGGATAAGTTTAAGAAGCCTAAGAGAGATTAGTCGGATAAGTGTTTTGGGTGTGAACGGTACGGTCACAAAGTTAAGGAGTGTCCCACTAGACTTAAGAAAGAGGGCAAGCAACCCATTGTCTATAATGCCACCTTAAGTGATAGTGATCCAGAAGAGAGAGAGAGAGAGAGAGAGAGAGAGAGAGAGAGTTAACCCATTGATCGTAACTTTGTTGCGTTTGTGGCATGTCATGTGAGCGACGACGATTCTCATGTGCATGACACTTCTGAGGAGGTTTTGAGTGTATCCCATGTTAGTGAGGGCGAAGAGAGTGACGAGGAGGAGGTATATGTGAAAGAGTTGCAAAATGCGTTTAATGAGTTGTATGCCTAAACAGTGAAGGTGAAAAGGCTAACTAAAAATTGCAAGCTAAGTTGAATGAGCGTGCCATAGAAAATAATGATAGTTTGATTGAGGATATTAGGGCACGACAGAAGAAGTTTAGGGAGAAACTAGAGTTTGTGGAGAAAGAGATAGATAATCTTCATAGTTTGATGGAGTCCTTGAAAAAGTATATTTTATAGTTTGAGGAGTCTAGGTGTTTGCTCGAGTCTAGGATTCATGAGTTGGAGGAGAGATTGAGAGACTCATCTATAGTCAAGTTGGAATTAGAGGCTAGGTCGGAGAAGTTAGATAAGATCCTAGGCACCGTCGAAATTAAGGGAGATAGGGGAGGTATAGATTTTGGTGAGAGAGTTGTTCCCATTCCCCTCGCACATGTGAGAAACACTAGGAAGGATAGAAAAGGTCCACATATAAGTAATCATTACCACCACCGCTACACTTTCTTGTTTTGTGGTAGGAAAGGTCACCATATGCGCTATTGTTACGACCTTATACAAGCTAATAGGAAGTTTAGGAATAATGTTTCCCCGATTCCTCAAACCCCCATGCGTCATCTTACACCTACTTGGGTTAGGAAATCAGATTTAGTGGCTTTAGGAATTAAACTTCATGATTCTCATTTGGGTGCACTTGATTCTTCCCATGCTAAATCTAAAGGATGATAGTGTTTCCATATTTTCCATATACTAGTTTTCTTCATGATATATTCATTGCTAGTATAGTGACATGTTGTCATTTTGTATTATAGTTTTCATGTGTTTGAGTCCTATTGAAAAAATACAAAAAGATTTTGTTTTTTAGAAAATTTTTGAAAAATACAAAAAGATTTTATTTTTGAGAAAACTTTTGAAAAACCAAAAAGATTTTGGATTTTTATTTTTGGGTTTACATATATATGTGGCATATTGGTGTGCTTGGACCCCCCCCCCCCCCCCCCATCGTTTTTATTATCCATGTGGCTAGGACATTTGGTCATTATTATCGATACATAGAATTATCTTAACCATTGTTTATATGGGGTTGTTTCGAAGTTGATATGCATTTTGATTCGACTTTGTATATATGCCAACATTGCACACATGCACGAGTTTATATGTATGTTTGACTTCTCTTGCATATTTGAATTTGGTGAGGCGTTTTTATCTCAATATTTTCATCTATGCATAAGTAGACTCAAGGAAAAGTGTGCATGTAAAAATCGTTTATCGTGAGGATTTGAATTGGTAAAAATGATAAGTGATTCACGGGAAAGGGCTGCGAGAGTTCAAAATTAACTTATCGTGAAAGCCACCATTTAAAAGAGCCCAAAAGAAAATGCAATATGATTAGAAAAGGGCCAAATTAGTTTAGTTCATTCCAAAGAAAACATGTTATTATTGAGGGAGTTTGGATGGATTAAAAATTTAAACGGGTTTGCACAACTAATCTTAATGTTGAAGCATTGCAATTTGACGCGATTGTTTGTAGAATCGTCAAAATTTTGAATTTTTGTGCATGTAGTTTGTTTAGTTCATTAATCTCACACTTTAATTGTCATATGGATATGATAAAGTTTGATGATTTACCTCTATCAATAAGATCTTCTTGATCGTTTAGATGTGTTGGAATTGTGACTCATTTGTTGTAGTTTCACGCCCATTTATTCCATATCCATGTTTGAGCACATTTGTACTATGTTTGCATGTAACTCACATTGTTAGTTTTTATGAGTTTTTGCGGTTTGTGTTAAAAGCCTATTGTTTTAAGACTATTTTGCTTCTGTCAGGCCCTTCTTGGAATTTTTTTTTGGAAATTTTTCCACTCGGTAATATTATATAATATTTTGGGGAATCTGGGAAATTTTGCCAGGTCGTAAGAAAGTCGTTCAAACGACATGTTCATGTCGCGCGAAGGACGGTTGTACTTCGTTCGATCGACGTCCTCAACTCGTTTGAGCGGCGTCCTTGTCTCAGTCGAATGACAGACTGATCTCTTGCTTCTGATTGGTTTGCAGTCCTCTGGTTTAAATTGGTATATTTTTGGTACTACTGGAAGTGTTTCTAGTCTGATTGGTTTATATGAAGGTTCTATTGATTCATAATTATTTTTTTGGCATATAGTCCATTTATCACACCTGAATATATCGCTATATTCTTTGTGTGATTCATTGGTTTACTGTGACACCCCGCCTAATAAAATACCGGGTGATCAGTCCTACACCAAATTAAAACAGGAATCCCAGTTGGTTTATCCTTAGTATCACTGTCGAAAACTTTTTCTTTAAAACTTACTAGCCACCTAGTTTTGCAAAAGCTGGTGCCAAATTTTAACTTTTTAATTAAGAAAGATGGTACATGAGAAAATAAATATAAACCATTCACACAACTGAATAAAACTCAACTAAATAATTAATTAAATAATTTTCCGAACAAACCATCGGCCACCAAAGCAAATAAACCAATACAACCATCCAACACCTGAATAAATACATCTAAAAACTGTACTGAGATGACTGGGCGACAAGCCTTAAATAAAATTGAAACTGATAAATGATTTCTACTCTAGGAATGAATACACAATGCGTTTAATCCAAACTCCTTCTAGCATCCACATATGTCGTAGCTCCGTGTTCCTGTAATAGAATATCAGTCCTGGAGTCCCTGTGGCTGGACACCTAAAAGGTTTTGAAAATAGTTTTATAGCAAGGGTTAGGACCCAAAATATTTTGAAAATATTTAGCGAGTGAATTAACTGTAGTAATTTAAAATTCATGAATCCTCTTCATCTTTAAGTTAGTGTCGCACTCTCTTGAGGACATTCTCACCCCTCCACTATTGTGCACACCTAACGGTTACCTTAACCCTACCTAGTTGTACTACCCCGTCTAACTATTCCTGGTATAACCTTCCCTTTCCATATTACTCTAACCCGAGTATAATTATTCATAAATTATAAGTTGTCTCACCAATTAACTTAATTAATTCCTTCTTACATAATAGCATATAACTGTGTCACAAGTTATATAAAGTAAATACATCACACACTGTATTATTACCCGCATATAATATTTAATACCATTATATACGTACCTTTACTAAAACATCCACACATATAACATACGTATCTCCATCCCTGCGATCATACCCTCGTCGGATGATTCCCTCTAAAGTGTTATCTCACTAGGTGTGCTCACATAACCTAGTTACCCAAGTTGGAATCGCTCACCAACCTGTCCTAAAACACAAACGAAGTGGAGCCAGTCATATTCCTTCCCTAAAAGCGAGATAAACCCCTCACCCATATACCGGACGCTATAACCTGGGGATATACTCACCCTACTCCTCAAGCTAGGGGATTCACCCACATCGTGCAACCTCTCTTGATAGCACTAGAGTATATAAATTAAATAAATATCTAATCACTGATATTTAATATCACACACAATAAATACACATATATATACTATCACTACACCGTATATATAATACATACTCCGACTTTATCGTGTACTTAAGGATCCATAACACTAGCCTGAAATTTTCTGAGTCTCTGTCCCGACTCACTTAATTAATTTTTTCACTTAATAATTTATCATCTTCTCGAGTCTATGGTCCGACACTAATATATTTAATTCACACCTTAATTAATATAATATTTTCCCCGAGTCTATGGTCCAACTCTAATATAAATACTCTACACATTAATTTATATGAAATTTTTTCAAGTCTATGATTCGACTCTCATTTAATTAATTTACACATTAATTAATTAATTAATACTAAGACGAGTCTGTGGTCCGACTCTCATTTATGTAATTTACACATTAATTAATCAATACCAATCCGAGTCTGTGGTCCGACTCTCATTTAATTAATTTCACATTAATTAATTTATTACCTTCCCGAGTCTACAGTCCGACTCTAATTTAAATAATTAACACATCAATTAATTTATTACTTGGTGTCGTCCAACCATTATATCCGGACTCGCTCACTTGGCCCATAACTTAATATTTCCCCGAGTCTATATTTTTCCCCATAACTAATTTTATTTCACCTCAATTCCTTTAATAATGTAGTCTCACCCAACTACAATACCTGAATATTTTTCCTCAGCCCAAAACCAATACTTATGAATTATTTCCCGAAATTCTTTCATCTCATGACATACAATTTTCACCCTCCTAAACCCAATTATATCATCCTATAATTGTTAAGGAATATATACCACATATGAATTTATCACTACATAGAAATTGGGGGAAAATATGAACTAAAAATTTCTCTTTTTATATAAAACTGGTGAAACTGTCAAAATCCTAGGACCATCGATCGATCGATCCCCATGGGTCGATCGATCGATCATACAGGTGATCGTCTTCTCCGGCTTGCTGTTTCAGTCATTAACGAACCTTCAAGCTTTTGTTTCTTCCCAAACCCTTATACAAATACCCACCAACATATTCTCCACACAAGAAAAGGTTCTAAACACCCTAGAGACCTTAATCCATCAACAAATTTATACAAAACCCTAAGTATATTCGATTTGTGTTTTTCACTCGGGTCTCGTTCTACCAAATCCGACCCCACCATATTCAGTCCATTTAATCACTAATACATATTGTAATCCACTCTACAATTTAATCTTAACAGTTCCAAATCATAACTTAACATTTATTGAGTAATTCAATCTCCCATTACTCTAAATTCAGAAAACCCAATTTTAATTATGGTTACACACCCAAAACGAATTTTCATATACACACACTATGATATGAATTGATTATCATCAATTTAGGAATCACAATAGTTAACCACTTGCCTAGAATTGTTCATAGGGTCAGATTCCGTTGGTGTAGAGAATGGTTGATGAGGAACACCCCAAATTAGTCCCTTAATTTGGCTCCAAAAGACCCCCAATTGACTTCTTGATTAGCTTCCTCTAATCCTCTCCCAACCCCTAGGTCTAGAATTTTCTATCTATCGTTCCTAGTCCCTTAATTAGGTTAAAAACACTTAATCCCCTTTTTGGCCATATGGGCCTAATTAAAATGGTCTGAATCACCCCGTGGGGGCCCGGTTATGCCCAAAAATACTCCAAGACCCAATTACTATCTCGACCCATCCGGACTCAATCGCGCACTCAGAATTGTCATCCGAAATACGTTTTTCACATTTCCAAATTTCGACCTCAAAACGCGACACGCATTAATTCGGACAATTAAACTTAAAGTCGCCAATTATAAATAATTCTTCCCACTCAAATAAATTCTCCAAATCATAAATTTAAGTTTATCCACTTTAAATATTTTTATATCTCCCAAAAATAATTAAATATTAAATCCTCAAAATTATGGGGTGTTACATACTCCCCCCCTTACAAAGGAATTACGTACTCGAAATTATGATAAGCCTAGTGTTCCAAGCTTCAAATATTACTCTCTAGTCATGCGTCTCTAATCCTGCTATATCTATCTCTCCCGCTTCTGAGTATAAGTCACATAGTTATGCATTTTAATTAACCAGGGCACCCATACACCCTGTACCCGTGCTTAACCGTACAAAAGTTGCCTTAGTTAACCCGGGTGCCCATACACCCTATCCCCGTGCTTCACCGCACGAAAAATTTACCCGACTATGCTAGTCGTAACCCGTAATATCACTTCCAACCCATAGTCATATTACACACACACACATATATATATATATATACACACTGGTCGGGGTACTCAACCTATGTACTAACGACCAAACATCTCCCCACTTCTAACGTTGCGCTAAGTTTCGTGCATGGGACGTCTCACAAGGCAAAATCCAAACAAGGAACCCCCCTGATACACTATTGCCTAACATTGTCGGTTGTTGAGATCCGTTAGACCCTCAGTCCATAACACATACCCCTAAATACTTGTCTTTTAACACAAAATTATATACGCCTACCCTCATGCTACCAAAGACAACATAAAATATTGTGCCCTTACTATCACTAGTTCTTGAACAAAATAAACCCCAAGCTATCTCTCTTTGCTCGAACATAAATCTAACCACCCTGATTCACTTTAGTAAACACCCCTACATACCGGGATAAAATGTGAGAACACAAGACCTCACTTTGTGTCTATCGCACCACGCAATACAACATATATATACGCTAGACGCCCTCTCAGGTGATACCTAGTAACAAACATACCCTGGTGTTGTGAACACCAAAACTTAACCCCACTATCCATAATAGTTCAATTCCATCGTTATCCAGCCGATATTTAGGAAATATTATCAACTCTACTCCCATAATTCTCGAAAGTAGTAACTCTTCTCATAATTCAAACCTTCACTCAGTGTACACTTCCACTCTCCCGTGAAGAGCACCAAAGAACTCCGCTACCCCATGAAAAGTTTATCCACATACTATGGTTGCTACAGCAAACGCACCCACTAAATTCGACTCACCCGCGAACTCTAGTGAAAAGAATAATTCTTATATTTTGACATCCTACTTGTCACTAAAAAATATACCCCATGCCCATAGGTAAAAATAATTACCTCCATACTCCAGCTGCAACGGATGATCCTCGGGTTCCGGAGCATTTTCTCCCTGCCCGAATACCCATGACTTACTGTAGTGGCTGTACATCTAGGACCTCGTCATGTAGTTTCCCCCTGCCTCGCTTAAGACAATATCTCTTCATGTGTCTATCTTCCCCCACAAAAGAAACACCTTCTAATACATTCACCCTTCCACTGATCTCTTCCATGCCGACCTTGTTGGAATTCCTGGCCATCCTGCTGATAGCTTCCAGTTCTAAATCATTTGGCATGATTTCCCTGCCAAAAATCTTGCCCCTGATCTCCCCCTGTCTGCTGCTGGGATACCCCACTAGGACTATTCCCTCCTGCTTTATCTGACTTCTTAGTTTCCACTCCCTTCCTACTTCTTTTCACGTAAAAGCGATACTCCTCGCAGTGCAGGAGTGTTGTGTTAATGACATCAGTATAAGCTATTAATGCAGGAATACCAATAAAACGTTGTCTGATTCTCCAGACTAACCCATCCACAAACGTTACTTCCTTTCTCTCTTCATCGCATACCTCATCCGGTACAAAATTTGCCAACCGAGTAAACTCTTCCTCGTAATCGGCCACTAACCGGCCTCCCTGAGCCACCTCACTAAATTTTCTCCTCATTTTGGTCTCAACCGCTGGACGAAAAATACTTGCGATCGAACCGCACCCAAAACTTTGCAATAGCTAGTGTATCCCTTTCCTCAACTGTGGTGATCGACTTCCACCACTGTAGCACTACTCCCACTAAACTAAAAGTGGCTAGCATTTGCTTATGCACCTCATCACAATCTCCCATGCGTAGGTGACGCTAAAAATCTTTCTTCCTTGACACGCTAGCACTACATCTGAACCCCCTCGAAACTCTGGTGGATGCCCATTATGAAAACCTCTCGTACTTTCTGCCACCCCGACGGCCGTGGGTGGGCCTAAACATCTGGTTCCATTAACACTTATGGTTGATCCCGTGGAAAGTACCCTGCCATTGTGACCACCATCGCTACAACTACCTGCGCCACTAATTCAGTTACCTGCGTTGCCGAAATCATTTTTGGCAGTTGCTGCGGTAACTCTTGCTCCTAATGAGCCTCCCTAGTCTCAACTCCCCCTACTGCCCTAGCTGCTCCCTCTCCTGGGCGGCATCTGGAATGAGAATCGAATCGTATGAGTTCACCCTCAAATATAAATTTGTCAGAAGAACGTAAATCGCATACGTATGAGAATACAACAATCCTATAATAGGGCTCTATATCAAAGATTGCTAAGCCAAAACGTGAAAAGTCGCACAGATCCTAAGGCCACTAGAACCTGATGCTCTGATACCATCTGTGACACCCCGCCTAATAAAATACCGGGTGATCAGTCCTATACCAAATTAAAACAGGAATCCCAGTTGGTTCATCCTTAACATCACTGTCAAAAATGTTTTTTAAAACTTACTAGCCACCTAATATTCCAAAAGCTCGTGCCAAATTTAAAGTTTTTAATTAAGAAAGACAGTACATGCGGAAATAAATATAAACCATTCACACAACTGAATAAAACTCAACTGAATAATTAATTTAATAATTTTCCGAACAAACCATCGGTCACTAAAGCAAATAAACCAATACAACCATCCAACACCTGAATAAATACATCTGAAAACTGTACTGAGATGACTGGGCGACAAGCCCTAAATAAAACTAAAACTCATAAATGATTCCTTCTCTAGGAATGAATAAACAATGCATCTAATCCAAAATCCTGCTAGCATCCACATATACCGCAGCTCCGTGTCCATGGAATAGAATATCAGTCCTAGCGTCCCTGTGGCTGGACACCTAAAAGGTTTTGAAAATCATTTTATAGCAAGGGTTAGGACCCGAAACATTTTGAAAATATTTAGCGAGTGAATTAACTGCAGTAATTTAAAATTCATGAATCCTCTTCATCTTTAAGTTAGTGTCGCACTCTCTTGAGGACATTCTCACCCCTCCACTATTGTGCACACCTAATGGTTACCTTAACCCCACCTAGTTGTACTACCCCATCTAACTATTCCTGGTATAACCTTCCCTTTTCCATATTACTCTAACCCGAGTATAATTATTCATAAATTATAAGTTGTCTCACCAATTAACTTAATTAATTCCTTCTTAAATAATAGCATATAACTGTGTCACAAGTTATATAAATTAAATACATCACACACTGTATTATTACCCGCATATAATATTTAATACCATTATATACGTACCTTTACTAAAACATCCACACATATATCATATGTATCTCCATCCCTCCGAGTATACCCTCACCGGATGATTCCCTCTAAAGTGATATCTCATTAGGTGTGCTCACATAACCTAGTTACCCAAGTTGGAATCGTTCACCAACCTGGACTAAAACATAAACAAAGTGGACGCGGTCATATTCCTTCCCTGAAAGCGAGATAAACCCCCACTACACGAAAATGACAAAATTGTCACCTTTCAGCCGGTCACCCTTGTCAAGGTCATTGACCGTGATAAAAAAACACGCGTTTTATGTCACGATCATTGACCTTGACATGTCCGTGATAAAGAATTGTCACAGTCAATGACTGTGACAAGGTCATGACAAATTTACTTGTCACGGTCATTGACCGTGACAATTCTTTAAATAATTGTCACGATCAATGACCTTGGCACGACCGTGACAATGGTTCCAGCAAAAACCCTTCCCCCCTTCTTTTTTCCCTCTCGCCGTTCCCTCCCCCTCTCTCTCTCTCTCGACGCTGCTCTCTCTCTCTACTTTCAGGTTTAATTCTCTCTCTCTCTCTCTCTCTCTCTCTTCCATTTATATATATGTTTGTGTGTATATATATGTGTGTATGTGTGTATATATGTGCGAGTGTGTGTGCATGTGTGGGGGGTGGGGCAGGGTGGGGGTAGGGGGTTAAAAATGTAAATAAATAAGTAATTTTCTATAAATTTCCAAAAATAATATCCAAAAATGAAATGTAAATAATATCCAAAAATAATATCCAAAAATGTAAATGTAAATAATATCCAAAAATATTGGATAACAATTTATTTTCATTCAAAATAAATAAGTAATTTTCTACAAATTTCATAAAAAAATGAAGGCCGACATAATATGTGATTTAAGTGTGAAATAATCGCTATATACTTATACTAATGGAGGAAAAAAACCATATATGGCGTTTTTTGTTGACTTTATATGGTGAAATAATCACATGACTTTATATCCATCAAATAAAAGCATGAAAACTAAAAAAACTACAATAAGGGTTAAAATGGCATCTGAAGTTGCTAAAAGCATGAAAAACAAAATATTTTTTAAGATTTGTTGTGAATAACTAAAGTTAAAAAAATGATTACTTTAGTCATTAAATTACTTTTTGAATTCGGGCGATGCGCATAAATTTGTAGTGATTGTCTTATAATAAAGATCAATTAGTCTATGTTGTTGAAAAATTTGATCAAATTGGTGAGCCCTTCATATTTTAAAAATGTTGTTTTTATTTCTATTTAACTTTTCTTTCTATACACCCCTAATTATATTTAAAGTTTAATAAAATAGGAGCCATAGAAAGAAAAGTGGGGTTTCCATAATCTTACTTTGTCACAATTAATTTATATGCCTCAAAGATATTTTATCACTCTTAGTTTATATTTGTGATAATACTTTATTAAATATTTTTATGGGAACTTGTTATACTAGAACTTAGATGAACACTAAGTGATGAAAATAGTCCTTAAAATTGAAAATTAAATTAAGTTTATAAAAGCAAAGATGCTGGTAATACATCAAAGATAAATTAATAAGGACTAAATAACAAAACGTGTTCAAGTGTATAACAAGAAAGAAAATGTGGTATTTAGATTGGGTAAAATTCTTAAAGTAATGTTAAGGGACTAAAAGACCCAAGACAACTGGCCAGTAAGTCACGGACCGAAAAATTTATGACGAGTGATGAAAGCCCGTAAACATGTTCGGGTGGGGGTGGGGTGGGGGTGGGGTATGATTTATAAAAAGCACAAAACAATAGTAGAAATTCAATACCTGAAATTAACATTGAGATTATTTTAAATAGACAGTCACTACTGTGTGTGTGTTTAAATTGAAAGAAGATATGAGAATTTTATTAAAGATTTTATGGGAACTTGTTATACTAGAACTTAGATGAACACTAAGTGATGAAAATAGTCCTTAAAATTGAAAATATTATATCTGTACTAATAACATTTTTTTACAGCAAATGTCTCCTTCAGATATTAAGGTGAAGATGATGATGCTGTTTATGATGATGTCGTCTGGGATCGGTGGTAGTGGAGGCAAGGAGGGATATTCCGCCCCTAGGCTCCCCAAATATGGGAAATATGGGATTACCGTCGAGAACAAATCGGAGATATTAGCGAGATCCCTCGTTCTGCTAAAGACGGTCATCGTCTCGGGGGTTATGAGTTGGAAGGAGGTGCCATATGAGTTCAAGTTAGCTGTTTGGGCGGCACTACAAGTAATATATTTATATTTATATTTATATGAATATTTTAATTTCAATTTAAATTTCAATTTCAATTTCATATTTATATTTATATTTATATTTATATTTATATTTATTCGCAACTAACATTGTATTTGTTGGACAGGAACAATTCAACTTGGATCCAAAGCTACGCGATCCCGTTTTGGAGCAAATTAGGGAGCAACTCAAGTCGTGGAAAAAAATATGCGGGCACGGTACTTTGGGAAAACACGAGAGTCGATTATCCAATGACGTGAATCTGTCCCCCCAAGGAGCCGATCTCATTGGCACAATGGCAGAAGTTCATTGACAATGAGATCGAGGATCGACAATTGGCATCTCGCCAATCGGGGAGGGAAAATCGGGCAAAAAAGACGGACGTGCACTACTCCGGTCGGACCTCTTACGCCGAGGTGGATCATAGGATGCAGGTAAGATTTAATTTTTCTATAACTACCGAAATATATTATTCTTCATTATTTTACTTTGCGGGGCCGATACTAATTTTACTTTACTTTATTTTATTTCAGGGGGTAGGGAGTGGGCCAGGGGGTAAGCCACATAGGCTCGATACTTATGTGGCTCTTCGGACGAAGAAGGGGAAGGACAAGGAGGTGTCCCCGAGCGTCGCGGCCACGATTGTAAGTAATCCGACAGTTTAATTTTTGTTAATTACGTTATAATTTTTTAGTTTACGTATTTTATTAATCACGTGCTTTTTGTCGTTTCAGGCAAAGCTTAAGGAAGTGCATGAGTCGTAGTGGAGGAGGAGGTGCGGGAGGACGAGGCGCAGGATGACGAGGATGTGGGCCTCGCTGCTTCATCACCGACACGTTCGTACTTCAATGATCCACTTCCCTATTTGGCGCCTTTCAACAGACCAATGTCGACACTTGGTTGGCCGAGCGTGTTCATATTGGACGTATTTGATGGCCAGCGGATAGGGCGGGGGTTGAGGGACCCGAATATCGTCCGGGGTGGAATAGTTCATGGACGTGCGCTTCAAGAGATGGAGTCCAGGGTGCTCGTCACGCATGTCATACCCGGGAAGGAGAACTCCCTATTGTGGTTGCGCGAACAATGCGTCACGACGTATATTAGTGGGCGCGTCAATTCGTATGTCGTGTGGCCTACTCACCTCCTCAGTTTTAACAATACACCAGACATATAGTGACATTGTTTTAAGTTTGAATTGAATTGTTTTAAGTTGTTACATTTGAATTATATCGTGATGCATATTGTCTCTATTTGAATATATATTTGCATTATCTTTAGTTTGTTTGGATATATGATGTTTGGATACTGCTGGGCAGTGGCAGTGGCCATACTGCCCAGCAGATTTTTTTAAATTCTGACCAGAATTGTCACGGTTATTGACCGTGACAAAAGTTGTCACGGACGTGTCACGGTCATTGACCGTGATAATTTTTTGAAAAAAGGGTCACGGTTATAAACCGTGACAAACGTGTCACGATCATTGACCGCGGCACGACCGTGACACAAAACGCGAGTTTTGTGTCAAGGTCAATGGCCGTGACACGATCATGACAAAAAAGTTATCTCGGCTCGAAATGTCACGGTCATTGACCTTGACAAGTTGTATTTGTCAAGGTCAATGACCTTGACAAATCGGCAGATTTGGTGTAGTGCCCTCACCCATATACCGGAAGCTATGACCTGGGAATATACTCACCCTACTCCTCAAGCTAGGGGATTCACCCACATCGCGCAACCTACCTTAATAGCACTAGAGTATATAAATTAAATAAATATCTAATCACTGATATTTAATATCACACACAATAAATACACATATATATACTATCACTACACCGTATATATATAATATAAACTCTGACTTTACCGTGTACTTAAGGATCCGTAACACTAGCCTGAAATTTTCTGAGTCTTTGTCCCGACTCACTTAATAATTTATCATCTTCCCGAGTCTATGGTCCGACTCTAATATATTTAATTAAAAGCTCAATTAATATGACATTTTTCCCGAGTCTATGGTCCAACTCTAATATAAATACTCCACACATTAATTTGTATGAAATTTATTCAAGTCTATGATTCAACTCTCATTTAATTAATTTACACGTTAATTAATTAATACTAAGCCTAGTCTGTGGTCCGACTCTCATTTAATTAATTTACACATTAATTAATTAATACCAATCCGAGTTTGTGGTCCGACTCTCATTTAATTAATTTCACATTAATTAATTTATTACCTTCCCGAGTCTATAGTCCGACTCTAATTTAATTAATTAACACATCAATTAATTTATTACTTGGTGTCGTCCAACCATTATATCCGGACTCGCTCACTTGGCCCATAACTTAATATTTCCCCGAGTCTATATTTTTCCCCATACCTAATTTTATTTCACCTCAATTCCTTTAATAATGTAGTGTCACCCAACTATAATACCTGAATATTTTTCCTCAGCCCAAAACCAATACTTATGAATTATTTTCCAAAATTCGTTCATCTCATGACATACAATTTTCACCCTCCTAAACCCAATTATATCACCCTATAATTGTTAAGGAATATATATCACATATGAATTTATCACTACATAGCAAGTGGGGGGGAAATCTAAACTAAAAATTTCTCTTTATACATAAAACTGGCAAAATTGTCAAAATCATGGGACCATCGATCGATCGATCCCCCTGGGTCGATCGATCGATTGAACAGGTAATCGTCTTCTCCGTCTTGCTGTTTCAGCCATTAACGAACCTTCAAGCTTTTGTTTCTTCCCAAACTCTTATCCAAATCCCCACCAACATATTTTCCACACAAGAAAAGGTTCTAAATACCCTTGAGAGACTTTAATCCATCAACAAATTTATACAAAACCCTAAGTATATTTGATTTGGGTTTTTCATCCGGGTCTCGTTCTACCAAATCCAACCCCAACATATTTAGTCTATTTAATCACTAATACATATTGTAATCCACTCTACAATTTAATCTTAATAGTCCCAAATCATAACTTAACATTTATTGAGTAATTCAATCTGCCCATTACTCTAAATTCAGAAAACCCAATTTTAATTATGGTTGCACACCCAAAACGAATTTTCATATACACATACTGTAATATGAATTGATTATCATCAATTTAATAATCACAACAGTTAACCACTTGCCTGAAATTATTCGTAGGTTCAGATTCTGTTGGTGTAGAGAATGGTTGATGAAGAACACCCCAAATTAGTCCCTTAATTTGGCTCCAAAAGACCCCCCAATTGACTTCTTGATTAGCTTCCTCTAATCCTCTCCCAAACCTTAGGTTTAGAAGTTTCTATCTACCGTTCCTAGTCCCTCAATTAAGTTAAAAACACTTAATCCCATTTTTGGCCATATGGGCGTAATTAAAATGGCTCGAATCACCTCGTGGGGCCCCGATTATGCCCAAAAATACCTTGAAACCCAATTGCTACCCCCGGGCACTCTTTTCGGACTATCTCGACCCATCCGGACTCAACCGTTCACTCATAATTGTTATTCGAAATACTTTTTGACATTTCCAAATTTCAACCTCAAAACGCAACACACATTAATTCAGACAATTAAACTTAAAGTCGCCAATTATAAATAATTATTCCCACTCAAATAAATTCTCCAAATCATAAATTTAAGTTTCTCCACTTTAAATATTTTTATATCTCCCAAAAATAATTGAATACTAAATCCTCAAAATTACGGGGTGTTACATTTACTAGCTACTGATTTGTCATTTCTTGATCACTTTTAACTGGTTGTTTCATGGTTATCTAGCGATGTCAAATTAGTACAAATTGGTTTATATTCTCATGCTAGATATTTCAAATTGGTTTATCTTTTCACCGGATTGTCTATTCGAGATAAAAATGGGGAGAGATGTATGTGATGTAGGGGGAGATTTTGAGAATGTTTTTGTTTACATATGTTTACAAATTGGTATCTCAAATTGGTATTACACATTGGTATCAGTTTGTTGCTCAAATTGTCTATCAAATGATTTTTCAGACATTATTCATATTGGTATATATTATCGTTTGGTATCATTTGGATATATATATATATATATATATTGGTTTCATTTGTTCCTCCATACGTCACTGGGTATTTTTTTGTCTGTTTCATGTGTGTAGGTATACTTCAGTGATTTGAGATATCAAGTCTACATCACATTCAGACAGTTTATGCTCGTCGGTGCTACATATACTAGTTCGTGTCCTGTATTTTTGATTTTGGATTTATGGGATGGGATTTAGGCATCATACGGCTTAACGGCGACCCGACTTAGGCATTTCACTGGTTTAGTTTTGTCCCGAAATAGTCAAAGGGGGAGATTTGTAAGGACATAAATTTTCAATTGAGTCCCTGTATTATTTTGACTTAATTCCGTATACAAAACTGTGTTTGTAATATGTCATAGGGAGATTTTTATTTTGTCACAATCTCACTTGGTCTAGGAAGTTTAATTGGTGCAAGTTTACTCGTCTTCAAAGTAAAATTGCATTCCGAGATCACTCAGCTATAAATGCCTATAATTAATGGTGCTCGGAATTGTTTTTATAAAATATAAGGATGTATTTTTATAAAGAAAAATAATTTAAAGTGTTTTAAAAGGTTTACACTACATTTTATTCTGATATACTCGAAATAGAGTTTGACTATTTTGGATCTCTTTTAAAAAGAGAGGTTTTGAACTAATAGTCAAAAAGTCAAACTGACACGCCAGCTTGCACAAACGACATAAGGATCTCGTTCGAACGAGATGCCTTGCGCGAACGACCTGGCATTTTCGTTCAAACAAAACGTATTTCGAGGCGGTGCTTAATTATTATTTAAAGCATGTTTTTATCAGAGTTTCGTAAGTGTGCATTCTGAAAAACAGTATTTGAACTAAAAAATTGTTTGCACATGTTTTTTAAGGTTTCTAAAGCATAAACACATCCTTAGAAGTTTGCAAAGATCCGAGATATCATTCTTATATGTTTAAGTGATCTTGTTGCACCAAAGTTGTTTGTTCTACACATTGAACATAAGGGTTTTGCGGTGAAGAAAAGAGAAGGACTTCTTGTTCGACATCGTAGACGAATCAAAGCCATTCGGTGGACACCGAGACATACGTGGACGCGTGTGTTGTGGACAGGTATCGTGGAAGAAGGACTTTCTGCATGGGAACTGTGATAGGAGTGGTTGAAGATCGGAAAAGAGTGTTAAGACCTGTGGGGATCGAATCGTTGAGTGAGCCTCTATATGTTCATTGTAAATCCACATTCATAGTGATTGTCTGGCTTGGGCCGTCCGAGGTTGTTTTCCCCTTTTTGGATTTTTTTCCTCGTACATCTGGTGTTGTGAATATTCTTTACTTTATTTTACTCGCTTTAATCACTAGATGCATGTTTAGGATTAATCAAGATAAAATTGGTTTAAAATAAGAATTGATTTTCACAACTTGGTTTGGTGCATATTTAAAAGTTATATAATTTTTCGGAGAAAAATTGGTTTTGGTTAAAACACACATATTGGGCACTTTCATCCCTAAAATATTTTTTAATACACATTTAGCCCAAGTTTTTTTACTTTGTTCCAAAAAGTCCCTTGAACCCCCATTTAACTAATATTTTCTTATTTTTAAAGGTCCGCGCAAGCAGCAGCCCCCCCCCCCCCCCCCCAACACACACACACACCTCCCTCCCCCTCCTCCCCCCACTCCCCCCCCCCCCCCACTGCCGGATCTCCTTTTTTTAATGCTTTTATGTGATGAGGGATTTTTTGGAATAAAATAAAAAACTTGAACTAAATGTATATTAAAAAATGCTTGATGGATTTTTTTATATAAATCCCTATAATATATACCCAACAATATTCGTATATAAAAGATCTTGACACATTGATAATTGATGTTATTAAAGATGATAGAATTGTTTGTGTTGGTAGTCTTAGAAACAATTGTGCGTAAAATGGGTAGTTCAGTTCAAGTGGAGTGACAAATTTGATGGATAAACCTAGTAGTGGCAAAATGTGGCCCAAATAATAAAACAATCCATATTAACCCAAACATCTAAATATGGGGCACATATTTAAAAGTAATGAGTTAAATATGGGGCGCATATTTCAAAGCTATGAGTTAAATATGGGCCCATATTTGAAAGCATGTCATCAAATATGGAGCGCAATTTTAAAAGATACAAATCAAATATAATACTCATTTTAAAAAGTTATAAGTAAAATATGAGTTTTTTTATATATACCTCGAATTGTAATACTTAATTTAGTAGAAAAATAATGCATTGGCCAACTCATATTTGGTCCGCCCATATTTGGTCCAGCCCACATTTAACCCAACTCACATTTACCCAACCCACATTTGACCCACCCAAATTAGACCCATCGCATAATTTTGCCAGTGCTAGATAAACCATATAAGACATGTTTGAAATTAATTTTTCTCCTCCATCTGTTAAGTGGGCATGGATTATTTGAGAAAAAAATTCCTATTTAAAGTAAGGGGTCGTTTGTTTTTACCTCTTAAGTTTGAATCTGAACCATTCAGACTTAAGAGGTATCAAAAAGTGTTTGTTTTTTTAAATGATTAAGAGGCTAACGGTCATATTTGCCTCTTAATGATTAAGAGGTAGAGTTAGGTCTGAACTCTGAATCAGAAGTCTGAATCAGTCTAAATACATTCATTCAGAAGTATATTCAGACGTAAAAACAAACACATTTTTCAGATTCAGATTTCAGACTTCAGATTCAGTCTTCAGATTTCAGATTCAGATAAAAAAACAAACGCAACCTAAATGGCGTTCTCCTCATTTTAAGTGTACTTAAATTTTGGAGTGTCCTTCCAAGTTCTTTGTGGTTCCACTGATTGAGCACACTATGCTCGATATGATTTGAGATGTTCAACATTGTAACTCTCATTCTCTGAATAAAATAATCTAAGTAGTATGGTCTTATCTGAAGTATCTGTTTGATAGGTTGATAAAATTGGATTATTTTATTTCTGAGGGAAGTAATAAATAATCATAAGAATATATACGTTTATAGATACATAGTCCTGATTTTTCTCATGGTTTGTTGAAAGGTGATCTTCTAATCATGGGTAAGATATTTATATTGGTTCTTGATATCTAGGTTTATTTCGTTAGAAAACATATAAGTTTTCATCTGGCTTATTCGGTGTAGAATTTAGCGTATTTTCTCAATGGTCAATTATCATCTGTATACCTAAAAGTCTGCAACTCATCCATAGGAGCATTCTGTTATATTTTGAACTGATTAGATTCAATTGTTCATTTTTGATGAATTTTCCTCAAAACACTTATATTGGAACATCTATAATTGGCAACACAATTAAGATGTTGAATAGATGAGGGGTTGTTTTCAGGGCCTAGTTTACTAAATTATCCTCTGTTAGACCTCATGAAACTCGAATATAAATGGATAGTGAATCCCACTTTTCTAAGTTGTGATAAGGGTGAAAATATTGAAGGATAACTTGGTATCACATACATAATTTTTTAAGATGCTCTTGGTTTGTGATACCATACCTTCCTTACAACCATTGTACTTAATATTTTGTGAAAACCACTCTTGTGCATACACAATCCTGGATCAAATACAGAAATAAGGATACAGAAAGATCCTATATTTTGTTACTGTGAAAGATCATTACTGTATATCTAGCTTCTTTAAAGTCGTGTGTGTGTGTGTGTAAGAGAGAGAGAGAGAGAGAGAGAGAGAGAGAGAGCACAATTTTTTTTAGCAATATCTTACCATTAATAGTGACATTAGTACAACAAGTGCAGAGCAGAGCAGAGCAGAGCACTGCGGAATTAGGATAGCAACAGTTCCCTCTTTCTATTAGACAATGTAGAAACAAGTGTGAGAGACATAACTAGTGCCCATACAGTGACCTGTATGAGACAGACAAAACCTTAAATATATGTAAGAAAAAACAAAGAGGGAGAAACATTCCCTGTAGGCAGGGAAAAGAGGCACCTAGCACCTAGGGAAAGGGACCCCACAAGTTTTGGCAACCTTCCTGGCATTAGGAGAGTTAACGAACTTCTTTAGATTTGGGTTCTTGAGGTACTGGCAAAGGCAAGGCTTCTGTTGATTGATCTTAGTGCAGCACATTTTAGATGGGGCTGAAGCTGAGGTGATGGCGCTCGCACAAGGGGCCAACTGCGTTGGGTCGCACGTCACTGCTACTGAAACCTGTGCTTCAGCGAAAAGCAGCACTAGTACAGCACACACTGCAATGTATGATGCCCTCATTTTTCACTCACTCAAAATAGATGGCAAAATCTTGATATATAAGGGGGAGGGGAGAAAGAGAAGCTTGGGTGAGTTGAATTTGGGTTAGGTATCATCTCTATTTATAGACAGGAGATTGATCAGAATACCCAACAAAAGGCATGGGAGAAGTGCAAGGAATTAACGTGTGTACTGTTAACTTTAGGTATGGGTCCCTGTCTACGTTTTCCCCAATCACCTACAAATAATTGAAGTAATTAAAGGGAGAGGTTCAATTTTCATTTTCCCCACAACTTTTTCCTTACTTTTTTGAATAAAAGAATTGAAGATCAGGTATTTGTTAGGGTGATTTGGCCTTTTGACTCCATTATCTTTGATTTTTTTTTTTGAGTGACTTTCTGCTTTGACATTTTCTAAATATTTCTGATTTTTTTGGGGAGAAAGTATATTATAAAAAACTTCAACACATAGTGCGAATTAGGGGAAGAGTAATGGGGGCAACAAACCAAATCACCCCATTGAGTACTCCTAAGAGAATGCCATTGATTGCTTCAGGATCTAGCCATTTACTTGAGAAAATTATGGATTAGTGTTGAAACCGTGCCTCAGGATTCTCTTTTAACTGTGAAAAGAACTTGAGACAGAGAGAAAGGAAAGGTAAGATGGAAAAGGAGAGAGATGGATAAATTTTATTTGGGGTGGTAGAAGTGAAAATCAAAGGAAAAATGGATAAAACAAAAACTGAGATTGATGTTCATTGTGGTCCGTGTCGACCATATATCTTGCCTCCCACTTTGGGTGGGAAATGACACTAGTCCATCCATCTTTCAATTAAGTCTTAAAATTACATCTTTCTTCCATCTAAAAAGATTTAATGCTTAAATTTCCCAATATTTGTGCTAAAATATGTTTTTTTTGTTATTTTCTCTTGTAATTATATCATAAATATATAGGCACTTTTGTCTAATAACTGAGGCCAGAGCATGAACAACTTTCCCACATTTTTGACCTTGAGCATATGGGTGCAGCTGTCAAGATGTGATGGAGATATAAAACTCACTCCGAGTCTAGTTTCAATCATCGTTTTTCATGTCCTTTTTCACGGCCCAATAGAATCAAAGTCTTCATAAAAACATAAAAACACAAAATTGCCTCGAGGTCGAAATGTGTTAAAACTCAAACTTAATTTTACTGTCAAAATGCGAAATGAACCATTCACACTCAATTTTGCTCTTGTATCACAAGCACATATACATATACATATACATAATAAAGAAGGGTAATATGGAGTTTAGCCTCCCAAGTTTACATAAAAATCAACTTCGGCATGGAAAGTTTTCGCTAAATTAGACCTTCACCCCATCAGTAACAGTACCGCTTTTGAAATTTATTTTTTATTAGCTTACAAATATACCCTTTTTAAAAAACAAAAGCTTACAATTTTAAACTTATTTCACTGAGAAATAGTACGGTGAACACTAACCAAATACACAAATTTGTTAGTAAAATGTATAAATAAAGATTTATTTGTTGGAAAATATTGTGTTTTTACATAAATTATTTTATGATCAAATTAATATATTGGTTAAAGTAGGACCAAGTACGTGCGTGTTCATGACGAGTCACGCGATATATTTATTTGTTTGAAACGGATAAATGATGAATAAGAAATTTGGTATAAAAGTGCCCCATTTATGTATAAAGTTTATTGGGAAATTTTATTTATTTTCTGGGACGGATTTTCGTAACTGTCGGTAAAGGTTGGGACTGTTCGCTATATAGTGACTGTTTTTCAGAACTGTCCCTAAAGGTCGTGACTGTTTACCATAAGTTTTTGCAGTTTATGAAAAACGTCCCTAAAGTGACTGTTTCCTAAAGGCATGTCTTTTCATGAAAAAACACATTGTTTTCTATAAATTCAAGATTTGTCTTCATTTTTTAAAAGAGAAAAAAGGAGAGAAAATATATTTTCAATACTTTCCATTCCCGATCGAGTCGGATAGAGTATCAAACATAATTGGTTCATGGGACACGCACACTGAAGTGCTTCTTGCGCGTGTCGAGATCGTTTTATCCTGGGAGGCAAACGCTCATTGATCAATGCCGTAAGAATCGTAGCGGGAGCGCATTTTGTCTTAAGTAGAGAGTGTCAAACACTTGACTCGGTCATCTTCTTCGTTTGTAAGTTTTCTAGCGGTATTAATTTTATTACGTAAACATAATTTATTTCATATTTTAAATTTGATAAAACAAAAAAGTATATATTTTATTTAACATTATTTGGTATGCACCAATGAATTATAGACATAGCAATAAATGACAACTAAACATAACAAATAAATCTTTATTTTCATTGAGAGAAAGATTCCTAATCTTTTTTTCAAAATATAAAAAAAAAAAATTGAGTGTGCATAGTCCTATAGTTTTACAAAATAATAGCATAATAAAAGGTCATTTAGATTTAAAGTGGATATACCAAATAATCACTCAAACTTTTTTTAATACACGTTTTGTCCAAGCCTTTTTTATTTTGTACCAAAAGTCCTTCACCATGCCAAAAAGGTTTTGAAGGACTTTTTGGTACAAAATAAAAGGCTTGGACTAAATGTATATTAAAAAATATTTGAGGCACTTTTTGGTATTTGATCCTAGACTTAACCCCGATTTGTTAATGATTAATTAGACTTAATCCTAATTTTATCACTTAATTGGTTTGCACTCCAAAATGACTACTGATGTTAAATATCCGTTATTGACTTTTGTTTTTTGTTAGAAAATGAGTATTGGACAGTAAATTTTGAGCAATTTTGCGCTCAAATTTAGATGGGATTCACATCACGATAATTGTGGAATCATATACAAACGTATAATCCTTCGCAAGGAGATCAACGTGGTATATTCATATGTTCTCAAAGTTACTCATAAAGTAATGAAAGTTAATGAATTTGATGTGTTTTAACTCTTGTCCCACATTGGAAGAGCACTGGAAATGTGAAGAGTTAATATACACAAAATTGGCACTAAGGTTTGGTGCCTTGGAGGTATCCCAACTCTTTGAAAGGGAGATGACCAAAGTTATGTTTGGATGGACTTTTGATCACAGGTCCACGCACGTGCCTCTGGCACGCTCGGGTTGGGCTTGGGCTTATAAAAATTTCTAATTAAACTTTTGACAGTTAAATTCGTTTAACTGTTTCGCAGTTTCAAAAATGCTTCAGCATTATTTCCTTCATCCAGAAAATTCTTGCCCTCATTTCTGCATTGCATATTAGTGTTTTGGTTGAGTGCAAAACACAGACTTGTGTTCGTTGGAATACATTATTGTAGTGCTACTTAATTAATTCAAAAATTCGTTCTATTTTGAGAGATGATTATTCTACAACCTTGAAGCACGTTGGAGGAAATAAATTGTCTTAAGGACACTGTGGTATTACACAAGACTCAGATTCTTTTGCTTTTCTAGTTTTTTATTTCTGCAAATACAAGTTTTATTTTTTGCAATTTCGTTTATTTCTGTGATTATTATTGACACACCCCAACCCAGTTACTTATAATTAAGTTTGAAAGTCAAAGTGAGTCAAACCATAATTAATCTAACCAAACCATAATCACGAGTTTTGATTTCAGAGTCATCATTGTAAATCCATATAACTGAAAACCTTTTCACAACATCAGAATAATCATGTCCATAAAAACTTTCTTGAAGGATAAGTTAACTTAATTACATCATTTACATTTACACAAAATCATAGTTTCTCCCATTCCTGGCTAACCCAACCCGACCTCCTAGATTTGGCAGTGACATCGCGTTACCTGAAAAATGTGAACATAGGAACCATGAGCAAAAATAGACCAGTGAATGCATCACTACTATACTACTGCATAAATTTACATGCAATATATCATGTCCATATAATTATGAATTAACTTATCCGGCTCATTCATAACGAATGACCAACTTTTCCGAATCATGATTCACATATCCTGTCTAAATAGACAATTCTGCCCCATTCCTGGTCGAGGAGTAACCCCTTGTCATTAATAGACAAATCACCCCCATTCCTGGTAGAGGAGTAACCCCTCATTTCGGTAAACCGAAATGAATAATTTCATATTCATTATATTATGATCATATCAATACCACGATACAAATATCTCTTTCCAGTGAGTACACTCACCTTGGTTGACAACTATGTATTCACGTTTTCTTCTGGTGGAGATGAACTGGGTTGATTAGACCTTACACCTGTCAATCCAACTAAATCAGTACTGAACCTCAATCATAAATATTATCCAAACATAATTATGTAACTTTCCATGACTATACATCAACAATATAATTCCAATTAAGTCACATTCCATAAAACATAGGTAAAGGCAAAACAATGATATACATGTTGATAAATTTATGGACATTCAACCGTAGGAAATACCTTATGAGGAATTTATAACCAAAGTCAAGTAAACATGAAATTATACTCCTCAATGTATATACACATGAAACATGTACTCAAAGTACTCTTTGTAAGGACAAAATACAAACATTCATTCAAGGGGTACCCAGTATGGCCTGAAATTATTGTCTTACATACTTAACCATCCTATATTCCTAAATTGTACAAATACAGGGGTCCAACCTCATCAATATGAAAGCATATATGAATATACTATCCATTACAAGTGACGGTGTAATTTTTCAAGCTTCCTAGGGCAAGTTATGACCATTTCTCTACAACACAAGAAATCTGCCCTACAAGCTCCTCTATTGTTCCTTCAACTTCCAAGAATTTCATAATTTTTTTCCAGCATAACTTTCCATGATTTTCAACCCATTTTCAGTAAACATACTGAATAGTACATAATTAATGTTTCATAATTGTTTGACTTCATTTACTATCTCAAAAGCTTGACTAAACTCAGGGCATACCGAAATGAAGTATAAAAACAGAAACCATGTACCAACTTGAAATCATCATTACAGCCTAACCACAAGGAGATAAATTCTAATTTTCAGATATGATATGAATATATGAGTCTAATTTCATGTCCAATTGGAATTTCTCAGTTACAGTAAGCACACAAAGAGATATGCAAGTTGAATACAAGGGGTTTCAATACAAAGCAATTTTTAAGGGTTTATGCATTCAACTTAACTTAAACTTGCATATATTCATACATATGCACCCAAGCATGAAAGGTCAATAAACAAATCAAGGATTTGTATCATATAAATCATAAATATATGAAAAATAACAATATTTGCAATTAGGATTACCTTCGGGACGTTTACGTAATTTCTACTGATTTTTCTACACTTTTTCTCCTCACTTTTCTTCCTAAACTTCTACCTTCTCTTTCCTTAAGCTTAAAACCCTTTCATGGCTGATTTTGGCTGAAGGATAAGTCTATTTCAAGGGTATAAGGTCAGCCAAGTCTTCCTCCCAAGCCAACCAATCAAATTAAACCATTTGGTTTAATAAAAGACAATTTACCACTTAAAGGGAATTGACCAAATTGCCCCTTGTTCGTAAATTCGGTATAACTCTTTACTCGAGTATCCATTTGATGATCCGTTTGTTGTGTTACAACCCTAACTCACATGTCTACAACTATATAGTTTTCACCTCAAGTCATTTATAATGTTATAAAGGTCAAAACTAGTCTCTAACAGGAACATTTCTACCGAAAATAACAAAATTTGTGTTTGTAAATAATTCGACCTTTCATGATTTATGAAAGTAGGACTATAATAAACATAATAACTTAACATTAGATATACTAATATCACATTATTCATATCACATAAGATAATCATGATTTAAATATAATTCATCATAATTATATTCGGGTTGTCACAACTTCCCCCCCCCCCCCCCCTTAGAAAATTTCGTCCCCAAAATTTAATATGAAGGTCACTTACCAAACAAATGGGGATACTGTTTCCTCATGCTATCCTCCGTTTCCCAAGTTTCTTCTTTAACTCCATGGCTCATCCACATAACCTTAACTAAGGGAATAACTTTATTTCTCAATACTTGGTCCTTACGATCAATAATTTCCATTGGTTCCTCGATGTACGATAAGTCTTCCTTCAGTTCAATTGGTTGAGTTTTCAACTGGTGAGATGGATCTGCCAAATACTTATGAAGCATCGATACCTGAAACACATCATGTAACCGAGATAAATCTGGAGGTAAAGCTAATCTATAAGCCAGGGGCCCAATTCTTTCCAACACTTCAAATGGTCCAATGTATCTTGGACTTAGTTTCCCCTTTTTCCCAAATCTTATAACACCTTTCCATGGTGAAATACGCAGGAATACAAAATCTCCCTTCTGAAATTCCAATGGATGCTTCCTCTTATCTACATAAAATTTCTGCCTGCTTTGCGCTATCTTTATCCGTTCCCGAATCATTTGGATCTTTTCAGTTGTCATATCTATCAATTCAGGACCCAAAATTTTCCTTTCACCCACTTCATCCCAATACAAAGGCATTCTACATCTCCTCCCATATAAAGCTTCATAAGGAGCCATACCAATAGTCGACTGATAACTATTATTATATGAAAATTCCATCAATGGCAAATGATCATTCCAACTACCTTTGAAGTCAAATACACAGGCTCGTAACATGTCTTCTAATATTTTAATCGTCCTTTCTGATTGCCCATCAGTTTGTGGATGAAACGCAGTGCTGAACTTCAGACTTGTGCCCATGGCATTCTGGAGACGAGGCGAAAACTTAGAAGTGAACGTTAGATCTCTATCTGATACAATTGACACTGGTTCCCCATGCAAATGGATAATCTCATCAACGTACATACGTGCATACTTGTCAACATTGTAGGTGGTCTTAACTGGAAGAAAATGGGCCGACTTCGTCAATCGGTTGTGACACCCCGCCTAATTAAATACCGGGCGATCACTCCTTTATTAAATTAAATCAAGGTAAACAGTTGGTTCATTCTCAGCATCACTGTCGATAAAAATAATTTTTCCAATTTAACACCCTAAATAATTAAGCTAAGTGTCAAAACATTTTCCATACAAAACTTTCCAAATTTTAATTAAAGAAAAAGATTTATTTTAATTAAAACAACATTTCTACAATAAAGAATCACACCACAATAAACCAAATAACATAATACATTCGTCAATCGAATGTCAACAAATGGAACTAAAACCACAAATCCATCCTGAATAAATCCCATAGAACAATACTGGAAATAAATGAAATACAAAATCCCAGCAACAAATGAAATGATGAAAAGGGCGACACGTGCCCAATAAATGAGAATAATAGGAGTGGAGTCAATAACAGAAGCCGTCTACTCAAGTGACCTGCAACTCCCACCTAAGCTGCAGCTCGTTCTTCTCAAGGGATCCTAAGCAAGACGCCCCTGTGGCTGGGCACCTGAAAATATACATATATATATACAAGAGAGAGAGAGAGAGAGAGAAAAAGAAACGGGTCAGAGCCCGAAAGTGTGTTTGATTTTAAAATACGTTAAGCAAGTATTTAAATTGATACAGGCCAATGCAAATCATATTAGTGCGTCTCTCTCTTGAGAAACACTCACCTCTCTTCTAATGTGCACACCTATCGTACTAACCTTCCCAACGGTTTGTTTTAGCATCTAACATACTAGTCTTTCTAACAGCTTTAACTTAACTTAAATTACTCGTAAGATTTATAATACATGATATCCACTTTAAAAGATGTTCCAACAGTAGCCCAAAATTCTCTATTTTTAACTTCATAAAAATAATAAAGTTCCCGTGACATTTTATACTTTCTCAAAACAAGTATTTAATAATTTGAGTCAACAACCATGTTCTACTTATCAAATCACAGTAGGCAGTTTAAAGTTTATAACCTCATATATATATTAACTACTCGTATAATATATATATATATATAACAGCACCCCAACTAAACTATGGTGCGTGCATACTCTGCTATCCAATCCCCGTATCGCTCACACAAAGGGAAATACAAGTTCGGAATCACTCTCGAACTGTATTAACATATACAAAACAACGTTGAGGCGAAGCATAGATTCCAAGTCCAAGAGGTCAGTACATACCCACACGTCTCTTAGGACCGTCCGACTATCAATCTGATAGCCCGTACCTAGGATCTCTAACTTCTAGGGTACGAATCAATATCCCCCATAAAGCAACACAGGATAAGATCGTCCCAGCGCGGTAACCTCAGGGATAGCAAGTAGCGCGGGTACGGTTTTCACATGTATATAATATATGTACACACAATCATATAAATATACCCATTCATCATATTAATATAGGTTCCTCCCGTTACCCATAGTCACAACATTTATCCTTAATTTTCCATTATTATGATTTCGTATAAGGTTTCGTCTCTAGCCTTAACTCGAAGGGTTTTCTCACTAGTTACGTGACACTCGTGGATTCTATCCATCCAAGTAGCAAAATCAGTAGGTAAACGTCTATTCACTATCGTAAGTATTTGACGTAATCTCTCACTTGAATTACGTAGTTTCCTCGTTCTATAAATAATTGTCCCTAAGATACAATTATTGTCTCATAATAAAGTTCTCAACACTTAATCATATGTCCTACTGGTCTCTCCTATATCCCAAAACATTTTATTCATAAAGCCCAAAAATTATTTCACGATGAATCATATTCAATTAATTCAACAAGGGGAAATAAGAGTCTGCCAGGAAGGGTCGATCGATCGAGGTCTGGGGCTCGATCGATCGAACCTTTGATCGATCGAAGCTCTAGGCTCGATCGATCGATCAAGCAGGTCTGCGAAATCCTGCAGAAGTGCAGTTACGGGTTTTATCAAAATTCTTCACCCAAATCAATATTTCCCAACACTAATCGTCCCAAAACTCCTACTATAAACATAATAACATATTTCCAGATGTTTTTAACGTTAAGCATGCGTATATCCATCATTAAACATGGTTAAACAATCCAAAATCTCATTTAAACATCAAGAACCCTAATGTTTTCTTGACTTTTGTTCTAATCAGTTTTCTCCAGAATTTCCTTCTAACATATCATCAAAAATTCGTGGGTTAATCATCTACTTCACATAATATTTCCAGAATATGGTTATAATGTTTTCTACATGCAAATCCCTATCAAAATTGGGGTTTTCTTCCATAGATTACACTCCTAATCATTCTTACACTAATATGAATATTGCACCAACGAAAATACGCAAGTTAAACACTTGCCTGGGATTTCAGAGGTCTGGTTTCCTGCTGATATTGGTGTGGTTACGTTCTCCTCCTCGCGATCTACGCGTTGGTGGTGACGGTGGTGCAAATGGTGGTGTTTTTGGCCTTGAATCACCTTGAGAGCTCTCTCCTCTCTTCTCCAATGGCCGTTCTAGGGTTCTGAATGTTCTAACCCTAAAAGGCTGACCTAAATGGCTGCTAAGTATGGCTGTAATTTGTGGGTTTAATTACCCTATATTGTAAAATGACCAAAATGCCCTCCCGAGTCACTAATTAAGCCTAAAAACATCCTGAGACCCAAACTAAACTCCCGGGTACACTTTTCTGACTATCTCAACCTTTCCGGACGCGTTGGCGCACTCAAAATGACCATACGAACAACTTATAAAATATTTACTTTTATATCTCAATAATTAGTCCCGACGCGACACGGGCGCATCCCGACTAAAATTCTCAAAATTGACATTTCACTCACTTGTGACCTTTAATATAACCCATATCATTTATTACTATGCTCATTAGTAATATTCGACAATTTTTATATAATTACTAACTCTCGTCACGTTAATAATTATAACATAATTAATTTCCGGATTTTTATTAAATAATTCACTCTCATTAAATTTAACAAAACCCCCAAATTACTATAGCATAAAAATACGGGGTATTACATACTTCCACCCTAATAACGGAATTTTGTCCCGAAATTCGAAAAATAAGGTATACCTGATAAGAACAAATCTGGATATCTCTCGCGCATATCTGCCTCACGCTCCCAAGTGGATTCCTCCACATTATGGTGTTCCCACTGGACCCGCACAAGTGGAACTATCTTCGACCTCAATCTCCTCTCACTAAAGTCTAGGATAGCCACCGGTCTCTCCTCGTAGGAGCTATCAGGCTCTAAGTCGATCTCTTCTATCGCGATGTGAGTATGGGCCATATCATCTCGAAGGTATCGTCTCAACGACGAGATGTGAAATACATCGTGAATGCGATGTAAATGTTCCGGCAGTCCCAATCTGTATGCAACTGGCCCAATCCTCTCAATGATGGGAAATGGTCCCACGTACCTCGGAGCCAACTTTCCCTTCTTCCCGAACCTCATCACTCCTTTCATAGGAGACACACGCAGTAACACTTGGTCCCCCACATTAAACTCCCTGAAGAACCGTTTCGCATCGGCATAGCTCTTTTGTCTGTCCTGGGCTACTCGAATGCGACCCCTGATCATCTCAATCCTCGCAGAGGTTTCCTGAATTACCTCTGGTCCTAGCAACTTGTTATCCCCCACCTCAAGCCAACAGGTTGGGGAACGACAAGGCCTGCCATACAAAGCCTCAAATGGAGCCATACCAATCGTGAACTGATAAGAGTTATTATAAGCAAACTCTACCAGTGGAAGGTGTGGTTCCCAACCTCCTCCAAAATCGAGAACGCACATGCGTAGCATATCCTCTAACATCTGATTAGTACGCTCTGTCTGTCCATCTGTCTGTGGGTGATAAGCTGAACTCAACCTCAACTTAGTACCCATAGCCTCCTGAAAGCTTTCCCAAAAATGCGACACGAAAATCTTGTCTCTATCGGACACAATATTCAGGGGCACCCCGTGTAATCTTACAATCTCCCCGATGAACAACTGAGCATACTGACCCGTGGTATAATCTGTCCGCACCGGCAGAAAATGAGCCACCTTGGTCAAACGGTCTACAATCACCCAGATAGAATCGTGGCCCCTCTGTGATGTAGGCAACCCTGTAATGAAGTCCATGGAAATACTCTCCCACTTCCACGCGGGTACTTCCAATGGTTGAAGCAATCCTGACGGTTTCTTGTGGTCCACCTTCACCAGCTGGCAGGTGGAACACTTGGACACAAACTCGGCGATGTCCTTCTTTATCCCACTCCACCAGTACTGTCGTCTCATGTCCTGGTACATCTTATCGCCTCCTGGATGTACTGCAAATCGGGACCCATGAGAATGAGTCATCACTTCATGTCGTAGCTCCACTCCTTCTGGAACCACTAATCTCCCATTAAACCGCAAACCTCCATCAGAACTAACAGAATAGGACTCAGCACCCTCGGCTAAAAGTCGCACAATCTGCTCCTCGCAAAACGGGTCTGTGGTCTGTGCCTGTATCACCCTCGTAACAATCTCGGGTGTGACTGACATCACGGATATGAAAGAACGTGCTACGGCGTCTTGGTGACCCAGCTCTTTCCACTTTGCTTTCCAGATGTCCGCTACATCTTCTACCGGTCTACGGCTCAACGCATCAGCAACTACGTTGGCCTTCCCCGGATGATACTGTATATCGAACTGGTAATCTTTCACAAACTCTAACCACCTGCGCTGACGCATATTCAGCTCTCGCTGAGTGAACAGGTACTGCAGTGATTTATGGTCTGTGAACAAACGGAATTTCTCTCCCAATAGATAGTGCCTCCAAATTCTCAATGCAAAGACGACCGCTGCTAACTCCAGGTCGTGGGTGGGGTAATTCTTCTCATGCGGCTTAAGCTTGCGGGAAGCAAAAGATATAGCCTTCTCCTCCTGCTGGAGTACTCCTCCAAGTCCCCGTAAAGACGCATCAGTGTAAACCAGGTACTCCACACCCAGTTTCGGTAAGGCAAGGACTGGTGCTGAAGTAAGCTTGTCTTTCAGCTCGTCGAAAGCTAATTGACAAGCATCATCCCAAACATACGGTATCCCTTTGCGAGTCAAATTCGTCAACGGACCCGCTATCTTGGAGAATCCCCGAATAAATCTCCTGTAGTATCTGGCTAACCCCAAGAAACTACGTACCTCTGTCGGTGTCGTGGGCTGTCCCCACTCCCTCACTGCTGACACCTTACTCGGGTCAACTGCTATCCCTTGCTCAGAAACAACATGGACCAAGAACTGTACCTCTCGTAACCAGAATCCACACTTCTCGTACTTAGCATACAACTGATGCTCTCGCAGAGTCTGAAGAACTTGCCTCAAGTGCTCGGCATGCTCCTCCTCGGAATGGGAATATATCAAGATGTCATCTATGAAGACAATGACAAACTGATCCAAGAACTCTCTGAACACTCGATTCATTAAGTCCATGAACACAGCTGGAACATTAGTGAGGCCAAATGGCATCACTCTGAACTCATAAGACTCATATCTCATCAAGAATGCAGTATTTGAAACATCCTGCTCCCTAATACGTAACTGATGGTACCCCGACCTCAGATCTATCTTCGAAAAGAAATTCGCTCCCCTCAACTGGTCGAATAGATCATCGATTCGAGGCAACGGATACTTATTCCGTATCGTGACCTTGTTCAATTCCCGGTAGTCCACGCACAATCTCAGTGAACCATCTCTCTTCTTTACAAATAAGACTGGAGCGCCCCAAGGTGAGGTACTCCTACGAATGAAACCCTGACCTAATAGCTGCTCTATCTGATCTCGTAGCTCTCGCATCTCTGCCGGAGCCATACGGTACGGTGCGCGTGCTATAGGTCTCGTATCTGGCAATAAATCTATAACGAAGTCTATCTCACGACTGGGCGGTAAGCCTGGTATCTCCTGAAACACATCGGAATACTCCATAACAACTAGGATCGAATCCAAAGGAATCACAACCTCCTTAGAGGTATCCTCCTCAATGTAATATAAATGAGCGGTCGAACCTCCCTCTGGGCGAGGCATCTCCACTACAAACATCTCTTGCCCCGGAATGGCAAAAACAATGCTCCCACCGAAGCAATCAATCATGGTTCTATAAGCTGCGAGCCAATCCATACCGATAATCACATCGTGCTCATGCATGTCTAAAACTAACATGTCTGCAGGTAATACCAGACTACCGATCTCTATCCCCACTCCTCGGCATAAAAAGAAAATAAGTGACCCACTCCCCAATGGTGAGTCTATACACGTCACTGTGCTCTCTGCTGTGGCTAACAACCCTAAGGTCTTCGCAAAAGGCGTAGCTATAAAACAATGCGTGGCCCCCGTATCAAATAAAACCCGACCCATAGTACCATGGATAGGAAACGTACCCTCAATCGCGGGTGGTGCCTGTGGAGCTGCTTCCTGGTGGACGTTATAGACACGTCCATACTGTAACTGCCCCTACTGCACTGGAGCTGCTGGAATGGCTGGTAGGACTGGCGCTTGGGCTGGAGCTGGAAGGGCAGGTGGAAAAAGTGGCCTCTGTGGCTCATTACGGGCTCCCTGCTGCTGTGGGGCCCTATCGCCTTCTGGGCAATCCTGACGCTTATGGCCGTGCTTTCCGCACACAAAACACCGGCCTCTGAAATTACCTCCCCTCTGTCCCTGCTGACCACGGCCCTGCTGGCCGTTACCTCCACGCCATTGGCCCTGTTGCCCCTGATGTGCACGCTGTTGGCCCTGCTGGCCCTGTTGCTGACCCTGCTGTCGGTGCTGACCCTGCTGATTAGGCTGGCCCTGCCTATAACCCCCATTTCCCTGCCTGGAATCACCCGAACGGAATCGCTTAGCAGGGTCCCCCTGATGGGAACTCTGCTCGTACTGACGAGTCTGTCCATGAGATGGTGCCCCACCGGCACCGTTACCCCCGGTCCTGCCCTGCTGGTTGGACTCTCCTGCTCTCTTGCTCCCCTGAAGATGGAAGTGGTGATCCTGGCAATGTAGTAACGCTACATTGAGTACATCAGTGAACGTACTCAGGGACAAGTTCCCAATAAGGTGCTGACGGATCCTCCAAGCCAACCCGTCGACAAACAACAAAATCTTCTTGCTCTTAGTAGGTGCCTCATCTGGCACAATGGTGAGAAGTCTCGTGAACTCCTCCTCATACTCTGCTACAGTAAGATTATCTTGCTTCAGATTTAGTAGTTTTCGCCTCATCTCAGTCTGCATTGCGGGTGGAAAGTACTTGCGGTCAAACCGCTCCCAGAACATCTGAATAGGGATCGTGTCCCTCTCCTCCAAAGTAGTAGTGGACTCCCACCACTGCAACGCGGCTCCCACCAGCTTAAAAGAAGCCAATAACTGCTTTTGTACCTCGGTGCACTCATACATGCAAAGATGCCACTGGATGTCTTTCTTCCATTGGCTGACCGTGACAATATCGGAGCTACCCGAAAACTCAGGGGGGTGTGCTTTCTGAAAAGCATCCCGAACCCTCTCCCATGCAGATGGAAGCTGTGCTGGTACTGGCGCCACTACCTGAACCTGGGGTGGAGCCTGCTGAATCACTGTTATCGCGGCATTCACCGCCTGAGCAACTATGGCGGCTACATCATTAGGATTCATTGTGCCTGGTGCCAGAGCTGCTGGCTGCTCGGCCTGGGCACGCCTATCTCTCGGAGCACGTCTCGGAGGCATATGAAACGTGAACAAAATTTATTAGTCTACAGTTATCATCGGATCTCAAATAGCTGAAGACTTAAACGTAAAAGCAGGAATACAACAATCCTAAAAATAGGGCTCTATAGAAAAAACGTTGAGCTGAAAGCGAAATAAGCCGTACAGATCCTAAGGACACTATAACCTGATGCTCTGATACCACATGTGACACCCCGCCTAATTAAATACCGGGCGATCACTCCTTTATTAAATTAAATCAAGGTAAACAGTTGATTCATTCTCAGCATCACTGTCGATAAAAATAATTTTTCCAATTTAACACCCTAAATAATTAAGCTAAGTGTCAAAACATTTTCCATACAAAACTTTCCAAATTTTAATTAAAGAAAAAGATTTATTTTAATTAAAACAACATTTCTACAATAAAGAATCACACCACAATAAACCAAATAACATAATACATTCATCAATCGAATGTCAACAAATGGAACTAAAACCACAAATCCATCCTGAATAAATCCCATAGAACAATACTGGAAATAAATGAAATACAAAATCCCAGCAACAAATGAAATGATGAAAAGGGCGACACGTTCCCAATAAATGAGAATAATAGGAGTGGAGTCAATAACAGAAGCCGTCTACTCAAGTGACCTGCAACTCCCACCTAAGCTGCAGCTCGTTCTTCTCAAGGGATCCTAAGCAAGACGCCCCTGTGGCTGGGCACCTGAAAATATACATATATATATACAAGAGAGAGAGAGAGAGAAAAAGAAACGGGTCAGAGCCCGAAAGTGTGTTTGATTTTAAAATACGTTAAGCAAGTATTTAAATTGATACAGGCCAATGCAAATCATATTAGTGCGTCTCTCTCTTGAGAAATACTCACCTCTCTTCTAATGTGCACACCTATCGTACTAACCTTCCCAACGGTTTGTTTTAGCATCTAACATACTAGTCTTTCTAACAGCTTTAACTTAACTTAAATTACTCGTAAGATTTATAATACACGATATCCACTTTAAAAGATGTTCCAACAGTAGCCCAAAATTCTCTATTTTTAACTTCATAAAAATAATAAAGTTCCCGTGACATTTTATACTTTCTCAAAACAAGTATTTAATAATTTGAGTCAACAACCATGTTCTACTTATCAAATCACAGTAGGCAGTTTAAATTTTATAACCTCATATATATATATTAACTACTCGTATAATATATATATATAACAGCACCCCAACTAAACTATGGTGCGGGCATACTCTGCTATCCAATCCCCGTATCGCTCACACAAAGGGAAATACAAGTTCGGAATCACTCTCGAACTGTATTAACATATACAAAACAACGTTGAGGCGAAGCATAGATTCCAAGTCCAAGAGGTCAGTACATACCCACACGTCTCTTAGGACCGTCCGACTATCAATCTGATAGCCCGTACCTAGGATCTCTAACTTCTAGGGTACGAATCAATATCCCCCATAAAGCAACACAGGATAAGATCGTCCCAGCGCGGTAACCTCAGGGATAGCAAGTAGCGCGGGTACGTTTTTCACATGTATATAATATATGTACACACAATCATATAAATATACCCATTCATCATATTAATATAGGTTCCTCCCTTTACCCATAGTCACAACATTTATCCTTAATTTCCCATTATTATGATTTCGTATAAGGTTTCGTCTCTAGCCTTAACTCGAAGGGTTTTCTCACTAGTTACGTGACACTCGTGGATTCTATCCATCCAAGTAGCAAAATTAGTAGGTAAACGTCTATTCACTATCGTAAGTATTTGACGTAATCTCTCACTTGAATTACGTAGTTTCCTCGTTATATAAATAATTGTCCCTAAGATACAATTATCGTCTCATAATAAAGTTCTCAACACTTAATCATATGTCCTACTGGTCTCTCCTATATCCCAAAACATTTTATTCATAAAGCCCAAAAATTATTTCACGATGAATCATGTTCAATTAATTCAACAAGGGGAAATAAGAGTCTGCCAGGAAGGGTCGATCGATCGAGGTCTGGGGCTCGATCGATCGAACCTTCGATCGATCGAAGCTCTAGGCTCGATCGATCGATCAAGCAGGTCTGCGAAATCCTGCAGAAGTGCAGTTACGGGTTTTATCAAAATTCTTCACACAAATCAATATTTCCCAACACTAATCGTCCCAAAACTCCTACTACAAACATAATAACATATTTCCAGATGTTTTTAACGTTAAGCATGCGTATATCCATCATTAAACAAAACAATCCAAAATCTCATTTAAACATCAAGAACCCTAATGTTTTCTTGACTTTTGTTCTAATCAGTTTTCTCCAGAATTTCTTTCTAACATATCATCAAAAATTCGTGGGTTAATCATCTACTTCACATAATATTTCCAGAATATGGTTATAATGTTTTCTACATGCAAATCCCTATCAAAATTGGGGTTTTCTTCCATAGATTACACTCCTAATCATTCTTACACTAATATGAATATTGCACCAATGAAAATACGCAAGTTAAACACTTGCCTGGGATTTCAGAGGTCTGGTTTCCTGCTGATATTGATGTGGTTACGTTCTCCTCCTCGCGATCTACGCGTTGGTGGTGACGGTGGTGCAAATGGTGGTGTTTTTGGCCTTGAATCACCTTGAGAGCTCTCTCCTCTCTTCTCCAATGGCCGTTCTAGGGTTCTGAATGTTCTAACCCTAAAAGGCTGACCTAAATGGCTGCTAAGGATGGCTGAAATTCGTGGGTTTAATTACCCTATATTGTAAAATGACCAAAATGCCCTCCCGGGTCACTAATTAAGCCTAAAAACATCCCGAGACCCAAACTAAACTCCCGGGTACACTTTTCTGACTATCTCGACCTTTCCGGACGCGTTGGCGCACTCAAAACGACCATACGAACAACTTATAAAATATTTACTTTTATATCTCAATAATTAGTCCCGACGCGACACGGGCGCGTCCCGACTAAAATTCTCAAAATTGACATTTCACTCACTTGTGACCTTTAATATAACCCATATCATATATTACTATGCTCATTAGTAATATTCGACAATTTTTATATAATTACTAACTCTCGTCACGTTAATAATTATAACATAATTAATTTTCGGATTTTTATTAAATAATTCACTCTCATTAAATTTAACAAAACTCCCAAATTACTATAGCATAAAAATACGGGGTATTACATCGGTCTACAATCACCCAAATGGAATCATGCCCCTTTGGTGACCGAGGTAATCCTGTAACAAAGTCCATCGTTATATGCTCCCACTTCCATTCCGGAATAGGCAACGACTGTAATAATCCTGCCGGCTTCGGATGCTCCGCCTTTACTTGCTGGCACACTAAACATTTAGCTACGAACTCTGCAATCTCACGTTTCATATTGTTCCACAAGTAAAACTATTTCAAATCTCTGTACATTTTGGTACCTCCCGGATGCATAGAGTAAATAGAACTATGTGCCTCTTCTAATATATCTTTCTTTAAAGGTGGATCATTAGGTACACAACTCCTATTTTTATAACACAACGATTCATCATTCTTAATTTCAAAGTTACTCTCTTTACCATCCAGGACATCTTGTTTCTTCTTCTCAAGGAATGGATCACTTGTCTGCAAATTTCGTATGCGTTCGGCCAATAAAGGTCTCACTGTGACATGTGCTAATAATCCTCCGCTTTTTGAAAACTTCAATTCAATCCCCATCGATTCCAAGTCAAGAATATTTCCAACACGGGCACACCGTATGCAACCAAGCATCCCTGATGATTTTCAACTCAAAGCATCTGCTACCACATTGGCCTTTCCAGGATGATGATGAATGGTACAGTCATAGTCTTTAATCATCTCTATCCAACGCCTCTGTCTCAAATTCAGTTCCTTCTGTGTAAACAAGTATTTCAAACTTTGATGATCTGTAAATATCTCACAAATTTCTCCACACAAGTAATGTCTCCACAACCATAAACCAAAAACAATGGCTGCTAGCTCCAAATCATGTGTAGGGTAATTTCGTTTATGCGTCTTTAATTGTCTGGAAGCATATGCTATTACCTTCCCATTCTGCATAAGAACACATCCTAAACCTTGAAATGAAGCATCTGTATAGATCACAAAAGACTCATTCCCACATGGAATAGTAAGTATATGGGATGAAACCAACCGATTCTTTAATTCTTTAAAACTCCTCTCACATTCTTCATCCCATACAAACTTCACTTCTTTACGAGTCAATTTTGTCAGTGGTAATGCTATTGCTGAAAATCCCTTAATGAATCTGCGATAGTAACCTGCCAATCCTAGGAAACTCCTAATTTCTTTCACATTCTTAGGACTCTCCCATTCAACAATTGCTTCCACCTTCTTTGGATCAACATATATCCCATTTCGCGAGACAACGTGCCCTAAAAACACAATTTCATTCAACCAAAACTCACACTTGCTGAATTTAGCAAACAATTTCTTCTCTCTCAAAATCTGCAATACAAGTCTCAAATGTTTCTCATGTTCCTCCATGCTACGCAAATAAATCAACACATCGTCTATAAATACAATCACGAATGAATCAATGAAAGGGTAGAATACCCGGTTCATCAAATCCATAAAAACTGTTGGAGCATTAGTCAATCCAAATGGCATCACCAAAAACTCATAGTGCCCATATCGAGTCCGAAAAGCTGTTTTGGAAATATCACTATCCTTCACTTTCAGTTGGTGGTAACCCGATCTCAAATCAATCTTCGAAAATACTGTGGCCCCCTGTAATTGGTCAAACAAGTCATCGATACGAGGTAGAGGGTACTTATTTCTAATGGTCACCTTATTCAACTGCCGATAATCAATACATAATCGCATTGTCCCATCTTTCTTTTTCACAAATAACACCGGTGCTCCCCATGGCGAAACACTAGGCTGAATGAAACCTCTGCTTATCAGATCTTGTAATTACACTCTTAATTCTTTCAACTCTGCTGGTGCCATTCTATATGGAGCAAGAGAAATTGGACCAGTACCTGAAATTAATTCAATAGAAAACTCTACTTCCCTATCGGGTGGCAATCCTGGCAATTCCTCTCGGAAGACATTTGAAAATTCTCTAACATCTGGTATATCTTCAACTTTAAGTGCTTCCTTACTAACATCAACCACATACGCTAAATACCCCGTACAACCCTTACTCAATAACTTTCTACTCTTTATTGCTGAGATAAGACAATTAGGGACAACATTCCTTTCCCCTGTAAACTGGAACTCGGGTTCACTAGGAAGATGAAATGTAACTTCCTTTCGAAAATAATCAATGGAACTCGGGTTCACTCCAGAACCTCTAAAACCTAGGCTCTGATACCAAAAGCTGACACACCTCAACCCAGTTACTTATAATTAATTTTGAAAGTCAAAGTGAGTCAAACCATAATTAATCTAACCAAACCATAATCACGAGTTTTGATTTCAGAGTCATAATTGTAAATCCATATAACTAAAAACCTTTTCACAACATCAGAGTAATCATGTCCATAAAAACTTTCTTGAAGGATAAGTTAACATAATTACATCATTTACATTTACACAAAATCATAGTTTCTCCCATTCCTGGCTAACCCAACCCGACCTCCTAGATTTGGCAGTGACATCGCGTTACCTGAAAAATGTGAACATAGGAACCATGAGCAAAAATAGACCAGTGAATGCATCACTACTATACTACTGCATAAATTTACATGCAATATATCATGTCCATATAATTATGAATTAACTTATCCGGCTCATTCATAACGAATGACCAACTTTTCCGAATCATGATTCACATATCCTGTCTAAATAGACAATTCTGCCCCATTCCTGGTCGAGGAGTAACCCCTTGTCATTAATAGACAAATCACCCCCATTCCTGGTAGAGGAGTAACCCCTCATTTCGGTAAACCGAAATGAATAATTTCATATTCATTATATTATGATCATATCAATACCACAATACAAATATCTCTTTCCAGTGAGTACACTCACCTTGGTTGACAACTATGTATTCACGTTTTCTTCTGGCGGAGATGAACTGGGTTGATTAGACCTTACACCTATCAATCCAACTAAATCAGTACTGAACCTCAATCATAAATATTATCCAAACATAATTATGTAACTTTCCATGACTATACATCAACAATATAATTCTAATTAAGTCAGATTCCATAAAACATAGGTAAAGGCAAAACAATGATATACATGTTGATAAAGTTACGGACATTCAACCGTAGGAAATACCTTATGAGGAATTTATAATCAAAGTCAAGTAAACATGAAATTATACTCCTCAATGTATATACACATAAAACATGTACTCAAAGTACTCTTTGTAAGGACGAAATACAAACATTCATTCAAGGGGTACCCAGTATGGCCTGAAATTATCGTCTTACATACTTAACCATCCTATATTCCTAAATTTTACAAATACAGGGGTCCAACCTCATCAATATGAAAACATATATGAATATACTATCCAGTACAAGTGGCGGTGTAATTTTTCAAGCTTCCTAGGGCAAGTTATGACCATTTCTCTACAACACAAGAAATCTGCCCTACAAGCTCCTCTATTGTTCCTTCAACTTCCAAGAATTTTCATAATTTTTCTCCAGCATAACTTTCCATGATTTTCAACCCATTTTTAGTACACATACTGAATAGTACAGAATTAAAGTTTCATAATTGTTTGACTTAATTTTCTATCTCAAAAGCTTGACTAAACTCAGGGCATACCGAAATGAAGTATAAAAACAGAAACCATGTACTAACTTGAAATCATCATTACGGCCTAACCACAAGGAGATAAATTCTAATTTTCAGATATGATATGAATATATGAGTCTACTTTCATGTCCGATTGGAGTTTATCAATTACAGTAAGCACACAAATAGATATGCAAGTTTGAATACAAGGGGTTTCAATACAAAGCAATTTTTAAGGATTTATGCATTCAACTTAACTTAAACTTGCATATATTCATACATATGCACCCAAGAATGAAAGGTCAATAAACAAATCAAGGATTTGTATCATATAAATCATAAATATATGAAAAATAACAATATTTGCAATTAGGATTACCTTCGGGACGTTTACGTAATTTCTACGGATTTCTCTACACTTTTTCTCCTCACTTTTCTTCCTAAACTTCTGCCTTCTCTTTCCTTAAGCTTAAAACCCTTTCATGGCCGATTTTGGCTGAAGGATAAGTCTATTTCAAGGGTATAAGGTCGGCCAAGTCTTCCTCCCAAGCCAACCAATCAAATTAAACCATTTGGTTTAATAAAAGACAATTTACCACTTAAAGGGAATTGACCAAATTTCCCCTTGTTCGTAAATTCGGTATAACTCTTTACTCGGGCATCCATTTGATGATCCGTTTGTTGTGTTACAACCCTGACTAACATTTATACAACTATCTAGTTTTCACCTCAAGTCATTTATAATGTTATAAAGGTAAAAACTAGTCTCTAACAGGAACATTTCTACCGAAAACAACAAAATTTGTGTTTGTAAATAATTCGACCTTTTATGATTTATGAAAGTAGGATTATAATAAACATAATCACTTAACATTAGATATAATAATATCACATTATTCATATCACATAAGATAAGCATGATTTAAATATAATTCATCATAATTATATTCGGGTTGTCACAATTATTATTCATAATTTTGTACTATTGAATTAATTAAATAGTAGATATAACAATCTTAAGACAATTTTATTTTTTGACTATTGTTTATAATGAGTATGGAATAACTTCAAATTATAGAAATTCATTAGTGTAATATAAATATGTTTTACAAAAATTTTGAAAAAATATTATTTTATTACAGAAATTTGATAAAACAGTTAGTGTTACAGAAAATTAATTTTCTACACTATTTATCGTATGCTGGTCAGAAAATAAAAAAATTAATTTATAAAAAAAAATTATCGGTTTGTATAAATTTTTAATCTTAATATTTTAATTCAATTTTTACGTTTTTTTAATATTAAAAATAGTTTGACACATATTTTTTTCAATTTAGACTAGTAAAAACTAGTATTTAATTTTTTAGTTTAACTCTGTGATATAGAATTCAGTATATTGTGTAGAATATTTTACGTTAATTATGTGTTATATAATTTAGAATTCTTGTTAGAATTCGTACAGTCATAATTATAATTTGAGAAAATTGGTGTACAGAATTTTGTATTCCGTTTTGATAAATTCATTACAAATGAATAATATCATTAATAAAAATTATATTTTTGTAAGAGAAATGGAATCACAAAGTAAAAACACAGTTCCACCAACCGTGAATGTGACACATGCGACTATTGCAGCGACCGTGAATATGCCACATGGGGAGAAATTGGAAAAAAAAATTCGGGGCCGATTTCTAGCGATGATAAGGACGTGTAATTTTATCTCACAACCTTCCAATTGGTAAGGTTCATTTATGAGGATTGTCCCCCTTTGTAAGAGAGAGATGAAACTGCAAAAGTTACTGTCGTGGAAGCATGGAAACATTCTGACTTTCGGTTTCGAAACTACATCTTGACATACTTGGATAAGACATTGTACCATGTGTACAACACCATGACAACTGCTAAGGAATTTTGGAATTCTTTGGAGAAGAAGTACAAAACTGAATATGCGAGTATGAAGAAATTCATCGTAGGTCGTTTTCGAGACATCAAAATGGTTGACTCCAAGTCGGTTATTGCACAAGTTCAAGAACTTCAGGTTATTCTTCATGACTTTCATGCTGAAGGAAAGTCAGTCAGTGACACTTTTCAAGCGGCAGAAATAATTGAAAAGTTGATTCCATCTTGGAACTTGTTCAAAAATTATCTCATGCACAAATGCAAGGAGATAAATGTTGAAGAATTGGTAGTGCCACTGTGTAGTGAAAAAGACAACCATGAATCCCAAAAGAAAAGAGGGAAGACCATCATGGAGTCCAAGGCTCATGTGGTTGAAGATCCTAAATCCAAACGTAAGCACGATGAGGAAGGCACATCTAAACAAAGAAAGAATTTCAAAGGCACATGCTACAATTGCGGCAAGCCAGGGCACTGCTCAAGCGAGAGTCGCAAATCAAATAACGCTAAAAAGAATAATGCTCCAAAAAATGTGACGGAGGATGAGAACATATCCAATGGTATCGCAGACACAAATCTTTCTACTGTTGTCTCTGAATGCAATTTGGTAGGAAATATCAAGGAATGGTGGGTGGACATTGGGGCTAAACGCCACATTTATGCAAAAAATGGATGTTTACTACTTATAAGGCTTTGAAAAATGATGAGACCCTATTTATGGGGAACTCTTCAAGTTCTAAAGTCGTGGGACAAGGAAAGATCATATTTAAGATGACTTCGAGAAAGTATCTTACTCTTAACAATGTGTTGCACGTGCCTGACATCCGTAAAAATCTAATTTTCGGATCGCTTTTAAGTAAGAATGGGTTTAAGCTTTTGTTTGTTTCTGATAAGTTTATGTTGTCCAAAATAATGTGTATGTGGGAAAGGTTTACCTATCCGAGGGGCTCTTTAAAATGAATGTAATGACATTGATGCCAAAGCCATCCCCAATGAATGAATTGCTAGTTTTACTTACTTGATTGAGTCATTTAATATTTGGCATACTAGATAAGGACATGTTAATTTTGATACCATGCGTAGATTAATTAACTTGGAATTTTGGCCAAAATTTAATATTGATAAAAATCATAAATGTGACATTTGTATGGAATCAAAATCAACAAGATTAACTTTTCATTCTATAGAAAGGATAACTGAATTACTAGATTTAATTCACACGGATATTTGTGATTTAAAATTTGTACAAACTAGAGGTGGAAAAAATTATTTTATTACTTTTATTGACGATTGCACAAAATATTGCTATGTATATTTATTACATAGTAAAGATGAAGCTGTTGATGCATTTAAACAATACAAGAATGAAGTTAAGGATCAATTAAGCAAAAAGATAAAGGCTATAAGGAGGTGAATTTGAATCTCCTTTAGAGGAATTTTGTTCCGAACATGGAATTATCCATCAAACCACAGCTCCTTACTCTCCTCAATCGAATGGTATTGCTGAACGCAAAAATCGTACATCGAAGGAGATGACGAACTCTATGTTGATAAGTTCAGGAGCTCCCTAGAACTTGTGTGTTGGGGGGGGGGGGGGGGGAGCCTTATTATCCTCTAATTATATTCTTAACAAAGTCCCACACAAGAAAACTCACAAGACACCTTATGAGTTATAGAAAGGTCGAAGACCTTGCTATAAATATTTACGATTGTGGGGCTGCTTAGTCAAAGTGATGGTTTCTAAACCTAAAAAGGTAAAAATAGGACCAAAGACCGTTGACTTTGTCTTCATCGGTTAAGCTATAAATAGCAGTGCATATAGTTTCTTAGTTTGTAAATCTAAGATTCCGAATATTCATGTAAATACTGTTATTGAATCGAGGGACGCTTCATTTTTGAAAATGAATTTCCATATAACATGACTCGAGAATCTGGTCTTTCTAAAAGGACAAATCAAGCTACTAGAAATAGTATTCATCAAGCTATTGAATCAATAGAGGATGAACCAAGACGTAGTAAAAGGGCAAGGACCTCGACTTCCATCGGTTCGGATTTTCTAACATATTTGCTAGAAAATGAACCTCAATCATACAAAGAAGCGATATCGTCACCCCGATGCTTCTAATTGGAAAGACGCAATTAATAGAAAACTTGAATCCATTTTGAAAAATCATACTTGGGAACTAGTGGGTCTTCCACCAGGTTCGAAACCGTTAGGTTACAAATGGATCTTCAAAAAGAAGTTGAAGTCCAATGGATCAATTGATAAATATAATGCTTGACTTATAGCTAAAGGCTATAGGAAAAAGGAAGGGTTGGATTACTTCGACATATATTCACTGTTGATGTAAAAAACTATATTCGATTCTAATTATTTTAATTACAGATAAAAATGATTGAGTAAATAAGACAACAAATTTTAAAGTGGTTCAGCTTTAATAAAATGGCCTACGTCCATTGTTTTTGTATTGCTGATTATTTTCCAGGAATTCTCGATAAGAGCTTTACTAAGAAATTCCCCATCCCCTTTTCATGAGGATGTTACAATGTATTTATAGCCTTGAGGCTGTACATGTGGAAGAATAATGCGCTATTTTCTAGCAGTCGTATACATATGTATGATAATAAATGCACATTTAATGCGTAGTTATCTTCTGGTATACTTGACGCGTACGCCACAAGTATTTGAGTTGCTCGGACCGCTTGAGTTGCTCGGACCTCTTGAGTTGCTCGGACCTTATTCATCCAAAGTCTTCATATTCACCATGTAAATAGACACGTGTATTTATATGATTGATCCATGTCAGCAAATTAAATTTGGTATCAACAGAAGCCCCCAATGTTTTATAGTTCGAGGTTGAGGAGGAGTGTGGAACATTCTTCTCGAAATATGATGAGATTAAATAGTCATCCTGAATTGTAGGAGTGTTTTACTTGTATTTATTTCCTTTTTGAATTCATAGAATCAGACTTCATAAATATTTCAAATTTTTCCAGCTACTTCGATTTTCGTGCCCCTTTTTATCCTTTTAACCGTCGGTAATGCAAACGTCTTTCTCTATAATCATTACTTTTCTCCATTCCCGAGGTAAAGTATTTAAGTGCTACAAAAATCCTATCGTCTTTCACTTTTTCAAATTTGTATCCTTGGACTCTTCACCTTCTCTCTATTTTGTGCCTCCATTCTTTCCATCGTTTATTATCAACTGATCTCGATTTCCTCTGTAAGATTTTCTTCCTTCTTCTTTAATTTCTTTATTCGCCATGGTTTATCCTGTTGAGTCATTGGACAAGTTTCGGTCTGAGTTTACAATCCCTTCATGGGTTATTTTAGAAGAATTATCTGGTCCTTATGATTTATTTTCCTTGGCTGAGGGACACTGGTTCCCAAGTATCTTTGTAGATGAATGTGGCTTTTCTTTTCCGCCAAATCCACTGTGTTTGGAGTTTGCAAATATTTCAATATTGTACCTGCAAAAGTAGCTCCAAATACATGGAGGGTAGTTAACGGTGTACATAGATTGAATCAAATCCATGGGACTCATTTACGAATCCCAGAAATTATGTATTGCTATAAATGGGTCACTAACGATAGTACTTTTTATTTAAAAAGTAGATTTTTAAATAGAGCTTTAGTGGTCAATCTTCCTGATACCAACAAAGACTATTTTGATCATGGAGAAGTGATGAAAAATTGGCAACATCCTCTACTTGATGGAAATGATGTGTACCAAGGTCCCAAGTGTCCACTATATGGCAATGGGATAGGTTGTTTTTATTTTTGAAATCATGTTTTCTTCGTGTTTGAGCAAAAGCTTCACTAACAGTTGATTTTGTTTGTTACAGTTGATAGTAAAAGGAATCCCCCAAGAGATATTGGCATCAATATAAAAGACTTAAATTTTATCTGGAGTTTGCATCAATCTGTGGCTGGGGAGCATATTAGGTATGCATCTTATTTGTTGCAATACAGAACTTCGAGCTCATCTTTCATTGCTCGTCCTGTGGTAGTTGACCTTGACCAAATACCAGCTGCTGATACTATTGTGGAAGGTTCTTCCTCTGAGTTAAATATTCCTATTAGTGATATAATGAAGAGAAGAAAAGCTCCTTCCTTTTTTGACAAGTCTACCTCTCCTGCTGTGGAGGTAAAGAGAAGTAAAAAAGATGTCCCTAAAGAGGGGATGAAAACCATTGATGTTCCCCATCCTAATGATGCCAAGAGAGTTGTTTAAAATCCCCCTATAGTCCCAAGCAAGGCTGTTACTGTCCTCCCTTCAAGTGATGTCGTTGTCATTTCTCCAACAAAGACAACATCATTGATTGAAGACGCTCCTGCTCCTCTAAGGATATTAAAGAAGGGCTCGTTTGAGAAACCCGCTGAACCTATTTCTTAGCCCTCCAATGTTGAAAGTAGTGTTCCAACCTTCATTCCTCCGAGCTCCGCTGTGAGCTTAGTAAAATCCTGGACTATCCCAGAAATCCATGACATTGAAAATACTCTCACTCGTGAGAGAGTTACTGCTCTGGCTGCTCAACACATTACCTCAGTAAGTGTTATTGATCTAAGACTTTTACTTTTTAATACTATGTTCATATATTGACATAGAGTTATTTCTTTTCTCATCTGGTAACGTGTTTCAATAGCATTGTAAAAAGGGATAAAGCCATCAGGGCCTCCAGTTACTCGGATGGAGTATAAAAGGCTTTTACTGGATTAACCCAGTCTTTAAAAGACTCTCATCAGAAGTATGAGGAAAATAAAGTTGCTTGGGAGAAGCAAATTAAGTCCGTTGAGCAAGAGAGAGATCGAGCTGTGGATGCCTCCAAGGAGTTGGAGAAGAAATTGAAAGAGTTTGGCAAGAACAATAAAGAGCTTGAGAATAATCTCAAGAATGCTGAAGAGCTTGAGAATAAGCTCAAAAATGATGAAGAGGAAGTTGGTAGACTTCGCGATGTTGATTGCCAGAAACAGGAGGTGGAAGGGAAATTGAAGGCTGCCGAGGAACTTCTTATTGAGAGGACTTCCTCGGAAAAGGAAAAAAGAAAAAATGCAGTAAAAAAATCCTTCAGCGCTGGTTGGGACAAAGGTTGGAACAAAGGCCTGGCTGCCATGTCCTCTCAAATGGAGTATGCCAGCCTCAAATATTTTAGGGATAGATGGGTTGCAGCCCTGCAGGAGCTAAAAAATACTGAGAATTCTGAATTGTTCCAGAGACACACTCATGGCCCTCCTCCCTCTCCTAGAGAAAAAGAAGAGGATGAAGCTACCTCAGAGGAATCTTCTATGATAATTGGAGACCAGGTCCCTGCAGTTCAACCTTGCTTTGAGCAACCCCAACTAACAAACACTTCTGCTGAGAAGCTTTCCTTGCCTTCCGAGCAACCAACCACTTCGTCCAACCCTTTCGAGGAAGTTTTAGGAAGCAAGGAGAAGGTGTAGAGTTGTTCGGATTTTGTTGTTTTGTTGAATGTAATTTTGGACTATGTACTGCTTCTTGTGATGAAATAAAATTTGAACTTTGGTTGTTCGTCTTGACTTTCTCTTATCCATACTCTGCTTGTATCATCATTGATTCATTTTATCTCTTTCTCTTTGCTAGTTTATGGCCAGGATGGAGTTCTTATCGGCTCATGACACAACATTAATGAAAAAAGGCAATAATTATTTTAAAGTTGGTCATGCAGATCTTAGCGAAGCCTAGATAATTGACATTCTTGGATCAGGTGCTTCTGACCAAGCAATTGAAGCTTATCAGTACTTAAAGCTCTTAGTTGATCGCACTATGGCCAATAATGTGGCCAATTACGAAATGATTGAAGAACTCTAAGAACAATATAAAGAATCTACGATCCTTCTTCATTAAGGGTATGAAAAGAAATATCAACAATTGAGCTCTGACAAAGGGTATGACCAGTTCATCTCGGCCTATGAGAAGAGGGAAAGTATTCTAAATCTTGAAATCATAGAGCACAGGAATATTGCCAAGCTGTTGGAGCAAGAGAACATTCTTTTACAGGAAGAAATAAAGCAACTCAAATCCACTATATCTTCTTCGGGTGCATTAGTCCCTATTAACGACGAAGGTTTTTCTTTCTTGGAGATAGAAAATTCTAAACTACGAGATGAGTTGGAGACTTTGAAAAGAACTGGACCTTCCAAGTCTACTTGTGGTCGAGCAAAATCTTCTTCTCGTGGATGAGCAAGGGCTTTTCGGATTTTGGTTGAAGAGGCGAGGACTCAATCAGCCTTGGAGAACCAGGCATTCTAGTTGATGGTGAAGAACCAAGCCCTGGCAGATATGTCTAAAGAAATTCTGAACCTCTTCGAGAAACTTTCCAATCAAGCTTCTGCTCTGGAGAATAAAGAAATTCTGGTGAAGAAACTCAGTGAGCAACTTGAGAGATTAACTTATCAATTCCATAAGCAGCCCGGAGAATTTTGGATGGCTGGGTATAACGAAGCACTTTGTCATCTTAATGCTCATTTAGAACAGTCGAACAACGGAGGGTATAAACAGGGATGGTTGAATGCTCTTTGTGTTTTAAAATTGGAGAGAGGTCATTTCTTGTGGGATTACTATAATCATGGAGTTCTTGATCTACCTGTGCCTCCTTTCAAACTTGACCTTAGTTGGATTCCAGCCCGGGCTATTCCTCGTGTTCTAATCTCCAAGTATCTTGATGATTATAGTCTTTATTCAAATTTTGAAATATCTCGCCCAGAACACCTGCTTGATCGTCCATCTATAATCAATATTAGAATGCTGCAAGATCTGAACTTCACAAATTCCCCTTCTAGTCTTGATGATCCTCCAGCTGGGGTAGACCCTGTAACAAAGGCAGAGGGAAAGAAACCCATAAAGTAGAATTTGTTCAATTGATATCACATGTAATCTGTAATTTATATCATATGTAATTTGCTCTGGTTTTAATGAAGAAATTTTTAGTTTTCTTTGCAATTTAATTGTCATTTATCTTGGAAACATCTCTTTTATTCACTGATGAACATGTATGTATATCTGTAAAAAGACAAAAATGTCCTGTATTTTTTTTTAAATTGCTGACCAACCGGAGTTGGTGGTGTTTGAATTGCCGACCAACCGGAGTTGGTGGTATTAGTTTCCCGACCAACTTGAGTTGGTGGTAATTGAATTGCCATCCAATCGGAGTTGGTGGTATTTGATTCTTGACCAACCTGAGTTAGTGGTAATTTGCTTCCCGACCAATCAAAGTTGGTGGTAATTTGCTTCTCGACCAACTTGAGTTGGTGGTAATTATTTTAAATTGATGACCAACTAGAGTTGGTGGTGTTTGAATTGCCAACCAATCGGAGTTGGTGGTAATTGAATTGCCGACCAACCGGAGTTGGTTGTATTTGATTCCCGACCAACCTGAGTTGGTTGTAATTTTCTTCCCGACCAACCGGAGTTGGTGGTAATTTTCTTCCCGACCAACTTGAGTTGGTGGTAATTATTTTAAATTGATGACCAATAGGAGTTGGTGGTATTTGAATTGCCGACCAACCGAAGTTGGTGGTAATTTAATTCCCGACCAACCAGAGTTGGTGGTATTTGATTCCCGACCAACCTGAGTTGGTGGTAATTGAATTGCCGACCAATCGGAGTTGGTGGTATTTGATTCCCGACCAACCTGAGTTGGTGGTAATTGAATTGCCGACCAACCGGAGTAGGTGGTAATTGATTCCCGACCAACCTGAGTTGGTGGTAATTGATTCCCGACCAACCTGAGTTGGTGGTAATTGAATTGCCGACCAACCGGAGTTGGTGGTATTTAAATCCCGACCGACCGGAGTTGATGGTAATTTAATTCCCGACCAACCCGAGTTGGTGGTAATTTAATTCTTGACCAACTAGAGTTGGTGGTAATTTAATTGTATAGTGTGTAGCACTAATATTTCGAATTTTTTTTAACGAATAACGAAAAATGGGGGAAACATCACTTTATTCATATTGAAGAAATTGTATTACATAGAAATTTCAACTTCTGATAATACTTTCGTAGATGCTCTGCATTCCATGCATTCTTGAATTCTTCTCCTTCCAAGGTTTCAATCCTGTATGTCCCTGGACGAACAACTTCTGTCACTCTGTAGGGTCCGTGCCAGTTGCCTGCCAGTTTATTATGCTTTTGGATGACTTTCTTCAACACATAATCCCCTTCCTTTAACTCACATTTCTTAACTCTTTTATTATAGAACGAAGTTGTTCATTGTTGATATGCGGCATTCCTGATAGCTGCTTCTTCCTTGACTTCTTCTAGCATATCTAGGTCTAACCTTCTCATCAAATCACTGACAGGAGAATTGAAATTAAGTACCCTATGCGTAGGTAAACCTAATTCAACAGGTATGACAGCTTCACTCCCAAATGCTAGCATGTATGGGGACTCTCCAGTTGCTATTCGTGGTGTGGTGAGATAGGCCCAAAGCACAAACTGTAGCTCGTTAATTCAATTTACCTTTCCATCATCCAGTTATTTTTTCAAACCATTCAGTAGTGTTCTATTTGTCACCTCAGTTTACCCATTGCTTTGGGGATGTCCTGGTGCAGAGTGGACCTTCAGTACATTGGATTGATGACAATATGCAACAAACTCCTCGTTGTCAAACGGGGTTCCATGGTCAGTAATGAACGCATGTGGGAGGCCATATCTGTAAATTATATTTTTCCAAATAAATTGATAGACTTTGTTGTATGTCATATCAATGAGAGGCTCAGCTTCTACCCATTTAGTGAAATAATCCACTGCGACTACTAAGTATTTGAATCTTCCCTTAGTCGTTGGTAGTGGTCTGACCAAATCTATTCCCCATATAGCAAATGGACAAGGTGACGTGATGGGTGTTAGCAATTCTTGGGGATTTCTTCGGACAAAGGAAAAATGTTGACACTTATCGCATTTCTTGGCATAAGCCATAAAATTGTCTCTTATTGTTGGCCAGTAGTACCCCTGTGTTGTTATTCTTTGTAGAAGCATCCTACCTGCTACATGGGCTCCACAAGACCCTTCGTGAACCTCTTTGATCAAGTCTTTCACTTCGGAGGGATGAACACATCTTTGCAGCGCTGCTGTAACTCCTCGTCTATATAAAATATCATTGGTTAATACATAACGAGCAGCCTTAAACTTCAATTTCTTAGCTGCGAGTTTATCAATTGGCAAAGTTCCCTCTTCAATATAGGCCCTGATCGGATCCATCCAAGATGGTCCCAAATCAAGTGCAATGAAGTTCATGATCAGATTTTTCGTCTATGCTCCGACCAGCTAGAATCTCTATTGGGATTGTTCTTTGAAGCTCGGTGCAGGTGGCTGATGTTAATCGGGCTAGGGCATCTGCCCTTGCATTCTCCAATCTTAGTACTCTAACCAACTGAACAGTAATAAAACTTGATACTAACTCCATGGCTTTTGCATGGTACTTGATCATTAACTCTCCCTTTGCTGAATACACTCTAAGAATTTGATTTACGATTAACTGCGAATCACTGAATACAACAATCTTCTCTGCCTTCATCGTTCTGGATAGACTTAAACCTATAATCATCGCTTCATATTTGGCCTCATTATTAGAAGATTTAAATTAAAAGCACAGAGCGTACTCCATATCAACCTCATCTGGACTTTTCAAAACAATCCCTGCTCCACTGCCTGCAGTACACGAAGATCCATTTACATATAAATTCCATATGGATAACTGATCATCAAAATTTTGATCCGAGAGAGTTCCTCGGTGAAATATCTGGTACTTTCTTTTATCTTCCTCCAGTACTTCTCGATGCTCGTCAGTCATCTTTCCTTCCTCATCTACCGAAGTAAGTTGGTCGGGGTTTAATTTTGATGATCCTGTAACATCTATAGGTTGGTCGGAGGCATCTTCCTGAGTAAACTCTGCGATAAAATCTGCTACTTCCTGCCCTTTGAGTGATGACCTAGGCTCATAAATTATATCATATTCACCGAGCTCCATTGCCCAGTACTTCAATCTTTCTGATTTCTCCAGCTTATGTAGAGCTTGCCTTAATGGAATATCGGTGTACACCACTATAGTATGGGCTTGGAAATATGGCCCCATTCTTCTGCTTGCTTCAATTAATGCTAGTGCCAATTTCTCTAGCCTTGGATATCTGATTTCTGCTCCTCGGAATGATTTACTGGTGTAATAGACTGGTTTTTGTACTCCATCTTCCACTTTTATCAACGCCGAGCTCACTGCATTTTTTGAAACTGCAAGATACAAGTATAATCTTTCTCCCATCACTGGTCTAGATAATAGTGGAGGTGTCCCTACATACTTCTTCAACTCTTGAAAAGAATCCTCGCATTCACCATTCCACTCAAAAGTTTTTCGGAGTATTTTGAAGAATGGGAGGCATCTATCAGTTGCTCGTGACACAAATCTGTTAAGTGCAACAACTCATCCTGTGAGACTTTGCACTTCCTTCTTCGTGGTTGGAGATCGTATCTCTAATAGAGCCTTAATCTTTTTAGGGTTCACCTCAATCCCTCGTTGATTAACAATGTATCCGAGAAACATGCCTTCTCGGACTCCGAATATGTATTTGGTGGGATTCAGCTTCATTTGATATTTCTCTAGTTGATCAAAGGTTTGACCTAGATCAACTAGATGGTCAACAGCTTTCTTTCTCTTCGTCATCATATCATCAATAAAAACCTCCATGTTATGACTGATCTGCTCTGCAAACACCTTATTCATCAGCCGCTGATATGTTGCACCTGCATTTTTTAATCCAAAAGGCATAACATTATAACAATAAGTTCCCCTTGGGGTGATAAAAGAGGTACTCTCCCTGTCTTTAAGCCTCATTTTAATATGTTTATAACCATAATAAGCATCCATGAAACTCAATAATTCATGTCCCGAGGTAGCATCCACCAATTGATCGATTCGAGGCAGAGGGAAATGATCCTTTGGGCAAGCTTTATTAAGATCTGTGAAGTCCACACACATCCTCCGCTTGTTGTTTTTCTTCTTTACCATCACCACATTAGCTAGTCAATCAGGATATTTGACATCCTTAATATAATAGGCTTTTTGAAGCTTCTCGACCTCTTCTTGTATAGCTTGGTTCTTTTCGGGGCTAAACACTCTTCTTCTTTGCTTTACTGGCTTGATTTCCTTCTTTACATTAAGCTCGTGACATAGGAAGGATGGGTCTATCCCTGGCATGTCTTCGTGGCTCCATGTAAAAGTTTGTTTTTTGCTTCTTAGGAAAGCTATCAATTCCTGTTTTAGGGAAGCATCCAATGACGCACCGATTTGAGTTGTTCATTCCGGGCGTTCATCGTCCAGAATGACATTTTTAGTTGCTTCCACCACTTGGCCTTTTACAAGCTGCGACTCGTCTCTAGGATCTAATGTTTCAATTTCTGCACCTTCATCCACTTGATAGGTAGTAGTCTTTTTCCTGGATTCCTCCAGTTCTTCCTGTTCGACAGATGAATAGTAGCATTCCTGAGCTACTTTCTGATTGCCTTTCACAACTCCTACTCCAAAATTGGTTGGAAATTTTAGGCATTGATGTACAGTAGATGGTACTGCTTCGAACTTTTTTAGACCTACCCTTCCCATGATAATGTTGTAGGCTGATTGGACATTTTTATCCATTACGAAGAAGCGTACTTTTTCTGTTCGACAAGCAGTCCATGTACCAATAAGCATATCCAACTTGATCGTCCCAAGTGAAAGACTTTTTCTCCGGTAAAACCGAGGAGGTGCCTGTGATAAGGCTCCAACTGGGCCAACTTCAGATTTAAGTTGTCAAAGCATGAGTAGAACATGATGTCCGCCGAGCTGCCATTGTCCACCAACACTCTTGAGATCATTACTTCCTTCATTCTCATTTTGATCACCAATGGATCATCATGAGGATATAGTACACCTGCTAGGTCGTTCTTAGAGAAACCGATGACCAATTTGTCCTTGTTCACCTTCCTCGGGGGATCATCTTCAGCCAAATTTATTCTCTGCATGTATGAGTAAGCGTGAGCCTCATTAAGGTAAGATTTTCTCTCTGCGGTAAGATCTCCTCCTCCTGCATCACCACCTGTAATGACATTACACTCAAATAATCCAAAGTGGATTGAAAATACCTCACGTTCTGGCTGTCTTGGTCTTTTGAGGAGATCGGGGTAATATTTTGGATCATCTTCATGATCTCTTTTTTTGTCATCTTTTGTTCGAAGAGGAGATTTAGACATTTTCCTTCCTCGTTCGCTGGTTTGACCATCGCTTTGACGATCAACATACTTGGTCAATTTTCCTCGTCTAATGAGTGCTTCAATTTCATTCTGAAGATCTATGCAACGCTTGGTCGTACGACCACGATCTTTGTGGAATTCACAATATTTGGACTTGTCTCTCTTATCAGGAACTGCCTTCATTTTTGCTGGCCAGGCTAGCTCCTCGCTATTCTTGATCTCTTTCAGAATGTGATTTACATCGACCTTCAAAGGAGTATAATTTCCATATTTCTTCATCTGTTCCAATGCTTACTTACCCTTTGATTTCCTGTTACCACCATTGTTCTTTTGATCCTTCTTTTCGATTTTACCATCTTCCACCTTGGTCTCCTTAGTGTCTGCGTTCTTCTTTGCATCCATGGCTTCCTTGGCATTTATGATTTTGGCTGCTTTTGCCATCAGTTCTGCCATGGTCCTGGGCGAATCTTTGGTTAAAGTGTAGTACAATTTATTCGGCAACAGTCCACTCATCAAAGCAGTAATTACAGTTTTCTCCTCGTCATCAATTACTTCCAGTTTCTCGTTATTGAAACGAGTAATATAATCCCTAGTGCTTTCACCTGTCTTTTGTCTAACACTTAGCAAGTGTGCTACTCGTTTGACTGGCTTTGCTCCAAAATAGAAAATTCTAATAAAAAGTTCTGCTAGCTGAAAGAAGGTCACAATTTTCCCCCGAGGAAGGTTATTGTACCATATCTGAGCAGATCCAGTAAGAGTTCCTGAAAATGCCCTGCATCGCATCTCGTCTGGAACAGCGTAGATATCAGCAGCTGCTTGGTATTGTTCTATATGGAGAACATGATCAGTTTTTCCATCGTATTTTAGTGTTACTTCTGGGGCTTTGAATTTTGACGGCGTGGGAAAGTCCACAATCTCTTGTATGAATGGTGTTCCTCGGACAAAAGTCCTTTGTAGAGGATTCTTGATTTTATCCATCTCCCTTAATCTATCCTCCAACCTTTGAATTGATCCCTTCCATGCATCATTTCCCTCCTTGGTCCTATTGGTTCGAGCAGCTAATCATGTTGAATTTGCCTGTTAGGATCTTTCATGATGAGCAGTTGATCATGACTGGGCAGAACCTTCCTTTTTATCAGATGGTCGTTGAGACTTCCTTGACATAATCCTAGGGGGACTTTTATTCCTCTTAGGAACCAAACGATCAAAAGGAGATACTCTACTCAACCTTTCAAGGGCACTTATCCTCTATGGAGATAGAGTGACATTTTGTTGAGTATCTGTAGCTCGTATTGAGGAAGTTCATCCAGGCTGATAAGAAGGATCACTAGATCTTTCAGTACGATAGGAATTGGTGCGTCGAGATTGAGTTTCCTCTAGAAATAAAGTTCGCCTAGTTCGTGAGGAGGGTAAATGAGTATTTCTATGAACACTTCATTGTCCTGATTGGGTCGGCGCTCCACCTTGAACGGTTTGTATAAGCTGTCGCATGGTTTCTTGCATGGTCGTTTGGCCTTGGGCCAAATTAGCCATTATACCCGCCAGATCTGAAAAATTTGGAGGAGCAGAAGGGTTTGGAGGAATCCCAGTGTTTCGATTACTGGATTCTGGATTATCAGCCATTGATGATGAGTTATTTTGGTGAAAAACGCTAATTACAGTCGTTTCCCACAGACGGCGCCAATCTGTTGATGTAAAAAACTAGATTCGATTCTAATTATTTTAATCACAGATAAAAATGATTGAGTAAATAAGACAACAAATTTTAAAGTGGTTCAGCCTTAATAAAATGGCCTACGTCCATTGTTTTTGTATTGCTGGTTATTTGCCAGGAATTCTCGATAAGAGCTTTCCCAAGAAATTCCCCGTCCCCTTTTCATGAGGATGTTACAATGTATTTATAGCCTTGAGGCTGTACATGTGGAAGAATAATGCACTGTTTTCTAGCAGTCGTATACATCTGTATGATAATAAATGCACATTTAATGCGTAGTTATCTTCTGGTATACTTGACGCATACTCCACAAGTATTTGAGTTGCTCAGACTGCCTTAGTTGCTCGGACCGCTTGAGTTTCTCGGAGCTCTTGAGTTGCTCGTACCTTATTCGTCCAAAGTCTTCATATTCACCATGTAAATAGACACATGTATTTATATGATTGATCCATGTCAGCAAATTAAATTTGGTATCAACATTCACCGATAACAAGAACAATGTCCATTCGAATGTTAATAGCCATAGTTGATATTAATGAATGTGGTAAATGTGTTTACTTTAAAAGAATTCAAAATGAATATATCATGGTATGTCTTTATGTTGAAGATATACTAATTATTGGTAGTAATCTAGAAATTGTCAAAACCACAAAACATATGTTGATTAGTCAATTTAACATGAATGATTTAGGTATCGCCGATGTTCTATTAGGAATTAGAATTTCTAAAACAACGGGTGGAATTATATTATCTCAATATCATTACATAGAGAAAGTATTTGAAAAATTCAAGAAGTATGATATCAGTCCTACCAAGACACCTGTAGATGTAAATTTACATCTAGCAAGAAATAATGGTGAAATCATATCTCAACTAGAATACTCTCATATTATAGACAATTTAATGTATATCATAAACTGTACATTACTGGACATAGCATACTCGATAAGTAAGCTAAGTCGATTCACGAGTAATCTAGGGAGAGATCACTGGAAGGTATTATTAAGAGTTTTGGGTTATTTAAAATACACTCAAAACTATGGACTGCACTATTCAAGATATCCAGCTATTCTTGAAGGACATTATTATGCAAATTGGATATCCGATATAAAAGACTCTAAGTCTAAGAGAGGGTATGTATTTAATCTCGGAGGTGACGTCATATATTGAAAATCCTCAAAACAAACGTGCATTGCTAGATCGAAAATGGAATCTGAATTCGTTGCACTAGACAAAGCTGGAGAAGAAGCTGAATGGCTTCTAAACTTCTTAGAGGATGTTCCAAATTGGTCAAAACATGTTCCCTCAATATGTATACAGTATGATAGTCAATCGGTGATTGGAAGGGCACATAATCACATGTATAACGGAAACTCATGACATATTAGTCATAGACATAATACCGTTGGACAACTTCTCTCAAATGGAATTATCTCAGTTGACTATGTAAAGTCAAAGGATAATATATCAGATCCACTAATGAAAGGTTTAAACTGAGAGAAATTTGAAAGATCATCGAGAGTAATGGGTCTAAAGCCTATAAATAAATAAGAATCAATATAGTGGCAGCCCAAGTTAGTTGAGTGGAGATCCCAAGATCTAAGTTCAATGGACAAACCGAACTACATGGTATTTAGTAAGCACCAGGGGATATTTAATCATATCCATTCCAAAGATGAAACAGTGAACATCTAATGCGAAATTAGTACAAGTTATGCTTTTAATGATATCCACATCTTAAGTAGGACTAAGTGTGGGTATTGTAGGATACTTTTTATGGAAGTCACCTATGTGAGTAAGAAGGGGCCACTTCTATGAGAATAATGAAAGGCAGATTCTCTAAAATACTCACGGAACCAAGTGGTGTTCATGGCCAAAATGAACATAAACATGAGAACCAACCGTGTTGAATAATTATTGAGTGAATATTATTGTCTAGGTTTACATAAACGGTTTATGGTTCAAAGACATGAAATCAACCGATTAACCAAGTGAATCCGATAATATATCACTAAGGAAAGTTCAAGGCCACTAGGCTACTCCTCATAATGCAATAAATTTTCAATTTCACTAAACCTGTGTCTGCATCTGCATCTTTCATATCTTTATATAGTGATATATCATTCATGTGGGGGATTATTAGAAAATGGGTATTAGACAACAAATTTTGAGCAACTTTGAGCTCAACTTTAGATGGGACCCACATCACGATAATTGTGGGACCATACGAACGCGTTCTCCTTCGTTAGGAGATCAAAGTGGTATACTCATATGTCCAATTCCATTAAGTTATGAATGATAATTATGTCTCCAAAGTTACTCATAAAGTAATGAAAGTTAATGAATCGGGTGTGTTTTAACTCGTCCCACATTGGAAGAGTATTGGGAATGTGAAGAGTTAATATACACAAAATTGTCACTAAGGGATGGTTCCTTGGAGGTATACCAACTCTTTGAAGGGGAGATGACCTAATCTATGCGTGGGTTGACTTTCGATCAAAGGCTCACATGTGCGTGTGAGCATCTGGCCGTCCGACCGGTTTAGTTCGGGCTTGAGCTTGGGCTTATAAAAATCTCTTACATTTTTGGACCGAGTTTAATTAACTTTCTGGAGTGTAATTAATTAATTCATTAATTAAACTGTTGACAGTTATTGTCAATAGTTAACAGTTAAATTCGTTAAACGGTTTGGTAATTTTTTCGTAACAGTCAAAACCTTTGCTATATATTTTGCGTTTCCCCTAACCCCTTCAGTTTTAGTTGTTGAAAAAAATCCCCTCCAGAAAAATTCCGAAAATGCTTCTGCATTATTTCCTTCATCTAGAAAATTCTTTCCCTCATTTCTGCATTGCATATTACTGTTTCGATTGAGTACAAAATATAGACTTTTGTTCGTTGGAATTAATTATTGTAGTGCTACTTAATTAATTCGAAAAATGTGTTCAATCTTGGTAGACGATTATTTAACAACCTCGAAGCACGTTGGAGTGAATAAATTGTCTTAAGGACATTGTGGTATTACACAGGGCTCGAATTCTTATTCTTTTCTAGTTTTTTATTTTTATAAATACAAGTTTTATTTTCTGTAATTTTGTTTTATTTATGTGATTATTATTATCCACAATTTGTACTATTGAATTAATTAAATAGTAGATATAACAGTTTTTTCAACAAAATATCATCACCACTTTTTTGTTTTTCCTCTCTCTTTTATATTTGCCCACCTCATGCTCTCTCCTTAGACCTCTTTATCTAATTTTAATATTTTAATTTTAATACTTAAAATACCTTCTTAGAATAAAAAAGAAAATACTATAATTATCGAAAAAATATTTTTAATAGATAAAAATTGGGAAAAATATTATTTTATTTAATTTGTGTCAATATTTATTTAGATATTTTATTTTATAAAAACAAATGTCAACTTTTAACTGTATTTTGTATTAAAAAATTGCTATTAAATAACTGTTTTTAACTACTTTTTTCTTTAAATACAGTTTTTATTTTCAAAATAACAATTTTTTATTTATAGAATATAAACTTTTTTATAAAGTATTATAAAAAAATGTATTATAAAACATTTAATAGAAAAAAATGATAGAAAACTCTTTATAAAAAAAATGTTTTGTATTTATGAAAAATACTTTTATAAAAAATTATACTAAACTTATTTATAAAAATCTATAAAAAAATGGTTTTGTGAAAAGTTATAAAAAATATTTCATAAAAACATTAGTTTTCTATATATAAAAAAATAGTTTTCTCTTTTGTTTATTAAAAAAGTTATAAAAATTATTTTATGAAAAAGTTATAAAAAACACTATTTCATAAAAAGTGACTTTTTATAATTAAGAAAAGAACAGTTCTTTTATATGAAAAATTATGTTTATAAATGAAAAACTACTTCTTTGTTATAAAATATTTTTTTCAATGAATGTCCGTTCATATTCTACATTATTGAAATATTATACTTTCTAATAAGGGTAATATTCTTTGAGTATGGAAGACAATGAAATTAAAAGATTACACTCTCACTAATTTCTAACGGTCTTTTTTTTTTACAAAATCTCTAATACCTTATTATTTTTTGTACGCTATTTTTTCTTTTAACTGTTTAGTCGGTGCTCTAAACGCTCAATAGTAGAGGACGATTGACAAATCCTTCATTTGAAAAGGCCCTAGACGGATGGAATGTGGTGGGAAACGGAACACTTGAACTCAAAAGTTCTACAACACTATTAAATGTTCCCATAACCAAACGATGGTAGTGGGCATTGTTTTAACCCATTAATGTTGTTGGTTCATGCTAAAAGGATGGTTTATTGTTGATATCTTCACGCCACCTAATCTTTACTTTAAGACTAACAATACCAATATTGAGTCATGGGTTAATAATATTTCTCTGCAATGATTTGCACAAAGGCAATAAAGAGAACATTTATTTGCGACTATATGCCTCCTATACAAATTAATATGGAAAAAGCTTCTCCTCACTTAATATTCATGTTTATTTATTTAATCATTATACATATATATATATATATATATATATATATATATATATATATATATATATATATATATATATATTAGCGGATACCCGTACCTCAAGTTATAATTAAAATTTTCAAAATATGTAATCGCGAAACGACGAAAATTTTGAAAGTACATAATCGCAAAACGACAAAAATATCATTACTCAACAAAACATCTAGATATCATTCCCCAATATATATAACTGCATAACTGTTATATGTAACTGTGACACCCATCCAAATTAAATACCGGGTGATAGAATATCCTCTTGGTTCATTCTTAACCTCACTGTCGAAAAATATTTTCTTTATCAATCACCTTATAATTAATTAAGCTAGTGTTAAAACATTCTACCCAATAAGTCATGTCAATTAATTTAAACCATATAATACATTCGCCATTCTAATGAATAAACAAATAATGAATAAAACACCATCTAACTGAATATGAGAAAACTGGAATAATCGTCCCAGTTAAACAAAATCGAAACCATCAATCTTAATAATATTAAATCCAACTGAAACTGAAATACTGAAATGAAATGAGTACAATGTCTCTCGGACATAAATATAATGAGGATGGGAGACACATGCCCTAAATGAGAAGCCTAAATCAAAGAACTAAAATCATAGATGTGTAGGCGTCTAAATACGAGGATCTGTAACTCCCACACTAGCTGTAACACGTCAAAAGATCCAAGAGTCTAAGTTTGGTTCTTTTGTGGCTGGATACCGAAAAATAATTTCACAAGAAAAAGGGATGTTGCAAGACACATGTCAAATCTCGAGTGTAAAATATTTTAAAACAGTTTCGCAAGTATTTAAAAATGCACTAATGAAAATACAATACACATGTTAGCTTTCGAATACTCACTTGAGATTCTCACCTCTCAACTATTGTGCATGCCTAACATACCTTTAAACCATACTAGTTATCGTCATCACATAACTATAATGTAGACATCTAGTTTCTAACTATCACTCATAGTAATGGCCCATATTTCTCACAAACTATTATTATGAATTGGTCTTGCATTTATTATTTCTAATAAAAGTTTCATAACAAGTTTAAGTTTTCACATACTTAAGTTACTTTAAAATTTATCACTTTCCTTATCTACAAATTTCACACAATAGATAATATCGCAAGTATATATACATATTCATCACTATATATTTTATATACTAATATTGCACCCCTAGACTCAGTTACGGTTCATGCATACTCTTCTATCTACTCCCGGTACATCTTGTACTAAATAAGGACTACTGATTTGGAATCACTCACGAACCGTATAATACAAATCACACATATTGGAGGCGAACATAGTTCCAAGCCTATGGAATACGCATATACCTACGTACCCATATGACCGCTGACTTATCAACTAACCGATAAGTCATCCCTAGGTTCTATGTCCTGAGGCACCAATCTAAAATCCCCAATGGCCTCATTAGGATGAGACTGTCCCCTTTCAACCACCCGCGATAGCAAGCAGCGTAGGTATGTCATACATATAATAAATTAATCATATAATAAGTATTCATCTCACCTATATATATTCGTAACACAAATATAGGTATACTCACGTCCCATATCATAAATCTCCTACTTAGTATATCATTATCCCGAGTATCATACGTTTAATTGAATGACATATTCGCTTCTTTATTATACGCTCTCGAGTATTAATCACCACTCAAAGTGTACCCTTTATTCTACCCATAAAATTAGTAGGTGACTCATTATATCGTACTGGACTAACTTATCATTGTCCTCAAGTTCCCTTAACTCGAATTAATTTTGAAATTAAGTAATCCTCTTATTTAACCTAATTACATTTATTTCTAAATACGCCATTATGAGAACAAGCCTAACACCCACCTAGGCCTACTTGTCTTCTAAAATAAGTCCGAGTATATTAAAACAAAGCCCAAGAATAATTTCCAAATGATTTTCTAACCATAATAAATTAAAGGAGAAAATTGGGCAGCCGAATCGATTCGGCTAAGACCAAATCGATTCACTTGTACAAGTATGAAAAATTCTGCATAAGTGTTCTTAGAGGTATCTCTAATTCTCATCCCCAAATCCTTATTTTAATCATCCCAAACATCAATTCAAACACATTAAATGTTATACTAACATAATTACATAAGTTCTAACGTTCAAGAATCACAAATTCATCAAAAGGGCATCAATTATTGGGATTAATTCAAGATAAAGCATTAAGAACCCTACTTTATCATCTTTCTCAAGAACTAACATAAAATCCAAGAATTATACATCATGATTCATTCAATTTCATGTGTTATCATCTACATATCATGGTGAATCCAACCTATATTATAATCAGTCCAGATTATGATTTAAATCCTTCAATTTCAACAATTTTATACTCAATTCATCTTTTATTTTCAACCTACACTAACATGGGTGTTATTATTGCTATAGGTTTGAAAGATTTAAACACTTGCTTCATGAAGGAAGGTCTGATCCATTGGTGCAGTTGGTATGGTTACGCTCCTTCGATCTAGGCGGTGGTGGTCTCGGTGGTTCAAGATGGTGGTTCTTGGCCTTAGAACTCCTAGAATTAGCTCTCCTTCTTCCTTTGTGACTCTCCCTTGGATTTTATGAATGAAAACCCTAATTTACCTTACGTATCATATACATTCCCTCTCCTAATTTCGTAGGTAATTAAAGCTCAAAAAAGGAAATTACCAAAATGACCTCCCAGGATGTCAGTTTGGCCTAAAATTACCCCGAGACCCAAACTAAACCCTCGGGTAGACTTTTCTGACTATCTCGACCCTTCCGAACACTTTGGCACACTCAAAATGACCACTTGGATTACTAAAAATAATTTAATTTTTATTCCATTAATTTATTCCTGACAGGACTGAGCCGCGCATCCCGACTTAACTACCGCAATTGTCAATTATCGTATTTCTCGCTTGTGAAAATTCTCATAAATTCATTATCATATATTACTTTATTCACTCAGTAATATTCAATACAATTCTCACTGATAAATACTAACTCTTATCTCACTAGTTAATATTTATTTTAATTCAAATGAATTAAAATTAATTTCCCATATTTAATTAAATTAATCCAATATTCAAAAATCATAAAAAATACGGGGTGTTACATACTTGCCCCATTAATTGGAATTTCGTACCGAAATTCGCAAAGTAAAAGTATACCTGGTAAAAACAACTCTGGATATTTTTCGTGCATTTCATTCTTGCGCTCCCAAGTAGACTCCTCGACATTATGGTGCCACCACTGAACACGTACTAACAGTACCACCTTCGACCTTAGTTTACTCTCGCTATGGTCTAGGATAGCAATTGGCCCCTCCTCGTAGGAAATATCGGGATGTAGATCAATCTCCTCTAAAGCAATATGAGTGTGAGCTAACTTATCCAGAAGATATCTCCTTAGCGATGAAATGTGGAATACATCGTGAATCCTATGCAAGTGCTCGGGTAACCCAAGTCTGTAAGCCACTGGCCCAATTCGCTCAATAATAGGGAATGGACCTACATAGTTTGGTGTTAACTTCCATTTCTTCCCAAATCACATTATCCCCTTCATACGAGATACTCGTAGCAACACCTAGTCCCCCACACTGAACTCCCTAAAGAACCTCTTGGCATCTGCGTAGCTCTTCTGTCTATCCTGAGCAACCTGTATGCGACTCCTAATCATCTCAATCCTGGATTATGTATCCTAAATCACTCTGGCCCAAGTATCTTGTTGTCCTCCGCCTCTAACCAACAAGTAGGAGAATGATAAGGTCTACCGTATAACACCTCAAATGGGGCCATGCTAATAGTAAACTGATTAGAGTTGTTGTACGCAAACTCCATTAGCGAAAGGTACTGCTCTCAACCTCCCCCAAAATTTAGAATACGCATACGTAACATATCTTCCAGCATCTGATTAGTCTGCTCAGTCTACCGATCCGTCTACGAGTAGTCGCAACTCAGTACCCATGGCCTCCTGGAAGCTCTCCCAAAAACGAGACACAAATTTTTTTCTCCCGGTCAGACACAATGTTTAGAGGCACCCCGTGTAATCTCACTATCTCCCCAATAAAAATATGGTCATACTGTGTCATAGTATAGTCAGTTTGGACTGGAAGCAAGTGGGCTACCTTAGTAAATAGATCCATAATTACCCATATCAAATTTTGACCCCTCTAAGAAGTAGGTAACCCTATGATGACATCCATGAAAATGCTCTCCCATTTCCACATAGGAATCTCTAGAGGCTGAAGAAACCCTGCCAATTTTTATAGTCAACCTTGACTAGCTAATAGGTGGCACAATTTGTGACAAACTCAGTAATGTCTCTCTTCATGCCACTCCACCGATACCGTCTCCTCATATCCTAGTACATCTTATCCCCATCGGGATGTACCAAAAATCAAGATCCATGCGACTCTATAATCACCGCATGTCATAGATCCTCCTCTTCGGGAAGAACCAGACATCCATTGAAGCATAAGCCTCCCTCGAAACTCACTGAGTAAGACTTGGCTCCCTCTGCTTAAAGATGTCGAATCCTCTCCTGACAAAACGGATCCGATGCCTGGGCTTGTACAACCCTCATCACTCTCTGGGGTGTAACTATCATAACTGACATGAATGATCGGGCATCTGCATCCTAATATCCCAACTCCTTCTATTCCGCCTTCCACACCTCAACCACCTCACCTACTGGCCTACGACTCAATGCATCAGCTACTACATTAGCCTTCCCCGGGTGGTACTGGATCTCAAACTGATAGTCTTTCATAAATCCATTCCACTTGCGCTGATGCATATTTAACTCTCTCTTAGTGAACAAGGACCGTTGAGGCTTGTGATCTATGAAGAGGCAAAATTTCTCCCCAAAGAGATAATGTCTCTAAATCTGAAGTGCAAACACGCCTGTTGCTAACTCTAAGTCGTGGGTGGCGTAATTCTTTTCGTGAGGTTTAAACTTGAGAGAAGCATAATCTATAGCCTGATCCTACTGCTATGACACTCTACCAATCCCTTTTAGGGACGCATCAGTATAGACTAAGTACTCCACTCCCGATCTGTGCATTGCTCAAACTAGTGCTGAAGTCAGCTTGTCCTTTATCTCATCAAATGCCAACTGACACGCATCATGCCAAACAAATGACACACCCTTACCGGCCAAATTAGTCATCAGGCTCGCAATCTTTGAGAACCCTCAGATGAACCGTTTGTAATACCCGACTAACTCCAAGAAACTATGCACCTCTGTCGGTGTCGTGGGTTGTCCCCACTGCTGACACTTTCCTCGGGTCCACTGATATCCCTAACTTAGAAAGGATATGCCCCCAAAACTGAACCCCCTTCAGCCAAAACCCACATTTCTCATACTTAGCTTATAGTTGATGCTCACGTAGTGTCTGTAGAACCCGACGCAAATGCTCGGTATGCTCATCCTCGGTCTGGGAATAAATCGGGATGTCATCCATGAAGACAGTGACAAATTGATCTAAGAACTCTCTATACACCCTATTGATTAAGTCCATGAAAAGAGTCAGTGCATTAGATATCCCAAATGGAATAACTCAGAAATCATAAGACCCATATCTCCTAAAAAATGTAGTCTTCGACACGTCCTTGTCCCTGATACGTAGTTGATGGTATCCCGACCTCAAATATATCTTCGAGACGTAGGCAACTCCTCTCAACTGGTCGAATAACTCATTGATTAGGGGGAACAAATATTTATTCTGTATCGTGATTTTATTTAACTCTCTGTAATCAACACACAACCATAACGACCAATCTCTCATCTTTAGAAACATCACGAGAGCACCCCATGGTGATGTACTCCTACGGATGAAGCCCTGTCCCAACAAATGCTTAATCTGATCCCATAACTCCCTCATCTCCACCGGAGCTATACGGTAAGGTGCTCGGGATATCGTTCGAGTGCCAGACATTAAATATATCATAAAATTTATCTCTTTACTCGTTGGTAGTCCCGGTATATCCTGAAATACATTAGCATACTAACGAAGAATATGAATCGAATCAAGGAAAATCACAACTCTCGTAGAGGCCTCCTCCTCTATATAAAACAAGTGAGTGGAAGATCCTCCCTCAAGAAGAGGAATGGACACTATAAAGATTTCCTGACCAGGGATGGTGAAAACAATACTCCTATTAAAGCGATCGATCATGGCCTTATATGCGACTAGCCAATCCGTCCCATAATCGCATCGTACTCGGCCACGTATAAAACAAGTATATTGACTGGAAAAATAACGCTCTTAATCACTATACTCACACCCCGACATATAAAAAAAATCATCGACCCATTACCCAACGACGAGTCTACACAAGTCATTATACTGTCGTCCGTGTCTATAATCCTGTGGTATGTGAATATCTAGTGACTATGAAAGAGTGTGAGACCCCTGTGTCAAACAAAATACACCCCATAGACCTGTGGGTAGAAAACATACCCTCAACTGTGGGTAAAACCTATGGAACTTCTGCCTGATGGGCATTGTAAACATGCCCATACTGTAGCTATCAATGCAATTCGAGGCTTCTGTGATGGCAGGCAAAGCTAGAACTAGCGTTGGTAGTGGGAGAGAGATTAGGAAGATCGGCCTCTAGGGCTCCTGGTGATCACCCTGTTGTTGAGGAAACTTTTCCTTATCGGGGCAATCAAATCATTTGTGTCAAGTATTGCCACATGTAAAACATTTACCAATAATTTTTCCCTCTTTCTGCTCTTGCAGGCCTCGGCCCTATTGGCTGTTGCCACCCCTCCCTTGGCCTTGGTGGACCTGCTGTACTGCTATTGGCCTGGGTGGACCTGTTTTCCCTATTGGCTCGGCTGACCCTGGTGACCATGCCTGAAACCTTCTTGTCCATGATGAAATCCCCCTGATCGAAACCTCTTATTAGAATCCACCTAATGGGAACCCTTCTCACTCTTCCTCTGCTGACTCTGAGTTATTGGTGCCCCACTATCACTACCCCCACTTGTCATGCCCTGTTGTCTGGACTCACCTCCTCTCTTGCTCCCCTTAACATGGAAGCGATGGTCTTGGTAGTGTAATAATGCAGCATTGAGTACATTGGTATAAGACTACAAAGATAGGTTACCCAGAAGATGCTACCGAATCCTCCAGGTCAGGCCATTCATAAACATCCGAATCTTCTTTTCTTCAGTAGGCACCTCCACTGGTACCAGGTTTACTAATCTAGTAAACTCCTCCTCATACTCTGCTACAGTCTTCCCCTCCTAGGTGAGGTCCAGTAGTCTCCACCTCATCTCAGTTTGAATGGAAGAAGGTAAATATTTGCGGTCATACCAAACCCGAAAGTCCTGAATCGTTAAAACATCACTCTCCTCTGCAGTAGTAATGGAACCCCACCATTTTAACGTTTCTCTAACTAGCTTAAAAGTAGATAGTATCTGCATCTGCACCTTCGTGCACTCATACATCCTCAAATGTCGCTGGATATCCTTCTTCCATTGGCTCGCCATAAAAACATCACACCTCCCATACAACTCTAGGGGATGCGCCTTTTGGAAGGAATCTATGACTCTCTCCCCCAAAGAAGGGAACGCATGAACTGGTGCAGGTTCCAGTACCTGTGCCGGTGGTGGGTCCTGTTGAACTATGGTTAGTGTTGCATTAACTGCATGAGCAACAATGGCAGCAACCTCAACAACATTCATTGTACCATGAACCTGGGATGGATGTGGTTCTGGTTGGGCATTTTTGGTCCTTAGTGCACGTCTACGAGGCATCTGAAATAAGAAAGAATTTATAAGTCCACGGTTCTTAAATCTCAAATAGCTGCAGACGTAATTATGTAATCCGGAATGCAACAATCCTGATAATAGGGCTGTATATAAAAAAATGCTAAGAAGAAATCATAATACGTCGTACAGACCCTAAAAGACTCTAGAACCTTATGCTCTAATACCACCTATGACACCGCGCCAAATTAAATACCGGGTGATCAGTCCGTTAGGAAATTTAAAACATAATATCCAGTTGGTTCATTCTTAGCATAACTGTCGAAAAAAAATTTCATTATTAATCACCTAATAATTAATTAAGATAATGTCAAAACATTTTACCCAATAATTAATGTCAATTAATTTAAAACATATAACACATTCGCCATTCTAATGAATAAACAAATAATGAATAAAACATCATCTAACTAAATATGATAAAACTGGAATAATCATCCCAGTTAAACAAAATCAAAACCATCAATCTTAATAATATTAAATCCAACTGAAACTGAAATACAGAAATGAAATGAATACAATGTCTCTCGGACATAAATAATATGAGGATAGGCGATACATGCCCTAACTGAGAAGCCTAAATCAAAGAACTGAAATCATAGATGTGGAGGAGTCTAAATACGAGGAACTACACCTCCCACAACACTTGCATCACGTAAAAAGATCCAAGAGTCTAAGCTTGGTTCCCCTGTGGATGGACCCCTAAAAATAATTTCACAAGAAAAAGGGATTTTGCAAGAGACGGGCTGGAGAGCCCGAGTGTAAAATATGTTAAAATAGTTTCGTGAGTATTTAAAAATGCAGTAAAGCAAATATAATATACATGTTAGCTTTTGAACACTCACTTGATATTGTCACCTCTCAACTATTGTGCACGCCTAACGTACCTCTAAACCATCCTAGTTATCGTCATCACTTAACTATAACGTAGACATCCAGTTTCTAACAATCACTCGTAGTAATAACCCGTATTTCCCACAAACTATTATTATTAAATGTTCTTGCATTTATTATATCGAATAAAAGTTTCACAACAAGTTTAAGTGTTCACATACTTAAGTTACTTAAAAATTTATCACCTTACTTATCTACAAATTTCACACAATAGATAATATCACAAGTATAAATATATATATATATATATATATATATATATATATATATTCATCACTATATATTATATTTCCTAATATGGAACCCCTAGACTCAGCGGCAATGCTATGCTATCTAGTCCCATTACATCTCGTACTAAATAAGGACTGCTGATTTGGAATCACACACGAACCGTATAATACAAATCATACTACACCAAATATAAAAAATGGTCACGGAGAAGGGGTCACGGCTGGTCACGATCTAAAACCGTGACCATAGTCAAAATGGGCATGACCAAATCCATGAATCTGTATGGTCATGGTTCATCTTGTGTGTGGTTACGGCTCTAGACCCTGACTCCTTTGGGTCACGACTTTAGACCCTGACCCAGCCGTCACCATCAAGGCACCAAGTTTCCCTCCAATTTTGGTTGGGGAAGGAGTCACGTCCATTCGCAATGACCACAAACCTCATTACACAGGGATATGGTCACGACTTAAGTCCGTGACTAGTAAATTTCACGAGTTACGGCTTTGGGTTGTGACCATGGCCTTATTTCCACGCTGACGTGTAAAAAATAAAGGGCTCTTGTCATATGGTCAAAACCGTAATCCGTGACTGTGGTCTTTATACTTAAAAAATGCTGAACAATTTTTCATTTCCCTCAAAAACTTTAAAACCCTTATTTTCCCTCCCTCTCTCCGGTGATTTTGGCTCTCTCCTTCTCTCAATCTCAATCTCAAAGGTAAATATGTGTGTGTGAATATTTCTTTACGTGTGTATTTCTCTACGTGTGTGTACTGTAAATATGTGTGTGTGTGTGTAAATACGTGTGTGTATATATGTGTTTATGTGTGTGTGTGTGTTTATATACGTCTGTGTATTGTGTATATATATATAGTTGTGTATACATTCTCATTGTGTGTATTGTGTATATGTATGTAGCTGTGTATACTGTAAATGTGTATGTGTGTGTATTATAGAAAAAAATTTGACTAATGTTTGTTTAAGTTTCAAACTAGGGAAAATTAGAATTTTATGGATATTGTTGGTTTAAGTTTCAAACTAGGGAAAATTTTAATTTTATGGATATTGTTGGTTTAAGTTTCAAAGTAGGGAAAATTTTAATTTAATGGATATTGTCCGTTTAAGTTTGGGGCTGAAATCTAAAAATATACATCTCCATTAATATTGATGCTAAATTTGAGATTAATTTTAGGGTTAATATTAGGGATTAAATATAAAAATATAAATCTCCATTAAAATTAATTTCCAAAAATGCATAATCTACTAATTGTAGGGGTAATGTTTGTAAGGGTTAATTTTAGGGATTGTTGGTTTAAATGAAAAAAGTAGGTATTCAAAACCTAATAAATTAGCAATTGATGATTTATTAGAGCCATAATTTATAGGAATCATACTCACACCCTCGTATATAATAACTCGTTAATGATCCCTTAGAGCCATTATTTATAGGAATTATAATCACGCCTTCGTTCATTTTTCTTAGGAAAAATGAGTAACGGTGCTAATAAATGGCAACAAAAGTGGGAAAGGTTGCAATTGGACCGCACGCGTACATATTTAATTAATGGTCCTCATAAAGTGGGTACTCCAGTTTATTGGTATGTGAATAGGAAGATCAAAAAATTTAACTACCTTGTAAACTGTGGAGTTCATCTCCAGAAAGAGTACTTGTTCGATTGTATTATGTTTTCCCTGCCACAATGTTGGGATGAAGCTGTATAATATATATATATATATATATATATATATATATATATCGCGTACATAATAACGATAGACCACTGACCTTGCTTACACTGTTAGAGAAGGCAGAAAAAAATTCACCCATTATGGATAGAATTACGTACAAAGAGCATTGGCGAAGACTGTGATGTCTCGCGACAAATGCACATCAAACTCAATCTTGCCAATAGGATGAAAAGGATGAGATTATTAGTTCATGTCATTGACATCTATGCATCCAATATAGATACGCTTCCTCCTAATTAGCCATATGAAAAAAACCATAGGTTTTTAAAAAATAATCCAGAATGGATGGAGATCAGACACATTGAACTTTTGTTAAAGTCTTACCATAAACAGGTAGATTATAATATATGGAAAAAAATTATTTTGTTAGTTATATTTTCATATTGAACTTTGAAATAATGCATATATGATTATAGATACACATTTAACTTTTATTATTTTTATAGATAATGTCGGGCGGTAGTGGAATCAATGCTCCAACCTACAACATGACATAACCACAAGGAGAATTCTCATCACCAATTGGTGAGCAATACTCAACTCCACAAACTGTTCACTCCCATACTCCAAATTCTGTTCACTCCCCTACTCCCCAAACTATTCACTTCCTACTCTAAGTTAAAGGAGGCAAGGTACTCCCACTAATCCAACAGACACGCCCAACGCTCCTGAAACTGTCGGGTCAGTTGAAAAGAAGCCCGTTAGGTTCTGTTTATTGGGAAATAACCCCACTGGGGATAAGACTCATGTTCAACAGTTTAAATACCAGTGTTTATCCTTGGAAAAAATGAATGTGGTAATGGGAGGAGCTGACAATAAAAACCTCGTAGATAAAGCTATTAAAGATGACATTTACGAGAAACTTAACAAACGATTTTCATTTTCCCCCAACTCAAAAAATAAGGTGCTTTCTTAGGCTGCTGAACAACTCCGAACATAATGGAGAAACCTTAGGCAGAAACATTTCCCTGAGGGAGCATCGAGATCTAAAATTTTGGCGCTCAAAGACAAAGTCCCTTAGAACATTGAGATGTCAGTCTCTCAATGGAATGATTTTCTGAAGAATGAGGTGAAGGACTCTAAAATGATGCAAAAGGATAAAAAAAGTAGAATAGGGCCAAAAAAATTAATTTCCATCGACTTGGCTCAAAATCTTATGAAGATTTGAAGAACGAGTGGACGACCGTTACAAAAGGCAGCTCGGATGAAGGAAAGACACCGAATATGGCCAACTTATATATGCATGCTAGACGAGACAGAGATAATAAATTCCTTCCTCACTTGGCCAAGACTCTAGAATCAATAGATTCTATCAGTAGTCAGTCATATTCAAGCCCGTTTGATGACATTGACAGTGATTACATTTCATAAACCTTTGGGAAGGACCATAGATGGAGGACGAGAGGTTTGGGGTCATATATATCAAAAACAAGATTCAAACACATCGCACCTCTCATGGATGAGCTTTCTTCTTCTAATAAGAATTTTTCATTCAATGATGAACGTCAATCTAGGACTGAAGGGGATATAATGGGGCTTCAAAATGAATTGGGTGGTGTGAATGATAAACTTGCACAGATTATGTCCCTTTTAACCGGTCGTATGCCCCTATAGCCCCATTGCATCCCGGTTACCCTCCACAGATACTAGGGATTCCTCAAAATTTTCCTCATTCTCCATTCCCCCCACAGATTTCGGTTCCTCCATCAATATTCCCTTTCTCAGCACCTCAGCATGGCACAGGTCTTAGATCCTCGTCAACAACCCACGGTGACTATGGAGAGAAATACTATATACAGGACCTAAGCGATAAATTTGTTGTTGGGATCTGCACAGTCATCTCCACTACTGTAGTAACTTTAGTACATAATCGACCTTTGCAGCAGGGTGAGTGTAAGATCGTGGTTGATACAGTATATGAGGGCTGTGAAACTGTTCTAGCGCACGTCAACAGTGGAGAAGGGAGTTTTTTTGAAAAATTATGTAGACTCTATTACCACTTAGCTAGTTTATCGCTTGATGAAGATGTAGTAATACTTTTCTTATGTTATAATAATATCAGTAGACAAATTTATTTAATTTGAGTTAAAGTGGTCGTGAAGTATCGTTGATTGGCGTGTTCTTGTATTTAAGTTATTGCATAGTTTGATTGATTGGTGCGTTGTTGACTATATTAGTGTTTTGCTTTGATACGATATTAGTTCTTTACTATGAAACATGATATTTATACAACATGATATTTATTTTATCATGTTAACAGAGGACTACAATTTAAAGATTATTAAATTGATTTTCCACAATACAAAGAGTGGATGGGGGAAACTGACCGAATAGTTAATAGTTATGTTAAAGGAGTTCAAGAATTTATTAAATACCCTTTTAAGAACATTAAAAGTGAGAGATTCCGTATCCGTGCACCCATTGTATAAACGGAAAATATAAATCTTTAGAAGATGCTGAGTTACATTTAATAATGTGGGGAATTTTTCAAGATTATAACAAGTGGACATACCATGGTGAAAAATATGTACCTTATGTTCTCGAAGAATTATCGGTAATCGACCACGTAATAGAACACCAACGAGTGGAAGTGGTAAATGATTCGCCAACACATCGTCCATTGACCGACCTAATTGGTAATGCTTACAGAGTCCACCACGACCAAACCCACCAAACTATGGAGACATATAATGCGCATAATGAAGAATTTGATACTGAACTGCGAGGATACCGAGAATATATATGGTTGAAAGTCGATGCAACTAGACCGTTGTATAAAGATTGTGATGAATATCATTCGATATTATATGAAATGATTAGTTTTCATAATTTGAAGAGTCAATTTGGCTTATTTGGGAACAGCGTAACCGGAATTCTTAAGTGGGTTAAAGAAATTCTCCCAAAAGAGAGCACATTGTCAGACAATTATCCTACCATGAAGAAGATCTTGAAGGGTTTGGGATTAAAATAAAAATCCATCCATGCATGCAAGTATGATTGCATATTGTATCACGACGAACACGAAGAGAATGATGAATGCGATGAGCCTAAATATTTCATTTGTGAGAAGGTAAATGACAAACCTACAAAATATCAAAATAGATCACAAGTCCCAGAAAATGTTTTGAAGTATTTTCCACTTGGGTCACGATTAAAATGATTTTTTAGTGTACGGTGGATAGTGGAGGCCATGACATGGCACGCTCGATGTGAGGTGGGTGGGAATTTGATGAGTCACTCGGTTGATTCACTCGCATTGAAACACGACACCATGAATTTTCAAAAGAACCACACAACGTTCATCTTGTAATATAAACTGATGTGTCTAACCCTTTCGGTAATTTAAGTACTAGTAAAAGTTATTGGTCAGTTCTCATGGAACCTTTAAGTCTCCCTCCGACATTGTGTATGATAAAGGAGTTCACATTATTATCTTTGTTAATACCCGGGTCAAAGGCTCTGGGTGATGATATTAATATATTCTTAGCCCTAATAATCGAAGAACTTAAAGAGTTGTGGGATAAAGGCATGACGGCGTTAGATTCTCACAAGGGTGAAAAGTTCACACTTAAAGCAATGGTGATGTGGGAGATCCACGACCTTCCTTCTTATGGGACCTTGTCCGGTTGTAATGTTCATGGTTATTATGAATGTCCCGTATGTGGGGAGGAAAATTAAGCCATTTGGATAAAACATAGTAGTAAGATGAGTTACATGGATCATCGTAGATTTCTTTCGACCAGTCACCCTTTCAGTAATGATAAGTCTAACTTTTATCCTAATGGTCACGAGCGCTGGATCCAACCAGCTCTGATTTCTGGTCAGCAGATAAAGGAGAAAGCAAGGGCTGTGACTATGAGGAATAGGTACGTAGACAAACACCCCAAGTTTGTAATCCTGAAGTGTAAAGCAAGGGGAGATCCTAACGACCTTACTAAAGCAAAACTATAGTCCAAGTGATCAATATTTTTTTATTTTCCGTATTGGAAAGATAATCGTGTAAGGCATGCAATTGATGTGATGCACATAGAGAAGAATGCTACAGAACATCTAATAGGAACATGTCTGGGTGGATCTCATTCCAAAGATCGAGAGTGGGCCCTCCGATATCTATAGGATATGAAGCTAAAGAAAAAACTCTGGTTAAAAATGATCCAACAAGAGGAATAATTTTTACCCCTCCGATTTCTTTGACTTTGACTACTAGTGAGAAGAATATCCACTTAGACACGTTGTTTAACTTGAAGGCTCCAACTGGTTATTCTGGTAATTTACGTAGAGTCATAAACTACTAAGCAAATGACTTAAAATAGTGCAAGTCTCACGACTGGCATGTAATCATCCAATTAATCCCTAAGTTATTTCGGAATTGCTTCTCTAAACATAAAGATCTCCGTCGAGCAATTATGCAAATCAGTTTATGTTTTACCCTAGTTTGTGCAAAAGTGGTAGATAGAAGGCACATTAGAACTGTAAAATCAACTTTAGCCAAGGTAGTTTGTGTATTAGAGAAATATTTACCTTCTTTGTTCTTCGATATCGGCATCGACTTTCTTGTGCATTTATGCGATGAAGATTTATTATGTTGTCCCATTAGGTATCGTTGGATATATTCGTTTGAGCGCTTGATTCAAACCTTTAAAGATTACGTAAAGAATACACAATATATTGGAGGATCAATTGCTAAAGAATACATAAATGTGGAATCATCGTTATATGCTAGGGAATATATGTCAGAACAAGAGGTGAGGAGGTTCAATTCTCATAGAGGAGGAGTGATCGAGGAACCGAATGAGTTTGAGGATGAAATACCGTTTGTGAACCCTAAAGAGGTGAAAGTCTCAAATATACAATATGAGAGCAACTCGTTATGTCTTCGAATCGCAAGATGAAGTCAAAGAATGGAGAGAGTGACTATTTATTTAATTCTTCTTCTTTGATTATATGTATTTTATATTTTATGATCTAAACTCTACAATTTACCCGTAGGAAGTACGAGATCAAATTGCCCAAAATCAAAGGAGAAATTGCACGACAACCGATTTTAGGGCATGGGTATAAAAATAGGTAAATTTCACATCTTATGTGTGAGGTTCTTTATTCGTGTGTGATGAAAACATGCCCTAATACAAATGCATTAATAAATACAGTTTCTAAAAAGAGGTGATGTCTCTTCCAGGCTTGCACGCCTAGCAAAAGGCCTAATTTTTGTGCGAAAGAGTTTAAGAAATTCCGCACCAATGGTTTTGAATTCATTTCATATCCACATAAGGGAGAACATTTAACGCAAAATAGTGGAATATCAATTTCTACCTTGACCACATGTATCGCTAGAAAAAATAATAAAATCTAAAGAATACGGAGTTAACCTATTATGGGATAGTCCAACAAATCGTAGAACTTGATTAGTTAGATTGCATAGAAACCGCATTCTATTATGATTGGATAAAGGTGGAGGATAATACGAATTCTTGGAAAGTTGACCCTGACTCCAAAGTTATTATGGTAGATTTATCAAAGATGAAGAGTAAAGATTACATTGTCGACAACTCTTTTATCTGTGCCTTTCAGAACATAAAAAACGTATTCTACTCGAAGTGCATAAACGATGGCAATTTGTCTATTATTGTGCATGCACCAAAAGGTATGACTACTGAAGTAGATGCATTAAAGGCTCCAAAAGAGTTCCAGTAATCTCTTGATGACAACCCTAATTTAAAGGACCTTTTAGTTAATTTAGAGGAAGATTGAGTATCAAAATATTATGTTAACCTTCTCAATATTATTTGTATCTTATTTTGATATTGACATTGTATTATCGCTTTTATTTGATGTATGAATGTTTAGTTACTTTTACGAATGTTTAATATGATTTTTGTAAGTTAACTTTCGATAATATGTTATTCTCAATCAACTATTTAGTTACTTTCCCAAGACGCTGGGTTTGAGAATAAAGTCATGTGAGTTTGTGATTGGATCAAATTGAACTAGCTTAATTTGCACGTGTTCCTATACATATACATTTGTTGATCAGTTTCATTGATGCAGTGTTCATAAAATGAAGTTAAATTAGCTTGATTTAATGAAGATTCTATCAAAGAAACTAGTCAATAAATGTACATGTAGAAGAATACGCTGGGGCCTCCAGGATCAATTTGGTCCAATCACACATTCAGAAGACTCTAATTAATGGTCGTCTTGGATCGTAGGAATCAAGTACTCTTTACTTTAACCGAAGTAGTTATATAATTAATATGCATTATCTTTTAAATTTTTTAGATGATAGAAGGATTATGGGATAATTATTAGTTTGGTTTGGTTTGGGTGTTGGATAATTATTGGTTGTTGGCTTGTTCTTGGATAGTATGTTAGAAGGAGTACGGGATAATTATTTGTTTTCTTTAGTTTGGCTGTTGGATAACTATTGGTTGTTGACTTATTATTGGATAGTATGTTAGGAGTACGGGATAATTATTGGTTTTGTTTGGTTGTTGGATAATTATTGGTTGTTGGCTTGTTGTTGGATAGTATGTTAGAAGGAGTACGGGATAATGCTTCGGGTTTTCGCCCACTAATGACATATTTTTAAACATAATTCTAGATATTTTCAAACTATTGTCATATTCTAAAATCGGGGGTCCCTTGACCACACGATCAGTTCTTGTTAGTTACGTTGGTCCCGTGCGAGGTGTTAAAAATTCTTTAGGGTTTGTAGGGTGGGTGCTAAGGGGTTTCCCCTCTAACAGCACATTTTCAAGCCTAAGCACGAATTTTCTGAAATTATCGCCATATTTTCAAATTGGGGGTCCCATGACCACACGATCGGTTTCTACGAGTTACATTGGTCCCGTGCACGGTGATCGTTCCCCAAAGGGGCCGCTTGGGGGCGCCAAGAAGTTTCTCCCTCGAACGACACGTTTTCAAGCCTAAGTGTGTATTTTCTCAAATTATCGTCAGTTTCTCAAACCAAGGGTCCCGTGACCACACGATCAGTTCCTACGAGTTACATTAATCCCGTGAAAGGTGTTTGCACCTCTCACGGGGCCGTTTGGGAGGTGTTTTTGGTTTTTGCCCTTAAAAGGCATATCCTTGCCAAATACAACGTGTTGTAGAGCTCATTAAAATTCTTCTAGAAAGGAGTCCTGGATAATATGATGCATTTTCCCATTTGGAGTTTGATAGAGTATTCCAAATATGACTCCTCTCATTATGGGGAGTGTGGCCTTCATCAAGAACCACCAATATAGGACAATCTAGGGAACTCAAAGGTAGCCTCACAAGGAACTCAACTTATGCTCAAGAGACGAAGGATGGGAAAGTAGTTTCTGCTGAGCTGGATCGATAATAGCCCTAACGTTTTGAATAATTTTTATTAGTATCCCGACCCCACTGTTATGAACGAAAGAGGTTGCCACACATAAAGATTAAAAGCTTGACAATCCTCATTAAGGGTTGTCAAGATCTTAATCTTCTTATGAGTCCACCTTATAATGTTGAGTTCCCTACACCCAGAAATTAATCCCTTACTAACATTACCGCTCACTCTACTCAACAAAATTGAACTCCACCATCTAAAACCAATAATGGGAACACTTGCTATAGTTGTAAAAATCCAGGGATTCACTCGTAAGATACTATGTGGCTCCGCTAGCCCAAAGACTGTCTAGAACAAACTCCAAAGATTGTTCAGAACACGGTTCTAGTGTCTTTAGTATATGTGACTAAGCTCGTTATGTTATACATTGTGTCCTTGGACACTAGAACCGTGCTTTGAATAGTATTTCGAGTTTTATCAGGATAGTCTTTAGACCAGCGAAGCCACATAGTCTCTTACGAGTGAATCCCTTAGCAAGTGTTTCGATTATTGATTTTAGATGGTGGAGTTCGATTTTGTTGAGTAGAGTGAGTGGTAATGTTTGTAAGGGATTAATTTTAGGGTGCAGGAAACTCGACATTACAAGGTGGTGTCACAGGAAGATTAATAGCTTGACAACCCTCAATGAGGGTTGTCAAGCTCTTAATATTTCTATGAGGCCACCTCTTTTGTTCATAACGGTGGGGTCAGTCTACTACTAAAAATTGTTCAAAACGTTGGGGCTATTATTGAGCCATCTCAGCAAAAACTGCTTCCCCATCCTTCGTCTCTTGAGCATAAGTTAAGTTCCCTATGAGGCCACCTTTGAGTTCCCTGAATTGTCCTATATTGGTGCTTCTTGATGAAGGCCGCTCTCCCCATAATGAGAGGCGCCATATTTTGAATACTCTATCAAATTTTAAACTGGAAAACGCATCATATTATTCGGGACTCATTTCAGAACAATTTCAATGAGCCCTACAACATGCTGCATTTGGCAAGGCCAAAAAAGGCAGATTTTCTTTCCAAGCATGCCTTTTGAGGGAGAAAACCAAAAGCACCTCCAAACGGCCATGTGAGAGGTGCAAACACCACGCACGAGATCAACGTAACATGCAGGAACTGATCCCATTGTCACGGGGTCACTGGTTTGAGAAAATGAGTTAATTTGAGAAAATTCACACTAAGCTTAAAAATGTGTCATTAGAAGGCGAAACACCTTAGCGCCTCCCAAGCAACCCCTTTAGGGGAGCGATCACCACGCGCGGGACCAAGGTAACTCATAGGAATGGATTGTGTGGTCACGGGACCCCCAGTTTGAAAATATGACAATAATTTGAGAAAATCAACACTTAGGCTTGAAAACGTGCCGTTAGAGGGGAAACCCATTAGCTCCCCCCAATTGGACCTTTTAGGGGGGTGATCACCGCACACGTGTCCAATGTATCTAGTAGGCTCCGATCGCGTGGTCACTGGACCCTTGGTTTTAGGGCACTACCCAAAATAGAGAATATCCACACTTAGGCTTAAAAATGTGCCATCGAGGGGAGAAACCCCGCAACACCCCACAAATGGCCTTATGGACGGTGCTAACACCTTTCTTGGGACCAATGTAACTCATAGGAACTGACTGCATGGTCATGGGACCCCCATTTTGAGAGCACGACATAAATTTTTGAATAATTACACTTATGCTTAAAAGCGTGCCGTTGGGGGAGAAACCCCTTAGCGCCCCCCAAACGGCCCAATGAGTGGTGCCAACACTTCGCACTGGACCTATGTTACTTGTACGAGCCGACCGCGTGGTTACGGGATCCCAGGTTTGAGGGCATATCCCAAAATAAGAAAAATTCTCACATAGGCTTGAAAACCTACCTTTGGGGGGTGAAACCACATAACGCCCGCTTAACGGCCTCGTGACCACGCGATCTGTTCCTGCATGCTGTAGAGCTCATTGAAATTTTTCTGGGAAGGAGTCCTGAATAATATAATGCGTTTCCCATTTTAAGTTTGATAGAGTATTCCAAATATGAATCCTCTATTGGAGTGTCCTGGATCGGTGGATATTGATGATGGCCATACTCCCCATAATGAGAATATCTACCATTACGGGGATTGTGGCCTTCATCAAACATGCCTTTAGAGGAATCGTATTTGGAATACTCTATCAAACTTCATTAATATTCACACTTAGGCACGAAAATTTATCATTGGGGTGCAAAACCCCTTAGCGGACCCTAAACGGCCCCCCTGAGCGGTGCCAACACCTCGCACGGGACCAATGTAACTCGTAGGAAATGACAGCGTGGTCACGGAACCCTCAGTTTGATAGCACAGTCAAAATAGAGAATATCCACACTCGGGCTTGAAAACGTGCCGTTGGGGTGAGAAACCCATTAGTGCCCCCACACGGCCTCGGGAGTGGTGCCAACACCTCGCACGGGTCCAATGTAACTCATACGACCCGACTGCGTGGTCACGGGACCCTCGGTTTGAGATAACAACCCAAAACAGAGAATATCCACACATAGTATTAAAAATGTGTCATTGGGGTGCGAAATCCCTTAGCACCCCCAAATAGCCCCGTGAGCGGCGCTAACACCTCGCACAGGACCAATGTAACTTATAGGAACCAATTGCGTGGTCACGGGACCCTTGGTTTGAGAGTACGGTCCAAACAGAAGATATCCACATTTACGCTTGAAAACGTGTCATTAGGGAGAGAAACCCCTTAGCGTCCCCTCAACTCCATGGCCTTGTGAGTGGTTCTAATACCTCACACGGGTCTAATATAACTCGCATGAACCGACCGTGTAGTCACGGGACCCTTGGTTTGAGAGCACGACCCAAAATAGATAATATCCACACATAGGCTTGAAAACATGTCGTTGGGGGACGAAACCCCTTAACTCCCCCCAAACGGCCGCATGAGTGGTGCCAACACCTAGCACGGGACCAATGTAACTCGTAGGAACCGACCGCGTGGTCACGGGACCCTGGGCTTGAGAGTATGGCCCAAAATAGAGAACATCCACACTTTGGCTTGAAAACGTGTCGTTGGGGTGAGAAACCCCTTAGCGCCCCCCACACGACCCCGTGAGCAGCGCCAACACCTCGCACGGGTCCAATGTAACTCACGTGAACTGATCGTGTGGTCATCGGACCCTCAGTTTGAGAGCAAGACCCAAAACTGAGAATATCCACACCTAGGGTTGAAAATGTGCCGTTAGAGGGCAAAAACCCACAACGTGCTCAAACAGCCCCGTGGGCGGTGCCAACACCTCGCCTGGGACAAATGTAGCCTGCACGAACTGATCGCGTGGTCACGAGACCCTTGGTTTTAAAGCACGACCCAGATTTTAGAATGCCTACACGGGTCCCGTGACCGCGTGGTCGCAGGACCCCCAATTTGAGAGAACGGGACCCCCGGGAGGTCACCCAAGGAGCACTTGAAGCAACTGACTGATTAGCCTCCTGATTCGAGGATTTTTATTATTATTACTCTAGCTTATCACGGCCCAAAGCCGTGACCATGTTATGCATACTGCAAGTTTGGTCATGGCCCAAAGTCATGACTAAGTTGATTTTTATAGAAAACATAGTCACGACCCACAGTCGTGACAAATATTAATCACAAGAATAATAGTCACGACTTAAAGTCGTGACCAAGTTTTATTGTACAGAGAACAAAGTCACTGCTATGAGCAATGACTAAGTGCTTTCTTAATCGGGTGATGGTAACGGGTTTGGGCCGTGACCAGGCTTGTAAAGAGGGTCAAGGCTATGGGTCGTGACCACATCCATGTCTATGGGAAGTCCGTGATCAGGCAATGAGTCAGGGATTTAGGATGTGGCCACCGAAATTGATCACACCCGATTTGGTCACAGACCAAATCCGCGACCCATAGTGCCTAGTCAGGGATAAAATTCGTGTCCAATCACCCAGTTTTGTGTAGTGTCACATATTGGAGATGAACATAGTTCTAAGACTATGGGATACGCACATACCTATGCACCCATATGATCGCTGACTTATCAACTCACTGATAAGTCGTCCCAAGGTTCTATGTCCTGAGGCACCAATCCAAAATCCCCCAGTGGGCTCATCAGGATGAGACTGTCCCCTTTCAACCACCCGCGATAGCATGCAGCGTAGGTATGTCATACACATAATAAATTAATCATATAATAAGAATTTATCTCACCTATATATATTCATAACACAAATATAGGTATACTCACGTCCCATATCATAAATCTCCTACGTAGTATATCATTATCCCGAGTATCTTACGTTTATTTGAATGACGTATTCACTTATTCATTGTACGCTCTCGAGTATTATTCACCACTCAAAGTGTACACTTTATTCTACCCACAAAATTAGTAGGTGACTCACTATATTCTAATGGTCTAACTTATCATTCTCCTAAAATTCTCGTAACTCAAATTAATTTCCAAATCAGGTAATCCTGTTACGTTAACCTAATTACGTTTCTCCCTAAATACACCATTATGAGATCAAGCTTAATACCCACATAGCCCTACTTATCTTCTAACATAAGTCCAAGTATATTAAAACAAATCCCAAGAATAAATTCCAATTGATTTTCTAACCATAATAAATAAAAGGAGAAAACTGGGCAGCCGAATCGATTCGCTCGTACTTGTATGAAAAATTCTGCATATATGTTCTTACGGGTTTCTCTAATTATCATACCCAAATCCTTATTTTAATTATCCCAATCACCAATTCAAACATACCAAATGTTTTACTAACATAATTACATAAGTTCTAACGCTCAAGAATCACAAATTCATCAAAGGGGCATCAATTATTGGGATTAATTCAAGATAAAGAATTAAGAACCCTAGTTTATCATCTTTCTCAAGAACTAACATAAACTACCATAATTATACATCATGATTCATTCAATTTCATGGGTTATCATTTACATATCATGGGGAATCCAACCTATATTATAATCAGTCCCATATTATGATTTAAATCTTTCAGTTTCATCAATTTTATACTAAATTCATCTTCTATTTTCATCCTACACTAACATGGGTATTGTTATTACTCTAATTTTGAAAAATTTAAACACTTGCCTCTCAAAGGAAGGTCTGATCCGTTGGTGAAGTTGGTATGATTGCGTTCCTCGTTCTTCGATCTACGTGGTGGTTGTCTCGGTGGTGCAAGATGGTGGTTCTTGGCCTTAGACTCCTAGAATTAGCTCTCCTTCTTCCTATGTGACTGTCCCTTGGATTTTGTAAATGAAAACCCTAACTTCCCTTACGTATCAGATATATTCCATCTCCTAATTTCGTAGGTAATTATAGCTTAAAAATAAAAATGACCAAAATTCCCTCTCGGGATGCCGATTTGGCCTATAATTGACCCGAGACAAAAAACTAAACCCTCGGATAGACTTTATTGACTATTTCGACCCTTCCAGTCACATTGGCGCACTCCAAATGACCATTTGGATTCTGAGAAAAATAATTTACTTTTTATTCCATTAATTTAGTCCTGACACGACTGACCCACGCGTCCCGACTTAATTTTCCGAAATGGTCAATTGTCGTATTTCTCACTCGATACAATTATCATAAATTCGCAATCATATATTACTTTATTCACTTAGTAATATTCAATATAAATCTCACTAATAAATACTAACTCTTATCTCACTAGTTAATATTTGTTTTATTCCGCATTAATTATAAATTAATTTTCCATATTTAATTTAATTAATCCAATATTTAAAAATCATAAAAAAATGCGTGGTGTTACACTAACTTAAATCTTTTACACCATACATTTAATTGTGTGTTACTTAATATAACTGTTAACATATATTATTGCGACATGCCTGAAGGTATGATTTTAACTTTACAAAAAAATATAACACATTGTTGTGACATGCCGGTGCCTGAAGGCATGGAGAAAATTTTCCAAAGTATTGAATCATGTATAACTTAAATCATAAAAATTTTTACTACACAAATGTTTAATAATTTGCAAAGGTTGGGCAGAATTCCCTCTGTTTATAGGATTAACTACCCTGGTTATGAAATAAAATATACCCCAACGACAATAATACTAATAGTCTGCAAACTCAAAAATACTCCAACAATAACATCATTGATTATATTTAGTTTGTTTAAATAACACCAATACATGAATGATAAACTAAAATTAGTCCGCAAACTTTCTCTATTCCAAAAATCAAAATATAAAACATTGTATGAAGATGTTACATGAGTCAAAATAAATGACAGATGTCTTGGGGGCATACTTCCCATACAAAAAATTATCATAAAATTATCCCTCAAAGAATGACTCCAATAATCTAACCTGCGTTAATAACACACGTAATTTAGAATGTCGAAAAGATATAAAAAGGGAATCAAATAATATAATGAACTACTCAACATGATATTCTATAAAAAAAAATCATCCACATCATTGAATAGTCTTTGACCAAGTTGAATAATGCGTCCTGTCATTGTTTCCATTCGGCTCCAACAACTACTTTTCTTATGTCTACTAGATATTTGTTACAATTTTGACGAAATATATCACACCGTAAAAACTATTTTATATTTGAAACTAATTTGAAGGTTAAACATTAAGAAGTAATTAAAAGTAATGTGAAGCCAGTATTACTCATAACTCACATCTCCAAAGAATATGCAGAAACCCTCCCTCGCTCATATCTCCAAGTAATGCGAACCAAATGATATTGCTGGCCTGTTAAAGAATATTGAACATTAAAACATGCAATTGAATATATAGAGAGGCCATATCTTTACAATTAGAACTTAAAATTGGATCTGAATTCGATAAAATTGTATATTTACTTACAATACATCACTTATATAATCATTAAAAATATAGAGAGAGGCCAGATCTTTCTAAAAATGCATGCATTCCAGATAATCACTAATAGCCTTAAAGTGATGTCGCATGGGTAGAGTGAAAATTCTCCTGAAACACCATAAATGATACATAAAATGTCAATTTAGAAACAAATAAAAATATGAATTAGAATACATAAATACTTGGAATAAAGCTTCAAGACAAAATGCTAATAACCTTCACTTCAGACTTAGTAAACTTTAAATTAGTTCAAATATGAATAACCTTGACAATATAATTAGTAATCAATGTTCCTCTTACATAGACTAAGATGAAACTCCAATTGTAAAATTGATCTAGATAGGAAAGTTGGATTTACTCGGCAATCATAAATGTTTAAATCTCAAAATTACATTTCACTACCAAATTGAAACTATTGTGAGAACTAATAAAATTAGTTTTATAAATGAAAATCTCATGGCAAAAATAAACTCACGCAATGTTAAATATTCAATGGCACGTCTATGAAGAATATATGTTTATATTAATACATACTTATTGTAAGTTTGAAACCTTAATTTTATCTTCAATACAGAACCACTTGAAATCAAGTTTAGGCCAATTTGAATCATTTCATAATTCTAACATGGAACCAAAGATTAAATCCCTAATTTTTGTAATCTACAATAGATTAATGAATCGAACATCACTAAATAACGTTTTCTTAAAAATAAAAAAGAATATTGTTTGATGGCATTCCAAACAGTAGTCTGCCCACAACTCTATTTGACTAAAGAAATAAAACTCAGTTTAGAACACAAAATCAACTTTTTCCTGTGCGTGTGGTGGTGATTGTTTAGAGAAAAGTAATTTTAAGACCAGAAATTCCCCAAAATAATTTTCAAAGGTGTGGAAGAGTTATATGCTTTCTGAGTGCGAGAATCTACCACATTAGTACATGCGAGTGTGACAAAATGAGAAATGGATCAAAGGTAAAAAAGTAATTTAAAAAATAAAAAAAATAAAAAGCCCTAAGAAATCAGTAAACACAAACCAAAAATTCGTATAATCCATACCAAAAAACCCTAAAATTCATTTACCTAATCCCTTAAAACATGAAAAAGAAAGCCTAGAATTCATGAGAGAGAGAGAGAGAGAGAGAGAGAGAGAGAGAGAGAGAGAATTGTTATATTTACATGGGATGAAGAGATAAGAAGATAGGGATAAACAATAGTGATCTACCTATTTAATTATTGAATCTGCAAACAAATGCCATTAACTCAATTAGGGAATTAAGGCCAGATATGAAAAATCGAAGTTTGGCTACGAATGTTTTGAAATTGAAAATAAAAGGAGAACTTTGAAAGAAAATAACATTTCTCAAGGTTTATGGTTCAGAAAACCAAGTCATACACCCTGAAACCAAAAATCTCATGACCCCCCCTCTCCCCCCCCCCCCCCCCCCCAAAAAAAAAAAACACAATCTGTAAAATCTATAATCAAAACCAAAATCCTTCAAATCTGAAAATTCATAAACAAAAAACCTAAATCCGTGAGAAAGAGGGGGGGCTCACTTGGTTGGACGACGGAGATAAGAGCGAGAGAACGAGGGAGAGAAGTGAGATGGTGAGAAAAATCCAGATAGAGAGAGTCATACGAAAGGGTGAGAGAAAAATGGGTGTGTTGGGTAAATGAGAAAAGGGAAAATTAATTTTTGATGCTAATGAGAAGGGGAAAATGAAATGTTGGGTGGATTAGAATTTTCTAATTTTGAATGAAAGTTGAAGAGTTCATCTAAACACTTCATTTTTAGTGGGTGAGGTGGCACAATCTCAACCTTTATTGTGCTTAGACAATTCTAAACCATTATATATATATATATATATATATATATATCTGCACACGTGTTAGCGCACACCTATTTTTTTAAATATTAAAAAAATATTTTTGAGCTAATTTTTTTATGTGATATTTAAACATTTGAAGGGACACATAAAAAAAATTAGCTCAAAAAAACTTTTTTTGCTCTTTTAAAAAGGTCGGTCAAACTTTCGCATCTTTTAAAGTGCGTTAAAGCAACGAAAGTTCAACCGATTTTTTTTAAATAGCAAGAATGTTTTTTCGAGGTAATTTTTTTATATGGGTCCCTTGAAACACGTTTAAATATCACAAAAAATCAGCTTAAATATTTTTTTGCTATTTTAAAGAAATGATATGCAAACTTAGTGTACACGAGTTTGCCTCTGTGTGTGTGTGTGTGTGTATATATATACCAACACAGTTAGGCTCTCCAACATACCTCACTTAATATACTTTTGAACATACCCATTTTTTTAAATAGTAAGAAATATATTTTTAGCCAAATTTGGTATACATGATCTACATAGTGAGGAGATCATCTGCAAAAAAAATAATAATCAAAAAATTTAATCCAAAAGTGGTTGAGATGATGAAAAATTTAAATGGTCGAAAATGCACACATATACCCACTTTTTATTTCACTCACTGGATAAATTTTTTTTATTATATGATCTCCTTATTATGTAGATAGTGTATACCAAATTTGGTTAAAAAATATATATATATATATATATATATATATATATATATATTTTTAAAAATGAGTATGTTCATAGGTATATTGCTAAGAGGTATGTTGGAGAGCTTGATAATATATATATATATATATATATATATATATATATATATATATATATATATATATATATATATAGGGAAGTTTTTGAATTGTCTAAATATTTTAACGATGAAGATGAGTGCCACATCCTCACACATTTTTACAAAATGAAGGATTGAGATCCCATATCATTTTTTTTACAAATCTACCCCTTAATTATTTAATTTCCCCCTCTTTTTTCTACTGATCAAAGTTACACTTTAATTCAAAAATTGGAATAATTTAGTAATACTCCATCACTTTACCCACTCAGCTCCATCTCTCTCTCCCTCCCTTATTTCTCAAAAACATATGCACGCCGACAACTCAGTGCCAAAGCCCACTGGCCAATTTCACCCTGATTAATCATCCTCTCTCTCAGACCCAGTTATTTTAGTTTTAATTTGTCCATTTCTAATTTTTCTTTTCAGATCTAAGTCAGCACATATATGTTTTTGGAGATCCAACCCATTTCGAAACCAATGGCTCATCATCTATCATGCATTGAGGGATTCAAATATGATTTTTAGGGTTTTATCTTTTATTTCAAAACTCTCAAACACTAAGATGCTAACCCCGAAACCCAACAACTTTATGATTTGAGATTCTTTTTATCTCGCTCTAAAAAACTACACTCTCCCGCTCTAAAGATTTAGGCAGTTGTTTTTTATTTTTTAGATTTGGATTGTTTGTAATGGTTTTTTACCAATTAGCTTCTGGGTGGGAATTAACTAAAACCAGACATTGTGAAACACATGGAACATATATGCTACATGACTCAACATGTGTGGGCTTTGGTGCATGGGCTTTGGTGCATCTGACGCTAAAAGAAAAGTTTATTAATCAGAGGTCATTTTCTAGATGTTTTTTTTTATGTTTATTTATTTGACTTCACAATAAAATTTATTGAAGTTTATTTTTGCTTGTATTAATTTTATCTTTATTTTTATAAGTATTAATTTAATATTTATTTTAGTTTTTTAGGTACTCATTTGATGTTTATTTTATTTTATAGGTATTAATTTGATATTTTTTATAGCCTCTCTCTCCGGTACATCCTCATAATTTTCTTTGTTGCATTGATCACTTTGACTTTTCACATTTTTGGTATCTTTCGTCTATTTTATCCTTGACATTACATCTTGGTTTATACATTTAGGATTTTGAATCACATTTTTTGGATGTTTAATTCATGGTCTTTTTTATTTTTCTCTTAGGTTCTTTTAGGTTTCAAAAGATGACTTTGGAGGACCCATGTCATTGCAGAAGCCTTTAAATAGGAATTTGAATATAATAATGGACTTTTCATATATAAGGGTTTATGTAAATTTGTAGGATTGGTTTGGTTTTAGTTTATGCTTTTTTGGCCATATATCTCTCTCTACATGAGCGGTACGATAAAGGAATCTCAAGTATTGTTTTCTTCAATTTTTGTTATCGTTTACTTTGTTCTTCTTTACTCATATGAGGGTTTTATTCTCATGCGTTTGTTGTGCTCGGGATTTCCTGACTCATTTTACAGAAGTTTGTATTTATTTTACGATGGTTTACATCTCTCCAACGCTACTATAGGGGGTTGTACCTGTGTGCACCAACCAAAGGTGGGTGGTGTTTCCCCGTAGATTCGTTCTTTTGGTTTATTCTGACAAAATCATCGGCGTTAGGTCGCATAGTTAAAACATGTAAAAAAATTTAGGATTGTGCAAATGCATATATTTTTTTCTCGCTTCAACCGTCGAATATTAAAGACCATCATCGGCATTGGGTAGACTTGCTTTATTATTTTTATTTGTGGGTTGCTTATTATCTTTGTGAATATGAAGGTTATTTTATGTCTATTTGATTATTCAATCAATTGAAAACTTATTATGGGTAACAATTTTTAAGTTTATAGGGTTTTAAGTTTAGTATTGCCTCATTAAACACATATTTAGTTTGGATCGCCACATGCATATTTATGTGAAAATCCCATGTTGTGCAATGCGATTCTTCTTTTGGTGAATTTTATGATATAGGACAATATGCTTGAATCTTCATAAACTTATTTTTCCATTTTTCTTACTTTTAGGTCTTTAAAATATAATAGGTATTGATAAATATCCTAATGGAATTCTTATTAATACATATTAGTATACAACATTCTTTAGATAATTATTTGTTAAAGTTCATCCATATTGAAATTTATTCATCTTCATATTCAACATACCTTACTTCAATGTACTGTGCACTTGCAGGTAAAAATTAGGATGGTGAGGGTTCAAATAATGTTTGAGCTTCCAGTTTGGTATTATTTATATTTCTACTATTTGGTGGGTGCATTTTAAAATATTTGAAGGGTTTCTTTCAATTTTTTGTTATAAATTTCCTTAACCAAAGGAACCCTAAAGATATTACATTATTGTATCATTTACTTGCGGATCATTGATAAAAACTCCCCATTTCACTCTATTGGCTTAGATTTTGTTATTGTTTTTGTGGATTGCTAATTTGGTACTATCATTGGTAGTTTTTGTTAGATTGTCATGGGTTTATTATTTTGATACTGATAATGGTTGATTTTATTAGTTCTTATATTTTTTTGACAAAAGGAAAATTGGACAAATTGGTACTGACAATGGTCGTTGCATTATTTCTAATGTAATTGGAAATGAGTATTTTACATTGTTAATACATGCTTATTTCAAACATTATACTGTGTATGATTTTCGGTGTGTGATTTCCAGTGTTGCACGTTATAACAAATGTGTAGAGATTCATTTTTTAGGTTAGTGGATATTCTCATTTTGTTTTTATTATTACAAGGACTACCATTTTCAGTTCTTATTATCTTTTCCATTATATAAATGCAAAACTACATTCACATGTTCATTTAATTGAGATATTTATTTGTACTTCTTTGTATTACTAATTTTCATATTCTATTTATATTGGTTGTTCGGGATAATTTAGACCCTGAATTGTATATTTAATTTTTATAATGTACCTTAAAATGGATGAACTTTTTAAACCTATTTAAAAGGTCCATTGTGCTGGTAAATTATTTCATGCATTAATATTTATCGACTTTGTCATCTGCCTTTAGTTGAGAAAAATTTTATATATCTTATTTATATAGTAATTTCTCTTTTTATATATCTTATTTGTATTAAATTGATATATTTTTGTAGGTATGCAAAAAAGATGGCAGAAGTCCTTTGAGTATCCTCATGGGTGTGAATTCGATCTATTGCAGCTTTTTATGCACTTTGATTATGATTTAGGCAGCTCTAGAACTTTCGGGTGCAAAATACACGATGGTGTGTAGGCCATGTAAATTAATAGATGGATTTGAATTTAATTGTTACTTCACATTTTTACTTCCCACATAATCTTGAATAAAATAAGTCACATATTTTTTTAATGTTGCTTGGTATATGGGTGCTTAGATGTGGATATTGACTATTGCTCATCAAATGATTTTAAATAAATCTATTTATTGTTTTATGTAGTATTTTTATACTATATGTTAAATGTTTTTGGGTGTTGTAAGATTTTTTTTTATTTAAAAACAATTGCGACTGACTCCAGGTATAACATGTTGATGTACTTGGGAAACTAATATAGAAGAGAAAAATTAGAATTACACCATCGGCACGGGTTAAACACATTGGTTATTATGTTTGCAAATACACATGAAGCATGTGATGCTTTATCATGCCATTAGCATGGGCAAACTCTAGTATATATATATATATATATGATAGGGAAGTTTTTGAATTTTAAAAATATAAAATCACAATAATGGTTTAGATTAGTGCCATGTCCTCACACAAAAATAAAGGGTTTAGATTAAATACACTTTACATTTTTCAAAATTTGAATTATAATTTTCACCATTTCGGATTCCCCCTAAATTTCATTCTAGTTGTGACATTTCATCTCCCACCCACCCAAAATTTATTTTGCCTCTGTCTCTCTCTCTCTTAGTTCTCTTATTTTCTCGGACTGAAAGATCTGGTGAATGCCAATCACAACCACTACCAGCGAAAACACACTACACCAAAAAAGAATTTTTGTCACCTTTCACCCGTAAAAACTTGTCACAGTAAAAAATCGTGACAACAAAACACGGAGATATTGTTACGATCTTTGACCCCATCACTACCACGACAAGTTATCACGATCGTTTCAAGGTCAAATATAGTGACAACACCTCTTTTTTGTCACGTTCGGGTCAGGATCAAATACCGCGACAACAAAAACGAGATAATTAACCCATCAATGCTCTCCACACAAAACAATAGTTCTATCTCTCTCTCACCACGCCGCTCTCTCTCTCCACACCGATGGCTATCACCATAACCCACATCATCCTACCACTATCACCCACATCGGTAATGCTCCCCTTCTCCCTCTCTCTGATTTCACGATTTCACTCATAACTCAATGTGTGTACGTACGTGTATATGTTTTGTGTATGTGTGAGGTTGTATATATATATATATATATATATATATATATATATATATATATATATATATATATATATATATATATATATATATATATATATATATAGAGAGAGAGAGAGAGAGAGTTTATGTGTGTAACGCCCTGACCCGAATTTATAGGTAACCCGTAGGCAATCCGATCCGACCCGAGCGATAGGTGTGAAGTGTAATGAGACAACCTATATAATAATTTTAGTCCATTTTTATTTCAATTAATGTTTCACTTGTTTAACATGCATTTCCAATTTCATGTTCAAACTACGTGAAGGACCCGTGGAAAGCATCCTTGGAGTCCAAGTATATAGAGCTACAAACATAAAATTAAATAGAGTACTTACATATATAATGGTCTCAAATTACTAACCACCACCAAACTTGTCATAAAAAAAATGAGGGTGTCAGGAAAATGCTAAGTGAAAATGTACAAATCTAGTATAGAATCGAACGGTAGAAAGAAGACTCTAACACGTTACACCTATGTGCACATGCAATGTGACAACCCGGATATAATTATGATAAATTATATTTAAATCATGATTATATTATGTGATATGAATAATGTGTTATTAGTATATCTAATGTTAACTGATTATGTTTAGTCTAATCCTACTTTCATAAATCATGAAATGTCAAATTATGTACAAACACAAAATTTTGTTATTTTGGTAGCAATTTTCCTGTTGGAGACTAGTTTTGACCCTTATAATGTAACAATTGACTCGAGGTGAAAACTATAAAGTTGTAGATATATGAATTAGGTTTGCGACACAACAAATGGTGAATCAAACGGATGACCGAGTAAGAAGTTAGGCGAAATTTACGAACAAGGGGCAAATTTGTCCATTCTTTTTAAGTGATAAATTGTCTTTTAGTAAACGAAATGTTTTAATTTGATTGGTTGGCATGGGAGGCATCCTTGTCCTACTTAAAACTCTTCTTCTAACCTATTTATTCATCAAATAAAACCCTAGGTTCGGTTTGAAGAGTGTTTGGCTTGAGGAAAGAGAAAGTAGAAGTTAAGGAAGAAAAGATTACAAGAAAATCCATAAAGTGTTTCCAAGGTATAATTATGTGATTGATATTGTTTTAATCTTGTATTATATTTATTTCAAAGTATATAAATAGTGAATTATTGATTAAAATTCCATCCTCCTTTGTGATAATAAGTATTTGTTTACATGTGAGATAAGTGGTGTATGTAGCCCGTATTGCTTGTTATTGAAATCCATTGTATGCAAACTTGAATATATTTTTGTGTGCTAACTGGACTTGATAAATTCTAATTGTATATTAAAGTAGACTCATATATTCGTATCATATCCGAAAATTAGAATTTAACTCCTTGTGCTTAGGCCTTAGTGATGGTTGCAAGTTGGTACATAGTTGTTGTTTTTATATTTCATTTCGATATGCCCCGAGTTTGGTCAACCTTTTGACATAGCAAGTGAAGTCGAGCAACTATGAAATTTTAATTTTGTAATATTTAGTATATGTATGTAAAATGGGTGGAAATTCATAAAGTTTTATGCTGGAGAAGAATTAGGAAAATTCTTGGAAGTTGAAGGAACAATATAGGAGCTTGTGGCGTAGTTTTAATATGTTGTAAAGAAATGGTCGTAACTTGCTCTAGGAAGCTTGAAAAATTACACCGTCACTTGTAATGGAAATTATATTCATATATGTCTTCATATTGATAATATTGGACACCTGTATCTATACAATTAAGGAACATAGGATGGTTAAGTATAGATGACAATAATTTGAGGCCATACTGGATACCCCATGAAAGAATATTTTTAACTCCTCCATCCAAAGGGTATTTTAAGTACATGTTTCATGTGTATATACATTAGTAAGTATGATTTCATATTTACTTGGTTTTAGTTATAAATTCCTTATGAGGTATTTCCTAAGGTTGAATGCCGATAACTTTATCAACATGTATACCATTGTTTTGTCGTTACTCAAGTTTCATGGAATGTGACTTAAGTGGAATTATATTGCTGTTGTATAGTCATTGAAAGTTACATAATTATGTTAAGATTATACCTATGATTAAGATTCAGTATTGATTTAGTTGGATTGACAGGTGTAACACCTAATCAACCCAGTTCAGCTCCACCCGAAGGAAACGTGAATACATAGTTATCAACGAAGGTGAGTGTACTCACTTGAATGATGTATTTGTATACTGTTACGAACATGATCAGAATATTATGAATATGAAAATGTTCATTTCTGTTTGCCAAAATGGGAGGTTACTCCCCGACCCAGAATGGGGGAGAATTTTCTATTTAGACAGGATATGTGAATCATGATTCAGAAAGTTAGTCATTCTTATGAATGAGCCGAAAAATTAGGTCATTCTTATGAATGAGCCGGAAATGTGGTCATTCTTATTGAATGAGGCAGATAAATACATATCTATTATCACAGGGATATGATTTATTGCATTTAATCTTATGCAAGAGTGTAGTAGTGAAGCATTCATTGAGCTGTGTTGCTAACAGTTCCAATATTTATGTTTTTCAGGTAATGCGAGGACACTGCCAAATCTAGGAGGTTGGTTGCGTTAGCTAGGAATGGGAGAAACAATGATTTTGTGTAAATGTAAATGATGTAATTAAGTTAACTTATCCTTTAAGAAGGTCTTAAATTCATAACTACTTTGATGTCGTTAAAAGTTATTTAGTTGTATGGATTTACGTTGATGACTCTGAAAATTAAACCTTGCGTTTATGGTTTGGTTAAATTAATTATGGTTTGACTCACTTTGACTTTCAAACTTAATTATAAGTAACTGAGTTCGGGTGTGTCAGTTTTTGGCATCAGAGCCTAGGTTTTAGAGGTTCTGGAGTTAGAAAAGTCTAGATTTCGCAGTTAATGTTAGAAATATGTTTTTTTTCTACTAACGGTTATGTTAGGAAAGATATGTATATATTTATGTTGTTATATCTTTGATTCATTTTAGATATAAAATAATAGAAGGGGGGAATGCTAATGTGAGAATAGAAGATGAGGCTTCAAATACGGTAGTAGAAGCGGAGGTTGAGCAACCTGTTCATAGAAATGTAGAACCCCGTCCAAAACAATTGATATACGTGCAAAAAATGGCACGTGTTTTGACTTTAATGGTAGAACAACAAGCTAGGTTTATGTCTCAGATATAAGAATAGAAACCCAGGCAACTAGAGGCATAAGCATTGGCTAGGGCTGAGGAGATGATACACAGGGAAGAAATGATCACTTCACACGACAGATTTATTAAAATGAATCCACCCGCATTTGAAGGAGCAGTTGATCCAGCAAAGGCAAAAGCATGGGCTAAAGAGATTAAACTTATTTTTGGGGTAATGAGAATGCCTGAAAATCAACGAGTGACCTTGGCAACGTATATGCTTAAAGGACAAGCTAAATATTGGTGGGATGCCACAAAACATTTGTTGATTACTCTAGGAGGTGGGAATGTGGTCTCATGGGATGCTTTTGTCAAAGCTTTGTTTGATAAGTATTTTCCCCCAATGTATCGAAAACAAAAGGAGAAGGAATATTTCATGTTGACTCAGGGGAGCAAGATAGTTAGAGAATATGAAGCTAAACTTACAGCCTTATCTCGATTTGCTTCGAGGTTTATACAGAATGAGGAAGATATGTGCAGTCGATTTCTCGATGGACAAGATATAGTTATTAAATTATGATTGTTGACTTTAGAGACTGTTAACTATTCAGCATGGGTGAAAAAATCCATGCTAGTAGAAAAGGACGTGAATGAAGCTAGAGGAAATCGAGAACGAGGTGTAAAGAGAAGTAGATTCGATCCGAATTATAAAAAGCATAATAATACAGAATATTCAAGGTATGGAGGGAAGAAATTTCAATATGGTGGAGATATGGGTGGTAGTTTGCAAAGGGGTAAAGCTAGTAGTGGAAGAGGTTCGGGAGCTTCAGCATAAGGGAATCCAAACGCTTTCTTATTTTATGGGACAACTGGTCATATAAAGGAGTTACCCAGGTTATTGAATGGATAATGTTTTAATAGTCATCAGAAGGGTCACCTGAAAAAGAATTGTCCTATGTTAGCAGGAACAGTTTCAGTTAGTAGTGTGGGACCTCATAAAGGATCCTCTCTAAGCAGTGCAACCAGGGGAAGAGGTACATAACAAGCAACTATATCGAGGGAAGGAGGAAGGGTGTTTGTGATGACGCTGCAAGATGCCCATGCTATATCGCAAGTGGTTATAGGTAAACTTTCTATGCAAACAAAGATTTATATTCACTCATTGATCCTGGATCTATGCATTCATTCATAGCGTTACCTATTATTTTATATTTGGGTAGACCATGTTCATTTCTCAATTTTGCCTTATATATTTCAACTCCAATGGAAAGTGTAATTCTGGTGGACCATGTTTATAAAGACTGTGTCTTAGGAATGGGTGAACGAGATTTATATGTTGATTTGATACAATTGTCCATTTGGGATTTAGATATTATATTGGGGATGGATTGGTTATCATCGTATCATGCTTATATAGATTGTTTTCGAAAAGAAGTTATGTTCCATCTGCCAGGTGAACCCGAGTTCCAGTTTATAGGAGAAGGGGATATTATTCCTAATTGTCTTATCTCAACAATTAAGAGAAGAAAGTTATTAAGTAAAGGTTGTACAGGGTATTTATCTTATGTTATTGATGCTAGTAAGGAGGCATTTAAATTTGAAGATATACCAATAGTTAGAGAATTTTTTAATCTCTTCCCAGAGGAATTGCCAGAACTGCCACCCGATAGAGAAGTAGAGTTTTCTATTGAATTAATTCTAGGTACTGGTCCCATTTCCCTTGCTAAATATAGAATGACACCAACAGAGTTGAAATAATTGAAAGTTCAATTACAATATCTGATAAGTAGAGGTTTCATTCGGCCTAGTGTTTCACCATGGGGATCCCCAATGTTATTTGGGAAAAAGAAAGATGGGACAATGCAATTATGTATTAATTATCGACAATTGAAGAAGGTGACCATTAGAAACAAGTACCCTCTACCTCGTATCAATGATTTTTTTGATCAATTACAAGGGGCACAGTATTTTTAAAGATTGATTTGAGATCGATTACCACCAATTGAAAGTAACAGATAGTGATATTTCCAACACAGCTTTTCAGACTCGATATGGGCACTATGAGTTTTGGGTGATGCCATTTGGATTAACTAATGCTGCTACAGTTTTTATGGATTTGATGAACCGAGTATTCCACCCTTTCATTGAATTATTTGTGATTGTATTCATAGACGATGTGTTGATTTACTCGCGTAGTATGGAGGAACATGAGAAACACTAGAGACTTATATTGCAGATTTTGAGAGAGAAGAAATTATTTGCAAAATTCAGCAAGTGTGAGTTTTGGTTGAATGAAATTGTGTTTTTAGGGCATGTTGTCTCAGGAAATGGGATATATGTTGATCCAAATAAGGTGGAAGCAACTGTTGAATGGGAGAGTCCTAAGAATGTGACAGAAATTAGTAGTTTTCAAGGATTGGTAGGTTACTATCGTAGATTTATTAAAGGATTTTCATCAATAGAATTACCATTGACAAAGTTGACTCGTAAAGAAGTGAAGTTTGTGTGGGATGAAGAATGCGAAAGGAGTGTTCTTATTCAAAGTGGGAATAAGTCTTTCATAATCTATACTTACTATTCTGTGTGGGAATAAGTCTTTCGTTATCTATATAGATGATTCATTTCAAGGGTTAGGATGTGTTCTTATGAAAAGTGGGAAGGTAGTAGCATATGCTTTCGGACAATTAAAGACACATGAATGAAATTGCCCTACGCATGATTTGGATTTAGAAGCTATTGTTTTTTCTTTGAAGTTATGGAGACATTACTTGTATGGAGAAACTTGTGAGATATATACGGATCATCAAAGCTTGAAATACTTGTTTACACAAAGAGAACTGAATTTGAGACAGAGGCATTGGATATAGCTGATTAAAGGCTATGATTGTACCATTCATCATCATCATGGGAAGGCCAATGTAGTAGCAGATGCTTTGAGTAAAAAATCATCAGGAATTCTGAGTTACATATAGTGTGCATGTGTTGGAAATATTCTTGACTTGGCATCGATGGGGATTGAATTAAAGTTTTCAAAAGGGTAGGAATGTTAGCACATGTCATAGTGAGACCTTTATTGTCAGAACGCATACGAAATTTGCAGATCAATGATCCATTCCTTGAGAAGAAGAAACAAGAAGTTCAGGATGGTAAAGAGAGTGAATTTGAGATTAAGAATGATGAATCATTGTGTTATAAAAATAAAATTTGTGTACTGAATGATCCATCCTTAAAGAAGTATATATTAAAAGAGGCACATATTTCTATTTACTCTATGCATCCGAGAGGTACCAAAATGTACAGAGATTTGATGGAGTATTACTGGTGGAATAATATGAAACGTGAGATCATAGAATTTGTATATAAATGTTTAGTATGCCAACAAGTAAAGGCAAAGCATCAGAAGCCAACGGGATTATTGCAGTCACTGTCTATTCCTGAATCGAAGTGGGAACATATAACGATGGAATTTGTTATAGGATTACCCCGATCACTAAAGGGACATAATTCTATTTAGGTAATTGTATACCGATTGACGAAGTCAACTCATTTTCCTCTAGTTAAGACCACCTACACTATTGACAAGTATGCACGTATATACGTTGATGGGATTATCCATTTACATAGGGCCCCAGTGTCAATAGTGTCAAATAGAGATCCAATGTTCACTTCTATGTTTTGTCCTTATTTACAGAATTCCATGGGCACAAGTTTGAAGTTCAGTACTGCATTTCATCCACAAATCGATGGGCAATCAGAAAGGATGATTCAAATACTGGAAGACATGTTACGAGCTTGTGTATTTGACTTCAAAGGTAGTTGGGATGATCATTTGCCATTAATGGAATTCTCATATAATAATAGTTATCATTCCACCATTGGTATGGCTCCTTATGAAGCTTTATATGGGAGGAGATGTAGAATGCCTTTGTGTTGGGATGAAGTAGGCGAAAAAAAAATTTGGGGCCTAAATTTATAGATTTGACAACATAAAATATTAAAATGATTCAGGAATGGATAAAGATAACGCAAAATGGGCATAAATTTTATGCAGATAAAAGGAAGTATCCATTGGAATTTCAGAAGGGAGATGTTTTATTCCTGCGCATATCACCATGGAAGGGTGTCATGAGATTTGGGGAAAAGGGGAAACTAAGTCCAAGATATATTGGACCATATGAAGTGCTGGAAAGAATTGGGACCCTGGCATATAGATGAGCATTACCTCCAGATTTATTCTGTTTACATAATGTGTTTCACGTATCGATGCTTTGTAAGTATTTGGCGGATCCATCTCATCAGTTGAAAACTCAACCAATTGAACTGAAGGAAGACTTGCCGTACATCGAGGAACTAGTGGAAATTATTGATCGAAAGGAGAAAGTATTAAGAAATAAAGTTATTCCCTTAGTTAAAGTTATGTGGTTGAGCCATGGAATTAAAGAAACAACTTGGGAAATAGAGGATATTATGAAGAAACAGTATCCCCATTTGTTTGGTAAGTGACGTTTACATTAAATTTCGGGGATGAAATTATCTAAAGGGGGAAGTTGTGACAATCCGGATATAATTATGATAAATTATTAAATCATGCTTATCTTATGTGATATGAATAATGAGTTATTAGCATATCTAATTTTAAGTTATTAGTTTTAGTCTAATCCTACTTTCATAAATCATGAATGTCGAATTATGTACAAACACAAAATTTTGTTATTTTCAGTAGAAATGTTCCTGTTGGAGACTAGCAACAACTGACTCAAGATTAAAACTAGATAGTTGTAAATATATGAGTTATATTTGCGAAACAACAAATGGTGCATCAAACGGATGTTCGAGTAAGAAGTTAGGCCAAATTTACGAACAAGGGGTAAATCCGTCCATTCCCTTTAAGTGGTAAATTGTCTTTTAGTAAACGAAATATTTTAATTTGATTGGTTGGCATGTGAGGCAGCCTTGTCCTACTTAAAAATCTTCTTCTAACCTATTTCTTCAGAAAATAAAAACCTTGGTTCAGTTTGAAGAGTGTCTGGCTTGAGGAAAGAGAAAGTAGAAGTTAAGGAAGGAAAGATTACAAGAAAAGCTAGGAAAATTCCAAGAAACTCCTTAAAGTGTTTCCAAGGTATAATTATGTGATTAATATTGTTTTAGTCTTGTATTATAGTTATTTAAAAGTATATAAATTGTGAATTATTAATTAAAATTCCATCCTCCTTTGTGATAATAAGTATTTGTTCACATGTGAGATAAATGGTGTATGTAGCCCGTATTGCTTGTTATTGAAATCCCATGTATTCAAACTTGCATATATTTTTGTGTGCTTACAGGACTTAAGAATTTAAAATTGGATATAAAACTAGACTCATATATTCATATCATACCCGAAAATTAGAATTTAACTCCTTGTGGTTAGGCCTTAGTGATGGTTGCAAATTGGTACAAAGTTGCGGTTTGTATATTTCATTTCAATATGTCCCGAGTTTGGTCAAATTTTTGACATAGCAAATGAAATCAAACAATTATGAAACTTTAATTCTGTACTATTTAGTATGTTTATTGAAAATTTGGGGAAAATCATGGAAATTTATATTTGAGAAGAATTATGAAAATTCTTGAAAGTTGAAGGAACAATAGAGGAGCTTGAGGGGAAAATTTAATAGGTTGTAAAGAAATGGTCATAACTTACTGTAGGAAGCTTGAAAAATTACACCGTCACTTGTAATGGAAAGTATATTCATATATGTCTTCATATTGATAAGTTTGGACACCTGTATCTATACAATTTAGGAATATAGGATGGTTAAGTATAGATGACAATAATTTGAGGCCATACTGGATACCCTATGAAAGAATATTTTTATCTCCTCCTTCCAAAGGGTATTTTAAGTACATATTTCATGTATATACATTGAGAATTATTCTTTCATATTTACTTGGTTTTAGTTATAATTTCCTTATGATGTATTTCCTACGGTTGAATGTCGATAACTTTATCAATATGTATACCATTGTTTTGTCGTTACTCATGTTTTGTGGAATGTGACTTAAGTGGAGTTATATTGTTGTTGTATAGTCATTGAAAGCTACATAATTATTTTAAGATAATACCTATGTTTAAGATTCAGTAATGATTTAGTTGGATTGACAGGTGTAAGGTCTAATCAACCCAGTTCAGCTCCACCCGAAGGAAACGTGAATACATAGTTGCAACGAAGGTGAGTGTACTCACTGGAATGATGTATTTGTATACTGTTACGAATATGATAAGAATATTATGAATATGAAAATATTCATTTCGGTTTACCGAAATGGGAGGTTAATACCTGAATCGGAATGGGGGAAAATTGTCTATTTAGACAGGATATGTGAATTATGATTCGAAAAGTTGGTCATTTTTATGAATGAGACAGAAAATTGGGTTATTCTTATGAATGAGCTGGAAATGTGGTCATTCTTATTGAATGAGCTAGATAAATATATATCTATTATTAATGGGATATGATTTATTGCATTTAATCTTATTCAATAGTGTAGTAGTGATGCATTCACTAAGCTGTGTTGCTCACGATTCCAATATTTATGTTTTTCAGGTAATTCGAGGTCACTGCCAAATCTAGGAGGTCGGGTTGGGTTCAGGAATGAGAAAAACAATGATTTTGTGTAAATGTAAATGATGTAATTAACTTAACTTATCCTTCAAGAAGTTCATAAATTCATAACTACTTTAATGTTGTAAAAAGTTTTTCAATTGTATGGATTTACGTTAATGACTCTAAAATTAAACCTTGTGCTTTTGGTTTGGTTAAATTAATTATGGTTTGGATCACTTTGACTTTCAAACTTAATTATAAGTAACCGTGTTAGAAAATACTTATTCAATCTATGAAGGCCTTTCACAATGCACCCTTATGCTAATTATGGGTTTAACCACTTAGGTTTCTTAACCCCCCATTTACCCACTTACTTTACCTTTCCTTTTCCTTATAGACATTAATCAATTTAAACATCTAGTTGTCCATTAATTCATTCCAGTTAGGTGGTCTTAACACATTTTTACCGCACAATCAATTTCTTGACATGTTCCTTATTCCTTTATCTTTATCCCGAGATCTTTCAATAACCGCATACTTTAAGGGGCTCCACACTGCTGGTGACGTCACCGTATTCTCTGACAAGTTATTTTGGGTCTTTCACCCAGGGCTCCAGTCCCTCCTTAATTATTCTTGTGTCATCAGAGTTCTTTTAAATGTGTTATAACATTTTATAAATGTCCACATAATTCGTTCTTTCCCTTTTTACCCGGTCGATGTCAAACTCGGAGTTTCACCTCAATTTATGTTATACTTTGAAATCATCATGTCATATCCTTTATACTTTAATTTTGATTCTTTATTCCAAACCATATTCATTTAGGACTACTTTTTGTAACACATTTTCCAACATTTTTATTTCATAAAAATGTTCAACTTTAAGTAAAAATACCATTTTACCCATTTATTTTCAAATTCACCTTTTACTCCATTTCTTAAGTGTTAATATTTTAAAACATTATAAAGTTACACACATCAACTTTCCAATGTTTAACCATTAAAAATTATTTAACACCTTTACTAACCACATTTCCAAATTAGACATTTATTTACTCTCTTTATTTAAGAAATCTAATTATACTTAAAGATTACTTTTACAAGAAAATACCATTTCCTTTTATTATCATATGTAGTCTTGCAACTTTATACTTATCACACTTTTAACCCCTTCTTACACACTTTAGAGATTGGAGTTTCTACTTTGTTATTTATGTTCAAACCCAACAAAATCTCCTTTAAAATTTCTTATATATTTAACATAAAAATACTACAAGTTCATCTGCATGGGAAAATGGATTTTAAATTTTAAAAACCTATTAAATGGGTTGAACACATGGTTTATTCTAGAAATTCATAGCATTTGCAAATCATACCTTTTCAAGATTAAGGAAATTATTATTTCTTCAAACTTCAACAAATGTCCCATTTCTCATAAAATCTCCATTTTTCAACTAAATGACATTTTTCCCAACATTTTTATTTCATAAAAATGTTTATTATTAATTTCTACTAGAAAATTCATCACTAAGATCATAATCACCTTACTCTTAATATTTTAACAATTAAGACCACATATGTATAAAATAGAGTCTTAATTTAGGAGTAGGTTGTTCCCACCTCTAAAAGCTCCAAATGGTGGTAAGAAGGTTGGTGTAGGAGGAACAACCCCCACCTCCAAAGGTGTCCTCAAGGGATTACCAAAAGAATCCTCCAAAAATGCTCCATATGTTCTCCATTTAAGATTCTAAGCTAAAAACACCTTCAAACTCCATGAAACCTTCCGTCATCTTCTCCAAAAATTCCCCAACACTTCTCCAAAATTCATAGATCCACTTAAACAATGGTGTAAATAGTTGTTCTGGGCTTGAAAATGGTGGTTTATGATGGTGAAATGGTGGTGGAGTGGTGGAGACGATCCAACAATGGTGGAAGACCACTCCACCCTATCTATCCATCTTCCATCTTCTTCTCTCTTTAAATGACCCAAATGAGCCCCAAACATTCCCTTATAAAACCCTCCAAAGCCTAAAATTCCAATTTTTCCCAATATGGGCTCGACAGCTAAACGATCCAAGGTTAGTAAATATGATAGAGCACAAGGGCAAGTAAGATCTAATAATTTCAAGACACATCATTCGAAAGATATGTGCCTCGTTTGAACGACATGTCCATCTTGTTCGATATATGGCTTCGCACGAACTTTGCGCGACCTGGGACTGTAAGGCAGTGAGATATAACTCGAAGGTCATTTGAATCGCGCTTCAAATGACACCTAACTCTCGTTCGAACGACCCTACTGTCGTTCGAACCCTCCAAATTTCAATTTGAGCCCTCAACCTTCCAACAATTACCATCAAGCCTTCAAAGTTGTCTAATAAGAACATAAACTCAGTTGTAATCATCAAAATCTCCATGTCCTTATATGATTACAACTTATACGGGGAGAATAAATAAAATATTGGTGCAGGGTATTACAAACTTCTCTCCTTGGGGAATTTCGTCCTTAAAATTATCGACATGTCAATCCTTAAACGTATGGGGTTCACCAAGTTCTAGTTTAAGCCATAGAAATCTTCTAAGACAAAATCATCTAAGTCCTTAAGACTAAGATCACACTACGCACCCCATATGGGGGTTGTCACCAAATAATAAACATGATAAATGCTCTAACATTCACCATTTTTCTAACCATGAAAATCACTTAACCGACTCCGAGTCTTTACTCACTTGATGATCATGCCCAAATAATTTCTAGTACTACCTATGCTAGTACCCAAGGCATACCCACGCCTCCACGGGAAACCCTATCTAACGGTCAAAATTCACCGAGTGTGAATTGTAATACAACAAATCATCATATTCATCACCCAAGTCGAATCAATCTTAGGACTACACATCTTGCGTCCCATAAATGTTCAGGCTATCCTAACTACACTGCTTGCATAAGCTTTCCAATAACCATACTAGGACATTTTCTCACTCCAAGGAGTAATATTCTTGCCAAGTCATTGTAACACTCCGTATTTCTATGCATCTTATATTAAATTAATTCGGGTAAATTGAAATTACTCGTGTGACGTAATTTAAGTGAATTAATTGTGATAATATTTATTTAAATATTAATCGGGAGAGTACATGGTTAATATTTAAGGGATTTAAATTACTAAGTGAATAGTAAGGATTTATTTACGTCATAATGAGTATTGGTGATGTGTCACTTATTTATCTCAGTCGGGAGTCGAGTATAGACTAATTTAGGTGTGAGACAAGTATTTTTATAAATTAATTCGAATTCCAATTCTGAATGTACGGTTGAGTCCGGATGGGCCGAGAAAGTCAGAAAAGAGTATCTGGGGTTGTAAATGGGTCACGGAGTATTTTTTAGCATAGTCGGGCCCACACGGGGTTAATTGGGTCCTTTAAATTAAGACCAATAGGACAAAAATGGGATTTGTATATTTAAGCCTAGGTTTAGAAAAGTGTGGCAGCCATAACACTTTTGGGAAATTTTGGGACCATAGAGTAAGGCAAAGGAGGAGAATTTTGAGAGCCAAAGAGGAAGAACACAAGAGGGTTCTTCATCACCCCACAACCTCTACACCAAAGGACAACGGATCAGACTCTACGAACCCAATTAAGGCAAGTGGTTAACTTGCTATGATGTTTAATTGTGATAATCAACTCATATTATAGTGGGTGAATCTAATACCCATTTTTTGTGGGTAATCATGTGAAATTGGGTTTTCGGTAATTGAAATACTTTAATGGGATTAAGAGTGAAATTTATTATGTTTTTTTATCATGGAATGTAGAGGTATGAATCGTATGTTAAACCCAGTAAGAATCCATGGTTGATTTCTCTTAATAGGATTGAAAATCTTATTGGAGATTTTAAACCCGGATAAAACCCAAATCGGGAAAACGTTGGAATTGATGGAAATTAGTTGTTGAATTAAAGTTTCTAGGATGATTAGAACCAGCTTTCATGAGAAAATAGCATTGATTATGACCAGAGGATGTTAAGAGAGGAACTAAAAGCTTGGTTGGGTTGACAATGGATGAAACAGCAAGTCGGAGAAGAAGAGTATCTAGTCGATCGATCGATTGACCCAGGGAGTCGGTCGAATGATGGTCCCAGATTTTTGACAGTTTGCCCAGTTTTATATATAAGGGGGAAATTAATAGTTAATTTAATTCCTATGCTTTATTTAGTGATAAATAAATTGGAGGCACATATTCCAAGCAATTATGCGAAAAAGTAATTGGGATTAGGGAGGATTTATGTGGGGCATTTTATGGATAAATTTGAGGAATTTGATTCCAAAATAGTGAGATACGGATCGAGTGAGTGAGTCTGGGTATATTGGTTAAGCGACGCCAAGGTAGTGAATTAATTATGGAGAGAAACTAATTAAGTTGGAGTCGGGATATAGACTCGGGAAATATTTAATTTCGGGCCAAGTGAGCGAGCTCGGGTATATTGGTTGGGTGTCACCAAGGTAATAATTTGGTTAATGTGTAAATTAATTTAAATTAGAGTCGGACCACGGACTCGGGGAAGTATTATATTAATTATGTGTAAATTAATTAAATTAGAGTCGGACCATAGACTCGAGAATATTTTAGGCTTGTGCTACGGATCTTGTACACGGTAAAGCCGGGAATTTATTTATTATATATATATACGGTGTTATGATAGTATATATATGTTGTGTGCTATTAAATATCAGTGACTAGATATTTATTTAATTTATATGCTCTAGTGCTATCAAGGTAGGTTTCACGATGTGGATGAATCCCCTGGCTTGAGGAGCAGGTAGAGTATATCCCCAGGTCATAGTGCCCGTTATATGGGTGAAGGGATTATGTCACTTTCACGAAGGAAATATGACCGCCTCCACAATGTTTATATTTTGGCCAAGCTCGTGAGCGATTCTGACTTGGGGTAACTAGGTTAAGTGAGCACACCTGGTATGATAGCTCTTTAGAGAATACATCCGGAGAAGTATTACTCGTGAGGATGGATTATATATATTCAACATATGTGTGATTGTTGTAATATAACTTTCGTGTATAATGGGATAAATAATTATATATGGATAAATTAATACAATGAGAAATTTGTATTATTTATATAACTTGTGAATGTTATATGGATTTAATGGAATATGATTATTTAGGTTAACGCATTATATAACTTATAAATCATACTAAACATACTCGGGCTAGAGTAGAGTGTCAGGATAAAGTTATTATAAGGACTAGTTACGGGATAGATAACTAGGTAAATTAAAGGGAGCATTAGGTGTGCACATTAGTTGAGGGGTGAGATGTCCTCAAGGTAGTGCGGCACTAACTTAACTATGAAGTGCATTCATACATTTTATATTACTGCAATGTTAATCATTTGCTAAATATTTTCAAAATGTTTTGGGTTCTAACCATTACTTTCAAATATTTTCAAAACCTTTTAGGTGTCCAGCCACAGGGACGCCAGGCTTGATTTCATTCGAGGGATTCACAGCTACATTATGTGTGGATATTACAGGATTTGCGATAGATGCTTCTTTCATTCTCTTCCTCGTTTAGGAGTGTTATCTCAGTTCATTTTGAGCATGTTGCTCACAGTACTTTCAGTTATTTCATTTCAGATTGTATGGGATTTATTACTTCTGTTAGTTTGATTTGGTTTTGGATTTAGCCGACGGTTATTTTGGCAAGACTTTTATTATTCAATGTGGTGATTGATTCTATTAGCATTGGATGTTTTATTTTGATTTCCGCATTTATTTTTGTCTTGGATTAATAAATATAAAATTTGGCACCAACTTTTTGAATACTAGGTGATTAGTAAGTTTTAAAAAGTTTTTTGACAGTGATGATAAGAATGAAGTAAATGAGATTCTTGTTTTAATTTGATATAGGACTGATCACCCGATATTTTATTAGGCAGGGTGTCACAGTCATCACCATGTATTCGACTTACACCTTCCGCTGTGTCACTCTGATGACCGTAGTACTACTCTAGGTGTCTCATCTATAAGCACTAAATTTAGCCTCGCTCTAATCCACTCATCGTGGCAAAGCAACACCGTATGCTAAGATTTTCTCAATTTTTATCACTATAAAATATCCTCAAGTCATCATCCTGCTTTTTGAAACCAGAACTACAAACTGGTGTGATGTCCAGTTGAAAGGCCGATGATCCTAAGAAAAGCCAATACTATGAGCAAACCGTGTGGTCAAAAGCACAACCACCCATACACATAACTTAATGAAATAATAAGAATACCTCAAATGGGGCGCACCCAGTTACCGAGATGTATTGACCATACCTGGGTGCTCTACCAAGCCCAATCATGCCATATTATAACATGGCATAAAATTGATTTACCACATACATAAGAATACCGATCCCCGATTACTGAAATTGATAGAGACACACGAAAGTCTGGAGGAATAAACAACCATCCTGAGTAATTTCACCCATAATTATCCGGCTATGATTTACGAAAGCGAACCTATGCCATATGTTGGAGGTTTTATCCCTCATACCAGACGTTCTCATTGGGTACTAACCATTTGCATACCCTGGCTTGGCTCACCAACCATAATAAATTGAATCATAGCCTTTATTTCTCGCAACATGAAGGCAATATAAGAGCCTGTAGTTCTATGGTAAGACAATGCTCGACTTCCCTCCTTGGGAGTAAGGCCCTACCCCTCACATCCTTAGAATTCATGAACTACTCCGACTAGAGAATGCCTAACGTCCTTATTCACACTGACCTAGTCCACTTACTTGTGACGACATTACCAACCTAATGCGCCAAGGTTACTATCTGCCTTATTATATTGTGATCGCAATTCCAAGTCCCCTTAGGTAGTATTTCGTTCAGGAGATACATTCACCTTATTGTACCCCTTAACTATATGAGATTATCACTAAGCTTACTTTCAGGCTCTACCCAAACTGAATTTGCGTGACTACCACACCGGCCACCATTGGCGTTCTAAGGGTAGTAAGTACCACACACGGCTACATCTTCTAGTCCGTACCGACTTTGGTAGAACATGCCAAGAACTAGTCCTTACCTTTATAAGGATATCCTAGTATATACCTTTGACAGACTACATCATTCTAATCATGCTTTGATGTTACCTCATATTGGTTTCCATTTTCAATCCTCCACATGGCGTTTTCAACCTAAGTCTTGAATACATTTCCTAGCACACCACAAAACAAAGTGTCATACCTCCACTAATAGTCATCTCATGACATTCAGAAATCATGCTCCATAATTAAAAGAGCTTCTAATTTCTCCTTGGAGGATACACCATCCACCTGTGACGATTCGAGAAACCACACATAGTACACACACTATACAACATTTCTAAACTTTGACCAGCAATCTGAGATCATCACCCGATCCTCAACACAATCGTTACTAGGATGCTAATATTTTTTTCATACCGTACTTAACCAATTTCCTAAGGACACCAAATACATTCTACGTAAAGGCTCTTAAGACCCGTCAAGATTCAATATTCCGTACCTTAATCGTTGTAGGTTCATCCCATAAATCCTTCAATACCTCATCATGATTACTAGGTGCTCACAAGGACACTAATCCATAAGCTTATGCACATGGCACACTCTAACCATCAAACACCTCAAGGCGTTAAAATAGTCGATTTCTATCTTCAATGATGTCATATACCATTAGTCCTATGGACACTCTAGGATACCCTTAATCCACACTCATACTAGGATTACCTCGCATCTAGCCATTATTTCAGTGGCTAAAATGAGTCTCTACACTTAAATAATTATCTTATATTTTTTCCAAACGGATATGACCGAATGGCATGTACCAACCATGACTAATGATACTATGGATTTTTTGCAAGATACACGATGTCGCCTACAACCTGTAAACCTCTTGAGGTCCGCATCACTGACATCACTAAAGATCCTATTCTTTAAAATCACATTATATTTTCAAAAACCCCATGATATAAGACTACCTAATGTTTACCCCCAAGTCTCCTCAATCATTATTGTTCCATACCTAATATACTTGGCGTAATTTGCTTATAACTCTCATCACACCCTACGAGGTACAACTTTCAATCAAGAATCACAAGGGCACTTACTTATAATAATACTATATTACCGACCTAGACTGAGTATACGTCCCAATTATTGACTAACATGGTTTAACATGCCCACTAATCATCAATTACCTTGCGACGATATAGTATCCCAAGGATCGAATTCACCCAATCACATCATCAATACCAACTACTCGAAAGTACCTAGTTAAAGAACTTAACGCACTTTTATTACCAATCAACACTTTTTAGGTATAACGCACTAGCTACCTAATCTCCACGATTGACTTTACACGAGTCATGATTCTAACTCCGTAAATGTCATTTATCATTCTCTACATTATAATTGGATTCTTATATCACTATGGATTGACACACCAGCACCTCACACTAAAAACCTATGATGTCGCCACTATTGGCTTGCATGGACACTCATAACTTACTAGCATACCTAAGTCATAAGCGCGAAAGAGATTAATAAGAGCTAAATTGATCGCTTGCAACTTGGCAAATAATTTACATGTCGTGCTAACCTCTTTGACATCACTTTTGAGGACACGAACTAGCTGTCACTAAAACTACCCTGGTCATCCTAAACCAACATCGACATCGAAAGATCTACTACTGACCGCCTCACCACGTCACTCCCAAAAGGAACCTTGAACTTAGAGCTCTAAAACCATTTGCACCACCTCGGTCTAGATTTACGGGTTATGCACAGTTAACATGGTTCAACCTGAGCGTAGGTGTGAAGTTTAATGAAACAACCTATATAATATTTCTAGTCTAGTTTTATTTTAATTAACGTTTCACTTGTTTATCATGCGATTCCAATTTCCAGTTCAAACTACATAAAGGCCTCGTGGCAAGAAATCCGAAGTCCAATCATACAGAGCTACCAACATAAAATTAAATAAAATACTTACATATATAACTCTCTCAAATTACGAAACTACACCCATCCTACCGTAAGAAAGACGAGGGTGTGAGCCAAATGGTCAGTGGAAAATATACAATTACAGTATATAATCGAACGGCATAAAGAAGACTATAACACATTATACCTAAGTGCACATGAAACTACCTTGTATACATATATAAACATACATATACATGTACTTAATGCATTCAACAATTTAATTTCAAAAACCCTCTTTACTGAGATGAATTCACCTTAATCTTGTAAAAGACTCCCTTTTCTCATTTTGTGCATTTCTCACTTTATTTAACACACACGGTTAAATACTTAAAGAACTACACTTGGTTTGAAAGAAAGAGATTTCTTTACCGAAATTACCCTTTTTATTTTAGCCAATCCATATTAGTATTTTCATTAAAAATCACCCTTCTAACACACGCGAACGCCATGTTAGAAAATACTTATTTAGCCTTTGAAAACCTTTCACAATGCACCCTTGTTCTATTTGTGGGTTTAACCACTTAGGTTTCTTAACCACCCATTTACCCACTTACTTTATGTAACAACCCTCGATTCTGGGAGGCTCATTTTATACTAATTTTACCGCATAAGGTAATTATATAAAATGTTGGAACTGGAGTAAATATTAATTTGATGAGTTGAAGGTTAATATTTACTGGGTTATTGTATATTTACTGCATAAGAAAGTAAATATCATTTAGTTGCGTGTTATATGGTGTCATATGATTTAAATGACATTATGGTTAAATTAAAATTTGAAACTGGAAATAATTTATAAAATTTTTGGATGTCAGTTTAGAGGGTGTAGTTAGTCCCGAAATGTCCGAGATAGTCAAAATAAGTGCCATTTGTATCTTTGGATTTCGGGCACTTTTACCTGGTTTTAACTTAAACGCGTATTTGGGAGTCATTTTAATGTGGTATTAACCACTTAAGTTGGAGAATTTAGAATTAAGCCACGATTTTAGTCTTGCCCCTTATTTCATTTCCTCATTTTATGTCTTAAAACATAGAGAGAAAAGGAAAAAAAAAAAGAGAGGAAGAAAGCTTGGGAGAAATGAGGAGGAAGAAGAGAAAAATGGAGATTGAAGATGGGAGATTGCTTCTACCACCAAGAAATTTGAAATTTCTACTCTAAGTCAAGTTTTCTACTTGCTAATATATGATTTAAGATGAATAATTTGTGTGATAGTTGTGTATTTGCATTTATGGATCAAAAATGGAAATTATGGGAATTAAACCCAAATCTTAATTTTGATGATGAAATTATGGATTATAGTAGTTATAAATCATATTGGGATGATTTTAGGTAGATAAATGTTGTTGGGTGTGCTTAATATGGAAGAGGTTTGGAGGTTTGGAAAATTAGGGTTCATAACCCTTAAAATCATACTTAGCAAATTTGCAGGACTGAATCGATTCGGCCTGGATGAATCGATTCGCTATAGAGGCAGTGCCCAGGTATGTTGCAGTAAGTCAGGTCTTCCTATCCGAATCGATTCAGCTGGTCCGAATCGATTCGCTTTTCATCCCGAATCGATTCGGCCAGGGCGAATCGATTCGGTAGTGCTGCAATTTTGAGTTAATTCTCTAAGTCAATTTCAATCATTTTTCTTTAGGTTTAGGACTTAAGAAACTTTTGATATGAAGTAAATTTAAGGTCCTAGAGTCCTAGATGAGTTGAGTGACCACCCTACATTAGGGGTGTGTTATATGGGGGTTTTTCCGAGGTTATGCCTATTGATGTTAGGGCATTCTTTTCTTCTAGTCAATTACTATAAAACTAAGACTTATAGTATTATGTTTGGGAGACTTTAGGAGCTCATTGATCCATATTAGTCCTAATGGTTTATAATAACACCGTAAAAGTGTGTTGGGAGAATAAATTGAAAGTTCATTCATTCCTTTGAGGTACGATAGTATTGGGGTTTTAAAATAACACCCTAAAATGTTTGGAGGAAATTAAGAGTTTACTTACTCCTTTGAGGTTGTAGCAACGATATAAGTTATCGTATGGCTCCAGAAAATAAGTTATATTATTTTCAAAGAGTAAATGATAATGGTTTCGGATAAAATGAATAATGGTGAATGAAAATGAAATGGAAATGGTAATGAAAATGGTAAATGATAATTTACTTGATTTTTGAAAATGGTAAATAAAGATGGTTTAAACACACCTCTCTAAATGACATCATAAGGGAAGTCCGCGCGTGAGGTGAAGCCCCCTGGCTAATGAATGCAGGGTGGATATAGTCCTAGGCCATGTGAGCGTTTATTGTTGTATATTTTTCTGCGATGGGTAGGAGATTTCGGGTGTGGTCTTGACTACCCTGCAGGCACATGGACGCTTCCCGACGTCTTGCGTTATAGGTGCCCAGGTTGTATTAATGGTAGGCCCTGGAAGATGATGGTCATTTAGGGGCGCGCACAGTGGGGAAACCCGGACGGGCGGTCTTAGAATCGTTATATGTATACAAATATAACTATTCATAATCAAGTGGGACTTGATGTATGAGATATGCCATAAAGAGCATGATGAAGTGCCATAAAGAGCACATATAAATGCCACAAAGAGCATTTGAAAATGATTATTTTCCGGATAAGGAAGGGATTTTTACAAAATGTAAAAGTGAGATAAAAATGCCATAAAGAGCATAATATTGTGAATATATATACCTTCCTGTTAAGGAAAAAGATATATAAGATAATTAGAGCACATGATGAGTTATTAGATTAATGTTACTTGTTTTATCTTCCTGCTTAGCTTATGTTTTAAATTGTGTAGGTAGATTCTTATTTTTCTTTCATCATGATTCATCATTCATAATTGTCATACTTTTTATTCATCTGGTAATCATATAGAACCGGGCCTTGGCCCGTTTACATTTCTCATTGCATATGCATCTTGTCTCCGCTCAGGTACTCCGTCGCAAGGATGCTTGATTTGAATTCCTATTCCGATACTTTCGGCGAGCCGTGATGCATTGCGGGTATTATGGGACATTTGGTATAGACATTTTCATTTTTGCACTCTAGTTAAGATCAAGTCTTTTATTCGGGCGATAGGCCCAAGCTTTTGTAAATGTCTAATGAAATGTATTGTATAAATTATTGAGTTTCTTTAATACTATTATAAAGTTTGTTGATCGGCTGCACATTCGGTCTTTTTATTGTATTCTTGTTGTTATTATCTATATATGTTTTGGGGTTTCCCCTATCTTTTCAGGATTTGGGTTGTTAAAATTATTTCCTTTAACCTTAATACAGAATTTTGGCAACCCGTTTTCTGAAATATTGGGCGGTTATCCCGAATACTATGCTGAGAATGATTCCATCCATGATTCCGTTATTTTGGAGTATTGGGCTGGCCACCCCATATTTCGGATGTCGGGTTGTCACACTTTACCTTTCCATTACCTTATAGACATTAATCAATTTATACATTTACTTGTCTATTTTAACCGTTACTGGAATATTTATTAATTCATACAACTTATATTGTCTTAACACGTTTTCACCACACAACACACTTCTTGACATGTTCCTCATTCCTTTATCTTCATCTCGAAATCTTTTATTAACCCCGTACTTTAATGGGCTCCACACTGTCGGCGATGCCACCTTATACTCTGGCCAGTTGTTTTGGGTGTTTCGCCCCAGGTTTCCAGTCCGTCTTTAATTATCCCGGTGTCATCTGAGTTCTTTTAAATGTGTTTTAACACTTTTCAAATGTCCACATTATTATTTCTTTCCCTTTTTACCCGATTGAGGCCAAACCCAATGTATCACCCCAATTTGTGTTACACTTTGAAATCATCATGTCACGTCCTTTACACTTTAACTCTGAATCTTTATTCCAAACCATACTCATTTATGACTACTTTGTGTAACACTTTTTTCCAACATTTTTTATTTCATAAAAATATTCCACTTTAAGTAAAATTATCATTTTACCCATTTGTTTCTAAATTCACCATTTACTCCATTTCATAAATGTTAATCTTTTAAAACATTATTAAGTTACACATACCAACTTCCTAATGTTTAACCATTAACACTTATTCAACACCATTACTAACCATATTTCAAAATTAGACATTTCTTTACTTTATTTATTCAAGAAATCTAATTATACTCAGACTACTTTTATAAGAAAAATTCCATATCCCTTTATTATCAAATGTAGTCTTGCAACTTTATCCTTATCACACTTTTAACCCCTTCTTACACACTTTGGAGATTGGAATTTATACTTTCTTATTTCATGTTCAAACCCAATAAACTCTTCACTGTGCTTATATATTTAACATAAAAGTACTATAAGTTCATATGCATGGGAAAATAGATTTTAAAGCTTTAAATCCTATTAAATGGGTTGAACACATGGTTTATTACAGAAATTCATAACACTTGCAAATCATAGCTTTTCAAGATTAAGGACATTATAATTTCTTCAAACTTCAACAAATGTCCCATTTCTAATAAAATCTCCATTTTTGCTAGAAATCAAACTTATTTTTTTCAAGCATCTTAGGTAAGATAAAAATATAAATTTAAAACGTTATTATTCCACAAAAATGTTTACCACTAACTTAAGCATACAATTTACATGAAAATGTCATTTATTTCAAGAAAACTTTGAAAAGATTATTCTTTACTTATTCTCAACTAAATGACATTTTCCCAATATTTTTATTTTATAAGGATATTTATTTTTAACTTCTACTAGAAAATTCATCACTAAGCTCATAAGCACCCTACTCTTAATAATCTAACAATCAAGACCACATCTGCATAAAATAGAGTCTTAATCAAAGAGTAGGTTATTCCTACCTCTAAAAGATCCAAATGTTGGCGAGAAAGACAGTGTAGGAGGAGAAACCCCCACATCCAAAGGTGGACTTAAGGGGTTACCAAAAGCATCCTCCAAAAATTCTCCATATGTGTTCCATTTAAGCTTCCAAGCCAAAAACTACTTAAAACTCCATGAAATCTTCCATCATCTTCTCCGAAAAAAAATTAACACTTCTCTAAAATTCATAGTTCCACTTCAACAATGGTGAAAATAGGTGTTATAGGCTTGAATATGATTAAATACACTAAAAATATGGTGGTTTATGGTGGTGAAGTGGTGGAGAGGATCCAATAATGGTACCATCTTCTTATTTTTTCAAATGACCCAAATGAGCCCCAAAAAAGATCTTATTAAACCCTAAAAAGCTTAAAATTCCCGTTTTGCCCAATTTGAGCTCGCCAAAACTCAATAGCTCAACGAATCAAGGGTAAAAAATGTGACAGAGCACAAGGTCAAGTCAGATATAACAATTTTGAGGCACATTATTTGAACGACATGAGCCTTGTCAGAACAACATGTCCATCTCGTTCAATATATGGCTTTGCGTAACCTCTGCATGCCTAACTATAAGGCAATGAGATATAGCTCGAACGTCATTTGAACCTCGCTTCAAACGACACCTAAATCTCATTCGAATGACCCTCATATCGTTCAAACCCTCCAAATTTCAATTTGAACCCTCAACCTTCCAAAAATTATCATCATGCCTTCAAAGTGATCGAATGAGATAATAAATTCAATTCTAATCATCTAAATCTTGATGTCCTTATATTATTACAACTTATTTAGGGAGAATAAATAAAATAATGTGGAGGGTATTTCAGAGAGAGAGAGAGAAATAAGCTTACATAAACACATACACACATACACATACAGTTAAGGAGGTGTGTGTGTGGGTGTTAGGATTTTTGTGTTTGCTGAAATTGCGTATGTGAAATTAGGTGTACCTGAAATTGGGTATGTAAAATATTAGTGTGTGAAATTTTGTATTTGAAATTTGATTCGGCACGAATATTGTATTTTTTACCCCTTATACTTATGCATTTGAGCCCCCTTAGGTACCTTAATTCCTATATTTATGCTCGTTAAACATATAACCTACGTTTTATATTTAACATGATATATGAAGTATAATTGAGCTTTTGTAGGTATTTCGGTGCTTAGTGTGAAGTTTGTTCGCTTTTCAAAAAAGTTTCGTTGATTATTGCAGCTTCGAATCATTTTAGTAATTACAACATTCGAATTTTGATCTCGAACTCTTCACGGAATTTTAATCCCTTTGATTTCTCTTCGTGTGGTCGTCGATGGTGCATGAATCCGAGTTGTATCGAGGGACTTATGGCATTTTTAGGATGGTTTTGACTTAAAAAGCACATTCAAGGTCACATTCAAGGGCATTTTAGTCATTTCATATTTTTGTTTTTTGTCCTAATGTCTTCTTGGATGTTGTATCCCTTTGAGTTATCTTCACGTAGCCTCTCATCGTGCCGAATTTCTAGTTATAATAAAGAAGTTATGGTATGTTCCGTAATGTTGGACAAATCTGCAGAATAACAGACTTGTAGGGGTGAATTGATTCGGCCAAAATCCGAATCGATTCGTTTTGCACCAGAACACCTGATTTTCATTCCGAATCGATTCGAAATGACCCTGAATCAATTCAGGCCTGCAGATTTTATTGTTCTTTTTTTTCACAAGTTTTCCATTGGGATATTTTGTAGATAAATACTCCTTTCTCTCATTTGAGAGAAGATCTTCATTATTGTCTAGTTTTAGGGTTTGTAGAGAGAGCTAAGCCCTACTCTCCATTTTTGGGTGTTTCCCCTTAATTTGTAAGTTACATTTTACTATTCCTTTGTCTTCCTTAATATAGTTGTATTTCTTTGTTTATGCTTTATTTCCATTGATGTCATTTAAATTCCTTGTCTAGATTAACTTGTATTTCATTTATTTATTGCTTTCCTAGTGTTAAAGTAGTTTAATTTATGTATTTCCCTAAGATAAATAGGGTCGGGGTTGTGTTCCACCATTAATGGGTTTGAGCTCCGAAAACTAGATTTTGTGTAAAATTGCATTTAATTGAAACCGTGCATATCAAAGTTGGATTGCTTTGCGTTTATCTTTCTTTGTCATGCAACGTTAGAGTTTATAGCGACAGTCCGAATTTCATCCGCATGTGACCATTTTTGATTAAATTTTTATTCAAGCAACTTTGGGTTAAATTCCTTATTGTGTGAAGTTTATGCTTAATTGAAATTCTCGGTTAAATAGATTTCGAGCCTTAACTCTAATTAGTAGTCATTTTGGTTCGTGTGGTACGATGCGGTCCCGACCCTCGATTTACTTTTGCGTAGCGTAACTTATTCTTTTCTTTCATCACCATTCCCAACCATCACCTTTTATTTTATTTATTTTAGACTTTTATTCCTGAAGTAACTAAACAATTAAAATCTAAAATCCAATCACTCCCTGTGGATTTCTTACGATACCCGATTTACCACTGTTCTTGCTTGTCAAGTGTAGTTGTAGTTTAGGTTTTTGTATGTTGAGCGGGAGCCAAAATCAACGACAGTGTCCCTACATGAACACTCGATTTCCCACTAATCAAAATGGCACCATTTTTGGGGAGTGTGTTTTAGATAGTGATTGTTTTATTATTTTGTACTATTTTTCCTTTTGTATTTGTATTCTTTGTTTTAATCTTTTTTGAAGGATTGACTATTTGAGCGCTTAGAAACTTTGATTCACGGTTTCTCACCTTTTTTGTTCAGATTCTCCATGTACAAACAATTTGGTAATCATGTCTTTCTTCTATAGTTATTACGATCATTCTAATGATTCTTACTTTGGGGATAGTTTTCAAGTTTTCCATTTTGAAGATTTTCTTGAGATTGAAAGAGTTGAAAACAATTATCGTAATGAAAATTGTTATTGGGATCTTGAGTTGGATTCATTATTCGAATCCAATGACAATTCTTATTTTGATACTTTCGAAGAAAAGTTTCAACCAAATGAGGAGTCTGAGGAAGCCTACTTTGGAAGAAACTTTTCTTCTTTACTCCCAAGGTTTGGAAAGCCTAAATGGTGCTATAATGATACTTGGAGTACTTTGCGATGGGATGAATTCTTATGCACAAAATAATGAGGAGGTGGAAACTTGTGTTTCACCTCAATTTTTCAAAGAATTTCTCATCGAGTGTGAATCTCTCTCCACCGAAATTCAATCTCCTTCTAACGATATGTTGATGCAGATTGAATTTATTTCATTACCATATACATTTTCCATCATTGAACCATTAGAAGTACCGGTTGATTCCTATGAGTCGGTAGAAACTTTTAAAACTTTTACACTTTTTGCCGACGAGGACTCTTTACCGAACTTATTTTCGATGGATGTTATCCCCATGTGTGCACCATCTCCCATTCCACTTGAAAAACCTTTGGGAGATTAGTCGACTTTTCTTGGGCCTCTAGTCTACCTTTCCCCCTTATTATCCAAATCCCCCATCGTACGCCCAAAATTTCAAATTGACGATGGTTCACTTTTTCCACCACCCACATGCCTTCCGTTGTTCAAACGGAATTCATATTTTTCGGGAGGCATGATTTATTTAGAGGTTCCACCGTTGATCTTTCAAAGTCAAGATGTAGTTTGGGAGGATCCTAAAAAATTTAGACTTTTAGTGTATAGTCAGTGTGATGTCTAATTAGTGGGTTGTACATAATTAGCTTTTTATTATTTTCCCTTTATGTAATTTTTTCCTTCCTTTTTAATTTAGTCTAGTATAATTAGTTAAACTTTTTGTCATTTCTTTTTTCTATGCTCGGTACGAAATTGTTTTGTAGATTCGTTTGGACTTGTGCTTATGGACATCGCTCCAATTTTGGGTAATATTATTATTTTCCTCTATTTGTGTTGTGTTCTTATTGTGCATTGAGGACAATGCAACATTTAAGTTAGGGGTGTGGGATACTCTATCCATTCTTTGTTTAGTCCACGGAATTGATCACTTGTTAATTACAAAGTATGCTTTCTTAGAAAAAAATAAAAATTTTCAAAAATATATTTTTTTTCTTTTTTCTCCTTTGTTGGGCCTTTTGCCTTTGTTTCCGATCATAAATTTCAATAATGGCCCGATCCAATAGACAACTCATTGATGCATGTTCTCAATTTAAGACGTTATTAGACTTTAGTCCTCAAATCATTTATATTATGAATAACTTCATGAATTAAGCTTTATCCCATGAGCACATGCACTTTTCTTATTTTATTGATTTGGTTTAAGATTTTTATAACTCGAAAATCTTTTGTTGCATTGTATATACTTGCATCGAGTAAGCTTTGTACCTTTCGTCATTTGTGAGTGTATACGCTATTCTTTCCTCTTTGAAAACATTGAATTCATCGGTAATCTCATTATTTTTTCATTTGATCGTTCATTAATTGAGTTCATTTTTTAAATATGTTACTTGAGCATGATTTTTAAAGTTTTTTTGAATCAATAATTTCATAAACTTTATGAAATGATCATAGGCAATCTTTGCTATATCATCCATATTAGCCTAGACCTCACCTTAAATGTTTTCAATCGTCAACCCCTTTGAGCATAAATATAACCTTTCATTTTATAACCCAAAATCCCATAACCAACTCCTAATTCGAGTTTTAAACCATACATATTACCTTCCTTACCTTTGTTTGGAATGTTGCTTAGGATTGAATGACGTTTGTATAGTGTGGTTGCAATTTGAGCATGAAAAGAGTGAGAAAAGAAGAAAGAGTAGTGAAAAAGAAAAGAAAAGGCAAAAAAAAAAATGAGAAAAATAAGAAAAGAAAAGAAAAGAGAAAGTTGTATATGATATATATAGTGTTCAATAATCTTTGATTACTCTCCAGTTTCTATATCTAATGCTTGTTTGGAACTTGTTTTTCAATTTTTGATATTGCCCGTAATCTCCCCTTATTCCAAGTTTTCATTCCGAACAAATTGAATCAGTACATGTATCCTTCATTTAGTACCCCAGCCTAGCCTATATTACAACCGCATACAAGTCCTATGTGATCTTAGGGTGAGTTCAAATTAGAAGTAAAACTAGTTTTGATAATCTATGAAAATGTATTTTTGCCTCTTTTAATGTGCGATATCTTTTATTGAGATTACAAGTTTTTCATTTTCTATATAGCGTTCTTCGTCTGTGATATGTGAGCGACCTAGTTTCCATTTATATTTACTCTTTATTCTCGCATGTCCCGTGTATTATGTCGATTTTCATAGTGATTTCATTTGTTAAGCGTAATGTCCGTGAGGATTGAATATATGCATGCTTTTCTGCTTATTCGGTTTATATAAGTTTTTTTTTTCAAATCATACTATGCATGTGCTCTCCCCACTCTCACTTTAAAAGTTTCAATTCTATGAGGTGCATTCAACCTATTAATAATAATAGACTTTAGGTTGAATTCAATATGCTAATAACGCGTTTTAAATCTTTTTTGTTGTTGTTGAGTTTGTCGCATGTTGGATTCGACATATTTTGAGGAAACTATTTAATGTTTATGGGTTTCATCTCTGAAAACCCTCACGAGACGATAAACTATTTGATGTTTATAGATCACCATTTTTGTGGTTTGCTTCTAGTTCTTTAACTTTGTATTTCATTGCCAGGGACTAGCAATGTGTAAGTCAGGGGGTGTGATTTGACACGGATATTGTATTTTTCACCCCTTATACTTATGAATTTTAAACCCCTTGGGTACCTTAATTCCTATATTTATGCTTGTTAAACATATAACCTCCGTTTTATATTTAACATGATCTATGAGGAATAATTGAGATTTTGTAGGTATTTCGGTGCTTAGTGTGAAGTTTGTCCGCTTTTCAAAAAAGTTTCGTTGATTATTGCAGCTTCGGGGACTTTTAGGAATTTCAACATTCAAATTTTGATCCCGAACTCTTCACGGAAGTTTAAGCCCTTTGATTTCTCTTCGTTTGGCCGTCGATGGTGCATGAATCCATGTTGTATTGAGGGAGTTATGCAATTTTTAGGATGGTTTTGACTTAAAAAGCACACTCATTGTCACATTCAAGGGAATTTTAGTCATTTCATATGTTTGTTTTTTGTCCTACTGTCTCCCTGGATGTTGTATCCCTTTGAGTTATCTTCACTTAGCCTCTGACCGTGCCTAATTCTAAGTTATAATGAAGAAGTTATGGAATTTTTCGTAAAGTTGGACAAAGCTGCAGAATAACAGACTTGTAGGGGGGAATCGATTCGGCCAAAATCCGAATCGATTTGTTTTGCACCAGAACACCAAATTTTCATTTCGAATCGATTCGGAATGACCCCGAATCGATTCGGGCCTGCATATTTTGTTATTCTTTTTTTCACAAGTTTTCAATTGGGATATTTTGTATATAAATACTCCTTTCTCTCATTTGAGAGAAGATCTTCATTATTGTCTAGTTTTAAGGTTTGTAGAGAGAGCTAAGACTTACTCTCCATTTTTGGGTGTTTTGCCCCTTAATTTGTAAGTTACATTTTACTATTCCTTTGTCTTCCTTAATATAGGTGTATTTTTTTGGTTATGCTTTATTTCCATTGATTTCATTTAAATTCCTTGTCTAGATTAGCTTGTATTTCATTTATTTATTGCTTTCCTAGTGTTAAAGTAGTTTAATTTATGTATTGCGCTTAGATAAATAAGGTCGAGTTTGTGTTCCGCTATTAATGGGTTTCAGCTCCGAAAACTAGGTTTTGTGTAAAATTGCATTTCATTGAAACCGCGCGTATTAAAGTTCGATTGTTATGCATTTTTCTTTCTTTGTCACGCAACGTTAGAGTTTATAGCGACAATCCGAATTTAATCCGCGTGGGACCATTTTTGATTAAATGTTTATTCAAACAACTTTGGGTTAAATTCCTTATTGCGTGAAGTTTATGCTTAATTGAAATGCTCGGTTAAATAGCTTTCGAGCCTTAACTCTAATTAGTAGTCGTTTCGATCCGTGCGGTGCGATCGCGACCCTCACTTTACCTTTGCGCAGCGTAACTTATTCTTTCTTTCGTCACCATTCCCAACCATCACCTTTTATTTTATTTATTTTACACTTTTATTCTTGAAGTAATTAAACAATTAAAATCTAAAATTTAATCACTCCCTGTGGATTTCTTATGATACCCGACTTACCACTGTGCTTGCTTGTCAAGTGTAGTTGTAGTTTAGATTTTTGCATGTAGAGCGGGAGCCGAAATCAACGATAGTGTCCCTAAACGAACACTCGATTTCCCTCTAATCAAAATTCGATATATACGCATTATAATAGTAAAATTGGGTATGTGAAACTGGGTATATATGCATTAGAATGATGAAATTGGGTATGTGAAATTAGGTATAGTAGTTGCCCGCTTGATTCATATATGTTTTGGTGTTTGTTTTAATGTGGGTACTTCTTAATTGTTGTTAATCTTGTGGCAATATCTTTTGTTTTGTGTAAAAGATTTGAGTTTTAAGGTAGTTTGGTAATAAGGTTTTGTGTGTTTTGTTGATACTGAATGAGGGTTTGTGCTCAATAGTGTAGATGCAAAAGTTGGGAATATTTGATTAGTCAAAATATTTTTTGATTATTTTTGGGGCATTAAAACTTAACACTTTATTGCTCGTATAAAGTGTGCCTAAAAACCTAACTTGGTATTGTAATATTGACTTAATTAATGCGTAGGATTGATCTTTAATAATACCTAGGCCAAAGGCACCAAGAGGGATTGATGATTGTCGATACCTGGGCCAAAGCCACTAAGTGAAGACATTGATGTCTATTTGGCTCCATTGATAGAAGAATTAAATGAGTTGTGGGTAGAGGATGTGAAAGCGTTTGAATCTTATAAAAAAGAAGAGTTTACACTAAAGGATATGTTAAACAGGGCAATTTATGATTTTCCAGCTTATTCGACATTATTTGGTTGTGGAGTTCTTGGTTATTTGGGGTGTCCTATTTGTGGAGAGGAAATTGAATCTCAATGTCTCAAGGTCTTTACCCCTCGATCATAGTTTTAGATTTAAGAAGGTTTCCTATTTTATACCAGCTGGGGTTGAACATAGGATACCTTTGAGAAAAATTTCATGTTCATAAATTTAGAGTAAATATTCTAATTGTGGACCTAATATTCCAGTAAAGAATCCTACATTGAAGAACACCTAACATAAGAAGACCCTGATTGAGAATGAAATCGAGAAAAGTAAGACATGGTCTAAGAGATCAATTTTATTTGACTTGTCTTATCGGAAGTGTAACCCAGTGCGTCATGTATTAGATGTAATGCATGCATAGAAGAAAATCACTGAACATCTTATAGGCACATGTCTTTGGGGGAGTCATTCGAAGGATAGAGAAAATACACAACATGACCTTAAATTGTTGAAACTTAAGTCATAATTATGGTTGAAAGAAGATAGTAGCAGAAGGAAAATAATTCCCACTGGTGCGTTTACTTTGACGAGTGAAAAAAAAAGATGATTTTAGTCATAGTATATAATTTGAATGTTTCCTCTAATTTTTCATTTCACTTGCAAAAGATTGTTAATTATGCGACCCACGATTTAAATAAGTGCAAGTCTCACAATTGGCACGTGATCATGTAATTGGTTTTTTTGTTGTTTAAGCATTGTTTCTCTTAGTATAAGGATTTCCGGAGGGCCATTATGAAAATTAACATCTACTTCACACTTTTATGTGAAAAGGTAGTCAATTGAAAGCACGTCATGGCTGTAAAAGTATCTATAACTGAAGAGATTTGTGTGTTGGAGAAGTATTTTACCCCCGTCACTTTTTGACTTAAGTATTCAATTGTTGGTACACTTATGCAACGAGGCACTTCTTTGCGCCCCAGTTAGATATCGATGGATATGCCCGTTTCAAAGGTTGATGAAAGTTTTTAAAGATTATGTCAAGAATACACGATACATTCAAGGATCAGTTATAAATGAATGCATCACCATTGAGTCATCAATCTTCGCTTGGGAATATACACCCGACCTAAGTATTGTAGATAACAATGATGAGTTCATCAATGAGGGTTATCATTTAATGGTCACACGAGTGAATTAACAAGTTTACAATATAAACAATTAGCTCGTTATCAATTTGAAACTCATGAAGCTGTCGAAGAATAGAAAAAGTAAGTTTATGTTATCGTTTTACATTATTCTAACTTTAATACTTGAGCAACTTCATAATATGTTCGCAATGGGACATATAGAAAATATGATGCGTGTAGGAACAATAAAAGATGAAGAATGATGGCACAATCGGAAAGTGAATTAAACTATGGGTGTCACATGAGGTAATTATTATGAAAAAGTCTCTTACTAAATAACAAATTGCAAGAAAGCTTTAAAATTAACCTAATTCATTTATCCATAATCTCAGCTGTTAAAGATGGGTGATGCAAAATAAAGGCTTGCTCATCTAGTCACAGGACCTAATTTCAAGTCATAGGAGTTATAAAACTATCGATTGAACGGATATCTATTCAGTGCAAGGGTGTACGAGAAAAATACGAATGTATGGAACCCAAGCATTGCATATACGACTCTTACTTATTTTCGAGCAAGTGGGAAAGATAAAAACCTTGTTGAAGCTAAAATGACTTACTATAGTGTCATTCAAAATAAGCTTCAAAGAGGCTGTGTTTTACTATAATTAGGTAAGAGTTGAGGATAAAAATGCTTGTAAAATTTATTCAGGTGCCAATTTAATCATGGTTGACTTGTACAAGATAAAAAGAAACGAGTATGTGAGAAATGAGCCGATTGATTGTGATTTTCAAAAGGCCAAGCAAGTGTTCTACTCAAAGTATATCAACAATGAGTCGTTATCAATCGTCTTATACGCGCAAAAACTTCTAACCAGTAACATGGATGACTTGACTGCTCCAACCGAATATAAATCCAATTTGGATAATAAGCTGAATTTGAAAAAATTATTATATTTGTAATAAGGATTCCAATTATTTGAAATAATTCTTAGTTTGGTTTATGATATGGATTTGTATTCTTCGAATGTCGTTGTTAATTTGTATTCTTCTAATATCGTTGTTGATATATCAAAGTTTAGTTCTTTGTTGTATATATCATTATTAGATAGTTATCACTACAAGAGAAAAGGCTTTTAGTTGTGAAAACGAAATTATGACTAATTATTAAAAATTTGCCACTAAATCATTTAGTGGCGAACAAAAAATTGTAAGACTTTTCTACTAAAGACATGTTGCTAATACCTTTAGTGGCAATATTTTGGCATTTGTTATTAAATGCTATTAATTTAGTGCCAAACAAATTTTACTACTAAATGATGTACTTTTAGTGGCAAATTATTTGCTATAAAAAATAAAAATTGTCCCTAAAAGACATGTTATTTGCCACTAAAAGGTTCTTTTTGTAGCAAATATAAGATTTTCTACCCAAACTATGTTTTTGCTTGAGATCAAGTTAGTTATGTGAAAAATTTGTCACTAAAAATATATTGTTGTGGAGAATTATTGCCTCCAATAATAGTTATTTCATTCAATTTTCATATTTTATGCATAAAATAATTTATAAATAATGCTTAATGCATTCAATTTTCATATTTAATAGTTAAAATAAATAAGATAATCCATAAAGAACTTTTATGCTTTTTCATTGTTTCAGAAAACAATCAAAACATATTTACAATATTGCACAATCATTGTGACAACTAATATTTTGAACCGTTCCACATCAAAATCAAGTCAAATACACCAATTACATGCATCGTTTCACCGTTCATAAAAATAACAAAAAACAAGTAGAAATGAAATAGATATAAGACGGTTGATCCTTTTATACTTTATACATCTCTTTTGCTACTCATGTATTATTACGGGCTATGTGATTAGATAACTACTCAAATTTTTCAAAAAGTTCATCCATTCGTTGTTTCATTGTAGCGTTCTCTCTTCAAGCTTCATTTGCTTCTCTCCTGCCTTGTCATATTCCCTTCGCCCCTCACCAACTTCTCTCATGGCCTCAACAACTTGTCTATCCATCTCAATATCTTTCTACCTTTGTATAGATTTAAGTTGTTTGGTCTTCGAACCAACCCATCGTCCACGTACATAGCCAGAGAGATACCCTAAAATATTTTGAAACGATTTTGCATCATCCGAATCCACACCATCTTTAGATTGTGATGCAAGTATTTCTTTCACCTCATCCTATTAGCAGTTATAAACAATGTATAATTTAACATAATGTTATTCTAAAAAAATTTGAGTAAAAAATACTTGAAAACATCTTACATATATACTTCCTGCCATTGTAGTAACCCAATTTTCCTTTCTTTTGCTCGAATGAGTCGTATACCACACCTTTGTCATCGATGCGGGATCTGCAGTTTCCTTATCACGGTATAATATAAATAAAGTATCATAACTAACAACAAAGAAAAAATAAATTATTATTAAACACAATGTTTTAAATAAATATATGGTACCATATCATACTCCACTTGACGAAATCCTTTAGTTCCACTGCAATGAAGAATTTGCTGTTTAGATCGATTGATCAAGTTAATTTCACTTCTTTTCTGAAAATAACACAAGGCATTTATTTCCAATATAATATTAAAATAATTTTCATGAAAAAAGTAGTTAAAATATAATATGGCCTTTTAGTTTTGATCAACAAATGTTCCACAAAGATCAATCCATTTAACATCTGATAATAATTTCAGCAGACGACATTGAAGATCTCAGTCTAAAGAGCCATGTGGTTTGAAGTGTTCACAATGCATTTTTTACCGAAAGTTATGGAATTGAGTATGGAGTTGATCCATCCCTACAGACTTTATATTTTCCTCATTTGGCAATTTAAACTTACCAATTTCTAAGAAAAGAAAAAACATTAAAACCAACTTTATATGAAGATATGTTCTATAGATGAGCATAAGTATAAGCTTACTCACATAAGTGTCCACATTTTTTCTTTGCTTTCTTCCGGTATTGTACTCCACAACCGGAATTTTAATGGTGCGTAATCACGAATAATAATGCCTATTTCATATTTGAAATTAGATGCAAAATGACCCAATACACAACCCTATGAGATGATGATTATAATATTCTCTCATTTTCAAGCTTCTTTTGAAACCCAATTCCTCGTGTTGGTCCTCTGACTCGTTTCTTGGATGATGAACCTAGTAGAACGTACATATAATGAAAAGCTAGTTTCAATGTTTACACATTTTCATATCAAATATCGAATAGTACACATGTGGTTCATATCAAGTATCATGCTAAAATCAAGTATTTCAGGTAAAATTTTAAAGTTTGACATGTACTATTTTTCAGATAAATACTTGAGTTTAAGCATATTAAAGAGCACCTAATTACACTGCTAAACATTGTTTAGTATTCAAATTTTAGCAAACTAGGTGGTTATACTCAGTGAACCAGCTGCGCATATGTATTTTGGGTGTACATGTTGTGTGTACATGCTTTCTAAAATTTCAATCACTTTCTAAATGGGTTAGGGATACTGACCGTGTTTTGAGATCAGTAGAAAATGAGGTCATTTTTCCCTTCTGTAGGAGTAAAATAAAAAAGGAAAAAAACAGGGGTAGTAACATGTCAAACAGAGGAAAATCCTAACATCTCCTAATTGTTATGCAGTAAATCAACAACCGTTGAGTTAGGGTTTTAACTTAAAAATCCTTTAGGGGTAGTAAGATTCGATAGTTGCAAGGACTAAACTTTGTAGTTTCATTTAAACTGGAAAATTTTGTCTTAGAAGATACCAAGGTAGATTTTGAGACCTTTGATAATGACATAGCCATGCTTAGTGAACATTTTATAATATTATGAAGTTTAGGAACTATTTTGCGCCTAAGCATGGACATTTGAATAATCAGGGTCATAAAACCCTTGACGTCATGAACAATCTTATGATAAGAGTAAGGAAAAGACAAAATTTTCAAAAGTCCAATGTTAAAATGTCATAAATTTGGACACTACAAATAAATCGAGAAGAGTATACGCGTGCGCTCAAATAAGAAATTATATAATTAAATTCAGTTTAACCCAAACAAACCCTAAACATGCAACAATATGTGATTGAATAAGATAATGAACTAAGCAAGAACATTCAAACACATGCAATTGAGGAAAAATCCCCCAAAGGGGCAAAAACCATTTATTTTCATTATAATATTGTAACTGTACAATTTCGGATTACAATGAAAATACAAGTGACTAAGAATTACCCTCAGGTATCGGATTCTGTAGTCAGCGGCTGGAAATATCCCTTTCCAGGAGGGCTGCAATGAAGAAGAAGAACGGTCTTCTCCACAAGGGTATGAACAGCAAAAGTGCGTTCCTGGGTTGCAAAGTGATTCACAAGTGTTTGGAAATTTGTGTGAATCAAAAACCTAGAGTCTTGGTACTCAATAGGTGAAGACTTAGAGTTTTTTATACTTTGAAAATTGTGTATGGAAGTCTTGGAAAACCACTTCCCGTAGTGGGTTTATAAAGGAAACGTTTAGCCTAGAAAATATGACCACGATCTACTGAAGATTATCCCAGGCGGACCGGTCTGAGTCTGAGGCGGATCGGTCCGAGGGAGGCGGATCGGTTCGTTTTTTATTTGGAATTTTCGGTTCTCTATCGATCCGGGGTATACTGGCTTTCAACAAGCGGATCGGTCCGGGTCTGAGGCGGACCGGTTCGCAGGCGGATCGGTTCTTTTTCCAGGGCGGACCGGTCCGGCTCTGCAGAAATCTGACTCCTTCTTCTTTTTGATATTCGGATCCGTTGACGTAGATTCGGTCTTGAATTTCTTCAACGGTGTAACGGCGTACGACATACAAATTGATAATGGAAAAAAATGTCCTTACAAATCTCCACCTATGTCTATGCCGGTACATACATAAAAAAATCCGAATTATCAAGTATGAAATTGCCTATACAAATCTACCCTTCCATGAACCCAAAACTGAAAAGGTACTATTGAATAAGACTTCATTATTTGTTCTTCAACTCTTCAGGAATCTTCAGCGCTTTTCTCATCAGGGTGTGTATTTCACTTCATCAATGTAGTACCTACACACATGAGACAAAGCAAATACCAAGTGACGTATCGAGTTTGAAATGAGATAAAAATATATAGCAATTTATGAGAAAACTCAAAAGTTCAAAACTCCCCCATAATAAGATAATTCATTCTCCCCCTTTTTATGATGTCCCCAAATAGAAAAATGAGAGAAATAAATCAACCAAGAAAGGGCGGGGTGTCACTAGGACAAAATCACACCATGAATGAACAGAAAACAACCAAGTCGGTGATAGCGTAAATGAATGGGAGTGACCGAATTCGATAGGAAAATCAATGCATACAAACATGACATATGTGCACGATGAATATTGGATACTCCTAAATAATGAACTCAAAGTCTTCCTTTGGTGTAAAAAAGGTGGAAATATAAGACATTAACTCAATCAAATCAACAAATCAAAGCTACAAATGATTTCGACACCAATAACGTCCAAAACGTTTTATGCTTTTCCAGGACTTTCAAGGAAGTGCAAATCCGTTTATATTCTCCAACCAAAACTCAAATATAAATTTTGAATAGAGGTATTCTAAATTCTCAAACTTTGGAGAATTGATGGTGAAAGCTAAGTGGCCCATATTTGGCATGAATTGCTTTTGATTGCCTTTAAATTTTTGGGCTCTTTTAACCTCTTTGGACCCCGGATAATAAAATTCCTCCATTTTTTATGTCCTTTTGAACGGTGGCTTTTGCGCAAAGAAGAGATAATTACCTTTCGCAGCCCCTCCCCGTTCTTAAACAAACACTCAGTCTGACCAAAACAGTTTTTACATGCATTCCAATCTTGTCAAGTTTTATCGCATATTGTAAGTTGTATAGACAGAATTGAGATGGAAACACTCAAGCCAATATGTAATAGATAAGTGCAATAATCAAATATAGCCGTGCATGCGTGCAATAAAGGATATAGGAGTCAAACATGTAGGAAGATATCACTAATTACATCTCAAAGACTCCAAACAATGTAAAGCACATGGATGAAATGATGTAGCGTCTCAAATCTCTATCAAACAGTCACATGGATAAATGGAATGAAGGTGTGACTTGGCTATCTTAAATGTTCATCCTTAAAAGGTGAATAAAAAATACAAAAATCTTTTTGTGCTTTTCTTATTTATAAAAACGAAAATCTTTTTGAATTTTTTGTTTTAACGAAATAATAAATGAACAAAAATAAAACAAACTAATGGTACATGCTAGCAATAGGCAAAATAAACAGCATGAAAATCAACCTATGCTAGCAACCAAGACAAGGTCTCAACCGGGAGTAACAATGGAGTTTTCCAAAGATGGTGACATCATTTGAACAAACTCCACTAGATCATGTGTTGTCTTGATCAAAAACTTCACTTGCTCGCGAATGTGTGCAAACTCTCTATCATAATTTGCATGCAAAGTGTCATGAGTGGGTGTATGTGCATGAGTGTGTGAAGTGGCGTGATATGGTACAAAACCCAATTTGGAACAAAACTCCCTAAGGTGTCCACGTTTCTTGCAGTGGGAACAAAAATAAATCGGTCTAGAAAGTAATTTGTCAACAATTTTGGGATGAACATTCCTAGACGGGCTCCCATGGGACTCACTCACCAAGGTGGATATAGTCTCGAGTGCATTAAAAGTATTGAGTGTACCGTCATTACCTTTTCCAACATCATTCAAAATGGGATAGGGAACCATCTTATCAACCTTCTCAGATGCGTTCTCTAATGAGACTTGGACCTCACGTGTTTGTATGAGATCATCCTCAAGATGGGATATGTGTGTCGTCAAACTAGACACCGTGTTGGTCAAGTCACATTTTTCCATTTTTAGCTCAACATTCTCTTCCTTCAACTCAGAAATCTGAAGACCTAGAATTCTATTAGACCTTTTTGTTTTCATGGTTTCGATACACAACTTTCGAAAAGCTTTTTGGATCATACAATCATCACCCTTCTCATCCTCACTATCACTTAGAGAAGTGGGCATCGACACTCAAATTTCTTGTGCCCTATACTATCGCACTCAAAACATCTTATCTTCTCAAGTTCTTTCTTTCTTTCTTTCTTTTCCACTCTCATCACAACTCCCTCTTTCTCCAAACAGTCTTAAATCTCTCTCTAAAGCGGTGATCCTAAGAGCTAACGCTTTATAACGCTTCTTGGTTTCAAAAGACTCAGAATATAACTCGGCGTAAGCGCGTGGGAGATCACACTCGCTCTCACTTGCCTCATCCTCCCCTCACTGTCATCGCTCTCACTGTCGAGGTGTCCTTGTGACGTAGCATCCTCATCGTCGTGAGAAGTATTGGAGGTACTCACATGACTTGCCATGAGTGCGGTGATGTTATGCTCATGCGGTGACTCATCTCCACAGTCCACCGACTCAACCTCACTGTCGTCACTAAGGGTAGCATTTATGACAGCTTTCCATTTCTCTCTGTTCAGACGTGTGGCATACTCAAAAGCTCTATGACTCTTACCGTCGCATTCAAAGCATCTCTCACTGTCTGTCTTAGGAGGATCTTTAAAATCTTTTTCATTATTTTTCTCATAATTCCTTTTATCATTGAAATTTCCACTTTTCTTGAATTTGAGAATTCTTTTGAAATTTTTTGCAAACAGGGCCAAGTCATCTAAGTCCAAATCACACACAGAATCGGACTCAAAAAAAATTTCTTTCTTTTTCTTAAAATGAGTCTTTAAATCAATGCCATTATCCTTAGCCTTAATGGTTTTGGGAAACATGTCAATCTCATAGGTCTGAAGATCTCCTACAAGTTCTTCCAACTTAAGTGATTTCAAATTTCCCAAAGAGTTCAAAACAGTGACTTTAGGAATAAAGCGTTTTGGGAGAGATCTCAAAATCCTTTTAACGACACGCGTGTTATCAATCACTTCACCCAAATTAAAACTTGTGTTAACGATGTCTGAAAAACGAGCATAAAAATTATCAAAGCATTCAGACTCAGACATTGTAATGGTATCAAATTGGGTGGCCAAATTTTGTAATTTTGATTCTTTAACCGCGTTCGTACCCTCATGTGTCAATTTCAAAACATCCCAAGCCTCTTTAGACGTGGTGCACGTCATAATTCGGCGAAACTCATCAGGAGTTATGGATCCGAAAATAGCACTCAAACCTTTAGAGTTAAAAGAAGACCATCTAAATTCATCTTCAGTCCAAAAGGTGACAGGTTTTAAATTAGTCATGTTTTCCACAGTGACGGAGGGAGGTGTCCACCCTCTTTCAACTAAAATCCAAACCCTTTCATCTATGGCTTTTAAAGCCGACCTCATGCGGGCTTTCCAATAAGTATAATTTGTCCCGTCAAAAACAGGTAATTTATTATATAATTTCTCCATTTGAACACGCACTTTTTCAAAAATCAATTTTTTTCAGAAAAATGATATCTTAAATTTTTTTTTACGGAAAATAGGAATACGCGATAGATTAGCGTAACCTGCTCTAATACCAATTTGAGAAGAGTATATGCGTGCGCTCAAATAAGAAATTATATAATTAAATTCAGTTGAACCCAAACAAACCCTAAACATGGAACAATATGTGATTGAATAAGATAATAAACTAAGCAAGAACATTCAAACACATGCAATTGAGGAAAAATCCCCCAAAGGGGAAAAACCATTTACTTTCATTATAATATTGTAACTGTACAATTTTGGATTACAATGAAAATACAAGTGACTAAGAATTACCCTCAGGTGTCGGATTCTATAGTCGGCGGCTGGAAATATCCCTTTTCAGGAGGGCTGCAATGAAGAAGAACGGTCTTCTCCACAAGGGTATGAACAACAAAAGTGCGTTCCTGGGTTGCAAAGTGATTCACAAGTGTTTGGAAATTTGTGTGAATCAAAAACCTAGAGTCTTGGTACTCAATAGGTGAAGACTTGGAGTTTTTTGTACTCTAAAAATCGTGTATGGAAGTCTTGGAAAACCACTTCCCGTAGTGGGTTTATAAAGGAAACGTTTAGCCTAGAAAATCTGACCTCGATCTGCTGAAGATTATCCCAGGCGGACCGGTCCGGGTCTGAGGCGGATCGGTCCGAGGGGGGCGGATCGGTTCGTTTTTTATTTGGCATTTTCGGTTCTCTATCGATCCGGGGTATACTGGCTTTCAACAAGCGGACCGGTCCGGGTCTAAGGCGGACCGTTTCGCAGGCGGATCGATTCTTTTTCCAGGGCGGACCGGTCCGGCTCTGCAGAAATCAGATTCCTTCTTCTTTTTGATATTCGGATCCGTTGACGTAGATTCGGTCTTGAATTTCTTCAATGGTGTAACGGCGTACGACATACAAATTGATAATGGACAAAAATGTCCTTACATAAATGTCCTACTAAGAATAAGATCTTGAGAATTATGATTTTGATAGTTCTATCAATGGAGATACTCATGTGAAGGGTGAATGTACAAACAACGGACTCATATTAATAGTGAATATACAAATGTCTGAGTATAGTCAACAGTTCTATTTTGTATGTAAAAATTTCATGTAGAAACAACATAGTAAAGAGTATAGTCACAATCAGATATCTTCATAAGATCATAAGCTCATAATCTCATATGTTTTTAGATATGTTCACAATAAAAAAGATATGTTCAAATATGTTCACTTATGGAATATCATATATGTTCACAATTTGATTGATAAGCTCATTTATTCTACTTTGAACACTGCTAATACCCCATAAGTTGATATGTTTAGATATGTTCATAAGCACATAAGTTTATAAGCTCATAAATGAATATATCTCATATGTTTAGATATGTTCACACCTCTTTTTCATAAGCTCATAAGCCCATAACTTATCAGTTATTTCTCAAATATTGGTAAGAAAGTTATAATTCCTTGGGGGAGACATGTATATGAATAGAAGTATAGGAGTCCAATGATTAAAAAACAAGTGACTATGGATAGTAGGTTTGTTGTGAATAAGACCTCTAATTTTGAAAACATGACCCAACATTTTCCTAACAATGATTTTTTTATAGAAATATCAGCAACATTATATTATCGTGCTAAAAGTCTGCAATATATCACTATTTAATTATTCTCGTGCTAAAATTCCGTAATATATTTTCTCAAAACAAAATATTAATCATAAAAAATATGATAATGCCAAAAGGAAAATATAATTAAAAGTAAGTGTGAGTATAGTCAGCAGTTTTGTTTTGTATGAATAGAACTGCTGACTAAAGAGTACAGTGAATATACAAACAGTTCTTTACTATGTGAATAATGAATATACAAATAGTATGATTGCAAAAACATCATACTAAAGAGTATAGCCACAATCAGGTATGTTCATAAGCTCATAATATTTCGGATGTGTTCATAATCAAGAAGATATGTTCAGATATGTTCACTTTATGGAGTATCAGATATGTTCACAAATCTGATTGATAAGCTCATTCGTTCTAGTTTGAACACTGTTAATACTCCATAAGTTGATATGTTCAGATACGTTCATTAACCACATAAGTTCATAATCTCATAATTGAAGATATCTGAAAAGTTCAGATATGTTCACACTAGCAAAACATTATGCATGGACTTAACATTACACATGAATAGTATAGCAGAACATTATGCGTGAACAGTATAGTCATAAGACCGCTGTATCTAATGATGAAGATGAAATTGCATTTACGGGATCAACATTATCTTCTAGTAGCAACACTCAGATTCTTTAAATGAGACCAAGATTCTCCCAATCCTAATAAACACGGCTATTAAACCACTCAACTCTTAACACACTATTTAATTAACCCTACATAGCATATTGGAGAATGTTTCTGGATTAAAATAAGAATCAGTGCCACCTAATTACCATTCGACAACATAACTAACCAAGATGGTCTGTCAATCTATAAGAACCATAACTAAACATGTACAACTATAACTAACAAAATGAATCAAGCTAGTAAGTCATCATAATTGATTTGTACACACTAGCAGAACATTACGCATGGACTGAATCCAAATGATCGTGTACTCTTTCATCAGGGCCAAAATCAAACCCACTATTGTCCCGGCGACAATGTAATGATCCACTATCACGGCTTGACTATACCAATTTGCAGTGATGTATATCGCCTGATTATTGTGAACGATAGGGTCAAACAGACTTAATCATGTCTGGATTATATACAGCATATCAAGTCGTCCCTATCAAACTAGATCACTATCTGAACACAACATTGGTGGAGTGCTGGGCCATGAGGCACACTCTATTATCGCTTTCCTAGACTTGAAGGCCTCGTAATAGGATGATCTAGGCAGTGCAGTTCTTTCCTGCCTCTATAAGGATATGTGTTGTGTGTACTATAAGTCGCGTAAGTACATTGTTTTCCCATTGATTCCATTGAAAGTATGGGCTTGTAAGTGACTTATACACATTTTCCAAAAGAGACTAATTCCATACTTATATCCTCCAGCATTTAGGCAGATAAGTAACATTGACAGTCGTGTATAGTTCAATTTTGCGAACAAAATTAGACAATGACATATAAAATAATGGGAAGCATTATAAATACAATACATTCGGTATTAGCACTAAATACAATCGTGTTAGCATGTTGGAGACATTTGGAATAATTGACTGGGAAGGAGGACGTATGGGTTATTATGTGTATCCTTGACGCACTGAAGATCTCGAGGCTACACAATCAGATCAAACATGTCTATTTCGTGTAAACAAGTGTGCAAGTAAAGTTACAAAATAATTGCTTCGTTACTTCACCAATGTTAACACCAAATGAAACAGTGTCGAGAGCGTTGCCTACCAATGGATGATTATATTTAAAAGGATCTTGATTAGACTCTGTCACAGATCATGGCATGTATGTTCATCTATGACCTATAACAAGCATGGCATGGATTGCTATAATAACGAATAACTAAATAATGATATAAAAATCATACCATCATTATTAACATCCGATGCAACGGCAGTGGAAGTGTTGGAGACATTTGGAATAATTAACTGGGAAGAAGGACTTATGGGTTCACGTGATTATCCCTGGCGAATAGAATATTTCGGACCACGTGCATGACCAGAGCCAGGCACAAGTAAACAAGAAACAAGCAACATAAACTAAAATCATAATTAATGGTATGGAGAATATTTGTATGCTCAAAATATTTGAAACATTAATAATGTTAAGAATCATTTTTCCACATGAAACAATCATATCATATTCATATATTCAAAAGTGATAAGGAAAATTAGCAAACCTAATGGATATGCATCATCGTATTCATTATCCTCCCCTCCGCTCAAATTCGATAATATCTCCTCTCTTATAGATGGGATATATTCTTCATCTTTATCATGCTCTTTTCTTTTACCTGTTATACCAATCTTATCCATCTTAGATACAACCATATAATATTTATCCCCTCTATATAATCCCATTGCCTTCATTGTGGCCAGGTTATCTTGAATCCTATTAAGCCTTTGTTTCACATAATTTGTGATCATTATTATACACCTATTATAAGAATACAAACATATTCAACTAGACAAAGTAAGATTTTAGAAGTGAATTATACTACAACATTATTGATACACAAATAAATGAAACAATCTAAAATTAATTAAAAGAGAAAAAGAAAATAACTAAACCATCATAACTTATCATCATATTCATCTCCATCCTCGTCACTAATATTATCAGAATCCTCCTCCTTATCTATAAGTCCATCATCTACATCATTTATCAATATTTTCTCTTCATCATTATTTTTATGGACTTCTATTTCTGGGATGCCATTCCTTCTTAATGAAAGGATTTCATCATCAATATCCATTATTTCATTATCTATGATATTATTTTCAATTTGTTGTTATGGTTATTTATTCATTGCTAACTCCCCAATTTCTTCATTTTCAGGAATATCATACTTATCTCTTGGGGTATTCTTCACAGCAAATTTCTAATCGTTTCCTAACTTAATATATGCCACATAGAAGACTTGCTCTTCTTGATAAGCTAGAACAAATGGTTGAGTTTTGTACCAAGTATTAATAGTGTTCAAATTAATAAAACCACACTCATCTTTCGTTAATCCATATACACCCTTCTTTTTCCAAGATCCCACCAATTACTCTTGAATAGAACAACACTATTATTCTAGCGTATTTTAACTCAATAATATCAACCAGCTCACCATAAAAATAAATATCTTTTTATTCATGTTCACCCACTACAACAATTCCACTATTTTGAGTTGTTTTTTTTTTTTGAAATTTTCATGATCTTTGGTGTGGAACCTATAGACATTAATCAAATAACCCTTGTAATATTTGACCCATCGATCTGGACCCCAAGATAAAGCGTGAAGTTACTTACTAACATAGTCAGGGGACTCAAGCTACATTTCTGTCACTTGATTTTTTTTATAAATATATCCTTATTTATAATAAACGTTGTAACCTAGGTGTGAGAGAAAAATAACGCAAGACTTCATAGGGTATCTTCACGCCATTTTCTTTCTCATTTTTCCATCTCGACTCTTCATATGTTGGGTATTTAGTTTCTTTCTCATTTGGTCCCTATAAAATAATGCAGTCATTTTTACAAACATCAATCTTTACATAGTCTAGACCTAAGTCTCGAACTATTTTCTTCGCCTCATAAAAACGACTTCAAGATGTGGGCGTCATATGAAAGTGATTTATTAAAGAGTTCAAGAAGCGAGTTAACTAGATTTCTCACTCAGTTTGTACATTGACTTCAAATGGAGTAGCTCAACAATGAATGATAATTTTGACAACTTCTCACAACCCAAAAACAAATTTTGTTGTGTATCCCTAGCTAATTTAGTAAACTTTTCCCCGTCGCCCTCATTGCCTTGAATATAATCTCTATCAAATTCATTTCCTAGCATGTCATTATTGTAGGACCCAGTAAACATATCATGTAACAATCCCTCCATGTCATCTTGCTCAAACCCGTCTCTAGCATTATCTTCCGGCTCCACACGATCTTTTTTTCAACTTCAAATGCATGCTCATTGTAATCATAAGCATTGTCATTGGGAGAAAACAATGGTTCCTCGTGATATATACACCTAGTATAACTCGATACAATGCCATGTATAATTATATGCCTTTGGACATCTTAACGACTCCTCCAATAAAAGTTATTGAATTTCTTACACGAGCACTTAATATTACCATTTGTCTCAACATTTGAAAAGGAAAACTCAAGAAATTGTTTGACACTATCTCGATACGCACTACTAATTCTATTTGGGTGATTCATCCATCTCTTATCCATCCTAGTGACCCTATATCACACGATAAAAAAATGAATCAACAAAAAAGTAATGAACTTATAACTCAAATAGAAATTGTTGTTGTTGCTTATGAAATTCAATGTTTCATATCTTTATTGTTATTATTATTGTTTCATAACTTTATATGCTGAAAAAGGGGCTTTCACTAAAAAATAGCTTCTCATGTTCTGATGAGATAGCAATTGGAAAAGCAAATGCTAATTATTAAAATGGGACTAATTACTAAACAAAAAAACACATGGGATTATTGGCAGAAGATTATTAAGAAGTAGGACTACAAATATCTATTTTCACAATCCATAAAAAGGTATAATCTAATATTAAAACTATCATCACTAAACACTACGAAAATTTCTAAAACACAAAACTATCTGTCAAAAGAGAACGCACCTATAGTAAATCAAACTCCTCATAGCAATGCAAGGCGTACGATCCGACCGGAGAAACTGTTAATCCAACCACAGCAAACGCAAATGCAATATCTGGTATTAAAACTTTATTAACCTGTAACATTAAATATTGAACCACTTAATTAAAAGTACTTAGAAACACCAAACATTTAAAAAAACATGAACCACTTAATTGAAATTTGAGAACGGAGCAAACACAAAAGCACTGTAGGAAGAAATGACCAGATCAAACACAAAAGATAATTTGGAGCCAACACAAATGCAAAGCACCTGTTAATCCAATCAGAGCAAATCTTCTAAACACAAAAGAAAAATCTGACCGGAGCACCTGTTAAATGCAAAAAAAAATCAGAGGATTTCGGGAAATCATACTCATAGCACATATGATGATTTGGAGAAATTTTATAGTATCAAATTGACTCGTAGGAAGAGATAAAACTCACATGCTAATGGGATTTTTTTTGGATTTAGGGGATGAATGGAAGATGACGAGGATTTGGGTTGATGAATGGGAGAGGTTTCGATTTGGATGATTTGGGGGGCAATGCTCCTAAAATATTTTTTTGTAGAAATTAATTTTGAAAGGTAAATTGAGTGTAGCTGAAATATTGTTTTGCTAAAAATTAATATATTTGCTACTAATGAATATACTTTAGTAGAAAATATTTTAAGTTTGCAACTAATTAGAATTTTATGTTCCCGCTAAATGTCTAATTCTTTCAACTTTACATTTAATGGTAAAATTAGCGATTTTAATTTGTTGGCACTAATACATTATCTTTTAGTGGCAAACATAAATTTTGCAACAAAATATAAGTTTTAGTGGCAATAAATGACTAGCCACAAATAAAAGTGCCACAAATTGATATTTTTCTTGTAGTGTATTTAATACTTTATTCATTTGGATTTGATCAGTTTTTGGGGATTTGAATCAATCTTCGTTGGCTACTTAGTTAATATGTTAATTTTAATTTTAATCAATTTAAGCATTATTTGAAACAATTCTTAGTATGGTCTATGATAAATTTTGTTGTTAATTTATCATGAATATTATCTACCAATTTCAAACTAATTCATTATTTATATTTCCAAATCATCTTCATATACATATGTTTCTACTACTAATAATTTTAGAAAGATATGTCTTCATCAGGGCATCAGGGAAGCATCGATGAGGAAGGCTCATCTAGAGATAGGCCCCTAAAGTGGGGCAAGCTGGGGAGCATAATGGACAACAAGACGGACTTCCAAGTTAGGGCTTTGGAATTGACCAAAAAGATTATAGGCCCCACGTACACTAATTGGAGGAGGTTACACGTTGAGCTTAAGATGGTAGTTTTGGGGGCATTACAGGTATATGCTTGACTTAGTAATATTTAAATTTTATTTTATAATTTAAATACTACTAACTCACTTGTTTTATATTTATTGGACAAAAACAATTCGACTTTCCCCTAGAATCAAGCATGGCGTACGTCTTAGGCCAGGGTGGTGCATATAATGGTAAGTTTTGAATGTTATTTCATTTTACTTTTATTGTATTCTACTTGGTGGTAATTATATACTAATTCACGAATTTTTTATTATTTGATATGGGGAGTAGTCCTTGCGGCCAGCCACATAGGTTCGATACCTAGGTGGTGACTCGAACAAGGAAAGAGAAGGACAAGGAGTTCGATCCATCCGTGGTCGCCACTATTATAAGTTATAGTTGTATTTATATTATCAATTCATTATTTGTAATCATGTACATTTTTTATTATTTCATCTAATCGCGTTTTTTTTATTTCAGGAAAAGCTTCAAGAAGTCCATAAGTCGCAGAGTGATGCCGAAAAGGCATCTTTAAGTATGGATGCACTTAGCCAAGTGCTCTGACAAGATCATAAAGGACATAATCGGGGTGTTAGCTCTCGGGTGATGAAGTCGAAGCTCTTTGGAATTACGTCGAGAAACAGTGGCCTGTCTTACAAAGTCGACGAGTTGAAGACCAATTTGGACCAAAAGTTTGACAACATAAAAAAACATTGAATAAAATATTTTTCACGGTAAGGCAAGCTCTTCAATGTCGATTAGGGAGTAGCTCAGGGTTGGACATGGAAAAAATAGTGGATGAGGGGACTACTACTCCGTCTCTCTCACCCTCACCGATTGACCTCTCATCTCCATATGACTTATTCACCATCCCCCCCCCCCCCCCATCCCAACTGTCTAGACGCTATTTAAAATTGGTTGGGAGTAAGTCTATTTACAAGACTTAACGGGTAGCAATAAAATTGTCGGGGGATTGAGGGACTGAGTATATGTCCACGTTTCTTGGTGCATAACCATTCACTATAGCCTCATGAGGCTTGGGTCCGCATCAATGACGTTGCGGTTGGGAAAGAGAATGAGGCCATGTGGTTGATTGAGCAGTGTAGCATGCGGCCTATTGAGGGTTGTATTGGTTCTTATATTGTATGACCTACCTTTCTTCTCCAACCTGAGAATTAATGAACATTTACTTTTTATGTAATAATTTGTATTTAACATTTGAATTCGGGTTAATATATCATGTTTCTTATTTATATTTTGTGAGTGATTTATTACTATTAATATGGTGTTGATTTCTATTAGTTATTCTTAAAATATATCGTTGATTGCTGCTACAGGTTAAATAATATACTGTTGGGCAGTGACAATGGCCATACTGCCCAACCTTTTTATTTATTTTGCTGTCTAATTTTGTCACGGACTTTGACAATGAAAAGTTCTTAACAAGGAAAACTTATCACAGACTTGTCATAGTCAAAGTTCGTGAGAAGTTTTTCTCTGTCGCGAACTTGTCACGGTCCAAGTCTATGACAAAGGAAAACTTATCACAGACTTTAACCACGATAAGTCCGCGATAAAGAAAACTTGTCGCAAACTTTAACTATGATAAGTTTGTAACAAAAACAGTTGTCACCCCCATTCCTCTCACGGTCAAATATCCTATTTTGGCGTAGTGAAAACTATCCACTGCCAATGAAAATCCACCAACAGAACACTGACATTAGTATATCTTTAAAAAAATTAGGATGTAATTTATCTTTTCAAAAATATAATTTCTTTTTTATTTAGCCTAAAATTATGGATTTTTAAAGTTTACATGAATAGTACATTTGATTTCATGTTTTTTTGGTTTTTACAAATATTGGTTTCTCTTCAGTATCCAATCTTTAGAAATATGGATAAAGTTATTGAAAGGTGATAAGGTGGATATCATATCATTCGTGGATTTTGAAGTTATAAGGTGCTTATAACTGATGATGAGGATTTTACAAGTCCTTCATAGCAAACTGAAGGGTCAAATGGTGAGATTAATAACCACATTTCAATGCATCCCTAATTCAAAATCTCACTTGGCCAATTTGGCCCTAACTCAAATCCCACTTAATATCAATATGGAAGGTAATGATCCCAACATTAATTTCATAAGATTGTAGCATCAGGATTCGTTGAATTTTTATTTATTTCAAGTATGGAATCACTCTAATTTGGGAATCAATATCTTACGATATTCTATTAGATGAAGGGAATGAGGAATATACTTAATTCTTTGGAAGTGGAAAGTCTCATGAAATCTAAAGTACATGTGAATACAAACAAAAAATTATGCGTTCTTCATAATTAGCAAATTTAATTATCGTAATCTCGTACCTTTTAGGCACAAAGACTAGTTTTTTAGTGAGATAAGGATTACATGTTTTCTACCTCGAAATATGTGCTTACCTAAGGAGGTTGAGCTATAAGTTGGAGGAGTATAAATTAATTTTGAATTGCATACTCCACCGGGGAGACCGAAGTTATTTCCACGTCAAAGAAAATTAAAGAGTCTCGATGGCTCGATTACTTCCTAATTGACTTGGGTGAGGTTCCTTCAAGTGTGATTGGTTATAACACTTTTAGTTTAAGAGATCACGTAACCCATAAAGGCTTAAGAACATTGAGTGTAGGTTTCACCTAGTTCGAGATATCGAACGGAATGGGTGATAAGTTTATCATAAGATTGTATCGGATAACACTCAGTTAGTTCTTCAAGCAATACGGAGCAAACTACCGAGTAGATGGGTTGGGAGTTAGATACATGGCTTTGAGACTAAGTGGGAGATTATTTGTTTTTTAATCTTAAAATTATGTTTGACGTTTACTTTTATGTAAAGGTGTGTCTATTCACTTTGAATCAAGAATTATGGTAGCGAGAATGCCTTGTATTAGTTTAAATATGTTGTAGACATGTCAGTCAATAGATCTTAGTAGGAATTCCGGTGAGTCATCTTCAGGTTGATAACTAGGATGTCAAAATTATGGTTCTAGGTCTATTAAAATGTTCATAACCTATATTGGGAGTTGACATCCTATCAGAAAGGTTTCAATACAATCCTAGTAATTTAAACTATGAGAAACTGTTTGATGGTTCGAGTAACTTATTCGATAGTTCGACACATGATAGTGATTTGAAAATCCCATGAATGTTTTAAATAGGGCCACCAATGAGATTTGAGTCTAAGGTTTATCTTGAGTAGACTCGAGGAATATTACACCATTTGCAAAGGGTACATAGATTCTTAATCCATGAGAAGTATGAGGATTGGGATTCTTGCGCAAATATCACTTTGATTTCTATGGGTGCAATTCGATATTATATCGGGTCAAATGATCGCCGTACATTGGGTAACAGTTGTGTGAGTAGGTCTGAGATTATATTTCGTAAGAATCCATGTACAATGAATACAGTGGATTGTGATACCCTATTGATACACTTATATGGTTTGTTTCCACTAAGAAAAAACTAATTGATGGATTATTTTATCATCCTGGTTAAGTGAAAAATACATTAAGTCTGAGAATTAAATAAATTTATTAGATATTGGTTAAAATCACTTAGCAAAAAATATTGACCAAGCGGGTATCATATGTTTAATGTAGGGAATCATATTATGTACTATAGTAAACTTTACAAATAAGACCTCTTTATTCCGAGTGATTGAGAGATAATAAATTTGAGTGCAATTGTGATTATTCAGTGGAATCAATCACGATTTAAAAAATCAATGAAATAATTACAATAATGATAATTTGGACTTCTAAGTATTTATTTTGAAGTTAATTTAATTATTTGTCTCGGGTTCTTAGTATACTCCTTTGCCCAAGCAGTAACCCTAAAACTCTTTGGAAGCATAGTTTGGCTAAATCCTAAAGGCCATGCCTACTTATATTTATGTAAGCTACGGTTTTAGACGAATGATACATTATAGAGGGTTAGAGAGGGATATGGAAAGCACTATTCACATTTTTGTGAAGGGGTGAGGAGATGTAATGTCAATTCTCTCGTATTTCACCATGGTGTCATCTCCAAGATTACCCACACACAAGATTTATGTTGGGTGGATCATATGCTAGAAGATTTGGGATGTTTAGAGATTTAGTGAACAGTTTTTGGAGACCTTTGAGTGCAAAGAATTTCATCTTCTTTAACCTTTGTCTTCTCACATGAATCACGATATGAGATTTGAGTATAAGGTTTAGACTCGGAGGAATCTCACACCATTTGTAAAGGGTGTATATATTCTTAATCCATGAGAAGTATGAGGAATGGAATGCTTGCACAATTGTCATTTTAATTTCTATGGGTGCGATTCGATATTATATCCGGTCAAATGATAAACGTACATTGGGTGACAATTGTATGAATAGGTCCGAGATCGTAAGTTGGAGGATTCCATGCACAATGGATACCTTGGATTGTGATACCCTCTTGATACACTTATATGGTTTGTTTCCCCAAGTAAAATCTTATTGATGGATTATTTCATAATCCTGGTTGAGTAGAAGATACAATATGTCTGAGAATTAAGGAAATTGATTAGATGTTGACTAAAATTGATCAGTGAATTTTTTTGACCAAGCAGGTATCAATCGTTTAACTCAAGGAATCATATTATGTACTATAATAAACTTTACAAATAATACCTTTTTGTTCCGATTAATTGAGAGATAATAAAATAAGAGTGCAGTTGTGATTATTTAATGAAATTTGTCATGATTAAATAAATAAATAAAATAATTATGAAAATGGCAATTGGAACTTCTAAGTATGTATTTGAAAGTCAATTTAATTATTTGTCTTGTGTACCTAGTATAGTCCAATTCCCAAGCATTAGGAAGCCTGGTTTGACTAAAGCCTATAGGCTATACCTACATATATTGATGTAAGATATAATTTTAGGCGAATGGTCCATTATAGAGGGTTATAGATGGTTAGAGAAGAAGATGAAAAATACTATTCACATTTTTGTGAAGGGGTGAGGAGAGATAATGTCAATTCTCTCATATTTTATCACTGTGTCATTTCTAAGAGAGCCCACACACAAGATTTACTTTTTGTGGATCATATTCTAAAAGATTCAAGATGTTTATAGCTTTCTTGAAAGGTTTTGGAGACCTTGGAGTGCATCAAGAATTTCGTCTTCTTCAACCTTTGCCTCCTCATATGAATCACAATATGAATCGCTATGGTATTGTACTCTTGAATCCCAAGGTTCAATCTTTAAAAGTTTTTGTTGTTGTTTTCAATGCATAATTAATCAAATATCTTTAGGTCTGAAATTTTTTCGCATTTTAAATGTCAATCCAAAGTTGTTTTTCCCAACAATTAAGTGATACGTTTGTGGAATAATTGGTGTGATACTTTTAAATCTAATGATATACATCTAGTTAGTTATTTACATGCAGGTTATCTTCTGGATTCTCACAAGGAACAATTAATATACATCATGTACTTATGACTTACCTCAAACAACTCCTCCTCCTCCTCCTCCTCCTCCTCCTCCTCCTCGCTGTTAGGGAGAGTATCTTATAAGGGGAAAAATAGAATAACTTGATATTTGGACATATGTACGTTGTACTTTTTTCCTTTAACTATTTTTTTTATTTAGCTTTCATGTTAATGGTTTTAATAAGATAGTACAAAGTGCGTCCAATATCAATTCAATGATCATAAAAGTTGTATTATTTTTCCTTTACTTTCGTTATTTCACTAGAATTTTTTTCTTAATGAGATTTTAATGAGGCAATAATCATTTAATAGTGGATATAGTGTACAAACAAGAAGGAGTGTGTGTGTGTATATATATATATATATATATATATATATATATATATATATATATATATATAGTGAATGTCTGCTCATATTGTGAATTATTAAAGAGTTTCTTCGGATACCATATTTTGTTCTATAAATAAGGGTGATACCCATTGAGTATGCAAGACAATGAAATGAAAAATTTTCACTTTTCCTAATTTCTCTTTGTTCCTTTTCTTTTACAACATTCTTTTTTTAGTAAAAAAGTTCAAAAAGTATTTTTAAATGACTTACCATTTTTTTATTAAAAAAAAAGAGAAAAACATCCAGATATCTTAAAATAGTTAAATCTATATTAAGATGGGTATTAACATGAATTAAATAAAAAAAAATCACTTTTATTTATTAAAAACAGTTTAAAATATTGTTCTTTTGAATTCAAAAACCATTGTTTATAAATATTAACACAACTTAAATAAAATAAAAAAATCCCACTTTTTATTAATTTGAAATATATATTTTTAATTAAATTATTAGATTTTTATTCTTAAAATACATTTCTTTAAAATGAAAATTTTAAATTCAATGAGAGAGATAGGGTGTGAGGAGAGATAACAAAGCAAAGATTAAAAATGCAAGAACGTGGTGGAGGGTGTTTTGGAAAAAAGGCAGAAATCACTTATGGATATCTAACTACATTGGATTTTTTGGAATGAAGACAAATTATGGAACAAAAACAGAGCTAAATTTAATTTCGCTTTTCAAACTGACATTTATTGTAAATGACCCTATAGTAAAATAATTAGATTTTTACGGTCTAGTCCTTTGATTAACATTTTGGACAAAAAAATCGGTGAAACAAATTTTAAACGATTAGGTCCAACATATAAATACTGTCAATCTAAAAAAATCATAAACCTAATCGTCTATTGGAGGTTTCTCTGCAACTAACTACTATTCTCCGAAATCGAAAATAACATAAAAAATTGATGGTTTTTTCGTCTGTCTAATAATCGATTACAATGTTTTTAATCGATTCTACCTGTATCACTTGGTTCTATCATTTGTAAGTTTATCATTATCAGCAGTTAGTTTTTCTATTTTAGATAGATTACAATAGGTCAATGTACTTTGTTTTGATTCAAGAGACTCATTGTAATTTCGTAATTCATGTGATTGAATAACTTTTTATATGTTTTATATGTATATGTTTTGATTTTGTGTTATCTATGCCTTTATGTTTGGATTCTTCATATATAAGATTATATTTATCAATACTTGTAATTGTTAGTTGAATGTGCTGAATGAATGTTATTGACGTTTCATTCTAATTTTAAGAGTACTTGATTTTGAGTTGGTATTGAATCACTTATTGATATAGGTCCGCGCCAGCGGAACTAACCAATTTGATATCAGTTTTCAAAGTACACGCAGTGTTTATAAAGTAAACGTGATTATTTTTTTGAAAATATGCGTCTACTTTATTGCTTCATGTATAGGTTTTTAAACTGTGCCTTTAATTTTATATTAATTATATATAAACATTTTGATATTTCATGCATTAAATTATTGCACAAATTTTTAGAATTGTTGACCTTGAAGTAAATGTTTTCCGTATCTCTTTTACTGCATGACATTATGGTAAGTAGTATAATAGCAAGGTGTTGTTATTTGGATAATATGGCTTGTATTGAAATATTTGAAGATAGCTCATTAGATTTCATATGCAATGAGTTGTGTATTAGGTTTACTAATTTGAGAAGTGAAAGTTTTTCCTTGAGGTATTCATTTGGTGATGAATATCAATTCATGTTGGTTTGTGACAACGATGTTTGGTGTATGTTGCAGTCTCAATTGATCGTGAAAGATAATTTCATTTGGATATATGTCATTGATTCATTAGCATTGCCAAGTAATACATGTTATGAACGGGTTGAATGCTCTAATCGAATTTTTAAGGGGGTTGACTACAGTAATACAAGTTCTGAGAGGGTTGACAGTAGTGATACATATACACAGAGGTTAGAGTCTTTATCATCAGGCACTGCAAATGATTTTAGTAGTTCCATTGAATATGACTTTTATCTTGGAGGTGTGGAGCCAAGTAAGTCGAAAGTCTATCTTTCGAATGATTGTAAGATATATATATATAAGTCATGAGCAACAGTGTTTTGAAGGAGGTGTAGTGGAATTTCGAGATAAATTGAGAAAGTATGTCATTGAGGTTGGGTTCAAGTATGTGTATTTGAAGAATGATAAAATTCGAGTGATGGCTGAATGCTCTAAAAAGACTACTGAGAATTACATGTGGAGAATTCATGCTTCATTATCTACAATAAATGGATACTCTTACATACGAAGTTTAAATAATGAGCATACATGTAGATGTGTCTTTCGTAGTCCATCAGCCAAAATAACAGCTTCCAAGTTGGTTTCAACATTGGTAGCTGATGATCTTAGAGATAACCCGCTATTGAGACCAATTGATGTAGTTAGATATATGAAGAAGAATTATGGTCTTGATATAGCTTATCAACATGCATGGCGTGCGAAAGAGATGGCTTTTGTTGATATACATGGTGATGAAAATGTTTCTTACGCATTAATGAATAATTAGCGTGACCTTCTATTGCAGTATAATCCTGGGTTGCATTGCATCCTTGACGTGGAACATGATAGTAAAAAATTCAAGAGAATATTTGTAATGTTTAGAGGATGTATTTATGGATTTCAATACCGCAGACCTGTTTTATTTCTTGATGGTGCCTTTTTTAAGAGCCGTTACTATGGAACAATATTGTCAGCAACTACAAGGAATGGGGAAAATGGTAAATTAATTCTAAATATTTTATTTTGTGTATTGGATTGACATTTTGTTTGTTCCATTCCAGATCATCAAAATATAAGCACAAAAATATAAAGTACCTTTGAATGTCTTTGTTTTAGTTCACGTGTACTTTTCATTTTTCTGTGTGTATTTTGATGGTATGTATTATTATGTGTAATACTAACTAAAGTACATGCATAGTACATATCAATTACACGTGAATGTTTTTGTTAATTTCATGTGTACTTTTTATTTTTATGCGTGTACTTTGATGATGATGTTATTATGTCGAATACAAACTAAAGTACGCGCATAGTACATGTCAAGTACACGTGAATGTTTCTGTTAATTTGACGTGTACGTTTCATTTTTATGCGTGTACTTTGATGATGTTGTTATGTTGAATTCAAACTAAAGTACACGCATAGTACATGTTAAGTACACGTGAATGTTTCTGTTAATTTCATGTATACTTTTCATTTTTATGCGTCTACTTTGTTGATATGTGTTGTTATTTAAAAATAATAAAGCCAATTACACATTAAAAATGTAAAGTACCTTTGAATGTCTTTATTTAGTTCACCTGTACTTTACATTTTTATGCGTGTATGTTGATTTTAGTGTTGTTATTTGAAACTAATTCAAAGTACAAGCAAAAGATTGGAAAGTAAACATGCATGTCTTTTTATCTTTATCACGTGTATTGTACATTTTTATATTTGGTCTTGTTATTTACAAACAATTTAAATTAAACACATAATATATTTCTCATGTATTTTAAGGTATGCGCCAGCAGCATCAATTTACGATGTGTTCTACGTCAATATATTATTTATTTTAATTTTGATATATTTTTATATTTCAGGCCTTTTTCCTGTTGCATATGCTGTTGTTGATTCTGAAACCAAAGATAACTGGATGTGGTTTCTTATCAATTTACATAGTGCAATAGTTGAGCAATATCGAAACATAACATTTATATCAGATCGAAACAATGGATTACTTAAAGCTGTTTTGAGGGTCTTCCCGTTGTCTGCACATTCCTACTGTATACATCATTTACAGGGGAATGTAAAAAAGAAAATTCGTGGGAATTGTAGTGGATTTCGAAAGAAAATTTTTAAAGATTTTTGGTCTTGTGCATATGTTGTCTTAGAAGATGAATTTCACAAGAATATTGAAGCATTGAAGAAGGAAGGAGGAGCTGCTATTGCTGATTTCATTGATAGTTTGCCTTCCAAGAATTCGTCCTGTGCATATTTCCCTGGTAAACGATGGTGACATGGCATCTAGTGTTGTAGAGTCATTCAATTAATGGATATTGGAGGAAAGACATTTACCAGTAATGAACATGCTTGATAAATTGAGAGTGAATATTATGAATTTCAATGCAAATAAAGTTGTTGAGTCTGACACTTGGACAAATGAGCTATGTCCTTTTTTTCAAAAGTTACTGAATGAAAATTGGAATAAAAGCCGACATTGGATTATTAGTCGCTCAAGTCAAAATGTATTTGAAGTTCATTCAGAAGTGTGAGCAACAGTTGACTTAGGAGAAAGGACTTGTTCTTGTAAGAGTTGGCAGATTAGATGTTTTCCATGCTCTCATGTTGTTTGTGTTGTACGGAGGAAAGGGACCAGTATTTATAATTATATTGAGGAGTACTATAAGGTATCTTTCTACAAAAATTCGTACTCGATACCTATAGTTCCTCTTCCTGATTTTATTTTCTTAAATATTCCTATACCTGAAAATCCATCTGTCCTTCCACCAATGACTAAGAGACCGACAGGCAGGCCAAGAAATAAGAGATTAAAGTCTTCTTGTGAGATCACGGTAAGGGAAGTTACTTGCTCGAGGTGTAGTCAAATAGGTCATTACAGGTCTACTTGTAAGGAACCCATTTGATTACGTTTAAAATTGTTGAATTCATTAATTTTAACCATTTGATTGAATATATTAATTAATAAACCATTTGTTTCACATAAATGAATGTAATTTTAGTTTTTAGTATCATTTTTTACTTTGTTTTTTGTGTAGCTGTACACGTATTTTTCATAAAATACACGTGATCATCATTTTTTCTGATGTTCACGTGTATTTGACATTTCTATATGCATGTTATGTACAGTACGCGCGCATTGTGATGACCAAAGTCATTTTTCAATGCGTGTACTTGATGAAATATGTGTGTAATTTATGAAGTACAAGCATAATATATAACGTACACGCATTTAAAAATGGATTTGGTCAGTTCAATCTGCGTGTACTATATAAAAGCATGTGTGTACTTTATTTATTACATTTAATTTAGATTTACTTGATGAAATATACGTGTACTTTATGAAGTACACGCATAATATGAATATAATATGCATGTACTTTATGAAGTACATGTATAATATATAAAGTACACGCATTTAAATATACGTGTACACACATATTTATATAAAGTACACGCATATTGATATGATCAAAATCTAATTCAATATACGTGTACTTTATGTATTCTGCATGTAATTTTATAAAGTAGACGTATATAAATGCATGTACTATTTGGAAAATGATTTTGGACATTATTACAATGTGCTTGTACTTTATAAAAGACAATTATGTCACTCATATTCTTAAATTCCTATGTGTATTATGGTCCGCGTCAGCGGCATTTTTATACAAGTATTTCAATAAGCGTGTACTTTATAGACTATGCATGTACTTTATAAAATACACATGTAATATATAAAGTACACGCATTTATATAATGGTTTGGACCAATACCTTGTGCGTGTGCTTTATAAAAACTTGCGTGTATTATAATTTATAATAGATAGAATCGTATTTTGACATATTTTGACAATACAATCATATTTTGACATACCAATTTTTTTACAATATATGATATTAATGTTTACATTTTTTACAATACACGTGATCATTTTTATAAAGGTTTACGTGTACTTTACTATATTTGGTGTATGATATAAGTGAGAATACATGCATGAAAGAAATAATTTTTTTATTAAAACAGAAAAATAACGTACAATTTTTTCAGATAATAAAAGATGAAAAAACTAAAGAAGGCTTCTATTAGGGAAATTTATTAAAGGTGTCTATGGTGTCAGGAAGAGAGTCAATTAAATTCGACCATACTCAAATTTCTTCTTCTATGACATCTACAAGGCCTTCATGGTGCGCCTACTTCTCCTTCAACTTGGCGATTTTCAAGGGAACTTTTTGTCTATAGAAAGACATGAGGTCTTCATGTGTTTGAGGAGGGTCCTCATCCACATCAAATAAATCTATGGGATTGGGTGAAAGTCCAGAGTATCCTTCCCTCACATATGTTTAAAAATTCTCAAAGGCAGTTTCATATGAGGAAAGATTTTCCTCAATTTGCCTTTTTTTTATTTCTTTCATCTCTCTCAAGAGTATCTCGTAACTTTTCTACTTGAATAGTCATTATGTAATCTTTACCCTAGATGTAATGGTTAATAAAGGAACAAATATTAATCTTTTATAGGAAAAGTCAAAGCTATTTATTTCTTTGACCAGAAGTAGTTAGGGAGTGAGTAGTTGAGCTTAATAAATTAATTTTGGTTATTGTGTCCTTCTGAATAAATATATAAAGTAGTTTTCAATTAAAAATAAAAAATTATTACATTAACCAGCGCATGTAGATTGTTTACATTGTTGTACATTGTTTATATTGCGTGTACTTTGAAGAATTCATATGTGTATTTAGTAATTATCACTTGTAGTTTTGGCTAAAATGCGTGTACATTGTTTCATAACACTCAGGTGCATTGTTTATCTATACCTTACGTGGATTGTGGTCCGTGCTAGCGGAAATAAACACCATTTTGGTGTAATAAATATTGTAAACAATAACAAATATAACACAAAATAAATTACAAATATGGTGTGTATTTGAATCAATTTATAGAAGTTTTTTACCCTTTCGGGGGAAGAAATATTTTGATAGAAGAATTTCGCTTAGTACATATGATCTGTGTTTCAGCATGTCAGGATCTTGAAACAATTTTTGCATTTTCTTATTTCTGCTAATTTGTTCAATGTAGTAGATGCAGAACACCCCACAGTCAACCCTGAAATTAAAATAAAACAAATATACAAATTAGTATGATGTGAATGATTTTTTTTGAAAATATACAAATTAGTCATTTTTAGAAATGAAGTTTTTGCTTACGCTTTATATTGCTTAGGGCATTCATGATCTCTTATTAGGTCAAATTTTGGATCACTTTTCAGCAAGAAATCTATTGTTCTTTTTTCTTGCTCTGTCAATGGATCATCATCCAATGTAAACTCATTTGATGTACCTTCATCAAACTTTCTGTGAGTTTTGAAACCATTGTTTTTCATTATTTTTGCTTCAGTCTTCAATAGGTACAGTGTTTTTTGGAAGACAGAAAACTGTTAAGAAGATAAATATTTAGTGTATACAAATAAAAGAGTATATGAAGAATAAAGAGTGAAACATAATTTATATTGGTTCATTTCACGTGTATTTTAAAATATAATACGTGTACTTTGATAATCTCGGTGATTATGTGCAACTAATACAAAGTACATGCATTATATGATAAAGCACACGTGTATAATATAATTACATGTAACATTACTAATTAAGTTTAGGTACTAACCATTTTTTTCGCATCATCGAAGTATATTGTGTTTGTTTCCTTGTCGTCCGGTCGAAGGGAATCTATGTGGAAGACTTTCTTTTCTTTTTTATATATCGCAAGTAATGTGAAATGTTATATACTATGTCTTAGTACAATGAACAAATTATTACAAGTGCCTAAGTATTCAAATAAATCTCTGTACAACTCCCCCTTCTTATTGACTTCATTTTTGCTACAAGCTTCTATCTGAATAAAAATTATAGACCTTGTGTTAATAAAAAAAACTGAAATTTTATTTCACAAAGCTTTCGATTTAATTATACTTACCCAATAATAATCAGAACAAGTGTGTGATTGGGAGATCCCTTCCTTTGACAATTTTAACCTCAATACATCACTAAAGGCAAGTATTAACTGTTTCACACAATATAATATGGTGAGGAAATAATAATGTTGAAATTTAATGAATGTCCAATATTTGGACTACATACTTGGCATGGAATTTCTTTATTCTTGAGGACTTCAACAAAATATTCCCATGGGACATACGAAACCATCCCTTTGAAAATAAATTTCCTGCATTTTATACAAGTAATAAGAATTGTATAATAATAATAACCTTATTCTTTAGCACAAAAAAAATAAATAAATTAGCGAAGTGATAAATCATAAACAATACATTTTACCCCGGCTCAGCCTTTTGAATAAACTCTTCAATTTTTTTCTTCACAGCTTCATCGAGATATTTGTATGCTTTGACTGCTTCAAGCTTGAAGTGAGTTTCTTTCATTTGTTGAGCTATTGTTAGAGGGCATTTTCTCATCTTTGTCTCTTTTTGTTTTTTAATTGGTTCATTCTTCTCGGTTTCTCTGTCATCTTTTCTTTTCTTCTGTCCTCTAATAACAGGCCCTTTTATTTTGGGTATTTCGGGGGTGCCCTGAACTGTCTTTGAGGCTAATTCAATCTTCAAGCTCGAAATTTCGTCCATGAGTTGTTTATTAGTGTTTTTCGGATATATTTAAACAAGGAATGTTTTATTGTAAGCATTTTTTGAAATAATGATTTAAGTTCTCTTGCGTGTATTTTGATAAAATTTGTGTTTTTCATCCAAATTTGCCTGTATTTTATAAAGTACGCGTGTGTATTTTATAAAATACATGAGTGTACTTTATAAAATTTATAAAATATGTGTACTTTATAAAATTTATAAAATACACGTATACTTTCATCATAATTTGCTTTTACTTTAAAAAGTGTGCGCTTGTACTTTATATCTATTGTACTTTATAGATACCTGATCAGTTTTTTTCACTGTTGATTCATCAAGCATTTTCTTCAACTCTGAAATTTCGTCATTAAGAATTTTATTATTGATTTCCTGTTATATTATAAGCAATACTTGAATAAAACTACATTATTTCTAATCAAATAATGCGTGTACTCTGCACTATTTCTAATATCAAATAAAATTGCATTAAAAATACTATCAAATAAAAGTGCGTGTACTTTAGGAAAACTACATGTACTTTAGGAAAACTACATGTACTTTAGAAAAAATGCGTGTACTTTAGGAAAACTGCGTATACTCTGCATTATTAATAATCAAAAGTACTTGTTGAGTTCTTTTCAATTCTGACTCCTCAAGATTCTGCCTCAATGTAATCTTTTCTATGTCAGCATCTCTCCATTTTTGCAATGTATCATCATACGTTTTTTTTAGATCTTCATTACTCAGAGACAGATATCCATTTTTTTGTTCCAAAATTCGTGATTATTCTGCCTATTTTGCCAATGATTCATCTAATTCTTTAATTCTATCTGAGTCACTCATTATGACCTGATCAAGCTTTTCTTTTAAAGAATTGTTTAACTCAACTAGTTGGGTATTTTCCACCTCCAACTTATTTAGTAAGTCTTTTTCCTTCAAAAGGTTGGAATTCTCCACCTTTAACTTCTTCATTTCCACTTAGGCTTCCAAAAGTGAATCATGATCTACCTGTAAATGTACATTCAAAATGGCACTCTCCACCTCTAAAGAGGTCATCTTCTCTAGTGCACCATTAAGGTCTTCAACTGCTTTCGATAGTTGGTTATTTTTTTCCAACAATTCTTTTTTCAAAATAGCAATTTGCTCCTCCAAATTAACCTTTGGTTGATCATTTCCCTTCTTTTTCTTTGGAGTCATAATGTTTTTAAGGGGAATATTCCAACCATATGAAAACTCATTGTCATTAATATCTTCAGCAACTTTTTCTCATGATGAATCATCATGTATAGGACTTTTCGTAGAAGTGTTCAAAGAGTAACTTGGCCCTTCAAGCTGAGATTTCTTTTGTACAAAACTGTCCTTACAAGCTGGTTTATTTGTAGATTGTTTCAATGTTGCTGTTGCGATGTCATTCTTCACAAACCATTGTCTCAAAGAAGACAATTTTCACCCCAGGAATTTTGGCATCTTATCTTTAAATTCTTCAACAGGAGAAATAATTTCACCAAATACTGTGATCATACAAAAAACAAAATGATATTAATAATTTTATTACCTAGGTATTCATAATGGAAAGTACAAGTGATTTTTTCAAAATACACACAAAATGAAACGTTTACTTTGTAAATTTTACAAGTGTATTTTAAAAGTACACGTGATTTTAACAAAGTAAACGTGTACTTTGTCAATATAAGTTCACGTGTACTTTCTAAAGTACACTTATAATATTAACAAAAAATATGACAAGTGTACTTGTAAAAGTACAAGTGTACTTTATAAAGTACAGGTGTACTTTCAAAATACACGTGATATAAGACGCGTGTTTTCAAAATAGACGTGAAAATATCACGTGTATTTTCAAAATACACGTGATATTTTCACGTCTATTTTGAAAACACACGTGATTTTTACAAAGTACACGTGAGTATTGGTATGTAAATTTTAAAATATCAGGATGTGTTTTTTGTCACCATCAGGGAAATGACACATCCAGTAACTGTGCTAGGTTTTGAACTTGCTGATTTGTCAAGTGAATGTATGAGAAACTCATGCACAACAGATGCCCAATCATACTTATTCATTTCCTCAATATTGTCGATGTATTTCAACCAAGAAAAACAAAGTGTTCAAGAAGTGGAGACACACAATTTTTATAAAATCGACAATGCCTTCATCTATCTCCAATTCGACTGGTTTCTTCAAACCATTCAATATTTCTGACTTTCCTATTCTTTTTGCAAAATATCGTGCATGTAATCCAGGTTTTTGAGCAATATTATGTCCCTTTTCCAGTTCTATTGATTTTAAACCCTCAACCAGTGGTATGCCAAATATTTCACTTATATCTACTGGCATTATTTCAATCCTACTCTTCATACGAAAACTTTTGGTTTCTGTATTGTACAGCTGGATAATTGATAAAATATTTTTATCCGTCTTCTTGTGGTCAACTTCTACTACTTTCTCACTATAGTAGGCATTGAAAAGCTCCCAAAATGGAGTCTTCTTAAGAAGTTCAATATGCCTATTGTTTATTTTCTCTTTAATCTGATGAAAATCATGAAGAAAGCTAACAATATTTTATCGATATTGGTCATTCTTCTTTGCAGGACGTTTAGATTTCAATGCCACACTAGAACTAGAACTAGAACTAGAACTGGAACTGGATGAAGAACTATCATCAGAACTTCTTTTTTTTTTTCTTTCCTCTTCTTGCCTTCATCTTCATTCCCATTCTATTGATCTATACACAAAATTTAAATTACTAACATATAATGATATGTAAAAAAAATAAAATACATGCGAATTAGAATAAAACATAGACTAAAACAATAAAATACATGCGAATTATAATAAAACATAGACTAAAACAATAAAATACAAGCGTATTTAACAAAAGTACATGCAATATTCTCACAAACAATTCATACAATTCTCAACAAAATACATGTTAAAGGGGGTAATATATATCGTCCGTTTCATGGTAAAACCTAATAGAGGTTGTTCGACAAGTCAAAAACCAAGATTCTCTATTCCTAACAGATTCAGTAAAGAAGTGATACAATAGATGCATGCTAAAAGCTCCAACATTATGAAAACCCCTTAAGAAATACTGCTCAATTTGTTTAGCTAAATCCTTCGCATTCGATTCAGTTACTTGAAGCTGTTGCACATAAAAAGTGCAATAAATGTCTTCATAGTAGTAGTAGAAACCAAGTAGCATTTTATCTCTATCATTGATGCGAATGAGAAAATAAATTTCGTCATCATTAGTACTATTGACTGTCAATGTGAAATGTTTTGTATTGTTAAGATCTTCGAAGGTGCAAGCAACAGTTTTGTAGTTGAACATGCTTGATCGTATGATTCCTAAATCATAACACAACAATATAAAATAGTACACTCATAATACGTATTAGTACATGCATATTGGATTGAACAAATTGAATTTCAATGTGCGTGTACTTTATGAATTTTGCGTGTACTTTCAACAAAGTACACGTAAAAATGAAAAAGTACACGCAATAATACTTCTTACAAACTCATGGAATATCATTCAAATGCCGTTGGTGCAGACCAAAATAACATAGGATTGATCAAATATCTATTTGAAATATATATTTTATGAAGTACACGTATAAAATATAAAAGTACACGCATATTGGATTGAGAAATTCAATTTCAATGTGCGTGTACTCTGTGTATTTTGCGTGTACTTTTTGAAAGTACACCCAAAATACACAGAGTATACGCAATAAAACAGGGCTTGTACGTGTACATATTCTAATCATTGATATATTTCTAGTCCTCGATAAATCCTCGATAAATGATGTATACAGGAGGAAAAGTACAATGATGAAATACATATATCTAACATGCAAAAAGTGAGTTTTGCAATTAAAATGAGGGAAATAAATATATTTTTTCATATCATGAAGAAGAAGAAGATTTCACGAGTCTATGTGTCTACAAATTTATATATATGAGAACACAAAATACACAAGGACAAATAGGTGATAAGAGAATGTATACATACTTGTTAGTGATGTTTGAAAGAATTTGATTGAGAATGTAAAATGCTCGGTAGAACTTCAACGATTAGGGTTTGATCGAAGAGAGTTAGAGTTTTGATCGAAGAGAGTTAGATTTTTTATCGAAGAGAGTTTTTGGCGCTTCGATCAAGAGTATTTATATGTTGTTGACAAAAATTTGATTGAGAATGAGATTCGTTTTGGGTTTTTGATCGAAGAGATGGTACGATTAAGATTTTGATTCAAGAGATAATACAGTGTTTTTGGCGCTTCGATTTCTGAAAAGTGCGTGTTTATTTTAATTTCGAGGTATTTATTTATTGGACTTAATCGTTTAAAATTTGTTGGGCCTAATTTTTTTGACCAACATTATTAGTTCAAGGAATAGACCGTAAAAACCCCTAAAATAATTTGTGATCTCTCTTCCTCGCCACTGATAGAAAGAAAACAAAACACGACGCTCATCTCGATAAAAAAAAATATTTCCACACATGGCCACGTAGGAACCCCGAATCAAACCTCCACTATAGAAAACAATAACACTAGGTGGACATATAAAAAAAACATATACTCATATAATAAGACAAAGTGTAAAAGGTTCACTCTTTTGCTTCTAATTAAAAAAGAATTAATAAAAATTAAAAATTTGTATTTTTAATAAAAAACTGTTTTAGAAAAAATATTTTTAATAAAAAATTGTTTTAAAATAAATGTTTTTAACTTTTTGTAATTGTTTAAAAAAAACATTTCAACAGTTTAAAAAAACTTCTTAAATGCTTATAAAAAGTACAATGTTTAGAATTGTTTCCATAAAAACCATAAATTAGTATTTTGAATAAAAATATGTTTTTTTAAAACAAAAAACTGTTATAATAAGAACCTATTTTTTTAAAATTAGTTTTTACTTTTTATAACTTTTTTAAAAACAAAAAAAATATTTCAACTGTTTTAAAAAAGGGTCAATTATTGTATAATTCCTAATATAAATATATATTCTGTAAAAAAAATACTTATTTTTAATTTAACCCATTCAGTCCCCTCAAGAACCTATTTACTCAATATTAACTTATTTTTAAAGGTACAGGCTAGCGGCACCCCCCTCCCCCCCTCTCCCACACACTTTTTTTTACATATTTCGGGGACTATGTAGTAATTGACCCTTTTCTAAAACAGTTGAAATGTTTTTTTTTTAAATTAGTTATAAAAAGTTAAATGTTTTTAAGAAAACAGTTTCTTTGTTAAAAGTAGTTTAAAAAAAACAGCTTTTATTGAAAATACATACTTTTAATTTTTATTAAAACAGATATAAACATTTTAGTTTTTATAAATATTTTTATAAAATCAGTTTAGAAGTTTTTTTTAAACAAACAGTTAAAATGTTTTTATTTTTATTTTTTATAACAGTTATAAAAAGTTAAAAATATATTTTTTTTTAAATGTTACGGATAAAAAAATAGTTTTTTTTAAAAAAAACTGCTTATTATTGAAAATATAGATTTTTAATTTTTATAAAATATATTTCTTTAGTAGGAAGTAAAAAAGTGGACCCTTACATTTCATCTTATTACGTGAGTATAGGTTTTGGATTTTTTGGTATGTCACCATCTCAACAAACTTGGATTTACCAGGAACCGAGTTTGGTCATCACATCACTCAGAGTCGGCCATTAATAATTACTTAATCCAGTCAAGTCTTCACAAATTATTAATGTTCCCTAACGTGCCATATCGATCATCATGATTCTACACTCGTTATGGTGCTCAACACACAACTCATCCATTTGGCGGTGCTCTAACAGTTTCTGATTTTACCTTTTTTTTTCTTTTTCAATTGCCGTGCAAATAATAAAATTAATGAAAGAACTAAGAAGGAAAACTCATTTCTCTTCTGGATGTGAAACGTATGTTATATCCAATATATTAGCATAATTTTGAAAACAAAAAATGTATCCAATCATGTGCCAAGAGTCTACACTAATCAGGCACCAGCCCCATCAATTTTTTTTTTTGGGGGGGGGGGGGGGGGGGGGGGGGGGGGGGGGTGAGATCAGAGTTCTAGGACGGGTATTTAAATTGGGTAAAAAGTTAAAATTACTTGTCTTTTATTATATACTAAATTAGAATTGCGTAGACAATCTCCAATGCATCAAAAAAATTAAAATAAAAAATAGTAAATGTTATTTTGTTTGATGCTTTTAAATATTTTGACAAACAATATGGAGCAAAATGTTGTTTTATTTTAGTTTTGAGCACCATGTCTTATATAAGTGTGGCAGATCAATTGTCGCAGATGGTTAAACCCATCCCTCAATCAAATGCTAATGTTAACAACCACCAATTTAAACTTGCCACCCTACACAACGAATAATTCAGGACTTTACGTTGTTTTCAAAATCATTCACCTCGTAAGTTAGAAGTTTTATGATGCTATGTGGATTGACTCATCCGCATGTCTTACAAAAATATTCAAATGCTTCATCCAATTATATGGATACGGTGCCCGCATTTTTGCCTAAATCTATGAGATATCCTCTTTTTCTTTCAATTCAAATGTATTGTTGTTATTCTACTTGTTACATTCTCGTTTATTTGACCATCACTTTTCATTACTCAACTTAGAAATCACACTTTATTATTAAGTGTTATTGTTGGGAACAGCTGGCGTTGTTGACAGCTGTGTGTTGCAAAAGCTTTGAAAGCTTTAAAGTGCCTTTTGCAGTGTCCCACATCGGTGGGAATGAAAAAAAGTGTTGTGTATATTTACAATTTTTTGGGAACAAAGGTTCAGTCCTTTGGGCATTCAAGTTTTTGTGAGTATGTGGGGCAGACCCAATGGGCCAAGTCACACACGCGCGCCGCCGCCGTCCGTCCGGCCCGTGTCCGGGTCCGGGGTCTTGGGCTTGGGCTCATTAAGAATTAATTTTTTTGACAAATAAATTAACGTTTTTGGGCTTTAAAAATTATTTTTTAACGGTAATTAATTCCGAAAAATTAAAACGTGGTTTATTCCGTGTTGATTTCTTCAACCGAGTTGCCCACTTCTTCCAGTTTTTTCTCCACGTTGTTTACCAATGTCTCTTTTCTTTTTGCCCTATAAAAGAGCTGGTTGCCTCCGGTTTTAGAACACAGTTATCTGCTTTCAACACAGATTTTTTCTCTCTACAGTTCTGAAAAAATTTCTTTCTCCCAGAATACTTTTTCCAGAATAATTAATCTCATTCGTGTACAGATTAATTATAGACTCGAGCAATTAATACAGAATGGGTGTATACAGACCGGATTGATTCTTGTGCTGTCAATCCGTAATTTAATTTTGGAGGTTATTTTATCCTGGGGGTGACGGCGCTGCACACTGTCGGCACAATTGGAGGCAGAGCAGCGAAACACCTTAAAGAGAGCGACCTAGTCCGCAACTCAGCCGTGTTCTTCGCTGTCCAGTTTCCGGAATTCTTATATAATTTTTCTGCCCCAGAATTATTTGCTCCAATTGAGTAATTTCGTTCCTGAATTTAATTCTGCATTTAATTGTTTATTACTGCAACAACAATTTTAAGGTATTCTTATTCTGCCATGGACGAAATTAATTCCGGTAACCTAAATAAGCCTTTCAAATATGAAGGCACTCATTTTAAACTTTGGAGCAAAAAATTGCTATTTTATTTAACTACGAAAAAGGTCGCATCATGTGTTCAATTTGACAAACCCGTAGTTAATAATCCACCTACTGTTGAGGAAAGCAAAACAATTAGAACTTGGGAGGAAAATGATTTTTTGTGCAAGAACTATATTCTGAATGCTCTAAGTGACGAACTTTATGACTATTATGTCAATTATAAAACTGCGAAAGATGTTTGGGACGCACTTTTTAAAAAATATGACACGGAGGAGGCGGGTGCTAAAAAATATGCCGTCAGCCGTTATTTGAAATTTCAAATGACGGATGACAAATCTGTTGTTGCTCAAACCCATGATTTGCAAATGATTGCCCATGAAATTATTTCCGAGGGCATGGCTTTAGATGAGCAATTTCAGGTGGCTGTAATTATTGATAAATTGCCTCCACTGTTCAAAGAGTTTAAAAATATTTTGAGGCATAAGTCTAAAGAATTCTCACTAGAGTCATTAATTACTAAATTGAGAATTGAGGAGGAATCCCGAAAACAGGACTATAAAGATGAAATTCTTGTTGTGTCTAACAACAAAAATCAGAAAAAGAACCACACTCCAGTTGTTTTAAAGGCAAACGGGAAAAATATGAAAAATCAGAAAAAGAGCCACAACCAGAATTTTAAAAATCAGACTCAGACTCAGAATAAGTATAAGAACCTTGGAAATGGACAGTCTGGCAACTCGGGACAGTTTCTCTGTTTCAAGTGTGGCAAGCCTGGCCATATGGCTCGCAAATGTCGCAATGTGCCACAAGCACAAGCGAATTTGACCGAAGATGACCTATGTGCTATGATTTCAGAAATCAACATGGTTAGCGGTGCCGAAGGGTGGTGGTTGGATACTGGCGCTTCCCGCCATATCTGTTATGACCGTAGTCTATTTAAGACTTATTCTGAGACTGCAGATAAGAAGGTGTTGTTGGGTGATTCTCACTCCACCGAGGTTGCTGGTACTGGAAATGTGGAATTGAAGTTCACTTCGGGAAAGACTGTTATCCTCAAAGATGTTCTTCACACTCCCGAGATAAGGAAAAATTTGGTTTCGGGTTATCTTCTCAACAAAGCTGGCTTTACTCAAACTATTGGTGCTGATTTATTTACTTTGACCAAAAATGAAATTTTTGTAGGCAAGGGTTATGCCACTGATGGGATGTTTAAATTGAATGTTGATGCAATGAATAAAATTTCTCCTTCTGCTTATATTGCTTGTTCATTTAATATTTGGCATGCTAGGCTTTGTCATGTTAATAAACGACTTGTTAAAAATATGAGCACTTTAGGATTAATTCCCGAATTATCATTAAATGATTTTGAAAAATGTGAATGGTGTAGTCAAGGAAAAATCACTAAGACACCACATAAATCTGTTTTTAGAGAATCTGAACCACTTGATTTAATTCATTCGGATATTTGTGAATTGGATGGTGTCACAACTAGAAATGGCAAACGTTATTTTATAACTTTTATTGATGATTGTTCGGATTATTCATTTGTGTATTTAATGAAAAATAAAAGTGAAGCGTTTGACATGTTTAAAATTTTCCTTAATGAAATTGAAAATCAATTTAATCGGAAAATAAAAAGGTTACGTAGTGATAGAGGCACCGAATATGATTCTGGACCATTTATTGAATTTTATAAAACCCACGGTATTATTCTCGAAAAAACTGCCCCTTATTCTCCCGAAATGAACGGTAAAGCCGAAAGAAAAAATAGGACATTAACTGAATTAGTAGTGGCTATTTTATTAAACTCCGGGGCTGCCTCACATTGGTGGGGTGAAATTATTTTGACTGTGTGTCACGTGCTTAATAGAATTCCTAAGACTAAAATGAAAATATCTCCTTATGAAATTTGGAAAAATATTAAGCCCAACGTGTCATACTTTAGAACGTGGGGGTGCTTAGCCTATGTACGTATACCTGACCCTAAAAGGTCTAAATTGGCGAGTAGAGCATATGAGTGCGTTTTTATAGGCTATGCTATTAATAGCAAAGCATACCGATTTTATGACTTGAAAAATCAAGTTATTATTGAATCAAATGACGCCGATTTTTATGAAGATAAATTTTCTTTTAAATTGAGGAATAGTGGAGGCGAGTCATCCACTAACATTTCTTTAAATAAAAATAAAGAAAATAATGAATCCATTTTAGAAATTCGAAAAAGTAAAAGGGCTCGTATAGAAAAATATTTTGGTCCCGACTTTTATGCTTACACCTTAGAGGAGGATCCTAACACTATTCAAGAAGCCTTATCTTCTTTAGATGCCGATTTATGGCAAGAGGCTATTAATGATGAAATGGATTCTTTGGAAACAAATAAAACTTGGCATTTAGTGGACCTTCCTCCTGGATGTAAAACAATTGGGTGTAAATGGATTCTTAAAAAGAAATTAAAACCTGATGGCACTGTTGAAAAATATAAGGCACGTCTTGTTGCTAAAGGTTTTAGACAAAGAGAAAATGTAGACTTTTTTGACACATTTTCACCCGTGACTAGAATAACGTCTATACGTGTACTATTTGCTATAGCTGCCTTAAATGATTTAATTGTACACCAAATGGATGTTAAAACTGCATTTTTAAATGGAGAATTAGAAGAAGAGATTTATATGGATCAACCTGAAGGCTTTATTGTACACGGTCAAGAAAATAAAGTATGTAAATTGGATAAATCTCTTTATGGACTCAAACAGGCACCTAAACAATGGCATGATAAATTTGATAGCTTAGTCATCTCTAATGGGTTTAAAATTAATGAAAGTGACAAATGCATTTATTATAAATATGTTGTGAACATTTGCACTATCATATGTCTTTATGTTGATGACTTGCTCATTTTTGGTTCCAATAATCATGCCGTAGAAAATGTTAAATCATTATTATGTGCCAACTTTGATATGAAGGATTTGGGTGAAGCTAGTGTAATATTAGGAATTAATATTACTAGGTCAGAAAAGGGACTTTCTTTGGATCAATCTCATTACATTGAGAAAGTTCTAAAGAAATATAATTACTTTGACTGTAAACCTGCTAGTACTCCATTTGACCCTCGTGTAAAGTTATTTAAGAACACTGGCAACATTGTAAACCAAAATGCTTATGCAAGCATTATTGGTAGCTTACGTTATGCTACAGATTGCACTAGACCTGACATAGCTTACGCTGTGGGAGTACTATGTAGATTTACTAGTAGACCTAGTATGGAGCATTGGCATGCTATTGAGAGGGTTATGCGGTACCTTAAAAGGACGATGAACCTCGGATTACACTATAATAAGCATCCCGCTGTCCTTGAAGGATTTAGTGATGCAGATTGGAACACCCTATCTGATGATTCTAAGGCTACTAGTGGATATATATTTAGCATTTCTGGTGGTGCAGTTTCTTGGAAATCTAAGAAACAAACTATTTTGGCTCAATCCACTATGGAGTCTGAGATGATAGCGCTAGCTGCTGCTAGTGAAGAGGCAGGTTGGTTAAGAAACCTCCTGTCAGATATCCCATTATGGGAAAGACCGATTCCAGCCGTTTTGATTCATTGTGATAGTACCGCGGCTATTGCAAAAGTTGAGAACCGTTATTATAACGGTAAGAAACGACAAATACGTCGTAAGCACAGTACTGTTAGAGAATTTATCTCTACGGGTGCTGTGAGGGTGGATCATATACGGTCTGAACAGAACTTAACTGATCCTTTGACGAAAGGACTAGCTAGGGAAAAGGTGTGGAACACCACGAAAGGGATGGGACTAAAGCCCTTGGATAAATGAGTCATTTGTGATGGTAACCCAACATATAGACTGGAGATCCCAAGAAATATGTTCAAAGGGTAATAACAAGTCACAAGTGATATGGGTTGAATCATGCGATTATTAATTAAAATAGAACGGGGTTTTACTCCGAGTCCATCCCTAAGGAGCATGATATCCTGAAGCGAGTTAAGGATGAGTTATGATAACTCTTAATGAGATCTATAGCTTTATTTTGAGTGGGGTACTTAGCTACAGGAGTATTCTTGATAGACTCACCTATGTGAATGTGGAAGTGTGGCCGCTTCCTATGGATATTTTGGGCAAATTCCTAAAGCGTTCACTATACTGGGATAGAAGCACATGGCCGTAACGTGCTAGCTATTAGACTTACACCCAAGTAGGGTTGTGTGTGGGATGTTGTCAGAGATAGAGTTCAAAACTACGGTTACTCTAGTATATTCTGAATCATCTTTACTACGTAAAGGTTCAAGTCGAAAGACACCTTTGCTTATGCACAATTCTATAGATTATTGCTCGATAAAATGTTTTCAAGTTTTGCAAGTGGGGGATTGTTGGGAACAGCTGGCTTTGTTGACAGCTGTGTGTTGCAAAAGCTTTCAAAGCTTTAAACTGCCTTTTGCAGTGTCCCACATCGGTGGGAATGAAAAAAAGTGTTGTGTATATTTACAATTTTTTGGGAACAAAGGTTCAGCCCTTTGGGCATTCAAGTTTTTGTGGGTATGTGGGGCAGACCCAATGGGCCAAGTCACACACGCGCGCCGCCGCCGTCCGTCCGCCCCGGCCCGTGTCCGGGGTCTTGGGCTTGGGCTCATTAAGAATTAATTTTTTGGACAAATAAATTAACGTTTTTGGGCTTTAAAAATTATTTTTTAACGGTAATTAATTCCGAAAAATTAAAACGTGGTTTATTCCGTGTTGATTTCTTCAACCGAGTTGCCCACTTCTTCCAGTTTTTTCTCCACGTTGTTTACCAACGTCTCTTTTCTTTTTCCCCATAAAAGAGCTGGTTGCCTCCGGTTTTGGAACACAGTTATCTGCTTTCAACACAGATTTTTTCTCTCTACAGTTCTGAAAAAATTTCTTTCTCCCAGAATACTTTTTCCAGAATAATTAATCTCATTCGTGTACAGATTAATTATAGACTCGAACAATTAATACAGAATGGGTGTATACAGACCGGATTGATTCTTGTGCTGTCAATCCGTAATTTAATTTTGGAGGCTGTTTTATCCTGGGGGTGACGGGGCTGCACACTGTCGGCACAATTGGAGGCAGAGCCGCGAAACACCTTAAAGAGAGCGACCTAGTCCGCGACTCAGCCGTGTTCTTCGCTGTCCAGTTTCCGGAATTCTTATATAATTTTTCTGCCCCAGAAATATTTGCTCCAATTGGGTAATTTCGTTCCTGAATTTAATTCTGCATTTAATTGTTTATTACTGCAACAACAGTTATGTTCCTCGATTTTCATGATTATATTCCTTTTTTTTGTTTTTAATAAACTTACATTTTATATATTGAGTTTTAGTCTTCCTATTTTTTAATTCCTCTTATTGTAAGGTGTATCTCAAAATTTCTGTACTTGTTGCAATTTTATGGTGAAGTTCCCTAAGGACCTTTTATTTTCTTTATACTTCTCACATTTCCTCAAAAGCTATCCTCGCGTGGTCCACAAATCATTGAGAAAGGTAACTGGGCAAGGCATGCCGATTACCAAAAGCCCATGAGGCCACTCATTATGAATTAGTTTTTGATACGTGATAGTTGTGCTTTACAAGTTAATGCTGGTTAAAATTATTTGGTTTTTGTCAAATCCAGTTTTTATTGTGGAATTTTACTATGCGCTTTCGTCAACTTTGTTTTGTTTTAGCAAAAATCAATAGTACTGTAGCAACAGAACCAGGCTTATTTACGCATGAATGTCTGGGACCGACCTGATGTTGATAAATATAATTTGTTTCATTTGTTTAATCTCATGCGCTATGTGTCCATATGTTCTCATCATTTAATCTCATCCCCACTAATAATGGGTACGCATGATAGCTCACTAAACCCACAATCATGCTAATGATTAATACCGTAATCATGATTCGTGCTCAATGGCACACATAGGTCAAAGGATATATGTGCAACATGTGAGTTGTTTACAGTGCTTTTTTGATCAAGACTTTTATCCTGCAGGTTATCTTGTTTGATTATAAAATTAAAAGGGGTGAATATCACAACCATGGTGATTGCATCTATAATGTTTTTTTCAAAATTCAAACTATCTCAAACATTACAACTCCGGTGAAGGAGAAACGTTATTTTGTGTCAGACTCCAAAACTAGACAAACCACATTTAAGCTTGGACGGGTCATCAACCACGAAAATCCAACCACAATGTAGTGGTTGCTGAGTTAATAAATAATTGAGCAATTTATAATTAGTTTTTTTTTTATTATTTTTTTAAATATTTAAGGTCAATTTACTATTAGGGTAATTTGTTATGTCACTATCGTGAATTTTTACAAGAACATAATTAGTGGACCTAAATGTTTAAAAATTGTAAAAATTCTTTTAGTATTTAAAATTATTTGCGAGGGATTTAAGAGTACTTTCTCCTAAACAGTTTTGGATAGCAAAGAGGATGGGGGAAAAAACTTCAAGAAGAGTATTGCTATACATATAAATTTTTTTGTATTAAATTTATGTACCAAGCGCATTAAGTGTTCTATATAAATTAGAATTATAATAACAATTACAAAAATAAAAAAATGAGAGTGACTACAAATATATTTTTTTATAATTGGGACTAAATACTTATGATCCCTCTTTGAAATGCGCGTGTTTTTAAAAAAACTATTTTGACTATTTCTTTTAAAACTGTTTTATAAAAATGTTACATTATTATTAAAAACAAAATATTTTTTCTAGTTTTTATATAAAAATTATTTAACTATTTTTTAAATGTAGATTAATTAAAACTATTTCAACTATTTTTTTGAACTGTGAGTATTTTTTTACAAACTCTGCATATCTTAAAAAAAATATTTTCAACTTTTTTAAAATGTACTTGTTTTTTTTAAATAATTGTGCGTTGAAAAAAATGCTTTAACTATTTTTATAATAAAAAGATAGAGTTACTGTTTGAAAGTCGTATAGTATTTATGAAAAAATTTAAAATACTTAGAAACAAGTTCAATTTTTTTAAAACTGTTAAAATAGTTTTTTTTTTCCGAAAAAATCACAGTTTAAAAGAAAAATGTAGAGTTTTAAAAAAGTAGTTGAAAATTGTTTAAATATTTTTTAAATAAAAACAGATAAAATAAACTTTTTAAACACGTTGATTTTAAAAAAATACATAAAATTAAAAAAAAACATTTGAAAATAATTTTCATTAATGTATAGTTTATATAAATAAGATTTTTATTTTAAAAAATAATTTTTTTGACTTAAACCCCTCTAATAATATTGTATTTAACATAATGCTCAAAAAGAAGGAGGGCAAGGGAGTATAGCGGCTAGTCCGGGTTTCGAATCCACAGAGGCGAGTTGCTAGAGTTTAATCGATTTAATACTTCTAAAATAAAAGTGTAAAAGGTAAATGTTAACAAAAAAAAAGATAATAAAGAGAAGAGATAACTAGGCGAATGTAAAGATAATAATGAAATATCTTTTTTAATAATGAAATATTATTTGTAAAGATAATAAGAAAATATCTTTACAAATAAAATAAGTCTCCCCTTTTATACTAAGTTAGAATAAAAATAAAACAAAAAGAAAATGAAAAAGAAAAATAGAAAAAGAAAAGGGAGTAACAACAAAGTCGCACAAAAACAGGGGATCAGTTGATCGCCGGAGCATGGTTGGTCGACCGGTGGAGAAGAGAATAAACTACTAGAATCACACAAGGCACAAAACCAAATCACAGGTCGACCGGTGGGTCTAGGCTGGTCGACTGGACATTACAGCATATCCCGCAAGTTCGCACACCAACAGCCTCAATTATAAAGCCAAAGACCCATTCCGAGTTCAAGCCTAGACCTGCATCCAATGCCAAAACCCATAACCGAATTGTGATAAAGACCTGCTATGCCATTAATGGCCGGACTTGCAACTCCAACACTGAACCAAGGCCACCACAAATTAGGACCTGCTATCAGTGTGGCAAAGACCAAAGAGCCATATCCCAATTTCAGACCCAAGACCCGAACTCAACCCGAGCTGAAATCGTATTGGGTCAAAGATCCAACCAAATCGCCCAAGTCCCGTTTTGCTGCAATTACAATTTGAACCAGGACATAAATGTCATTTATTGATTTGGTGTGTCATAATGATTTTTTTATTATTCTTCTCCGATCAAAGGCCCGTGGATTCTTCTTTTGGACTCGGATTCATGCACCCTTCGCGGCCACACGAAGCTTGACCCAAGAGCTTCAACTTTCGTGAAGACTTTGGAAAAAAAAATCCTAAAGTGTAAAATTATGACAATGCCCCTGAACGTGCGATTTGCAACAGAAATTTACCAGAAAGCCACCAAACTTCATATTAAGCACTTTAATACCTACAAACGCTCAATAATACCTCAACTAACATGTTAGGATATAAAACGGAGGTTGTCTGATTAACGAGCATAAATATAGGCATTAAAGTACCCGGGGGGGGGGGGGGGGGCTAAAATGTATAAGCTTTGAGGGTATAAAGTGCTATGATTCAGGACGAATTACTAACCTTCTAGCCAAACTATGTCACATATATTAATTTTTATTTCGCTACGCATACGCTAAATCATTTTAGTCACATTATTAGCCGATCCAAAATAACTATACTATAACTATTAAATCAATATTCACATATTCATTTTATTCACCCGTATATATTTGTCACACTTATTTACATATTATCATATCACACACACACACACACACACACACACACACACACACACACACACACACATATAGCCGTAATCCCCAGAGCATTACCTAGCAAATGTAATCTCTAGTATGTTATTAGGCTCCAGGGATATATATCTCAACTAGGGCCACTAGGTCAAAATATCGCCACCGAACCCAAATCGTAAACGTCAAATCGAAAGAGGTCTTAGTCATACATACGTGGGTCATAACCATGACATATTACCCCAGTAGATTCTAAACTCACATATAGTGATCATTAAACAAACCTATGACCTGGAAAATCGATCCTACACCTGCTGGTCAACGCCAGGGTGGATCGACAACTACGCGCAACCTCCACCGATAGCATCCTTAAGAGTAGGTATGTTTCACACTTATCAATCATGCCGATACACACACACACACACACACACACACACACACACACACACACACACACACACAATAAAATCGACTAACCGTGCGTTTGTCACTCGCAACACTAGCCCATAATCTTCGAGTCTAATATCGACTCTCGAATGTATAAATAATCCTTTACTTAATTGATTCACACAAAACATTTAATTTTAATACTAAGCTACTTTCATCTAGGCCCGTATCCTAATGCTAATCAATTTTTCAACTCAATTTCGTTAATTAATTTTCGAGTGTCGTTCATTATAAACACTCATAATTTCATACCCCGAATTTATTCTCGGCTAACCCAAAGCAATATAACAACACACACAATTCTAATAAGCCCTATTAATTATTTATGGACCCTCTATTTTCAATAAAACCCCAAACGGTTCCCGAAAAATCCAAATAACCCAAACTATTTCCCACAGCATGTCTGAGTCGATTTGGCTTCGAGGCCCGAATCGATTAGTCTGCCAAATCGATTCTCCTGTGAATGTCGAATTGATTCGATTCTGGATCGTGGCCCTATTCTTCCAATACGAGATTTAATATCTCCCCATCACCCAATTAAATATATATCACAAATTTAACCCAAATATTTCACTCTCTATAAATTCCAAATATGATTCTACCCATTTCCATCTTTAACTTCATCCAAAAATAATCTAATTCATAGGATTCAACACTTAAATAAAAAATTGCTTGATTTCTTAATTAAATCTCATGATTTCTCTAATCCTCAATCTTCTCATTCAAGATCAAATATTTCTATGTGGGTTAAAACTGAGAATTCATATGGAATAATTATCAATTCTAAATCTATGAAATCATTCCCAAAATCCCATTTGATCATGTAATTCCACCCAAAATTCATATTTTATTCACCAACTATAATATGAATTAAAACATGCACATATAATATTAATCAAGTTTAAAAATGCGCCTTAAAATTTTGGTAGAGTCTGAATTCCTTTTTGTGTGATGATCGTAGCCCAAAAATTGCTTTCAAAATCCTTCCCGAATAGCCTTTTCTTGATCTCCCTTTGTTTCTCCTTCTCTTTTATCCTTTCTCTCACTTTTAGACTCTTCGAATGGTAGTGTGGCTCCCCCCTACCATCCAACTTTCCTTCTTATAATCTCAAACCCGAAATTAGGTTATCACCTAAGTGTAAAATGACTCGTATACCCTATGCGGGTCTCGACTAGTCTAAAAAGTCATCGAAACCCAATTTCTACCCCTAGATAATTATTTTAGACTATTCCGACCGATTCTGAATCATTCATGCAATTTAAATCACTATCCGAGTCACCTTTCATCAAATTCCCATCTCATACTTAACTTGACCCCATATGCGCGTCTCAAATGAGATACCGTCTAATCTAGTCGATTTTACTCACTAACAATGTAGTACCATTTGGCATAATTTTAATTTACTTTTCTCACGGGTAAATATATTTTCACATAAATATTAGTCTTTTGTCACTGATTAATATTTATTAAATTCTCGTTATTTCCATTTTATTATATTATTATTATTTATATAAGTGGAACTTAGCCCCCTGATTTATTAATAATATAAGAAACAACTCAAAACTTATAAGAACGAAGTAAGACTTTATAAATGTTCATCTTTCCAAAGATAACAAGAAAGATCACTTAAGAAATCTAAAATTGGGGTAACCCCAAGCATCCATATTAGGAAGGCATTTAAAGTCTCTTGGAAAGACATTTAAAGAATCAAATGCAACTTGAATTTTAGCAGAACAACCATAGTTAGCAAGCAAGATATCACATTTGTTTCCCTCCCTTAAAATATGTCAAAACTTCACATTGAACCCTTGAATCTTGTCTTTAATCTTGGAAATAATAGGCATAATACTCCATGGACATTTTAATTGATCATCAAGAACATAAATAACTATCAAAGAATCGAATTATACTATTAGCCCTTCATGTAATCTGGATTCACACATTTCAATAACTCTAATAATAAACACATTCCATTTTATTTAAATTACGTGCACATGTGTAATTTAAATGCTACAAATGAATATACAAAAATACAGGGTGTTACATAATTCCCCCCTTACAAATGAATTTTGTCCTTGAAATTCAAGCAAACCTGGCATAAAGAGCTGGGGATATTTGTCTCACATATCATCTTCCATCTCCCGTGTCGACTCGCCAGCATTATGATTCCCCCACTGAACACGAACCAACGGCACCACCTTAGACTACAACTTACGCTCACTATGATCCAAAATAGCAATAGGTCTCTCCTCACACAAAATATCGGGATGAAAATCAATCTCTTCTAGTGAAATGTACCAATATTCCCTCTCACTCTATAGGTACTTCTTCCATGATGACATGTGAAACACATCGTGAATCCGGTACAGATGCTCTGGTAAGGCTAACCTATACGTTATTGGCCCTATCCTCTCAATGATCGGGAAAGGGCCCACGTACTTCGGTGTTATCTTCCCTTTCTTTCCAAACCTCATAACTCATTCCATTGGAGACACCTACAATGATACTTGGCCACCCACATCCAGATCTATATGCCATTTATCCGCATCTACGTACCTTTTCTACCTATCCCGAGCAATCCTTATACGACCTCGAATGAGATTAATCTTCGCAAAAGTGTCCTGGATTATCTTAGGTCCAAGAATATTATTGTCCCCCACCTATAACCAACAAGTGGTCAAATGACAAGGTCAACCATACAACGCCTCATAAGGAGCCATGCTGATAGTGAAATGGTAAGAATTATTATACACAAACTCCACTATTGGAAGGTACTTCTCCCAGCCACCCCTGAAATCTAGTATACACAACCTCAGTATATCCTCTAGCATTTGATTAACTCTCTCTATCTATTCGTCAATCAGTCTGTAGATGACCAATCGTACTCAACGACAACTCAGTCCCCATCACCGCCTGGGAACTCTACCAAAAGTAGGACACAAAGATCTTATCCTAATCAAACACAATATTAATCAGTACCCCGTGTAGCCTCACTATCTTGGCTATGAAGATTGGGGCATGCTGTCCTATCGTAGAGTCTATACGAGCTAGCAAATAATGGGCCACCTTGGTTAGACGATCCACAATGACCCATATGGAATTGTGACCCCTCTGTTACGTCGGTAATCCCGTAATGAAGTCCGTCGATATACTCTCCCACTTTCGAATTGGTATCTCCAACGGTTGAAACATTACGATTGGCCTCTTATGGTCTACCCTCACTAACTGACATGTAGCACACTTTGAGATAAACTTAGCTATGCCCTGCTTCATTGCAGCCTACCAATACTGTTTGCGTATATCCTAATACATATTATCCCCATCGGGACGTATCGCAAATCTCAACCCATGGGACTCTATCATAACATTATGTCGTAAGTCCCCATACTTCAGGATTATAAGCCTCCCATTGAAGCACATGCTTCTATCCAAATTGGTCGAGTAATACCCCACCCCCTTTGCTATTAACTGATGCACCCTATCCTGATAGAACTAATACCCTACCTATGACTTCATAACCCTCATGATGATCTCGAGTTTGATAGTCAACACTGCTATACAAAACCTGACTACTGCATCATCCTTCCTAAGCTCACTCCACTTCGCTTTTCAGACTGCCGTTAACTCCCCCGTAGGCCGTTTGCTCAATGAGTTTACCACCACGTTAGCCTTTCCCGAGTGGTACTGAATGTCAAAGCGATAGTCCTTCATAAACTTGAACTATCTACGCTATCACATATTGAGATCCTTCTAAGTGAACACATATTGTAGCGATTTATGATCTGTGAATAGACTAAATTTCTCCCCCAGGAGATAGTTCCTCCAAATCCTCAAGGAAAAAACTACTATAGCTAGCTCCAAATCATACGTGGGAGGGTTAGTTTATATTATGAGGATTAAGCTTGAGAGAAGCATAAGATATAGCTCGCTCCTCCTGCTATAGCACACCCCCAAGTCCATGTAAGGACGCATCGATAAATACAAGATACTTCACTCCTCCCTTAGGCAATGCAAGCGTAGGTGATGAAGTCAACTGGTCCTTTATCTTATCAAAAGCTAACTGACAATAATCATCCAACATAAATGGCACCCCCTTGCGAGTTAAATTTGTCAATGAACCCGTAATTTTTTAAAACCCTGTAATAAAATAGTGATAATACCCTACCAATACCAAGAATCTACGAACCTCTGTCGGTGTCATGGGTTAACTCCACTCCCTCACATCTGCAACCTTACTTGGGTCCACTAAAATGCCACTGTCAGATATAGTATGACCCAAGAACTGTACCTCATGCAATCAGACCCACACTTCGCGAACTTGACACATAATTAATGGTCTTGTAATGTCGATAGAACCATACACAAATGCTCTGCGTGATCATCCTCCATTAGAGAATATAATAGAAGGTCGTCTATGAACATAATCACAAATTGGTCTAAAAAGTCTTTGAACATACGATTCATGAGATTCATGAAGACTACTTAAGAATTGGGTAGTCCAAACGGTATCACCCTAAACTCATACGACCCATACCACGTCAGGAAGGCGGTCTTAAGAACATATGGCTCCCTAATGTGCAACTGGTGATAACCCAATCTCAAGTCTATCTTTGACAGGTACGCTACTCTTATCAACTGGTCAAATAAGTCATCGATTAGAGGCAATGGTTATTTATTACGAATCGTGACCTTTTTTTAGCTCTCGGTAATCAATGCAGAGTCTGAGTGACCCATCCTTTTTCTTCACAAACAACACTGGAGCACCCCACAACAATGTACTTCGTCTAATATATCCCTACCCTAAGAGCTGCTGAGCCTGGTCCCTAAAATCTCGCATCTCCGGGGCCATACGTTACGGTGCATTTGCAATTGGCTTGGTCCCAAGCACTAAATTGATAACAAACTATATCTCCCGACTCGGTGGTAAACCCGATATCTCTTGAAATATGTCCGTAAACCACCTAATAGGGGTGGTAAATGGACGGATACGAATCGGATATCGTATTTTTCCATATCTGTATTCGCTATCTAGATGCACCATCCGTATCTGCTCAGATAGTTAAAATAACTATTCATATCTGTATCCGATCGGATACCTCAGATTCAAATAATATCCGTATCCGTTTACATTGTTTAGCCATCGCAAAAAATAACTATTAAAATATCCAATCCAATGAAATCTAATACAATCCAAATAAATATATAATAAAATTAATACCTCCTAACATCAATAATTATGGCTTCCATAATAATAGTAGTATTCTGTAATGATAATATGGCTTAAAGCTATCCATACTTTACAACCATATAAGATTAAAGCCATAAAAAAATAGTAGCATTCCAGAAGAGTAGAAATAACTATGCACAGTTTAGATTAAATAAAATTTATTGAGAATGATAACCTTATGGACCTTTTAGTTTTTAAAACATATCGATACTTTTATTTTAACAAGTATACATTTTTATTTTGTATATAATACACCTGTTGTTAACTTCAGTTCTCATCACAATCAAAAGCGTCTCTTTACTTTTTTATTTCTCTCTTATATTTATTTATAATGAAAGAAACTAATGAACAACCACATGAACAATATATAAATATAGTTATATATTTTTATTTTGTATATACCTGTTATTGCTAACTTTTTATTGCAGGAGGAGGGGATGCGCAATGGTGGAGTTGATGCTTAGTGGAGGTGTTGATGAGATGTGGTGGCGGGATTGATGAGCAGTGGCGGGCTGATGTGGTGGAGGGAGAGGTGGGTGAATGTTGGGTATTTTATGGAGTGAAATGAGAGTTTCTTTCCTCTTGTTTTGTACGAAAGAGAAATGAAATGAAATTAGTTTTTTGTTTTGTTTTGAGTGGAGTATATGTTCTTTAATGGGTGTATGTTGTGTGTGATAGGGTGTATTCTAACTTTAGTGTAACTCCATGATAATATACTAAATAAAATAATGATACATGGCATTTTATAATGTACCAAATAAAATAATAACTTTAGGGTGTTTTTGTTTTGAGTGGAGTATGTGTTTGTTTTGTTCTAGGGAATAAACGATTATTTTTTTTAAATATTATTTTTTTAGTAATACTAATACTAATATTATTAATAATATTTTAAACATACGTTTGACGGATATAGATATCTGGTAAAATGGATACTCCGCATCGAATATGGATTATTCGTGCCGGATACTACTACTATCCGTATCCGTTTCCTCGAATATTTTTATATAGTATCCATATTCGTATTCGTTTCCATTTTTCCTGATAACTATTATTCGGATATTGGACGGATGCAAAATTTTGAATATTCATTTATAGCCCTACTACCTAACCACTGGGATCGAGTCTAATGATATAACTACCTACTACAATGTCTCTTCGTCGATATAATATAGGTGCATGCTTGACTCTCTCTTAGGAAGAGGCATCGACACCAAGAATATCTCCTGCCCTAGAATTGCAAACATAATGGTCCTACAAAAACAATCCACCATTGCCCAATACTCTACCAACTAGTCCATACCGAGAGTGACGTCATACTCAGTCATGTTGAATACCAATAAGTATACCACTAAACATAATCTCCCTATGTATATCCCCACCCCTCTACAAATGGGGTGAATGAGGGCCCCACTACCCAAAGGTGAATCGACAGATAGTAATGCTGTTGGCTACCATTTGTGGGTAAACTTCTAGTGGCTATGAAAGAATGCAATTCTCTTGTATCAAATAACAGCTAACCCATATGACCATGGATAGGAAATGTACCCTTAATAGGGGTGGCGCTTCAGTCGCCTGTGGTATCATCACATTCTAGACATTATAGACATACTCGTACTGTTACTGTCCGTGCTGGAGTAGAATTTCTGGAGTTATTGGTGCTGCTGGTGGCAATTGAACCTGCTGCCCCGACTTGGAACCCTGGTGCTACCCCTGTCTATCTGTGGGAAATGTCTCTTCATGTGACATGGATCTCCCCAGATAAAGTAACGGTCTGTGAAATCCCTTGCCTTCAGCCCTACTAGCCATGTCAGGGTTGTCTTGGTAATTAGCCCTTTTGGCCTCAGAACAACTGTTGAGGAACACATTGCTACTGTGGCCCTACATAAACCCCTTTTCACCTATTCCGAATCCCCTGACTGAAATCTCTTAGTCAGATCCCCTACTTGGAATCCCATTCGTACTGTCGATCAGTCTGTTGTTGTGATGCCACACTAACACCATTTCCTCCCATCTTACTCGGATGGATAGACTCCCATGCTCTCTTGATTCCCTTTATATAGAAGCAGTGATCCTAACAGTATAATTATGCGTCATTGATGACCTCAGTATACGTTTTCAATGACGGGTTACCCAACAAGTGTTGTCGGATCCTGCAATTAAGCCTCTCTTTAAACTTCAACATTTTCTTCTCTTCATGTTCACCTCGTCGGGCACAAAGTTCTCTAGAAGGGTGAAATCTTCCTCATACTTGTCCACAGACCATCCCTCCTATACAACATTTAGAAATCTCCTTCCCATCTCAGTCGGAATTATCGAAGGAAAATATATGCGGTCAAACCGCACCCATAACTCTGCTATACTCATCCTGTCCCTCTTCTCCAACGTAGTGACTGACTCCGACCACTATAGTGTTGCAACCACAAACTTAAATGTAGCCATTATCTATTTTTGATTTCCGCTGCACTCAATCATGCAAAGATGAAGTTGTATGTCCTTCTTCCCACTACACTAAAAGGCCAAAATAGCACCCTTCACCCGACCACCCTTATCACGGTCAAAGACAGTGACAAAAAACACACATTTTTTTGTCATGATCTTTGATCGTGATAAGTTTTTGATAATTATTATCATGGACTTGTCACGATCAAAGACCGTGATAAGTAGATTTGTTATGAACGTGTCACGGTCAAAGACCATAACAATCTAACAAAGTTGTCACTATCTTTGACCGTGACACGTCCGTAATAACTCTCATATCTTAAAAACCCTAGCCGTAGTCTTTTATTTTCCTTCGCGTTTCAGTTCCCTCATCTCTCTCTCTCTCTCTCGCTCTCTCTCTCTCTCTCTCTCTCTCCTTTATGTGTGCGTGGTATGGAAGATATTAATCAATTTTGGATTTTTCATAGGGAATGGAAAGTTCCTTTTGAAGAACCCTATATCATTGACTTACATAAGTCTATACTATATAGGTGTTCATCTAGTTTGGAAATTGTGACAAAATTTGAATCCCATCCCTAGTTACCAAAGGAACCTCAGACTCAACTTGATGCCTCTATCAGTTCACCAATGACACTCGCTAGGACTGCATACATGCATCATATTATGATATAATTGGTTATGTGTGAGTTAATTCCCTTAAAATTGATATCTACTATTTTTGGGAATTTTTAAATAATTTCTAAGATTATAAAATGATTTTTAGAAATTAATTTGGTTGGCTTAAAAACCCTTGGGGCTGATTTATAATTTATTTTTATGGCATAAATTCTGGTTGGGTAGAAACCCAAAGCGCTAGAGAATATTGTGGGTGCAATTTGAATTTCTAAATCTTCAAAAACATGCATTTTTCATTTGATCTCAGTCATACACGTGTTTCCTTTGTAACGGTCTGATGTGTGTTTTCCTATACTCACATTCGCTAGACTCACTGTGCACCATTGGATCATTTTAATCAACAATCTTCTTGTGTTTTCTTATAATCCTCGTGTTTGATTTTGAACCTATCAAATCTATTTTAAATGAAGTGGCTTGGCAGCCCTTAAATTGACTTCGAATGAATTCTGATCGTTTATTTCCCTTAGATCTTCTAGAGCCTTCTTCTCGTAGTATATAAGGAAACTTCATCTTCAATTTTGTATCTTTTGGTCATTGTTACCTCTGAGAGAAAAAAGAGATAAGAGAGAATATATAGGGAGAGTGTGTGTGTGTGTGAGAGAGAGAGGGAGAGAGTTGGAAAAGTTTTTACAAACCCGAACTCAAACTTCAAAACAAATCCAAACTAGAAAATATTTTTCTAAGTATTTATAGTTCGTGATTTGATAATTTTTTCTTCTATTGTCTTATATCTCTTTGCCAACTTAATCACATTGATTAAGTCTCTATTTCTTTCTATAGAAATATGAGATTTTATTTTTGTGATGCAGATCACGTAGTTATTTGCTAGAGCTGATTTCTTATTTCAAGAAATCTATTTTTTGTTGGTTGTTTTCAAACCCTAAACCAATGAAACTCTTTCTGATTTTAACTTACTAAAACTGTCATACATGGATCTAGTTTTGATATCTTGATTGGGGTTTGCACATTCAATTACTATTTTCAAAAACAAAGAAAATGCATAGGATCTTATCTAGTTTGTATAACAAGATTCCTTCTTGATCTGTGGTTATTTGAAAGATCCAAAGTCTGACTTATTTGACTAAGATGATTTTAGAAACCCTTGCATCTTGAGAGATCTATTTGTAATTTGATTCTCATATTGTCTGTAATTAAGTGTGTGTAAGTTCAATGCATGAGTTTAGATCACTACACCACATACACCTTCACACTACTACACTGGAACATGTTGGTGTTAAGATACTGAATTGTTACAGTCGATATAAAGCTAAAAGGAGTAAAGATAAGAAGCTAGGAGAACATCAGAAACAATCAGAACCTTAAGAGAAGTGAGAACATGCTAGAGGAGTTAGTACTTTTCTGAACATAGATTAGGTTTATTTGTGTGTCTTAATTGTTATATAGCTTGTAATTTATTACTAATTTTTAGTGGACTTTTTACTTTTGTGGTGTAGAGGTCAATGTGGATGTTTCTCCAATTGGGTGGTGTTTTACCACGTTAAAATTTCTTGTGTACACTTCCTTTTTCTCTCATCCCTTTCTTGAGGTTGTGTTGGTTTATTCTGTTTAAGTTTTATTTTACAAAACTGGTAAACCTATAACTGAAATTACTCATTCATAACTATTTTACACATATTTTGTTTTAAGAAAAGAGTTTCTTCAACAAACTGTTCGATGCCATTTAGATAGTTTAATCTTGTATTAAATGACTTAAGTGGTAGTTTTTCACCTTTTATCCTCGAGAAACCCTGAAAACAACCATTAATAAGTAAGATAGATGTACAAAGGAAGGATGACAATGTAGATCATAATGTGCTAGAGGATTTAGTTGATGTTGCGTATGGAGTTCATAAAGTGGAAGAACATGAGGTCACTGATGATGTACAAGGTCTGGGTTATCATAAAAAGATGAGTTATGAGTATCCCGATTTTTTTCAAGAACAGTGTAACATTTATTTGGAAATATCAACATATGGTTTCAATCGATTTGGAAATCTAAGCACTACTCAGATTGTATGTTCCAGTGACCCTAACACTACTAAACCTACCTCCTTCATAGTGTATGATACCTGAATTTTTGATGCTGTATTTGTTGATACCTGGGCCAAAGGCACCAAGTGAGGATATTAATGTCTACTTGGATCCTTTGGTATAAGAATTAAATGAGTTGTGGGAAGAGGTTTTTCAAGTTGTTGACTCTTTTAAAAAAGAAAAGCTTGAGCTAAAAGCTATGTTGATGTGGGCAATTCATGATTTTTCATCTTATGGGACATTATCCGGTTGCGTAGTACATGGTTATTTAGGGTGTCCTATTTATGGATAGGAGACTAAATCTCTTTATCTCATCGATAACAATGATAGAAGGTTTTTACCCCCCATCATAATTTTAGATTTGAGAAAGGTTCCAATTTTTTACGGGGCGGGGTTGAACATAGGCTATCTCCGAGAAAACTTTTAGGTTCAGAAATTGAAAGTAAATCTTCTTATTGTGGCCTTAATATTCTACATAAGAATCCAAAATTCAAGAATGTCAAGCATAAGAAGACCCCAACTGGGAATGAAACTAGGACAAGAAAGGAATGGTCTAGGAGGAGAATTTTATTTGACTTGACTTATTGGAAGAATAACCTGGTGCGCCATGTATTAGATATGATGCATTCATAGAAGAACATAACTGACCATATTATGGGCACATTCCTTGGATGGAGTCATTCAAAGCATGGAGAAAATGAAGAAAAAGACCTTAAATCGTTGAAACTTAAGCCACAACCATGGTTAAAAGAAGATCGTAAGGGAAGGGAAATAATTCCTTCTAGTGCATTTACTTTGACGAGTGAGGAAGGGAATGTGCTTTTTGACACAATATATAATTTGAAGGTTCCATCTAATTTTTCATCCAAATTATAAAGCATTGGGAATTATGCTAGCCATGATTTACATAAGAGTAAGTCCCACGATTAGCATGCAATCATGCAATTAGTTCCCTTATTGTTTAAGCATTGTTTTTCTAAGCACAAGAATTTGTGGAGGGCTATTATTCAAATTAACATGTGCTTCTCACTTTTATATGAGAAGGTCGTAAATCGAGATCACATAGTTGCTGCAAAAATAACTGTGATGGAAGAGATTTGTGTGTTGGAGAAATACTTTCCCCCATCCTTTTTTGACATAAGTGTTCAGTGGTTGGTACACCTATGCGACGAGGAACTTCTTTACGGCCCAGTTAGATATCAGTGGATGTATTTGTTTGAAATATTGATGAAAGTTTTCAATGATTTCATTAATAATACACAACACATGGAAGGATCATTTGCAGACGAATACATCACCGTGGAGTCATTAATCTACACTCAGAAATATATGTCTGACCAAAGCAGCGTGGATAATAGTGATGAGTTCATCGATGAGGGTGGTTCGGTGATGGGCAAGCGAGTGAAATTAACGAGTTTAAAATATGAATAAGTAGCTAGTTATGTATTTTTCATGCATGAAGATGTCTAAGAATGGATAAAGTAAGTTTATATTATTTTAACTTTTACATTATTTTAATTTTTATACATGATCAATTTTGTAATATGTTCGTCACGATCAATGTAGAAAATATGATGCATGTGGGAGCAATAAAAGATGAAGAATGATGCCCCAATCAGACAGTGAATTTAGGTTGTGGGTGTCACGCGAGCTAATTATAATGAAAATGTCTCTTATTAAATGTCACATTACAAGAAAGAATTAAAACTAACCTATTTAATTTATCTATAATCTCAACTTTTAAAGATGGGTGATATGGCATCGAGACTTACTCGTCTAGCCATTGGACCCTTGTTCATGCACGAGTATAAGAAGTATCGATTGAATGGTTACGTATTCAATACAAATGTGTACGAGAAAAATAAAAATGTACAGAACTCGAACATTTCATATAAGGCTCTTACTTATTTTCGAGCGAGCGCGAAAGATAAAAACCTCTTTGAAGTTAAAATGACATACTATGGTGTCATTCGAAATATATTTGAATTGGACTATATAAGCTTCAAAGAGGTTGTGTTTTACGGTGATTGGGTAGGAGTTGAGGATACAAATTCTTGTAAAGTTGGTCATGGCACAAATTTGATTATGGTTGACTTGTCCATGTTGAAGAGCAATGAGCATGTGAGCTATACACCGTTTATTTTTTCTTTTCAAAATGTTAAGCAAATGTTCTACTCGGAGTATATTAACAATGAGCTATGGTCAATCTTCCTACATGTGCCAAAGCATCTAACTAGTAGTGTGGATTACTTGGCTGCTCCTATAGAATATCAATCCATTTTAGATGATAACCCGGATTTGAAATAATTTTTAAAATTGGAATGATTATTACAATTATTTGAAACAGTTCTTAGTTTGGTTTATGATATGGATTTGTATTCTTATGATGTCGTTAACTGTTATTCTTCTAGTGATTTATTAATATCATACGACATTTTAATGCTTTTATTCATTTGGATTTGATCAGTTCCGGTGGATTTGAATAAAAATTGGTGGGTTTGTTATTGAATATGTTAATTTGGATCTTACTCAGTTTGAACATTAGTTCTTAGTCTTTGACATGACCTGAATTTGAAACAATTTTTAGATTTATAATAAATATTCTATTTATTTAAAACAATGCTTAGTTTGTTTGATGATATGGATTTATAATATTATAATTTTGTTAGTTTATATTCGTCCAGTGCCTTAATTCATTTGGATTTTAGCCAATTTAATGATTTTATTCATTTGTATTCGATAATTTTATCATATACGTGTTTGTACTAATAATAATTTTTTTTTACAAGAATTGCTTCATCAGGGCGTCATGGTAGCGGAGGTGAGGAAGGCTCATCTTCCACTAGGCCCCCTAAATGGGAAAAATTGGGGTCTGTCACTGAGAATAAGACGACCTTATTGGATAGAGGCCTTGAGTTTCTCAAGTCGATCGTCATCCTGGGATACATGGATTGGAGGAAGGTTCCACAAAATCTCAGGCTGGCCATCTCGGGGGCACTACAGGTAGTTACTCACTTTATTTTTATTTTGTACTTATATTTGTACTTTATTATATTTTCTAACATAAATACAACTAACACTTATTTTCATTTTGGTTTGTATTTGTTTGACAAGAGCAATTTGACGTGCCCCCACATGTCAACGACTCCATATTAGAACAATTGAGAAATGAATATAAGACGTGGAAGAAAAATAGGCAGACACGGTATTTGGGCATGACCGGGAGTCCATATTGAGGGTCTGTGACACCGTACCATTGATAGAACCGATCTCATTGGCACAACGAAACCAATTTTTCGATAATGAGATCAAGGAGAGACAGTTGACATCTCGTCAATCGGGGAGGGAAAACTGGGCGAAAAAGGTGTCCGTGCACTACTCTGGGCGAACATCTTACGTCAAGGTGGAGCATAGGATGGTAAGTTTTTGTTTTTCTTTAATTTTAGTTTTATGTTATTATAATTTAGCATTACTTTGCATTACTTACTAATTCTTCATTATTTTATTTCCGGAGACAGAGAGTGGCCTTGGTTATTGGCCACATAGGCTCGATGCCTATGTGGAAATTCGGACAAAGAAGGGCAAGGATAAGGAGGTGTCCCCAAGCGTGGTAGCCACGATTGTAAGTTATAACAATATCTTGCAATTATTTTTTTTTAATTACGCTATAATTTTTTTTATTAACTCAACTAATCGTGTACTTTTTATCATTTCAGGAAAAGCTTAAAGAAGTGCATGACAAGTAGTTTGATGCAGACAAGGCATCTTTGGCTACGGACGTACTAAGTTAAGTGCTCGGGGTGGATCACAAGCCAGGTACAAATATACTATTGGGAAGTGGTAGTGGCCAACCCAACAGTTTTTTTAATGCTGCCTAGATTTGTCACGGACTTTGACTATGACAAGAAAAAATTATCACGGACTTGTCACGGTCAAAGTTTATGACAATTTTTTATTTATCATAGACTTGTCACGGACTTTGATCATGACTAGTTTTCCTTTGTCACTTACTAGTCAGGGTCAAAGTCCATGACAAGTTTCATACTTATCACGGACTTTGACCATGACAAGTCCGTGATAATTTTCTTTAGCACCCACAAACTTGTCACGATCAAATACCGTGACAAGTTTGACTTGTCAAGGTTTTTGACCGTGATAAGTTAGCAGTTTTGGTGTAGGGGCCATTGATTGGCAGCTATGACATCTTCACTGTCCTGGAACTCCGGTGGGTGCCTTTTTTGGAAGTCCATTCGAACCTTCTCCCACACTGATGGTCCCTCATGATGATGCTTAGATTTAACACCACCAGATAAGTGATGGTGATCTCAAACAGTAATAGCCATGGCAGCCCTGGAGATATGTATGTATGTTTAAGTATATAGAAGGATATGAGTATAAGAGGAATAAGACAATGATGTATAGTGGTTCAGCCAATTAGGCCTACATCCACTATGAGTGTGTGATCCACTAAGTATGGACACTAATGGCCTTAGATATAATGCACATAAGGTCACTTTCTCTCTCTACTGTGTGTACCAACAGAGTTTCAACTAGGGTTACAATTATCGATCCTGCCCTGGAGGGTTGTAAATGATGAGTATATATAGGTCACGGGGGGTGTAGTGTACCCCCCAAGTATGCATAGTGCATGTGAATGAAGGTCTAGCTAAGCCCCTGTTGACACCTGTCGATGCCACTTGTGATTAATGATGACATAATATTCCCTCACATGAGGGGGTGATATTGTTATAACGGTCTTCCACGTGCCGTAAGAGTCTCACGCGCATTCTCCACTTCCCATTAGCCTTTGGGACGATGACCGCATTGGACAACCACTCTGGGTAGATGACCTCTCTGATAAACTCAGCGTCTTCTAATTTTTTGACCTCATCCCTTATGACCTCATACTTTTCTCTAGAGTAAATTCTCCTCTTCTGCTTTACTGACTTTGCACCCTCTACCACGTTGAGCTTGTGGCACATAATTTCCGGGGTGATCCCTGGCATATCTGCATGACTCCATGCAAAGACACTTTGTCTTCTCCTCAACAGCTTGATGAGGTCTTCCTTAACATCCAATTTCAGGGACTTAACGATTTGGACAGTTTTTTCTGTGTCATCCTCATTGAGGATGATGGATTCTACCTCTTCCGCGGCCTCTCCTTTCTTCATCTTTGTCTCGTACCTGAGGTTGAGGGTATCAATATTGTAAGTGGTTGTTGCCTTCTTATGCACCTCTCTTTCCTATGCGGAGTTGTAATAATACTCTCGTGCTGTTGTCTGGTCTCCCTGAACTTCCCCCACCCCATAAGGTGTTGGAAATTTAATCATCTGATGGGCCGTTGATGGCACAGCTTTGAACCCCTTGAGGGCTACCCGCCCCGGTATAATATTGTAGGCTGAAAAGATATATTCATCCATCATAAATAAACTGACCTTCTTGGTAAGCCATCTCGGCCACTGGTCCCCCATCCTGACATCGGCCTCATACACTCCAATGGGATGAACTTTTTCCCCGCTGAACCCAATCAATGGGTGATGGTATGGGACGAGTCTCGCACGGCTGAGACCTAAGACTTTAAAGCATGGCCAAAACATCAAATCTGCAGAGCTACTCCCATCTACTAAGATCCTAGGCACCTCACATCCATGTACCCTGGTAGTGATGACGAATGGGTCATCATGTGGGGCTAAGAGGCCTTTGAAGTCCATTATTGAGAACCCCAATATCAGAGTGTCCATATCGACCTTCTTTCTCTTTTCTGACTTTGCTTCCAGAGAGGTTGAGTGTACTGTCTTCGTCATTGCCTTGGCTTCAGCTACGTGGGCCTTCCTATCTGCGACCTCTGACCCTCTCCAGCTAGGCCCCCAGAGATCATCCCCACACTGAGAGAGATCATGTTAAGTCTCTTGACAGGGCCGAGGTCATCTCTTGGGGGGAGGTCAGGGTCATCCTCTTCATCAGAAGAGTCATCCCCTCTTTTTGGAGGATTTTCTTGGCATGCATTTCCTCACTTTTTCCTGGGGTCGCCCCCTCGGCCCCTCTTGAAGGCACTTTTATCGACGTACTTCCTCAGCTTCCCCTCTTTTAACATTCTTTCAATTTCGTCCTTCAGAGCAAAGCATTTGTCTGTCTCATGGCCATGGTCCTGGTGAAATTCACACCATAGGTTTTTGTTCCTCTTGTTGGGGGCTGCCCTCAGCTTATCAGGCCACTTGAGGGACCGATCACTCTTTATCTCGTTGAGAATGTGTTCACGACTGACCGTTACAGGGGTGTAATCAGCGAATTTGTCATCCGTAGACCTCTTCTTCCCCTCTTTATTTTTCTTGGGGTACTTACCCCCACTGGTGCCTCCTTTTTCATCTTCGTATTTTGCAGCCATCGCCTCTTCGGCATTCATCACCTTCCCTGCTGTTGACAGCAATTCCTCCATCGTCCTCGGAGGGTCTTCAACAAGCTTCCATAGTAGCTTCCCCTTCTGGAGTCCTCCAATGATGGCGGTCATGGCTATGCTCTCCTCATAGTCTTCCACCTCCAACTTTTCTTTATTGAATCTGACTATGTAGTCTCTTAAACTCTCATTCTTCCCCTGCTTAACATAAAGCAGGTGTGTGGTCTTCTTCTGTGGCCTCACCCCAAAGCAAAAATTATGGATGAACCGGTCTGCCAACTGCTTAATGTTTTCAATGGAGTTTTTTGGAAGAGACATGTACCAGACATGTGCAGCCCCAGTCAGAGTACCAGAGAAGGCATGACACCTCATCTCATCCGAGATAGAGTATATGTCTGCTGCTGATTGATACATCTCAATATGATGGACATGTTTGGTGCTCCCGTCATATCTTGGGGTGACTACGAGTGGCTTGAACTTTGATGGCGTAGGGAAGTTGACTATCTTCGCCACAAAGGGTGAGCCTATGGAGTATCCTCTCTGAAGAGGGTCATGGATCTTCAGTATATCACTGATCTTATCCTCCAGTCACTAGATCGAGTCATTCCAGGGCCTCATAGGGTCGCCTTGGCCGATGTTATCCCCTGCCGCCTCTTTGAGATGGACGGAGGGTTCTGCTGTGGCTGGCCTGTGTCAGCTTTTTACTTCCCCTTAACCGTCGTCCCGTCCTTGGGGTTGGCCCCCATGGGGTTAGCCATCTGCTGCCTCCCTTCTGGACCTCGCAACACTCCTTGATCTGGATAATTTTTCCCTCAAGTCATTCATTGGGCCCAGCCTCTCAAAGGCAGACCCCCTGCTCAGGAGATCGAAAGCAGAGCCTCTCGGGCGATCGTCAGGATTTTTCCTTCCAAGCTTCCCTCTGCTCTTCTGGAGGGGTCGTACAATATTGTTGGAGACCTCATATGGCTCCCAGCATTCTATGGGGACCTCCTCCCCCTCCAGATCATCATACCTGTCCTCAGGGCAAGGGTTTCCTTGCCTCCCCAGACGTAGACGCCGGGGGTCAGCAACATCCCTCCACCGCTGAGGGGGTGAAAGGTCTTTACACGGTGCCTGGGGTGGTCCCCTAGCCTCATGCTGCCCTGGATCCGCTGCCGGAGTAATCATATCAGGTGAGACCCCCGGTGGTCTTAGTATGTTCTGGCTTAGAGCTGTGAACTGCTCCTACATGATCCGTTGGCTTGCTGCCAGAGACTTCAAGGCTGCCGCCACATCAGCCATCTCAGACTGGGGTGGTGGCTGACTGGAACTGGGTCCTACTCCACTATCAGGTGGAGGAAGTGGTGTTAGTGGCATCTCCGGTGCCATGTGTTTGAGCTATGCAAAGATGAACTGGAAAAAAGATCGGTGAGCTTGAGAACCTTAATGGGTCGCTTTCAATGGTGAAGCACCTCCTCACAGGGGGAGAATTGGTTCACCACCAGAGTGCCCAGTGAGGTCAAGCTGTACAAAGGAAGAGATGTCTTCTCGTTCCCACATATGGCGCCAAACTGATGATGCTTAGATTTAACACCACCAGATAAGTGATGGTGAACTCAAACAGTAATAGCCATGGCAACCCTGGAGATATGTATACATGTGTAAGTATATAGAAGGAGATGAGTATAAGAGGAATAAGACAATGATGTATAGTGGTTCAACCAATTAGGCCTACATCCAGTGTGAGTGTGTGATCCACTAAGTATGGACACTAATGGCCTTGGATACATTGCACATAAGCTCACTTTCTCTCTCTACTGTGTGTACCAGCATAGTTTCAGCTAGGGTTACAATTATCGATCCTGTCCTGTAGGGTTATAGATGACAAGTATATATAGGTCTTGGGGGTTGTAGTGTACCCCCCAAGTATGCATGGTGCATGGGTCGTCCGGACCATGATGAGGGGCCGGCCCCTCGAAGGGTCGTCTGAACCATGATGAGGGGTCGGCCCCTTAGAGGGTCGTCTGGGCCTGATGAGGGGTCGGCCCCTTGAAGGGTCGTCTGGACCATGATGAGGGGTCGGCCCTTGAAGGTTCGTCTGGACTATGATGAGGGGTCGTCCCCTTGGAGGGCCATGATGATGGGTCGGCCCCTTGGAGGGTCGTCTGGTATTGATAATGAGGTCATCCTGACCCCATCCAGGGGTAGGGCATCCTCGGCCTGGCCGTGGGTATATATGGGTATATCACCTAATGTCCCTGGATGACCAATGCCTCTAACTATAGCGACTGAGCCTGTGAAAATTGCTCTGCCATAGCAGTCATAATGACATTAACCATCTGAGCAACGTTATTATCCACCGATGCAGATGTCACTTTCCTATGTGGAACCTGTGGCTCCTCTAGAGGCCCCAGTCTGTCTTCCTCTACTTGGTGGCATTTGAATCAAGACCGTATAAGTTCACAAGTAATATAATATATTGATGGAGGAACATAAATGTTTAAATGAATGCAACACTCCAAATAATAGGGATCTATATCAAAGGACCCTATGCTGAAATAGTAATAAGCCGAACAGATCCTAAAGACACTAGAATCTGATGCTCTGATACCATTTGTGGCACCTCTCTTGTAAAAATAATGGGTGGCCATCCCTCTACTAAAATAAAATAGGAATCTCAGCTGGCTCATTTTTAGCATCACTGTCAAATAATTAAATTAATTACTAATACCTTATTAAGTCCGATGTCAAATTTTAAAACTTATTAAATTTCCATAACTAAATTTCATTCTCCATAAACCATTTCGAATAATTCAATATACATTTACCATGATTATTAATAAAATAATGAATTAAATAATAATCTGAATAACCACATAAATCATCGATATAAATCCAATACAATAATTTATCAAACTGTAATAAATAATGACCGATTAACTAAACATCTAATAATGGAAACATGTTCGAATGAAAATTGAATAAGATCCTATCTATAATATCGTAGATAAAAGTGTCTAATAAAATCCCTCAAGCAGCCATAGCTGCTGCAGCACCGTCTGACTGGATGAAATGATCATGCTTGGCGTCCCTCTAGCTGAGCACCTAAAAGTTTTGAAAATATTTTGATGTTGGTCAGGGTTCAAAACCTTTTGAAAATACTTTTAAAGTGTTTAAATTACATTAATAAATATTCAATGAAATCTTTCATATTTAAATTGTTGTCGCACTCCCACAAGATAATCCTCATACCTCATCTATAGTGTGAACCCAACGCATGTAATTTAAACACCTTAGTTACGCTACCCTACCTAACTACTACTAATACGTATCTTATACGCTAACCTTCTAGCCAAACTGTGTCACATATATTTATTTTTATTTAGCTATAGATACGCTATATCATTTTAGTCACATCATTAGCCGATAGAAATAACTTTATTCCTGCTATTAAATCAATATTGACATTTTCATTATATTCACCCGTATATATTTGTCCCACTTATATACTTATTATCATATCACATATTGCACACACAAACACACACACACACACACACACACACACACACACACACACACACACACACACACACACATATATATATATATATATAAAGGAGGAGGTTTTTTTGTCAAGTCTAACTGACAATTGAGATTAAATGTGAGGTGTTTGTATCTTATGGTCGTCAAGGCTAACTCACGGTTGCGATTAAATGTGAGGGTTGATGTGTATAACGTGTTAATCTGTCTTGCAATTTGAGAGCATTGCGTCAGATTTAAAAGAAGAAACCGCATAGGTATGCGTGTTCTCTCTCTCCGTTCAAGATGTCAGATTACGCTCTCTCTCCATTTTCTTGAGATGCACACTTTTCTCTTACCTTTTCCTCACACATACAAAGACAAAGTTATTGAATCTCTCTCTAATCTTCTGCTAGAAACACCAAATACACTTTTCTCTTTCTCTGATCGTCTTATTTTTTAGTAGTTTATGGTTGATATCTAAAGCCTCAAGTTTGAGAAAGTTACAGATCTCGAGTTATTTTTTTTAGTTTTTTAATGCCTCACGTTTGAGAAAGTTTGATTTTTTTTTCGTGTTACATAGAGCTTGGATACATTAAAAAGAAAGTTACAGATAACTCTTCCGACCTATCTATAGATTACTTTTCAACTCTCTCTCTTTTGATGATTTTCGTCGTTCATCAGATTAGTGGTTTATTTCATTCGTGGTGGACTTGAGTTTAATTTCTAGAACTGAGAATCATCAATTCCCCCACATCAGTTCTGCTCCATCGCAAGGTCTCACGAACTGTTTTTTTCCTTTTTCAAATCTAACCAGACTCTCTATCTCTCACCCCCAACAAAGGTAAGTGTGTATCTGAGTATTCGGTTTACATATTTGTGCCTTTTTTTTTATTATGGATCTGAAGAAAAATTAACATAACCACAATCTCTTTATTAGGGATATGTGAGAAAACTAAATTCTTTTTCAGTCTTTTGTTCGTTATTTTGCCCTAAGCATCAACGTGTTTCCTTCTTTTTTGCATTTTCTTATTTTAACATTTTTTTGTTGTTATTTGTCATCATTATTTGGCGTTGTTCTACATATACATTGCAATACACTCATTATTTATTATATTTTAAATGATTATGTTAATTATCATGCAATTTTATTTCATTTATCAACTATTATCTCAATAATGTTTTCTGATTTGGTATGCATTGTTAATGAGGCTTTGATGTTGGCTTTGGACTCTACGAGAAAGTGAGAAAGGAAGGTTGTTCTTTTATTTTGTCTGTTGTTAGTTCAGAATGAGGAAAAATAAAGAAACAGATGACTAATTCTTTCAGTCTCTTTCATGCTTCATATTTATTTTGTTACTTATTCGAATAGGCTTGGCAATTGTTCAGATTTTTCGTATATATGTTCTTAACATTTTATCAGCTCATGTATATATTGTTTGCTTCTATCTTGCAGTTTTTTTCATTATTCATATTTTGTGTGTATATGTTCATAACATTTATCAAATAATGTACTTATTGTTTTTTTCTATGTTGCAGCGCTACTAAGCAAGAGGTTCTCCATCTAGTAAAAACAGGCCATGGTGTTGCTTTTTGGGTGGTGAGCTCTAGGATTGAGAATGGGTAGGAATCATTGGATTGATATTTCTATTTTTTACTTTCTTTCACCTAATATTTGAGTGGAAGTGTTATATTTTTTTTATGTTTTAATGATTTAATTAGTTAGTAATAATATTGGTATTTGGTCTTGAAAGATTAATGGAAGTTATAGATTATTGAAAATTGGAAGATTATTAATATTATTATTGATGTTAATGGTAGTTGGAAGATTATTGTTACCATAAGTTGTATTTACGTAATATCTTTGAATTTTTCTTATATTTTACATTAGTACCAAAACATTTGAAACACTGATTTTTTATCTAGTAATAATCACAATTTATAATTTATTAAAACGACTTAGAAAAGTTCAATGAAGAATTAACAAAAAATCGACACCATTAGTTTTTTTTTATTATTCTATGTTTAAAGATTTGAAAATTAAATATGTTTTTTCATAGAATTTATGACTTACAAAACTCGACAACATATTCTCTTTAATCTTTTAATTTAAAAAATGTTTAGCCAACGGATACTTGTGTTCACATTGGTGGAACTCACACTCAAAACTGTCTAAAGATGCAGAGGTGCTTAGTGGTTTCTCTGTACCAATGTCAATTTTTAATAGTATACTCGCATGGAGTGATTCCAAAGATGTTGACTGATAAGAAACAGATGGGACTAAACATATATAAAAATAACTGTTGGACAATTATGCCTGGTTTGTGGACAAAGGTCGCGTGGCTCCAGGTAATGATGCATGTGTGTATGTGTGTGTATAAATATATATATAACGACATGCTACAACATTATAACAATGTACCATATGGTAATATATAGAGAGGACGCGTGGCTCGAGGTATAATTTTTAATATGTGAATAGAGTTTAAAAGCTAAAAGGTATCTTTAATGGTTGGTAAGGATGACAAGACAAGACAAGGAGTGACTGAAAGGAATCTTCAATAGATTCTTTTAAATCTAAAATTTAGGTCTCATAATTTTTCCTAAAGCCATGGAGATAAATGATTTATTCCCATAATTACTTGAACATACATACGAGTAAACAAGTGATAAAGTATGAATAATTAAAAATACCATAAAGCATATGCACACAATATATTTTATCAAAATATAAACTAAATATTTCTCAAAATCAACTCAATTTCATTCTTCTTATTGACGTTAATATTTAAGACATTTTTTACTAAAATTTTATTCATTGTTTTTAATTATTACAAATTAATTTTAAGACAAGAAGTCATACGAGTGAAGTCTATAACTTTTAGTTTTTTGATATAGATTTAGTTTTATGAAGAGTACAAATTATTAAAATAATTATTGTTTTCTTCCTCGATTTTAATAATTTTGTAGTTTGGGTAACTAATTAGTTTAAGTAAGGTGTGAAATTTTAAGTTATTGTTAAAGTGACATTATTGTTAATATGTAGTATTACAAAGGTGTGAGATGAATAATACCATTCGTGACATTGTAATGTTTTTTAAAAGATAAATTATCGTGGGAGAAAATATACCACCATGCCATCAGCACGGGTACACCCTAGTTTATATATAATATATATACCTCGCGGATGCAATCTTTAGTATGCTATTAAGTTTTAGGGATATATACCTCAACCTAGGCAACCAGGTCAAAATCTCGCCATTGAACCCAAATCGTAAATGTAAAATCATAGGCGGTCATAGACATACATCTGTGGGTCATAACCACAACACATTAGCCCACTAAACTCCAAACACACATACACTAGTCATGCAACATACTTATGACTTGGATAATCGATCCTACACCTGGTGGTCAACGCCAAGGTAAACCACCCACTACACAACCTCCACCAATCGCATCCTCTAGAGTAGATATATTTCATATATATCAATCATGCCAATATATATATATATATATATATATATATATATATACACACACACAGAGTATCTTTATACCAGTATATATATGCAATAAACTCGGCTAATCGTGCCTATGTCACTCGCAGCACTAGCCCATAATCTCCGAGTCTAATCCCGACTCCTGAATGTGTAAGTAATACCTTACTTAATTGATTCACATATATAACATTTAATTTGGACACTAATCTACTCCTTACCAGCTCGTATCCCAATTCTAACCGAATTTCCATCTCAATTGAGTTAATTAATTTTTGAGTGTCGTTCACCCTAAACCCCCATAATTTCATATTTTAGATGTATTCCCGACTAACCCAAAGCAATATAACAATACACATAATTTTTAGAAGTCCTATAATTATTTGCGGACCCTTTATTTTCACCCAAACCCCATACGGTTCCCAAAAAATCCAAACAACCTACACTATTTCCCCTAATAGGTCCGAATCGATTTGGATTCCAGGCACATATTGATTTTCCTGTCGAATCGATTCACCCATGAAAGACGAATCGATTCTATTCTTGGTAGTGGACCTGTTAGACCAATACGAGATTCATTATATCACCAACTCTCAATTCAATATACATCAGAAATTCATCCCAAATATTTCACTCTCTATCAATTCCAAATATGATTCTACTCATTTTCATTTTTAAGTTCATCCAACCATAATCTACTTCATGGGATTCAAGACTTTAATCAAGAATCACATGATTTCTTAATTAAATATCAATATTTCACTAATCCTCAATCCTTCTCATTCAATATCAAATCTTTCTATTTGGGTTAAAACTCAAAATTCATATGGAATAATTATCAATTCCAAATCTATGAAATCATTCCCCAAATCACATTTTATCATGTAAATCCCACCTAAAATTCATATTTTATTCACTAATTATAATATGAATTAAAACATGCACATATAATGTTAATCAAGTTCAAACACTTGCCTTAAAATTTAGGTAGAGTCTGAATTCCTTTTTTTGGGGATTATCCTAGTTTAGACATTTCTTTGAAAATCCTTCCCAAATAGCCTTTTCTTGATCTCCCTTTGTTTCTCCCTTCTCTTTTCTATTTTCTCTCACACTTAGACTCTTGGAATGGTAGTGTGTATTCCTCCAACCATGGACCTTCCCTTTTTATTATATCAAACTCGAAATTAGGTTATCATCTAAGTGTAAAATGATCCGTATACCCCTATGCGGGTCCGACTAGTCTAAAATGCTACCGGAACCCAATTACTACCCTCAGGAAGTTAATTTTAATAGCTCCGACTCATTCCGAATCATATGTGCACTCGAAATCACCATCAGAGTCACCTATCAACAAATTTCCATCTCATTTCTAACACGACCCTGCACACATGTCTCAAATAAGATACCGTCAAATCCAGTTGATTTTACTCATTAACGACGTAATACAATTTGACATAAGTTTAATTTAATTTTCTCACTGGTAATTATATTTTCACATAAATATTATACTTTTCTCACTAATTAATATTTATTAAATTCTCGTTATTTTCCATTTTATTAAATTATGTGCACACATGTAATTTAAATGCTAAAAATAAATATTTAAAAATATGGGGTGTTACAACAAAACTTTGAATATGGGACTAAACTTAAAAACTATTTTAAAATAGAACGTATAGTTTTTTGTATGAAGAACAAGTTAAAAAAGTTTTAAATAATATAGAGTATAAAAAACAATCAGTTAAAATAGTTTTTTTTAAACATGCACAGTTTTAAAAAACACACATACAAATTTAAAAAAAATGATTGAAAATAGTTTTAATTGATGTACAGTTGAAGAGAATAGTCAAAATAATTTTTTTAAACAAGCATATTTTTTGGAAAAACACGTACAAATTCTAAAAATCACTAACATGTGAGAGTAATTTTAATTAATCTATAGTTCTTTAGATAAAAAAGTAAACAAAATAATATTCAATTTTAATAAAAAAATTGGGAGAAAAACACGTATATTTAAAAAAAAGTTACATTTAAAACAATGCAAACAACTTTAAAAAATAAAATAAAGTTGAAAATAGTTGTAATTAATGTGCAATTTTTTTGAAACAAATAGTTAAATTTTTTATTTTTTAAACAAATGGCTTTTTTGAATTAACCTCCCTTGTAATAATATCGTATTTTGACATAACACCTTGGAAGAAGGAGGGCATTTTTGTCCAAAATATGGCAAGGTGTAAAGTCAAATTTCAGTTTATGCGGGTTTTCTAACGCAGAATTGACGACGTTCAGTTCTAAGGGGTTATTTTTTAAGTTTGGGGGGGATTAAGTCAAAATATGGCATTATCTCAGGGGGTCAAGCAAAAAATCCCTTGAAATAATGATGATATGGCAAAATAATCTAAGAAGTAACCTACTAGACTATAGCCTTTATTGGAGTATACCAACATGGGGGATCCAACTCCTTTAGATTGATCATCTCGACCTTTATTGGTAAAGTTATCATCTCGGACTTTTATTTCAAAATGAAAGGTCAAGATTAAATCAATTTATACGAAAATTAAATTTTAAATGTAATTTCATATTGAAAGCAGTGTAGTGATGTGGTGCAACTGTAACAGTTCATTTTCAAATGAATATTGTTATTTTCATAACTCTGTCTGGTAGAGTTACTACATCGCTCTAATGAAGACTAATCCTAACATGTGATGCAATTGTTTGGGTTATTTTTCAGTGGCTTAATAGTTACTTAGGATTACGAGTGTGCTAGACAAGATTCGTGGTCTTGCTAATAAAAGATTTTAGCATAGTGACAATTATTAGGCGATTGTGTTGCATTCGATACCTCAATTAAGAGGACTTAGGCTTACTTTAAGGAAGACTTTGAAGTGAGTGCTAAGTGATTAACTAGGACATAAACTTTATATTTCCACTAGTTAAAGGAAAGTAAAGATTTTTAAATAAAAGAAAAGAAAATGCGATTTCAATAAAGTGAAGTGTGAGTAAAGTAAAGATTTATTGAAAGTAAAGAATAACAACTATAAAGGAAAATAAGTTTAAATAAACTTGGAAAGAAAAGGTTACAAATACCCTACAATCTACTTATGGAATTGAAAGCAATGCAGTAAATAAAGAACAAAAAATAAAAGAAACATAAAAGAGGATATAAGTAATGTAAATGCAATTTTTGGTGAGAGAGTCATATGTTCCTTGTTGGGATCATTACTTATTTATAGTATTTATTACCTATGTAACGTAACTTCTCTCGCTACACCAAATTTGAAAAATGGCCACGGACTTGGGCCATGACCCGGCTTGGTGGAACTCAATCGTGACCATATGGTGCGTGACCAAGTTCATGGGTCACATACCAAATACCTTACCAAAGTAAGTGGTTACAAACCTTTTCATGATAAAGCATGGTCACAGACAAGGTCTGTGACGAGATAATCACGTACAAAATCCATGACCAATGTGTTACTAGGTTTACAAACTTGTCATGGAACATGTCAGTGACTAAGGCCACTATAATCACAAAAGTGGTCATGACCCTAAGCCGTGACTCAATACTACACTGTCACGAACATGGTCACGCAAGTGGTCACAGAATTAGGCCGTGACCAATATTTCCATTTTCCACATATCATCACGGCACTTAGCCCTGACCATCATTAACTGTAATATAAAAAATAAGACATCATCACGGACTAGAGCCATGACCATATTTATCTGGCAAAAAAAACAAGTTGTTTGGGACCTATCCTCAAATTGGGAGGCCCGCGACTGCGTGGTTGGTTGATGCATGTTACGTCGGATGCGCATGAGGTGTTGGTTCCACTCGTAGTTCCGTTTGGGAGACGTTGGGTGTGCCCGCCCCCTGCAGCACATTTTCAAGCCTAAGTGTGCCTGTTTTTAAATTTGTATCCTATCTTCAAATCGGGAGTCCCGTAACTACGCAACCGGTTGCTACGTGTTACGTTGTATGCGCACGAGGTGTTCATGCCACTTGTGGCGCCGTTTTGGGCCGCTGGGTGTACTTGATCTCCCGCAACACATTTTCAAGCCTAATTGTGCCTGTTTTCCAATTCGTGTCATATCTTCAAATCGGGAGTTACTTGCATTTTGGAAGTGATTATCATCGTGCCTCATTTTTCTTGAGGAAATTATACGAGGGTGTGCATAAGAGTCCCATAATTAAGGGCTCTAATTATTTATAACTATTAATTCAAGCATATGAGGTATAAGGGTATATTGTTTGATTAAGGTTTTGATCATCACTACCCTTCTTTTAACCCCTTCAATTTTGGATCTCACCGATGTGAAATCCAAACAACAATTCACCGTAAGTGTTAAGACACTTTTTGTTAGGGTTTATTATAAGATAGTTTAAAAGTGTATGTGTATTATCAATCCAATAAATCGAACATAGTATCCAAAAACCAAACCAACAACCAATAATTATCCCCTACTTCTTCCATTATCTACGTGTATCTCACTATAATAGGGTCATTCCTCATTATACATATACATTAAGAATAGGGTTTCAATTTATGATAAATTCATAAACGACATTTATTAATGTGCACATGTGTTTGCGATTCATATTTCAAGTAAAGAATTAAAAAATCGCCAAAATTTGTTGATATATTATATGTTTAGCTTTGCTAAAAGAATTAAAACATTCTAAAAGAATTGCTAATGTACTAACCAATTTTACCAACATTATACCTAAAAGAACTGTCATATCAGGTTTTTTAATGCATATGTTTAGCATTATAAAATAAAAATAAGAGAAGAAAAATTATTTGGTAACCTACAAAATAAAACATCCTAAATACCCAATTTTAAACCTATATCTAGTTTGAAATTCTTAGCTTAAAACAAATGAAATACACACACATATATCTAGTTTGAAACAAAATAAATCAAATACACACACATAAACCCCAAATAAAATTTCATAAATACCCAATATCCTATATTTAGTTTGAAACAGGTGTGATAAATACATTCATACCAAAATACACACACACACACACACATATATATATATATATATATACACAATACATATATACACGTAGAAATACACACAATATACACACACATACACACATATATACACACATACAAATATAAATACACGAATACATATAGAAATATACACATACATATAAACGCACAAATACCCAAATATAAAATATTAGGTTTTAATTGTTAGCTTTGAGATTGAGATAAAAAAAACTTAAGATTGAAAATGAAAGGGGTTGGAAATCCCCTGAGAGAGGAAATGTTTAAGGGTTTGGAAATTTTTAGGTGAAAAATAAAAACTGGTTCGGTCTTTTAGTATAAAGACACTGATCATGGGTCTGGGCTGTGACCAACCTGCGTGACCCTAATTTTTTACATGTCAACAACCATGACCAGGATGTTGATATAGAGATGGTCGCGGAGCAAGTTCATGACCAATGTGCATGACAAATTTGAAATCTTCATGACCCAAAGTCGTGAACCTATTAAATATAATTGTGGTCTTGATCATGGACCTAGTCATGACCTTAGTCCATGACCCATCCATGACCACATTTGAAGGTAACTTTGATGCGATTTTGGTACCATGATGGTCACGCTATGGTCATGGCTATAGTATATGACCCATGTGGTCAGGAATTTGGTCGGTGACCATATCCTAGAGCATCCACGACCACACTGGGTCATAAAGCTGGTCACACCAAAAATTTTTATGGTCACATATTTGGTCCGAAACCTCTAGGCCATGACTAATAGTAGGATTTAGTATAATGTCTTATAACTAATTGGTGGTTTCACTCATTTGAGTCTTTCCCGCTTTTGTACACTAGGGCCTTAATTTAAATTTGAGCAATTTCACACTTCAGATAACACGTCTTATGTGGTGCCAAGTGTTACACATGCATGTTGCTCATTACTTTGCATTTACACATAATAACCTGAATATTTTTTTTCTATTTTAATTATTACGTAGAAACACATCATTGAGTTGTGTTATTATGGTGTAAAAAAACCCTCCATTCTAATTGATTTTTGAAGAAGATTAATTAGTAGACTATTGAGTTTCTCGAAGCCTTAATCCCACATTCATCATCATTATGCTCTCTATATATTCACGTCTTATGGATAAGGAGCCTTCCACACTCCAATCAACTGTAATTTTTTCCACTAGCTCTGAATTCATTGTCTTTTACATTATTTCCCCACTCTTCATGTATATATCCTATGAGAAGTGAAAAAATTATCTTTAGACTTCCTCTCACTCTTTCTTCTATGTTCTCTGGTGATGATAAATACGCCCTTGGTTGTTATGACAACTATATTTTTATCTCCTCCAAGGGAATGCCAGGGTGGGATTACGATGAGAATTCAACCCTTTTCACTTGTAATGGTTCTGATATTTGTATCATCCATTATAGTAAAGCCCCCCCACTTGAAGAAGAGAATAAACTGTCGGGGATATAATGGATCTTGATCATCTTTCCCCCGTTGGGATCTTTGAGTATGAACCCAATTACATTCTTCCCCATTCTTCTAATAAATATGGTACTCTTTACACCAAAGATTACGGTAGTTCCCCCTCAAGTATGTTTTTTGACGGTTCATGGCGAGTTCCAAGGAAGCACATATTTGACATGACGAGTTTTGGCTTCAAACTGTCTATTAGTTAACCCCATTTTCCACACCATCATTAGGATCAAGTGTTTTTTCACAATCTTATAACTCATCCTCTTAATGCTTATGCCTAGTGATGACCTGCTTAACCATATAAATTTTTTAATAAGCAGAGGAGTGACTATCAGAATCTTCTACCTGCTTGGGAATATTGTCCTCCATCTTAGAAGGCTCATTGCCACCGTCATCACCACATGCATGGTACTTATCGCTGCTTTTTGAAGTGACCACAAATGTGTCTAAAGTGTGTGTTTATATAGGATCAAGTACAAGTCTGTCATGTAAGTAATAACCCAATAAGTCGGGATCGTATCCACAGGGAACTGGGATGAAAACTCGTAACGACAAAGGAATAGAAGACTAACCCTAAACTGATTCGCAAAAAGAAACTAAAAGATTATTAATTGTGGAATTTAATTCTACTTTCTAAATTCAAATAAAATTTAAATTACGAACTATGCTCGTGTATGGAAATAAAGATACCGCAATTAAGTGAATATGAATGAAAAGAAGGGTAGGATAAAATCCCCCAAACCCTAGTAGAGTTACCTAATAAAATACTAGCTTTTGAATTAGATAAGTGATCAAATCCAGTATTTAGTAATCCCAAGCATTACATATATAAAGGGACTAGCCCACATCATACGCAATCAAGGGTAAGAATAAAGCGGTGCTACATAGTCAACACTCACATTGCATCCTTAAACACCTAGATTACCCAGGGCAAACAAGGATAAAAGGTCTACGACGGTTGTGATTTCTACACAACACAATTCGATGAAAATTTAATTCAAAACCTATTTTCTTTTCATGTTAACCACATCGAATCGGGTTCATGCATCCCAACCCTTGGAAATTTAGCTAGACATAATTAAACTAAACATGGACACAAAACCTCTTTTGTGTGAATTCATAACTACTTGAAAAAATTTGGAATAAATTTTCTAAATAAGAATTACAACCTAATTCCTATGAATAATACTACTTGAATGTAAAAACAATTGAAATCAGAAAGTAAACAATACTTGGAATGAAGAAATTCTGGAATTGAAGCTTGAAACTTGAATAAATTAAATCCCTAGGGTTCTTAGTTGTAAAAGCTCTCTAACATTATCAAAAAGAGAACTCCCTAAAGTCTGGGAATTAATTAGAATAAGTATCCTATAAAAATTACAAGAGTTTGAGCTAAGTTGGACTCTTAATCTTAAAAATAAAATTCAAAAAAATTGTAGCTGAACTGGTCCAACGTGGTCTTTAGGTTCAGTCTGGTATAATCCGGATCGGTTCATTTTCCTTTGAAATCAGATTGATTTTCCCCTAAATTTTGTGCAGAGATTCTCAAGACATCGGACCGGTTCATTTTTAGCTTTATCCGGATCGGTTCGATGGTGAATTTTATTCAGAGTCTGGATCTCCTCCGGATCGGTTCATTTTTGGCAATGACTAGTTCGGTCCGATTTTGGAATTCTTTTTTTTTCTTATTTTCTATTCATTTTCTCTCATCTTTGAAGTTCCATAACTTCTGACCTGGGGCTCGGATTAGGGCACCATTTCTTCCTACGTGCTTGTAGACTCGAGGTCTTCTATTTTCATTTGTCTTTCATCCGAAATTCAGCTACAAAGTTACTATTTTCTCTCTGACTGTTCTTCCATTCTTTTTTCCTCGGTTCTTGAGTTTCCTCTTCTCTTCACTTGTATAAAATGCTTGTAAAAAGCACAAAGAATACACGAAACTCGAGGTACTATATAGGAAAGGTCAGTAGCACATATATGAGATTAATCCACAAAATTTACATTACCCAAGATGCTAAATGTCTCTAAATTAAGGGGATAAATTTGGAAGAATTTATGCCTAATCAAGCCCCCCTTAACTTTGAACTTTGCGTGTCCCGAGCAATGTAAAAGAATTGTTACTAGGCTCAACTCTTGAAAAATATTTTATTAGGATAGAATACCTCTTTCGTGGGCAAGAGATTTCATTTGGCATATGCAATAAGCCTTTAAACCCCTAGGTTACCCTAGTAGGACAAGTGGTGTCTCGTGAGGGTTTGTAGTGAATTTACTCACAAAATTTGGTTTTGAGTCAAAAAAATTTCAAAATACCTAAAAATTGTATAATTTAAAATTTCTGAAAAAATAATCACTATAGATTTATATTCATAAGTCTCTTTTTGCCATGTGTGTGTGCGAAGGCAAAAATTAGTCGCAAATTTTCATCGATTGATCATTACGTTACTTTTTCAAAAATTCATTTTGATTCAAATACTCACATGATGCTTTCATAGACGAATCACTCCGAATATGGTTATTTCTCTCAGTGTGCGCGATTTAAAGAGTAAATGCATTGGAACACGAATTCACGAACGCAAAATTTGAAAGACAAAAAATTTTGGGTGAAAAGATCTCTTCATCGAATTACGGTCATTGGGAAACGTGAACATCGCATCTTATACACATTATTTACAAATTGGACTTAATTTCTGAATTTTACATTTTTCTCAATTCCGGGCTATGTGGGGTTTTTGGGTTACAAACAAAAGTGGGGAAAAGTTTCTTCGTCTCAAAATGGCTAGCAAAAGGATAATTTTTCATGACTTTTTATGGCTAATATTTTTTTGGGAAACAAACGAGGGCCTAACTGCATTTATCCAAATTATTAATCATATTACCATATGCATCTCGAGATTGATTTAATTTAGAGTTATTAGTGCGCTTTTCAAGACAACATCTCACTCATTTCCCGTAACTGATCAAAATAAGGGATTGAGATCTTCATCGACTTATTGAAACACTGCATTGAACATTGAGTTGACCATTAACTCAGATTGATGTAAAAACTCACAAAAAGTGATAAGCTCGAAATGTCACTCGGTTGGTTAATCTCCACAATTATTTGTTAAGTCACTCAATTCCCATCTTTGGTCAATTTCGGCTTAGTGCAATTTGGAATCTACAAATTTGAGACTTTAAAAAAAAATTCGGTGATATTTTTGAAAAATTTAAATCCCAATTTTATTTACTTTGAAGGAATTTTTTTTGGGATTTTTGGAAATTTTTGAAATTTTCTAATTTTTTTGGTTTTCGGGCATTTTGAACTTTGAGAATTTTTTTGAACCGTATGCGTACCCTCCCTAACTTAGACTTTTTCAAAGTCTCGTTGCAAAAGGGTGAAAATCTAAATTAAAGATAAAAAGCTTAGAAATGGACCAAAGTACAAAATGCAAGACTTAAATAAGTAGGTATAAACTAAGACAAGAAAGGCAAACTAATTTCCATTAGATATTCAACATACAAGCATGTGAAAATAGCAAATGGGAAAAATACACAAACAAACTAGTCAAAGCAAGCTATTAAGATGTTAAACGAGAGGTGCCACGAGCATTCGGGTTGTATAGGTCATAAAAGTATTCCGATTGAGGTTCGCCCATAGTCATTCGATACATCTCATCCTGGAGACGATGCACTATACTTGTGTCACCCTGGTATGCCCGTTGGTCTGCATTGTATCGATTTATGAACCCATCGAGTCGTGATTCGATCACGGTGATGCGTCTATCAAAATTTTCTTTCTACGACTCGATATCCGAATCATCATTTTCATTATACTCCTCCTCTTCATCCTCGCCCATGACAACGTCGGTGTCCATATCCTTTTCCTCCTCGGAGTCATCATCATCTTTAGCATCCATCTCATTAGCATCATCATCCTCCCTTCGTGATCGGATAATCTCCCTTTTCCTCTCACTTTTGGTGCGGGTGCCCTGCCTAAGAGGATTTAGATTGTGAGGAAACCCGGTGGGAGGAGAAACACCGGTATCGAGTAGAATGGAAGTGATGAGCCGAGCATAAGGGAGAGGAGAGGTACCCTTTTTTTCCAAGGATGCAAAAAAAATGTCCTTGTAAATGATACGAGCCAGGTGGATTGGGGTGGTGGGGTCGAAAAAATGATACACGAGGGTCGCCTGACGGGGGTGCATAGCGGAGTCATTTGAAGTTTACAGCATATTGGCACAGACTATTTGGAATCTAATGCGTTCTTTGTCGTTCGTCCGTCTCATCGGGAATATCTCGGTACCCTAATATTCACCGGGTACAGTGCGGGACATGCATGTGACTTTGTCAAGGGGGAAAAAATATTGAGATACGTGTATTCGACTAGGCTCGAGAGATCTTTTTTTGCTAATTTTCGGGTGAGAATTTCTAGGGAGAATGGAACGCGTGTGCCGTCAAGATATTCTTTGGAAACGAAATCAGTGGTGGGGACAAGGGATCCATAGAACGCACGTACCTCGGTCGCCCATAACTCTCCTTCGGGCTCGTTGAGAAAATGACAACAACCCATTGGAAGGAAGAGGCTGGTGACTGATTGGCGCAGTTCATTCCAGTGCACTTGGCGCTCCATATGTAGCTTCCGAGAGTAGCTGAAAAAGCATTCACACCAAATTTGTTATTTTTTCAATTGGTACGTATCATTGCTGTGGTTAATAACCTTGACGGAGTTATATTTTTGAGGCAGGGCTCGATTGGCCATGTGGGAAAGAAATGGGTTGAAGGTAGAAACTGGAAGAGAGAGTAAGAGAGTTGGGTGAGAGTATTGGTGGTGAAATGGGGGAGGATGAATGTGCATTTATAGGTGGGGGTGGAGGGAATTGTTGTCTTTTGGAGGGAAAGCTTTTGAAGGGAAGGGGGAGTGTAATTGGGAGGGAAATAATGGATGGGGAAGAGCGGAAAATGGATTGGGAGGGAAAAGGGAGGGTTGGGCAATGGGGGGTGTATCTCGAGAAGGAGCAGAAATACAGAAGCCGAATCGATCCGGTGTCCAGGAGTGAACTAGTTTGGTCCTATAATTTTTGCATTTTCCCAATAAACGAACCAATTTGGACCCCCAGAGGTGGACGGATGAGGATCCGAGAAACGTTTAGAGTCCCCTAACTTTAGAATTCACTATTCACTCTCAATTTTCAAATGCTCCCATAAATTTTCCTTCTCATGATTGACCTAGAACCTCCTAACGCTTCCTTCAAAAACCTAGACTATCTCTAGACATTTGTACTCCCTCTCCTATCCCAACGTGACTTATACCTAACAACTATAACTACTAACCGACTCACATCTACTACACACAAGAATCACCCCATATGCGTTGGGGGTGCGATGACCTTTCGTACTTCTCATTCGATCGTCATAGATGGGGTTCGATAACCAAATGGTGTCGGCTTCTTCAACCCATGCCTCAAAGTACGGTTTGAGATGTTGTCCATTAACCTTGAAAGTAATTCACCTTCTGAATCTTCCAAATCTATATCACCGTGGGGGACTAGTCCTCTAACCACAAATGGACCCATCCACCTTGAACGCAACCTGCCGGGAAACATGTGTAATCAAGAGTTGTAGAGAAGCACTTTTTGTCCTGAATGAAACTCCTTGCGTCGAATTATCCTCTCATGTGCGAATTTCATTCCTTCCTTTGAGATCTTAGCATTTCATATGCGTCATTGTGCATCTTTTCCAACTCTATCAATTGAAGCTTGTGAGCTTCATCGGCTTTATCTAGATTGTAATTCGACTTATTTATGGCCCAATAGTCTTTGTGCTCTAGTTCCACGGGGATATGGCAAGGCTTTCCATAAACAAAATGAAATGGGACATCTCGAGGGGGTTCTTGTAGGCGGTACGGTAAAACTATAGCGTATCGTTTAATCAAAGTGACCAATCTTTTCGGGTAGGATCGATGGTATTTTCAAGGATGGTTTTGATCTCAAAATTTGGTAACTCGACTTGCCCACTTGCTTGAGGTTGATAAGTCATCCCAACCTTGTGGACGACTTCATACTTTCTCATTAATTTTCAAACGGCTCACTGCAAAAATATGTGATGTTATAACTTATGATTGCCTTCGGAGCACCGAAGCGAGGGAGTATGTTCTCTTGTAAGAACTTTATCACCACTTTATTATAATTCATCTTTGTAGCTATTGCCTCTACCCATTTATAGACGTAGTCTATCGCAACAAGGACATATAAAAAGCCAAAAGAGGGATGGAATGGTCCCATGATGTCAATACCCCAATAATCAAATAACTCAATGATGAGTATAGGGTTTAGTATCATCATGTCACAGCGGGTAATAGATCCCAACCTTTGGCATCTATCACAAGATTTGTAATTGGTGTTCACATCCAAGAACATTGTGGGCTATTAGAGACCGATTTGGAGGATTTTATCTTCCCTCTTATTCTTGGAGAAGTGGCCTCCACAAGCTTCCGTATGATAAAATCGGATTATACTTTGAATTTCTGCATCCGGAACACATCTTCGAATGAGTTGGTTGGCACAATATTTAAATAAGAATGGATCGTCATAGAAAAATATGCTTGACCAAGTGATGAATTTCTTCTTCTCTTGCGGTGTCCATCCAGGAGGAACGACTCTCATGAGAAGATAGTTAATGATGTCCATAAAATAAGGTCGAGAAGAAGTAGCAAAGAGCTACTCATTTGAAAAGTACTCGTCTATGGGTATTGGATCACCAGGCACATCGGACGAGAGCCATCACAAATGGTTGGCAATGATGTTTTCTACCCCTTTCTTATCTTTTATAGAGAGATTGAACGCTTTTAGGAGTAGGATCCACCTTATGAGGCGCAGCTTCGCATCTTTTTTAGTAAGGAGATATTTAAGTCTCGCATGGTCAGTAAAGCATGTAATGGGAGACCCAACAAGGTATGAGAGGAATTTTTCCAAAGAAAAGAAAACCACTAGAAACTCTTTCTCCGTGGTGGAGTAGTTAAGTTTTGGCCCGATTAAAGTCCAACTAGCGTAATAGATGACATGAGCTTTCTTGTACTTTATTTTCCCCAAAACAACCCCAATCGCGTAATCACTAGCATCACACATAAGCTCGAATGGAAGGGACCAATTCGGAGCTTGCATGATGGGGGGCAAAAATTATCATGTTTTTTAATTTATCGAAAGCCTCTTAGCATGTGTCATTCCACTCAAAGGGTTCATCCTTCATAAGGAGGTTACTCAAGGGTCTAGCGATGGCACTAAAATCCTTGATAAACCTTATATAAAATCCTACGTGGCCCAAGAAGGAGCGCACATCCTTTAGTTATTTAAGCGGGGGAAGCTCGGCTATGACATCTATTTTTGCTCAGTCAACTTCTATGCCTTTAGATGAGACTATGTGGCCAAGAACTATGCTCTCGGTAACCATGAAGTGGCATTTTTTCCAATTGAGAACTAAGTTATTTTCCACATATCGGGATAATACTTTATCAAAATTCTCTAGATATTGGTCAAAATTGGTGTAAAAAAATGCTAAAATCGTCCATGAAAACTTCAAGTCCTCTCTCTACCATGTCATTAAAGAGACTCAGAATGCACCGTTGAAAGGTCACGGGTGCATTGCATAATCGAAAAGGCATACATTGTAGGTAAACGTGCCAAATGGACATGTAAAACTCATATTTTCTTAATGAAGTATGTCTACCTCAATTTGGTTATATCTGGAATAACCATCAAGGAAGACATAATATGGGTGACCCGCTGCGCGTTCAAGCATTTGGTCGATGAAAGGCTAGGTAAAATGGTATTTTCTCATTTCGGATTGAGTTTTTGGTACTCAATGAAAACACGCCACCTGGTGGTGGTGCATTGAGGAATTAATTCTCCCTTAGAATTTTTAACCACCGTCATTCCCGACTTCTTCGGGATGAATTGAATTGGTCTCACCCATTTGCTATCCTAGATAGGGCAGATAATCCTAGCATCTAATAAATTGATAATTTATGTTCTAACAACTTCTTTCATGGTTGGGTTTAGTTGCCTTTGCATTTCTATCGAGAGATTCACGTCCTCCTCGAGGTGGATCTTGTGGGTACAAATCAGGGGACTTATACCCTTCAAATTTTCTATAGACCAACCAAAAGCACCTCTGTGCTTCCTTAAAATTTCCAGCAACTTACCCTCTTGCTCTTTATCTAGGCCAGAAGAGCAACGATGGAAAATGTCTTATCCTTTCCTAAAAAATAATATTTCACATTAGAGGTTATTTTTTCAATTCGAGGGCAGGAAATTTCTCTTTGGAGGGGATCAAGCATGACTCCGTTAGGGGTATCTCCTCGAATCTATAAATCCAATGAACGCCTATCAACTCCTCTAATGATGCCCCCTCATCTAATATCCCTTTCAACCCCTCGACCTCTCGCACAAACTACGTGTATGGACTCTCACTCTCATCACATCTCACTAGGCATGCTTCTAAAGAGTCCCCTCCCATGGTTCTCTCTATGTTCTATTCTACTACCTCTTCTATAAGGTCGATCATATGGATTTCATCTTCGTCAGCCACTTGGTTAACAATATTGAAGATGTTCATCTCGAGGGTCATGTTCCCAAAAGTGAGTTTCATTTTCCCATTTCGTGTGTTGATTAAGGCATTAGCCGTAGCTAAGAATGGATGACCTATAATGATGGGAACAATGTTGCTAAAATGGATGGAGGGGTCTGCATCCCAAATGAAAAAGTCTATAGATAAGTAGAAAGTGTCCACTTAGACTGTCACGTCTTCAATAATCCCTCGAGGCACCTTCGCTATGCGATCCACTAATTGGAGAGTGATTCGAGTGGGTTTCAGGTCACCCAACTCAAGTTGCCTTTAAATGGAATAGGGAAGGATATTAACACTCGCGCCTAAGTCCAACAAGGCTTTCTCAATTTTACGCTCTCAATAACACATGAGATCGTCGGTGCACCCATATCTTTAAACAAGGGTGAAGGGTCGTTAAGTACAATGAAGCTCACATTCTGTGCTAGGAAGATGTTATTTCTTCACCTTTAGCCGTCTTTTCATAGTCAAATGATCTTTAATAACAATCGCGTAGCCAGGAATTTGCTGGATGGCATCCAAGAATGGAAAATTTAGTTTAACTTTCTTAAGAACATCTATCACATCTGAACGGGAGGCTCACTTTTGAGGAGAGGCCAAATGATGAGGTAATGGAGCAGCGGTGGGAGGTTTCACAACAACTTCGGGCTCGCTAACGTATTCCTTGTGACTCTTATTCAAGGGGGAATTTTTGGCCTCTTTCGTTCCTGGAGAAACCTCCTTGGATTTTGACTTCTCATGTGGGGGAGGTGATAAGTCAACGACTCTCCCACTATGTAGAGTGGTGACGGCTTGGGATTGCTCTTGATGATTGGAAGATGTAGAGATAACATTGTCTTGACCTTGAGGAGGACTTTGTCCTTGAGCTGAAAACTTGCCCTTCTCTTGGACACTTAATGAGGATTGCAACTTAGATATGCTCGTATGCATCTCAGTGAACATGCGAATTTGGATTTAACATGTGAATTTGGATCCAACAGAGATTTTTGTTGCCCGTAGCTAAAATTGGGATGGTTTCTCCGCGAAGGGTTATATGGTTCCCGTGAGGGGTATTAAAATTTCCCTTAAACCCTCCTATTGCTTCTACTTGCTCGGTAAATATGGATTTATAAGACATTATTGTCGGGCATTCCTTGGTTGAATGGACTACCTCATAAATGGCGCACACCTTTTCTTTCACTGCAAGGGTGGATCTGGTAGTATCTCTTAGTCGTATCTCGAGCATGACTCCAATATTTTTCTCAAATTGATCAAGTCGACGACATGTCAAGGTCTCATTATTCAATTGGTATAGACCGGATGCAACAGGATTGGTATACATTTGTCAAGGTCGATTTTGGTCATTAGGATCGGAGGTGTCCCATTATTGAGTAGTCTCGGCTAGATACCTAAGATGAGCCTCAACATCACTCACATCTAATTCCCAAATAGATCTTTCACACATTGTTTGAGAAAGTTATTTTGACACTGTAGAAGGGTGTCTACCTATAAAAAAGTAAAAATATTATTTTATTAGAAATACTGAGAAGAAACCCAGGGTCCCGGCAGAAACTCATATTCAGCAGGAACCCCCCCGGGATCCCGACAGAAACTCATATTGAGGAGGAGCTACCCCAGGGTCCCGACATAAACTGATATTGAGCAGGAACCCCCTAGGGTCCCAACAGAAACTCGTATTAAGAAGGAACCCACCTAGGTTCCCGGTAGAAACGCATAATTGAGAAGGAACCACCCCAGGGTCCCGACAGAAACTCATATTCAGCAGGAACCCCCAGCGCCGCTGAAAGTGTCAGCGTCGCTGCAAAGGTCAGCGCCGCTGTAAAGGTCAGCGCCGATGCAAGTGTCAGCGCCGCTGCAAAGGTCAGCGCCGCTGCAAGGGTCTACGTCGCTGCAAGGGTCAGCGCCGCTTCAAGTGTCGGCGCCGCTGCAAGGGTCAGCACCGCCGCAAGTGTCCGCACCGCCGCAAGGGTCGACGCCGCTTCAAGTGCCAGCGCCGCTGCAAGTGTCTGCGCCATTGCAAGGTTCAGCGCCGCTGCAAGTTTTGGCGCCACTTCAAGTGCCAGCGCCGTTTCAAATTTCTGCGCCACTGCAAGTGTCAGCGCCGCTGCAAGTGTCTATGCCGCTGCAAGGGTCAGCGCCGCTTCAAGTATCAGCGCCGCTGCAAGGGTCTACGCCACTGCAAGTGTCAGTGCCGCCGCAAGTGTCCGCGCCGCTATTAGTGTCGGCGTTGCTTCAAGTACCAGCGCCGCTACAAGTGCCAGCACCGCTTCAAGTGCCAGCACCGCTTCAAGTGTCAGCGTCATCGCAAGTGTCCGCTTCAAGTGTCCACTTCAAGTGTCCGCTTGAAGTGTCAGCGTCATCGCAAGTGCCTACGTCGCTACAAGGGCCGGCGCCACTTCAGGTGCCAGCGCAGTCGCAAGTGTCTACGCCACTGCAAGGGTCGGCGTCGCTACAAGTGTCTGCACCGCTGCAAGCGTCAGCGCCGCCGCAAGTGTCCGCACCGCTGAAAGTGTCGGCGCCGCTTCAAGTACCAACGCCGCTGCAAGGGTCAGCGCCGCCGCAAGTGTCGGCGCCGCTGCAAGTGCCAGCTACGGCGCAAGTGTCCACGCCGCTTTATGTAACAGCGCAGCCGCAAGTGTCGGCACCGCTCCAACTAACAGCGCCGCTGCAAGTGCTAGCGCCGTTCCAAGTGCCTGCGCCGCTATAAGTGTCAGCGCCGCCGCAAGTGTCAACGCCGCCGCAAGTGTCCGCGCCACTGCAAGTGTCAGCGCCGCTTCAAGTACCAGCGCCGCCGCAAGGGTCAGCGCCGCCGCAAGGGTCGGTTCCACTGCAAGTGCCTGCGCCGCTACAAGTGTCAGCTCCGCCGCAAGTGTCTACGTAGTCGCAAGTGTCAGCGCCACCGCAAGTGTCGGATCAGCTGCAAGTGTCGGTGCCGCTTCAAGTACCAGCGCCACTGCAAGGGTTAGCGCTACCGCAAGTGTCGGCGCCGCTGCAAGTGCCAGCACCACTCCAAGTGCCTGCGCCGCTACAAGTGTCAGCGCCGCCGCAAGTGTCTACGCCACTGCAAGTGTCGCCGCCGCTTCAAGTACTAACGCCGCTGCAAGTGTCAGTGCCGCTGCAAGGGTCGGCACCACTTCAAGTGTCCACACCTCTGTAAAGGTCGGCATCGCTACAGGCGCCAGCACCGCTGCAAGTGTCAGCGCCTACAAGTGTCCGCACCGCCACAAGGGTCGGCGCCGTTTCGGAAGCCAGCACCGTTACAAGTGTCTGCTCAACTGCAAGGGTCAGCGCCGCTACAAGTACCAGCGCTGCTGCAAGTGTCCGTGCCGCTGCAAGTGTCAGTGCCATTTCAAGTACCAGCGCCGCTGCAAGGGTCGGCGCCGCTGTAAGTGTCCGCGCCGTTCCAAGTGCCAGCGCCGCTACAAGTGTCAGCGCCGCTGCAAGGGTCAGCGCCACTTCAAGCGTCAGCGCCACTACAACAAGGGTCACTAAAGCAATAACATTCGAGAGGTGCCCGCGAGAGTCACCACATAAGTCCAAAATTGAGAAGTACCACTGCAAGGGTCACTGCAGTAATGACAGTCGGGAGAGTCAGCGTCACTGCAAGGCTCAGTGCCACTGCAAGGGTTACTGCAGAAATGTTATTCGAGAAGTGCTGCTATAGGGGTTTCGACAGAAACTCATATTGAGGTAGTAGCTATCGCGAACAACTCCTCATCATGAAACATCAGTCTCTAAATGAACAACATCACTAACACTTTACTTTCTTGTACAGGTTGCCTAGTCGAGCAAGCAGGGCTCGAACAGGCGCGTTGGGACCTCCTAGGAGTTTTGGCTTGGCGGCTGAGGGACAAGGTATGTTGAGCAAGATCAACCACTTAGCACTATAGGATTGAGACAATACTAGTAGGAAGACCCAGAAGTCACCCAGTCCTCACACACCTCACACTTAGTCCCAAGTGAAGTGAGCAACCCAAGGGCTGGCTGCTCACAAGAAAAGAACTGTGTATAAAATGATTTTAGAGGAGAGGGTCCTCTAAACCCCTCTAAAGAAAAATGATTTTAGAAGGGGGTCCTCGAGACTCCCCTCAAGCTTGCAAATATTTTAGAGGAGGTGGTCCTCGAGACCCCCCCTAAAGCTTACAAAGTTTGTATCAAATTTACCGTTTCAACAGATATTTAGCAAATCAGATATTTTGTCTCCAGTAGAAGACATATTTGCTTTTGAACTTTGGTCGGTGCCAGGGGGCATCTGCCAGAGGGGACAGGCAGACCTGCCTGCAGGTAGGGACAAATAGTACACTGCAGACTTTGTCCCTCACCAACCCTCTAAGTTTTGGCGCCAAAAGTGCCAACCCAGCCTTAGTGCCCAAGTATAAATAGGACCCCTGGGCAAGGTTATAGGGAGAAAAAGATAGACAATATAGAAATTGCACTGTTACTCTGCCAAAAGATCACCAGGCCTACCTAAGTATTCTCTCCCTGCTCATTATCATAGTGCTGAGTGCCTTGTTCCTTCACTCCCCACTGACAGCCATCACTCTCAGGTGTTTCCCTTGAGAAAATTGCTATTTTTGCTGTGAAAGTTCATCTTCTTGCAGGGAGTGAGTTGAAGCTTGAGTTCCATTGTTACCAGAAGGAGAAGTTTTCTTCAGAAGTTGCACCAGGAGACCTTGAAGACCTTGCAGGCAGCGTCCATTGGAGTGGGTCACGCCTCACCCTTTCCAGTTATTCATAGACCCCAGTCTCACTACTCTCCTACATTTAGCGACTCTACTGGGGAGGTATCCTCACTTCCATGGACAAAGAAGGTTTTAATGTTTCTAAGCATCTAGTGTTTGAAGACTTTCCGTCTCGAAATGGAGCTCATAGAGACAAGGCCACTCAGGTGGATGTGGTGGTGATCGGAGCAACGGTACCTGCTCCTCCGGGAGGGCAGACCAGCTCACCGGCAACAGCTCCGGTGGTAGAGGCTTATGAGTATGTTTTTTGGGACTTGGAAAGTTTGGGTTAAGATTGTGTAACACCAGCAGCAACCCCCTCTAGAGGGGTAGCCGTTCCCGCAGCGATTCCGGCGGAAGTAGCTCAGCCACAAAGGACGTCGCTGGAGCAAGTTGTGACAATCGTCAAGTTCACTGGCAGAACCCCCGGAACACTAAGTGTTTGGCGAGGAATTCGGTATGGTCGAGGAACTCCTCTCGCTCAATGATAGCGATAAGGAACCCTTAAGAAAAGAACCCACGGCAACAGCAGCTAACGATGAGGGACCCTCGGCTGTGGGTCCCATAGTGGAAATCCCAAAAAATGGAAAACCTCTAACTAGAAAGGGGGTCGCGAGGAACCCTTGGCCAGCAGCACACCCCCGTAGTACCAACAGTCGTCGACACACACCCCGCCGCCAAGAAGGAAGTGGAAGTGGCGACCCCTGTAGAAACAACAAATCACTAAGAACCCAGGGGCGAGGAGCCCTGGGTACCTCTCGTCGTCAATAAAGTGTCCATGGAAGCAGAAGCATACTCTCCATGACGCCACTTCCCAAAGCAACTAGGTCTTTTCAAGAATCCAAGGTAACTGGCGAGGGATCCTCGGACGTAGGGTCGCCTCGCGACAAACCATGGGTCGAGACCCCTCTTTTTTAGAAAAAATCATGGGCGTCGAGATACCCTTCTTCAGTATAAATCATGGGCGTCGAGACACCCTTCTTCAGCAAAAATCATGGGCGTCGAGACACCCTTCTTCAGTAAAAATCATGGGCGTCGAGATACCCTTCTTCAGCAAAAATCATGGGCGTCGAGAGACCCTTCTTCAGTATAAATCATAGGCGTCAAGACACCCTTCTTCAGCAAAAATCATGGGCGTCGAGACACCCTTCTTCTGCAAAAATCATGGGCGTCGAGATACCCTTCTTCAGTATAAATCATGGGCGTCGAGACACCCTTCTTCAGCAAAAATCATGGGCGCCGAGACACACTTCTTCAGAAAAAATCATGGGCATCGAGAGACCCTTCTTCAGCAAAAATCATGGCTGTCGAGACACCTTTCTTCAACAAAAATCATGGGCATCGAGATACCCTTCTTCAGTATAAATCATGGGCATCGAGACACCCTTCTTCAGCAAAAATAAAAAAATCATGGGCGTCGAGACACCCGAGGTCGAGATGACCCCGTCAGCACCGGCACATGTCGAGACACCCCCTTACAGTGACGAGGGGCCCGTAGACGCGAGGCCAGGTCGCGAGACCCGCGGCCGCTGACGAGAGGCCTCCATACTGTCATAGGCCGAAACCCCTATTTTTGAAAATTCAAAGGCGTCGAGACACACCCTCCCAAAGCAACTAGGGGTTTGACGACTCCAAGGTAGCTGGCAAGGTATCCTCGGACGTAGGGTCGCCTCGCAGAAAACCACGGGTCGAGACCCCCTTCTTCAGAAAAAATCACGGGCGTCGAGACCCCCCTCTCTCCAACATTGGTTCCAACAGACAAGGAACCCTCTGCATCTAGACACTCATCACAGGTCGAGACACCCGGATAGGAAGTCGATGAGCGAGGAACTCATGGGAAAGGAACCCTGGGTATTCCTCACCGCCAACAAAAAAAGTCATGGCAGCAGTCTCGATGAAGCGTTAGGTCGAGAGGCCCTTGGAGGTGAAGTCGACGCGCGAGGGACCCTCGACGTGGCACAAGGTCGAGGAACCCTTGACGAAATTCAATATCGAGATACCCTCGGATATTGGGTCCGACGAGGAACCCTCTCCCACCTCAAGCAATGGTAAAAAACCAACCAGGTTCAAACCACAACGCGAGGAATCCAAGACTAATGGGATTTCTAATGAGGAACTGTCGGCGACAGTAGACTGTGACGAGGAGCCTATGTGCGAGGACCCCTCCCCCATCTCAAGAAGCAGTGTAGAGCTCCTCACACTAAAGTTCTTGGGTAGGAACCCCTTATGGGCAGTAATGCCATCGAGGAACCCGACGTGGTGAAAAGGGAAATTTTCGTCGAAAATGATTTGGACGAGGAACCCACCTTGATTGAGGGTGATCGCGAGGAACCCGCGGCGTGAGAAACCTATCATAACCTCGGTAGCAGGCGATGGACCCTTTGAAGTTAAAATAGAAAACAAGATACCCCTTGTGGTTAAAACTTCGCACGAGGACCCTTGATGAAAAATTATTTTCGGCGAGGAACCCATAAGTTCCAAGCCCTAGACAAAAAAATGCGCCTCTCAACTCGAGTTGTAGGCGAGGAACCCTCAGCGCGCGAAGAGCCCGTCATCGGCGATAAGCGAGGAACCCGGGATGACCAGAATCCCAGACAATGAACTTTCCATGACTGATACCTTGCACAAGGAACCCCCCGATGCATTTAAACAAAAAAAAATAGAAGCGACCGGAATGTAGACACAAGGGCGTAGAATTTCTCAACAAAAGGTACACCAGACTAATGCTTTCTCTTTCTTAATAGTATAGTAGAACCTCTCAGTAGATTAGAAGAGGGCCTATGATATAAGTAACTTTCCTCATTATACTTGGGGATATATCCAACCCAAAAGTAAAAGTATAGTGAGTAAAGCCCGTGCAGACACGACAGGACCAACAAGAGGTTATCCTCCTAGTAATAATAATAATAATAATAAAAAAAATTCACTACATTTTTTTTATTATTATTCCAATCAGATTTATAGCCTAGAGAACAAGTCTTAACCTCTGTTCTCCAAAAAATTGTAATTGACCAGTTTTCAGAAAATAGGGAGAAGCGGGTCTACCCCCTCTCTAAACTTGTTATTTTTATAAGACAAAAAAGGTTCCTAAGAAAAGTTTGGAACAAGGACCCTTCAGACCAAGGGAAATTTTTAGTATAAAGAAATAATTATTTCTTTACTTATAATATATGTGAAATTTTATGCAAAGTTTGTGGGAAGGAGAAGTGCTAACCCCATCTCTTAGTTACTTCCCAAGAAATGAATATGCATAACAAAATACCCTAAAGTCACACGGGGTTGCGCTAAAAAATATAACTTGCTCAGCTATATGCAAGTACCCCGCAGTTAGAGGGGTAGAGTCCAAATTTTAACTTTCTCAGTTATATGTAATTACCCCCAGCTAGAGGGGCTTCTTCCAAAATTTTAAACTTGCTCAGCTATATGCAAGTACCCCGCAGTTAGAGGGGCAGCTTCAATTTTTTTTAACTTGCTTAGTTATATGCAAGAAGTACCCCGCAGCTAGAGGGGCCGCATCCAAATTTCAACTTGCTCGGTTATATGCAAGTACCCCGCAGTTAAAGGGGAAGCTTCAAAATTTTAAACTTGCTCAGCTATATGCAAGTACCCGCAGTTAGAGGGGCAACTTCAAAATTCTTTTAACTTGCTTAGTTATATGCAAGAAGTATCCCGCAGCTAGAGGGGCCGCTTCCAAATTTTAACTTGCTCAGTTATATGCAAGTGCCCCGCCGTTAGAGGGGCAACTTCAAAATTTTAACTTGCTCATCTCATATGCAAGTACCCCGCAGTTAAAGGGGAAACTTTTAAAATTTTAAACTTCCTCAGCTATATGCAAGTACCCCGCAGTTAGAGGGGCAACGTCCAAATTTTTACTTGCTTAGTTATATGCAAGTGCCTCGCAGTTAGAGGGGAGCTTCAAAATTTTAACTTGCTCATCTCATATGCAAATACCCCACAGTTAGAAGCGGGAAGTTTAATCTTGAGGTTCTCATATAAAAAAGAGTAACTCAACGTATTGAGCAACTCCAAGTATAAATATAAGGTACGAAAGTTTAGTACCTAAGGCTCTAAGGGCACCGGAGCGCTCATAGTCTTGAGCAAGTGCCAAGTATAAACATAAGGTGCTCCAGATGAGCACCTAAGGCTCCAAGGGCATCAGAGCGCTCACAGTATTGAGCAAGTGCCAAGTATAAACATAAGGTGCTCCAGATGAGCACCTAAGGCTCCAAGGGCATCGGAGCGCTCAAAATCTTGAGCAACTGCCAAGTATAAGTATAAGGTGCGACAGTTTAGCACCTAAGGCTCTAAGGGCACCGGAGCGCTCACAGTCTTGAGCAAGTGCCAAATATAAATATAAGGTGCGCCAGTTGAGCACCTATGGCTCCAAGGGCATCGGAGCGCTCACAGTCTTGAGCAAGTGCCAACTATAAATGTTAGGTTCTCTAGATGAGCACCTAAGGCTCCTAGGGCACCGAAGCGCTCACAGTCTTGAGCAAAGGCCAAGTACAAACATAAGGTACAACTGTTTAGTACCTAAGGCTCCAAGGGCACCGGAGCGCTCACAGTCTTGAGCAAGTGCCAAATATAAATATAAGGTGCGCCAGTTGAGCACCTGTGGCTCCAAGGGCATCGGAGCGCTCACAGTCTTGAGCAAGTGCCAATTATAAACGTAAGGTTCTCCAGATGAGCACCTAAGGCTCCAAGGGCACCGAAGCGCTCACAGTCTTGAGCAAGTGCCAAGTATAAATATAAGGTGCGACTGTTTAGCACCTAAGGCCCCAAGAGCGCCGGAGCGCTCACAGTTTTGAGCAAAGGCCAAGTACAAACATAAGGTACAACTGTTTAGTACCTAAGGCTCCAAGGGCATCAGAGCACTCATAGTCTTGAGCAACTGCCAAGTATAAATAAAGGGTACGATAATTTCGTGCACAAGTCTCTCGACATTACAAGAAACTTCTGCACGAGGGGGCTAATATTGAGAAGTCCTCAAGCAAGTGAACAAATAATAAAATAAGCTTGGAGGATGGGGACCCACTTAGAGTGACTCCACCTGCCCAAGATTGCAAGTTTGACAGAAAATAGCCAAGGGCGAGGGACTCACCGCGAGTAACCCCTCCGCTCAAGATGAAAGGCCCCAGAAGAAGGCCAAGGGCGAGGGGCTCACCGCGAGTAACCCCTACGCCCAAGAAAGAAGGCCACAGAATAAGGCCATGGGCGAGGGGCTCACCACGAGTAACCCTTCGGCCCAAAATAAAAGGCCATGGAAAAAAGCCCAGGGCGAGGGGTCCACCGTGAGTAACCCCTCCGCCCAAAAAAAGTAAAGGCCACAGAAGAAGGCCAAGGGCGAGGGACTCACCGCGAGTAACCCCTCTGCCCAAAATGAAAGGCCAAGGGCGAGGGGCCCACTACGAGTAACCCCTCCGCCCAAGGTGAAAGGCCACAGAAGAAGGCCAAGGGCGAGGGGCCCACCGTGAGCAACCCCTCCGCCCAAGATGAAAGGCCCCAGAAGAAGGCCAAGGGTGAGGGGCTCACCGCGAGTTACCCCTCTGCCCAAGAAAGAAGGCCACAGAAGAAGGCCAAAGGCGAGGGGCTCACCGCGAACAATCCCTCCGCCCAAGATGGAAGGCCACAAAAGAAGGCCAGGGGCGAGGGGCTCACTACGAGAAACCCCTCCGCCAAGGATGGAAGGCCACCGAAGAAGGCCAAGGGCGAGGGGCCCGCCGCGAGCAAACCCCTTCGCCCAAGATTAAAGGCCCCAGAAGAAGGCCAAGGTCGAGGGGCTCACCGCGAGTAACCCCTCCGCCCAAGATAGAAGGCCACAGAATAAGGCCAAGGGTGAGGGGCTCACCGCGAACAACCACTCCGCCCAAAATGGAAGGTCACAAAAGAAGGCCAAGGGCGAGGGGCTCATGGCAAGAAACCCCTCCACCCAAGATGGAAGACCACAGAAGAAGGCCAAAGGCGAGGGGCTCATCACGAACAATCCCTCCGCCCAAGATGGAAGGCCACAAAAGAAGGCCAGGGGCGAGGGGCTCACTGCGATAAACCCCTCCGCCCAAGATGGAAGGCCGCAGAAGAAGGCCAAGGGCGAGGGGCCCGCCGCGAGGAAACCCCTTCACCCAAGATTAAAGGCCCCAGAAGAAGGCCAAGGGGCTCACCGCGAGTAACCCCTCTGCCCAAGAAAGAAGGCCACAGAATAAGGCCAAGGGCGAGGGGCTCACCGCGAACAACCATTCCGTCCAAAATGGAAGGCCACAGAAGAAGGCCAAGGGCGAGGGGCTCACGACAAGAAACCCCTCCGCCCAAGATGGAAGGCCACAGAAGAAGGTCAAGGGCGAGGGGCTCACCGCGAGCAATCCCTCCGCCCAAGATAGAAGGCCACAGAAGAAGGCCAAGGATGAGGGGTTCACCGCGAGAAACCCTTCCGCCCAAGATGGAAGGCCACAGAAGAAGGTCAAGGGTGAGGGGCTCACGGCGCGCAAGCCCTCCACCCTAGAAAAAAGGCCACAGAAGCAGGCCAAGAACGAGGGGCTCACCGCGAGTAACCCCTCCGCCCAAGTTGATACCCAGATAAGGAGGTCCACTATAAGTGGCCTCATCTACAAAACTTGGGATGAAGTGACAGGACATTTAATGACCATAAGGGGGAATGATGAAGGAACCGTAGGGTCCCCCAAAATAAAAAATAAAATCGACTTTATGGCGTACAAAGCTTTTTTGGTCTACCCAACCTAAAAAAATTTGCACGAGGGGATAATGTAGAAGGGTGTCTACCTATAAAAAAGTAAAAATATTATTTTATTAGAAATACAGAGAAGAAACCCAGGGTCCCGGCAGAAACTCATATTGAGCAGGAACCCCCCCGGGGTCCCGACAGAAACTCATATTGAGGAGGAGCCACCCCAGGGTCCCGGCAGAAACTCATATTGAGCAGGAACCCCCCCAGGGTCCCAACAGAAACTCGTATTAAGAAGGAAGCCACCTAGGTTCCCGGCAGAAATGCATAATTGAGAAGGAACCACCCCAGGGTCCCGACAGAAACTCATATTCAGCAGGAACCCCCAGCGCCGCTGAAAGTGTCAGCGCCGCTGTAAAGGTCAGCGCCGATGCCAGTGTCAGCGCCGCTGCAAAGGTCAGCTCCACTGCAAGGGTCTACGCCGCTGCAAGGGTCTACGCCGCTGTAAGGGTCAGCGCCGCTTCAAGTGTCGGCGCCGCTGAAAGGGTCAGCGCCGCCGCAAGTGTCGACACCGCTTCAAGTGCCAGCGTCGCTGCAAGTGTCTGCGCCATTGCAAAGGTCAGTGCTACTGCAAGTGTCGGCGCCACTTCAAGTGCCAGCGCCACTTCAAGTGCCAGCGCCGCTTCAAATGTCTGCGCCACTGCAAGTGTCAGCGCCGCTGCAAGTGTCTATACCGCTGCAAGGGTCAGGGCCGCTTCAAGTGTCAGCGTCGCTGCAAGTGTCTGCGCTGCTGCAAGTGTTGGCGTCGCTTCAAGTATCAACGCCGCTAGAAGTGCCAGCACCGCATCAAGTGTCAGCGTCGCCGCACGTGTCCGCTCCGCGTCAAGTGCTGGCACCGATTTAAGTGCCTACGTCGCTACAAGGGCCGGCGCTGCTTCAGGTGCCAGCGCCGTCGCAAGTGTCTGCGCCATTGCAAGGGTCGGCGTCGCTATAAGTGTCTGCATCGCTGCAAGCGTCAGCGCCGCCGCAACTGTTCGCGCCGCTAAAAGTGTCGGCACCGCTTCAAGTACCAGCGCCGCTGCAAGGGTCAGCGCAGTCGCAAGTGTCAGCGCCGCTGCAAGTGGCAGCGCCGCCGCGAGTGTCCACGCCGCTTCAAGTAACAGCGCCGCCCCAAGGGTCAGCGCCGCCGCAAGTGTCGGCGCCGCTCCAAGTAACAGCGCCGCTCCAAGTGCCAGCGCCGCTCCAAGTGTCTGCGCCGCTACAAGTGTCAGTTCCGCCGCAAGTGTCTATGCCGCCGCAAGTGTCAGCATCGCCGCAAGTGTCGGTGCCGCTGCAAGTGTCGGCGCCGCTTCAAGTACCAGCTCCGCCGTAAGGGTCAGCGCCGCCGTAAGGGTCGGTGCCGCTGCAAGTGCCAGCGTCGCTCCAAGTGCCTGCGCCGCTACAAGTGTCAGCGCCGCCTCAAGTGTCTACGCCGCCGCAAGTGTCAGCCCCGCCACAAGTGTCGGTGCCGCTGCAAGTGTCGGCGCCGTATCAAGTACCAGCGCCGCTGCAAGGGTTAGCGCCGCCGCAAGTGTCGGCGCCGCTGCAAGTGCCAGCGCCGCTCCAAGTGCATGTGCCGCTACAAGTCTCAGCGCCGCCGAAAGTGTCTACGTTGCTGCAATTGTCGGCGCCGCTTCAAGTACTAATGCCTCTGCAAGTGTTAGCGCCGCTGCAAGGGTCGGCGCCACTGAAAGTGTCCACACCACTGCAAAGGTCGGCATCGCTACAAGCGCCAGCGCCGCTGCAAGTGTCAGCGCCTACAAGTGTCCGCGCCACCGCAAGGGTCGGCGCCATTTCGGAAGCCAGCGCCGTTACAAGTGTCTGCTCAACTGCAAGGGTCAGCGCCGCTGCAAGCATCGGCGCCGCTCCAAGTACCAGCGCCGCTGCAATTGTCCGCGCCGTTGCAAGTGTCAACGCCGCTTCAAGTACCAGTGCCGCTGCTAGTGTTAGCGCCGCTGCAAGGGTCGACGCCGCTGTAAGTGTCCGCGCCGTTCCAAGTGCCAGCGCCGCTACAAGTGTCAGCGCCGCTGCAAGGGTCATCGCCGCTTCAAGCGTCAGTGCCACTACAACAAGGGTCACTAAAGCAATAACATTCGAGAGGTGCCCGCGAGAGTCACAACATAAGTCCAAAATTGAGAAGTACCACTGCAAGGGTCAGCGCCGCTGCAAGGGTCACTGCAGTAATGACAGTCGAGAGAGTCAACGTTACTGCAAGGCTCAGTGCCACTGCAAGGGTTACTGCAGAAATGTTATTCGAGAAGTGCTGCTATAGGGGTTTCGACAGAAACTCATATTGAGGAAGTAGCTATCGCGAACAACTCCTCATCATGAAACATCAGTCTCTAAATGAACAACAGCACTAACACTTTACTTTCTTGTACAGGTTGCCTAGTCGAGCAAGCAGGGCTCGAACAGGCGCGTTGGGACCTCCTGGGAGTTTTGGCTTGGCGGCTGAGGGACAAGGTATGTTGAGCAAGCTCAACCACTTAGCACTATAGGATTGAGAGAATACTAGCAGGAAGACCCAGAAGTCACCCAGTACTCACACACCTCACACTTAGTCACAAGTGAAGTGAGCAACCAAAGGGATGGCTGCTCACAAGAAAAGAATTGTGTATAAAATGATTTTAGAGGAGAGGGTCCTCTAAACCCCTCTCAAGAAAAATGATTTTAGAAGGGGGTCCTCGAGACCCCCCTCAAGCTTGCAAATATTTTAGAGGAGGTGGTCCTCGAGACCCCCCCTAAAGTTTACAAAGTTTGTATCAAATTTACCGTTTCAAAAGATATTTAGCAAATCAGATATTTTGTCTCCATTAGAAGACATATTTGCTTTTGAACTTTGGTCGGCGCCAGGGGGCATCTGCCAGAGGGGACAGGCAGACCTGCCTGCAGGTAGGGACAAATAGTACACTGCAGACTTTGTCCCTCACCAACCCTCTAAGTTTTAGCGCCAAAAGTGCCAACCCAGCCTTAGTGGCCAAGTATAAATAGGACCCCTGGGCAAGGTCATAGGGAGAAAAAGATAGAAAATATAGAAATTGCACTGTTACTCTGCCAAAATATCACCAGACCTACCTAAGTATTCTCTCCCTGCTCATTCTCATAGTGCTGAGTGCCTTGTTCCTTCACTCCCCACTGACAGCCATCACTCTCAGGTGTTTCCCTTGAGAAAATTGCTATTTTTGCTGTGAAAGTTCATCTTCTTGCAGGGAGTGAGTTGAAGCTTGAGTTCCATTGTTACCAGAAGGAGAAGTTTTCTTCAGAAGTTACACCAGGAGACCTTGAAGACCTTGCAGGCAGCGTCCATTGGAGTGGGTCACGCCTCACCCTTTCCAGTTATTCATAGACCCCAGTCTCACTAACCTCCTACAGACACTACTGTAAGCCCGTGATGGAAGAAAGAGATAAGGTGATGTTTCTCAAATCTATGATGGGGGCAAGCGTTAACCAACTCCTGTAATCATTTCCAACACTTGTCAAGTGACTCATGATCTTGAAGAAAAGATTTAGGGTCAAAATCTTGTTTACAAGATTAATAAGAAACTATTATAAGTTGTGAAAAATCATAACAAAATTTTTGGGCAAAATTGTTATCGAAAAACACAAGATGTGTTATAAAAGACTTAATGAATGTATGGTTTGAATTTGATAGTTGGTTGCCTTCTTTTTAAAGTTTAATAACAATCTACTAAAGTTACCATGATGTCCCCATCATAACAATAGTTAAAACACTCAAAGAAATAGACACATGAATTTTAATGTGGTAAAACCCTTAAACAAAGGAAACATCCACGGTGCCCTCTCCAGCACAAAACAAAAATCCACTAGAATAAAGAATCAAGTTAGAACACTTAAGCAAACCACAAAGATCCTAACGTAAGTTCAGAATATACCTACTCCAAATTCTCCACTCCAAAGGTAATCTGAATTAGACTAATCTTTTCTTGCTACTTCTTTGCTTTTTTCTTGATCTCATTCTCTTGGAATTCTAATTCCCGTAACTCTTTCAAAATCCAAGATTCTAAGATAGAACCACAATGTCTAAGTGTTCGTGCGAGATAGTGTTTATGATGTGCTACTAAATGCAAACATGCTACTCACCCTCTGAAGATTATACAAACAATACTAACAAATTACAATCAGTTCTAAAATGATAGGTTATTTCTGAATCTTGATTTTTCAAGCCAAGACTTCTTGATCTTTTATTTATCCACAGATCGCAAGGATACCTTGATCAGAACATGGTTCAAGGTCTTAAATAATTTCATTACTTTGAAAATATTTTTGAAATTGTAAACTTCCAATTGAGATCCAAAGTAGACTATATGTCAACTGTATTAAAACAAATTCAGACTTAATATGCAGAGACCGATTCAACAATTTTTGACATAAAACTTCTTTTTAGATCTGTGGTTATACCTTAAAACTTTATCAAGAGTTCTTTGTGTTCTTTTTATTTTTATACACACGTATTTAATAAAACATGAAATAGAAAACTAGAAACATAAATATCTCACTAGATCTGAAAAATACTTTGAAACTTAAAAGTTTCTATTTCAAAATTTGTTGAAACATAATACATCTAAAATACCAGATCTAAAAAGAGAAAGAGAAAACAAATCGTGTGATGTTCTCTTTTATAAAAACTCAGTTTCAACAATGAAACTTAAGCCTCTCTTATAGATGAGTTCTGAGAGAATCAAAGATTTGAAGAGGTCTTCAAACAAAAACTCAACACCAAAAACACTAAAACCCTTTAAGGATATAGCTCTAAAAAAATGGGTTTTGTGGTGTATGGAACTTTTAGGTTTTGGTGTTTGTCTTGGGAGAAATCACTCAGAGGTTTGAACTACGAAGAAACTAGGGTTTCTTCTTTCTAATCTCTCTCTATTCTTTCCCTCTCTTATCCCTTCTCTCTCTTATCTCGCTACTCTCTCTTTTCTCTCAGATTTTAAGAAATAGCAAAAATCTCAAAATGCTGAGGCTCGGGTCCTTTTTATACTAAACGAAGAAGGATCCAGAACATCGACCTCAATCCTATGGCTAGGATTGAGTCTTGACCAATTAACTTTAATCCAACGGTTCTACACAAGTGGTGGGTTAAAGGTTTGGTGATTGGTTTAAACTGGGTTCACAAGGATTGACTCACGACACATGTAGTAAGTTGATAAGGTTGATCCAATGGATGAAAATGTGTACCCGTTTCATGTCTTATAGAAAACACAATCTGAGCTGTCAGGACGCTAACACGTGTACGCACCAGATGCAATAAAAAGCGCGTGTTTGAAAATAATTACAAAGGCTACATTGAATTCTCTAGCGCTTTTGGATTCTACCCAGGCAAAAAATCAATAAAGAAAATCACTTTCTGAAATTCTACTTTTACCGACAACACTTTCAAAAACATTCATTAATTAATTCAAAAATCATTTAAAAATTATTTAAAAATATATAAAATGATTTAAGAAGAATTAAATAGATTTTAAAATGACTTGAAGTGTTGAAGAACCATTAGAACAAATAGGTGATATGAATAGTGCATAGTGTGTGTCCTATTTGTGGTTATAAGTATATAAATAACTTCCCTTTGTTGATTCTCTTGGACATGATTACTTCTTTGAGCTTGTAACTTTGAGGAGATGGAGTTCTCATGAAATCTAACTATTTTGTCTAGATATCCAAACTAGTTGGAACTCCTATATATGTAGACTCAATTAAGTCAATATATAGTGTCTTCTCAATCTCCCCCTTTGGATATTAAAGACAAAATTTCCTTGAGTATTCCGAACTCGTGGGTCAAAATGAAAAGAAATCCTATGTGTCCTATACAAAAATTCTAACTACCCATTCCCATATTAGAACCGAAAATAAGGAAAAAAATACATCACTCAACTATATACAGACCAATACCCTACAAAATAGTAACAAGATATACAATAGGTCTGAAATGCTTGTAACAAGATAAACACTAAATTGACATATTAGTTGAGTTAGAATCAGGTATATGTAGTAAAATCGCTAAGCAATACTCAAGATTTTCTCCCCCATTTTTTCTCAAATATACAAGGCGTATAAATCATAAAACAAATAGAGATTAATTGAGAGTTATCATGCCGATAGCTGTGCGCAAATACTCAAATTGAATATTATTTAAAGGTTTTGTAACGATATCTACGAGCTATTTTTGAGTGTTCATATATTCAATAATGAGATCTTTGGATTAGACAAGGTCATGGATAAAGTGATGTATAATCTTAATATGCTTAGTTCGTGAGTGCATTACATGAGTTTTGGAAATATTAATGTCACTTTGGTTATCACAAAACAAGGTTATTTATTTTTCTGTGAGACCATAATCACTAAGCATATGTCTAATCCGTTGTAATTGAACACAACAACTACCATCTTCTATATATTCAGATTCGCCACTAAATAATGAAATACAATTCTGTTTCTTACATAACCAACCTACGAGATTATTTCCTACGTAGTAGCAAGCACCAGAAGTGCTCTTACTATCGTCAGAACACCCAGCCCAATCGGTATCGGTGTATCCTACAATAGAACTTGTTATATCATTTGTGTAAAAAATACCAAATTTTAAAGTACCCTTGATATATTTAATAATCCTTTTTACATTTAATAAGTGAGATTCTTTAGGGTTACTTTGATATCTAGCACAGATACACACGGAGAAGGATATGTCGGGTCGAGATGTGGTAAGATACAACAAACTACCTATCATACTTCGATAAAGAGTGGGATCACCACTTTTGCCATTATTATCCTTAGAAAGTTTAGTCAAAGTACTCATGGGGTTTCGAGAAGTTTTAGCATTTTCTAAGACGATTTATTAACTAAATCTGCAACATAGTTGGATTAAGAAACAAAAAGACCATCACCACATTGTTTTACTTGTAAGCCCAGAAAATATTGTAGTTCACCCATTAAAAACATCTGAAATTCTGTATGTATGATATCAGATAAGTTCTCTACTTGTTTAGGACAGGTGGAATCGAAAATAATATCGTCCACATATACTTGTGCGATTAAGACATGTTGATTTTCCTTTCTAACAAACAACGTTTGATCATTTTTGCCACGGACAAAATTATGAGACATTAAAAAGGTAGACAATTGCTCATACCAAGCTCTAGGACCTTGTTTCAAATCGTATAAGGATTTCTTAAGTCTAAAGACGTGGTTCGGGTGTACATGATCAACAAATCCTTTGGGTTGTTTTACGTATACTTCTTCAGATAAAATTCCATTTAAGAAAGTGGATTTAACATCCATTTGGAATAATTTGAATTGAATATGACACGAGATGGCAGGAAGGAGACTAACTGATTCCAAACGAGTAACAGGTGCACATTTTTCGTCAAAATCAATTCCCTCAATCTAGGTGTATCCTTGCGCAATCAACCTAGCTTTATTTCTAATGACCTCCCCATTTTCATCAGTTTTGTTTTTAAAAATCCATCTTGTGCTAATAACCTTCGATTCTTTTGATCTAGTAAGAAGATTCCACACATCGTGACTCTTAAATTGAATTAGCTCTTCTTGCATAGCAATTACCCAAAATGAGTCAGTAAGGGCATCGTTAACATTTTTAGGTTCCTCAAAAGAAACAAAATAAGAAAATTGTGCCACTTGTCAAAGTTGGAATCTAGTTCTAACAGGTTTTAAAGGATTATTGACAATGGTTTTAGTGGGATGATCTTTAGAAACCCAAGTGGGTACATAAGGACTCTTAGGTGGCAATGAATCAGTATCATCTTGAGGATCAGTGGGTAAAATAGTTTCGTCCTCATCAAATGTTACTAGTTGACTGTCACTTCTCCTAACACTCGTATCATCTACAATAACATTAATTGATTCAATAATAGTTTTGGTTCTATAGTTGAAAACACTCAAAGCCCTACTATTTTGGGAATAACCAAGAAAAATTTCCTTTTCTCCTCGGGTATCAAATTTTGAAAGTTGCTCTCTATCTTTGCAAATATAGCAGATACTACCGAAGGTTTTGAAATATTTCAAGTTTGGCTTTTTGTGGAACCATAACTCAAAAGAGGTTTCTTTGGAATTTTTTCAGAGGTAGATACAATTAATAATGTGACACGCAGTTTGGACAACTTATACCCAAAAGTATCTAGGGAGATTCTTAGCATGTAACATAACCCTAGCCATTTCCTGTAAAGTCCTATTTTTATGTTCAGCTATGCCATTATGCTTAGAGGTTTTGGGAGAGCTAAACTCATGTTTATCGACATTAGCTACACAATACTCAGAAAGGCCAGAGTCCTTGAACTCTCCACCTCTATCACTCCTTATTCGACACACATGGGTGTCCTTCTCATTCTCAATTTTCAAAATGATTCTTAAGAATTCATTGAAGGTATCTGATTTTTGTTTCATAAAGGCTACCCATGTATATCTCATATAATCGTCCACTATAACTAGGATGTAAGAGTTTCCACAGAAACTAACAGTTCTTAAGGGAACCATGAGGTCCATGTGGATAAGTTCTAGAGGCTTAGTGGTCAGGACATCCTTAACTTTCTTGTGAGGGGATTTACTTATTTTGCCTTCCTAACAAGGTTCACATAAAGGATTAAAAGAATTTTTAATTTTAGGTAAACCTCTAACTATCTCTTGGGAACTCAATCTTCTAAGGTTATCATAATTTGTGTGTCCCAATGTATTATGCCATAGATCAGAATCCTCTAATCTGGCAACATTTCAAGATTTAGAATTGGGAATTACTGTGTAACAAATTTTTAGGGTTCTGTTTTGTGTTAAAATAAAATTACATTTTTCATCAATAATTTTGCAATCATTTTTAGAGAAGGTAACTGAGTGATTGGAGTCACAAAATTGTGATATACTTAAAAGATTGTCTTTAAGGCCTTTAACTAAGAGAACATCATTCAGTTCAGGAAGCCCTTTTTCACTCATTGTTCCCTTACCTCTGATTTGAGATAAAACACCATTTGCAAACATGACACTACCTCAAAGGAAGTTTGTCTTATTTTTCAATTTGGTTTCATCCCCAATCATATGTTTAGAACATTCGGAGTCCAAATACCATCTAGTTGAAGTGCTTTGTGCCTTTAAAGAAGAAATGGCAATGTTGCACTTGAGCTGGGGTAGTAGATCGTCTTTTCTAATCCAAATAGGCCTATTTTTAAAATGTTTGTGAACTTTTGATTTAGAAAAGGTTTGAAGGGTCTTTCTAAATGATTTTTTCTTAGTCTTTGACCGTCCCTTTTTCATTTTAGAGTTAGAGTTATTTGTGGCCTGTCTAGGAAGTACATAAGTATTTATTGATTTCCTAGGGTAGTTAAAGTTTTGGTAGGTGGGAGTGTGCAACCTTTTCTGGAAACGCTCATCAAAAGTATGGTAAAAAATATCACAATAGGAACAATACTGATGAGTATATGACTTGACTTTCTTGATAAAGTCTTCGAAAATTGTTTTGGATCTATTGGGTATAGTAGTCCAGTCGTCATTAGTCTTAGGTTTTTGTCTTTGGTCTCTGGTAGAAGGACAAACATATTTGGTCTGATAGTTTGGTCTCAACTAATGATTGTGTTGATTATGTGTTATTTGAGAGACATTGAGAATAAGTTCACATTTTTGAACATTTTGAGAAGTTTGGCCCTGTTTTATTAAAGTAAAATTTTCAGGACAAAATTTGGTCTTACTTGTATGCCCTATTTCTCCAAATCCTTGGCCAAACTTATCTTTATAGTCAAATTTGCTTCAAGTAATAATTTGAAACCTTCTGTTTGACTCTTCTAGTTCAATAAGGGTTGCCTTGTATTTTTGTTCAAATTCATGGTTCTTTTGAATCAAAGAATTTATTCTCAAGGTGTAATTCTCAATCTCAGGCTCATGAGCAACACATTGGGCAGTATAATCTTTAGTGTTCTATCTAATGATTTGGTTAAGTAAATTGATACGGGCGAGTACTCTTCTTATCTGTTTTGGCATATAATTCATGCAAATCAAGTAGGTCATCATCAGACTCACTATGTGCATCGTGTGAAATGTCCACTATGATTTTCGTCGGTTCATTACTGACGCACACGTTCAATTAATCATCAACATTATCACTTTGACTCACACTCAGTTTTTCATCAGTAATAGGAACAAAATTATCACCAAGATCATTAACAACATCAACAGGAATATCAAGTTCATGAGTAGGCAAGCATGCATCATCATTATATATTATCTTAGCAACGAAAGACATGCAGTACTCATTTATCTGGGTTAACTTAGTTTCATCCTTATCAGAATCACTAGAGTCGTCCCATGTCTTACACATATTGGCCTTATTATTGTTATTAAAACTAGTTGGACATTTACTAGCATAGTGACCAAGTTTACAACAATGGTGACACTTAACATCTTTCATGTCAGGTTTAGGTTTGTTCGGGTCATAATTCCTCCTATTGTCATAAGTGTGTTTGGTATTGTCTTTATCATGAGGTCTGTGGGATTGATTACCTTGATAATTTGAATTGCCTTGTTAAGAGGCTACAACATTTCTAAATTTCAAAATCTTTTTGAAATGCTTACTCATAAGAGCTATTTCATTGTCAAGGTTTTACAAATCACATTTTTCGAGACAATTAGTGTCAAAATCTATAGTGTTCAATTTAGGCACTGGAAATTTAGAAGAAAACACAACATTTGAACTAGAGGTTTTATTGGTCTGTCTGGTCAATTTCTTTTTGAAGTCTAGTTCCAATTCTACAGTCCTCAGTTTACTGCTGAGTAATTCAAGAGTCATAATAGGGTCATTAATTTCCTCAATAACATATTTATTATTGTCAAATTTAGATGGCAATGACCTAAGAATCTTTGAAACAATATCCTTTCTACTATAGGTTATACCATTTGCATGAATTTTTGTAAAAATATCAGTGAACCTTATGTAGAAATCGTCAAAGGATTCATTATCATTCATAATCAGGGTGTTATATTGCTGAACGAGCATTTGAGTTTTTCTAGCTTTGACACGTTCATCACCCTCATGAGCAATGACTAAAGTGTCCATGCCTCTGTTAAAGTAGAACATATAGATATTCTATTGAATTCATGTTCATTTATGGACATAAAGATTGCATTCTTTCCTTTGTTATTATTTAGAGACAATTTTTTCTCTTCCTTAGTAAATTCACTGAGAAGTTTCTTCATCCTTCTTGGATCAGTGGCTGAAGTAGGTTTAGTAGGATGTTCAAACCATGTTTCAATCATTTCCCAAACTTCATCACCCAGGGTTCCTTGAATGAAAGAAGTCATTCTCATTTTCCAGTACGAAAAATTGTTTCCATCAAAGAGTGGTGGTCTGGATAGGTTACCTAACTTATCAATTTTTTCTTCCATATTCAGAAATTTTTTCAGAAAAAAGTTTCGAAAATAATTTCTCAAGTTTCAAGATCACAAAAGGTGTTCCTTCTCTGATACCAGTTGAAGAAAAGCTTTAGGGTTAAAAGCTTGTTTACAAGATTAATAACAAATTATTACAAGTTGTGTAAATTCTGAATAAACTTTTTGGGCAAAACTCTTCTCGAAAAACACAACATGTGTCATACAAGAATTTATGAATGCATGGTTTGAATTTGATATTTGGTTACCTTCTTTTTAAACTTTAATAAGCATCTACTAAAGTTACCATGCAGACCCAATCACAACAACAGTTAAGAACATTCAAAGAAATAGACATAGGAATCTTATCGTGGTAAAACCCTTAAATGAGGGAAACATCCACGGTGCCCTCTACGTCACAAAACAAAAATCCATTAGAATAAAGAATCAAGTTACAACACTTAAGAAAACCACAAAGATCCTAACCTAAGTTCACAATATACCTAATAGAGATTCTCCACCCCAAAGGTAATCTGAATTAGAATGATATTTTCTTACTGCTTCTTTGTTTTTTCCTTGATCTCCATCTCTTTGAATTATGATTCCAGTAACTCTTTCAAAATCCAAGATTCTCAGACAGAACCACAGTGTCCAAGTGTTCGTGTGAGATTGTGTTTGTGATGTGCTATTACATACAAACATGCTACTCACCCTTTCAAGATTATACAAACAATCCCAACAAATTACAATCAGTTCTAAAATGATAGGTTATTTTTGAATCTTGATTTTTCAAGCCAAGACTTCTTGATCTTTTATTTATCCACAGATCTCAAGGATACCTTACTTAAAAGACGGTTCGAGGTCTTAAACAATTTCAGTATTTTGAAAATATTTTTGAAATTTTAAACCTCCAATTGAGATTCAAACTAGACTGGAAGTCTACTTTATTAAAAAAAATTCAGACTTAAAATGAAGAGACCGATTCAACAATTTTTGACATAAAACTTCTTTTCAGATCTATGGTTATAACTTAAAACTTTAGCAAGTGTTCTTTGTGTTCTTTTTATTTTCGTACACACGTATTTCATAAAACATGAAATAGAAAACTAGAAATAAAAATATATCGCTAGATCTGAAAAATACTTTGAAACTTAAAAGTTTCTATTTCAAAATTTGTTGAAACAAAATAGATCTAAAATACCATATCTAAAAAGAGAAATAGAAAATAAATCATGTGATGTTCTCTTTTAGAAAAACTCAGTTTCCATAATGAAACTTAAGTCTCACTTAGAGATGACTTCTGAGAGAATAAAAAATTTGAAGAGTCTTCAAATAAAAACTCAACACCAAAAACATAAAAACCCTAGAAGGATCTAACTCTAAAAAAAATAGGTTTTCTGATGTATGGAAATTTTAAGTCTTGGTGTTTGGCTTGGGAGAAATCACTCAGAGGTTTGAACTACGAAGAAACTTGGGTTTTTTCTTTCCAATCTCTCTCTATTATTTCCCTCTCTTCTCCCTTCTCTATCTTCTCTCTCTTTTCTCTCAGATTTTAAGAAATGGCAAAAGTTTCAAAATGTTGAGGCTTGTGTCATTTTTATACTAAACGAAGAAGGATCCAGAAGATCGACCTTAATCCTATGGCTGGGATTGGGTCTTGACCAATTGACTATAATACAACAGTTCAACCCAAGCGGTGGGTTAAAGGTTTAGTGATTGGTTTAAATTGGGTTCACAAGGATTGACTAACAACACATGCAGTACGTTGATAAGGTTGATCCAAGGGCTAAAAATGTGTACGCTTTTTGTGTCTTATAGAAAACACAATCTAAGCCGTTAGGACGCTATGACCTGTACGCACTAGATGCAATAAAAATGCGTCTTTAAAAATAATTACGAAGGCTACCTTGAATTGTATATAGCTTTTGGATTCTACCTAGGCAAACAATCAAGAAAGAAAATCACTTTCTGAAATTCAACTTTTACCCACAACACTTTCAACTTTTTTTAATTAATTCAAAAATAATTTGAAAATTATTTAAAAATATATAAAATGATTTAAGATGAATTAAATAGATTTTAAAACGACTTGAAGTGTTGAAGAACTATCAGAACAAGTAGGTGATATGAATAATGCATAGTGTGTGTCCTATTTGTGGTTATAAGTATTGAAATAACTTCCCTTTGGAAATTCTCTTGGACAAGATTTCTTCTTTGAGCTTGTACCTGTGAGGATATAGAGTTCTCATAAAATCAAACTATTTTGTCTAGATATCCGAACTAGTTGAAACTCCTATATATGTAGACTCAAGTAAGTCAATATATAGTGTGTTCTGAGATCTTATTTTTGAAAAGCTTAGATTTGAGTTTTGATGGAGTTGGTTTTTTATTGTGGAAAGAACTTCGAAAGAAACTCTTAGATTGCATATCTATCCATGATATAATCGAGTTCGATGGTAAATACTAAAACCAAGTCTTAGCTTTATCCTTTAAGGAAAAAGGAATAATCTTTTGGCAGATGACATCTTGCGTGCAAGCTTGATCACTAATGGTTTCGCATGCCTCTTCGAACTCGTGGATATGGAGGTATGGTTTCTCCAGATCCATGCCGTGAAATGTTGGAAGAATTTGTATCATCCCATTACAAAAGTAGAAATATCTTGCATTGTACGGATGTAAAATGCATCCAGGTGTGACAGTTTGCTCAAGAAATAAGAGTTCCTTCATGGGACGATACGATAGGTTTTCCTCAATCGTATTAAAACTAGCAATATCTAACATTGCTCTCTCTCCAATTGACTCAGAATCCTCACTCAATGTTATATAAATGTGACTAAATGTGTGACTCGTGATGAAGTTAGGAGGTGTAGGAGGTGGAACCCAGAATTTTGGAATGCGAGGGGTATGGAGGCTATCGAAATTATACTCGACGATGGGATTTTCGTGGATTCTTATTGGATTATTTTAAGGAGTTTGTTATGGATTTTGTATGATAGGGATTTTGAGAGATGATTTCCTTTTGGCTTTTTATTTTTCTGAATTTTTAAGGATTTTTGATTTTTTTTTTGGCTTTTTAATTTTTTTGGAATCAAATTTAGGATTGAATCTACTAACCTAAAGTCTACCTAAGTTCCTCGGCAACGGCGCCAAAAACATGACGTGACAACAAATGTGTCTAAAGTGCGTACTTATATAGGCTCAAGTACAAGCCTATTTTGTAAGTAATAACCCAGTAAGTCGGGATCGTATCCACATGGAACTAGTATGAAAACTCGTAACGGTGAAGGAATTGTTGACTAACCCTAAACTGATTCACAAAAAGAAACTAAAATATGATTAATTGTGGCATTTAATTATACTATCTAAATGAAAGTGAAATTTAAATTACGAACGACGCTACGTGTATGAAAATAAAGCTATTGCAATTGAGTGAATTTGAATGAATGAAAAGAAGGGTAGGATACAACCCCCCAAACCCTAGTAAAGTTACCGAAAAGAATACTAGATTTTGAATTAGATAAGTGATCAAACCCAGTCTTTAGTAATCCTTAAAATTACATATATGAAGGTACTAGCCCGCACCATACATAATCAAAGGTAGGAATAAAGCATTTTTGCATAGCCAACATGCACATCGCATCCTTAAACACCCCGGTTACCTAGGGCAAGTGAGATTAAAAGGTGTGCGACAGGTGTGATTGCTTCACAACATGAATCGATCAAAATTTAATTCAAAACCTATTTTCTATTCATGTTAACGATATCTGGTCGGGTTCATGCATCCCAACCCTTGGAAATTTAGTTGGACATAATTAGACAAAGCATGAACACAAAATCTATTTTGCATGAATTCATAACTACTTGAAAAAATTTGGAAGAAATTTTGTAAATAAGAATTACAACCTAATTCCTGTGAATAATCCTACTTGAATGTCAAAGCAATTGAAATAAGAAAATAAATAATACTTAGAATAAAGAAATTTTTTAATTGAAGATTGAAACTTAAATAAATTAAATCGACAGGGTTCTTAGTTGCAAAAGTTCTCTAAAATTATCAGAAAGAGAACTCCCTAAAGTCTGTGAATTAATTAGAATAAGTATCCTACAAAAATTACAAGAGTTTGAGATAAGTTGGACTTTCAAATTAAAAAATCAAATTCAAAAAAATCGCAATCCAACATGTTCGACGTGGTCTTTCGGCTCAATCTGGTATAATCTAGATCAGTTTGTTTTCCTTTGAAATAGGATCGGTTCGAACCTAAATTTTATGTAGAGATTCTCAAGGCATCGAACCGATTCATTTTTGGATTTATCCGGATCGGTTCGATGGGGAATTTTATTTTGAGTTTGGGTTTCCTCCGAATCGATTTGTTTTTGGCAATGACCAGTCAGTTTCAGTTTTTGAATTCTTTCTTTTCTTCTTTTCTCTTGATTTTCTCACATCTTTGAAGTTACATAACTTCTGATATGGAACTCGAATTGGGATTCCATTTCTTCCTATGTGCTTATAGACTCGGGTTCTTCAATTTTCATTTTAGTCCTTCATCTGAACTCCAGATTTAAAGTTACTATTTGTCCCTCTGACTTTTCTATCTTTTTTTCTTACTTGATTTCTCGGTTCTTGAGTTTCCTACTCTCTTTAATTGTATAAAATACATGTAAGAAGCACAAAGAATACACGAAGCTTGAGGCACTATATAGGAAAGGTCAGTAGATCATATATGAGATAAATCCACACAATTTACGTCACCCAGGATGCTAAAGGTCTCTAAATTAAGGGGATAAATTTTGAATAATTTATGGCTAATCTCTTTTTTCATCACAACCGTCATCATCACATGCATGGTACTCATCCCCACATGCATGGTACTCATTTTGGGGACTCGGTTCTCCAATGTCATCCTTTCGTAAATGGTTGTCTTGCCTTTAACTCCTTCAAGGGATGTCTTCATGAATTTGTAGAGCCTTATCCAAAATGGTTTGGATATTCGATATAATTCCTCCTACCAATTTCTTCACCAAATGATACTGATAGGTCTTTGGACATGTTCCGATCCTTTTCTCACTTCTCCCTTGGGTTTTGTTGAAAGGTCATACTTTGGATAATTTTCTTTAGGCCATCATGACTATCAACACTTCTAAGATGTGCTTCCCATCCCTCAAGCCCAAATTTTCTTCTTTCTCAAGATTTATCCCTCTTTTGGTAGAAGGTTGTGATAGCTAGCTGCGTTTATAATAGCTAGCTGCATTTTAAAGATCATGATTATAGGATGGGTATCCAATCAGACTTTTTTATAATAGCTAGCTGCGTTTTGGAGGATTGAAAATTATTCTCCTCTATTTACATTCGTCAAGAGAGTGCCCCTGAAGACCATAACTTTGACAATCTTTCTTTTGGGAAAATATTCCTTCGTCCTGATTTCTATTATAAGGATGTACGGGTATTGGTTTAAAAGATGAGGTCAACTCATACTTTATTTTTGAAAGTGGCAAGAGAGCTTTCATACTTGGATGTAGAAAAAGATGAAATTTTTTACCTTTAAAGAACATTTCACAAGCATGTCACTTATTCATTTCCTTATTACTCCGCAATTTAAAAGGGCTAAAATTCCCTCTTCTACTTTATTTTCCCATCTTTATTGAATTTTTTCTTTTTGGTAATTAATGGAAGGAATTTTCTTGCTTAAAAAACTAATGTATGGTTTCATTTTGATCAAACTAATTGCATTATTATTTTATAATTTTAGATTGGTGTAAATGTGGGACTTAACCTATTTTTTATTAATTCTGCAACAACAACAACAACAACAACAACAACAACAATAATAATAATAATATCAATAATAATAATAATAACAACAATAATAATAATAACAATATGCGGGCACTCAGAATTAGGACCATGGGCCTGGACGAGTAGCCCAGTCCTGGCGGCCCAAAGTCCAGGCCCGTCATCTCTTATTTTGATCCGGTCTCCCCCCACGTTCTCATTAAGGGAAGTTATAGGGGAGATGGGAGACGTGGGGGAACCCATCACCTCCACTTACCTACATGTACATGTATATATTAAACCCTAGGTCCGGGGCAAAATGACAAGTTTTTATATTCTCTGTAATTACTCTCCGGAGTATATAGAGATAATATTGACAGCACCACCGTGGACGTAGGCACATCTTTGCTGAACCACGCACATCCTTTGTTGTGTGATTGTCATTTTATATTCCTTGTTCTCACTTGGTGAATGCTTTCTTCTTATTTATTTATGTTGCACATAATTGTCACCACAATTGGCACCGTCTGTGGGAAACGTTCATCTTTCCCTGAGAAGAGCCCACACCAAGAAAGGAGTTTAAGATGTCTGGTCACAGCAGCAATGCCCCTCAGGCAGGAGATATTCAAGGGCCACCTGCTCCTTGCAGGATTAGGTCTGAAGTTCGACGTTCAAATCAGAGAGCTCGCCTGGAGAATCCATCCTCAGAAGAAAGTCAGGGACCAGCAAGGTCCACACAGATATCCAGATTGGTTGATGCGTACGAGGCAAGGCTCTATGAGCAAAGGGAGTCTTCCCGCAGATACGAAGCTGAGAATGCTCGCTTAAGAAGAAGACTGGAAAGACTGGTGAGGGAGATTTGTCCTGATAACCGAACACGTCCATACCGCACTCCTAGCCCTTAGGCAAGCAAGTCTCGCAGCCGAGGAAGGAACCCTAGGCAAGAATCTCAAAAGGTCGAAGGAGGCGAGTCAAAGGACGACCTTCGCGAACGACTGCGAAAAGCTCGCCACTACCAGAGCCCTGCTCGCAGCGACAAAAACATACGAAATCTAGTCCGCAAGGAGATGGACTAACATCCTGCTCACCACGGAACATGATCAACCAGAGAACTCGCAAGGCGAGCTCTAAAAAACCAAATGAAATCACCCTTCACGAGGGAAATCGAAGAGGAGGAATCCCCAAAGAAATTTACCATTCCAAGGTTCAAGATTTACGATGAAAAGACTGATCCCATCAATCACGTCAGGCAATATCAACATGCCATGACCCTCTTGAATCACTGAGATGCCCTGATGTGCCGCATTTTTCCCTCGAACCTGCATGATGTAGCGCAGAAGTGGTTCGAAAGGCTCCCCCATCGGTTGATCAGGAATTTCAAATCCCTAGATGAACTTTTTACGACCCGATTCATTACCAGTAGCTCCCATCCCAAAAGTATGGATGCTTTGCTAACAATGAAGAAAATGCCTCAAGAGACCCTCCGAGACTACGCGAAGAGGTACTGGGATGTATTCAATGAGATCGAGGACTGCGCAGAGGAAGTGGCAGTGGCCTCCTTCAAAATTGGGCTCCCTAGTTCTTCCCTCCTATACCAGTCCCTGACGAAGAAGGAAGCTATGACTATTGACGACCTAATGGCCCGAATCAAGAAATATGCAAAGGTGGAAGATGTCACCCGCCCTAATACAGGAGAAAACGGTCGAGCTAAGCTCACTACCAAGGGAAATGAGAAAACTGAGAACCAGAAGAAAGGGGGAAAGAACGGAGGCAAAAATGGCTCCAAGAACGGAGGAAACCATGACGCGTCGAAAGTATTCCAGGCGGTCAACACCATCTTCAAAGAAACAATTTACAAAATTCTCGCGAAGATCAAAGATGAGCCATTCATCAAGTGGCCTAGGAAAATGGGAGGAGATCCCTCGAAGAGGAACAATGCGTTAAGATGCGCTTTTCACAAAGAGGGAGGACATAAGACCGAGCACTGCAAAACTCTTAAGTCTCACCTCGAGGAGTTGGCCCAGTCCAGGCATTTGAACGACTTTGTGGAAAAGAGGGCAGAGAAAGTGGCTGCCAACAGAGAGGCGAGACCCGACAACGTGCTGGAGTATGATGCTGGACATGAGTTTGCAGTAATCCACGGAGTATCTGACGTCAAGTAGATACAAGGGAACTCAGCTCGAATGGAAATGAAAAAACTTACATTGGTAATGCAGTCTGTTCAAATTGATCCAGCAAAGTCACAGTCAGGAAAGCGTCGACGAGCAGAGGACGTCAACTATAACAAGCATATTGTTTTCACGGATGAAGATTTGGTGGGAGTAACGACCCCACATCATGATGCCCTGGTCATTACACTCAGGATAGCTAACTTTGACATCGACAAGCTGCTTGTCGATCAAGGAAGCTCATCCGAAGTAATGTACCTCGACCTATTCAGGAAATTGAAGTTGAGCGCCTCCAACCTAAAGGAAGCCACAGTTCCTTTGGTCGGCTTCGCTGGAAAAATGACCATGCCCCTGGGCAAGATAGTACTGCTAGTGCGTGCTGGAAGCGTCTCTAAGATGATCGAGTTTTTGGTAGTTGACATCGACTCACCGTACCAGGCCATCTTCGGTAGGGGATGGATTCATGCGATGAAGGTAGTCTCCTCGACCTACCATCAGAATCTCAAATATGTAATCGAGCGAGGAGTAATGGAGATCCACGACGACCAAGCGATGGCGAGGAAGTGCTTCATAGCAGCCATTCGACCAAAGCCAGAGAATAAGTCCGGTCAACCCAGTGAGAAAGTTAAAGAAGGTGTGATACCTTCCAAGTAGCAATTAAACTACGGAAGACCTGGAGTAGAGGAGACCAGGCTCCTCCCCTCCTAGCGTGTCGTTGAGGACCTGGTAGAAGTTATGGCTGAAGTTGGTGAAAGTAACATAGTCTTCTTGATTGGAGCATCTCTCACCGACCAAGAACAGAAGGAGTTGACGACCTTGCTGAGACACAATATAGATGTTTTCGCATGGAAACCATACAAGCTGCCTGGAATCGATCCTAGTATGGTTTGTCATCAATTGCACGTCGACCCCACATTCAAGCCAATCACGTAGAAGGCACGAAGAACTGCACCCGAGAAGGCTAAAGCGGTAAAAAAGGAAGTCAAAAAATTGTTGGATGCAAGATCCATACGGGAAGTGCAATTCCCTAAGTGGTTGTCCAACCCAGTAGTAGTTCCGAAGAATAATGGAAAGTGGAGAGTTTGCATCGACTTCACTGACCTCAACAAAGCATTCCCTAAGGATAGTTTCCCCCTCCTAAAGATAGACCAACTAGTAAATACCACTACAGCTCACGAGCGAATGAGTTTCCTGGATGTATACTCAGGATATCACCAGATCCCCTTGTATGCACCAGACTAGGACAAAATGGCGTTCATCACAACAGTTGGGTTATATTGCTACAAGGTCATGCCCTTTGGGCTCAAGAATGCGGGGGTAACCTATCAGCGACGGGTCACTAAAATGTTCAAGGATCAAATGGGAGACACAATGGAGGTCTACATCGATGACATGCTCGTTAAGAGCAAGAAGAAGGAAAATCACCTCTCGGACTTGTCAAAGATCTTCGAAATCCTCAGGAAGTACCGGATGAAACTTAATGCGAGCAAGTGTTCCTTTGGTGTCCAATCAAGAAAATTTCTTGGTTACTTGGTCAGTAAGAGAGGCATAGAAGCTAATCCAGACCAGATCAATGCAATAAATAGGGTACAACCCCCTCGAACAATCCGGGACGTGCAAAACCTCACTGGAATGCTCGCCGCCTTAAATCGCTTCATATCCAAATCCTCCGAGAAGTGCAAGCCTTTTTTCCAGCTTCTAAAGGGGAGTAAACCGATAGAGTGGAGCCCAGACTGCTCGCGAGCTTTGGACGATCTCAAGTCCTACTTAAGCTCCCCACCTCTGCTTGTCATACCACAGCAAATGGATTCTTTGTACATGTACCTCTCCGTATCCAATCACACTGTCAGCTCTGCATTAATATGCGAGGTTGCAGGAATACATCACCCCGTTTACTACGTGAGAAAGACCTTATTAGACGCTAAGCAAAGGTACCTGCCATTGGAGAAGCTCACCTTTTCACTTGTAATAGCCTCGAGGAAGCTGAAGCATTATTTTAAAGCTCATATTATCATTGTCCTTACATTGCATCCCCTTAAGGAGGTCCTAATGAAAACGGACTTGTCGGGCAGACTGTCTAAGTGGTCAGTCGAGCTTGATCAGTTTGACATCCAATTTCAACCAAGGACAACTATCAAAGGTCAGATCCTTGCTGATTTCATAGCCGGATTCACGGGCGAAGAACTCTCCGACCAACCTCAACCAACAAAGCCAGTGAAGAACCAAGCAACAGATAGAACCTGGAGACTCTTCATTGATGGAGTCTCCAACTCAAAGAGGGCAGGGGTAAGCATTATCCTCATCACTCCAGAAAACACAATCCTCGAACAAGGAATCAAGCTTGGATTTGCACCCTCCAACAACGAAGCAGAGTACGAAGCCCTAATAGCTGGTCTCCAAAAGGCACAAACTCTAGGAGAAAAATGTTTACAGGTGTTCGACGACTCTCAACTAGTCTCCAATCAGATAAGTGGAGATTACAATGCAAAGGATGAAAGAATGGCAGCCCACCTCTCCTTAGTGAGAGAATTAATGTCAAGCTTTGAAGAGATCAACATCCAGTAGTTTGTTAGAGGGAAAAATAGTCATGCTGATGCCTTAGCAGCCTTGAGTTCAGCAGTTGACTCTGACCTTAAGAGGGTCATCCCCATCGATTTCCTCATTTGTTCGAGCATTAACCACAATATCAAGTTACCAAACGTGGAACAAATAATCCAGGTGGGATCAGCCCCCAACTTGATAGACCCCTTAAAGGACTATTTAAAGGATGGCACGCTCCTAGATGATAAGAAAACTGCCCACCAGATAAGAGTCAAAGCTGCTCGCTTTCACTTATCCACAGGAGGCGACTTGTATAAGAAATCCTTTTTCGGTCCCTACCTTAAATGGGTCCACCCAGGTGATGTCGAGCAAGTGCTACACGAGCTTCATGAAGGAATCTGTGGAAGTCATATCGGAGGAAGGTCTCTAGCCTTTCGAGCAATGAAGGAAGGCTATTGGTGGTCATATATGCGAAAGGAATCCGTAGTATATGTCTGCAAATGCCTTAAATGCTAATTCCACGCTCCTATAGCCCACCAACCCACCAGCGAATTGAAGTCCCTGTCCAGTCCATGGCTCTTTGCCCAATGGGGAATGGACATCGTGGGACCATTGCCTACCACCGTCGGCAATCGCAAATACTTGTTGGTTGCGACTGACTACTTCACCAAATGGATCGAGTCTGAACCCCTGACAAACATCCAAGATGCTGATATGATAAGGTTCATATGGAGGAATACAATCACTCGGTTTGGAATCCCCAGAACCATCATCATCGATAATAGAACGCAGTTCGAAAGTGGCCCCTTTCAGAACTTCTATAACGAACACGGGATCAGACACCACTTCAGTTCGGTGGCCTACCCTCAGAGCAATGGCCAAGCTGAAGCTTCCAATATAACTATGATAGATGGATTAAAGATACGATTAGAGCGAGCCAAAGGCACATGGGTAACAGAGCTACCCCATGTTCTATGGGCGTACCAAACCACTCCTCGGCGAGTAACAGGAGAAACCCCATTTTTGCTGACATATGGCATGGAAGAAGTCATCCCACTAGAAGCAGGTTTGCCAATAATGAGATCCAACCTTGTCGACCAAGGCCTGAATGATGAAGCATTGCTCACTGAACTCGACGTAGCCGACGAGCATAGAGAGCTAGCCCTGGTGAAGCTAGTGAACTATCAACAACAGCTCGCGAAGCATTACAACAAAAGGGTTAGCCCGAGGACGTTCCAAGTTGGGGACTATGTTCTAAGGAAAGTCCTGGGCAACACAGTGAAGTCCTCATACGACAAGCTAGGCCCAAACTGGGAAGGACCCTTTAAAGTAACTAAAGACGATCTGCAAGGTGCCTATCACTTGGAAATGATGGAGGGCAGAGAAATACCACGAGCATGGAACGCAGCTAATCTCAAGAAATTCTATTTTTAGATCTTTTTCTTGTATTCTTTTATTATGAGAACAGAAGTTCATTTTCCTTATTATCAATGAAAGTTAGTTTATTGATTACACTCTGATCAATAACAACTGCATTTATCGCACATCTTTTCCAAATAACAGGCACAATGGTCACTATAGCAGGGGAATACCCCTCCTCAGGTCATCGTCATAAAACACGAGAGACCTCTTAGAATTCCCCCTGGCAATATATAAAGCCCTACAGAGCATTCTTAGGCAATACGACCAAATCTTATACTGGTCACCAAACCTACTTCGGTTGAACGAAATCCTGATCGGATGAAGACATCCAACACCAGGTGTGTCCTTGCCAATTGCCCTACTTAGGCCTAAGGGAGTGTGATGACACAACCTAAAAGGTAAAGTGGGGCACAATGGTACTTTGGTATTATACTGGACTGAGGGGACACTTGCATGACAAAACAGAAAAGATCATAAAGCAACAAGGATATGAAAAGTAGGATATACACGTTCAGTTGGCAAAATTGCCCAAAACACAAAATTTTCATTAATCCATCTTACTTACAACAATGATAATACATGTTTAGTCGGCGAGCTCGCCCAAAGCATTTACATTATCAAAAAAAAATAGCAACTGGCAAAATCTCAAGGGGGTGGAAGCCTCCGAGCAAGATAATCAGCCACTCGAGCTCTTCATCCGTCATCAGGAGTAGGAGAAAACTCTTCCATAACCTCATTTGAATCCGACTCCAATAATTTCCAAGGAATATCATCGATGGGGATCCATCGATCGTCCCTCCTGAATGGGTTGGGCATCAGAGTGGAGGAAGACATCTCATGACGATACCATAGCACCGAGTTCCTCAGAATTTGCTGCTCCTTCAAGGAACTTAGCCATCCCCTGATGAAAGAAAGCTCCTCGAACTCAGATAGCCTTGTTGGAGCTTCCGACCAGCCTTGATCATAACCGTCAGCCCACGCTTGCCAAGGACCTTTCTTGAATAAGTGTCGCAACCGGGTGACGTCCCTTTGAAGCCCAGTAGCAATTACATATGCTCGCTGAACATCACCGTGGAGCTCCTCCATTTCCTTATCACGAATCTCTTTCGCTTCCCTATTTCTGCCCCTGTTGCTCCTACCAGCTCGCGGAAGGGGAGGGTGAGTGGGACCTCGTGGCATAGGAGGAGTAACATTATGACCAAATCTAGCTCGCGACGACAAGGAGCCTTGCAGAACTGCTAGAATAGTGCTCGGTGCATGCTCCCTAAGTCGTAAGACTTCTCTCCTCAGGTCTTCATTCTCCTGCTGAAGAGCCTCCCCAACTTGGTTGATCTCGGTGGCCTCTAGTAGTATTGTTCTCATCACATTGACCTCCTCTTACACTGAAGTACCAATATACTCCATCTCCCGGAGCATATCCTTCAGCTTAGCCACCATCCTCCTTATACTTCTGATTTCTGGACCTACGGGACTTGCAAAGCTTAACGAAGGCCTGGCGAACTTCAGGACTCGGGTTGGGACTAATGGTCTTACCCAATTGGGAAGTAGCAGGAATGTAACCATCTACATCAACTAACTACAAATGAAAGGAAGATAAAGGATAGAAAGAGTCAAATCAGTACAAGCAGAAATAAATCCTTTTTCATTAATAAAGATTGAGGTTACATCGAACTGGAGAAAGAAAGTTTACAGACTAGAAAAAACAAAAAATACAAAGCAATCCTATCAATTACCAACCTCAGGTGGACCAGAGGTGGATGGTCCTTACTCAGCATCAATAGGAGAACTGCCCTCTGCAGGGGTGGTCTCTGTCACCTCAACAAGAGAAACATCAGCAGAGGTCACCTGAGGAGTAGGATTAGGGACTTCAATGGCTTGGGCAGGGTCCTCATCCACGATTGGCCTCGGCCCTGGGTCGTTCTCGTCAAAGAGTGGGGATGCAACATCCACCCCAGCGGCTATGAAAGCCTTATTCCATCCTTTCTTGAAGTTCAGACGGCTAATATAGCCTATATGAACTTCAGCATCTTCGTATGCTGCAGCCCAACCAGAATTATAAGAGTCTTCCTTGGCAGTGACAGCCTCAGACTCCTTTTTCTTCATCTCTTCGGAGAGCACCCTGTTCTCCTCCACGACAGCAAGTTTGCTCGAGCAAACCAGGTCGTAGGCCTGCCTCAGCTCCTCCAGATCCTTGACTACCGCATCCTTATCCTTTCTCGCGGTGGCAAGAGCCAAGTCAGATGAAATCTGAGCAGCGTCAATAGCCTTAAAATTGGCCTCGAGCTCCTTACCCTTCACCTTCAGGGCAGAATTCTCTTGATCTAGCTCACTGTTCTTCTTCACTATCTCATCACGTGAACGATACAGCACGATGAAGTCAGTAACGAACTGCGAAAAAGAGAAGGCATTAGAAGAAGAAAATAAGGGAAGTTGGAAAAACATAAGAGAAAAAGAAAAAGAAACCTTACCAGAGCAAGCCTCTGACTAGCCTGGAGGGCCAAATGCTTGGACCCCACCGCCCTTTGGCGATCAACCAGGAGGACAGCTCTCTCGAGCAGGGCCGGGGCCAACTGAGGAGAAATTTCCACAGAGGCCCCCTCGGGCAGAGCGGACACTGGGACTAAGGCCTTCCCGACCTTCGTCCTCGCCTCAGCCCTCCTCTTTCTCTCTCTCTCTCTTTTTCCTCTCCTCGACCCTCCTTATCTCCTCTAATTTCTTCCTCTCTTCTTCCTTTTTCCTCTCTCTCTCTCTTTCACCTTCTCCTCTTCCTTCCTTCTCCTCTCCTTCTCTTGAGAGGAGGACCGGCAACCAGTAACCACGGCCCCAAAAGTAGCTTTTTACTTCTTTGACCTCTGTGCAAGAAGCACGTGGTCCTCATCATCATCATCCCTAATCAAGTTCTTCCTTGGAGGAAACATCTCTTCACTTGAACTGCTAGAAGTGATCGACGATCCTCGAGCTTCAGAAACCTCGTCACGATCAGAGGAACTGCTACTATTAAAGATCCCTCCACCCAAATTACTCACGGCTCCTGCAAGGTCACTTTTAGAGCTGCTCTCCTCCTCATCCAACTGGATAGGCTCTACAGCAGTCTCTTCGAAGGAGTCAAACCCTAGTATACTATCCACAGGCCTCGCTATGAAGCTGGAGCCAACGTTATTGTACTCGAACAGAAAGGCAGCATACCTGAGATGCTCGCCGTCACCCAGAGGCTCCCTGATATTCCAAGCCTTAACCAATTCCGAGATATGAACCTCGCTGAGAGCAGGATCCAAATTCTTTGACCTCGTTGTGGAAGAAAAAGCAAAAGAGGAGTTAGAAAGGTCACAAATTAGCAAAAATCAAAATAACAGTACAATGTCTACCTATGTATTCCTCCCCATAGAAGGGGACAGAGAACCTCTCAGACCTCGACCCTTCAAATTGGGGAGAAAACTGCCAATTTCTAACAAGGAAACCTTCTTTCCAGTAGTCCTTATGGTAATCAGGTAGATTTACTACCAATACCCTGTCAGGGCTCCTAGCTTTGAGGTAAAGGACACCAGAACTAGTTCGAGAAAAGGAGTAATAGAAACAGACCTCGATAAGCCCTAACCTAGTTCCATACAATTGATTTATCATATGGATGCCATTTACTATTTTCCACACATTGGGCGAGCATTGTGAAAGAATAATATTGAAATAGCCAAAGAAATGCAGGAACAAATCATTGGGAGGAAAAGTGAGTCCCCCCTGGGAAAGCAACAGAACATGGATCCAGTGAGCATCATCTATCTCTCTAACGTTTCTAGGAGGAGAGGAACAGCACTCAATATTTACCCACTCAAGAATGTTGTAAAACTTTCTAAACTCAGAGATCAACCTATTCCCAATCTTCGCCATTGAAAAGCCCTATAAAACTACTAACTCAAAGAGAAAGCACAGAGAAAAGATACAGGGAACTTATAAGATAGAAGACCAATTCGAATGATGAAGAAGCACGAGCCCAAACGGCAAGGAAGCAATGAGACTGGAGATTGAGAGAAGAAGGTATGAAGTGCTAGAACTCGCAAGGAATGAGAAAATGCTGGAAAAATTGGAACGATAATAGAGAAGTATCTATTCCAAGAAACCTTCAAATTCTACTAATCATAGTGCACAAGATACGAAGCGGGTGCCGCCAAAATTAGCTTCACGGTTTCCGAAGAATTGCAAAACAACCATTATGTCTAATCATTTAAATCTATTGAGCCCATAAACATGGCCCAACAAATTTAGGGGCAATTATGGGTACCCAGAATTAGGACCATGGGCCTGGACGAGTAGCCCAGTCCTGGCGGCCCAAAGTCCAGGCCCGTCGTCTCTTATTTTGATCCGCTCTCCCCTCACGTTCTCATTAAGGGAAGTTATAGGGGAGATGGGAGACATGGGGGAACCCATCACCTCCACTTACCTACATGTACATGTATATATTAAACCCTAGGTCCGGGGCAAAAGGACAAGTTTTTATATTCTCTGTAATTACTCTCCGGAGTATATAGAAATAATATTGACAGCACCACCATGGACGTAGGCACATCTTTGCTGAACCACGTACATCCTTTGTTGTGTGATTGTCATTTTATATTCCTTGTTCTCACTTGGTGAATGATTTCTTCTTATTTATTTGTGTTGCACAATAATTGTCACCACACAATAATAATAATAATAATAATAATAATAATAATAATAATAATAATAATAATAATAATAATAATAATTTCACCCACTTCGAATCGATAACCAAACATGGTACATTAATTTGCAACTTTGCAAACCTTTCAAATGGTTGATATTAAAAGTTTATTCATGTCCGTGTATTTTTATTTGTAGTGGACCCATAAAATCTCATGGCACGTGTAAAACCATTTAAATAATGACTTTTAGTTTCCAAAATGGATAATTAATTACCATATGGACAACTTTGGTGATTTAGTTTTAGCCAATATGTTTCGCTTGTCTTGGGACAATCACCACTTGATTTTTGGGATATTTTAGTTCATTGTTACACCCTCAATTAATCATGAGAAACCTTTAGGAATTATTTTGTCGTCAAACGTGCTATAAAATTCCCCACTTCTCAATCACTTTACTTTTGAGACCCGATTAGCCTATGTTTACATTTCAAACAATGTCAAACTATGAAGTTTATTTCTTTTTCATTATTTTCCCTCACTATTCACTTCCTTGTAAGGAACCCCTTAATCTCCTAATATACTCTCAACATTTTCTCAAACTTTCACAAAAATGGCATCCGTCTCTAAAGAAGTCAATGAGTATGTTTCATTTGGCGAAACCATCAATCAACTCACAACTTATAATTATATTGTTGTTAGGATAATTGTTTGTCCCCTCAAGTTCTCAGATGTGATACTAATGTAACAACCCGTCCTATTGGAGACAATTAAATTCCATAATTAAGTATAAATTGGGAATTTGGAGAATTTCTCGAAATAGTGATTTTTGGGATTTTCGAGGATTTAATATTTTTCAATGGGTGTTGTAATTGTTTTTGGGACTAAATAGGTCGAAGTATTTTAATTATATGTCGCCGTGGAGTATAGCGACAAAAGAGGTAAGATTTTGATTAGAAAACTCGCATTTACTTTATGGGTTAAAATAGTGATTTGCGATCAAGTACCTCGGATGGGAATTTCGACTGCGCCATGAGTCTGGGAATGTCCGAGATAGTCGGAAAAGAGTGTCTGATTGTCGAAATTAAGTTTCGGGGAATTTTAGAGTTAAAATGGCTCGTAATTGAGTAAACGAGTCGTTTTTGGGTTTTTAAGGGGTTCAACCCTTTTTCCTTTCTATTTAAAGAGGGAGAGTGGAAGAGAATAGAGAGAAAAGAGAGAAAGAAGAGAGGGAAGAGAGAGAGGAGGAAGAAAAGAGGAAAACGAGGAGGTTCCGCCCAAACACCCTGGGAATTGGCTCAAGGACGTCGGATTTTATCCACGAGGCAAGTGTTTACTTGATTTATTTCTCTTTTTGCATAAATATCTCATACCTTAGTTTGGTATAAACAAACCCTAAAGATTTTGGGCTGGGGTTTCGTGGATAAAACGGGTTTTTGGGAGTTAAAACAATTAAACCCCAATAATATTTCAATTTGTGGAACTTAGGTTTTAATCAAAATTAATGGGTGGTTTAGGGTTCTAGGATGTTTAGAACCCTTTATATAAGTGTATTTGTAGTTGGTTGAGGTTGTAGGACGTTGGGTGAGGCGAAAAAAGCTTGGGTGAGGCTTTAATGGCCGAAACCGTCTCGGAGAAGATGATGAACAGTAGCCAACGTGCTTCCCGAATAGATTCGGGCTAGAGGCGAATCAATTCGGCTCTTGGTGAAAAAAATAAAAATTGTATATCTTTTCGATGCGGTCGCGTGGGCACTGACCGCGTATTTTTCTGATTTTTTTTGGATTTATAGTGATTTTTCTACGGAAAGCTGTCCGAGATTGAAATCATTAGTTAGAACTTATCGGAGATAGATATTAGGGGTTCTCAAAAGGATTGTTAGGACCTCTAAAGAATTTGAGGAGATATAAAAACTTTGGATTTGTAGTAATAAATCTAAGTTATGATTTAAATGGAGGTTGGATTGAATTTTGGTTATTTTGGAAATTGAAGAAAATCGCCAAAACATTGACCCTCGAATGGGCCGAATCGATTCGGGTCCAGACCGAATCGATTCGACCAAGAGAATTTGGGTTTCAGCAATTGGCCGAATCGATTCAGATTTTGATCGAATCGATTCGGATTTAGGGACCTGTATGTAGAATGTTTTCCGAATCGATTCGGGTTGAGAACCGAATCGATTCGCCTAGCCGAATCGATTCGCAAAAGGGGCGAGTCGATTTGCCTTGGGCAGAATTGCCAGGTTTCTCCTCTTGTGGTTATGGGGAGTTAAACTATATTTGGAGACTTGTATGAGGGACCTTAGTTATGATATGGGGGATTCCTAAATGAGGGTTTTGAGGATAAATAAATCCTTAGATGGGATTAAGGTATGTATTGTTAATGAAAGTAAGAAAATGCTTTGGGTTTAGTATCATGCTTATATGGATGCATGATTATGATTCTTTGAAATATTCTTTGAGATTAATGGTCATCGCTAGATGTAGTTGGCAAATATGGCCATTTATATATATTCGAGGATGAATAAATGGTATATATACTACGTGATTAAAGTATATATATAATTTGAGATAAATGATATTGAAAATAGAATATGAATGTTTTCAAAATGTAAAGACAAATGATTTTCATAAATGATAAAAATGAGGATATACACCTCTCTAAATCGCTATCATAAGGGAAGTTACGTGAGTATGGTGAAGCCCCCTGACTAATGAATGCAGGGTGGATATAGTCCTATAGGCCATATGAGCGTTTATTGTATATTTTTCTGCGATGGTTAGGAGATTTCGAGTGTGGTCTTGACTATCCCGCATGCATATGGCCGCTTCCCGACGTCTTGCGATGTAGGATCCCATGTTGTCTTGATGATAGGCCCTAGAAGATGATAGACATTTAGGGGCGCGTACAGTGGGGAAACCCGAACGGGCGGTCTTCGAACGCGTTATATATTAAAGTAATTTATGATAATAAATTAGCTTTAATTTACATTTCCTGGATGTAAGAAGGGAAATGGGATAAAGGTTTTGGCTTTGGTAACACTCCCGGATGGAATAAGGGATGTGAAAGCATATGATATGATCAAAGCATTTTTATGATAATGAAAATGGCTTTGAATACATTTCCTGAATATAAAAAGGGAAATGGGATATTTTGAAATGAAAAAGCATTTTTATGATAATAAAACTGACTTTCAAAAGTTATATGATTTGTTAAAGTAATTCATGATAATGAATTGGCTTTTAAATACAGTTCCTGGATATGAGAAGGGAAATGGAAAATTTCGCTAAATATGAAAAGTATTGATAAATACTTTTTATATGAATCCTTAGTCCGGGAGATAGATACGGATGTACATTGTAAAATGAATATGTATATATGGATGAATCGAATACCGAGGGTCTAATGGATCATGACGATTGACCTTGCCGCATAGTAGTGTATCAGGGGGGATCCTTGTTTGGATTTCGCTTTGCGAGACACCCCACGCACGAATATGGCATTGTGTTGAGACTGGGGAGAAGTTGAATCCTTAGTTCTCTACTATAAATATTTCTTATGGTATATATATAGATATATATTTTGTACTGAGGGACTGGCGGAACTCGACGATCAACCCTGCCGCGTAGTAGTGTATCGGGGGGTGGTTCCTTGTTTGGATTTCTCTTTGCGAGACACCCCTACGCACGAACATGGAATAGCGTTGAGACTAGGGTGAAGTTTAGCCCTTAGTACATCTCTTGGACTATCTAGGTTTGATAGTGGTTGGGTGATAGAATAGTTTAGTAGGGTAGCTTGACTAGGATGTTTAGAGGGATGCGATAGGGGTGCACTGTTAGTGGAGAGGTGAGGGGTATCTCATGGGAGTGCGGTACCAAACTTAAATATGAGATAAAATATTTTTCAAAAAATAAGGCATTTATGCACTTGCTAAATATTTTCAAAACTTGGGCTCTGACCCGTTTATCTACTTTTCCTTTCTTTCTCTCTCTCTCTCTCTCTCTCTCTCTCTCTCTCTCTCTATATATATATATATATATATATATATATATATATATATATATATATATAGGTGTCCATACATAGGGACGCCTGGATGACAATTCCTTCGAGTCAGACGTCAGCTGCAACAGCTGTGGATGCGCGCAGGACTTTCAGTAGACGCTTCTATCCTTGTAATCTAGATAGGAGGTACTGTATACACATTCGGGCCATGGTCCAATTGCACTTATTTATTCTTTGAGTACAACATTCAATATGGTTGTATATTTTGACCGAGTGTTCGGTTATTTTATTTTATTTTAGTTTCATTTCCGCAAAATTGTGTGGATGTTTTATTTATGGTTGTTAAAAAGAGTAGTAAAGTTAAAATTTTGACACCGGCCTAATAGGTTATTAGTAATTAAATGGATTTTCCATAGTGATGCTAAGAATGATCCATATGAGACTCCTGTCATAATTTTCTATAGGAGTGATCGCCCGGTATTTTATTAGGCAGGGTGTCACAAATGGTATCAGAGCATCAAGTTCTAGTGTCCTTAGGAATCTGTGCGGACGTACTACTCTTTCAGCGTTGCTCTTGATTTTTTATAGATCCTCAGGATTAGGATTGTTGATTTATCTTGTCAGATTTTGTTCTCCTGCCATGTTAGAAGATAATAAAAATATTTTACACGCTCGTTTTAGATTCGTGTGTGGGGCTTGGATGGCGGCAAGAGGTGGGGCTTAGTTGGAGCTATAAGGTTGAAGCTCGTAGTGGAGTTTCCTTTTAACGAAGAAGTTATGAGGACTAGTAAGATGATTGTAAGGAGCAAGGTTAAGTTATTGTTATGAGTTTCATCTCAGGAGGAAGAGGTATAATTGGCATGGCTAGATAATGTCGCGATATTCGTTAGCCCTAGACTCGTGTGTGTAATTTGAGCTTTGTGGCTGTCTCGATAACATTATAATGTATGTCTATGTGCTTTCCGCGATAGCGGAATTTTATTTTCCTTCATTCTCCATAGAGGCGGGTGATTATATATATATATATATGGTTAGTGATGCTCGTTTTATATGTCTATACGAGCATGGTGGTATGATGAGTATAATACATTATGGTGTATTTTCGGAGCGATAGCAAGCTAATGGTGGCAAGTCTATCGTGTCCACGGTTCCTGGAGGGAACAGGTTATTGTTGCGTTGTCTCACCTAGATATAGGTTGAGTTCACCTTATTTATTGTGGGATACGAAACTTCTATGAGTAGAGGTTTCATTATTGTGATTGTGTTTATGGCAACCTTATATATATGATTTAAGGCCGCAGGATTATTGTTGAGCTGTAGGATTAAGCTCATTATCGATTGCGCAAGGACTTAAAAATAGTGCGAGCGCAGGGTGGTAAGAATCTTAGTTAGAGATAGGAGTTCATACCACCTTTTTGTGGATTAGGGGATAGGGATATCCCAGTTGCATGTTGAAATAATGGAACTCCATAACCAACGAAGTCAAGTGTCAATGTGTGGAGGGGTTCCTTGTTTGGATTTCACTTTGCGAGACACTCCACACATGACTCTTAATGGCGTAGGGAGTGGAGAGCTGCTATGGGATGCAAGGATGTTGGTTTTGTGGAAAAGTATTATAGTGTGGATGAACCACTATAGGCTTTGAGCCACATGATGATGATATACATATGGAAATATTTTGCTAGGGAAAAGCACTAAAGTGGTCCTCTCACCACAAGTGGATGGGTGAGGTTGGACTTAGAGAAATTGATTTGAGGACAACAGTCAGGCCTTAATGAAAAGGCAAATTTTGAGAAGGTATGTTTTGGGTATGATGTTCGTGACACTTTCTATAGAAAGTGGGCACCTCGATTGGTTAGGTTTCCTTTCGGCGGAAGGATAAGATAGTAGAAATGTGTTTGTAGGTTAGCGTAGGAAGGATTTAGGACGTCCCGCTAGTGTGCCTTAGGTCGCTATATCTCGATGACTGACTACGTGAGGGAGTAGTGTAACGGGAGGGTTCCTTGTTTGGATTTCACTTCAGCGAGACGTCCCACGCACGAAACCAAGAAAATGTCGGGAGTTGCGAGAGGCCTTGGGCACTAGGGATATATTTAGGATTAGACTTGTCTCGCGTAGGTAAGACATCGCATAGACCTTAGTATTATTAGGATGTAGGACCCATAGGTGAGTATTACACCGAAGAAAGGAGACCCTTATTTGGAGAGAGTGTTATGTGTCAGACGTTCACTAAGGGTGTGCAGATGTGCACAAGTTAGAAGGGTGTATGGGCACCTTAGTAAGTTGGTTCATATACCGCCTAAAATAGGAGGGGCGTGGTATGTAAATTTAATGTTTATGCCGGGAGGCACTAGAAATTATGAGTGCTATGTGACGCTATTATAGTCACTTTACATCCATGGTAGCTGTATGGTATATGGTTGGGAACCATTGGGTTAGTATCGTTCCCCTTTGAAATATTAGGATTTGGAGCGATTCTTGGAATTGGTGATGTAGGTTGTATCCGAATTTCGAGGACCAAATTCTGTTGTAAGGGGGGAGTATGTAATAACCCGTCCTTTTGGAGACAATTATATTCCATAATTAAGTATAAATTGGGAATTTGGAGAATTTCTCGAAATAGTGATTTTTGGGATTTTTGAGGATTTATTATTTTTCGATGGGTGTTGTAATTATTTTTGGGACTAAATAGGTCGAAGTATTTTAATTATATGTCGCCGTGGAGTATAGCGACAAAAGAGGTAAGATTTTGATTAGAAAACCCGCATTTACTTTATGGGTTAGAATAGTTATTTGCGGTCAAGTACCTCGGATGGGAATTTTGACTGTGCCATGAGTCTCGGAATGTTCGAGATGGTCGGAAAAGAGTGTTAAATTGTCAAAATTGAGTTTCGAGGAATTTTAGAGTTAAAATGGCTCGTAATTGAGTAAACGAGTTGTTTTTGGGTTTTTAAGGGGTTAAATCCTTTTTTCCTTTCTATTGAAAGAGGGAGAGTGGAAGAGAATAGATAGAAAAGAGAGAAATAAGAGAAGGAAGAGAGAGGAGGAAGAAAAGAGGAAAATGGAGAGGTTCCGCCCAAACACCGCGGGAATCAGCTCGAGGACGTCGGATTTTATCCACGAGGCAAGTGTTTACTTGCTTCATTTCCCTTTTTGCATAAATATCTCATACCTTAGTTTGGTATAAACAAACCCTAAAGATTTTGGGTTGGGGTTTCGTGGATGAAACGGGTTTTTGGGAGTTAAAACAATTAAACACCAATAATATTTCAATTTGTGGAAATTAGGTTTTAATCGAAATTAATGGGTGGTTTAGGGTTCTAGGATGTTTAGAACCCTTTATATATGTGTATTTGTAGTTGGTTGAGGTTGTAGGACGTTGGGTGAGGCGACAAAAGCTTGGGAGAAGCTTTAATGGCCGAAACCTTCTCGGAGAAGACTATGAACAGTAGCCAGCGTGCTTCCCGAATCGATTTGGCTCTTGGTCAAAAAAATAAAAATTGTAGATCTTTTCGACGCGGTCGCGTGGGCGCCGACCGCATATTTTTCTAATTTTTTTTTTGATTTATAGTGAAATTTCAGCGGAAAGCTGTCCGGGATTGAAATCATTAGTTAGAACTTATCGGAGATAGATATTAGGGGTTCTCAAAAGGATTGTTAGGACCTCTAAAGAATTTGAGGAGATATAAAAACTTTGGATTTGTAGTAATAAATCCAAGTTATGATTTAAATGGAGGTTGAAATGAATTTTGGGTATTTTGGAAATTGAAGAAAATCGCCCAAACATTGACCCTCGAATGGGCCGAATCGATTCGGATCTAGACCGAATCGATTCGCCCAAGAGAATTTGGGTTTCTGCAATGGATCGAATCGATTCGGATTTAGACCGAATCGATTCGGATTTAGGGACCTGTTTGCATAATGTTTTTCGAATCGATTCGGGTTGGGAACCGAATCGATTCGCAAAAGGGGCGAGTCGATTTGCCTTGGGCAGAATTGCCAGGTTTCTCCTCTTGTGGTTATGGGGAGTTAAACTATATTTGGAGACTTGTATGAGGGACCTTAGTTATGATATGGGGAATTCCTAAATGAGGGTTTTGAGGATAAATAAATCCTTAGATGGGATTAAGGTATGTATTGTTAATGAAAGTAAGAAAATGCTTTGGGTTTAGTATCATGCTTATATGGATGCATGATTATGATTCTTTGAAATAATCTTTGGGATTAATGGTCTTCGCTAGATGTAGTTGGCAAATATGGCCATTTATATATATTCGAGGATGAATAAATGGTATATATACTATGTGATTAAAGTATATATATAATTTGAGATAAATGATATTGAAAATAGAATATGAATGTTTTCAAAATTTAAAGACAAATGATTTTCATAAATGATAAAAATGAGGTTATACACCTCTCTAAATCGCTATCATAAGGGAAGTTACGTGAGTATGGTGAAGCCCCCTGACTAATGAATGCAGGGTGGATATAGTCCTATAGGCCATATGAGCGTTTATTGTATATTTTTCTGCGATGGTTAGGAGATTTCGGGTGTGGTCTTGACTATCCTGCAGGCATATGGCCGCTTCCCGACGTCTTGCGATGTAGGATTCCATGTTGTCTTGATGATAGGACCTAGAAGATGATAGACATTTAGGGGCGCGTACAGTGGGGAAACCCGAACGGGCGGTCTTCGAACGCGTTATATATTAAAGTAATTTATGATAATAAATTAGCTTTAATTTACATTTCCTGGATGGGAGAAGGGAAATGGGATAAAGGTTTTGGCTTCGGTAACACTCCCGGATGGAAGAAGGGATGTGGAAGCATATGATATGATCAAAGCATTTTTATGATAATGAAAATGGCTTTGAATACATTTCCTGAATATAAAAAGGGAAATGGGATATTTTGAAACGGAAAAGAATTTTTATGATAATAAAACTGGCTTTCAAAAGTTATATGATTTGTTAAAGCAATTCATGATAATGAATTGGCTTTTAAATACATTTCCTGGATATGAGAAGGGAAATGGAAAGTTTTGCTAAATATGAAAAGTATTGATAAATACTTTGTATATGAATCCTCAGTCCGGGAGATAGATACGAATGTACATTGTAAAATGAATATGTATATATGGATGAATCGAGTACCGAGGGTCTAATGGATCATGCCGATTGACCTTGCCGCATAGTAGTGTATCGGGGGGGTTCCTTATATGGATTTCGCTTTGCGAGACACCCCACGCACGAAAATGGCATTGTGTTGAGACTGGGGAGAAGTTGAATCCTTAATGCTCTACTATAAATATTTCTTATGGTATATATATAGATATATATTCTGTACTGAGGGACTGGTGGAACTCGACGATCAACCTTGCCGCGTAGTAGTGTATCGGGGGTTCCTTGTTTGGATTTCTCTTAGGGAGACACCCCACGCACGAACATGGCATAGCGTTGAGACTAGGGTGAAGTTTAGCCCTTATTACATCTCTTGGACTATCTAGGGTTGATAGTTGCTGGGTGATAGACTAGTTTAGCAGGGTAACTTGACTAGGATGTTTAGAGGGATGCGTTAGGAGTGAACTGTTAGTGGAGAGGTGAGGGGTATCTCATGGGAGTGCGATACCAAACTTAAATATGAGATAAAATATTTTTTAAAAATAAGGCATTTATGCACTTGCTAAATATTTTCAAAACTCGGGCTCTGACCCGTTTATCTACTTTTCCTTTCTTGATATATTATATATATATATATATATATATAGGTGTCCAGACACAGGGACGCTTGGATGACAATTCCTTTGAGTCAGACGTCAGCTGCAGCAACTGTGGATGAGTGCAGGACTTTCAGTAGACGCTTGTATCCTTGTAATCTAGATAGGAGGTACTGTATACACATTCGGGTCAATGGTCCAATTGCATTTATTTATTCTTTGAATACAACATTCAATGTGGTTGTATATTTTGACCGAGTGTTCGGTTATTTTATTTAATTTCAGTTTCATTTTTGCAAAACTGTGTGGATGTTTTATTTACGATTGTTAAAAAGAGTAGTAAAGTTAAAATTTTAACACCGGCCTAATAGTTTATTAGTAATTAAATCGATTTTCGACAGTGATGCTAAGAATGGTCCATATGAGACTCGTGTCATAATTTGATATAGGAGTGATGGCGCGGTATTTTATTAGGCGGGGTGTCACAACTAACTACCACTGTGGGTCCTTATTTCACCCAAGAACTTCCACTACTTATTTTTCCCTATTACAGAAGATTTGCGGACCACGATCTTCCTATTGAAAGATTTTATGAGCTACAAATACCTCCCACCTTCTTATTTTGATTTTAGCGTACAATGTAGGATGAATATTAGCAAGCATGGGTGAAATTATAGTTTCCCTCAGAGGTAGTGATATAGAGAAATCTGGCATCTTTGATGTTAAGAAGCAAAGATTTTGTAATATTGAATATGACCCTTTTATGATCTCAATCATTAGATGCTTTTGGAATCAAGGATTCAATTTCTTTAAATTCAATTTTAGGGTGGCAAATCCCATTATTTTGGGCATTTTCCAGCTAACTAGCTTCAAATCTTTGGGAGGAGACATTTACCCATTCATGCCATCAGTTGATCCTCCTTTGAATTTCAAGCGTAAGAATTCTAACTTACATTGTTACGCTTTCTTCTGTGCCCATAGGAAAAATACCCATACCTTACTTGATTTAGAGTATTACTACTTGATTTTGTTATGGTTATAAAGGAACGTTATTTATGTTAAATCACCAAGAGTAACGTTGCAATACTCCTTTTTGGCTGCCAATCTCATGGCTGGTAAGGAGGTTTCTCTTGCTCCTTATCTGTCAGGTTCCTTTATAAGAGTTGTGTTGAGCTCATAGAGGATCCCTTCAATGCTAAACATGGCGGGCTATTATGTTTCCTTCAAATGTGGCTCCATGCGCACTTCCCATATATTGGAAATATCAAATATGACTCTATTCTCAGTCATTATTGTTCTTATTATCACACTAAGCTACGGAATAAGATCTTTGAAACTCTCATCACTATGTTTATGAGTCTGGCTAATGACAGACTAAGGTCTCTTTTTTACCCATTACTAGAATGCATAAGATTACAACTTTGGTTGGTCCCATTTTAAGATATCATCGAAAAGCACCCCATGCCGATCTCTATTGGAGAAATTTTTTAGTCCCTAGATATTTATACTATGGAACCTTACCTCCTACACTCCCCAATTATAAATCATTTTGGGAAATATATTTGGCTGAGTAATTTGCAAGGAAAGTTGGATTTTATCAATCCATTCCAGTTCTTATGAGAGATCAAGCCAATCCCCATATGTTTCCAAGGATTTTTCAGCTTCCTAAGGAAATAATTTTATATGGCCCGATAAAGTATTAAAGGCTTTGAAACACTTTCAGCATCGTAGAGGTTGGGTTTAATGATGGATTTACTCAATATTTTAGATATTGGAGGTCTAGATATATTTTATTCTTTTTGAGACCACTGCCTTCATCTCTCGGGCCTTCTAAGCCTTCTTCTTTTATTAAGGTTTTATTATATCCCATTGTTCTAATTTTTATTTATTTTGTCTTTGACTAAACCATTTAGTTACCTTACAAAAGCTCCTCTTATTGATGATTGTTTGTCTTCCAATAAGAGAAATCTCACTCCTAAGGTGAAGGAGGGTTCGAAAGAGAATATCTATAGAGAAGCTAAAGAGGAGGAAGCATACGAACACATTTCCCTTGCAAAAATTAAGAAGGCAACATATTCTTCGATTTTCAAATGTGGATGAGCCTACCATTGCTACCATGTTTGTTGTCCTAACTAAGAAATGAAAGAATATCAAATACAAGAGTACCATTCCTATATCACTATTGGTAGGTAAGCTAATTTTTCTTATATAAAGTTTTCAAAGCTTTTGGTGTTGACTCGTGTTGACTTCGAATTCCTTTTTTTCCCTATTATATGCATTAATGCTGATTCAGTAGAGGAAATGGAGGAAATTCCTCCTAAAGATCCGATAACACCACTACTAACATTCATAATTGATGAGCTCGTGGACGAACTCATTTGTATATTTGAGGATATAAACTTTGAGGCAGTTGTTGTCCCCATGATGCTGTTTTTGACTCAAGGGGAGGTAGGTAAAGCCCTCAACTTGAGAGAGATAGAATTGTCGTAGGATCCTTAACCATCTATCATTAATTTAACAACTATTGTCAAACCATCATCCTAGGGAGCTTCTGTTAATTTGAGCACTTATCCCTTAAGGAATGCACTCCATATGATAGAGGAAGATCCTATGTTTGAGGAAATCCTAAGTTTGATGTGACGAAATGAAGTTTTTGTTTTTCGTAGGAAGTTAGAGGAGATTATGGTTAAATATCTAGTCCACACCTTAAAAATTGAGGATAATAGTGTGGAGCACCAACCGGAAAGCCTCATCCAAGATCAACCTCTTCCACCTTATTAGAAATTGGGAATCCTATGAGATCTACTTATACTTAGAAGCTTTGCTAGGTTGCTATTTTAAGAGATGGTTGAATTTAATTTTAATAGTGGGATCAAAGTAACTTGCTCCTCTATTTATGAGATGGAAGTCTTGGGGGAAGATTTTTCAAATACTACACTCTCTGGGATTCATTCACTTACCTATCACCTTTTAACAATGGATCAGATAGCGGTCGAAGATTTTTTTTTATCTGCAGATAAAGCCCACTTTTAAACCTACAAGACTATAACTGCCAAGGGCCTGTAAGGCTTGGGAGCCATTCAAAGTAAGAAGTATGCTCTTTTATCTAAGAAGGAGGAGCTGCAGAGGCAATCGACCAAGGTAAATACTGAGTTGGATGTAACCCTCATATTAAAAGAAGACTATTAGTATAGGATTATCCAGATGGTAGGATAAATGCAAGTCTGTACCGATAAAGCTTCTTAGTTCGATGCCAGAGAAGCTCAAATACAATTCGAAAAGCTTTCTTATGCGAATTTCTGGACCAACTTTAGGTCTCTTGTATTTGAACACTTTCATAATATGTAAAATTTTCCAATATATTAATGAAGTTATACTTTTTTCCTGTTGCCATGCTTCCTAAGTAGTTGGATAATAAACCCTCAATAATCTGGTCTTTGTGTTTCTGATGTTAACATACCGATTAATGTTTCTTAAATCGTATGTTCCTACTTTAAACACCTTATGAATTTTGAATGGCCCTTGGCACTTTAGGGATAATTTTCCACAGGCCAGATCTTTCAAATTAATAGGAATAGGAAGGATAGTTTTCTAAACCAAATTCCCCTATTTAAATGCTCTTTGTTTTACCTTTTTGTTATAGTTACCAGCTACGTTTTTCTTTTGGATTAAGATGTTGTTCACGGCTCTCACTATGTCATCATTTATGTTTTTCAATTCCATGTACATTGCTCTATCATAACCTTTAACTGTTATATTATTTTGTCTTACCGTTCTCAGTTAATTTAGAATGATTTTCACTAATAACATAACATAATTCCCATAAGTTAAGGCATGTTGAGTTACTTGAGTTCTTAATCTTTTAGAAGTCATAGTAGCCTATAAAAATTCTGATAAAAAATTATGCCAATCTATTTAATTCTTCTCAATCACCTTTCTCAAATTATCCTTGATCACTTTCTTAGTGGCCCCAACTTGGACATTTTATTGAGAATATTATGGTGCTTATTTTGTTAGGGTTATGCCTAACCTTGAAGTGAATTCAAACACCATTTCTGATTCGAAGAGAGTTTCATTATTTGTGGTTATGGTTTCTAGCATCCTAAACCTATATACAATGTCTTGTAATAAGTCCACTAATTCATTTTGGGTAACTAAATTTAAGTCTCTATCTTCTACCCACTTGGTGAAGTAATCAATTTCCACTAAATAAAAACTACATAGTTTTGAAGATGGTGGCTAGACCTTTCTAATCACATCAATTGCCTATCCTGTAAATGGCCACGACTTTACCACATATTATAAGTCAACTGTAGGTATGTGTTTTAGAGGAACATGTTGTTGACATTTGTGTCTTCCTTTAGAAAATTTAATGCAATCCTCTAATATTGATGGCCAATAAAACCCATTCCTTTTTAACAACCATCTCATTTTTAGCCCAGCCTGGTGGGATACACATAGGCCATTATAAACTTATTATAAGTCACTCTAGGATTATCTCGTTAGTACCTATTTTGAATAATTTATTAGCATACATGACATATTTAGTTGCTATCAACCTCATAACCTTATCTGTTTTGATATTTTTATCATTGAGATATTCCATAATTAGTTTTCTTTAATCCTCTAGGGCATCAATGTTTCCCATTTCCACAATGGGATGGTTTTTATATATCAGAGGTAAGAAGCCATCAATAGCATTGATTTTTAGTTTGGTTTCAAAGTCATCATCAAGTGTGAAACCTGATGCTTTTTGAGCCATTTCATTGTGTTTTTGATTTAAAAACTCGAGAATATGATTTAAATTGACTTCATCAAATTTCGATAGCAAATGTAATGCCAATTGGTTATATAAAGTTAAACCATCATGGACACACTTATATTCACTATTTAACTATAATATAACCAATCGGGAATCACCAAAGACTTCTATAACTGAAGCATTATAACTTGTAATTATTTCTAATCCCATTATTACAACCTGATATTCCACTTGGTTATTCTAACATGAGTTTTTTTCTAGTCTGTAACCATGTTTTATTTTGATGTATTCATGCGATTCAATAACTATCCCTATGCCAGCAATGAAAGGCTTGACCTTTTACTGTCTTTTGAAGAGCATAGTGCAAACAAATTTTAGACAAAGATAACACCCATTTTCCAATTCTATTTCTTAAAATTGACCTAGTTAGCATGTATTTTATAATAAATCAAACTTTGAGATGACAAAGACCTAGTACCATTCTTCATTGAAGCAAAGTACAAGGTTAAACATAACTTTTACATTACATAATATCTACATTCATAATTATTTACAAATCTACTAAGGTAATAAATAACTTGTTTCTTGTTCTCTTCACAATCTTGAGCTAGTAACACTCCAATGGATGTATCAGAGGCTAAAATTTATAATTTTAGTGGCTTACCTTCTATTGGAAGAGACTAAATAAGTGTCTTAACCAGGTACCTCTCGATTGTTTGTAAATCTCACTGATGCCCATCCTTCCAATCCACGTACTCTTAGTATTTTATCTTCGAGAATGAGAAAATACTTTAGTCTTTCCTGCAGCATTAGAGATAAATCTTCTGAGGAAATTAAGTTGGCCCAAAAATTTGTATAATTGTTATTTATTTTTGTGGGCTTTTCCATCGATGATATATCTAGCCTTGTTCTGGTCAACTTAAATAATTTTTTATTCATAAAATAGCCAAGAAAATTCCGTGAAGAAAGTCCAACCTCACATTTCAGCAGATTCATCTTGAGTTGATATAACCTCAACCATTTGAAGGATTTCTTTAAATGTTCTATATTATTAGCTATTGAATTTGACTTCACAATAATATCATCAATATATCACGCTAAAAAGGTGCCAACCATGTCATGGAAAATAGTGATCATTCCCATTTGGTGAGTGCCCTCTATATTCATCAACCTAAATGTCATCTTAACCCATTTGAAGGTCCCCAAATTACCAGGACACCTGATTGTCATCTTATGCACATTTTCTTTAGCTATAAATATCTGGTTATATCCATAGTAACCAATCATCATGGACCTGATATCATAATATGCTGACCTATCAACCAATAGATCCACTACAAGAATTAGATGTTCATATTTTAGAGTGGTTGTATTCAGTTTCTCAAATCAATACAAACTCTTAGTTTTCCATTCTTTTTAACTACTGGCACTATATTAGAGCGCCATTATATATATATGTTTTTTCAAATGAATCAACCCTTTAGAAGCCTTTATATTTCTTCTTTAATCTTAATTGCGACCTCTGGGGTCATTTATATGGCAGTTGCTTCACAAGTTTATAACCTTCCTTAATTGGCAATCTATGTTCCACTAGTTTGTTATCTAAGACAAGTAGCTCATTATATTGCCAAGTAAAGTAGTCCTTGTAGTCATACCAAAGTTTTAGGACCAATTTTTGGTCTTCTTTGTTGAGATTAGTATTGATATAGGTGATTCTCTTATTTTTTTTATCCCCAAATTGACATCAATCAAGGGATCTAATTAATTCACCATCAGCTCCTCACATTCGATTGGCAAACCCACTAATTCACCATTATTCTGTGAAGTTTACTTTTCTACATCTTCTTTGAATACACAGCCATACAAATTGATGGCCTTTCTTCATTAGGACCAGTGTTCATCTCGAGGTCTTTAAGCTTTCACAAAATAAGGGCTAATCTTTTATTGACATGTTGGATGTTAATGGGTGTATCAATAATTAAATACTTATTTTATCTTTAGCACCTGGCCTCATTAGGCCATATACCAGGTCATTCTAACCCTCATCTAAGATTTTTTCTTCTGAAGCCTCTGACATCAAACCCACTTACTTTTACTGGCCTTACATTTTCATGGTAGAGCCTTGCTTTGACACAGTTAGAACTGGTATGATATGGTAGTGGATCGACTTCCACCTCTTATATGAGACCATATTCATTCTTCCAAAGAAATTTCTTATGCATAGAAGAAGGATATATCCACCTAGTAATGCATTAAATCTAGGTTTGTCTTAAATAATATATAAAGCAGTTTTAGATTTTTTGATGCCTACTTTATTGTCGATTGGTTAAACACCTTTGATAGACTTGTTATCCCCAACAAAACTGGATATTCTAATTTGAGTTTTTACCAATTTAGTAGTCTATTTGTTGATTTTAGACAACATGGCAAATGACATTAGGTTTACCATTGCACCATTATCTATCAATATTTTATTAACAAGAACACCCTTTATCCAAGCATTAATTAATAAAGGTTTTATATGGTGTTGTGGACACCTCGATTTGCAATCAAGGTCCTGATATGCTTCCTCTTATTGTAAATAAGCCCTAAACATGTATTCTAGGAGAAATCCTGAGAAAACCAAACTTTTGGAAGCTACACTAAAGTTTTAAGTGTAAAAATATAAAAAACCTGAGTATATAGGGCCCACGTGTAAATAACCAAAAATAAAACCTACTCAATCCATTAAAAATAATCAACAAGCAGCCCTTCTCGAGCCTTTAGCTAATCGACTAAAGCCTTCCTTAGTAATGGACAATCATCCAAAGGCGTTAAGAGATCGAACAAATCCCTTTAACACCAAATCTTTTCTCTCCCAATGATAAAAACTAAACGACCCTAAACCTTTAGCCGATCGAACAAACCTCCCTCCAAAACCCAAATAAATAGAGGTCCCAACCCACCATTTCAAGGCATCCCACTTCAAATTCAGATACGAAAACCCAACATTTATTTAATTTTCTAACTTTCTTAATCTCGAGTGCCCGAGATACCTGAGCTAATTTTTTTGAGAAGTTTCGTAAGACTCGTACTTTAGAAAAGTCACTTTTCAAAACGAAAATCTCATACTTCTGCGGAGTCACCCCTAAAGAGGTTTGTACTCATGGAAAATTACTTTCGAGATAAAAATAGATACAAACCCTGGCATAAATTTCACAAAACTCAAACACTTCTAGCTGAAGCTCTACCTAACTGAAAATCACAAAAAAGCGAGGCTTTCTCCATGATAAAAAAATTGGCTTTCATTCCAGCGGTGAAGAACCTCTACCATAATTTTGGAAAAACACACACACTTCGACGGGAACAGGTATTTTGGCAGTTTTTTTGACAGTTTTCTCACTTTTCCCACTACTTTTCCCCACTAACTTTTGACAGACTTATCTAGCGCGGGAACCAGCTTTTTCAAAATAATTTTTTCATATTCTTCCATCTCCTAGAGAGTGTTTTGAGACTTTAACTTTTCTATGAAAAGTTTCATGGTTTAAGCGTTTTTCTTTCCAAGAAAATCACCCTAAAAAACTTTTGGTTTACACCCATATTATTTATTATAAGTTTTCATATAAATATCTTGCTTAAAGTGTTTGGCATCGGGTTTACTCTGCCAAGTTGAAGAGTTTGTTTGGGTTTACTTCTACATCCCTCAAAGAAGAAGTATCAGTGTTTTGCTGCGTCATTCCCACATGATGAAAGGCACCATGTGTGGTTGATGGTGGTCCTAAAGTCTCATTGGTGAATTCCAAGGTTCCGGTGGAGTTACAGGGTTGTCGACTAGGCGAAGGTGTTTACAAGGAGACACATCAAGTCTTGAAATGAGTCAATCCGAGGATGTAAGTCATCTGTCTTGTAATTGTAAAACCATACTTAGCGGACTTAAGGCTAGGCCCGCCCGAGGTTTTTTCCCATTGTGGGTTTTTCCTCGTACATCACGACGTAGTGATTTATTTGTTCATTTTTTCTTTAGCAAAATTCACCTAGATGCATGATTAGGTAAAAATAGAAATTTTTGTTTGAAAAGATAAAATTTGGTTTCTAGGACTTGGGTTAAACTGCTTTAAGTGAAAAATGTATTTGTTGTCTAATTTAATTTCACTTTGACTTTGTTTAATTTTAATTTGAAAGAAATTAAAATTTGGTGTTTATGTAATTGTTTAAATTGAACCATCTCGCTTCCTCATATCTTAAAAAGGAAATTAATTTTAGTGTAAAAATATAAATTTGGGGTTCCTCGCGCTTTCAACCAGTAACCTCCTGACTATTATAAGTTTATGTACCAATATCATGCATCATCGAATCTACTCCCATTATGATATTCCATACACCAACCCTCCCCCTCCAATGCTAAGTCCTACACTTGTACACACAATATGTTTGAACACATGTGCAAACAAATTACGTAGGCGCTGATACCAATTCCTCTTGGGTACGTATGCTCAATACTGAGTCTTTATCATGAGGTCGAGCCTCGTTAATATTTATCTTGACATATTTTCTCCACCGAGATGCACCCACCACCCGACTTCCATCCACTACACTTAAATAACAAAAAATGAGATACCAAACTATCTCAAGACATGATCTTCTAAACATGTTCCTACATAAAAAAGTGCATACACGTATACACTCATAACAATAGAGATTCGCCTATATCTCACGTTTCTATCTCTCCGTAGAACCCGAATAAGATGTCAAGCTATCTCAAAATTCGAGATCCCTCACACCCTCACACATATTGATGGCCACCCATCATCCAAGTTGAGATTTGACACACACTCGCATTCACCATAATGGTAACCCGTTACACAAAAGCAAGGAGTTGTGCACAAGTAAATCTTATGCACTTGCACTAGTTGAAGTGACGTTTTTATACCTCTCACTGATATCGTTTTCCAACCTGAGCACCCATATAAATTTCTTGAGGGGCCCTTACGCTAAGTTATCTAAACAAATTCTAAAAAAAATAAAAGTAATCAATTAAAGTAAAGAGAAATAATAAACATCTAATTAAGTAAGAATACAGAATAATGGGGTACTTAACTTCTTCCCCACTCATAAATCGGTTCCTAAATCACATAACAAAAATTTATGGACCAATTGCAAATTTTAAAGTGTGCCTTAGGATTAGACCGAACGGGCTATTGTGAACATTTTTGTGAACCAAAAGCTATACATGTCGTCAAATAACATCTAGGGGCAAATCATCGACCCGCCATTGAACTGATAACCCAACCTCGAGGGGGCATGGTGAAAGTGGACTTATGTTGGTATTTATTTGTTTTGTAGGTCAATAAGCATTTGCGGTGTCAAACAAGCTTAGTTCGAGGAAATTTCTATGAATAAGTGGTCAAATACATCAAGTGTGGAAGTGATGCGGTTAAATGAGCTAAACCCTAATGTCGTAGCCTTACCCTATCCCCTAACCAAGACCAATCCACACCTAGCTTGTCCTAAAATTTCCTTCTGTGTGTGGTGTTATTTTATATTTTTCGAGTCATTTTTACTATTTTATTTAATTTAATTTTATTTTCTTTAGTGTTTTACCATTTTATATGGTACTATAGTCAGTATTGTGCGTCATGTGTTTTTGTATTTTTTATATAAATATAATAGGTGTGAGTTTTTTTTATTTATAGTTTTTATTATTAATTTAGTTTTACTTTTTTTAAGTTTAATAGACTTAATATTTTTTAAATATTATTTTAGTTTTGTAGATGTTTAGTTTTTATTAGGTTAGAATTTAGTTTTTTAATAGATTTTATTTTAGCAATAATTTTATTTTAGTTAGTGTTAAGTAGTTTTATTTTTAAGTACAATCTAAACACACACACACACATTATCCCATACACTCTCTTACACCCAAAATAACTCACACACCCTCACCCAAGTCTCATACACCACCCACACCCAATCACACCCATCATTATCTTCAACCTCCCACACACTCTCAATCCTCTCACCTCCATAAACCCCAAACCTATTGAGCATTCTACCTCATTACCACCTCAAGCCTCCAACCCACATCACATCCTCTCTGTAAACCATCATTTACCCGGAACTATAAACCCAGATACCCATACAACTTGGTAGCCCCAACCAGCCTTAACTCGAAACCCAATTCATACCCAACAACCATGTTTAACCCGAGCTCATCTCCACAACATGGTCTAAGCCAAATCCATTCCAACTCATATGCATCAAATCGGATTTCAACAAAGCTAATTCCCATGACCGATTTTTAACCCAAGGAAAAAATCGACCCTACCTGCTTTTGTCGAATACCAAAATAAAACCCAAGAGTAAATAAAAGTCCTCACATGTCAAAATGTTCTTTCAACTACCTATTCCTAAAATTCTCCCATCATCCCTCACTCTTTCCATACCTCACCCAACACACATGCGCTTATGTGAAACTTCCCAATATGCCCTTTCTCCATATGCATTCTATAAATTGAAGATTTGTTGCTATTGAAGAAAAATCCCCTTTTTAGTTTTTAACTTTGTGTGACAAATTTTCCTCCACCCCTTAATAGAGAGTATTTGCATTTTTAGCAACTATCTCAATATAGAGTGGTGTGGTAGAATTTATCTCATGGATGAATTCCACTCCACCCCTCTATAGTGAAATTTTGCATTTTTAACAAATATCTCAATGTAGAGTGATGTGGTTGAATTCATTCCATTTGGAAGTAAATTCTAATCCATTCCTTTATGGTGAGTATTTGCATTTTTATCAAATATCTAAACATAAATTGGTGATGTAGAATTTATTTCCTTTGATGAGTTCTAATGTACAATTTTATAATGATAGGATTTGTATTTTTAGAAAATATCTTTCATTATTTAACTGTCCATTATGAATTCATCCATTGTATATATTGTAATTAGGTTTTATTTGTTTATTTTGTATTTTTTATTTTAGAATCAATAAATACATTTGTGAGTGATTGTAATTGAGAGATTGTTGATATAAGTGAATAAGTCTAATGTGAAAGCAAACATCTAATGTACAATATTGCAATACTTAGAATATAATCAATAAACATCCGTTGTATATATTATGATTTCTTTCACAAAAGGTGTACTAGATCAGGAGGATCCTAAGTGTTATTGGGGAGAGAGATTTGGCATTAGTTTAATATTGCAATATATAAAATATCCTTTTGTGATGGTTGTCAAGGGCATGCCCACCAACACTTAGGATCCTCCTGATCTAGTTCCAAATCTCTCTCACCCTGCCAACATCGATGCTTCCCACTTGAAAGTACCATTTTACTGCATGGTTACTTTGAGCCCTACCATCAGTACCCTAAGTACATGCACACAACCTTCTAAGGCCCCCTACGAGCTGAATATGTGGCTCCCCCACTGGTCAAAGAGGTCATGCCTCACCACCAAACAAAACGATACCACAAGTCTAATCGTAACTACGTCTCTTCTAGGAATCCATTAGTAAAATTCTAACCATAAATGAGCTATAGATTAAAATTGGGTTTTTGAGAAATGAATTCTTAATAAAGTTGTGTGATTCATATAGATTGAAATTTGGAAATTTGAATCTTATGTGATGGATGAATTATTAATTTAGAAGAATGAGAAATGATGAACTATCGTGGTATGGTGAGAATTTCATAATATTTGGAAATTAAGTTTAAATCCCATATACTAATCATGTGCAGATGAATTTATATTAAAGTGGATCTATTTTATGTCTAGGATTCATGATAAATGACAATCATTGAGAAAATATGACTTTGAATCGATTAATTGAGATTAAACCTTATTGAAAATCGATTTGGGGATGAGCTATTGCTGTCAACAAGGCGAACTTGTTCGCCCTCATGCCGAACCGGTTAAGTTGCCCTATTCCAGCCAGTGTGGGTTATTTGATAAAATAAGTTCGTGATTTAATTTCGGGGATTAATTTATGGTGTCCATGGACAATTTAGAAATTTTAAAAATTTCAATGAACTATTATTATGGCCTTGTATTAACTGGGATTCTATCTGGGGTGAAATTTATAGTATTTGGGATGAATTATACTCGAGGATTTATTAATGAATTTGAGATGAAAATTTCAAAAAATGGGGATACGAGTTGATTGAAAATTGGACGCATTTAGCATTAATATTTTGAGAATCAATTGATTAGATAAGTGAATATTTAAATGATTGAGAATGAAAATGATACTCGAGAATGTTAGGCTAATGCTACGAGGGATATTCACGGTTATCTGCCCATAGTCATAGGGCCATGCATGACCACCCTATGTGAGGTTGATCCGTAGTGAGTTGATTTATGGTATGGTCATGAATCACTGGCTCAGGACTATGATTGCCTCCAGTACGTTTACGATTTTCTGGTTCAGTGGTGAGATTCTGACCCGGTAGCCGAAGATGATGTGTGTATGTCCTGGAGCATGACAGCGTTTTAGAGATTTGAATCCACAAATTAATGCTTTGGGGATTGTAGTTGTGGTATATAGCGAGTGCTATATATGTGTACTTAATGTAATATAGAAATACGCATATACATGTGAAGAAAAATATATACGGGTATAGGGCACTAATGGGTGATCATTGAATTAATAACTAGTGAATTAATATACATGGTTCTTTGGAATGAATCGATAAATTATAATTGTTGAAAGTTGTTTGAAATGAATTCATTAATTATAATTGTGAATTATAATTGTTAAATGAATGGGAAGGCGAATTATATAAAATACGCATCACACAGGGTAGTGTATGGATTTTAGGGTATATTGAGACAAGGTAGGCTAGGTAACATAACTAGGGGTTAAAATGAATATGTTAGGTGCGCACTATAGTTGAGAGAGAGTATTATCTCATGTGAGTGTGACACCATTTTAAATATCAAAGAATGTACTCATATTTATTATGCATATTAATTACTTGCAAAATATTTTCAAAATGATTTGGGCTCTGACCCGTAGCAAAACATTTTCAAAAACTTTCAGGTGTCCAGCCATAGGGACGCCAAGCATGAGTATCTATTCCAGGTTGTTGGAGATTTAGCAACTGTGGAGTTCTTGTAGGGATTGCTGTAGATGATTTATATTCTCGTTACTCTAGATAGCATTTAGTCAAATACTATACGTGCATGCCTCCCAAAGACAGGTTTATTTAAGTTTATTTTATTTTTGTTTATTGGGATTATTGTAGTGGATTGTTATACCGATGGTTTATTCGGTTAATTGGCTTGTATTAGATTTCAGTATTTAGATATGCGATTCGGTATTTATTTATTTATCTGGATCAAATATTAGTGAATGGTTTACATATGATTTGATTTACGACATTATAATAAAGTTAAAAAAATTGACACACGACTTAATTAAATAATAAGTGGTTAATAATTAATTACTTTTCAACAATGATGCTAAGAAAGAGACAAATGAGATTCCTGTTTGTTTTAGTATAGAGATGACCACCTGTTATATAAATAAGCAGGGTGTAACACCCCCCGGTCTATTGGTCTACATATTTCGTATATCAAATTGCCAATTTCATTCTTTACACATACTCTAGGAAGTTGAATATTTTATGGGGCACTAATTTGGTTTACCAAAGAAGTTTTTTGCACCAAAGGAGGTAGAATTTGTGGAGTTACATTATGTTGTGTTTGGTTTGGCATGAGTTCACATACTTGAGGGGTTTGGTTATCTACCCTACAAGGATTCCCAAACCCCATGAATTATGGTACCAACATTGTATTATTCATAATTCCATTATTCGAAGACCTTGAAAAGCCTATATTGGTCTCATTTGGGTAAGGACTTTCCTTTGAGAGAGATGCTCTCTCTATTAGGTTATTGTAGCCCATTTTTTGGTAAGTGTTGGATGGTCCTACTATCTCTATTGGATTGTTTACATTTAGAGCACTAGTATCAACAAATCCACATATCCTGAGGTTATTTCCTAAATTGGTTTAACCATTTTTTGGTGTATAATAGACCGGATGGTAGGGATTTGGTTGATTAGTGACGTTTACTCCAAATTGTAATGCATAAACCTGACTGCTAGTGGTCATTCCATTAGGTAAGGAAAATCAACCAGACATCATGTTGATCATGTTGTTTAGATTCTAAATCATATTTCCAAAATGATCAAAAATTGGGTTTAGTTAGTCAAATAACTTTCCTTAAAACCTTTTAGGCATACGAAATACTAGTGCGTTTTGAACAGAATTCACGAATAATTGTTCTGAATTGGAAATACGTTGGCTAGTAGAGCTAATTTCACAAACATTTTCAATTGTATATTCAGTTTGACGTATATTAGCCATTTTTAACCTCAACACAACATTGGTGTCCCATCGGGCATGCTAAATTTATGTTTGGCTTATTTTTCATTAGATTGATAGTTATTTAGGATTGCAAACATTCCAAAAAAGATTTGTGATCTTGCTAACCAAATATTTCAGCCAGGTGACAATTATCAGGCATTTTTATTGCGTTTGATGCCTCAATTATAGGACTTATGCTTCCCTTAAGGTAGACTTTGAAGTGGGTGCTAAGCGATTAACTAGGAAAAAAATAGTAAATTTGCATGAATCAAGGGAAAGTAAAGATTTATAAATAAAAAGAAAAGAAAATGCGATTGAAGTAAAGGATTGCAAGAAACTAAAGTCCAAGTAAAGTAAAAATATAAAAAAACTAAAGAACAACGAATGTAAAAGCATCAAACATTAAATATGCTTGGAAAGAAAAGGTTATAACCACCTTTCAATCTACTTATGGAATTGAAAGAAATAAGGTAAATAAATAAAAAAAAGGAAAAGAGAATAAAAGAAATGTGTAAATGCATTTTTGGGGAGGGACACATCTCTTCCTTGTTAGTCTCATTGCTAATTTACAGTAATGTTTTCCCATGCAATGTAAATTCTCTTGTAAAGGCTCTTATAACTCCAGGGTGGTTATCACCCATTTGACTTTGTCCCTCTTTGGTGCACTAATGCCCCAATTTAAATTAGAGTAAGTTACCACATCAGTTATCACGTCTAATGCGGTGACAAGTGTCACACATACATGTTGCCCATTACTTTTCATTTACACATAATAACCCCACTATTTTTTCCAATTTTAATTATTTCATGGCAACACCTCATTAGGTTGTGTTAATATGGTGCAAACCGCAATATATGGATATTTTATGCATGCAAAAACCATACTCTCATCATAAATGTGATCGATGGCCAAAAGTCTAAAATATTATTTGAGCCAAACTGTTAGGAGAATTTTCCCATGAGAATATTTAGTGTCAGAACTCATTTCTATCCAATATAAAGTGGATTTAAGTGATTCTTGTAGTGTCCATACAAACTCAAGAGAGAAATTGATGCACTCCCAAGATCCAAAAACACAATTGAAATCAGTAGAAAATAGAATCTAAATATTAAATAATTAGAAATTAAATAGAAAACAACCCAAATTAGTATCACGGCAGAAGATGTACATGGTTTACCAATTTGACTACGTCTACTAATGATGAACAATTCATTTTATTTGATGGAATCAATAATACGATTGTAGGTCTCCCAAGCATCACTATCTCTATTAAAATATCAACATTAACATTCAATAATTAAAAAAATTCATCTAGAGTAAATGACCCAAGAATGATTTAGTTATAAAATAGAGCATCATCGAAAAAGTATATAAAAAAATTCATGAAACAAGCTTTCGCAACTCTGACACCATTTGACGAAGGCCATCTATGATGTCCTCGAGTGTTTCCACCATGTCACTTCATGTCTTTGTTTCCATGAAGCTAATGTATTTGTCGATGTTCTTTCTTCTATGTCTATGTTGAGTCATTTCGATTCTAAATTTTTTATGTGCATACCAGTTTTTTATTTCCTTTTTTGACTCATGATCAGAGTCAAGTCATTATAGTCTGATCAGCCGCACAGAATATCACCTGTAAAATACCTTATTTTGGAATAAAGGTCCCATTTTGGACAAACAAAAAATTGATCTTCATTTCCTACGAACTTCCAATTTACAAAATTCCCAAGTCTCCGCCCCATTTGTGTGGCATCAATGAGATAATTACCAAATCACAAAATCTTCACAAGAATAAGCCCATAATGAATGTATGGAAAAGATAAGCTTAAGTTCAATTCCGTGAGGTAATATCCATAATTATTCATATTGATGAGTGAATTTTGAAATTCCCTAACACCGATTAGATCATCAAGAAACATCGTCATCTGATTAGATGTTGGGCATTCAGTACCATACTCAAATGATCAGTACAAAGAAGGTTCAACCGAATTCACACCAATTTAATGACCAACTTTTGTGAGCTAACATACTTGTTCGTCTAACATAAAATTGGTACATGGGTGCATAAGAAGACCACAAATAATATTTTATCATGCTATTTGAGAATGACATGTCTCTAAGAGAGTTCATCAAGCACTTCAACTGTGAGGTCCTTAAGATTCATCATCATATTGATTGTTTTATGAACCAAGACTTATTAAGAGGTTTCTATAAGTAGAGAAACGTATAATCCGTCTTCGATATCCTTATAACTAACATAATAAACCTCATGAGGAAGGTAAAGTACCACACTCATTTGGATAGCAGGGAGGATGTAGGGGTGGGGCGACCCGGTTGTTAGTTGAAAACCATATATGACATTTACTTTTCACTAAAGGTGTGTCATTTCAGTTTGAATTATGAATCATGGTTATGAGAATGCCTTATATTTATGATTAAATACATTACATATAGGCCGATCAATTGTACTTTGTTGGAATTCTGATGAGTTCGGGTCGTCTTGATCACATGAGATTAAAATTTTGTTTCTTCTACAATTGAAAAGTTCATGACCTAGATATAGAGTTCACACGCTATCGGTATGGTTGTTTGTACAACCATAGTTTTTATCGCAAAACTACGAGAACATGTAAGATGGTTCGACAACTTCTGCTATGATTCAAAAAATAATCATGGACGATACATCCATCAATCTATTGAACGCGACTATCCATTAGATATAAGTCTAAGGGTTGTGTTAATTACAATTAGTTAATCCCACGCCATTTGTAAACGATGCATTGATTTTTAATCCAGACAGTTATGAGGATTGAAATGCTTACATAAATATTTCTTTGATTTTTATAGGTACAATTCAATTTTAGATAGAATCAAATGATCCATGCAAGTTTGGCGATCATTGTGTTAATAGGTATGAGATCATAATTAAAAGGAATTCACGTCTAATAGATATCTTGGATTGCGACACCCCTTTGTTAAACTTATATGTTTTGTTTCCACCAGTAAAATCCGTCCACTTGATTATTTTATAATTCGGTGGAGTAGCAAGTTAAGTCTAAAAATTAATGAATTAATAGATGTTGGTTAAAATGGATTAGCGAAAAATTCATTTGACCAAGCGAATATCGAGCACTTAATGTGGGGAATCATATTATGTACAATAATCAACTTTGCGAACAAGAGCTCTTTATTTCAAGTGATTTAGAAATAATTAATTTGAAGTACTGTTGTGATTATTTAGTAGAGTTAATCGTGATTAAATAATGAATGGAAATAAATAGGGTAAATGTAATTGGAATTTTTTATTATTTTTTTGGTATATAATTTAATTATTTGTCTTAGGTCCCTGGTATAGAACATTACCCAAGTAGCAGGTCCGAAACTCTCTGAAAGCCTAGTTTAGATAAAGAACATGACTTATTCCTAGTTATATAAATGTAAGATATGGTTTTAGCGTAGTAATAGGTTTTAGAGGGTTAGCGTGGGAGAGGGAAAAAATATTCTCATTTTTGTGAAGGGGTAAGGAGAGAGAAAGTAATTCTCTCAAATTTCACCATGGTGTCATCTTCAAGAGTCACCACACACAAAGCATACTTTAGGTAATTCATATGCTCGAAGATTCGAGATGTTCGAAGCATTCTAATGAGGTTTCTCTAAACTTTGGAGGGAAACATTATCTTAATCATCTTGAACCTTTTTTCCTCATACGAATCACAACCAGATTCATTATCGTATTATATACTAAACCATAGGTTTGTTATTGAAACTTGGTTTCTTCTTTTAACATTCCAATGCATGATTTTTGTAATTTGTTAGGGATAATTTTTCCACATTTCAAAGTCCAACTAGTTTCCCAAACATTGATATCATAGACCTCGATTTTAGATTGATCATGTTTTAGAAAGTTCCATGTTGTCCAACGATCAAAACCATAGGTTTCATGTTATAAATATGTGCATAACTATGTATATTTTATAGTAATATTGTTTTATAGGATGTGAATGATCGCACCCCTTCCATTATGGTCACGTGAATGTATTATGTATGATTGGATCCTACAATGGTTTATCCGTAGTTATTTTTTGTAGTTAGATTTGATTTTCTTGTAATAATGAGGGTTTTAATTATTTCATTTTAATCATTGTATTTAGAAGAGACTATGAGGGGATGCAATTTTTTATTTTCAAATTTGTATCTGGGTTTGATCTTGAAGGTGTTCCAGGGGTTCTGCATAATTTTGGTGCTCCATTCATAATGGTTTCAAGTAATTACTAAAGGAAAGAAATAATATATAAGAAGACATAAAGAAGAAGATCTGCGATGCTAGGCATGAGAAGGGACACTACAGTGGCATGACACAACGGCTACTGATATGACCAATATAGTGACTATGGTCGCGAAACCTTATAACATGACACTATCTGGGGAATAAACAGGTCACGACCCCATGTGCTTGCTAGGCCTCATCCCAAACAGGCTATGATTAGATTTAGCTGCAATCTGGGCTTAGATAGGTCATGGCATCCATTCATACATATCCTTTGCTTGGGCTCAGACAGATCGCGACATCCATTCAGACACTTGTCAGTGCCTGGGTTGAAATAGGCCGCGACACTTCCTCCAGTGTTCATCACTTCATAGATTTACATCTTCTAAAAGAATTCCATAATTTATGACTTATCTACATGTCACGTTCTCCAGGCACTTGACACACCTTTTAGGCCTCTATAAATAGAAGGACTCACATGACAGAAAAGGAATGATCACTTGGCGAAGACCTTCCTCTCTCTCAACTCAATTTCTCGCTCTAGAGTACCATACCTAGGAGCCTGACCCTTATTCCATCACAACTAGATATACTTTAGTTATTCTAGGCTACAACTTCAGATCTATACATGTACTCTTATCTCTTCACTCTCTCGTATGCCTATGATGGCAATCCAATCATATGTTACACAGCGTTTATAATGAGAGTAGGAAAACACATTGGATGTAGGCTAATTTTTATAGTTGAACCACTATATATTATGTGTTTTCCCCTTCTTAATTGTTTTACTATTATTTTACACTTGACATGATGTTGAGAAGTACACTGGTCCGATTTCTCATATGATCATTTTGGTGACATCTGTGGGGACCGATGTATTACATCTGGTTACCTTTTTACATTTAAGGTTCCTTTCACCTTATTTCATCCATGAGGTCCCTTTCTCCACTATCTCACGAGTGGGATTTAGGTTGTGGGACTCGAGTCTTTCTACCTAGGACCACGGGAGGGGACTATTCTTTTTAATATTTTTTTATAGGTTCTCTTTTTTATGACCTTAGATCTATTTTCTATACCCTTGTGATGTTACCTCACCTAGATAATGCTAAAAAACACAAAAGGACATAGCCTCATAAAGCTGCATAACTAGGGAAGGATTTAATATACTCATTTATGCTCTTCACACCCTTTATTTAGCTTTAAATACCAGGTTTGTGCTAGTTTTTCACCTAAAGGATACATTTCCCTCGGTTGACTCCTAATAGGCATAATCTCCACATATTCCATGAGATAATATTAGGTTTTAGGCCTAATTTTTGGGATTGCACCCCACTACCTTAGGCAGGATGCGACTTGGCATCTAAACTATCTGAATGTCGCACCTCTCTTATGGCAGTTGGTCCATATAGCTTTTACAGTTCGCCTGGAAAGATGAGACTTATTAAAGTGTCATGAGACTTAGCTATGGGGAAATTCCCTTAGTAAGGCCACCACAGTAGCTATATATGTACATCAGGCCGCAGCAGTATAATATTGCAGATTATCAAATACTGCATCCCTACTTAATAATCTTGGTTATTTTCTCCACATTCCATGGCTTCTCACCACTGTCTAGTTTATCTTAGAGTATATATTTGTAAATAACTGACATAGCAGAAGAATGGATGGCACTCTTAGGGAAAAGTCATAATAAAATAAGAGATGGAACAATTATCGAGCTACATCAACCAACTATGTGATAGCCATGCCTTGCTTAAAAGCCAGGTCAACTTCTTGACACATAAGGTATTGATGTTGGAGTCAGTAGCTATCACTCGAACACAGGTTATAACACCAATGGATATAGACCTTACTTCAATGGCTGCAGAAGCAGAGGAGCAGCAACTTCAGAGGCAACGAAAAAAAACCAGAAAAGGAAACTAGAGAGGCCGAAGTAACAAAACATTTATGAGGACCACACCCCTATAACTATGACATAGAAGAAATTCTAGAGTTGATCCAGGGAGACAAACTGCTCAAGTGGCCGGAGAAGCTGAGGTCACCACCCCATAAGAGGGGCCGGGCCAAATGGTGAGGGTTCCACAAGGACGATGGACACAATACTAATAATTACTTCTATATGAAGAAAAGGGTCGAAAGGCTAATTAGGCAAGCAATGTTATAGGGGTTTATAAAGGATGCTTAAGAGATGCAGCCATTGACTAAAAGGACGCATACTTCATTTATGCCTTAGTTTCCACCTTCAATTTCTAAACTTTGTGTTTCCTTTACATACATGTTTTGTATCTAACTTAGAAAAAAACACACTTCTATATATATGGAAAAAACATCTTTTGTATGGAAGTTTTAACGGAATATTCATTATTAATCTCCTCATTTATAACATTGCAAAAAAATCCTTATCTTTGATATATTTGGAAAGGAATCCTTATGACCAATTATCACAAATATTATTTGTTACCCGAGGATGAGTCCATAGAGGAGAGGGGTGACGATCTTAATTGGCAGTTAACACCCCCAAATTTTGAAGTCTATTTGAAAGTCGAGATGTTTAATTTAGCCACGTGGACTTGTAATTCCCTTTCTCACCTTTTGGGATGCTTCATTTATCCATAGGGGATTATAATTCCCGATCTCAGCTTGTGGGATTCTTGATTCAATTGCGGGGGCTTATAATACTCGTTTTCAGTGTTCAAGATGCTTTAATTAACCATGGGGGCTCATAATACCCGGCCAGGGATGGCTTGATATATATCTGATTATAGCTATGGGGGTCTTGATAACGAACCTATCCTAGGAAGGCTTGATAGTTACCTAAGAAAGGAGAACATGAAAGATAGATTAGGAGCACATGCCGAAGATAGATATATGTGTCAATGGAAGGTAATTCCAAATTACCCAAAAATAAAAAATCGCTGCTATCCTCTCTCAGAAAATCCACAGTGGACAACAAATAAGGAATGTGCTGCAGTAAAATTCAAAGAGGGACAAGGATTTATTTATCCGTAGAAAGGGAGTTTGTTCCTATCTATACCTCTTTCATACATTCCTGCGACAACATTCATGTGACAACATTCCTCACAAGGTCCAAGGACTTAATTGTCCACAACATGAGAAATTTGTTCTCGTCCATTTAGCATTTCTATAAAAAAGTTTTTAATTGGACATGAGAGGCTTATGTCCGTAGCCTCATTGTCCATAGCCATTCTATTCCACAAACCCGCAACCTATCACTAAAAATTTCCAAGCCTATATTCCATTAAATTATCAATCATTCAAATATACAAGAAGGTATTCAACAGTACAAAATGTAGTGGAAACCAAAGTGGCTGCAGCCTCAGAAAGGCTACCGCAACCAATTTTTAAGACGCATGTAGTTATCAAGATAGCAGAGTGTAGGTAATCCTGGGCCACAACTTGTTCAAAATTGTATTTATAGTAGTGCGGCATTCATCAAAGTCTGCAGCATGTTAAAGAAAACTTGCATGCATATAAAAATAAAGGAGAACATGGAAGTTGTTCAAAAGAATTAAAATGGACACAAACCAGTATGATTATAAGAAAAATCAATGGTTAATACTATATATCGCATAAGGAAAATTACAAAAATGTGAATGTTCAAAACTATAGGGTATGGTTACAACCCAAAATATATTACAAGACAATATTTGGTGTAAGAATCAAGTTACTAAAGACACTAAGAGACTGCATCCTCCTCCCAATCTTCTACACCATCTTCAGCCGCAGTATCTATATCCTCAGTTGCGATAACTTGTTTAGCCATCTTGCTAGCTTTCTCCTCAGCTGCAGCTCTTGGTTCAACCACGCACTCATTGTTCTCAATGTCACTTTGCTTATAGGATATAACTTCCTCTCTTGATTCAAGAAATTATTTCACCACCATATGCCTAAGCTCCTGGAAGCAACAGAGAGATGCCTTATTATTTGCTATAAAAAAATCCCAAGAAGTCATGAAAGCTTCCATGTTATCGTCTGTAGCCCTCTTCAAGGATGTGGCCTGATTTCATATTTCTGTTTTAGAGTTGCATCATGGTCATCATCTATTTGTTTAAGGTGAAATGCATGCCTTTTCTCCAGCTCTTCATATTTCTTCGGGGGAGGTTGCATTATCTCTCAGAGGTTGAGGTCCAAGCCCTTTATTTTAGCTTCCTTAAAGACTCCGTAGCCTATGAAAATTTATCCTCTGTATTTCTATGAGTCTTTACTGCAGCCCGGACCTCAGAATTCACAGTTCTTTTAAAGGCCTCAAGTGCCGCAACAAAAGATTATTTTTGAGATACGAAAGAAGTGGTTCTAGTAGTCTCCAGATCAGTCTTATAAGTATACTTTGCAGCCCTGTATGGCTTGAAAATTCCTTCATGTTTTGACCTCTAGGCCATAACAACGTTCGCAGCCTGAAGTTTGAAATTTCTTTACAATAAAGAAATAATTTTAAGTAGAAAGTAACAAATGAAATGCTTACCGGAAAAAAACTATGGAGGGCATATTCCTCTAAATCCCCATGATCCTCTTCCACCAGACGGTCAAGATCGATAGTGTTCGCAACCTTCCTTATCCTTCTCACTACCCTAGAAGTTTTATCCTAGGAGGATTTGGGATTAGTCTGCCTCAATTGAGGCCACCAACGACCATCAGGATCCACTCTTTCCCTACTTTGGGGAGTTTTAAAGTTGGCATTAAGTGCAATACAGTTTCGCGTAGGAGGAGAGCCATAAAGTGAAACATGTATGGGGTTGTGCCCACTTGGGATGTCCCCATCAAAAGATATTATTACTGCTGCAGCAAGAGAAGGGGATATGTCATCGTCAAGAAGGATTTATATTTCCTTAGCCACAGAATCATGAGCACTGGCTACATCCCTCTCAGTTTGTCACCTCTGCTTCAGCCGTAACAGTAGGCTCAACCACAGTAGTAGGCTCAGTCGCAAGAGCCATCTCCTTTCTTTCTCTCTTTATCTTCTTTCCCTTATTCTTTGGGGCTTGATTGAGGTTTGCGTCTTCATCCATTTTATCCAATTGGGCATCCAAGAGTTCATGGTCAATCTCCTTTCTTAAGAAAAAAATAAACTATTGAAAATAAAAGTTGCATCAAGGAATATGAATCAAACTAAAATCATTGGAGAATTACCTTCCCGAGTCATTTTCTTTAACCCTTGTTTGTTAGCTCAATAACCCTGCTTAAAAATTTTCACGAAAGTGACCATTACACATAATGTTTTCACTTTATTATTGAAGCATGCCGTGTCCTCAACTATATTCGTTTGCTTGTTGTTGATCTTTAAATTTTCAAGATCTATACACAAGTATTAATGTCAGTATAAGCCGTAGTAGGTAAAATAAAACTATTTGAAAAATTAGACGGCTGCAGCAAAAGCATCAAATCACTTGTTTTGGAAGTGCGCCCCTATCCCCATGACATCCTATACATTTTCTCTTTCTTAGACTCCTCGGGATGAATTTCCCAACTTTACCCTGATATAAAGAAAAAATTTCCTTTCCAATTTTTAACACTGGAAGGCCTCTAAGTATAAAAATATTCTTGATTGTTACGCAAAGTAAAATAATAATACCACAGAAAGTCGACAGAGTTCTCCTTTGCCCTGTAAAAGTGGAAGAACTCTGTTGGCCTAATGTCCATCTCAAATTTCTTCTACCAAAGCACTAAGGCAGCAAGAATGGCCCTTCATCCATTTGTATCTAACTAGGATGGGGAAAAATTCATAGCACTGAATATTCTCCTAACATGTCTAGGAATTGGTAGTCTTAGCCCTAGGAGGAAAGCATGCAAAGGAAAGTAGATACCCTCATTGGGGACTACAAGACATGATCTTTGTTTCGCAAAAGGAAGTATGAAGATGGTTGATTAAGAAAATTCAAAGGCTTCGGAAACCTGGTAAATCCACTCATCATCCATGATACACTTGCATTTTAAGGTTGCAGGAGTTTTATTCATAGCTCGCCTAGAGAACTCGGCTGGAATATTCCTAGCCTCTGATGGGACCGAAACTGCTGCAGCAACTTCTTCAACGGGAGGAGTGCTGCGAGAGTTTGTATTCTCCTTCATAATGTTCGTAATCCCACTAGTATCCTTACAATGAAAGGAGTCCATAGAATCAGAATCGATGTTGATGCAGTTGGGAAATTTTTTAAGAAAACAAGGCCCAATAGCCTTCAAATGCTTTATAGAGGGAATTTTAGGAGGAGGAATGCCAAAATGAGAGTTTCAAAAGTTATTCAAAAAATTTTAAGGGTGCCAACTCATAGGGCCATAACAATACTTGAAAATCAGAATGGCTCCGCAATTAGGTGCCACAACCACTATAGTAGATAAGGTTCTTAGAGGTCACGACAGATACAAGCAATATATAAATCCCATTTCATTAACATCAAATCCCACTCTATTTACCCAAACATTAAAATCCCAGTTCATTATTCAAAACAAGCCTAGTTAACTTCGTTATTCAACAAACAATAACCACATTACACATCAATTGGGATAAGATTAGAAGAGATCCAAGCATAGATAAGAATCGTAGACTAGAATGGATTCTGGAAATTCAGTCAAAAAAATTAGGTTATGGATTTATAAAAAATGGAGTCAGATAAATGTTCTTGAAAACATGGATTAAGGTAAACAAATGCTAGAAAAATGGAAGGATATAGGAAGGAAATTCGAAGGATACCTGTAAATTAATAAAGCATGGTTACTCAGCCTCAAAATCATCGCACTCAGCCTCAAACCGCCTTGAACCACCACATAAGACTTGTAGAGAAACTCAAATAAAAAAGAAATATAGACTTCCTCTCGGTTTTCTCTCAATCTTTTAAAAAGGTAATAAAGGTCATGACCGAATCACATTTATATAAGAGTGCACGAGAAGCTGAAGCGTCGCTTCATAGTTTTTATGATAATCATAGAATTAAGTCGTAGCCCCAACTCGCTACCTCTTATCACTATGGATCGGGGGTTATTGATATGCCCATTACAGTCACTATGGCCACAAAACCTTATAACATGACACTCTCTGGGAAGTAGACATGCCACGACCCCATGTGATTGCTTAGCCTTGTCCTTAACAGGCCATAATCAGATATAATCACTGACTGGGATCAGATAGGACACGGTACCCATTCAGACATAATTGTTACCTAGGCTCATACAGGTCGTGACATCCATTCAGACACTTATCGCTCCCCGGGTTCAAATAGGTCACGACACTTACTCCATCGTTGATCACTTGGAAACTATCCAGCTTCTAGAACAATTCCATAATGTTATGACTTATCTACATGTCCCGTGCTCCAAGAACATGACACACCTTTTAGGCCTATATAAATAGAAGGCCTCACATGACAAAGAAAAGGATAGATCACTTAGGGAAGCTCTAACTCTCTTTCTACTCAATTTCTTTCTCTAGAGTACCATACTTGGGGGCTTGCCCCTACCACTGCTGTAGCCAGAGCTACTCAAGCTATTCTAGGCTACCACTTAAGATCTATAAATGTAATCCTATCCCTTCTCTCTTGTATTCTTATTATGTAAATCTAATTATATATTACATAATATTTATAATGAAAGTAGGGAAAAACTGTGGATGTAGGCTCATTTTTATAGCCGAACCATTCTATACTCTGTGTTCTTCCCATTCTTACTGATTTTATTATTATTTTACACATGATATGATGTTGAGAAGGAGAGTGGTTCGATTTCTCATATCATCATTTTTGGCACCATCTGTGGGAATCAAAGTATTTACTTCCCTTTTTACATTTTAAGGTTCCTTGCACCATATTTCATCCATGAGGGCCCTCTGGCCACTATGAGTGGAATTTGGGTTGTGGGACTTTGGTTTTTCTACTTGGTACCCCGGGAGGGGACTATTGTTTTTAAGATTTTCTTATAGGTTTTATTTTTTATGACCTTGGATATGTTTTCTATACCCCTATGATGTTACCTCACCTAGATAATGCTGAAAACCACAAAAGGACATATCCTCATAAAGCTGGGTAACTAGGGAAGGATTTTAGCTACTCATTTCTGCTCTTCACACCCATGATATAGGGTTTACAACTAGGTTTTTGTTAATTTTTTCAGTGAAAGTCTATGTTGGCCTTGGTAGACTCCTAGTAGGCATCTTTTGCACATATTTCATAAGCTAATCTCAGGTTTTGGGCCTAATGTTTGAGATTGCACCCTAATGCCACTAGCAGGATGGGGCCTGGCAGTTTAACTACCTGAATGTTGCACCCCTCTTATGGAAGATGTTCTAAATAACTTTTATAGTTTGCCTCAAAAGATATGACTTATTACAGTGTCCTTATACTTATTTATGGATAAATTCCCTTGGTAAGGCCATGACAATACCAATATACGTACCTCAGGTCGCAGCCGCAGTAGTTTAATGTTTTATATTATCAAAGATTGCATCCCTGATTAATATACTTGGTTATTTTCTCTACATTCCATGGCTTTTCAACACTGTCTAGTTCATCTCAGAGCATATATTGGTAAATAACTGACATAGTAGAAGAATGGAGGTTACCTCTGGGGAAAAATCAGGATAAGATGAAGAGATAACACTATTTTTCAGCTACAATAAGCACGACAGCCAGACCTCGCCATATAGGTAGGTTAACTTCTTAACACAGAGGGTATTGATATTGGAGCCAACAACCGTTACATTAATAACAGTTATAGCACCAAAGGATGCAACCCTTACTTACATGGTCGTAGAAGCATAGGAAGAAACAACTTCAGAGGCCGCGAACAAGAGACGAAAAAAGAAGATGGCTAGGCCAAAGTCAGAAAAAGGCTACGAGGACCCTGTAATCTATGACCTATAAGAAAGTCTAGAGTTGATCAAGGGAGGCAAACTTCTCTAGTGGCCCGAGAAGATGAGGCCACCACCCCATAGATGGGACCAGGCTAAATGATGTGGGTCCAATAAGGACCGTCGCCACAATACCAACAACTTCTTCTCCTAGAAGATCGAGGTGGAAAGGAGGATTATGAAAGGAAAGCTGCAGTGGTTAATAAAGGATGCTTGAGAGATGCATCCATAACTGAAAGGTCGCATAATTTATTTCTTCCTTAGTTTCCACTTCCTATTTCTAAATTTGTGTACCTTTTACATACATGTTTTGTATCTAACTTAGAAAAAATATATTTCTATATTTATATGCAAAAAACATGTTTTGTATGGAAGTTTTTGCTACATATTCATTCTTGGTCGCCTCATTTATAACCTTCCAAAACAACCTTGTCTTTGATAGATTTGAAAAGGAATCTTTATGAACAATTTTCCCAAAGATTATTTGTTACAGGAGGATGAGTCCATGGAGGAGTAGGGGTTATAGACTTAATTGGCATTTACCACCCCTAAATCTTGATGTTTATTCAAAAGTCGAGATTCTTCATTTAGCCATGGGGGCTTATAATACCTGTTTTTAGATTTTGGGATGCTTAGTTTAGCCATGGGGCTTATAATGCCCATTGTCAGCTTTTGGGATGGTTCATTTAGCCACGAGGGCTTATAATTCCCGCTCTCATCTTGTGGGATGATTCATTTAGCCATTGGGGATTATAATACCCGTTTTAGCATTTGGGATGCTTTAATTAGGCATGGGCGCTCATAATACCCAGTCAGGGATGGCTTGATATATATTTGATTATCACTATGGGTGGATTTATAACGAACTCAATCAAGGGAGGCTTGATAGTTACCCAAGAAAAAAAGACAAAAGATAGATAAGGACACTACACTGAACTGGGTCAATGGTCACATATTTTATCCCCGACCATTGGACATGGCTCGCGAATTTGGTATGTGATTAAATCGCGCATGACCATAAATGCTGGTCACGACCCATATACTTGACCATAGTACTGGTGACGGATTAATTGGGTCACAGAATGTCATCACGAATACCAGTTATGACCCCATCCCATACCTGGTTATGGCCTAAGTCCATGACTCAATGTTCAATTTACTCGAATATTGATGGATAGGGTCATGACTTAAATCTGTGACCCCGTCTTCAGCATATGAAAATGGTCATAGGCATTGTCACAGTCTAAGGCCATGATCCATATTTTCACATAATCAGTGTAGTCACAACCAAGAGTATTGATCCCAATTATGCGTAATAAAAAAAATAGGGTTGGTCAAGGACTATATCTGAAACCATTTTTAAATATATTTAAAAAAACTTTGGGAAATTTTTTATTTGTTTTCTGGACATTCTTAAACCTACATAATGAAATCCTTGCATAGCCATAATGCCAAACAATAAATTATAAAACCCATGTGGTCTCAAGACCCCCGATTTGATAGCACAACAATATTTTGGGTTGTGCTCTAAAATTGAGAGTCCCGTGTCCACGCGGTCGATTACTAAGAGCTATGTTGGTCCCATGGAAGGTGTTGGAGCCGCTTACAGGGCCATTTGGGGGGTGGTTTGTGTGTTTTTCCCTCTAATGGCATGTTTTCAGGCCTGAGTGTGGAAATTCTAAAATTTGGCCCCTGATGTCAAACAGTGAGTCCCGTGGAAATGGGAGGTGTTAGCGCTGCTCATTTTCACCCTTGGGAGGTGTTGGCACCGTTCACGGGGCCGTTTGGGGAGGGGGTGCTTTGTGTTTTTTTTTACCTCTAATTGCACATTTTCAAGACTAAGTGTGGATATTCTAAAAATTTCCTGTTCTCTCAAACAGTGGGTTCCATGGACACATAATCTGTTACTACGAGCTATGTTGGTCACGTGGGAGGTGTTGGCGTCGCTCATGGGGACATTAGGGGGTGCTTTGTGTTTTCCCCCTTTGACGGCACATTTTTAGGCATAAGTGTGTATATTTTATAAATTTGGATCATGCTCTCAAACCGTGGGTTCCTTGGACATGCAGTTGGTTACTTTGAGCTACCTTGGTCCCGCGGGAGTTGTTCGTGCCGTTCATGTGGCCATTTGGCGGGTGCTTTGTTTTTTTGCCATCTAACGGCACATTTTCAGGCCTATGTGTGGATATTCTGAATTTTTTTCCTTTCTCTAAAATCGTTGGGCTTGTTTCCATGAAGTTGATTACTACGAGCTATGTTAATCCCATGGGAGGAGTTGGCGCCACTCACGGGGCCATTTGAGGGGTGGTTTATGGTTTATCCTTATGACGGCACACTTAAAAGCCTAAGTGTCGATATTGTGAAATTTGGACTTTTCTCTCAAACTATGGGTCCTATGGCCATGCAATCGGTTACTAAAAGCTACGCTAGTCCCATGGGAGGTGTTAGCTTCGCTTACGGGGTTGTTTGGGGGGTGGTTCCTGGTTTGTCCCACCGACGACACTTTTTTAGCCCTAAATGTGACTATTCTGAAATTTTAATCGTTCTCTCAAACGTGGATCATGTGGTCACATGACCAGTTGCTATGAGCTATGTTTGTCCCGTGGGAGGTTTTGGTGCTGCTCACGGGGCCGTTTTGGGTTTTTCCCTCTGACAGCACATTTTTATGGCTAAGTGTGGATATTTCATAAATTTGTCCCGTGCTCCCAAACTGTGGGCACCATGGCCATGCAATCAGTTACTATGAGCTACATTGGTCTCGTGGGAGGTGTTGGAACTAGTCACGGGGCCAATTGAGGGGTGCTTTGTGTTTTCGCCCTCTGACGGCACATTTTCACGCCTAAGTGTGGCTATTTTGAAATTTTTCTTGTTTTCTCAAAGTGTCAGTCCAGTTGCTATGCAGTCGATTACTACGAGCTACGTTGGTCCCATGGGAGGAGTTGGAACCAATCACGGGGCCGTTTGGGTGGTGGTTTATGGTTTTGAAGTTAGACAACACGTTTTTCGGCCTGTGTGTGGATATTCTGAAAATTGGCCTGTCATTTCGAATCCCGGGTCCCATGGCCACGCTATCAGTTGCGACAAGCTATGTTTATGCCATGGGAGATGTTGGCGCCACTCACGGGTCAGTTTGGTGTGTGCTTTGTGTTTTTTCTCTCTTACGGGATGTTTTTAGGCCTATGTGTGGATATTCTAAAAATTTTCCCATGCTCTCAAATCATTGGTCCCTTTGCCATGCTGTCGGTTACTACGACCTATTTTGGTCCGGTGGGAGGAGTTGGTGCCATGTATGGAGCCGTTTGGGAGGTGGTTCGTGGTTTCTCCCTATGATGACATGTTTTCAAGTCTAAGTGTGGATATTTTGAAATTCGTCCTGTGCTCTCAATCCATGGGTCTCATTTCCACACGGTCAGTTAGTACGAGCTACATTGGTCCCATGGGAGGTGTTAGCTCCGCTCACATGGTCGTTTGGGGGGTGGTTCGTGGTTTGGCCCACTGACGACACATTTTTAGGCCTCAGTGTGACTATTTTGAAATTTTGATTGTGCTCTCAAATCGTGGGTCACGTAGTCAGTTAGTATGAGCAATGTTTTTCCCGTGAGAGGTGTTGGCACTGCTCAAGCAGAGGTTTGGGGGGTGCTTTGTGTTTTCACCCTCTGACGACACATTTTCAAGCGTAAGTGTGGATATTTTAAAATATGGCCCGTCCTCTTATACCATTGGTCCAATAGCCACGTGGTTAGTTATTACGACATACACTGGTCCCATGGGAGGTGTTGGCGCCGCTCATAGGGACGTTTGGGGGGTGGTTTGGGTTTTTTCCCTCTAACAGCACATTTTAAGGCCTAAGTGTTGATATTATGAAATTTTTCCCTAGCTCTCAAACTTTGATCCCCATGGTTATGCACTTGGCTACAATGAGCTACGTCGATCCCATCAAAGGTGTTGGCATTGCTCAAGGGGCGTTTATAGGGTGCTTTGTGTTTCCACCCTCTACCGGCACGTTTTTAGACTATGTGTGGATATTCTGAAATTTGTCCTAAGCTCTTAACCCCTGGGTCCCATGGCCATGCGATTAAGTGCTACAAGATATGTTGGTCCCGTGGGAGGTGTTGGCACCACTCATGGGCCCATTTGTGGTGTGCTTTGTGTTTTCGCTCTCTAATGGCACATTTTCAGACCTAAGTGTGGATATTTTGAAATTTGGCTCATTCTCTCAAATTGTTGATCTCGTTTCCATGCGATCGATTACTATGATCTAAATTTGTCGCATGGAAGGTGTTCGCATCACTCACAGGACCGTTTGGATGGTGTTTTGTGGTTTCTCCATCAGAAGGAACGTTTTCAGGCCTAAGTGTGGATATTCTAAAAATTGTCGTATGATTTCAAACTGTGGATCCCGTGGCCATGCAGTCAGTTGCTACGAGCTATGTTTGTGCCGTGGGAGATGTGGGAACCACTCACTGGGACTTTTACGGGGTGATTTGTGTTTTCGCTCTCTAACAACACGTTTTTAGGCCTAAGTGTGGATATTCTTTAATTTTGCCCGTGCTCTCAAATCGTTGGTCCCGTTTCCATGTAGTGGGTTACTAAGAGATCTATTGGTCTCGTGGGAGGACTTGGCGCCAATCGCGGGGCCGTTTGGGGGTGGTTTGTGCTTTCCCAAATGATCGAACATTTTCAAGCCTAAGTGTGGATATTATGAAATTTGTCCCGTGATGTGAAACCCTGGGTCCCATTGCCACGCGATCGGTAACTACGAGCTATGTTGGTCCCATGGGAGGTGTTATCTCCGCTCACGGGATCGTTTGGGGGGTGGTTCGTGGTTTGGCCCACTGATGACACATTTTTATGCCAAAGTGTGAATATTTTGAAATTTGGATCATGCTCTCAGACCGTGAGTCATGTGGTCAGTTAGTACGAGCAACATTTGTCTTATGGGAGGGGTTCGCACTACTCAAGTGTAGGATTGGGGAATGCTTTGTGTTTTCACCCTCCGACGACACGTTTTCAAGCATAAGTATGGATATTTCAAAATATAGCCCGTCTTGTTAAACCATGGGGGACATAGTGACGTGGTTAGTTACTACGAGATACGCTGGTCCCATGGGAGGTGTTAGCACCTCTCACAGGGACGTTTGGGGGGTGGTTCGTGGTTTTTCCTTCTGACGGAACATTTTGAAGCCGAAGTGTGGATATTCGGAAATTTCTCCCTATATCTCAAACTGTGGGTCCATGGCTATGCGATCAGTTACAACGAGCTACGTTGGTCCCATCAAAGGTCTTGGCATTGCTAAAGGGGCCGTTTGTGGGGTTCTTTGTGTTTTTGCCCTCTGACGAAAAGTTTTCAAGCATATGTGTGGATATTATTAAATTTGATCTTAGCTCTTAACCCATTGGTCCCATGGCCACGTAGTCAAATTCTATAATCTACGTTGGTCCTGTGGGAGGTGTTGGCACTACTCACGGGGCCGTTTGTGTTGCGCTTCGTGTTTTCACCCTCCGACGGCACATTTTCAGGCGTAAGTGTGGATAGTTTGAAATTTTGCTCATTTTCTCAAAATATGGGTCCGATTTCCATGCGGTCGATTACTATGAGCTACGTTCTCCAATGGGAGGAGTTCACACCACTCACGGGGCCGTTTGGGTTGTGGTTTGTGGTTTCTCCATCAGACGACACATTTTCAGGATTAGGTGTGGATATTCTAAAAATAGGTCCGTAATTTCAAACTGTGGGTCCTGTGTCTACGCGATCATTTGTTATGAGACACGTTTGTGCTGTGGTAGACATGGGCGCCACTCACTAGGATGTTTGGCAGGTGCTTTGTATTTTTGCTCTCTAACGGCACGTCTTCTGGCCTAAGTGTGAATATTCTAAAATTTTGCCCATGCTTTCAAATCATTGGTCCCGTGTCTATGCAATTGGTTACTACGAGCTACGTTGGTCCCGTGGGAGGAGTTGGCACCACTCTCGGGGCCATTTTGGGGGTGGTTTGTGGTTTCTCCCTATGATGCCACGTTTTCAAGCCTAAGTGTTCATATTATGAAATTTGGACTGTGCTCTCAAATCGTGGGTCCCATTCCCATGCGGTCAGTTACTACGAGCTACATTGATCCCATGAGAGGTGTAAGCTCTGCTCACGGGGTCGTTTGGGGGGTAGTTCGTGGTTTGGGACACCGACGACACATTTTTAGGCCTAACTGTGAATATTCTTAAATTTGGATCGTGCTCTCAAGTGTGGATCCCGTGGTCACATGGTCAGTTAGTACGAGTAACATTTTTATCGTGTGAGGTGTTGGCACTACTCAAGCAGAGGTTTATGGGGTTCTTTAGGTTTTCACCCTCTGATAGCACATTTTTAAGAGTAAGTGTGGATATTTTAAATTATGGCCCATCCTCTTAAGCCATGGGTCCCATAGCGACGTGGTCAGTTACTATAGATACGCTGGTCTCGTGTGAGGTGTTGGCGCTGCTCACAGGGACATTTGGGGGGTGCTTCGTGGTTTTTTCCTCTGATGGCACATTTTGAGGCGTAAGTGTGGATATTCTAAAATTTGGCCCTAGCTCTCAAACTGTGGGTCCCATGGCTATGCGCTCGGTTACAATGAGTTAGGTTGGTCCAGCCGAATGTGTTGGCATTGCTCAAAGGACCGTTTGGGGTGGGGGCTTTGTGTTTTCGTCCTCTATAAGGACGTTTATCAGGCCTATGTGTGGATATTTTGAAATTTAGCCTGAGCTCTTTACCCGTGGGTCCCATAGCCATGCGGTTAATTATTCCAAGCTATGCTGGTCTCGTGGGAGGTGTTGTTACCACTCACAAGCCCGTTTGTGATGTGTTTTGGGTTTTTGCCCTTTGACGTCACATTTCCACGCCTAAGTGTGGATATTTAGAAATTTGGCTCGTTCTGTCAAACTGTGGGTCTTGTTGACATGAGATCGATTACTATGAGCTACATTTGTCACGTGGAAGGAGTTCGCACCACTCATGGGGTCATTTGGGTAGTGGTTTGTGGCTTCTCCTTCAGAAGGCGCATTTTCAGGCCTAAGTGTTGATATTCTGAAAGTGGGCCCCTGATTTCAAACAGTAGGTCCCATGGCCACACGATCAGTTATTATGAGCTATGTTTGTGCCGAGCGAGGTGTTGGACCCTCTCACATGAATGTTTGGGGGGTGTTCGTGGTTTTGCCCTCTGACGGCACATTTTCAGGCCTAAGTGTGGATATTCTGAAATTTTGCCCAAGCTCTCAAACTGTGGGTCCCATGGCTATTCGATTGGTTACTATGACATACGTTGGAACCGTTGGAGGTGTTGGCGTTGATCAAAGGGCCGTTTTGGCGGTGGTTCCTGGTTTCGCCCCCTGATAGCACATTTTTAGGCTTAAGAGTGGATATTCTAAAATTTGGCCCGTGCTCTCAAACTATGGGTCCCATGGCCACACGATCGGTTACTATGAGCTACGTTTTGTCTCGTGGGAGGTGTTGGCACCACTCATGGGGACGTTTGTGGGGTGGTTCGTGCTTTCTCGATTTGACGACACGTTTTCAAGCCTAAGTGTTGATATTCCGACATTTGGACCGTGCCCTCAAACCATGAGTAATGTGGCCACGCGATGGGTTTCGATGTGATACGTTGGTCTCATGGGAGGTTTTTGCAACGCTCATGGGGCCATTTGTCTGATGGTTAGTGTTTTCACCCTCTCATGACATATTTTCAGGCCTAATTGTGGATATTCTAAAATTTGGCACGTGATCTCAAATCATTGATTTCATTGCCACACAATGAGTTACTATAAGATACGCTGGTCCCGTGGGAGGTGTTGGCGCCGCTCGCTGGGACGTTTGGGGAGTGGTTCGTGGTTTTTCCCTCTGACAGCACATTTTGAGGACTAAGTGTGGATATTATGAAATTTGGCCCAAGTCCTCAAACTGTGGGACCCATGGAAATGAGATGGGTTAAAATGATCTACGTTGGTCCCATCGAAGGTATTGGCATTGTTCAAGGGGCATTTAGGGGGTGCTTTGTGTTCTCGCCCTCTACCGGCACGTTTTGAGGCCTATGTGTGGATATTCTGAAATTTGTGCTGAGCTATTAACCCGTCCATCCCATGTCAACAAGGTTAAATGCTATAAGCTATGCAGGTCCCGTGGAAGGTTTTGGCACCAATCACGGGCCCATTTGTATTGTGCTTTGTGTTTTCGCCCTCCAACAGCACATTTTCAGGCCTAAGTGTGGATATTTTTAAATTTGGCTCGTTCTCTCAAATTGTGGATACTGTTACCATTCGATCGATTACTATGATCTACATTTGTCGTGTGGAAGGATTTCCCACCATTCATGGGGCCTTTTGGGTGGTGGTTTATGGTTTCTCCGTCAGAAGGCACGTTTTCAGGCCTAAGTGTGGATATTATAAAAATTGTCCCATGATTTCAAATTGTGGGTCCCGTGGCCACGCGATCAGTTGATATGAGATATGTTTGTCCCGTGGGAGATGTTGGCACCACTCACTAGGACTTTGGGGGTCCTTTGTGTTTTTTCTCCCTAACAGCATGTTTTTAGGCCAAAGTGTGGATATTCTAAAAAATTTATCGTGCTCTCAAATCATTGGTCCCGTTGCCATGTAGTCAGTTACTAAGAGCTCTGTTGGTCTCGTGGGAGGACTTGGCGCCACTCATGGGGATATTTGGGGGTGGTTTATGGTTTCCCCCTATGACGACATGTTTCCAAGCCTAAGTGTGGATATTATGAAATTTGACCCGTGCTCTGAAACCGTGGGTCCCATGGCCACACGGTCGGTTAGTACGAGCTACGTTGGTCCTATGGGAGGTGTTAGCTCCCCTCACGGGGTCGTTTGAGGGGTAGTTCGTCGTTTGGGCCACTAACGACACATTTTTAGGCCTAAGTGTGAATATTTTGAAATTTTTATTGTGCTCTCAAACCATTGGTCCCATCGAAGGGGTTGGTGTTGCTCAAGGGGCCGTTTGGGGGGGCTTTCTGTTTTTGACCTATGACAAAAAGTTTTCATCCATATGTGTGGATATTATGAAATTTGGCTTTAGCTCTTAACCCATGGGTCTTATGGCCTCATGGTAAAATGCTTCAAGATACACAAGTCCCGTGGGAGGTGTTGGAACCACTCACGGGGCCGTTTGTGTTGGGCTTTGTGTTTTCGGCCTCTGACGGCACATTTTCAGGTCCAAGTGTGGATATTTTGAAATTTTACTCATTCTCTCAAACTGTGGGTTATGTTTCCATGCAGTCGATTACTACGAGATACGTTTTTTCCAGTGGGAGTAGTTCGCACTACTCACGGGGCCGTTTGGGTGGTGGTTTGTGGTTTCTCCATCAGACGACATGTTTTCAGGCCTAAGTGTTGATATTCTAAAAATTGGCAAGTGATTTTAAACTGTGGGTTTCATGGCTACGTGTTCATTTGTTATGAGGTATGTTTCTGATGTGGTAGACATTAGCGTCACTCACTAGGCCGTTTGGGGGGTGCTTTTTGTTTTATCTCTCTAACAGCACGTTTTCAGGCCTAAGTGTGTATATTCTAAAATTTTTCCCATGCTCTCGAATCGTTTATCCCGTTGCCATGTAGTCAGTCACTAAGATCTCTGTTGGTCTCATGGGAACACTTGGCACCACTCACGGGGCTTTTTGGGGGGTGGTTCGTGGTTTCCCCCTATGACGGCACATTTTCAAGCCTAACTGTGGATATTATGAAATTGTACCCGTGCTTTGAAATTGTGGGTATCTTGTCCACGCGATCGGTTACTACGACTTACGTTGGTCAATGGGAGATGTTAGCTCAGCTCACAGGGTCGTTTGGCAGGTAGTTTGTGGTTTGGGCCACTGACGACACATTTTTAGGACTAAGTGTGAGTATTTTGAAATTTTCATCGTGCTCTCAAATCGTGGGTCCTGTGGTCAGTAACTACAAGAAACATTTGTCTTATGGGAGGTGTTCGCACTGCTCAAGTGGAGCATTGGGGGGTGCTTTTTGATTTCACCCTCTGACGACACATTTTCAAGCGTATGTGTGGATATTTAAAAATATGGCCCGTCTTGTTAAATCGTGGGTCCCATTTCAATGTTATCAGTTACTATGAGATACGCTGGTCAAGTGGGAGGTGTTGGCACCGCTCTCAGGGACGTTTGGGAGTGGTTCGTGGTTTTTCCCTCTGAGGGAACATTTTGAAGCCTATGTATGGATATTCTGAAATTTGGCCCTAGCTCTCAAACTTTGGGTCCCATGACTATGTGATCGGTTACAACAAGATACGTTGGTCCCGTCGAAGGGGTTGGCATTGTTCAAGGGGCTGTTTGGGAGGTCCTTTGTGTTTTCTCCCTCTGACGGTAAGTTTTAGGTATATGTGTGGATATTATGAAACTTGGACTTAGCTCTTAACCCATCGGTCCCATGGCCACGTGGTAAAATACTAAAAGCTACACTGGTCCCGTGGAAGGTGTTGGCACCACTCACGGAGACGTTTGTGTTGGGAATTTCTCAAAGGGCCGTTTTGGTTGGTGGTTCGTGGTTTCACCCCCTGATGGCACATTTTCAGGCTTAAGGGTGGATATTCTGAAATTTGGCCCGTGCTCTCAAACTGTGGGTCCCATGACCACGCGGTCGGTTACTATGAGCTATGTTTCTCATGTAGGAGGTGTTGGCACCACTCATAGGGACTCTTTAGGGGTGGTTCGTGGTTTCTCCATTTGACGACACATTTTCAAGACTAAGTGTTGATATTCAGACATTTGGACCGTGACCTCAAACCGTGAGTAACGTGGCCACGCAGTGGGTTACTAGGCATAAGTTGGTCTCATGGGAGGTTTTAGCATCGATCATGGGGCTGTTTGTCTGGTGGTTAGTGTTTTCACTTTCTCACGACACTTTTTCAGGCCTAAGTGTGGATATTCTTAAATTTGGCCCGTGCTCTCAAATCGTTGGTTTCATGGCCACGCAATCGATTACAACGAGATATGTGGTCCCGTGGGTGATTTGGCGCTGTTCACTGGGATTTTGGGGAGGTGCTTTGTGTTTTGTCCCTCTGACGGCATGTTTTCAGGCCTAAGTGTAGATATTTTGAAATTTGTCTTGTGCTCTCAAGCTGTGGGTGCCGTGACCCAGCGGTCGATTACTATGAGCTACGTTGGTCCCGTGGGACGTGCTGGTGCTGATCATAGGCCCTTTTGTGGGGTTCTTTTTATTTTTTCCCTCTAACATCACTTTTTTCGTCCTAAGTGTGGATATTTTTAAATTTCTCCTGTGCTCTCAAACTTTGGGTCCCGTGGCCATGCAGTCGATTACTATGAGCAACGTTGATCTCGTGGGAAGTGTGGACGCTGCTTATAGGTCCATTTTGTGGGGTGGTTTGTGTTTTCTCCCTCTAATGGCACATTTTCAGGCCTTAGTGTGGTTAGTCTAAATTTTTTATCGTTATATCAAATCGTTGGTCCCTTTTCCATGTAGCCGGTTACTATAAGCTATGTTGGTCACGTGGGACGAGTTAGTGTCACTCACCGAGTCGTTTGGGGGGTGGTTCTTGGTTTTTCCCTCTGACGGTAGGTTTAAAAACCTAAGTGTGTATATTTTAAATTTTGGCATGTGCTCTCAAGCCGCGGGTCCCATAGCCATACGGTAACGTTGGTCCCATGGGAAGTGTTAACACCGCTCACAGGGCTATTTATGGGGTTGTTCATGGTTTGGCCCACTAACGTCATGTTTTTAGGCCTAAGTGTGAATATTATAAAATTTGGATCGTGCTCTCAAATCGTGGGTCCCGTTGTCACGCGGTCGGTTACTATTATCTAGGTTTGTCTTGTGGGAATTGTTGATGCTGCTCACGAGGCCGTTTGAGGGGTGGTTTGTTTTTTCACCCTGTGACGGCACATTTTCAAGCGTAAGTGTGGATATTTTGATATTTGGCTCGTCCTCTTTAACCGTGGGTCCCATAGCGACGTAATTAGTTACTATGAGATACATTGGTCTTGTGGGAAGTGTTGACAACGTTGATAGGGACATTTGGGGGGTGGTTCATTGTTTTGCCCTCTAATGGCACATTTTCTGCCCTAAGTGTGGATATTCTGAAATTTGGCCTATGGTCTTAAAGTATGGGCCTCATGGCCATGTAGTAGGTAACTATCAGCTACATTGGTCCCGTGGGAGGTGTTAGTGCAACTAATAGGGCCGTTTGGGTGGTGGTTCATGGTTTGTCCCTTTGACGACACGTTTTAAGGCCTAAGTGTGGATATTCTGAAATTTTGTTCGTGCTCTCAAACTGTGGGTCCCGTGGCCACGCGATCAATTACTACGAGCTACAATTTTCTCGCGGGAGGTTTTGGCGTTGCTCACGCACCGTTTGGGGGGTGCTTTGGGTTTTTTCCCTCTGACGACACATTTTCATGCCTAAGTCTGTATATTTCGTAAATCTAGCCCATTCTCTTAAATTGTGGGTCCCGTGGCCATGACGTTGGTTACTATGAGCTATATTGGTCCCATGGGAGGTGTTAGCGCTGCTCAAGGGGCCTTTTGTTGGGTGATTTTTGTTTTCACTCTCCGATGACACATTTTTAGGCCTATGTGTGGATATTCTGAAATTTGGCTTGGCTTTAGTGTGGATTTTTCATAAATTTGGCTCATTCTCTCAAACCATGGGTCCCGTGGACATGCAGTCGGTTACTATAAGCTACGTTGGTTCTGTGGGAGGTCTTGGCGCCACTCACGGAGATGTTTGGGGGGTGCTTTTTGTTTTCTCCCTCTAACGGCACCTTTTCAGGCCTAAGTGTGGATATTCTGAAATTTATCCTATGTTATCAAACCATGGGTCCCGTGGCCATGCGGTCAGTTACTACGAGCTACACTGGTTCCGTGGGAGGTGTTGGCACCACTCAAGGGGCTATTTGTGTTGTGCTTTGTGTTTTCTCCCTCTAACGACAAATTTCCAGGCCTAAGTCTGGATATTCTAAATTTGTCCTTTCTCTGAAACTTTGGGTCCTGTTTCCATGCGTTTGATTACTACAACCTACGTTGGTCCCGTGGGAGGAGTTGGCGCCTCTCACGGGGCCTTTTTTAAGGGTGGTTTCTGGTTTCACCATCAGACGGCACGCTTTTAGGCCTAAGTGTGGATATTCTAAAAATTGGCCCATGATTTGAAATTGTGGGTCTCGTGGACACGTGATGATTTTCTATGAGTTGTGTTTGTGCCGTGAGAGTTTTTGGCACCACTCACGGGGCCGTTTTTGGGGTTCTTTGTGTTTTTGCCCATTAGCGGCACGTATTTAGGTCTAAGTGTGCATATTCTAAAATTTTCCCCGTGCTCTCAAATCGTTGGTCCCGTTGCCATACAGTCGGTTACGAAGAGCTATCTTTGTCCTATGGGAGGAGTTGGCGCCACTCACCGGGACGTTTGGGGGGTGGTTCATGGTTTCTCCCTCTGACGGCACATTTTCAAGCCTAAGTTTGGATATTCTGAAATTTGGCATGTGCTCTCAAAATGTGGGTCCCATGGATACGTGGTTGGTTACTAAGAGCTACATTGGTCCCTTTGGAGGTATTAGTACTTCTCACAGATCCGTTTGGGGGGTGGTTCGTGGTTTGGCCCACTGACAATACGTCTTTAGGCTTAAGTGTGAATATTCTAAAATTTTGATCTTGCTCTCGAACCGGTGGTCCCGTGGTCATGTGGTTGGTTACTATGAGATACGTTTGTCCTGTGGGAGGTGTTGGCGTTGCTCACAAGACCATTTGGGGGGTGCTTTGTGTTTTCAACCTATGACGACACGCTTTCAATCGTAAGTGTGGATATTTTGAAATTTGGCTCATCCTCTAAAACTGTGGGTCTGATACCCACATGGTCAGTTACTATGAGATACGTTGGTCTCTGGGATGTGTTTGGGCCACTGATAGGGAGGTTAAGGGGTGGTTCATGGTTTTGCCCTCTGATGGCACGTTTTTAGGTCTAAGTTGGACATTGTTAAATTTGGCCCTAGCTATCAAATTATGGGTCCCATGTCCATGCGATCGGTTATTATGAGCTACGTTGGTATCGACGGAGGTGTTGACATTGCTCATAGGGATGTTTTGGATGGTGGTTCATGGTTTCTCCCTATGACGACACGTTTTCAGGCTGAAGGGTGGATATTTTTAAATTTGGCCCCTACTCTCAAATTGTGATTCCTTGGTCACGCGATCGATTACTACGAGCTACGTTGGTCCAGTTGGAAGTGTTGGTACCACTCTTGGTTCCGTTTGGAGGTTGGTTTGTGGTTTCTCCATCTAACGACATGTTTTAAGCCCTATATGTCAATATTCAATAATTTGACTCATTCTCTCAAACCGTGGGTCCTGTGGCCATGTGTTCAGTTACTATGAGCTACGTTTGTGTGGTGGTTAGTGTTTTCCCCTCCGACGGCACATTTTTAGGCCTAAGTGTGGATATTCTATTATTTGCCTCATCCTCTAAAACCGTGGGTCTCATGGTCATGCGATCGTTTACTACGATCTACGTTGGTCCAGTGGGAGGTGTTGGTGTCGTTCACAGGGCCATGTGGGAGAAGTTTTGCATTTTCTCCCTGTGACGATATGTTTAAAAGCCTATGTGTGGATATTTTGAAATTGTATCGGTGCTCTCAAACCATTGGTCCCGTTGTAATGCGGTCAGTTACTACGAGCTACATTGGTTCCATGGGAGGAGTTGACGCCACTCACTGAGCCGTTTGGGCGTGGTTCATGGTTTGGCCCTTTGATGATACGTTTTAAGGCCTATGTGTGGATATTATGAAAGTTGGCCCGTGCTCCCAAACCGTGGGTCCCGTGGCCACGCGGTCAGTTTCTACTAGCTATGTTTTTCCTGTGGGAGGTTTAGGCACTGCTCACGGGGCCGTTTGGGGAGTGTTTTGGGTTTTTTCCCTCTGACGGCACATTTTCATGCCTAAGTGTGGATATTTCATCAATTTGGCCTGTGCTCTCAAATTATGGGTCCCCGTGCTATGTAGTCGGTTACTATGAGCTACGTTGGTCCCGTGGGAGGTGTTGGCCCCACTCAAGGGCCCGTTTGGGGGGTGCTTTCTATTTTCTCCCTCTGACGGTATGTTTTTAGGCCTATGTGATGATATTATGAATTTTGGCGCGTGATCTTAACCCGTGGGTCCCATGGCCACTCGGTCGATTGCTACAAGCTATGCTGGTCACGTGGCAGGTGTTGGAACCACTCACGGGGCCGTTTGTGTTGTACTTTGTGTTTTCTCCCTCTGGCGGCACATTTTCAGGCCTAAGTGTGGATATTTTGAAATTTGTCCCGTTCTCTCAAACTGAGGGGCCTGTTGCCTTGCAGTCGATTAATACAAGCTAAGTTGGTCCCGTGGGAGGAGTTGGCACCAGTAACGGGGCCATTTGGGTGGTGGTTTATGTTTTTGCCATCACACAACATGTTTTCAGGCATAAGTGTGGATATTCTGAAATTTGTCTTCGGATTTCAAATTGTGGCTCCAGTGGTCAGATGATCACTTGCTACGAGCTATGTTTGTGTTGTGGAAGATGTGGGCGCCACTCACAGGGCCGTTTGGGTGGTGCTTTGTGTTTTCTCTCTCTAATGGCACGTTTTCAAGCCTAAGTGTAGATATTTTGAAAATTTTCCCTTGCTCTCCAACATGTGGTCCTGTTGCCATGCAGTCGGTTACTACGAGCTATGTTGGTCCCGTGGGAGGAGTTGGCACCACTCATGGGGTCGCTTGGGGGTGATTCATGGTTTTTCCTTGTGACGGCACACTTTCAAACCTAAGTGTGGATATTCTAAAATTTGGTATGTGCTCTCAAATCGTGGGTCCCATGGACATGCGGTCGGTTACTATAAGGTACGCTAGTCCCATGGAAGGTGTTAGCTCCGCTCACGGGGTCATTTGGGAGGTGGTTCGTGGTTTAGGCCACTGACGACACGTTTTTAGGCCTAAATGTGAATATTCTAAAATTTGGACCGTGCTCTCAAACCGTGGGTCCCGTGGTCGGTTACTACGAGAAACATTTGTCCCGTGGGAGGTATTAGCACTGCTCACGAGGTGGTTTGGGCGGTTCTTTGTGTTTTCACCCTCCGACGACACGTTTTCAATCGTAAGCGTGGATATTTTAAAATATGGCCCCTTCTCTTAAACCATGGGTCCTACAGCCATGTGGTCAGTTACTACGAGATACACTGGTCTCGTGGGAGGTGTTGGCGCCGCTCACAGGGACGTTTGGGGGGTGGTTTGTGGTCTTTCCCTCTGGCAAAACATTTTCAGGCCAAAGTGTGGATATTCTGAAATTTGTCCTTAGATCTCAAAGCTTGGGTCCGATGGCTATGCGATCGGTTACTACGATCTACATTGGTCCCATTGGATATGTTGGCGTTGCTCACGGGGCCATTTTGGGGGGTGGTTCGTGGTTTCTCTCTCTGACAGCATATTTTTAGGCTTAAGAGTGGATATTCTGAAATTTGGGCCATGCTCTCAAACTGTGGATCCCATGGCCATTCGGTCGATTACTACGAGCTACGTTCATCCCGTGGGAGGTTTGGCACCACTCATTAGTCCGTTTGGGGAGTGGTTTGTGGTTTCTCCATCCGAAGAAATGTTTCGAAGCCTATGTGTCGATATTCAGAAATTTGACCCGTGATCTCAAACCATGAGTCCCGTGACCACACGGTCAATTACTATGAGCTAACTTTGTCTCATGGAATGTTTTGGCATCACTCACAGTACCGTTGGGGAGTTGCTTTGTTTTTCATCCTCTGACGGCATGTTTTCATGCAGAAGTATGGATATTTTAAAATTTGTCATGTGCTCTGAAATCGTGGGTCCCGTGGCCACACGGTCGATTAGTACAAGCTACGTTGGTCACATGGGAGGTGTTGACACTGCTCACAGGGCCGTTTGTCGATTGCTTTGTGTGTTTTCCCTCTAATGGAATGTTTTTCGGCCTATATGTGGATATGCTAAAATTCGGCTCGTTCCCTCAAACCGTGGGTTTCATGGCCACACGATTAGTTACTACGAGTTATGTTGGTGTCGTGGGTGATGTTGTCGCCACTCATGGGGCTGTTTGGGAGATCCTTTTTGTCTTTTCCCTCTGACGGCATGTTTTCAGGCCTAAGTGTGGATATTTTGAAATTTTGCATGTCCTCTCAAATTGTGGATCCCAAGTCCATTTGGTCGATTACTACGAGCTACGTTGGTCCCGTGGGAGGAGTTGTTATTGCTCATAGGGCCATCTGTGGGGTGCTTTCTGTTTTCTCTCTCTAACGACACGTTTTCAGGCCTAAGTGTGGATTTTCTGAATTTTTGGATGTACTCTCAAATTATTGATCCCGTTGCCAAGCAGTCTATTATTATGAGCTACGTTGGTCCTGTGGGAGGAGTTGGTTCCACTCACGGGGCCCTTTTGGTGGGTGATTCATTGTTTGGCCCACTAACGACACGTTTTCAGGCCTAAGTGTGAATATTCTGAATTTTTGGATCATGCTCTCAAATCGTTGATCTCGTGGTGACGAGGTCAATTTCTACGAGCTACGTTGGTCCCGTGGGAGGTGTTAGCACCACTCACGGGGCCTTTTGTGGGATGGCTCGTGGTTTCTCCATCTGACGACACGTTTTTAAGCCCAAGTGTCGATTTTAATAAATTTGGCCTGTGCTCTCAAACCGCGAGTCCCGTGGCCATGAGATAGGTTACTATGGGCTACGTTGGTCTCATGGGAGGTTTTGGCATCGCTCATGGGTCCGTTTGTGTCGTGGTTAGTGTTTTCTCCCTTTAACGGCACATTTTTAGGCCTAAGTGTGGATATTCTAAAATTTTGCCCGTGCTCTCAAATCGTTGGTCCCATTGCCATGCATTCGGTTACTACGAGCTATATTGGTCCCATGGGAGGAGTTGGCACCATTAACGGGGCCATTTGGGGGTGTGGTTCGTGGTTTCTTCCTCTAACGGCACGTTTTCAAGCCTAAGTGTGGATATTCTTAAATTAGGTTTGAGCTCTCAAACCGTGGATCCCATGGCCATGTGGTCAACTACTACGATCTACGTTGGTTCCATGGGAGGTGTTAGCGCCACTCACGAAGCCGTTTGGGGGGTGGTTCGTTGTTTGTCCCACTAACGACTCATTTTTAGGCCTAAGTGTGAATATTATTAAATTTGGATCGTGCTCTCGAACCGTGGGTCCCATGGTCACATGGTCAGTTACTACGAACAACATTTGTCCTTTGGGAGGTGTTGGCGCTGCTCACGAGGCCTTTTGGGGGGTTCTTTGTGTTTTCACCCTCTGACGGCACGTTTTCAAGCGTAAGTGTGGATATTCTTAAATATGGCATGTGCTCTCAAATAGTTGGTCCCATGGCCACATGGGCGAGTACTATGAGCTAGGTTGGTCCCATGGGATGTGTTAGCACCGCTCACAAGGCCTTCTGTGGGGTGGTTCATGGTTTCCCCCTCTGACGGTACATTTTTAGGCCTAAGTGTTGATATTCTAAAAATTGACCCATGCTCTCAAACCATGGGTCCCATGGCCATGTAGTCAGTTGCAATGAGCTAAGTTGGTGCAGTGGGAAATGTTTGTGCCACTAATGGGTCCGTTTAGGTGGTGCTTTGTGTCTTCGTCCTCTTATGGCACGTTTTCAGGCCTAAGTGTGGATATTCTAAAATTTGGCCCGTGCTCTCAAACTGTTGGTCATGTGGCCATGTAATCGATTACTAGGAGCTACATTGGTCATGTGGGAGGTGTTTCTACCACCCACGAGGGCTTTTGGGAGGTGGTTCGTGGTTTCTCCCTCTGACAGAACGGTTTGGGGGGTGGTTCGTTGTTTGGATCTCTGATGGCACGGTTTCTGGCCCAAGTGTGGATATTCTAAAATTTTTCCCGTACTCTTAAATCGTGGGTTTCGTTGCCATACGATCGGTTACTATGAGCTATGTTGGTCCCGTGTGTGGAGTTGGCACCACTCAAGGGGACGTTTTGGGGGTGCTTCATAGTTTTTCCCTCTGACGGCATGTTTTCAGGCCAAAGTGTGGATATTCAAAAATTTGGACCGTGTTCTCAAATCGTGGGTGAAGTGGGCACACTATCGGTTACTACGAACTATTTAGTTCCATGGGAGGTGTTGGCACCATGCAAGGGGCCGTTTGGGGGTGCATTGTGTTTTCTCCCTCTGATGGCACGTTTTTCAAACCGAGGTGTGGATATTCTGAGATTTTTCCCGTTCTCTCAAACCATGGATCCTGTGGGTAAGCAGTCATTTATTACGAGCTACGTTGGTCCTGTGGGATGTGTTGACACTGCTCATGACACCATTTGGGGGTTGATTTGTGTTTTCTCCCTCATATGGCACGTTTTCAGGCCTAGGTGTGGATATTTTGAAATTTGGCTCGTGCTCTAAAACCATGACTCCCATGTCCAAGCGGTCGGTTACTACAAGCTACGTTGGTCCTATGGGAAGTTTTGGCGCCGCTCACAGGGCCGTTTGGAGGTGGTTTGTCCCTCTGAGGACACGTTTTTAGGCCTAAGGGTGGATATTCTCAAATTTTAATTATTCTCTCAAATCGTGGATCCCGTGGAAATGCGATCGGTTACTACGAGGTATGTTGGTCCTGTGGTAGGTTTTGGTACCGCTTACAGGATCGTTTGTGGGGTGGTTCATGTTTTTGCCCTCTGCCATCACGTTTTTATGCATAAGTGTGGATAATCTAAAATTTGTCCGGAGATCTTAAATTTTGGGTTCCATGGCCATGCGATCGGTTACTATGAGTAATGTTGGTCCTGTGGGAGGTGTTGGTGCTTCTCACGGGGACATTTTGGGAGGTGGTTCATGGTTTCTCCCTCCGATTGCTCGTTTTAAGGCCTAAGTGGGGATATCCTAAAATTTGGCCCGTGCTCTAAAACCGGGGGTCCAATGGCCATCAGGTCGGTTACTACGAGCTATGTTTGTCCTATGGGAGGTATTGGCACCGCTCATGAAGCCGTTTGGGGGGTGGTTTGTGGTTTCATGCTTTGATGGCACGTTTTCAGGCCGAAGTGTGGATATCCTGAAATTTTTCCCGTGCTCTCAAACCGTGGGTTTTGTTGCCATACGATTGGTTACTATGAGCTACCTTGGTCCCATGGGTGGATTTAGCACCACTCACGGGGATTTTTTGGTAGTGCTTCATGGTTTCTCCCTCTGACGGCATGTTTTTAGGCCAAAGTGCGGACATTCGAAAATTTAGCCAGTGTTCTCAAACTGTGGGTGCAGTTGCCACACTATTGGTTTCTACGAGTTATTTGGTCCCGTGGGAGGTATTGGCGCCACTCACGGGGCCGTTTGGGTGGTGCTTTGTGTTTTCTCCCTCTGACGACATGTTTTTCAGACCTAAGTGTGAATATTCTGACATTTTTCCTGATCTCTCAAACCGTGGATTCCGTGGCCATGCGATCATTTTTTTCAAGCTACATTGGTCCTGCGGGATATGTTGACACCGCTCACGAGGCCATTTGGGGGGTGCTTTATGTTTTTTCCCTATGATGGCATGTTTTTAAGACTAAGTGTGGATATTCTTAAATTTGGCATGTGCTCTCAAACTGTGGGTCTTGTGGCCATGCGTTCGATTACTTCGAGCTACGTTGGTCTCATGGGAGATGTTGGCAATGCTCAGTGAGCCGTTTGTGGTGTGGTTTGTGTTATCTTTCTCTAACGGCATGTTATTAGGCCTAAGTGTGTATATTATGAAATTTTGCCTGTGCTCTCAAATCATGGGTCCCGTTTCCAAGAGGTCGATTACTAAGAGCTATGCTGGTCTCGTGGGTAGAGTTGGCACCACTAAGGGGGTGTTTGGGGGGTTGTTCTTGGTTTCTCCCTCGAACGGCACGTTATCAGGCCTTAGTGTGGATATTATAACATTGGTCCCGTGCTATCAAACCGTGGGTCCCATGGCCAAGAGGTTGGTTAATATGAGCTACGTTGGTCCCATGGCAGGTGTTAACACCTCTCATGGGGCCGTTTGGGGGTGCTTTGCGTTTTCTCCCTCTAATGGAACATCTTTGGGCCTAAGTGTGGATATTCATTAATTTGGACCGTGCTCTCAAATCGTGGGCCCCATGGCCACGCAGTCAGTTACTATGAGCTACATTAGTCATATGGAATGTTGGCACGACTCACGGGGCCATTTAGGGTGTGCCAATTGTTTTCGCCCTCTCACGACAAGTTTTCAGGCCTAAGTGTGGATATTATAAAATTTGGCTAGTTCTTTCAAACCGCGAGTCCCGTGTCCATGTGGTCGGTTACTAATAACTATGTTGGTCCTGTGGGAGGTGTTCGCACCGCTCATAAGATCGTTTCGGGGGTGGTTCTTGTTTTTCCCCTCTGACGACACATTTTTCCATCCCAAGAGTGGATATTCTAAAATTTGGTCCAAGCTCTCAAAATGTGAGTCCTATGGGAGGTGTTGGCATTTCTCACAAGGCCATTTTGGGGGGTGGTTCATGGCTTGGCCCTCTGATGACTGGTTTTTAGGCGTTAGTGTGTATCTTCTAAAATTTGGCATGTTCTCTCAAACTATGGGTCGCATGGCCAAACAGTCGGTTCATATGAGCTACATTGGTCCCATGGGAAGTGTTGGTGCCGCTCACGGGGCTGTTTTGGTGGTGGTTCGGGGTTTGTCCCTCTAATGGCACATTTTTAAGTCTAAGTGTTGATATTCTAAAATTTGGGCCGTGCTCTCAAATTGTGGGTCCCGTGGCCACACGATCGATTACTATGATCTACATTAGTCTCGTGGGAGGTTTTCGCATCAGTCATGGGTATGTTTGGGAGTTGGTTTGTGGTTTCTCCCATGACGGCACATTTTCAAGCCTAAGTGTGGATATTCAAAAATTTATCCCCTTCTCTCAACCCACCGGTCCTATGGCCACGCGATCAGTTACTATGAGCTACGTTGGTCTTGTGGGAGGTGTTGGCGTCGTTTGGGCGCTGCCCCGACGGCACGTTTTGAAGCCTAAGTGTGTATTTTTAAAATTTGGGTCGTGATATCAAACCATGGGTGTCACGCCCCGACTTAATTTTGTTAAACTCATACTGTTAATTAGAGATAAATTGGCTTAAACAATGCTTTAATTTAAATCTCTAAGGAAAATAGCATAAGATTTTTTTTTTCCAAAGGTATGTGTAGATGAAAACATAACTGCCTTTAATTATAACTAATAAGTACTACATAACTTTACATAACCAAGATCCTTAGTTTAATAATTACACAAAAGAAATCATGATATTCAAACCATACTAAATATCCGTCACTCCCCCGTGTTAAGGTCCTAACTTGGTAGTGAACTCCAAACGGTAGGCATACCTGAAACATAACATTACAAGAGTGTAAGCAATATAAGCTTAGTGAATGACCATATACCACCTCTATAACCAAATTGAATAACCATTTTTATTTTGTTTTAATGCTATAACCCAACAGGAATTGTGAAACTCTCGCAAGCCTGGACCCGCCACAGTCCAATTAATCCACCACAGTTATCGGGGACCACCACATCCCTTTATTAGGCCCGAGTACACAAATCTTTAAGTTGGATTAACAGGACTGCCACATCCTGTAGGACCCACCACAGTCCTTAACACTAAATAACATCACTTAACATTTCAATCATATGCATATGTTTCCTAGATACAACATCACTCCCATAAGCATTTTAACACATGTATTGAACTACACATTTCCATATGAACATATGATCATGTATATTTCATAGGACAGGTCACTCACCTTGGATTTGGTGCTAAGATTAATACCAGACTACTTCCTTGGTATGGTGGTATTAGTTGCTTCCCCACCTAACAAGTCAACGTCATTAGTATCTGAATACACCAATTAACATTAAACCTAGTAATACATCACATCATTTGGTCAATCAGAAATAACTAAGGAGGAAATAAATATGATACTTCACATTTCTATAAAACCCAAGTAATTAGAGTTCTAACATAATTTACAGAATTAAATTACGAATTTTCTAGACAAAGTTATGCACATTTCATTACAGCCTTTTCCAAATCGGTTCTCAAGAAAAACAACAACACAACTTCAACTTCCTAGAATTCTCATAATTTTTGTACAATATAACTTTCTATGATATTCCACCCAATATTATTAAACACATTGAATAATACAAATTTAATGTTTCATAATTTTTAGGGCTCATTTTCTATGTCGAGCAAAACGTCAAACACCTGGTATGCATTCTTGCTCCTTTAGGGCAGATTTTAAACCAAGACTTCAAACTATCACCAAGGGTTCATTACTTGGTATTTTTACACAATTTTCGGATATGTTATACACGTATGAGTTTATTTTACTCTCCAACTTGAATCACTCAATTCCAATAAGTATTCCATGATTTATACCATTTTTAGCACAACTAGGTCAAAATACAACATTAAGGCATAGCTTAACATTTTTAAGCATACATAACCTTGACCTTGAGTATAATTCATGGAAACATATAATAAACATATTTTAGCAGAAATATACATCATAATCATGAATTTTCTAAATCAAAATGCTTTACGAAAAGATGATGTAAATTTAGGACTTTAAAGTATGCATTTACAATCCTAGCTCTGGTTCAAACATATGTTCTTAACCCATCCTTGTTCCAACACAATTCAGCAATATGGGTATCATTAAAATATATATCCAACTCAGGAATAAAAACATGCAAAGTATAGAACTCATCCATGTGACAAACTTTAATAAAGATGTAATTACCTTACGAGAATTCCTCGATTTATGGTGAATTTTCAAAGAAATTCTTCCTTAACTTTGTTTTTCTCTCTCCATAAGCATATTTTTTCTCAAGCTTGTAATAGGAAATGAAAAATATGATAAGTTCTACCTTATGAGCGAAAAAACGTCGCTATGGGACCACTTTAAGGTGGTATTATGCGATTCGTTGGGGAAGGGGTCCAATAGGACAATTTCGTTAATGACAGATTTGTCCGGCCTCGTAAAATCACCATAACTCACTATTTCGGGCCCCGATTTACTCTCACTTTGTGTCTATGAGTATATAACTTAAACATCTACAACTTTCATGTTTTTGTGTTTTCCCAAAATCATAAAACTAGTACACCTAATTTGGGCTCGAACAGAAGAGTAATTATTTACTCAAAATTTCATAACTTTCACATTTGGCGACCAAACATCGCCACTTTCGCACCAACACTCTAGCTTACTTTTTATAAACATAATGATGCATTTAAAAACATATTTTCATGATGCATTTAACCACATAACCAATTTATAACTTATAACTCATAACTTAAACTTAATCGTATAATTAACCTTACTAATCGTGTTTTAGGGCCTTACAATGGGTCTCATGGCCAAGTTGTGGGTCACGATGATCTATGTTGGTCCCATGGCAGGTATTGGATCCTCTTATGGGGTGGTTCATGGTTTTGCCTTCTAACGGCACGTTTTCAGGCCTAAGTGTGTATAGTCTAAAATTTGGTCCATTCTCTCAAATTGTGGGTCCTATGGACATGCGGTTGATTATTACAAGCTACATTAGTCCCATGGGAGGTATTGGGGATGCTCATGTTTCTATTTGGGGGTGGTTCGTAGTTTTGCTCTTTGAGGGCACGTTTTCAGGCCGAGGTCTGGATTTTAAGAAATTTGGCCTATGCCCTCAAATCGTGGGTCCCGTGGCCATGCGGTTAGTTATAACGAGCTGCATTGGTCCCACGGGAGGTGTTGGAACTCCTCACGAGACCGTTTGGGGGGTGGCTTGTGGTTTCACCCTCTAACAACACATTTTAAAGCGTAAGTGTTGATATTCTAAAATTTGTCCCACTCTCTCAAACCTTGGGTCCCATGACCATGTGATCGGTTACTACGAGCTACGTTGGTCCGGTGGGAGGTATTGTCACTGCTGATGGGGCCGTTTGGTAGGTGGTTCATGGTTTCTCCCTTTGACGGAATGTTTCTAGGCTTAAATGTGGATATTCTAAAATTTGGCATGTGTTCCCAAATTGTGGGTCCTGTAGCCATGTGGTCAGTTACTACGAGTTACATTGGTCTCGTGGGAGGTGTTGTCACATCTTACGAGGTTGTTTGAGGTGTGCTTTATGTTTTCACACTCTAACGACACGTTTTTAGGCGTAAGTGTGAATATTATAAAATTTATCATGTGCTCTCAAATCGTGGGTCCCGTTGCCATGCAATTGATTACTACGAGCTATGTTGGTCCGGTCGAAGGAGTTAGCGCCACTCATGGAGCTATTTGGTGGTTCTTGGTTTCGCCCTCTGCCCGCACAATTTTAGGCATAAGTGTGGATATTCTCAATTTTGGCCTATGCTCTTAAGCCTTGGGTCCCATGGTCACGCGGTCAGTTGGTACGAGCTATGTTTGTCCATGGATGGTTTGGTGCCACTCACGGGGCAGTTTGGGAGGGGATTCATGGTTTGGTCCTCTAACGACACGTTTTTAGGCCTAAGTTTGGATATTCTCAAATTTGGACCATGCTCTCAAACTGGGGGTCCTATGGCCACGCGTTCGGTTACTACGAGAGAATTTTTTCCATAGGGAGGTGTTAGTGCTGCTCACGGGGCTGTTTGGGGGGTGGTTCATTATTTTTACCTCTAACGGGACATTTTCATGCCTAAGAGTGGATATTCTTTAATTTGTCTCGTTCTCTCAAACTATGGGTCCATGACCATGAAGTCGGTTACTACGAGCTACATTGGTCTGGTGGGAGGTGTTGTCACTAGTCACGGGGTCGTTTGGGGGATGGTTTGTGGTTTCACCCTTTAACGACATGTTTTCAGGCCTAAGTGTGTATATTCTAAAATTTTTCCTATGATCTCAAACCATGGGTCCCGTTGGTAAGCGGTTGATTATTACGAGCTATGTTGGTCCCGTGGGTGGAGTTGGAACCACTCAGGGGGCCGTTTGGGGGTTGTTCGTGATTTCACCACCTGACGGCACGTTTTCAGGCCTAAGTGTGGATATTCTAACATTAGGCCCGTGCTCTTAAACCATGGGTCCCATGGCCACGCAGTTTCTTATTATGAGCTACGCTGCTCCCATGGCAGGTGTTAGCGCCTCTCATGGGGGAGTTTGGGGGTGCTTTGTTTTTTCACCCTCTAATGACACGTCTTCAGGCTTAAGTGTGGATATTTAGAAATTTGGCCTGTGATTTCAAACTATTGGCCCCTTGGCCGTGTGGTCGGTCACTACGAGATACGTTGCTCATGTGGGACGTGTTGGCACAGCTCATATGGCCATTTGGGGTGTGCTTTTTGTTTTCACTCTCTGACGACACATTTCAAGGCCTAAGTGTGGATATTCTAAAATTGGGCTAGTGCGGTCAAACTGCGGGTCCCGTGGACATGTGATCAGTTACTACGAGTTATGTTGGTAATTTAGGAGGTGATGGAACCACTCACAGGGACGTTTGGGGGTGGTTCTTGGTTTTTCCCTTTGACGGCACGTGTTTCAGGCCTAAGTTTGGATATTTTAAAATTTGGCCCGTGCTGCCAAACTTTGGGTCCCATTGCCATTTGGTCAATTACTACGAGCTACGTTGGTCTCGTGGGAGGTGTTGGCACCACTTTCGAGGCCGTTTGTGTGGTGGTTCATGGTTCCCACTCTGATGGAACGTTTTTTGGTCCAAGTGTTGATTTTCTAAAATTTGGAAACCGCTCTCAAGACGTGGGTCTCATTGCTATGTGGTGAGTTACTATGATCTATATTGGTCCCGTGGGAGGTGTTGGCGCTGCTCATAGGTCCGTATGGGGGTGTTTCATGGTTTTTCCCTCTAAGGGCACATTTTCAGGCCTAAGTGTGGATATTCTGAAATTTGGCACATGGTCTTAAACTATGGGTCCCGTGGCCACGTTATTAGTTACTACGGGCTACGTTGGTTCCTTGGTAGGTGTTGGCATCACTCATGTGGCCGTTTGCGTGGTGCAAGTTTTTTTTTCCCTCTGACGGCTATGTTGCTCCCTTGGGAGGTGTTGGCTGTGCGCACGGGGCCATTTTGCGGTTGGGTTTTATTTTTAGCCGCTAACGGCGCATTTTCAAGTATGAGTTTGTATGTTCTGAAATTCAGCTTCTACTCTAAAAATGTGGGTTCCATGGCTATGCAGTCAGTTACTACGAGCTTCGTTGGTCCCGTGGGAGATGTTGGCGTCACTGAAGGGGCCATTTGTGGGGTGATTTGTGTTTTCTCCCTTTGATGGTACATTTCATACCTAAGTGTGGCTATTCTGAAATTTGTCTCGTTCGCTCAAATCGCGAGTCCCGCGACTATGCAATTAGTTACTATGAGCTACGTTCGTCCCGTGGGAGGTGTTGGCGCTCCTAACGGGTCCGTTTGGTGAGTGCTTCGGGTTTTTTTCCCTCCAAGGGTACGTTTTCAAGCGTAAGTGTGGAGATTCTAAAATTTCTCCTGTTCTCTCAAACTCGGGGTCTTGTGGTCATGCAGTCGGTTACTATGAGCTACGCTTGTCCCATGGGAGCTGTTGATGCCACTCACTGGGCCATTTGGGTGGTAGTTCATGGTTTGGCCCTCTGACGACATGTTTTCAGGAATCGGTTTGGATATTCTCAAATTTGGATTGTGATGTCAAACCGAGGGTCTCGTGGACACGCAATCGGTTACTACGAGCTACGTTCGTCCTGTGGGAGGTGTTGGCACTACTCATAGGGCCATTTGGGGGGTTATTTTTGTTTTCTCCAATCTAACGACACGTTTTCAAGCGCAAGTGTGGATATTCTGAAATTTTTCTAATGGTCTCAAATCGTGGGTCTAGTAGCCGCGGGGTCGGTTACTACAAGCTACGTTGGTCCCGTAGGGTGTGTTGGCACAACTCACATGACCGTTTAGGGGTTGCTTTTTGTTTTCGTGCTCTTACGGCACATTTTCAGTCCTAGGTGTGGATATTCTAAAATTTGTCTAGTGCTCTCATACCGCTGGTACCGTTCCCACACGATCGGTTACTACATGCGATATCAGTCCCGTGGGCCGTGTTGGTGCCACTAACAGGGACGTTTTAGGGATGGTTCATTGTGTTATCCTCTGACAGCGCGTTTAAAGTCGTAAGTGTGGGTATTCTAAAATTTGGCTCATGCACTTAATCCATGGGTCTCGTGGCCATGTGCTCGGTTACTATGAGCTACGTGGGTACCGTGGGAGGTGTTGGCACTGCTCACGGGTCTATTCGGCGGGTGGTTCATGGTTTTACCCTCTGTCGGCACGTTTGAGGGATTAAGTGTGGATATTCTGAAGTTTGGCCCCTGCTCTCAAACCGTGGGTCCTGTGGACACGTGTTCGGTTACTACAACCTACGCTAGTCTTGGGGGAGGTGTTGGCACCGCTCATGCGACCGTTTGGGGTGTGCTTTGTGTTTTCTCCCTCTAATGACACATTTTCAAGCCTAAGTGTGAGTATTCAAAAATTTGTCCCATGCTTTCAAATCATGGGTACTGTGGACACGCGGTCGATTAGTACGACCCACGTTGGTCCTGTAGGAGGTAATGTCACCGCTCACGGGGCTATTTGCTGGGTGCTTTGTGTTTTTGCCCTCTAACCTCACATTTTCAGACCTAAGTGTGGATATTCTGAAATTTTTCCCCAGCTCTCATATCCTTGGCCCTTTGGGAGGAGTTAGTGCCACTCGTGCGGCTATTTGGGGGGTAGTTCATGCTTTCGCTCTCTGATGGCACGTTTTCAGGCCTAAGTGTGGATATTATAAAATTTGCATCATTCTCTCAAACTGGGGGTCCCATGGCCATGTGATCGGTTACTACGAGCTACGTTGATCCCATGGTAGGTGTTGGCACCACTCACTCGGCTGTTTGGGTGGTGGTTCGTGGTTTGGCCCTCTGACGACACGTTTTCAGGACTAAGTTTAAATATTCTTAAATTTGGACTATGGTATCAGACCGAGGGTCCCATGGCCACGCGGTCAGTTACTATGAGCTACGTTCATCCTGCGAGAGGTGCTGGCGCTGCTCACGGGGCCGTTTGGGGGCTGTATTCTGTTTTCGACCCTCTGACGGCACGTTTTTAAGAGCAAATGTGGATATTCTGAAATTTGGCCCATGGTCTCAAGCCGTGGGTCTAGTAGCCACGGGGTTAGTTACTACGATCTACGTTGGTCTTGTAGGAGGTGTTGGCACCGCCCATAGTTCCATTTGGGGTGTGATTTGTGTTTTCACCCTGTTACGAAACATTTTTAGGCCTAGGTGTGGATATCCTAAAATTTGGCTAGTGCTATCAAGAAACTGGTCATGTGGCCATGTGGTCGGTTACTATGAGCTACGTTGGTCCCCTGGGAGGTGTTAGGACCGCTCATAGGGACATTTCGGGGGTGGTTCATTGTGTTTCCCTCAAACGACATGTTTTTAGGCCTAAGTGTGGGTATTGTAAAATTTGGCTCATGCTCTTAAACCGTGGGTCCCCTGGCCATGTGTTCAGTTACTATGAGCTATGTTGATCCCATGGGAGGTGTTGGCACTACTCATAGGGCCGTTTGGTGGGTGGTTCGTGGTTTCGCCCTCTGACAGCACGTTCGAAGGCTTAAGTGTGAATATTATGAAATCTGGTTCCTAATCTCAAATCGTGGGCCTTGTGACCACGTGGTCGGTTACTACAAGTTACGTTGGTATCGGGGGAGGTTTTGGCACCGCTCACGAGGCTAGTTGGGGTGTGCATTGTGTTTTTGGCCTTTTGACGACACGTTTTCAAGCCTAAGTGTGAATATTCACAAATTTATCATATGCTCTCAAACTGTGGATATCAAGACGATTACTACGATCTATGTTGGTCACGTGGGAGGTGATGGCTCCGCGTACAGGGCCGTTTGTGGGATTCTTTGAGGTTTTTTCCTCTAACCTCACATTTTCAGGCCTAAGTGTGGATATTCTGAAAATTTTCCCGTGCTCTCAAATCCTTGGTCTCGTGGGAGGAGTTCGTGCAACTCATAGGGTTATTTGGGGGGTGGTTCTTTGTTTCGCTCTCTAATAGAATGTTTTCAGAACTTAGTGTGGATATTTTAAAATTTGGCACGTGCTCTCAAACCTTGGGTCCCATGGCCACGCAGTCGGTTACTATGAGCTACGTTGGTCCCGTTGCAGGGTAGTTCATGGTTTGGGCCTCCAACGACACGTTTTCAAGCCAATGTTTGGATATTATCAAATTTGCACCATGCTCTCAAATCGGGAGTCCCGTGGCCACGTGGTAGGTTACTACGACCTATATTTGTCCCGTGGGAGGTGTTGGCACTACTCACGGGCCCATTTGGGGGGTAGTTTATGGTTTCATCCACATGCTTAAGTTTGGATATTCTAAAATTCGGCTCGTTGTCTCGGACTGTGGGTCTAATAGCCATGGGATCAGTTACTATGAGCTAGGTTGGTCCCGTAGGAAGTGTTGGCATGGCTAATAAGTCCGTTTAGGGGGTGCTTTGTGTTTTGGTCGTCTTACGACACGTTTTCAGGCCTAACGGTGGACATTCTAAAATTTGGATAGTTCTCTCAAACCGCTGGTCCTGTGGCTATACGGTTAGTTACTACGAGCTATGTTGGTCCCATGGGAGGTGTTGGTGCCACTGATAAGGACCTTTCGGGGGTTGTTCATTGTGTTGCCCTCTGACGGCACGTTTTCAGGCCTAAGGGTGGGTATTGTGAAATTTGGCTCGTGCGCTTAAGCCGTGGGTACCATGGCAATGCAGTCAGTTACAATGATCTACGTTGGTCTCGTGGGAGGTGTTGGCACTACTCATTGGGCCGTTTGGGGGGTGGTTCGTTGTTTCTCCCTCTGACGGCACGTTTTCAGGCCTAAGTGTGGATATTCTGAAATTTGGCCCATGCTCTCAAATTATTGGTCCCGTTGCCACTTGTTCGGTTACTATGAGCTACGTTGGTCCCGTGGGAGGGGTTGGCGCACTCATAGGTCCTATGGGTGGTTCTTGATGGTTTCCCCCTCTGATGGCACGTTTTTAGGGCGATGTGCGGATATTCTAAAATTTGGCATGTGCTCTTATATTGTGGGTCTTGTTACCATGTGGTGAGTTACTCCGAGCTATGTTGGTCCTTTAGGAGGTGTTAGCGCCCCTCACAGGTCCATATGGGTGGTAGTTTGTGGTTTCTCCCTCTAACGACACATTTTCAGGCCTAAGTGAAGATATTTCAAAATTTGGCATGTGTCTCGAACTATGGGTCCCATGGTCATGCGATTAGTTACTACAGGCTATATTGGTCCTCTAGTAGGAGTTGGAACCACTCACGGGGCCATTTTGGGGGTGGTTCGTGGTTTCTCACTCTGACGGAATGTTTTCAGGCCTAAGTGTCGATATTTTGAAATTTGGCCCATGCTCTCAAATAGTTGGTCTTGTAGCCACATTATCGATTATTATGATCTACGTTGGTCATATGGGAGGTGTTGGCACCGCTCACAAGGTCGTTTGGGGGGTGCGTTGTGTTTTATCCCTCTAACGACACGTTTTCAAGAATAAGTGTGGATATTCTAAATTTTGGTGAGTGATCTCAAACCCCTGGTCCCGTGGACATAAGATCGGTTACTACGAGCTACATTGGTCCGTTGTGAGGTATTTGTGCCGCCCATAGGGACATTTTGGTGTGCTTGGTTGTGTTTACCTCTGACGGCACATTTTCTTGCCTAAGTGTGGGTATTCTAAAATTCATCACGTGCTTTTAAACCATGGGTCCCTTGGCCATGTGTTCTATGACTACGAGCTATGTTGGTCCCATGGGAGGTGTTGGCGCTACTCACAGGGCTATTTGATGGGTGGTCCTTGCTTTCGCACTCTGACGGCACGTTTGGAGGCTTAAGTGTGGATATTCTTAAATTTGGCCCATGCTCTAAAATCGTGGATCCCGTGGCCACGTGGTCAATTAAAACGAGCTACATTGGTCCCGGGGGAGGTGTATGCACCACTCACTAGGCATTTTGGGGTGTGATTTGTGTTTTCTCTCTCCGATGACACATTTTTAGGCCTAAGTGTGAATACTCAAAAATTTGTCCCGATCTCTCAAACCGTGGGTACCATGGCCGCACGGTAGATTTCTACAACCTATGTTGGTACCGTGGGAGGTGTTGGAGCTGGTCCCGGGGCCGTTTGTGGAAGTGCTTTGTGGTTTCACCCTTAGACCTCTCATTTTGAGGCCAAAGAGTGGATATTATGAAAATTTTCTTGTGCTCTCAAATCATTGGTCCCTTTGCCATGCAGTTAGGCACTATGGGCTACGTTGATCCCGTGGGAGGAGTTGGCACCACTCATGGGGATATTTGGGGGTGGTTCTTGGTTTTTCCCTCTGATGGCACGTTTTCAGGACTAAGTGTGGATATTTTGAAATTGGGCCCGTGTTCTCAAACCTTGGGTCCCATGGATATGTGGTCAATAACTATGAGCTACATTGGTCTCGTGGGAGTTGTTGGTGCCATTCACGTGGCCATTTGGAGGGTGGTTCGTGGTTTGGCCCTATGACGACACATTTTTCTGTCCTATGTTTGGATATTCTCAAATTTGGATTGTGCTCTCAAATCGGGGGTCCCGTGGCCATGCGGGTTGTTGCTATGAGCTATGTTTTTCCCGTATGAGGTGTTAGTGATGCTCACGGGGCTGTTTGGGGGGTGGTTCGTGGTTTCACCCTCTGACGTCACATTTTCTAGCCTATGTATGTATTTTCTAAAATTTGGCCCGTTCTCTACAATTGTGGGTATCATGACCATGCGGTCGATTACTACAAGCTACATTGGTCCCGTACGAGGTGTTGGCACTTCTCATGAGGCCGTTTGGGGAGTGGTTTATTGTTTCTCCCTCTGACTGCATGTTTTGAGGCTTAAGTGTGGATATTCTAAAATTTGGCTCGTGCTCTCAAACTTTGGGTACCGTGACCACATGGTCGGTTACTATAAGCTATGTTTGTCCCGTGGGAGGGGTTGGTTCCACTCACAGGGCCGTTTGGCGGGTGGTTCATGGTTCCCCCCTTTGATGGCTCGTTTTTAGGTCAAAGTGTGGATATTCTGAAATTCGGCTCGTGCTCTCAAACCACGGGTACCATTAACACGTGGTGAGTTACTATGAGCTATGTTGGTCCCATAGGAGGTATTGGTCCTTCTCATAGGTCTGTATGGCGGTGGTTCATTTTTTTTCCCTCTAACGACACATTTTCGGTCCTAAGTGTGGATATTTTGAAATTTGGCCCGTGGCCTCAAACTCTGGGTACCGTGGCCATGCAATTAGTTACTATGGGATACGTTGGTCCCGTGGTAGATGTTGGATCCGCTCACATGGTAGTTTTTGGGGTGCTGGTTGTTTTTTTCCCTATGATAGCATGTTTTTATGCCTAAGTGTTGATATTATGAAATTTACGTTGTGCTCTTAAACTATGGGTCCCGTGGCCATGCGGTCAGATACTACGATCTCGTTGGTCCCATGGGAGGTGTGGCACCGCTCACGGGGTCATTTGGGGGGTGCTTTTTATTTTTTCCCTCTGACGCCGCCGCTCAAGTCTAAGTGTGGATATTCTAAAATTTGGCTTCTGTTGTCAAAATGTGGGCTCCATGGCCATGCAGTCGGTTACTACGATCTTCCTTGGTCTCATGGGAGGTGTTGACTCTGCTCATGTGGACGTTTGTGGGGTGCTGGTTATTTTTTCCCTATGATAGCATGTTTTCAGGCCTAACTATTGATATTACGAAATTTGGGTTGTGCTCTCAAACAGTGGGTCCCGTGGACATGCAGTTGGTTCCTATGATCTACGTTGGTCCCGTGGGAGGTATTGTCACCACTCACGGGGCCGTTTGGTAGGTGATCTGTGTTTTCGCCCTATAAGTGTACCTTTTCAGGCCTAAGTGTTGATATTCTGAAATTTGTCATGTGCTCTCAAACTGTGGGTTCCATGGCCATGCAGTCGATTAATAAAGCTACGTTGGTCTCCTCGTAGGTGTTGGAACCGCTCACGGGGCCATTTGTGGGGTGCTTTGTGTTCTCTCTGATGGCACTTTTTCAGGCCTATGCGTGTATATTCTAAAAAAATTTCTTTTTCTCTCACACCATGGGTTCCGTTGCCACGCAATCAGTTACTATGAGCTACGTTGGTATGGTGGTAGGTGTTGGCACCACTCACGGGGTTGTTTGGTGGTTGGTTCATGGTTTGGCCCTCTGACGACATGTTTCCAGGCCTAACTATGCATATTCTCAAATTTGGATATTGATCTCAAACCATGGGTCCCGTGGCCACACGGTTGGTTACTATAAGCAATGTTCATCTTGTGGGAGGTGTTAGCGCTGCTCACGGGGACGTATGGGGGGTGATTTTTGTTTCACCCTTCTGACAGCATGTTTTCAAGCACAGGTGTAGATATTAAGAAATTTGGCGTCTGCTCTCAATTCGTGGGTCCTTTAGCCATGGGGATGGTTAGTACGAGCTACATTGGTACCGTAGGAGGTGTTGGCACCACTAAGATGGTCGTTTGGTGGGTGCTTTGTGTTTTCAACCTTTTACGGCATGCTTTCAGACCTAAGTGTGAATATTCTAAAATTTGGCTAGTCCTTTCAAGCCGCTGGTCCCATGGCCATTCGATGGGAAACTACGAGCTAAGTTGGTCCCGTGGGAGGTGTTGGATCAACTCACAGGGATGTTTGGGGGATGGTTCATTGTGTTGCCCTCTAATAGCACGTTTTTAGGCCAAAGTATTGGTATTATGAAACTTGGCTCGTGCACTTAAACTGTGGGTCCCGTGGGCATGTGTTCAGTTACTACGAGCTACGTTTGTCACGTGGGAGGTGTTGGAACTTCTCGCGAGGCCGTTTGGCAGGTGGTTCATGGTTTTGCCCTCTGACGTCATGTTTTTTGTCTTTAGTGTGATATTCTGAAATTTGGCCCGCGCTCTCAAACCATGGGTCTAGTGGCCCCACGATTATTTACTACATGCTGTGTTTGTATCGTGGGAGGTGTTATCACCACCCACGAGGCCTTCTGGGGGTGGTTTGTAGTTTGTCCTTCTGACGACACATTTTTCGGACTAAGTGTAGATATTCTGATCTTTTTCTCATGATCTCAAAATGTGGGTCCCGTGTCCATGCAGTAATTTATTATGAGCTATGTTGGTCCTGTGGGAGGTGTTGGCATTGATCATGGTGCCGTTTGGGCGGTGGTCGTGGTTTCGTTCTCTAATGGCAGATTTTGTGGCCTAAGTGTGGATATTCTAAAACTTGGCCCATGCTCTCAAATCGTGGGTCTCGTGGCTACGCAGTCAGTTACTACGAGCTACGTTGGTACCATGGGAGGTTTTGTTGCCCCTCACGGGGCCGTTTGGTGGGTGCTTTGCGTTTTCTTCCCTTGACGGCATATTTGCAAGGCTAAGTGTAGATATTTTGAAATTTGGCATGTGCTCTAAAAATTTGGGTTCCATGGCCACGCAGTCATTTACTACGGCCTACTTTGGTCCCGTGGGAGGTATTGGCACTTCTCACGGGGGACATTTGGTGGTGCTTTGTGTTTATGCCCTCTCACGGCATGTTTTCGGGCCTAAGTGTGGATATTCTGAATTTTGGCCTATGCTCTCAAACTGTGGGTCCCGTGGCCATGCGTTCTGTTACTAAGGGCTACGTTGGTACTGTGGGAGGTGTTGGCACTGCTCAAGAGGTTGTTTGTGGGGTGCTTTCTGTTTTTGCCCTCTAACGGCAAGTTTTCAGGCCTAAGTGTTGATATTTTAAAATTTTACCCGTGCTCTCAAACTGTGGGTCCCGTTGCTATGCAATCGATTACTATAAGCTACGTTGGCCTCCTGGTAGGAGTTGGCACCGTTCATGGGGCTATTTGGCGGGTGTTTCGTGTTTTCACCCTCCGACGGCACGTTATTAAGCATAAGTGTGGATATTTTGAAATTTTTCCCTTCCTCTCAAAATTTGGGTCCCGTAGCTACGTGGTCAACTACTACGAGCTACGTTGGTCCCTTGGGAGCTATTGGCATCGCTCGCGGGGCCATTTGGAGTGTGCTTTTTATTTTAACCCTCTTTTGCTCTCAGCCTTCATGTCCCGTAGACACACAGTCATTTACTATGAGCTACGTTGGTCTCCTGGGACGTGTTGTCACCGTTGACTGGGACGTTTTGGGGCTAGTTCGTGGTTTCGCCCTCTGATGGCACGTTTTCAGGCCTAAGTGTGGATATTCTAAAATTTGTCATGTACTCTAAAACTTGGGCCCCGTGGCCATGCGATTGATTACTACGAGCTACGTTGATCCCATGACAAGTGGTTGGCCCGATCACAGGGCCGTTTGGGGGGTTCTTTGTGTTTTCGTCCTGTAATGGAACGTTTTCAAGCCTAGGGGTTGATATTTAGAAATTTGGCCCGTGACCTCAAACCGTAGATCCCGTGGCCCTGTGGTCGGTTACTACGAGTTTCATTATTCCCGTGAAAGGTATTGGCACCACCCACATGGCCGTTTTTATGGTGCTTTGTGTTTTTCCCTCTAATGGCACATTTTCAAGCCTAAGTGTGTATATTCTAAAATTTGGCCCATATTATCAAACTATGGGTCCCGTGGCCACACGGACGGTTACTACAAGCTACGTTGGTCCTGTGGGAGGTGTTGGAATGGCTCATGGGACTATTTGGGGGCTACTTCATGTTTTCCCCCTCTGAGAGCACATTTTCAAGCCTATGCGTTGATATGCTTAACTTTGTCTCGTGCTCTCAAACTATGGGTCACATTGCCATGAGGTAGGTTACTACGATCTGTGTTGGTCTGTGGGAGGTATTGGCACTTCTCACGGGGCCATTTGGGGGGGTGGTTCGTTGTTTCTCCCTCTAACGGCACGATTTCAAGCCTATGTGTGGATATTATAAAATTTTTCCCGTGCTCTCAAATATGGATCCCATGGAAATCTGATTAGTTCCAACAAGCTACAATGGTCCCATTAGAGGTGTTGGTACTGCTCACAGGTCCGTTTGGGGGGTGCTTTGTGTTTTTTCCTTTGACATCACATTTTCAAGACTTAGTGTGGATATTTTGTAATTTGGCTCGTTCTCTCAAACCGTGGGCCCCATGGACACACGGTGAGTTACTATTAGCTACGTTGGTCCCGTGGTAGGGGTTGGCGCCACACATGGGGCCATTTGGGGGTTGGTTCCTAGTTTTTCCCCTTGACGGCACGTTTTCATGCCTAAGTGTGGATATTCAAAAATTTGGCCAGTGCTCCCAATCTGTGGGTACAGCAGCCACGTGGTCGGTTAGTATGAGCTATGTTGGTCCCGTGGGAGATGGTGGGAACCTCATAGGGCCATTTAGGGGGTGCTTTGTGTTTTCAACCTATGATGGCAAAATTTTAGGCCCAAGTGTGGATATTCTCAAATTTGTCCTATGCTCTCAAATTGTTGGTCATATGGCCTTATGGTTGGGTACTATGAGCTACGTTGGTCCCGCGGGAAGTGTTGGCTCCACTCATGAGGCCGTTTGGGGGTGCTTTGTGTTTTTGCCCTCTGACAGTACATTTTCTAGATTAGGTGTGGATATTATAAAATTTGTCATGTGCTCTTAAAATGTGGGTCCCATTTCCACGTGATGGGCTGATACGAGCTACGTTTGTCATGTAGGAGGAGTTGGCACAACTCACAGGGCCATTTGGGGGGTGGTTCGTGGTTTCACCCTCTAACGACACGTTTTCAGACTTAAAACTAGATATTCTAAAATTTGGCTGTGCTCTCAAACCGTGGGTACCGTGGCCACACGATAGATTACTATGAGCTACGTTGGTCCCGTGGATAGTTTTAGTGCTGCTCACGGGGCTGTTTGGGGGGTTCTTTGGTGTTTTTTCCCTCTGGCGGGACGTTTTTAGGCCTAAGTGTGGATATTCTGAAATTTGGTTGGTGCTCTCAAAATGTGGGTACTGTTGCCATGCGGTCAGTTACTATAAGCTACACTCATCCCGTGGGAGGTGGTGGTGCCACTCACGGGGCCGTTTGGGTAGTGCTTTATTTTTTCACCCACTAACGTCACGTTTCAGGCCTAAGTACGTATATTCTCAAATTTGGGTTGAGCTCTCAAATTGTGGGTACCGTTGCCATGTGGTTTGTTAATAAGAGTTACGTTGGTCCCGTGGGAGGTCTTGGCACCTCTCACGGGGCCGTTTATGGGGTGCTTGGTATTTTCTCCCTCTAATGGCTCGCTAACTGTGGATATTCTGAAATTTGGCCCGTTCTCTCAAATCGTGGGTCCCGTAGCAATGTGGCCAGTTACTATGAGTTGAGTTGGTCCCGTGGGAGATGTTAGCGCTACTCACGGGGCCGTTTAGTGGCTTTTATGTGTTTCCCCCCTTTAACAGAATGCTAAGTGTGGATATTCTCAAATTTGGTTCATTCTCTAAAACTATGGGACACGTAGGCACGTGGTCGGTTACTACGAGATACATTGGTCCCGTTGGTGGGGTAGGCTCAGCTCACGGGTTCGTTTGGGGGATTTTATGTGTTTTCTCCCTTTGACGATACATTTTCAGGCCTAAGTGTGAATATTCTAAAATTTGGCATGTGCTCTTAAACTGTGGGTCCCGTAGCCATGCGGTCAGTTACTTCAAGCTAAGTAGTCCCACGTGAGATTTTGGCTCAGATCATGGGGCCTTTTTTTTTTTTTTGGGGGGGGGGGGGGGGTTCACCCTCTGACGGCATGTTTTCAGTCCTAAGTTTTGATATTATAAAATTTGGCCCGTGCTCTAAGATTGTAGGTCCCATGGCCATGCGGTTGGTTACTACGAGTGACGTTGGTCCCGTGGGAGGTTTTGGCGCTGCTCATGGGGCTGTGATGGTGGGTGGTTCCTGGTTACGCCCTCTAACGACACATTTTTTAGGCCTAAGTGTTGATTTTCTGAAATTTATCATGCTCTAAAATCGTGGGTCCAGGGGACACGCGATTAGTTACTACGATAAATATTGGTCCCATGGGAGGTGTTGGCACCGAACACGTGGACATTCGAGAGGTGGTTAGTGGTTTTTCCCTCTGATTTCACGTATTTAGACCTAAGTGTGGATATTTTGAAATTTTATTCATGCTCTCAAACGTGGGTCATGTGGCCACGTGGTCGGATTCTACGAGCTACGATGGTCCTGTGGGTGGTTTTGGCGCCTCTCATGGGGCCATTTTGGGGGTTCTTTGTGTTTTCGCCCTCCGACGGCACGTTTTCATAATGATTGTCTATCGGTATTCTTGAATGATTGTCTTAACATACACATATTAAGAAGTCGGGAATGCAAAGTGATATAAGCTTGTGAGATCCATTTATGGATTATATCTAACACCAAGGGGTTGGAACTTTGGGTTTGATTAGGTAATCAAGTTTTGATTTTGATTAAAGTCCAAATATTAATTGTTTGTATAAAAAGCATGAAAGAAACGTAATGGTATTTCTAAGTACAATTTTTGTATACTATTTACCTAATTGAAAATAAGGTGGATTATTGTCTTACATATGATTGTGGGTGTCCACGTAGATTGATATAAAGTACTTTAGACAAAATGAGTACATCCTTGTGGTTAAGATTTTTTTTAGATCAGATTAAATGGATGTTGGGTTTATCCAAACTTTCTCATATCAATGTTATATACATAATATTAGAAAAAAGATTCCATGAAAATATTTCTTTTTCATGTATGTTATCATTCTATATAGGGATCAGTGTCTTATGAAACTTTATTAGATATAAGAAATGAAGAATATACATAATACTTTGGTGTTGGGAAGCTTCGTGTGTGCTATATTGTTTATTGGACTGAATATCTACTATGTCGTTGGCATGGTTAAGAGATTTCAGTCTCATAGTCTTATACCTTTCAGGTACAAGGACTAGGTTTTCAGCCAAATAAGGATTCCAAGTTTTCTACTATCGAATATGTGTTTACTCAAGTAGTTTGAAATGTATGTTAGAGGAGTGTGAAGAAATTTCAAATTGATGACTCCACGAAGGAGGCCAAAGTAGTTGCAATATCATAAGAAACTAAAGAGGTTGTATAGCTTAGAACTTTCCAAGTAAATTGGGTGAGGTTCATTAAGTGAAATGGGATATTTCTCTTTTAAAGTACATATCAGTAAAACTGCAAGTTTGAAAGAACTCATAACATATAAAACGGTTAATTACATTAATTTTTTGTTTCACCTAGTTCGAGAGATATAAAGGAAATGTGATAAGTTTATTATCAAGGGATGTATCAGATAGCACCCGATTAATCCTTCTACACTTAGTGTAACAACCCATCCTAATTAGTCCCCCTAGTCCATTGAATAGATGAAAAATTCCAAATAAACCCTACACTTTTACTAAATTACAGGAATGCCCCTAAAGGAAAATTTTGGTTAACTTACACTTTCCTATATCAATTGAACACCAACATTCATTCAAAGTTTAATCAAATGACTTATAATTGGTAGAAATATTAAGAACCAATCCATTAGGTTTGAATAATTGCACATACGGTCTAAAGTTTTACAAAATAACTTAAAAGCCATAAAAACTATACCAAAAGTATCCAAGGACTCAAAATTTAAACCTAAACATAGTTACCCTTTCCCTTAGATAACATGGCACCAGTTGGGATGCTACCATGGTTGTACCATGTGGGGTACCCATGGTACCCATTTACCATACACATAATCCTTGGTGAAACTTGTGACATTTCATCCCCATATTTACCTTTAGAACCCCCAATCAAATCCTCTCCACAAAACCTATAAATACCCTCCTTCACCTCATTAAAAACTCATCCCAATGGAGAGCTTTTCTAACGTAAAATTTTGAGACTTTTTGCATTTATGTTATTTTAGCTATAATGCTTGTTTTTTCAATTTTGTTATTCTTTTTCATGTATATAAAGTAGAATTATGCATTTACATGTGATAGTTAATGTGTGTATGCATTGAAATAGCTCAAGAACTAGAAAAACACATTAAAGTTTGAGTTTCAATGGTGGATTCTTCTTACTTGACTTTGAACCAGTTTCAAAGTGAGGTAAGTTGAGCTTAGGTTCTCAAGAACCTAAGTTCATGGTTTAATTGAACAAAAAATAGGTGTTGACACCTCAAATTGAAGTTTGATGTTTTCAGGCCTGGAATTTTCAGAAAACAAATTCAGGAGTTTTACTCAACCAAAATCCTTCAAACCAGGATTGTTTTGCTAAATTTTCAACATAGAACAAAACATTATAATGGTGGAATGAGAATCATATATTTCAGTCACTTATGTTTAGTCAAGTTTTTGCCATTTTTATAGAAACTCAGTAGCTCAATTTAATGCACCAAGATTCTTAAAACCAATATGGTTTGATTCATCTTAAAAAATTATGTAATTTTCATTAGGAAGCCAAATCAAATGGATTTCAAAAATGTCTCAAATTTAAGGCCAATGTTTCAAAGCCCTAAAGTGTAACGGTTGAAGGTTGAAGGTTGAAGATCAGTAGGTTACATGTGCGCGAGTGAGAGTCAAACTAGATGCATGAATTATTGACTTAGCGCATGAGGGTGCATCTCCAATCATAAAAAATATTATTTTTTTTCAAATATTTTATTTTTAAATTCTGAACAAAATGGCATATTACATCAAACCGTTTGGATCCCAGGAAAGCATTTTCTTAATAAAACTAGTTTTAATTTTACACATAACCCCTTAAATAGGTTTCCAAGTATTTCAAAAGTCCCCCTAAATTTTTCTACAAATTCTTTAGTTCAAATAAAGTTATTTTGTCTCTTGTCACTAAATCCAAATCCAATTAGAAATAACAAAAAATATTATTCCAATTTCTTTTAAAAAATGATATATTATAACCTTGTAGTTATTTTTACACTGAAAGTTTTTACAATTTAACATACCACTTCATCATATAAGCATTCTTTTACATCTATATGACCTACTTCAACTCTCCATGATTTCTGACAATCCACTAAACCCCAACGAATTAGATATCATTAGATGCCAGTGTAGCCCTGACAGTTCTGTGATATTTCAATTTGTCTCTAGAATTTTATGATATCAATATTACATTTAGTACTCTCTAACAATACATTTTCTCATCTACATTGTGTAGAAATAAAGATTACTTTGCATGTTTGCTTAATTATTTTCCTTCTAAATGGATGACAAACTTGAGGAAGATAAGGTACCTTCCACACGTTTTGACTTTTATTATATATTACCTTGAAAAATCATCTCGGTTACATATGTATGGGTGATAGCAGACAAGGATGGTAGTTCCCGCTGGAATATTTACACTGCAAATTATCAGCTCTTATGATTCCGGAATGTTTGCTTCAAGTTACACCCCATATATCGCATGCATGAATGATTAAGTATTTCCGTCTATTGCAAGACTCAACTTTGTAATAAGATTATAGGCATCTCCCTACTAAAACCCATTTTATTTTCGATGCCTTGAATTAATTTGTTATATTCATTTTGCTTTTTACTTTCCATTAAAAATATAGAATTCGCGGATGCGACACTTAGGTAGAAATCTACTAAGTAGATGGGTTAAGTGTGTCAGTTCTTTTTTAAATAAGCATCATGCTCAGGATAATACCCAATATTTATGACTAAATATGTTTTATATATGTTGGTCAATTATAGTTCATAGGAATTAGGACGAGTTAGGTTCAACTTGATCACAGGGGATCTAAATTTCAGTTCCATTACAATTTAACACTTCATGAACTGGATAAGGAGTTGACACCCTATTGATATGGTTGCATGTACAATCTTTGTACTTTTTCTCTACAAGAATGGGGTCCTCATAAGGCTGGGTATTATAATACAAATCGAGGCGTAACCTTTATTAAAATGGCAATAAGTTACCAATTAATATGTTACCAACAAGGATGAAATGAGATCAATTAAAATATGTCCAAACACTTTGTATTAAACTCACAAAAACACTTGTGTATAACTCAATGATATCTAATAAATGAACCCTTGAAGAAACTCAGTTAGATGGAGAGAAAAGCAAGCACTTTTAGTTACGCCTCAGGCAGATAGCTCAAACGCCAAGGTTCCACAAACTCAAATCACAGGCTAATAAATGGTTAGTTCTTAGTAAACAATCTTGGACAAATTTTATCAATGGTGGGTAAATAAATACTCAGGTTCCACAATAACTCTTTCTCGCTATCTTATTCTCAAAAAATCATAATGGTAGGTGAAAACTCTAGCCTCTCTCATGGAGTGGTTAAGGTTCCTATATAGTCAGTCCTCTTTTGAATAGTCTAAGGCTCAATAAATGTGAAAGACTACTATTCATAACTTTATGTCACTAGAATTTAATGTTTAGATATGTCAGCATGCTCCTACATCATTGGCATTAAATTCCAACAAATAATTTTTTTGTTACGAACTATGTGTTAGGCAGCTGTCACAATAGTGATAATCCACCAAGTTTCCTAACGGACCGAAAACCACCATGGTTTACTCAAGTTTGTATTGGACAATAGGTAGGTCACACGTGACATCACTCAAGACTGATGTTATTTTTGGTGAAGGACCATTTTGCACAAGGCCCAATAGGGGATGGAATTCATGGTTTCTCTGACTATGCTCTCTCGAGTTATACTCCCTCGGTGTTTCACCTGGTATATCTAGAGTGGTTAAGTCAATCCTTAACATTGTCTTTATATTCAATTCTCCAAAATATCTCCGTCATAGATTTCCATGGTGAGGTCATTCGATAGAGCCTGAGAGCTTTCCCAAGCCTTGCTAGTCTTGGTTCCTCGCGAATATCGATTGACCTCACCCTCATTTTATAATACATCACATAAAGATTCAATATATCTTTACAAATACATATCTTAAATAAGTACAAATAAAAATACAAGTCTACCTCAAACCGCTCCTTTGGGAATCTTCCTCGTTTCTTTTTTCCTCCTCTATTTCAACTAGCTCATCAACTTTCTCTCTTGGGTCTATACTTTCCTCTGATTATGAGGGGAATTATCTTTAATTATGAGTTTGTCTTTAATCTCCCCTTATATTTTCCCCTTTTTGTAGAGAATTGTTTTGTGGGAAAGAAATGTATGCATGAAACATATCAAGATGAAAAACCTTCATTCCGTTAAATTTTCTCCTATGTGCCCACACCTAGTTAGGGCCCAAGTGAACTTCTAGCTAGAGGATTTAGTGAATTTTGAATTTCAAAGTAATAACTTCCTATAAGAAAAATAATCACAAAAACTTATTTTTCATCAAGAAGATTTCTTCCTTTTTTTCTTTGAGTGTGTCCTCATTTAATGTTAGCGTATTGTCATCAACATAGTTTCCACCGAAATGCCACATGGAAAGTTGGGGTGAACTGTATCATCTTTGTTATTCTAAATGTCATCGTTCCTTTTAATATTCCCGTGTGTGGGAAATGAAAATCTCCAAATTATCTTTTCAAATGGCTATCTCACTTAACACTTGAACGTTACTTTCTTTTTTATCTTTCACTTCTTCATTTCATATTCCATTAATGATCATTGCTCATGTTTTTCTAGAGAGATAAACCTT